>QXEO01001064.1:0-1264881 GCA_007115705.1 Dactylis glomerata | reverse complement strand
GATCCCAGGATCTGAAAACTGCAACATCTCCAGATTGCTAGAACACCAGACTACTCCCCACCTCCAAGTCGTGCTGCTCCCTTTCTTCCTCCACCTCCAGATTGCTAGAACACCAGTCTACTCCCCACCTCCAAGTCGTGCTGCTCCCTTTCTTCCTCCACCTCCAAATCACTATGGATCCCAGGATCTAAAAACTGCAACATCTCCAGATTGCTAGAACACCAGTCTACTCCCCACCTGAGAAAAAAAGCTGTATGTAACCTCTCATCTCCTCCCCCTCAAGTTCTCCAGTACCCCATTCCCCATGCAAAATTCTCAACTCAATTGCCAAAGAAAGAAGCTTGACAGTTTTGGCTAGAGGTTGAAGACACACGCACTCACACAGTGGACAGAGAACACACAGAGTTCGGCACCGCACACACTTGTGCCTTTTCTCTTCTTACTCTCTGTTGAATCCAAACTGATTACAGGGGGCTTTTAAAGGGAAACATGCACACACGACCAAGCCACACACCGGCCTGATCCGATTACTACTCACCACTAACTCCACACGCACACGATTGGAGTCACTACCAAGTTTCGTAGCAGCTACAAGCTTGCCCACAACAGCTGAATACAAAGTCCTGAACTAACTGCATGCACTTTTAGCTCCACGTCCATCTCATCTTGACTTGGCTGCTGGTACTCCACGGCACACGCATGCATTCATTATTAGAACTAACAGAATATGACCACTAATTAATCCCCTTGACTAAATCTAGCATCATGTGCATGCACGTAGTCAACTATGGTTGTCTATCCGCTCTCTTGCTCAGCACTCTCTAACTCTTTGCTATGCTCTCTGCCGAATATGACACCATGTATGCATATCACTCTTAATACTAGAACTAAGTCCACTACTAGATGCAACTGGCGAAAAAACCAAAGTGGAAATAAACATGGCCTAATGACTAGAATAACAAGGTTAACCCCAACAAAGCTATGATGTAGATCACTTGAAGAACTAGTAGATCATGAAAAGGTGTCCCTGAAGATCTGTTGAAGAACAAGTACTATATCATGAAAGAAAAAACCCCTAGAAAATCTATACCAGACACAAAACATAGGATAGTTTGCTGCAAAAAACAACTCTGAAGAAAACTGGATCCTAACAAGAACAATTCCTCCACATAGTAAACCCTGTTGGGATTGAACCCACAAAATTGTCAAGCAACTTAGTTGCCTTTGGCCTGACATACCTGGGACAACAAAGTACGGAATATAGTATACAACCAGTAGGATATTGAAGACCAGCAAAGATATGCGTACAACACATCCCTTAGATCAACAGTTATGTAACTCATGCAAAACGGACTAGTTAAGTGATTATTCCCAGGTTGTAAAGAAAACCATGTGAGCCTATACTATGCAAGTACAACTCAAAACCTCATCTTATGAGTGTCATTGGGTCGACGGGCGGATAACATTGGTCTTGTGTGATCATGTTGGCGCGCCGCACAATACCTCTCGTTGCAGATATCTGAAATAAAATGCAACCATATCAGACTGTGTATGCTTTGTGTAAGAACAAATTCACATAATTTATGTTGCATTGCTTGGTGTTTGCAGCAAAATTATGCAAAACATCATTATAAAAACTTGGCTATCTTATGTTGCAGATGTCAGGTTTGGATCTAAATGCTTACCCTACTAAAGATGTCAATGTGAACGACATGGAGCCAGAGTTTTGCACTCAAGTTGCCCCTGCTGAGATGGTCAGAGAATCTCCGGACCCAATGGTTCATGACCAAGGAGCAGTGGGTGGTGGTTCAGATGTACACAGTGGCAGAGGCCATAGTTTTTTTGAGCGGGAAAAAACTTTGCTAGAATGTGAATAAGAAAATGAAAAACATGAATAGCATGTGGAAGAAACTTACTAAATTTCAGTAGGCAATTTTAGCATGCTTGCTGAATTAACTTGGCTATTTTCAGAAGCCAACTTAGGCATATTAATGAAATAAATTAATGAAACGTCATTTAATTCATGCCAACCAGAGGAAAATGCAAGATAATAACTTTCAATAAACAACTGGAGGAAGGTGTGGAAGGCAACTTGTTTAAGCCAGAATCCAACTTATACAGTTTGTTTGAGGGAAATAAATACTAAGCTAGACTGAATAAAGAAATTGTAGATAACTAGCATCTGGACGCAACTTAATAATTTCCAGTAGGCGACACTAGCATGATTGCAGAATCAACTTGCCTTTTTTCAGTACTCCCTCCATCCCGGTTTTAAGGGCACAATTCACAAATCATGCAATCCCAAAATACCCCCACCTCCTAGGCATATTAGCATTTAAGGTGTTTAATTAGCAGCTTTGCATGAGCAATATTTGCATTTTCAAGACCAAACAACCAATGCATGCGCTTTCTTATTAATTAATGGGTGTTTAAATGAGGACAAAGAGCAAATTTTCCCACCAATCATAGATCACCTAGGGCAAAGAGATTTGCAAATTATGCCCTTAAAACCGGGATGGAGGAAGTACCCAACATACACATATTAATGAAACCTCATTTAATACATGACAACTAGGGGGCTGGGGATGCAACTTAATAACTTCCAACAAGCAACTTGAGGAAGGTGTGGAAGGCAACTTAGTTTAAGACAGAATCTAACTTATACAGTTTGTTTGAGGGGAAAAAAGCTAAGCTAGAATGTGAATAAGAAACTGAAAAACAACTAGCATGCTGACGCAACTTAATAATTTTCAGTATGCAACTTAGCATGCTTGCAGAATCAACTTGGATTTTTTCAGTACCAACTTAAACATTTTAATGAAACCTCATTTAATACATGACAACTAGGGACCTCATTTAACTCAGTAACTTTCAATAACCAACATGTGGAAGGTATGAAAAGACTACTTAGTTTATGCCAGATAGCAACATATTCAGTTTATCTGAGGGGAAAAAACTAAGCTAAAATGTGAATAATAAACTAGAAAGCATAACTAGCATATAGAAGCAATTTAGTAATTTTTCAGCAGCCAACTTGCGCATGTTAATGAAGCAACTTAATAAACCTGTGGCTCACTAATGAAGCACTAATTGCATGTTGATGAAGCAAATACCACAAAGGCTATAGTTGGTGTTGTACCTCGTTGGGAAAGCTCCATGGCAATCGCAGTCTGGCGCATTTGTCGTTCTCTTTAGTCATTTCTTCGAAAAACTTGTGTGCTATATAAAAAGGCAATTAGTCAACTTAACTGAACCTATGACCAGAACTTAGCATATTGTGCCCTAGAGTTGATTATACTGAATCATATCACATTGTGGGCAGCAACTTAGGTAAAACCGTGTAGTCAACTTAATCAGCATTAGTATGCAACTATATGGCATGTTTCTAGAACATTAAGCTAACCTAGACCTTTTTTCGAAATAAACTAAAACAAAATGGTACCAAAAGCAACTTCACTAAAACAATGTAGTCAACTTAACCAACATCATTATGCAACTATATGGCATGGTTGTAAACATTAAGCTAACCAAGAATTCAAAAACAAAATGGTACCAAAAAGCAACTTAGCTAAAACGTGTAGTCAACTTAAGCAGTACCTGTATGCAACTATAGGGCATGTTTCGAGAACATTAAGCTAACATAGATTTTTTTTCAAAATGAACTAAAACATAATGGTACCAAAAAGACATTTAGTTAAACCCTGTATTAAACTTAACCAATATCTGTATGCAACTATAGGGGATGTTCCTAAACATGAAACTAAAGCTAGATAATTTCAAAACAACTAAAACAAAATGCTGCCAAAAAAACAACTTAGTTGACACCATGACATCAACTTAACTATCATCAGTATGCAACTATATGGTTTTTTTTTAACATGAAGCTTTACCAGAAAATTAAATCAAACTGTAAAAGAATGCTGCAACAAAGCAACTTAGTTGACACAATATTAACTTAAACAACATGATTACGAACTTATATGGGATGTTGCTAAAAAATGAAGTTAAACTGGAAAATTAAAATGAACTAAAAAAATGCTGCCAGAAAAAAACTTAGTAGACACCCTATAATCAACTTAAGCATGTTCAGTTAATCCAGCTGGGAAACAGTTGGGTCCCAAGTGCCGACATGCTTAACGAAGGGCGTCCAAGCGCGAGATCTGGCGCGTTTCAGTAGCATCGGACGGTCCAAAAAATGGATGCTTTGTTTTGACAAATAGCATCCAAGTAAACTTAACCATGTTGAGAACACAACTTAATTAAACCAGTAGAAAACTTAAGCATGCTCATAACAAGCATACTTAGCTAGATTATGAGAACAACTTAAGCATTGTGACAAAGCAACTTAATTGAATTAGTAGCCAACTAAAAAATCATTTGATAACAACAAAGTAACTTAGCTAGATTGTTAAAACACAACTTAAGCAAGTTGGAATATCAAATTAGTTAGATTCAGTAGCCAACTTAAGGACGTTGATAAAAAACCTAGCTAGATTGTAAAACACAACTTAAGTATTCTACAGAAATCAACTTAGCTAAATTCAGCCAACTTAAACATGTTGAGACAGTAACTTAACCATGTTACCCACATGCATGCATCGCGTCACAAGGATCCATCAGGTGAACCATGAACCACAGGGCTGCTCTTCAAGGTACATCACAGTAGGAGCGCCAGAACTCCAGCCCAAAGCCTCCATACCTTGCTGCGGGTACCAGGAGCGCCGCGGCCGCTGTTCAGCGCATGAAGCTTTATTAGAGACAGTGTTTTCAGTCAAATGAAAAACTCCGTTCATGTGAAACAATTACCGAACACTTCCTCCATTCCCCTATGAATGAGTCAATAAGTTCAGCCGCTAATCTCTAACCCCACACTAAACACCTGATTGTTTTCAGAAGCCATCTTAAATCATGTTGCTAAAAAAACTGAGTTCCCACTAAGTTAGATGATACATGCAGATAATTAATAGATTAGTATGCAATTTAGACTAAAATGTCTAAACAACTTACTTCATGGTATAAGCAACTTCATTCGGAGTATAAGCAACTTAACTACAGTGGCACGTTTCGACTATTTTAGTAGTATAACAGATGAGGATTTGCTTTACATGCCTAGAACTGAAGGATTGAAAACCAATTTTCCTAGGGACATATTGCAATTTCACGGGAGATTGAACATGCAAAATGATATATACAAATCACTATACTACCACAAGCAGGAAGCTAACAGAGAAAAAACGTTTCCCTGGTAATTACGGCAACTTACTAACATAGTACCAGTAGTACAAAAATGAAGTCACAAAGGTAATTAGCATCCGTATTTCTAGAGAAAACGCAAAATTGTCTGATTACCACATTTGCCAATTCCCCTAGTGCAAAAACTAAACCAATGCACTTCAATCGACACTGCTTACAACTAGTATAGTGATACTAACACAGGGATCTAGTATCATATCGGATCAAAGTCGATGTGTCTGCTGCCGCCTACAAAGTGAGAAAAGTGAACTTTCTCTCGACCTGACGATAAAATTCTGCCCTAAAAATGAGCTCCACTTACTTATGTGTCTGAAGTCTGAACTAGGAAATATGATACAAGTGCACCAACGATTAGTCAGACCAATACAGTTCTGAGTTGTGAGTAGTTCATCACCTCGAGCAAGCAATGAAACGGGCACAATTTACCACTGAACCAGTGGCAGTTCAGCAAGCCAGCGCCTGAGAGGACGCGCTGTCAACGGGGCGTCGCGAGTCGAGGGGTGCCAAAAGTAGTACAGAGGAGGTTCTGCAGCTCGCGGAGCATCGGGAACAAGGTATTGGAAAGCCACACCGGCGCAAGCTCGCCGGTGATGGAAACGGAGGAAGACGGTGGTGTCCAGGCGCTGGGTGGAGGCACCGGAGTGGCCTGGACAGAGGAGGTGCACGGGGGAGTCTGATGGGCGGCGCCTCCTGTGGCGTGGGGTGGAAGAGAGATTCCGGACGGCGGCACGATGGATCGCGGGGAGGGCCGCGGGTGGTCGAGAAAGTACAGGGGCAGAGTAGGCCAGCGTCCGCGAGCAGGAAGAGGGCGCCCGGGGAGGGGGGACAGCAGCGAGCAGGAGGAGAGGGTTGGAACTTGGAAGGGGGCGGGTAATGCAGTGCGCCCCGGCGCTGCAGGACGGAGGGTGGAGGTGGGAGCACCAGGCGGCGCTAGGAGGAGGTGGGGTGCTCCCGGAGGCGGTTCCACGCTCCATCGACGACGGGGAAGGAGGGCTGGTGCTGGTGTACCTCGAGGTGTTGTGGGGAGAGGAGTTGTGCTTGCGCCGACGGATCTCGGGGGTGGGGTGAGCAGGACTCCTACTGCAGGAGGGTTGGGAGGGGGGCCGGAGGTGCGGGCTGCCGGTGTGGGTCGCCGGGAGTAGGCAGATGCCGCCGGCGCGGGAGAAAGTGGAGGGTGGGGGCGGCGCGCGGTGGGGATTAGGTTAGAGTGAGGTAGGTGTGTTGGGAACCCGGGACCAGGTGTATTCTGGTCTGGAAACTCTCCTCCAACGCGGCGCAAGATCGAACCAACGATTCCGCATCGAACGGCTCAAAAACGGAGGCTCGGATGGACCAGCCAGCATCCAAGCACTTTTTAGCATTTAGGATATACTCCCTCCGTTCGAGAACATAAGATGTTTTAGCTTTATAAAGAAGATGTATCTAGACATCTTTTAGTGTATAGACATCTTTTAGTGTATAGGTTTGTTCGAACCTATACACTAAAAGATGTTTTTTTTAGAAAATCAGGGATACACCCCAGTTCCATTTCAACGAAACGAAACCGCACAGTCAACAGATCCAGCAGCTTAAAGCTAAGTCTGCAAACTTAAAGAAGCTAAGAACAGGGCAAGTTTCTGCAAAAGGTAAAGCTAAATCCAAAATGCTGGCAGGTTCAGAACAAAACCAGCGCCCAGCTAAACGATAGAACTATCCTATTACAGCTGGATCAAACAGCGGACTCTTTTTCACCCAACGATCACATGAATCTCATCCGCCTCCTCCAGGTGGGACTTCAGGTAAGCTTCAGTCGCTCGACCACCAAGCGGGTTAGACGGAGAGAAGGACTTCCAGGTCGTTGTCCATCCAAAGGATGTACAAGTCAAGGCGGCATCAGAACCAGCGGAGCCCAGAGTCTTGCAATCAGGAGTTGGGTGAATCGATCCACCAGATTCCAGCTCTGGTCCTTGAAAGGAACCTTCCATTCCTTTAAGTACCTCAGAAGCCTTTGCCAAACTTGTTTCATATTTAGCCATGTACAACGGTTAAACACAATGCTATTCCTATTGTTCCAAATAGTCCAAATGACAGCTGATGAAACAATATTGAATTGCAAATATCTCCTACTGCACAGCCATTTAGAAGCTAAAGACAGAAAATCATGCACTCTAATCTCAAAAATTTCCTATACTTCTCGCCAAAGCAGATCAGAAATCATGCATTCAAAGAATAGATGTGAAACCGATTCAATTTCTTTACACAAACTACATTCTAAAGGTTTTGGGCTGCCTCTCTTCCTTAAGTTATCTCTGGTCAAAATTTTGTTCTGTGAGAATAACCAAAGAAAGTTCTGAACTCTAGGAGGGATCTTCAGATTCCAGACAACAGGAAGATAGATGGGTTGGACACCTCTAAAATTAATAATAGCATAGAGATTTGGAAGAATAGACTCCATTTGACTCATATTTCCAGATCAGTTGATCAGGAGAGTCATTGAAGTTAATTTTCTTAGCAATTTCTATAATTTCCAACCATTGGACCATCAGATCCTCATCAAAAATTCTTCTAAAAGTACATTTAAGTTGCTAGCCATCCCATAACTCATTAATAGTTTGAGTTTGTTGGTTAACCAGCATATACACATCCCAATAAGTGACAGCTAGAGGGGCATTTCCATGCCAGGAATCTTCCCAGAACCTAATGGATTTTCCATCTCCAACTAGCCACTTGTAACCAAACTTAACAGCTCTGGCAGCCCACATAACCCCTTTCCAAAAGATAGAAGGGTGTGTATCTTGGCAACAGAGAATGTTAGGGTTCCTTCTATTATATTTAGCATCTACTACTCTTTTCCAGAGGCTACCTTCACCATTTATATATCTTCTAATCCAAGACCCAATTAAACAGACATTAAGTTCCTATAAATTTGGGATCCCTAAACCCCCATAATCCTTCTTCATGCAGATTGAAGGCCAATTAGCTAAATGAATTTTCTTATGACCATCTTCATCATTCCACATGCAATTTGCTAACTGTGTATTAATTAATTGAAGAGCCCATTTAGTAAATCTAAAAAAGGATAGAAGGTATATAGGAATGCTAGCCAGACAGGTTTGGATCAGAATTCTTTTTGCCTCAGAAGACAAAAGTTTTCCTCTCCAACCAGACATTCTGCCTAATAGACTATCTATTAGAGGTTGTAAGTCCTATCTCCTAAGTTTTTCAAAGTGTAAAGGCACTCCTAAATATTTCATAGGAAATTTGCCAGCTACACATTGGAAGATATCTAGAAAAGGTTTCAGCTCATCTGCTGACAGGTTAATGGCCATGAGCTCACTTTTATGATAGTTAATTTTCATGCCAGAAATCTGTTCAAAGCAAGTTAAAAGCCATTTCATATTAATTGCATTCCTCTCATTTTTCTCAAGAAATATGAGAGTGTCATCTGCATACTGTAAACTAACTACTCCACCAGGTATTAGGTGACTACACAAACCTCTAATAATCCCAGCAGAAGAACCTTTATTAACCATTCTAGAGAAGACATCTACCACAAAATTGAATAAAAGGGGAGCTAGGGGATCTCCTTGTCTGAGGCCTTTTCCAGTCAAGAAGAAATCCCCTTCTACATCATTTAACTTAACACCTACAGACCCCCCTTGAGTCACTTGTTTGATCATCTGTGTTATGTTTGGGCCAAAACCCCTACTAACCAGAATCTCATAAAGGAAATCTAGATTAACCCTATCATAAGCTTTTTCGTAATCAATCTTAAAAACCAAACCCTGATCTTTTTTACTATGTACCTCATGAATGATTTCATGGGCAGTTACCACACTCTCTAAAATGAATCTCCCTTTAATAAAGGCAGATTGTTGAAAGGAAATCAACCTATTTAGAATCTTAGCAATTCTATTAGTCAAAATCTTAGTAAAGATTTTAAAACTACAATTTAAAAGACTAATAGGTCTGAATTTCTTTATTTCCCTAGCATCATTCTCTTTTGGAATGAGAGTAATCATAGCAAAATTGAGTCTAAAAATATCTAAATTACCTTCAAACCAATCTTCAAATAGATTAATCAGATCATACTTAACTATATCCCAAAAACATTGATAGAACATAAAATATAAGCCATCAGGACCAGGGGCCCCATCAGCATAAGAACTGAAGACAACTTCTTTTATTTCTTCCTCAGAAAATCTACTTTCTAGCATGACATTCTCATCTTCTCTGATTTTCTCCTCAGCAGAGAAGAAATCAGTTTTTAACCTAATATCTGGTCTAGATTCTTGTTTAAACAAATCTTTATAATAGCCTGTAGCAATTTTAAGCATTTTGTCAGTTTCAGTCTCAGGTCCCTCAGGACCATGTAAGACATGAATCATCTTCTTTCTTCTTCTTTGATTAGCTACAGCATGAAAGTAAGCAGTATTTCTATCCCCTTCCAGGATATCCCTATCCCTAGATCTTTGCCTAGCTTTAGTTTCCTCTATGATCCAATAAGAGTTCAGATCTCTTAAAATAAAAGTCATCCTACTTCTCTCTTGATCAGAGAGAACCTGATTTTTAGACAGGATATCTAAAGCATCATACTCTTCCATAAGAGCTTTTTTTGTTTCCTAATATCAGCTTCTAGGTTTGCACTCCACCCTTTAGCTAATTTCCTAAAATATCTAACCTTATCCTGCCAGCAATCAAGGTTGCTCTGACCTCTTTTTCTATGAAAGGACCAGGCTTTAAGCACCAAGTCTTTGAAATCGGGTCTAGTGAGCCACCATTTTTCAAATTTAAAACTACTTTTCTTTGGGTGTTGACCCAAGCCAGCATCCCAAATTATAGGAGTATGATCACTTCCAAGCCTGGGTAAGGCTCTGGCATGTGCTAAAGGAAAAAGAGATTCAAAAATTTTGGTACAGAAAATTCTATCAATCCTACTCATGATAAGATTCTCCTGATTATTCCCCCAAGTAAAAGTTCTACCAGCTAAGCCAATCTCAATCAGAGCCCAAAGTTCAATCCAAGAATTAAACTTATCAGCCCATCTAAAGTCAATTGACCCATTGCTTTTGTCTGACTGATTCCTAACCAAATTAAAGTCACCTCCAATCAAGGCAGGGCCATCCCAGTTAATTAACAACTCATGAAGTTCAGAAATGAAAGCATGTTTGCCCTCATCATAAGGAGAGCCATAAACAGTAGTAATTCTAACGATCTTATCACTAATTTTGTTCTTAACAACAACACTAACTGAGAAATTTTTAATTTCCCAAGCTATAATATCAAACAAATCTAGATTAACTCCTACTAGAATACCTCCAGCTGAACCAACTGCAGGGAGATGATTCCATCCAAAATTTCTATTTCCTAACACATTTTTAAGAAAGGAAATAGTAAATCTCTCTTTCTTTGTTTCTTGGAACCCTATGTAATCTAATTGCAGAGGAACAATGTTATCATCTATGAATTTCTTGCTCCCAAGGGCAGTAATGCCCCTACCATTCCAAAACCCTATCTTCATTTAAACAACTTCCTGGGGTGCTTGCCCCATTTTTTCCTATAGACATCTATCCAGAGATTATCCTCTACATCATCACACTCCAACACTGTATTATAATGCTCAGGAGTCTTGATATTTTGTTCTATGCTAATACTCTGGTTCAAAGTAACCTTATCTACTTCAGAGATTTGACAATCTATACTAATACAAGAATCATCTACAGAAGGAGTATCATCATCCTCTATATTAATGACAACTCCTAGTTTACTAGACATATCAACAAACTCAGATCTGAAGAACATGAAAAGGATTGGAGTGGATTATACCTGACATTTTCTTAGAAGAGGGCATTGCATTCTTCTTTTCTTTCAAATCCATTGCCTTTTCCATGATGTGTTTCGACCTGTCAATCCTTGAGCTCTGCCTCACAGCTTGGATTGGGCCCCAGACTTTCTGCTTTTTGGAACCACCTTGAAAAGTCTTGTCCAGATCAGCCTTCTGCTGCAACATCTGGTCAAGGCTTGGCATGATATCTTCAGGCAAAGACAGCTCCACATCATCTTCCCTTATGTTATCAGATGTTTGCATCTTTGCAACAAACTCATCCTCCTCTTGCTGCCAGAACTCCAAAGCTTCATCAGTAGCACTTTCATCAGTTACAGCTTGAGCAGGGACACCTTTATTCTGGAATAGCATGTCAAAGATCAAATGACCAGGGATCACTGGACCCATATCCAGAACTAATCCACTAGCTTGTCTTGTCTTCTGCCCTCCCTGTGTACCTAATTGACTTGCATTCCCATTCTGATTGCTAGCTGAGGGTTCTTTACTGTTACCACCATTCTTGTCAGTATCCATACCATCTCCTGGTCCAAAATGGTAATCACCACTGCCATCACTAGGACCAGTAGAATGGACACTAACAGTCTCCTCCTGATTTGCCTGTTGCTCCACCTTGAACTGTAATTGGAACAGTTTGCCTTGGAAATTGAACAACCTTCCAAAAGGAATTTTAGCAGGATCTCTACACAGAAGCTGAACCCTAACCACCTCAGCACAATCTCTAAAGACACTCTGCCAGTCTATCTTCTTGAGGATACCACAGATCGAAATAGCCTGATCAATGATATTCCATTCACACCAGGGTGGAAGGAGACCCCTAATCTGTATCCAGACCTCAACAAGAATTTCTACTGGTTCAGGGTCATCAGTCCATTTTGTTACAGAAACTGTGGTACCTTCTTTTGTTAGGCCAAATCTAGGATAGCCAATTACCTGATCCACAGAGATATGTGGAGAAAACTTGACCAGATAAGACCAGTCACCAAGTTCCCTTATCTGCCATGGCCAATTGGTCTTGTATATGTTAGAGAATTCCTTAGCTAACTCTTCTTTGGAGATCTCACCTTCTTCCATAGCTACTACACCACAATTCTTAGTAGAACTAATGGGATTCACTACTGCTTCAGGAGTCTCTATATGGTAAAAGCCTAAACCAGTTGCAGAACTCCCAATGTACTTTGCCATCTGATGAGGTCTCTTAAGGACTGGGCATTCATCATCCACATGATTGCCAGCTTTGCAGATGAAGCAGAATTGCTGTTTGGAGCATGATCCCCTACCATGTCCAGGTTCCCCACAGCAAAGACAGACAGTATCAGCATAGTTGAGAGAGGAAAGAGGAATCAAGTTACTCTCTGGCTCTTTATTTGCAACCAGCTTCTTCTTGTAAGCATTCTTGTTGCCCTGACCCTTGTTCTTGGAGTTTCCTTCCCCAGCTAGTTGTCCCTGACCTTGATTACCACCTTGATTAGGAGCAATCCATTGATTACTCTATCCCCCAAACTGAGGAGGGGGGTATGGAGGAAAAGGCCCCCCCAAAACCCCAAGGTGGTGGAGGCATCCCTCCAGGCATGAAACCATATGCCTGAGGAGGGAAAGGGAAAGGTTGCTGCATCTGATTGAAATCAAACATCGGCTGCTGAGGGGGTGGTTGCTGCTGGTTTGCCTGCCAGTCCCCACGACCAGCTCCCCCTCTTCCTCTACCTCTCCCTCTCTCAGCCATGGCAGGCTCCTCGATGAAACCTTCCTCTTCAACTCCCAGACAGCACAAGCCTGACCTCTCTTGTGGAAGAAGTGGCGGCGGCGGTCTAGGAACCCTAGGCACAGCAGCGTGAGGGTGCTTTATAGAGGTCGCTCTAGGGCAACCCTTGGCCAGATTCCACGGAATATGCCAGAGTTGTTGGAAAAAACTTTCCACCTCATCCACCATAGTACAGCTTGGTGAAGAAGAAGATGATCCTGCCCTTCCACTGTTGGTGGCCGTTGCAGCTGCTACAAAATCTGCAGACTCGTTCACCTGTGAACCCTGCCTGAGATCACTGACAAAAACACTTCTACTGTCTTCTCCAACAGCATAGCTCGATGACTTAGAACCAGTAAGGCTGATGTAGCTCTTCTGTCCTTCCTGGTTGCTCCACAGTCCTCCTGGATTGGCTTCCACATCTCTGGAATCAACCTGCTTGCTCGGCGAACTGCAGCAGATAGCGGAGACAGAGCTCGTCTTGTTTGCTTTTTCCTCTGAGCATCCACTTCGCTTCTGCATGTCGATTTCTCTGCAATGGTAACCTCTTCCCGCGGCTGTGCTGCTCTGTTCCTCAATTGACGATGATCGAGAGCTCTTCGATTTGTCTTGGAACCCCGGATTCCCCACCTCCGCTCGCCTGAATGCGCAAGCAGTAGCCATTGTAGGTTCGGAAACTTGTTCTTCTCGTCCTCCTCCATCCTCGGGACCCTCTTTGCCCGCATCTCCCCAATGAACGATCACCAGCGTTAGCCTTCGATTCACCCGGGATCTGAGGTTGAGGAGCTTGACCAGCGGCGGAGAGAACCAGGGAGAGGAATTGGTAACCGAATCGACGCCGAAAGCATCGCCGGCAGCATTTATCCTCCCATGCTCGCTGATCGAGGTGGCTCGATCGAACCAACCCGCCCGGGTCACAAAAGTGCGCTCCCGAGCCAGAACAGTGTCACCGGGCGACAGTGCTGCGATGAGCTCCACCTCTTCGACGCCGGAAGGCAGCACCTCCCTCAGAAGTGAGGGATCCCCTTGCCAGCGCCCCCCTCTGTGAGCCTTGCGCGGAGGAAGCGGATCAGGCGGAAGGGATCCAACTGGGGGATCTCTGCCCTCCACCCCAGAGGCTCCTCCATCTGGATCTTCTCCTCTGGTGAAGCCAATTGGTAGTAGAGGAAGTCGATTTTGTGGCGCAATCTCTCATGCATCTCCGGATCGATCTCGCGACCACGCCGATCCTCTCGTCGATCCCTCGAGCCTGACTCCCCTGTTCCCCCGGGATCCGCCATCCCTGAGAAGCGGAGAGAGCGGAGGCGAGCGGCACGCGATGTGGCTGCGGTGTAGGGGGAAGCGGGGCGGGAGGGTACGCAGCGGCGCCGGTGAGAGGTGGTGTGGGCGGAGCGCGAGAGCTATCGGCATGAGCTCCCCAGCTTCAAGAGCTTCTCTGTAACACTAAAAGATGTCTAGATACATCTCCTTTACAAAGCTAAAACATCTTATATTTCTAAACGGAGGGAGTACTACTAAGAGCAAGAGCAATAATATAGCCGGTAGTTGGCTATAAGCTATTGCCATGTCATCTATAGCCAGCCGTCAACATGTACAATAGCTAACTATAAAAGTGTATTACTTTATGGTTATATGGCCCACTTGACACTCTCACAGAGCACCTAGGAGCACGTGTTGTAGCTAGCTCTTGCATGAGAGCCCACTCATATTCTCTCTCCTTCAACTAAGCATAAATATACTATTTTAATCATTATAGCCAGCTGACTGGATTCTATTGTAGTTGCTCTAAGCGTGCACGTGCAACGCACGACCTTGTTACTGATCAATTTTTAATTTTTTTTTCAAAACACATATTTGCAACTTACTACAATTCTACCTTGGGTTGAAGCAAAGATAAAAGAACATGTATGAAGAATAGTACCCCTCTGTGACGTGTTGCTCTTAGTAGTATGATTCCCTAGTCCCACGCAGTACTCGCTGCGACTGCGTTCTCACGGATCTAGGTAGGATCATCACCTGTTGATTCTCAATTTTGCCTCCCATATAGAACTAGTTGAATGCCCGTACGTTGCTACGGTTATTTTTTATCGTTTATATATGCCACATATAAATGTAGATACACATAAATATTAAGAGATATACCCATATAGTATTTGAAAATTTATATTTTACTTCACATCAATGACTTAACTATCTTTTATTAGCTAAAATATACTCTTCTTTGGGTACATCTACAAAATTTATCTATCCTGCCCAAAATCTGCAAAAATATTATATGTAATTATATAGAAATAAAATCTAAATTTGATTATATGGAACATGCATAGAAAAATATAATTCTTTAAATGCACCTCTTTTTATTATAGAGAATTGTTCCATTCCAACACCATCATGTCGTGACCTAGTGTCTCCATAAGAATATACTCCTTCCATTCCGAGGTATAGTGTTGTAATTTTTAAACTACATCTTAAATATAACCTTGTATTTGTTGAGTAACTGTTGGCCAAAGAATTATTTAATAGAACAAAATATGTCTTACTTTTGGGAAACATAGAGAGTTTGACCTAAAAAGGAAATAAACATATCAAACTAAATATAAGTATGCGATCTAAATATAATTGATGGAGGCAAATATTGTATGTGTATATACACATGAGGTATATAGGTTCATATTTGTAGGTTCATAATTGTCTCACGTAAAGTCTAGGACGAAGGTGACGTGTTATTATAAAAAAAAAGTGGAAGGCAAAATATTCTCTCTTCCAATTTTCCCCTCACTCACTTCCATATTTTCTTTGTCTACCCCAAATCCCCACTACTGGGCTTGACTACGGCGACCTCTTCTGCTCTGGTGCTCATAGATCAGCCTCAGTTGGGTGATATTCCACGCCCTACCCCTTCCATAGCCTCGCCCCACTGAGGCGATGTCACGGAGAAAGCTTAAGAAGAGGTGGGGGCAAGCCAACAATGAGGCGACGGAGTTCGACCAGCAGATTGGGTGCATGGCAGACATGTTCCAGATATTCGACCGCCACCATGACCTCCCTTCTCACCGCGACACGACATGGTGGTGGTAGTCAGAGATCCCAGAGCACAATATCTGCAGGTCTAAGTACATGTTTGCTCTTTGCAACTCTGTTTCTCCATGTGTTTCTTTTCAACTCCAAACTAATGATGGTCCCGTTAAGGTTGAACAGATCAACAAACTGTCACAATGATGCCAACTCCAGTAATACAATATAGAAGTTGTCTGTAGAAATAACATAAAGGGCACATGAAGCCCCACAGTGATTTAATATTTATGTAGCAGTACCCGACCGTCAGCAAGTCCGAGCCTACTTCTAGCTATTCAAGCATGTAATGATGCAATTACAAACCAGGAGAAGTGATTACCCGTATCTCCTAGCATCACGACTGTAGGCGATGCAAGGCCAAGCAGTGCCGACGGAGAGTTCCAACGTATTGGCAAGTCACAGTTGCTGTAAGTGGTGCTCGAGTCGGTGTTGGTGGTGGAGCTGGTGACGACTGTGAGTGACATGTCAAGGGTAACCGGTAACCGACGGACAGGAAAATGATCCGGACATCGCTTGGCTGCCAATGTTGCACATGTAGCTGTTTTCTTACCTCTCACCTGCATCCAGAGAACAAACAAAATTATTATGTAAGAATCATATAACAAAATTAAGTAGCTCAAGAAGATATAACATTGGTTAGGACATGGCAGGTTCATGGGATGGAAAAGCAAAAGATAAAAAGGTAATCACTCTGCTCTTTTTGGCTTCTACGCTTCATAACACCATGAAGTGCGATAAACCTATAACCATAGTCCAGTGATCACATGCAAAAATAATAATTGCATGATGTTAACAATAATATTATGGGATTTCTATTTTCGTGCCCTCTGGTCGTTAGTTGTACTCAGTTTTCCCCAGCTCCTTAGTTTTTCCTCAGTTTTCCCCAAGCCGTTGTCTGAAACCCTCAAGGAGCTCGGACGTGAGGATTCCCGTTAAGTTGACCGTTTCCGTGCTGACGTGTGGGGCCGCGTCGTGTGGGGCCGCGTCACGTGGGGCTGGTAGAAAGGGACCGCGTGGGACAGGACGAGACCGCGTTTGGTTGTACGTGAGAGCTCGGTTCTGTCTCTCTCGGGCCAAATTGGCATTGACTTTTCAGAGCGCCTTTTCAGAGCGCCTTTTTCCCCTCTCTCTGTAAACAGTTCTCTCTCTTTTCACCAAATTAGTATCAAATCTAGAGAAGCTTATATTTCTGTCTTTCTTCAATGATTGCTGCCTTTTGGCCCTCTTTTTTGCCCAATATGGTAACAAATCTAGAAGCTAATCTAGAAGCTAGTATAGTATAATACATAAAATGCATACAACAGCCAAAAGAAGCCAATAACGATGTTAATATTCACGACAAACTAAGCTGAAAATAAAATAAGACGCAATGTATGCCCAATATGAAGGTTCTTCATTCTTCATTATCATTTTTTCGGAGTCGCTATATTCCATGAGACGATAAAAATATTGACTGAACTCCTTCCGTCTGCTGTGTGCAGCCAATAGATCCTCCAAACGGTATGGCCTTTGTTCTATTTTTATACCGTCGGAATCTAATCTATCCACATGTCGTGGCTACTCATCCCAGGCCTTTCTATCATCAAAGTACTGTCTGATATAACCGCCCTCGTAGTAGATGAAGCCAGGTCGAACTGTCGGGTGCACTCTGGTGTCGATGGAGATACACCGTTTATAACTGACGAAGAAGGCACAACTGCCAATGTTGACGGCATGGAGAGAGCGGCTCTCAGTGTCCACACGGTACACCAATGGTTGACCTTCCTTCAAATGCCTGTTGCCAGGGCTACCGCCAAACAACACAAGCAGCAGATCACCATCAGACTCTACAAGGTAGAACGTGTCATTTCCAAGTTCTGGAAATGGAAATAGTGTCTCCATGTTGATAGTGCTCGCGCGCTTCTCCAACTGGACATTGTTGGTGCACACTAATGTTCCGACATCAAAATTGTTCACAGCTATTGCATACAATTCAACATTGAACGGGGTAAGGCAACGCAGAGAATCGTCCTCGGTCGAAAATCTTCCTTCTCCCCAATCTTCTACATCTATATCCTTAGTAGGAGAGCTCTCATCGACCCAAGCAATTTCATTGGGGTAACCTGTGCAAATGAAGACCATAGTTGGGGACTTCATTACAGCGACTGACTCCACAATCATAGATGGCATCTGCGCCTCAAACGTAGCGTTCAATATCTTTGTGAGTGGGTTCAGAAGCCGTATCTTGTGCGGCTGGTTTCTCTGGGCAAGCACGATGACGCCACGGTAAAAGCCAACGAAGTAGTATCTAAAAGGGAGTTGATGAAGATAACATTCAGCACTAAGATATTTACGATTGAAAATAAAATAGATTAACTCTATAGATATGGAGGAATTTGAACCTTGCATGAACTTCCGTTAGATCGATGGTGACGTAGCAGGATGTGCGGAGGTTGAGGAAGGAGAACTCAGCGGCGCGTGGAAGGGCGTGTTCTACCACGATCCATTCGTGCAGGTGCACATCGGGCTCAGGTAGATCTGAGCGCCAATTTATACAAACTTGCCTCAAAGCAGCGTAGGTGTCCACGTACTCCTCATTCGCCAGTAAGCAGTCGCCGATCTTGTGAAGTGGTCTGTCACCCTTAAGAGAGGCCCAGTTCACGGAGGCGCCGCGCTTAGATGCGCCACCCTCAGATGCGACGGGCTTAGAGGCGATGGGCTCGGAGGCGACGGGCTCGGGGGCGACGGCCGCCGGCGCATTCTTCTTCTCCATCGCCGGCAGGGGAGCGCGCGTAGGGCGGCTGGGGTTTTTTTGAGAAGGTGATGGGACGTGAGAGGCGTGGTTGCGTGCGTGAGTTATGATGAGACTGTGTGCAGAGGGAGGGAGAGGGGCTCTGTACTGGCAAAGTGACGGTTCGTCTCAGCAGTTGATGTTTTGGTCTCAACACGCGCACCGCGCGGCTAACCGCTGCTCACCGCGACACGCGTCCGTGGGACTACACGTCAGCACCGTTACGTGTACTCAGTTCTACCCTTAAATCTTATACTAGAAAAATATCTGTACTCAGTTTTCCCCTCGAGTACTAATACTGCCTAGTGCAATATACTCAGTTTTACCCTCAAGTGGCTGGTCAACAGAGAGTCAACAGATGGGATTAAGCCATCTAATTGAGTCATTTTATGCGCAAAAAATATCAAAAAAATAAAATCATAGTGCCTCCAACTCATGCGCAAAATAAAATCACAACAAACATATATAAATCAAGTTTTCACACAAATGGCCACTTCTGAAATCACTAGTAGCTATGAAGGTTCATGGCTTTCCACTCAAACCCCTTCTCAAAACATCTATACCCAAAACATAGTTTGTCTGAATGAGGCCATAATTTTTACACTCATGTATATTTGAATTGCTAATACTTTGAGGTAGGCCAACATGGGTTTCATTGTACAAAACATATGTTTTTCTTTTTCTAAATCTCTTATTTGAATTCCTTAGCCTGTTTACTATTTACTTGCCCTTATATCTTTGATACTACTCAGTTTTACCCTCTCCCTTCTCACAGAAGCCCAAACTTGATCTGATTGGTCGAGCTGTTGTCACACGGATCGTGCCCACCTACCGTCGATCCTATGATCCAACGGGCAGGATCGTGCCACCCTCTCTCTATCTGTTGGTGGCAAACTACTACCCCTCTATGTATGCTAAATGACGAGTTTGCCACCGGATTCAACAAGTTGGGTAATCATGAATTTCTTGTAGGCATTACTTTTCACGGTAAAATGATAAACTATCACGAATTTCCATTTCTTGTAGGCTTTACTTTTCACGGTAATATGATGAACTATCACGAATTTTCATTTCTTTTAGGCATTACATTTCACGGTAAAATGATAAACTATCACGAATTTCCATTTCTTGTAGGCATTACTTTTCACGTTGAAATGATAAACTATCACGAATTTCCATTGCTTGTAGGCTTTACTTTTCACGGTAAAATGATAAACTATCACGAATTTCCATTTCTTTTACGCATTACTTTTCACGGTAAAATGATAAACTATCACGAATTTCCATTTCTTGTAGGCATTACTTTTCACGCTGAAATGATAAACTATCACAAATTTCCATTTCTTGTAGGCTTTACTTTTCACGGTAAAATGATAAACTTTCACGAATTTCCATTTCTTTTAGGCATTACTTTTTTTGTTGAGATATAAACCACCCCCACAACGGTCATCTCCTCCTTAATTTATTGTGTAAACCCCACAACGGTCATCTCTACCTTAATTTATGGTGTAAACCCCACAACGGTCATCTCTCCCTTATAAACCCCCACAACGGCCATCCCTCATGTCAATAGGTTCTACCTCTCTCTTCTTCATTTCTGCCTCTCTCTTCTTCGTTTCTGCCTCTCTCTTCTTCGTTCACATACACTTGATCCATTGCCATGGCTTCCACGTCTCGGACGCCGACCGGAAGGGGAAGGGGAAGGGGAAGGGGTGGCCGGGGTGGTGGATCATCATCATTGCCACCACCACCGTCAACACTGCCATTGATCATAGAGGAGTTCTTCATCACCATCTATGAAGACCCTTTGGCCAAGAAGGTACGTACGCGTTCCCACATATATGATGCATGTGATTAATTATGTGCATGTTCTAAAAAACCTTTAATTTCTTTGCAGGCACTCCCACAAAAGTTTGCGGACTATCTTGACGGCCAGGAGCCCGCAAAGGTGTATCTGCGAGCAGCTGACTGCGGTCCTCGTCTCTGGACCGTGGAGGTCCTATTTGACGGACAAGGCCGGATGTACCTCGACAAGGGCTGGGAGAATTTCGCCATCGCGCACGGTGTGGATTTCGGCTGCTTTCTACACTTCAAATATGAAGGCGATTATGTGCTCACAGTGAAGGTGTTCGACGGAACAACGTGCAGGAAGTACTACTACACGGACGACAAAGATACTGACGATGAAAGCGACGATGACGTGAAGCCATGCATCTAAGGGGATTATGACCAAGAATATATATGTAGCTTCATATGCATCGATTTATAGATCTAGCTATTTTCTATATATTATGCATGTAAAAATAATAGGGAATCACAATTTCCACTATGATTCGAGCACCACAGCCTCCAAACGATGCCGATGCCGATATCGGCATGGTCAGAACGGGTATGCATGCTCGCTGCCACTGCTAGGTCATCATCGAGATGCACCCTCAATCTCGTCCCCTCATTCGATCACTGACACACCAGAGATACCGCCGAGGCCAATGACGAACGTACATGCTGATGTCAATGCCGAACATGCACGTCGTTGTGGGCACGGCCACGCTGCCCCGCTATGCTGGACGTCATAGACCACCGCGAGGTCTTTCCCTTCGCCACCACACTCCCCTAGCACCTATCTATACACGCCAGAAAGGAGAGACACTAGTTTTCTCTACATTGCTCGCGTTCGTGTCCGACATCGTCAGTCAAAGTGTTGAGGTCGTCGTCAATATCCTCGACCATTTCTTCTCTTCTTTGCATGGTTAAACGCATCTAGTTCATATCTATCTAATGCGTCTGGTCTCGCCTCATGCAGTTCTTTATGGACGTCGATCTCATCTCGGCACCCCGCAGGCCACCTCCTCCGTGTCATCGCTTTAGAGCTCCGTTTAAAAATCTAATCCAACCCGTGTATTGCCCCTTGTATTAGCGTCATGGCCCCACTTGTCATTCGATATACCGAAGCCCCACTCGTCCGCGTTTTGGTCAGGGATACGGCGATGCTTACGGTCAAACAAAGATGGATGCTCTGACGTGTCTTTGCAGGCTCTACGTGGCCCCACTAGTCAGCAGTTAACGGTCAAAGGTGTTCAACCGTCGGGCAATCGGCCGTTCCAGCACTGGTGACGGTTTCAGACAAGGGCTTGGACAAAACTGAGGAAAAATAAGGAGCTGGGGAAAACTGAGTACAACTAACGACCTGAGGGCACGAAAATAGAAATCCCTAATATTATAGTCCATGAAAAAGCTGATGCGGGATTCTTGTAATTTGATTTACAGAAAGTGAAACTGCTGGTTGAAGGTTTATCATGTGCTTAGTTATGTCATATATCCTCGAAAGTAGTACTTAGCTTCTAGATATATGTTCTCACCTGATGCATGAATCTGGTCACACAAAAATTCTGTGGCAACAGTTAAATGTAGCACTACTCTGAATTTCTTCATAGTGAAAACGTTGGTACTTGTTCAAATCTTGGGACCTAGTGCTGCAACCGTAAATGACCAACTTGCTGTAGCTAAAAAGCCTGTCTGCAAAATGTAGCTCTAGCTATGTTATTTAAAATGATTAATACTCAGCAGAATATGATAGCAATAACGCAGAAACATAGCAGCATGTGTAATTTTTCTAATCTGTTCATGCAACAATTGACAGCAAGGTCCTTTTATCTGGATCACATTGTAGTTGATGAAGGAGAGCATGAACAAAAATTAAGGATTAAACTAATCCTGCCTTATCCACGGTTTTTGTGACAGATTTTATCCACGCGATAGCGTTGTCACAGAGGCGCTCGCGGCAGGCATCCCTACACTCGCGCACCCTGAAGGCCGCCTCTAGCATGCTTCTCTTCCAGACGCCATTGGCTACCAGAAACTTCAGCCGACGACCCACCCTGCTTCTCAAGATGGCGCCATTTAGCCACCAAGTCAGCCCGTGACGGTGAAGAGAGAAAATTAGATGGAGGAAGGAGATATGTATAGATGATAGACGGGGAGAAAAGACTCACCACACCGTCGTCTCCCTTGGGTACACTGCTTTCATCGTGGTTCGTCTATCTGGTGCCGCAACTACTTCGAGAGAGAGAAAACGATGGCTGTTATGGCCTGTGCCCTGTGGGCGGCTTCGTAGATCGGTAGATGATATGGGAAATGAATGATAAAGCAAGGGAGATTTTGGAAAGCATTTATGGTGATTACAGAGAGGAGTAGGAAACATTTATGGAGGCTAACCTGTCAACTTTATGATAATAAGTGAGATTTTGGAAAGCAATAATGAAGAGGATTTTTTGCATGTGATTCCCGCCGGCTAGATGTTGTGGAGAGTATCGGCTAGTGATTTCCGTTTCCTGACGTGGATTAATTTTGGTTGACTGTTGGCCCCGTTATTGCTCTTTCCGTAATTATTGTGAAAATTAAATATGTCAGGGGTAAAATGCTAGGGGTAAATTAGGAATTAAAATGATGTAACCAATAGTAAAGATTTTGGTTGACTGTTGGCCCCGTTATTGCTCTTTCCGTAATTATTGTGAAAATTAAATATGTCAGGGGTAAAATGCTAGGGGTAAATTAGGAATTAAAATGATGTAGAGGCAAAGTGCCTTCACCAACTGCAAACCAATAGTAAAGATAACTGGTAGCTAGAATAATTTAAACGCTTATATTTGGAAATGCTTATCCCTTTGAAATTATATGTCCCATACTATCAATAACATTACCAGGGCACTGAATCAGTGATAAACAATCGTGCCTTAGAGTGCCTCAGATGTGTCATGCTCTCCAAACATGCATAGCCAACTCTAGGATTGGGCATCGTGGCGTGCCATGAGAAACCTACTATTGATTTTTTTTTAAAGATACTATCGAAATCACTTAATTACTGCTACATGACCTGCAAAATTGAAAAAAGTGAGGCCTAAGCCTGGCTCATGTTTGCTCTAGCGGGGCTGTGCATTATCAGATCATAATGTAGTGTCAAGACGTATATGAAATCTGAATGGTGTTGTAGGCCCAAGCGCATGTAACACCCAATTTCTATTTGTGGGATAAGTCTCACCTTGGCTTATGCACCTCCGTATGAAATATAAGCCTTTTTAGAAAGCTAGTGCTAGGATTTAAATTGAGCAAAAAAAATAAAAAACATAACCATAATGCGTCAAACAATGTAATCAATTATCATAGTCCCATGTTTCACAAATTTTTAAAACATCACCGGTGTAACTGGAGCAACACATGAACAATTCCCAAATCCGTGATGGTGGTGTAATTTTTCCAGTAACATACTTCTAGCTATGCAAGAATTAGTGATGGAATAATAGAGAAACCAAAAAAGAAGAAGGAATGATCACATCACGACATTGCACTCCAGCCTTAGGGCGTGTTGTTCTTCTCTTGTGCCATTTCCCTCGGCACCGCCCTCTTCTTCTGACTTCTACACCTCACTCCTTTGTTGACCCGGCCTCACGCCTTCTTTCTCCTCCCATCGTTGCACCACCTATCAGCTATCATTGCTGCTTCACTTGCTTGTATGGAGATGTAGGTTTGATAGATATTGCGAAATACTGTACAGTTGAGCAGTCATGTGTCTGAAATACTTATACCTTTTCCAATTCATAATGTCTGGCATCTTGCACAGTTGCAGTTGATTATAATTAAATAACTACTAAAAAGCATGGAAATAAATAAGGAGCTAGGTACAGTATACTATGTCGGGGGGATGACCCCCGGTAGGGTCAAGAGGCTAGAAAGATACAAGAACAATGGTTGACTTTATGCCGGTTGACCAATGCAGGGCCTGGCCGGGTTATAGGAGCATCGGCCAGGCCGGCATATATGTATATCCCGGATAGTGCCCGGATATGCCGGATTAACAGGGATACTAGCTGAGGTGTGCCGGCATATGCTTAGATATGCCGGCCTAACTATTTTGGTTTGTGGCGCAGGAACAGGGGAGGCCGGATTACCCGACCTTATTAGGTCGTTGGTCTGGCATATAGGTCCGGAATATGGCCAACGGTCATATCCGGGATACAGAAGTCAGCTAGGATGTCATGTCCCTACAATCAAGGAGAGACTCTGCTCAGTATGGAGAGGTATCAGGCTGACAGGGTGCACAGTGATGGTCTACCTACCCTCACTGTGCACAGGTACAGCCCTTACCTCATAGAGGTAAGGTCACAGTGCAAGAAGTACAAGGTACAGGGATATGGAGTCCCATCGAGAGCAATCAGGGAGAAAGTCAAGGGTCTCTGCCTTCGTCAGCAAGTCCTATTTGGAGTGTAGCTCGTGTCTTTTGGTCTCTTGTGACCGTTGTAACCCTGGCCACCACTATATAAGGTGGCACAGGGAGTCCTAGCAAAGGGTTGGTCACTCTATGTTCCTACACTTAGCAGTTCGTCTTCCTTCTCTAGCAGAGAGCTTGGAAGCACCATTGTTGTGTACTCCATCGATCCAAATATATAACCAGTAGAGCAGGAGTAGGGGTGTTATCTCCTTATGAGAGCCCCGAACCTGGGTAGATCTGTGTTCCTTTCTGTCGTGCTTTTTAGCTCGTTCCCCTCTCCCGAATCCTTCAGCATCTAGTTCGGCCCCCATTTAAGCCATCCTATGGCATATGTTGTTTCACCACGACGACATTTGGCGCCCACCGTGGGGCAGATCGATATGCTGGGCAGAGTGTTCATTCGGACGAGGTCTGTGATAGCAGCTTTGGAAGTGCGCGTG
The DNA here is from genome assembly GCA_007115705.1 of Dactylis glomerata. Taxonomy (NCBI): domain Eukaryota; kingdom Viridiplantae; phylum Streptophyta; class Magnoliopsida; order Poales; family Poaceae; genus Dactylis; species Dactylis glomerata. The sequence goes on along the minus strand of QXEO01001064.1, from coordinate 1,239,516 downwards.
GTGTCTGGCCTCGTCCAGAGGCTAGGCTCACTCAGCTTCATCAGCGACAACGCCGGATGTCTCGGCGGCCGGCCGTTCCCCAGGGATGGCCGGATCATGTCTTTCGGTTCCCATGAGGTGTACGTGGGGACTGAGAGAGTTTGCAGGGAAAAGGTGCTGGTGGCGGCGGATCCTCCGTCACATCGGCTGGCTCACGCTGGGCGTAGCGCTCGCTCAGTAGAGTCGACCAAGGTGATGATGGCCGGCGCATCCGTGCCGCCGGCAGATGGTGCCGGCAAGGCGGCAGCAGCAGCAGGAGATACTCCCCCGGAGCTGCCGAAGGCCAAGAGGTCGGCATGTCCTCCGTTGGAGCGTGTCGAGAACCTGGCCGGCACTTCCACTGTGCCGGCAAAGGGTTAGGTGATTCTTCCCATCATCGATCGGCTTCTCGAGCCGGTGCGATCCGGTGATGATTCGGAGCAGACAAGGGAGGTCCTGGAGGGATCTCGCCAGGCCCTCGTCGACGAGGCCCTGGCCATGCACCAGGAGCGCGAACGGTTTAACCGGCAACTCCGTGAGTATGAAGCAGCCCATGGTTTTACTCCAGTGGTAACCCGGCCTAGCCGGATAGATGAGGTTAGAACTAGAGGCAGAGATCTTAATGCTGAGCTAGGTAAAGATGCTAGAGCTAAGAGTCATACTGCAACTAGTACTGTGCCTAAGATAATTTATAGCTCACCAGTGAAGAACCTTAGAGCAGCAGCAGAGGTAGCTAAGGACTTATCTAATTTGTCCGGCGAAGCACTGCGTGAGCAGCAGGCCCGGCTTAACCATCTTTTGTCTGAAGCTACCAAGCAGCAGGAGGCCTTTAAGAAGGCAAACCCGGGTGCCGGGGCATCCCAGTACATCGCGTCGATAGGAGGTGCTGGCGCAAGGTCGAGGGGCGAGGCTTCGTCCTCGCATCCAAGCGCCCGGCGTGCCGGAAGTGTGACCTCTGGCCGCCGGGACAAGCAGATCCAAGTGTATGATCTGGCAATTGCCGGAAAGCAGGTAGTAACTCAGAAGAGTGCCGGCCAAGCTGACAAGTATGTCGGCCGCAAGAGTGCTGGCCAGAATGTGCCGGCCGGGCAAGGAGCAGTCTCGGCCGGTGGTGGCCGGAGTAATAGTGCAGCCCGGCGTCAGCAGCGGGGCGCCGGAGGTGCAGCACAGCAGCAAGGTGCAGGTCATCCAGGACATCAAGAGGATGATGGGAATTCCGCCCTTGCCAGGGCGGGATATCAGCAGCAGCATCAGCAAGGCCGGCAAAGTGAGCAGTATCAGCCGGAGCAGCAGCAGGAAAAAGGGATCGCGGGTCCAATTGCGTCCCGACTTGGACCTCGGTCCTTGGCAGCAAGTGATGCGCGCTTCAAGCTGGACAGGATTCACCAATCGGAGTTGGTGGAGATACAAGGAGCTCCGGGTCCTATGTGCTTTGGACCCCGGATTATGGGTGAGCCGGTACCTTACTATTTCCAGCTCGCGCGTGGCGCGAGAACATACAACGGCAGTACAAAGCCGGAAGATTGGTTGGAAGATTACTCCACCGCAGTGAACATTGCTGGAGGAAACCTCAGGTGGGTGGTACGATATGTACCGCAAATGCTAGAAGGACCAGCCAGGATATGGCTGAATAATCTACCGGCCGGAAGTATCAACGGCTGGGTTGATTTCGAAGAGCAGTTTGTGTCAAACTTTACCAGCACATATAAGAGGCCGAATCGTCCTCAGTAGCTGGCTAACTGCCAGCAGGGAGTGAATGAGACCGACCGAGACTATCTGACCAGGTGGTGCACCTTGCGCAATTCCTGCGAGGGAGTTGTGGAGCAGCAGGCCATCATGTGGTTCGCTCATGGGTGCCGGCACGGCACCATGTTGTGGCAAAAGCTGCAGAGGGATATGCCGGCCACATTGGCCAAGACAATAAAGATTGCTGATAGTTATGCTCTGGGAGACCCCATGCAGCCCACCCTTGATTCACAAGGACAGGGGCAGACCCAGTGGAACAATAACAACACCGGGAGACCAGGGCAGTTCTATCGCCCGGATAACCGGAACAAGAGGAGAGATGAGCGGCCGGATTTTAGGTATGGAGCGGCACAAGTAGCAGCTGTGGAGGAAGAGCAAGAGGGCGCCGGCAGTAGCCAGCGTCCGAGATATGAGGGCTATCAGCAGCCTCAGCAGCAACAACCGCAGCAGCAAGCGCAGCCCTTCCAGAAGAAGAATGTCTGGATCAACAAGAATGCCGGCGGAGCCGCCGGTCCGAAGAAGCAGTGGCCGAAGTATACAGTGGGTCTGGCCATGGACAAGCCATGTGTGTTTCACACATTCCAGCCGGGTAAGCTGGCAAATCATTTGACGAGAAACTGTTCATGGCTGGATGACATATTAGCGGGTCGTGCAGGTCCCTGGGGACCGGCTAGACCATCTGTCCTGGCAGCTCCATCGCCGTTGACAGGTGCAAATACAGTTGCAGTCTCGCCCAGGCCGGTTAATCCCGGAAATCAGAGCAATGCCAGAAGTGCCGGCATAAATCAAATAGACCAGAGCTATAATCCGGAATATAATGTCGGAGGCCCAGGAGCGGGCCGGAATGAGTACAAGGAACACGATCAGAGCTACATGGTCTTTGAGACTGAGAGAACAGACAAGCAGAGCTTGTACCGGTGGAGTTTGGAGGTAAACGCCGTTATGTCGGCAGTTTCGAAGATGATGCATTGGTCTGACCAGGCCATTGGCTGGGACAGGGCAGATCATCCCAGGATCATGCCAAACCCCGGTGGGTATGCGCTAGTAATGGATCCGACATTTGTCGGGCCGGCTAATAACGTGAGGTTCAGCAAGGTCCTCATTGACAATGGAAGCAGCATCAACATCATGTACTGGGATATGATGCAGAAGCTAGGGGTCAAGGAGAATATGCTGGAGCCAAGCAAGACCACATTCCATGGCATTGTGCCGGGACTTTCGTGTGCGCCGATGGGCAAGATCCGGATGGATGTCATGTTTGGCAGCCGGGATAACTGCAGGGTGGAAAACCTCATGTTCGAGGTGGTTGATCTGGAAAGCCCCTACCATGCTTTGCTGGGGAGGCCGGCATTGGCAAAGTTCATGGCCTCTACGCATGTTGCGTACCTAAAGATGAAGATGCCGGGGCCCAGAGGGGCAATTACCATTGTTGGTGATTACAAGTGTTCGATGGCATGTGCATCAGCCGGGTCTAACCTGGCTGAGACTCTGATCATTGCAGAGGAAAGGAAGAGGCTCAAGCGAGCAGTGGAAATTGCTGAGACAGTCGTGGCCGGCAAATCTATGCCAGGCATGGTAAATCTCGGTGGCAGTGCTTCTTTTCAAGTGGGCAAGGAGGTCAAAAAGGTGCCTCTGGATGAAGTTTTCCCGGAGCGCCATGCCCTCGTCGGGGCAAGTTTGGATCCCAAATAGGAAAGCGAGCTCACCAGCTTCCTCCGTGAGAATCGGGATATCTTTGCATGGTCTACTTCAGACTTGCAAGGTGTGCCGAGGGAGCTGGCTAAGCACACATTGCATGTGAGACCGGACGCTAAGCCGGTGAAGCAGCCGCTCCGGCGGAATGCAGGCAATAGAAGGAAAGCCATTTGGGACGAGGTAGCCAGGCTCTTAGCCTCCGGCTTTATCAAAGAAGTGCTTCATCCGGATTGGGTGTCTAATCCGGTTTTGGTGGAAAAGAAGAAGGATGAGCCCGCCATAGTGAAAGTATGGCGGATGTGTGTTGATTACACCAACTTGAATAAGGCATGCCCTAAAGATCCATTCCCGCTCCCTCGGATCGATCAAGTGATTGATTCCACAGCTGGATGTGAACTGTTATCATTTGTAGATGCCTATTCTGGTTTCCACCAGATCCCTTTGTATGAGCCGGATCAAATAAAGACATCCTTTATTACCCCGTACGGGGCTTATTGCTATCTCACTATGCCGTTCGGTTTAAGAAATGCCGGCGCAACTTACCAAAGGTGTATGCAAAAATGTTTGCATGATCAGATAGATAAAAATGTGCAGGTATATGTCGACGATATCGTCATAAAAACCAAGGAGAGCAAGACTCTCATAGATGATCTCCGGGAAACCTTTGGGAACCTGAGGAGATTCCGGATGAAGTTGAATCCGGCTAAATGTACCTTCGGTGTACCGGCGGGCAAGTTGCTCGGCTTCCTTGTTTCCAGCCGGGGTATTGAGGTAAATCCCGGCAAGATTCGTGCCATAGAAAGGATGAAGCCGCTGACAGATTTGAGGGAGGTACAGAAGTTCACTGGATGCCTCGCATCCCTGAGTCGTTTCATAAGCCGGCTAGGAGAGAAAGCTCTGCCGTTATATCAGCTGATGAAGAAGTCCGACACATTTGTCTGGACAACGCAAGCAGATGCAGCTTTCAAGGAATTAAAGCAGATGTTGTCAACAGCGCCGGTATTAGCGTCCCCGATGCCCCGGGAGCCAATGTTGCTCTATATAGCGGCAACCAACAGGGTTGTCAGTGCAGTGGTAGTAGTGGAGCGAGAGGAGGGAGGCAAAACCGTGCAGCGGCCGGTATATTATCTGAGTGAAGTCCTCTCCACCTCAAAGCAAAACTACCCCCACTATCAGAAGATGACTTATGGTGTCTATATGGCGGCCAAGAAGCTCAAGCATTACTTCCAAGAGCATCCAATCCGGGTAGTGGCCGAGGCCCCTATCTCAGAGATCATAAGCAACAAAGATGCCAGCAGCCGGATAGCAAAGTGGGCAATAGAGCTTTCACCATATACACCTCAATATGATAAGAGAGATACAATCAAGTCCCAGGTGTTGGCTGATTTCTTTATTGACTGGGCCGAGATACAATATGAGCCGCCATTGCCAGATGCAAATTATTGGAGGATGCATTTCGATGGGTCCAAGACGATACATGGCCTGGGTGCCGGCATAGTTCTCAGCTCACCAAAGAATGACCAATTGAGATATGTCCTGCAGATTCATTTCGCAGCATCAAATAATGTGGCAGAATATGAGGCACTTGTGCATGGCCTAAAGGTATCTAAGGACATAGGAATTCGCCGGATTATGTGTTTCGGTGATTCCGACTTGGTAATTCAGCAATGTTCCGGCATATGGGATGCGCATGATGCAAACATGGGATCCTACAGATTCCTGGTGCAGCAGATAAGTGGTTACTTCGAAGGTTGTGAGTTCCGGCATGTTCCCCGGGCTCAGAACGAAGCAGCCGATACATTGTCCAAGTTGGGATCCTCCCGAGATTCAATCCCGCCCGGCATTTCATTGGAGCATCTGAGGAAGCCGTCAATCAAGCCTTCGCCAGAGTCATCTTCCATTTATGTCCCGCCGAGTCCGGAGGATGTAGTTCCAATGGAGATAGATGCCAGAGCCAGGTCAGATAACCCGGGGACTATTTCCTCAGTCCCGGGGACTGGGCCGACTTATGCTGTGAGTGCAGTATTCCGGAGCAGAGCTAGGGGCAAGGGAAAAATGTACCAAGAGGTTGTGCCGGTATACCCGGGGACTGCTCCAGCATACCCGGGGACTGATTCCTCAGTCCCGGGGACTTCGCAGCCCGTGGAGATCGATTATGTGTCGGTTGAAATGATGGAGATAGATCAGGCAGTGTTTACAGTCAGGGAAGTGCCCTCATGGGCACGTCCGATTATGGAATTCCTGGTGAGTGGACAAGTGCCGGCGGATGAAACCGAGGCACGCCGGATTGCAAGGAGATCCAAAGGATATACCATCATAAACAAGGAAATATACAAGAGAAGTGTCACCGGAGTATTGCAGAGATGTGTCGAATCTGCGGAAGGCCTGGAGATGCTCCAGGAAATTCATCAGGGGGAGTGTGGTCACCACGCTTCGTCCAGAGCATTGGTGGCAAAGGTATTCCGGCACGGGTTCTATTGGCCGACGGCACTGCAAGAAGCAGAAGAGTTGGTCCGGAAATGCAATGGGTGTCAGAGATATGCCCACCAAATTCATCAACCGGCATCTGCCTTGAAGACTATCCCGATAACCTGGCCCTTTGCTGTTTGGGGCTTGGATATGGTCGGGACTTTTAAGCCGGCCAGAGGAAAGATGACCCATATCCTGGTCATGGTGGACAAGTTCACCAAATGGATCGAAGTAAAGCCCATAAGCAAGTGTGATGGTCACACAGCAGTGAAATTCTTAAAAGATATAATCTTGAGATATGGTGTTCCCCATGGCATCATCACTGACAATGGGTCGAACTTCGCCCAAGGGCCGTTTGCCAGATTTTGTGAGGAAGTGGGAATCCAGCTGGACATTGCATCGGTCGCTCACCCTTGTGCCAATGGCCAAGTAGAGAGGTCAAATGGGCTAGTATTATCCGGCATAAAGCCCCGGCTGATAGAGCCACTTGAGAAAACTCCGGGATGTTGGCTAGATGAATTGCCGGCAGTGCTTTGGAGTTTAAGGACAACTCCGAATAGGTCAACAGGCTACACACCATTTTTCCTGGTGTATGGAGCAGAAGCTGTGCTTCCAACAGATGTAATACATGATGCACCAAGAGTAGTGCTATATACTGAGGAAGAGGCTAAAGAAGCCAGGGAAAATGATGTGGATCTGCTGGAAGAGGCAAGAGAAGTAACGCTGTCAAGAACAGCAGTATATCAGCAGAACCTCAGACGCTATCATGCGCAGAAGGTAAATCCAAGGAGGTTCCAAGAGGGAGATCTAGTACTCCGGCTAAGGCAAGGAACAGAGGGCCGGCATAAGTTAACTCCTCCATGGGAGGGGCCATTCATTGTGAGCAGAGCTCTGCACAATGATGCCTATTATCTTATAGATGCACAGGCCCCCAAGAAGGACAAGGCGGACAGGTCCGGAGAAGAAACCAAGAGACCATGGAACATAGCTCTACTCCGCCCCTTTTACTCCTGAGCAACAATGTATGTATTTTCATATTTTGCTTGGTGTGCCGGCGCTTTATGCCGGCACAAGACTAATGAATGAAATGTCGGCATCCCGAAGAGAGCAGGCACTGCCTCCGAGATATATCGTTGTTTATTTTTCATTTCTTATTTTATGCCGGCTGGCTTGCTTTGAATGTTTCCTATGTCAGCCTAGTAATGTGTCGGCACCAAAGGCCACTCTTCGACTCAGCTGCTGTCCGAAACCTGGCTTCATGGCTAGCAAGAGTAGATGCCGGAGATTGTCTACACAAGGAAAGCGGCTAAGGAAAAATATAGCAAGCGAACCAACATTTTTGTTAAAGCTAAAGATAAAACTTGAAGTGCCGGATGATTTGAAGTCTAAGTTTCAAAGTTAAAGTACTGTATGTTCAATAAAGCAACCTTGAGACTCATGCGTCGAAAGCCAAATAAGGTAGACAAGAAGCCAAGGTTGTGAAGTTGAGGAAACAAGAAAACAAACTCGGTGACTTAGCCAAAAGATGATCCGGCATTAATAACAAGCAAACCGAGATAAAACTTGTTCAGGTAGCAAACCAAAGGAAATTAAACGTGTATATTACATCTGCACCCGGCATACCGGGGATCTGATAAAGCTTAAAGTTTTTTGGTACGGTGAAGTTAAGAAGCAGGGGCAGAAGCAGAGCCGCCGGCTGGAGGAGCTGTAGCGGTGGAGATGCCGGCTTCAGGAGTGCCGGACCCAGCGGATGGAATGGAGCCATCACCTCCGCCCGGGGCAGATCCCTGTTCCGGGGCATCAGTGTCGGCCTCTTCGGCTTCCTCTTCATCTTGGCTGGAGTCGGAGCCCTCAGCGTCGGCAGATGCTCCGGCGTCGTCCTTCTTCTCCGGCTCGCGGATGTCCCGGACGAAGGCGTCGGTGTCGGCATAGTCCACATAGCTGTGGGCCAACTCCCGCCGACGCCGGATGTGTTCCGGATCCGTGGTCCAGATGGATCCTTCGTGCACAGTGCGCAAAGTCTCCAAGTCGGCCTTTTCATACCAGGAGAGGAACTAGCTGAGAGCTTCATCAGCTCCTACCCTCACGCCGGAATCCCGCCATTCTCGGAGGTGAACCTTGGCAAGCTGCAGATCGTTGCTGAGATCAACAGGATCAGTGGGCGTCCTTTGTCCCGGCCAGAGGGCAGAGAATGCCTCCTGGGCGCCATAAAAGAGTTCTTCAGTATAGAGGGTCATGGCATTCTTCCGGGATTGCAGGGCCAGCAGCTGCTCCGACATGTCCCAGTTGGCCGAGTCAACCGGAACACCCCGGTTCTCTCGATCCAACTGCAGAGCCCTCTCAACATCTTCGACGGAAGCGGGGAACATGTCTGAGAAAAATAGATGATGTTAGCAAAAGGAGAATATGCCGGCATAGAGGGTATGTCGGAAGAGGGCATGATATGTCGGGCAGGATAAGGAAAAGGGATTTGAAGCTTACTGGCAAGGTCGGCATTGAGCTGTGCGACTGTGACTTCCCATTTTGTGGCCTGCTCCTTCAAGCTAGACAGTTCAGCATGGGCGTTGGAGGCATCAGTCTCGGAGGCAACGAGCAGGTCCTGGGTCTTCTTCAGTTGGCCCTCCCTCTGTTCCTTCTCCTCCAGAAGCTCGGCGATCCGACCCTTCAACTGCTCTATCTCGGCCTTGTGAGCGGCATCCCGGTCGTCCAGTTGCTTGGCCACATCCACTGAGGACATACAGTCCTGGTGGCGTGCTTCCAGTCCAGCCTTCTCATCTGCAAAAATTTGAGGTTAAAAGGATTTGAAGAAAGAAAACAGTGACAAAGATTAAAGGATTTGAAATACATAATGTTTAGTTGAAGATTAACAGGATCCGGCATACCTGTCAGCTCCTTCACCCTCTTAAGAAGCTCGGCGACTTGTTCTTCAGTGCCAGCTGAAGAATGTCGGCACAAGGTTATGTGTCGGCATGAATAGTATTGCAAAGTAATAAGAGGAAAGGTATCCGACATATAGCGGTATGTCGGCAAAGATTACCTTTCTTGGACAGCTCCAGCCGAAGCTTGCTATGAGCGTCTGATAACTTCCGATGCTCGCACACCAAGTCGTGGAACATGTCGGCACGTGTGTTGTTCATACGCTGCAAAAGTGTTAGGATTTGAAAGGTTATGAGAAAAGTCTAGCATACCGGTACAATTGAAGATCATATAAAGTACTCATGCTGTTAAAGACCCGGCACAGGTGCTGTGCACCTATCCCGGCTCTCGGTGACTAGGATTTGAAGCTCGAGATGAGCTTGTATCTCGGTCAAGAGGATTCAAAAAATAATTAAGATGTGAAGTAGTTAAAGACCCGGCACAGGTGCTGCGCACCTATCCCGGCTCTCGGTGACTAGGATTTGAAGCTCAGATCGAGCTCATGTGTCGGCAGATAATTCAAGAGCAGCTAACTAAAAGACTATTAGAAAATCCCGGATGTCCGTATCCCGGACAGCTGACATTTTTGGGGACTGGGGATATGTGTGTAAGTAGAGAGGACTTACGTTGGTGGCGTCGGCCAATTTGTGAAGTCTCTGCTGGAGGCTGAGGAGCTCGCAGGCGATCGGTATGGGCTTCGCGGCCAGAATATCTGCTGGACTGCCAGTGGCCGAGGCTTCGGCCATCTTCTTGCTCCTGGAATCCGCTGTGTCCATATGGCCGGCGTCGTTCCACCTGACACAATGCTCCTTGAGAGATCCGAGGCTTTGGTCACTTTTCGTCTCCAGGGGGACGCGGCCCTCAAGTTCTGGCGTGTCAAAGAAACTGGCCCGGTAGCCAGGCCGGGTTGCTGCCCTGCCAAGATGCAGGGCCAGAGCAGAGCGGGTCTGGGACACTGCTTTAGGAGGAGCAGTGGCGGCAGATGGTGTGTCGGACTTGGTCTTCTGGATCTTGAGAGTGCCGGACCAGACCGGGGCAGCGGTCTTGTCCGGGATGAGGGTCTTGGCCGGAACAGAGGTCTTGGGTGGTGCTGGAGTCTTCTCAGTAGAGGGAGTCTGGGGCGCGGGTTGTTCCGGCGCGGCCGGCGCAGCTTGGCCAGCAGAAGCAGGTTCCGGAATAGTCCGGACTTCTGGCACAGCGGGGCCTTTTCCTTTGTCATCTGTGCCAACGCTCTTGGTGCTCGCGCCGACATCTTCAGTTGTGCCGGCGTCGCTGGTGGGCGCGCCGGAGTCTGGGGCTTCTTGGTGGGCTCCTGTGTCCATGTGGACATCAGGAGCCGAAGGTTCCTGTTGAGCCCCCGAGTCCATGTGGACGTCGGGGGCAGAGGTATCTTATTCCGGCGGAGGATCGTCCTTCGCCGGGGAGGTGGGCTTGTTAGGCGCAGGCGAAGATGCCGGCACCGGGGAGGTTGTGTGACTGGCAGAGGGTATGTCGGAGGTAGCAGGGGCCGCTGGCTTGGTAACCTTCGGGCCGCCACTCGAGCCAGAAGCTTGCTCCGGCGCAAGAGGAGCCCTGAAAGAGAGAAAACACCAAGTCAATAATACAAGCGAGAGGTATGTCGGAGCAAATGCAAAGAAAAGAAACTTACCCCGAGGCAACAGGCCTCTGTTTCTTCGGAATCGGCACGCTAACCTTCTGCCTCTTCTGCTGCTGAGGTGTGTCGGGCTGGGGCTTCACACCTCGCTTCCGGCCGGCACGTCCGTCGGTGGAAGGAGGTCCCTGGTTCAGAGGGGCGGCATCGACAACCATATCATCCGGGATAGCTGAGGACGGCATTGGAAACTTGTAAGCAAAGGATGCGGGAGGAAAGGCATATGCAAGTGGCATCGGGTCATAATACGTCAGGATTTCCTCGTCAGAATCACCCTCACCCCGGTCTTGAGTGAAATGCCGGGATGAAGAGCCCTTACCCATGGCAGCTGCAGCACGGGTGCTCCGGGGTAGCTTATCCCAGTGATCCGTATCTTCGACATCCGCAGCGGTGCGGTCTGCCGCGATCTGGATCCGGGAGTTCTCCATGGCCTGGAAGCTGAATTTCTATATAGAAGCAAGGACAATTGATTAAACAAGGGAATATGGCGGCGAATAGCAATGTCTCGGCCAAGCATGATATATTTCGGACAATAAAGTATGTATCTATATGTCGGCCCAAGTATCTATATGCCGGACAAGAAAGTATGTATCGGCCAAAGGGTTTACCATCGGGGCAGGCCGATCCCGGCTGTATGGTTCAAGTCCCCAGGCGAAGGTGGCCTGAGAGGACTTACAGACGTCCTTGATCCGCCGCAGAATGTCGGCCAGAGTCAGCTCGTGTGTAGAGTGCTAGGTGGGATCCATGGGCCCGCTCATCTGGCATATTTTATGCGTCCGGCGCTGCAGAGGAGAGACGCGCCGGCTGATAAAGCATGCCACTAGGTCTTGGGAGGTGAGGCCGGCATCCCGTAGGTCACTCTTAACCTGATGAAGGGCGTTAACCGCCACCACCGAGGACTTCGGATTGTAGGTCCAATTCTTCATGGCCAAAGGTGGCTCGTCCACAAATGGCGGCAGGTTGAGCATATCCACGTCGGTGGTATTCTTGACGTAGAAGAAGCTCTTCTGCCACTTCTTGCAGGATTCGAGGAGTTCCACCTTGGGGAAATCCGAGCCCTTCCGGGACATGATGGTGGCTGCGCCGCACAGAGTCATGGGGCGGTCCTTCTTCTCCTGGGCCATCTCCGGCGGGTCGTCCTTGCTCTGGGGCGGTTCTTGGATGACTTGCTTCCGCAGTTGGAAGTACTTCGCCCAGGCTTGGGTGAAGGGCTCTATGCCAGTGAAGCCTTCGCAGAATGCGACGAAGGCGGAGAGGATCATCACCGCGTTCGCCGGGATATGATGAGGTTGCAGATCGTAGATGTCGAGGAAGTCCCGGAAGAAGTCCGATACCGGCAGGCCGAAGCCCCGCTCGAAGTGGGCGATGAAGACAACTCGTTCGCCAGGTTCAGGTGCCGACACAGTTTCTCCCGCCGGTAGCCGGCATGCAACGCCCTCCGGCACTCTCCTGGTGGAGGTAATCCAGGATATGTCGGCCGGAGTAACCTCCGACCCTTCCCAGCCGGAGCGTCCTTGGATCCGGGCCGAGTTATCTTCCTCTGATGCCGAGGTACCCGTCATGCTCGAGGAAGCCATCTTGAGGGCCAGGACAAGGCGTGAGAGCCGGAGTCCCGTGATGTTAATCCTATCAAGACCAGAGAAAAGAGGGAGGTTAGTCTCTCCGGCATACCGCTCTCACCAATGTTAGCAGAGATAGAAGATCTACCGAGACAGTTAAAACTGGAAATAAACATGAAGATAATCCCTACGAAAGAACAGCTGTGAACTACCGAAGAATGTCACTGGCAATGCTAATCGAGTCATGAAGACATCACGCAGAGAAACTGCCACAGATTCTAGCTAGCAGTGCAATCGCGGCATAGCTACAGAGAAGCAGGAGGGATGAAGAACAAGAACAGAGAAAGAAGAACTCACCGAAGCTTGCTCGGCGTCAATGGAGCGACGGTGAGCGTGCAGAGGAGGATCAGATCCTGCAGCAATGTTGCAGAGAGAAGATGCGGCGGCGGCGTCGTTGACGATGGTGCCGGACGTCGGCAGGCGGAGGCACCGGCGTGCAGATGGGCGACAGCGGCGGCTTTCCTCTGTTGTTCCTCGGTCCGGCGGTGAAGCGCAAGGGGCAGAGGAACGGAGGAAGAAGAAGGTACTGTGGGGGTAAAAGAGCGAGATACCCCCCACCCACGTATTTATACCAAAGAGGTCTGGGTCGTGGGGATCGTGGGGAGTGTTCCACTACCCCGACCGTTTCCGCAGTAAGTCGCCAAGTGGCGGCATGGAGTGGGGCGGTGGTTTCTGTAACCGTGCCCCTGGGTCATGATGGCCTGCAGTAAATGTGCTGTGAACCGTCACATCGTGTGACCGCTCATGATGGCAGAGCAGCTCCAAGTTTTGATGCGAACTGTCGGGCGTGGCTTCTCGAGAAAGTCTCATCTATGTACCGGCATGGCTGCCCGAAGGATAGGTTTCGTCCGGGATACCCTCAGGGCCGGCCAGATTAACTTTTGGAGAAGGAACAGTGGCTGGGACATGCGTGGATGTCCTGGAATATAATCTGACCGTCGGCATACGACGGTAGAGCCGGGGTATAATGAAAAAAGAAGATATGTTGAACCTGTCAAGGCTCCACAGTTAAGACTGGGGAACCTCGGCAGCTTCGGGGACTAGTGTCGAGGGGATGACCCCCGGTAGGGTCAAGAGGCTAGAAAGATACAAGAACAATGGTTGACTTTATGCCGGTTGACCAATGCAGGGCCTGGCCGGGTTATAGGAGCATCGGCCAGGCCGGCATATATGTATATCCCGGATAGTGCCCGGATATGCCGGATTAACCGGGATACTAGCTGAGGTGTGCCGTCATATGCTTAGATATGCCGGCCTATCTATTTTGGTTTGTGGCGCAGGAACAGGGGAGGCCGGATTACCCGACCTTATTAGGTCGTTGGTCCGGCATATAGGTCCGGGATATGGCCAACGGTCATATCCGGGATACAGAAGTCAGCTAGGATGTCATGTCCCTACAATCAAGGAGAGACTCTGCTCAGTATGGAGAGGTATCAGGCTGACAGGGTGCACAGTGATGGTCTACCTACCCTCACTGTGCACAGGTACAGCCCTTACCTCATAGATGTAAGGTCACAGTGCAGGAAGTACAAGGTACAGGGATATGGAGTCCCATCGAGAGCAATCAGGGAGAAAGTCAAGGGTCTCTGCCTTCGTCAGCAAGTCCTATTTGGAGTGTAGCTCGTGTCTTCTGGTCTCTTGTGACCGTTGTAACCCTGGCCACCACTATATAAGGTGGCACAGGGAGTCCTAGCAAAGGGTTGGTCACTCTGTGTTCCTACACTTAGCAGTTCGTCTTCCTTCTCTAGCAGAGAGCTTGGAAGCACCATTGTTGTGTACTCCATCGATCCAAATATATAACCAGTAGAGCAGGAGTAGGGGTGTTATCTCCTTACGAGAGCCCCGAACCTGGGTAGATCTGTGTTCCTTTCTGTCGTGCTTTTTAGCTCGTTCCCCTCTCCCGAATCCTCCAGCATCTAGTTCGGCCCCCATTTAAGCCATCCTATGGCATATGTTGTTTCACCACGACGACATACTATTTGTCAGATTCTTCTAAAAACTTACCAGATAGGACAAGACCATAATTCATGCATCCAGTATATATCTTGTACTTTCCTCTTCCAATAAAGGCCACTGAACTCTATCATAAGCGTTTTCAAAATCCAACTTCAGCAAAATAACTTCAGAGCGAGACTTTTGTAAACTATGTCTGGATCAAAATCTGCCCAGGTTCACTGCCTGAAAATGTAAATATCTAAATAGGTCATGTTACAATCTATCTGCCTGAAAAAGGTGCTTAGTACAAGCATATATGCACAACAATATACCTTGCCTAAAGATATCCACTTCAATTACTGAATTTATTTTATAATATTTAACTCCGGCTGAAAAGCAAGACCATGATTGAGAAAGTGTACTACAACTATTAACTTATTGTTGCACCAAACTTATACATGAGAACCAAGGTGGTGAAAGCCAACAAGGAAAATATATCCTAGGTGCCAACACAGTTTCATTCAACCTTAATACATCTCCGATTAAAATTTCAAACCACCTAAAAGTCTTTCTACTCCTCTTATGATCAATAGTAAGTCTAAGCTTAGAAATTTACTGGAAGTCATGCACAAAAATATTCCATGAGATGTAAGGAAACAAATTTAACTTTCTAGCTAAGGAGCATAAATGAGAAGGTATAAGAATAAGGAAGGTAGTTTATTATGCACTCTTGACATAATGAAACCAATAACTCCAGAAATGATCGAATGGGATTGCCAAAAAAGATTAGAGCGGTGACCATCATGGTCATGCGCGGAAATCTGAAACTCTGGCATCTGTCATCACTATCTTCGTTTCAGTAGGTAGAGTCTCTGAGCATCACCACCTGGTACAGAGCTCTGTCCAAGAAAAAAATTGTGAGGTCAATTAACCACAAATATTATTTGCAAAATGCATTATGTCACTCCGTCATAAAATTTAATTTGAAAAGCGTGTAGTCTTTTTAAATAACTAGATTCCCAAACTCCATATCCATATGTTTCCATGTAAGTAAAGTGACGCGCACCTATTTGTAGAATATTTTTAGATACAGAGCTAACTTTAGATGTAGCCTAATCTGTTCATCAGTTCGGATGAAATTGACTCAAAAAGGAGCATGCTTCAGGTAAAAAAATGTCATTAGGACAAATCCAAGTTTCTGAAATCTTTCTGTTATTATCGAAGCACTGACGACAGAAGGTGGTTACCGAATCGTGCAATACTAAACGTCTTATTCAGATGAAAAAATGTTGAAGAACCCAACTCTTGAACCATGAATCAGGTTCTAAATTCTGAATCGTTCTTCAGAACTCGATATGACATGCTAATTCCATTAAGATAAATTGTAAAACATGGCTCGTTTTCTGATTATAAACTCACATTACTTAAATAAGTTTGATAATAGTTACTGATAAGTAGGTAGTAAATGTGTTCTGCATTCTGAAAGCCATCAAAGCTTAGGCCACCTAATTGTACGCCAAGAATTAAGATATGTCGAAAAAGGTGCACAAGGAATCACATTGTACAGATCCTAACGCATCACGCATGAATTAACATGTACCAAATTACTTAATCTAATTGAATGTGCATCGCATCACTTGTAAAATCGACTCTGGCGTGATGACTAGGAACTGAGATTTAGATAAAACTGCGATAATTCCAGGGACCATCACCCGTGAACGGGCAGGACTCCGAGTCCGAGAGCAAAAAGAGATATGAGACCACGGGTTATATATTCAAAAAGAGAGAGACGAGACGAGACCACAGGCAGCTAGGGTTCCGCCGCCACCACCCCTCTCCACCTCATCGGCAGGAGATCCTCCCGGCCCTCTCCACCGCCGCCGGTTCCGAAGTCCACGTCCACTCTTCTCCGTCCGCGACTGGCAGATAGGAGCGGCGCCTACACGTGCTCGTTCCCGTACGTCCAAGCACGTTCCCGAACGGTGGCCGTCGTCTCGTCCCAGATCATTGCCGGCCACCAGTCCCGGACCTCCCTCCCGTTCAAGTTTGTTCCCAAGCGGCGCCTCCCCGATCTACATACCCTCCCGTTCGACCGACCGTGCCGTTCGTTCCTCCCGTCAGGTGAGCGTCAAGTGCTGTGATTCTACTTTCTGCACTTCTTGTATGTAGTATTTTCGCTTATGCATTCGATGCTCATGATCGATGCTGCTGATTGTAGTGTTATCATTGGCTAGCTTCGGTTGTGCCGATCTGGGATCCTCGGCGATAACGATTCATCATGGCGTCTAGAGGGATGTTTGATGACGCGTTTGATTTTGATCCCTTTGATATGGAGGCTCTCGAGACTTTTTCTTATCTTGAGGCGTCTGAAGATAAGGTGGAGGACAATTTTGTGATGGAGGGTCTCGAACCTTTTTTCTACAATAAGGCTCAATCGGAGCGCTGGGCGGAGGAGGAGATGGAGAGGCAACGGCGAAAGAAAGAAGAGGAGGATCAAAAGGAAGCGGAGAAGGAGCGGAGAGCCAAGGCGCACAAAGAAGTCAGGGAATCAATCATGGAGTTCGACCCCAAGGTGGGGCACAAAGTCTACACCCGGTTTTTTCTCAGAGACTTCTCCGTCTTCGACATCAATGAAAAGTGTAAGTCTCTTGTTATAAACGTCATCACATCAGTGATTTCATCTAGCCCGTGTCTTTGTTCATGATTGTTTTGTTTTGGCTGATACTTGTAGTTGTAATACATTAGATATGAAGGGTAAGGATAATGTATTTCAATGAGTGTTTTCTGCTATAATAGATACTAACTTGGTAAGGATAATGTATTTCCTCTTGAAATTAAATCGTAGGTGAAGTAAGATGGGTTAGTTCGGTGGGATAGCAATGTAAAAACACAAATTCAGACTGTTCGTAATTTGATAGATGTTGTTTTTTGCTTTTTAATATTTGACAGATGATGATTTTTTTTCTTTTCCACCACAGCGCCTATCCCTCCAATGAGATACACAGATAGTAAATATGAAGACGAGTTTGGGCTAGAAGATTCTGCAAACATCCTATCAGTCAAAATAGTCTCCTCAGATGTAGGCTACCCGGTCAATGTGTATGGTAGTGTCATTGCTAGAGATAGCATCGACTACAAGTGCATTTATCTCTTTCAACGCCATAGAGATGATTGCCAGCCCATCAAGCTAAAGGTACAATCTTGTTTAAAAGTTCGTTCCAATTGGTTTTGTTTTATTCGGCAATGCATCTGATATTAAATATATGGGACATCTAAATGGAGTCATCGTAGAACTTCTTGTTGTTTATTGAGATACTCCTCTCATGTAACTCTTATTTGACGCTTTAAATTGTTATTTTAGTATATACTCTGACGTTTGGTGCAATTCTTTTCACAGGATGAAGCGTTAGTTTTAACTGGTCCAGGACGCGGCCTTGTGTTGGTTGATTTTATCTATCTAGAGATAGATCTTAAGATCAAGGAGGATGGAGTGTATCCAGACAGGCAATTTAGCAAGGGTCTTACTAGCATTGATGGGCGAGTACTGTCAAGGGAGAACGATGTGGTGGTTACAGGTGACACACTTGATAGCTGGCTTAGTAGTGTGGAGGTGAGATTTGCAACTGTTCTAAACTCAGTAGAGGGCACCTTTGAAATCAAGCTTTCTGAGGGGGATTTCTTTGGAATGATTACTGTTGGCATCTCAGACATCCAAGAAACTATTGTGATTCATGATAGTGAGGCAGATGGTGCGGTGACATGTGATGAGAGTGGAGTTATCAGACTACGTCGTTGTGTCATGACTCTCTCTCTGTTGAGCAAAAAGTTGGTGTTTCACATTGATAATAAGGCTGGCGGTGTTATGGGAGAACAAACTATTAGTTTCACTCCATCCCGCACTGGTGTAGATCAAGGGGAAACTTCGTGTGGTGCTGGAAAATTCCAAGTGA
This sequence comes from Dactylis glomerata, assembly GCA_007115705.1. Taxonomy (NCBI): domain Eukaryota; kingdom Viridiplantae; phylum Streptophyta; class Magnoliopsida; order Poales; family Poaceae; genus Dactylis; species Dactylis glomerata. The sequence goes on along the minus strand of QXEO01001064.1, from coordinate 1,221,517 downwards.
AGGTTGACTGGTCTTTGATGGACTTTAGGCCGTAATGGTACGGACTTAGCATATTATGTTTTGATGTAGAGTGGCGTAGTGAACTAAGATATATTGTGATGTAGTGGATCAAGTAATAATTGAGTGAAGTAAGTTATGTACTTCTATTTTTATATATCTCCCAGTCTAGGTTAAGTCAAAGTTAAACTTCGATGAAGTTATAAAGCTAACAGAGAGGCACATAGTCTAGCGAGAATGGAAACAACTTTATAGAATTTGGTAGAAATGTGTGGTTTGTTAATCCCCAGGCAATATGTAAATTCATGTAAACTCTCTATCAATTGAGTATTAAAGCTTGTTGTTTTACTAAAAAAAACTATATTATGACGTGGATATATGAGTACATGAGATGGATTTGTGTTCGTAGACCATTGCATAAGAGCATTTCTAGGAGATCCCTTAAAACTAATGTGTAAAAGTCCTTACTGTTTTAGGGGCTTGCTCGTATTTTTGGACCATTATAGGAGCGTAAAAGGCCGGGGGCAGTAAACCAGATACTAGAAAGCTTGGCGCGGCGCCACGTCGCGCCCTTGGCTGTTAGATTGTTTGTTGAATTTTATAGAAATATTACAATATCTGTGTTATTGAACTACCACAAAAGTACTGGTGTAGAAGCACCACCGAAGTAACGTAAAAGTGCTATTAATGTCATGGTTTGGAATTATTTTTTTCCTTTTTGCGTAGATAATTGCAATGTGATGGAAAAATCATGATGTGATTGTGATGTGATGGAAATAAGATATGGTAGCACGACAGTAGCACTACACTGCAGCAGCGCCCAGAGTGAGACAGTTACACGCCCAGAGTGAGCACACGGCGCGCCTGCTAAAAAAGGCAAGCAAGTTTTTTTAAGAACTGTATAGAGGGCATTAGTATTTTCCTTGGTCAAAGAGACGGAGGACATTGCTATAGAAGAAGAAATTAGTATTTTCCCGTATAAAAGAGGTGGCAGGCGGTGGAGCAAGTATATTGTTTCAATGGTAAGGCGGTAGTACTTTTCCACCATAAAAATGGTGATGAATGTTAAGAGTACTTTTTTCTAAAGTCGCCAAAGGTAGTAATATGTTTGCCAAATAAAATAGATGATAAAAATGGAGTACTTTTTGAAGTACATATTAGTGTTTTTTCAGATGACCGATACAACATTCTTTATAAAAAAGTAGACATTAATATTTTTAGGGGTAAAAGAGGCGACATATGGTGGAGTAACTATATATTTTTTAGAAGGTATCATAGAAGAAAGAATTCAGATAATGGAGTAACTATATCATAGAATAACACATTAGTATTTTTAGGGAAAAATTTTGGGGAAAAGAGGCCATGAATAATGGAGTACGCCCGTAGGACGATTATGGACTATTGTCAAGAAGTAACTGTCGAGGAACTAACAGCGGAAAGTTGCCGTAGGCGATAAGTAGAAGAAGGTAGTGACATTTTGTTGAAAAAAGAGGCGAGTGGTAGCGGAGTTACCATATGAGAACCTCTAAGCTAGTTTAGAAGAAGGTATACAATTAAAAGTTTAGAGGTAGAGATTAATTATTATGCATTATTATAAGGATACTGCTCAAAACTAATCATGGATGAATTATGCATCATTTAAGAATTACTATTGAGTAATTACCATTTTCATAGTAATGTTTGTAGAAGGTTCGTGTCTAAGAATTAATGCCGAAATATTATCGTTTGTGTGCCATCAAAGAAATACCATGATGAAATAACAGTCAAATGATTATTGAAAATTACAGGTGAGCAATCATCATTGGGGAATTACCGTTTGAGCCAAAGATATAGTACCTGAAAACTATCGTAAATTAATTTTTATGTTGTACCAAAAAACTACCTAAAAGGTCGAAGGAAAAATATTTATAAAATGTTGTTACAAAAATTACCGACCGGAAATTGCGAATCAATACTGAAGAATCACCGGTTAGAAAAAACCGCTGCCGAATTATTGCATAATTTTCACCGAAAAATTACTGGTAGAAAATCACCGGTAAAAATATTACAGCGCGTTTATTTTCTATCGATAAACTACTATAAAAAATTGGCATAAAAATATGCATTGTTTTGATCGCTGGATCAAAATCCTAGGATATAGACACTACATGGCACTGTTCATCCATAGTTTACTGTTCACGTGAACAGTTCATGATGCCGTGGAGGGCTGAGAAGGTCCAAATATCTTTAGCTTTAAAATATAGTACTAGGAAATTTGCCGCGGCGGCACGCCGCGCCCATGGTATTATTTTTAGTAGTTTATTATTTATTTAGAGTGTTTTTGTTGACGTCCCGTTAAAAAATACTATCAGATAGTTATAGCCAAAATTACCGGGGGAGTGAATTACATGGGTTGAAGTATTTACTTATTTGGAGTGTTCTTTTTTGAGCCTCTGCGTACCTACCTTTTAAAAATTGAAGATTAAAACAAAAGTCTTCTCGAAGTTATCGTAGGAGAATCCCGATATTCTTTTGAGTGCGTATATTGACCAATTTCATATCTACCTTTTAACTGGTGAAGCCCAAATAAAAATTTTGTGCCCGTTATGCCAATCTTATAGTAGAAGTAGTTAGTGTTTAGAATTTGTTTTGTGGTTGTCGCATATTTACCATTTAAATGGTGAAGGTTAAAAGAAAAGCCATCTCAAAGTAACTGCAGGAAAACTTGTACAAAAGTTACCATTGAATAGTTATGTGTGAAATTATGTTAAATACTTATCGCTCTTGTACCGATAGAAAAATAATATTAATAAATTGCCACCAAGAAAGTGCGCACCATTGAGAACTTACTGTTAGATAACTATCGCTGAAATTACTGTCGGATAATTACTGTAGTTAGGTTATTGGTAGGGTTGAAAATTTTGTCGAAGAATTAAGTTAGTATAAAATTATCGGCACTTATTTCCGATTGAAGGGGGTACTAAATAAGAAGGCAGTTAATGTTAAAGAGTTGTGAGGAAAATTCATGTCGAGCAATTACCGCTCTAAGTTCAAAAAAATAATTGTGAGGAAAATTCATGTCAAGCAATTACCGTTCTAAGTTCAAAAAAATAATTACCACTCTTGTACCGATGGAAAAATAACGTTAATAAATTACCCTAAAAAAATTGCGCACCGTTAAAAAAACTATTACGTAATTATCATCAAAATTACTGCAGGTGAATTATAGTTTGGATCAAATAATTTTGTCAAAAAAATATTCCTGCAGCATTAAAGAAATACTGCTAAAAAAATTGGCTTCAAAGAATTAAGAGTCGTTAAAAAATTACTGCGGCTGAATAGGTATGTGGGAAACTTTTATGAGGGAAGAATTGCAGTTAAAAATAACTATTAGATAGTTACCATTGGAATTACTGTCGGAATGAATTACACTTGGGGTTGGAAATTCAAATTTACTGCAAGAATTGATTGTCAAAAATTATTATTAGGTAGTTATCATCGAAATTACTATTGGATTGAATTAGTGTTGAAATTTTTATAAGAAAAATTTACAGCAAAAAATTACAACACAAACTACAGCAGTTCACTATTTGTCGGTATTGTTTATCGGGTGTATTATATCAAAGAAAGGAAGATAGTGGACAATTTTGCATCACTTTGACCACATACTTTAAAAACCATTTAGATATCCAGATTGCATTTAATTAAATTATAGATGCTGTTGTAGCATGAGACTGTAGCATGAGTACTTTTCGGATATAGGATCGAAATCTAACGGCCACCGCATCAAGAGGCACTGTTTATACCACTACTGTTCATGACAATCTCAATTAATGTTCATGACGCTACTATTCGTGTCAGTACTGTTCATGCAGTTACTATTCATGCACTACTGTTCATGCCGCACACTGTTTGTGGCAGGTACTGTTCACGCCAGTCTCTGTGTACTGTAGCGCGAGGTAACGTAGAGTGAGGTGCTGTAGATGAGTTACTGTTCATGCACATGTACTATTCACATGAACAGTGCACGCTGACGTGGCATAGCTGTTAGAGCTCCAAAACCCTTGAGCCTTTATATATGTACTAGGAAATTTGCCGCGGCGGCACGCCACGCCCGTGGTGTTATTTTTAGTAGTTTATTATTTATTTAGAGTATTTTTGTTGATGTCCCGTTGAAAAATACTATCAGATATTTATAGCCAAAATTACCGGGGGAGTGAATTACACGGGTTGAAGTATTTACTTATTTAGAGTGTTCTTTTTTGAGCCTCTGCGTACCTACCTTTTAAAAATTGAAGCTTAAAACAAAAGTCTTCTCAAAGTTATCGTAGGAGAATCCCGATATTCTTTTGAGTGCGTATTTTGACCAATTTCATATCTACCTTTTAACTGGTGAAGCCCAAATAAAAATTTCATGCCAATCTTATAGTAGAAGTAGTTAGTGTTTAGAATTTGTTTTGTGGTTGTCGCATATTTATCATTTAAATGGTGAAGGTTAAAAGAAAAGTCATCTCAAAGTAACCGCAGGAAAACTTGTACTGAAGTTATCGTTGAATAGTTGTGTGCGAAATTATATTAAATACTTATAGACTTGTACCGATAGAAAAATAATATTAATAAATTGCCATCAAGAAATTGCGCACCGTTGAGAATTTACTGTTAGATAACTATCACTGAAATTACTGTAGGATAATTACTGTAGTTAGATTATTGTTGAGGTTGAAAATTCTGTCGAAGAATGAAGTTAGTATAAAATTATCGGCACTTATTTCCGATTGGAGGGAGTACTACATAAGAAGGCAATTACTGACGAAGGGTTGTGAGGAAAATTCATGTCAAGCAATTATCGCTAATTACCCTAAAAAAATTGCGCACCGTTGAAAAAACTATTACGTAATTATCGTCAAAATTACTGCAGGTGAATTATAGTTATGATTAAATAATTTTGTCAAAAAAATATTCCTACAGCATTGAAAAAATACTGCTAAATAAATTGGATTCAAAGAATTAAGAGTCGTTGAAAAATTACTGCGGTTGAATAGGTATGTGGGAAACTCTTATGAGAGAAGAATTGCAGTTGAAAATAACTATTAGATAGTTACCATTGGAATTACTGTCAGAATGAATTACACTTGGGGTTGAAAATTTAAATTTACTGCAAGAATTGATTGTCAAAAATTATTATTAGGTAGTTATCATCGAAATTACTATTGGATTGAATTAGTGTTTGAAATTTTTATAAGAAAAATTTACAGCAAAAAATTACAACACAAACTACAGCAGTTCACTATTTATCGATATTGTTTATCGGGTGTATTGTATCAAAGAAAGGAAGATAGTGGATGTGACGACCTCAAATTTGATAACAAATTCGAAGTGCCCGTTATGTAATCCATCGCAATCCCAGAATCATTGTTGCGATTTACATAACGTAGTTGATATCACAGTCATAGCTATTAATAGTAAATAAAGGGAATTACATAGGTGGTCGCACAGACCAAACCTTGCATTATATCAATAAGCAGCGGAATAACACTTTGGGTCCATATTGTCAAGCTTCAACCGCACAGGCAAAGCAGACAGTAGGAAACGAGCCTAATTCGCAAAGCCGTCAATGAGTCCTTCCTTCTTGATCTTGCTCCTTCAAGTCTGGCCAAGTTAATAGCCAGAGACACAGCCATGAGTACATTGGATGCACTCGCAAACCATCTTATAAACAAAGTGGTGAGGTAGATATGCATGGTTGATATGGTGGACTAAGCACTAAGTTTATTTGCAAAAGCTAGTTTTATTTCCCAAGAATGTTCATTGGTAGAAAAGAAATTTAGTTCTCTAAGTTCAATCTAGGGAACTTCAAGTGTGTCAACATCAAGGTCAAGTCAAGTCATTTACCAAGTTCACCGTTGTCCTTTTTATTATTGACAAAAGTCAAGTACAGCTTGCCAACCGTCCATGACCGCGGACGCGGCTATTCGAATAGTTTGAAAACCTCTGCAGAGGGGTACACTTTACCCACAAGATTCGATACATCTGCCGGGAGAAATCCACGGTTCGTCATACAAAAGTATGCGGGGTTCAGATAATCAAACAAAACCTTTCACTTGCTCATCCTAGTATAGGATCCTTCCCTAGAGCCCGGGATACGGAATCTCCCGCTCCGGCGCCTCTAGTTCTGCCCATCCCGGATGCCGGGTTAGTGGAATCTACTTGGTCCAGAAGTAACCTTTCACGGTGTCCTTCCATGAAGCTTTGATACAAGGCCTCCCATACTAAGATAAACAAACTACGGACTAAGCCCCTTCCCATATAGGGGTAATGTGGTTGTACGGTAAAATTGGCTCCCATGGTACATCACTCGTTGTCATTGAGAAATATATTCATAGTTCTTAGTCAAGATTGATTTTCTTTCATAAAGCCATTATGTAGGAAAAATCTCCCATTCAAGTTTCAAGTTCAAGTCACCACCTTTCAAATGGGGTTCCTCCAGAGATAGCATCAACTTTTATTAGCGACTAAGCAACTACATTGAGTGATAGTACTACTAAATGTGGTTGGATAAACTCAGCTTGATGCTCTTGATAATCAAGACATCAATTCACTTCTATCATTCTACTCTAGCAATTCAATCATGCAATTTACTTAAAACCAGTAGAATGCAATATTAAAACTAGGCATGGGGAGTATGAATCAAAAGATGGCTTGCCTTGGTTGGAAAAGTGTCCGGGGTTTTCTTCTTCTTCTTGATAATAATAATCCCCTCCAAGATCCTCCTCGGCAACACTAGCGTCTAATAACGAATAAACACAAAGCACACCATCACTTCACCAAGCTAACAACACACCAAGCACACATCTCTACTTGCTAACCAAATCATTCATGTTGCATTTTAGGGTGTTGGTAGATAAGTCTTTCTTCTAAGTTTTTCTTCAAGTGTGCAAGCTAGATTCTTTGCTAAGTGGCATAGGTGGTTCACTTGTGCAGCATGGGTATGGATTTAGGGTTACTAAGACAAGTTCAAGTGGGATGGATCCACTAAGTGAGTTGGTCTTGAGGGCAATTAATTCTAAGTGTGCAAAGTAGGGTAGTTGTTAACTTTTTCTAGATCATCTTTTCTTCTCTTTTTCTTTATTTCTCTTGCTTCTAGTTCTTTTGATCTTTGTGGTTCTTCTCTAATGCTTCCATTGGTTAAGTTTGAATTAACTAAATATTGCACAACCAATTAAAACCTACATGAAATCATAAAAGACCTATCTTGAAATTCTATGCATACATGCAATATGGAGTGCAAAAAGTTTGAATCTTGGTCCAAAGGTGTTGGTTTTCTTGTAGATAACATGGAGTTGGGAATGACCCCTCATTTGAATTCAAACTTTGGTAGAAATTTGAATAGGGTTCTAAGTTGATTTTTGTTTCAAACTTTATTGTATTTGATTCTTTGTAACTTGTTCTTAGTTGTGGGGGAGAGATGCACGAGGGTCCAGTTCAGATTTTTCTTAATATATAAGGGCAAAGTAGTGTAATCATTAATTTCTTTAAGATCACCACTTCCTCTTTTCTTACTTAGGTTTTTGTGTTGCGGTTTATTTTCCTGATTCCTTTCTATTTGTTTGTGATTGCTTGTCTTAATTTTGGTTTGGCAAATGACCCAAATGGGTTTAGCACGTAACCATGCACAAAATTTAATAGTTAGAAAACTCTTTCTATTTCACAAAAACATTTTACATGTATAATTATTTGTTTTAAAACCCTTCCCATTCTTTTTATTTGAAGCATGGGAGCAAATGCTCAAATTCAGAAGTTTCAAAAAGGCAAGAAATTAATCTTATATGCAAAATAAAAGTTTTTGTTGGCTCAAAAAACTTGGTATTTTAATAAATCCATTTATTTCTATTTTCCAAAAACTTGGGTTGTTACAGTGGACAACTTTGCATCGCTTTGACCACATACTTTAAAAACCATCTAGATATCCAGATTGCACTTAATTAAACTATAGATGCTACTGTAGCGTGAGTACTGTAGAGTGAGGTACCGTAACGTGAGGCACTGTAGCGTGAGGTACGTGAACAGTACACGCTGGCGTGTTACTGTAGATGAGTTACTGTTTATGCACATGTACTGTTCACACAAACAGTGCACGTTGACGTGGCGTAGCTGTTAGAGCTCCAAAACCCTTGAGCCTTTATATATGTATAGATAGATAGGCCACCCCATTTGGTCACCCTCACCCATATTTCTATCCCTTGGAGAGGAGGATATGGATCAAAATATGACATTTCCCCTTCCCCTCTTCCACTTCTTCGCTGCACCCTACTACATCAATCGACGTTGACAAGCTTTTCAGCGACTTCCAGTAGCAGATTCGGGAAGCCGCAACCTCCATGAGCTCACGTGGTGCCTTGTGCGGAGTTGGGGGCGGCCGGATCGGTCATGCCAGACCCCGCGCGGCCCCGGCCGTGGTCGCTCGTTGGCTTGCGACCCTGACAAGAAGCGCTACCGGCGCTTTGACGCCACTCGGAAGCACGGGATGTGCCGCTACCGGCGTTCATTCGACGTGAGGTGACGAGCTCGCGGAAGCGCATATATGCGGAGAGCTCATGCGCGGCATGGAGGCGCGTCTCCCCACCGCTGCAGCCAAAGGTGGAGGAAGAAGAAGATGATGGTGAGGACGTCTCCATCGATAATGATGTCATCAGTGAAAAGATAGGGCTAGAGGACTACATGAGCGATGCAGACGTCGAGCGGGGAACCGCGCCAATGGAGTGATTTAAGCGCTGGAGCATGAGATGCCTCCACAAGAGGATGAGAAGGTGAACCGGGTCCTCTTCGAGCACGGCCTCAACTCCGATAAGGATTTGGCCGATCAAAGGGCCGTGTGGGCACGGATTGCAGAAGAGTAAGCGCACATCTTCGGCTACCTCGGCTCCGACAACGACGACTAATCATCGGCCACGTCATCGATGCTCCATACCGCTTTAATTTTAATCACAAATGTTGACGCAATGTCGGAATCACAGGCGAATGTTTTTTTTAAATACAACTCTGAACAGGGAAAACATCAAAGGTAGCCTGGGCTACATGTAGCCCGGTTTTGCTTTTCTTTTCTCAAACTTTAAAAATGTTGATTTTATAGTTTTAAGTTTTTTCATAAAAAATTCATAGACATAGACAATCTTGTATTCTACCTGTGTATAAATTTTTAGATTGAAATTCATTGTAATTTGCTCACAGTAAAAATGACAAAATTTCACAAAATGGCAAAATCTTGATTGTAGTGTACTTTATTACTGTTCACATATGACAAAATCCAGATTTATTATTTTTGCTGAGCCTAAAATACAACATATTTCATTCTAAAAATTTACACATTTGTAAATCACAACATTGTCTACATCCTAATTTTTGTTTCAAATTTTTCTGAAATATCTAACTTAAATTTTTTAGAGGTTTTAAAAAAGGCCTACATGTATTACATACGGGGCGAGATGCCGAGATGGGGCGGACTCCGAGAGCAAAAAGGGATAGAGAGAAGTCCATACTACCCCCTTAAATTTGAGTCAAAGTTCACATTACAACCCTTAATTCTGAGTTGGTTCAATCTTCACCCTTAAACTATGAAAATAGTTCGAAATACACACTTCCACCGTTCCAACAGGTTTCTACCCGGTTTTGATTGGCACGTCAGCATTTTAGCAAAAGAATATATACATGTACATGGTATACCTCCTCCGTATGTATCGTCAAACAGACCGTCACAGCTCGCGCCGTGTTCTTACCTAGGCTGCCGCCGTGCACCTTGCCTGTTCCCCGGCCGCCGCCATGCCGGTAACCAGACCGCCGTGGTTCCGCTGACCTGTCCTGCGATGCCGCCAGGTAATACACGCGCGTTCGGCGAGCTCAGCACAGCTGTGCAGGAGCATCCCCACCCGTTTGAGGCCCCCAGGCCGAAATCTGGCGCTATTTAGCGCCGGATGGATGTAACTTTTGGCCTGGGGAGGCCAATCTTTCCAGCCGCGAGCCCAGTGGATTTTTTTGAATTCAAACGCAGTACGATGAAAAATGATCAAGTTCGGTGAAATTTGATGAAATTGATAGATATTTATATTAATAAGGCAAAATATATATTTTTTTTACATATATAGGCCGAATTCGTAATATATTCGAATTCGGCCGAAACCTAAACTAGAACACCCATTCTACATGCAGAAATGGCGGTAGAAACGGGTGTAGTCGCCGCCATCGTCGTCGGAGGAGTCGTCGTCCTGCGGCGGCGGCGCCTGGCGGCTGGAGCCCTGCCCAGCGTCGCCGAAACGAGGGCATCGCTGTTCCGCCTCGGCACGCTCGCCGGCTCCGGCTCCCTCTTCACTGTCCTCGGCGTCGATGCCGATGACAGTGAGCTGGATCTCGTCGCCGACCCAGACGACGCCGTCCCGGATGAGCCGAAGGAGGGGGCGGCCCGTCGTAGGCCGCCAGCTCCCGCTCGTATCGGCGGCGGAAGAACGTCGTCCATGCCTCCCGGTTGTCCGGGAAGAAGTATGGCTCGGCGCGCTGCTCGTCGCTCATCATCTCGAGCACCTCGTCGATGGCGGCGTCCAGAGCCGCTCCGGTCGGCAGCGGCGGGATGGGGATGCCGCCGGCGCTTAGGCGCCAACCTCCGGGCTCCCGGAAGTCGGGCGGCGCCATGTAGCCGGCGGCATGGAGGAGGCGGCCCTCCCATTGGTGGAGGGAGCGGCGGCCGAAGCCGTTGTTCGCCGCCCCATCGCCGTCGGAGTTGTTCGCCATGGTCTCGAGCTCGGGGATCGTCGGCGTGGGCGAGTGGGCGAGGTGTGCTCTGGTCGAATGGTGGCGAATGTGACCGGCCAGACGCGGTAGGCCGCGTTTATATGGCCGCGGTGGCATTAACTCGCCTCGCCGCGTGGCTGGCCAGCCAGCGGCGGCAGCCTTTACGGCATGCGGAAGATGATGCGTGCGGGAAAGACGATACGCGGAAGACGAGACGATGAGGACGACAACCGCTCACTCTCGCCGACAGTTCGGGGCCACACGACCCGCGGGAACACGCGCGAATTTTCTCGGCGGTTTCGCGCCAGTTTGTTTCGTCCGGAGTCCCCGAGCGCGCCCCGGAAGGCCGGGGATGGCCTGGGCTCGCCGGATGGATGAAGGCCCAGATCCGGGCGAAATCGAGGATCCGGGGGCGCGACTGGGCCGTTTTTCGCCGTCTGGATGAAAAATAAGGGTGCCGGGGGCCTCGTCGGGCTCACGAGTGGGGATGCTCTAAGCGATCCATGGCCCTCATCCTTGATACGTCTCAAACGTATCTATAATTTTTGATGCTCCATGCTTGTTTTTACACCATTTGCATATTGTTTCGTTACACTTAGTGGCACTTTTATGCATTTTCTGGAACTAACCTATTAACGAAGTGCCACAGTGCCAGTTTCCTGTTTTCTGCTGTTTTTGTGTTTCAGAAGTGATACACAGGAAATATTCTCGGAATTGGACGAAACAAGTTCCTGAAGTCTTATTTTACCCGGAAGCTTCCAGACATCCGAAGAGGTGTCAGAGGGGGGCCACCAGGGCCCCAGACACATGCCTGGCGCGGCCAGCCCCTTGGCCGCGCGGGGCCCGCGTGTGGGCGCCTGGTCCACCCCCTGACATCGCCCCTTCGCCTATAAGAAGCCTCGGGACGGAAAACCCTAAGGGGGTCGGCAATTTTCCAGAAGCAGTTCCGCAGCTCCGCCGCCACCATCGACGAATTTTGGGGGACAGAAGTCTCTGTTCCGGCACCCTGCCGGGACGGGGAAGTGCCCCCGGAGCCATCTCCATCGGTCTCCATCGCCGTCTCCGCCATCTCCATCGACCTCACCGCCATCTCCATCAACCTTGCTGTCTCCTATGATGAGGAGGGAGTAGTTCATCCCCGGGGCTAAGGGCTCTACCGGTAGCTATGTGGTTCACCTCTCTCTTCCATGATGTGATCTTTATGTGATCATGAGCTTTGTATCATGTTGAACAAGTACATGTTATTATTCAGATATTTTGTGTACTCTAGTGATGTTATTAAAGTAATCTATTCCTCCTGCCTTGGTGTAACGGTGACAGTGCGTGCATCTTGGTGGTACTTGGTTTAGGCTATGATTGTGATCTCTTGTGGATTATGAGAATAATTATTGTTATGATAGTTTGAGTGATCTATTCCTCCTTTCATGGTGTAATGGTGATAGTGTGTGCACCGTGTTAGTACTTGGTCTAAGTTGCAATGATTTATATCTTGAATTGTGATCTGATTTGGGTACCTCTATGAGTGGTGTTTGTCAAGTACTTGATGGACTTTAAGGGGTGCTTCTGTAGCCACTACACAATGATTAGTGTTATTCAATAGGAGAGTAATTTAGAGTGCCTTAGCAAAGAGAAGTTACTTGTTCATTCATGTTATATTGTTGGGAGTGTGTCCACTAGTGAAAGTATGATCCCTAGGCCTTGTTTCCAAGCATTGCACACCGTTTACTTGCTGTTTTGTTACTTGTTTGCTCGCAGCGATATTTATTTCACATCACGTTTGCTACTTATAATCATCTATACCACTTGTATTTCACTATCTCTTCGCCGAACTAGTGCACCTATACATCTGACAAGTGTATTGGGTGTGTTGGGGACACAAGAGACTTTCTGTATCGTAATTGCAGGGTTGCTTGAGAGGGATAGCTTTGACCTCTAACCTCCCTGAGTTCGATAAACCTTGGGTGATCCACTTAAGAGAAACTTGCTGCTGTTCTACAAACCTCTGCACTTGGAGGCCCAACAAGTGTCTACAAGAATAGAAGTGCGTAGACATCAAGCTCTTTTCTGACGCCGTTGCCGGGGAGGTAAGGTAAAAGGTACTCGCATCCTCCTGTGTGAGTGCTCGGAGTTATTTCCTTTAGATTCTGCAATTATATCTTTTTGTTTCTTGTTTTTATTTTCACTAGTTAGGCTTAATGGAAAACAAAGAGTTCTTTAGTCTTTTTCCTGATTTTAGATTTGAAGAGAAAATTGAAAATCCTTTGGAGCTTATTTCGCATAGCAATGTTATTAGTACGAATGCTTTGAATACTGTTAATGCTAATGCTATAGAAAAGTCTAAGCTTGGGGAAGCTGGTTTTGTTGAGTATGATATCTTTAGTCCCCTAGCTTTAGTGCAGAAAGGTTGCTCTGATGATATTTTATCTCCCATATGTGATGTTTCTAATGATGCTTGTGCTCCTCATCCTTTTAAAATACCTATGGAGATTGTTGAACGTATTAGGGATAACTGCTATTTAGGAGATGGAACTGTCCATCCTGGTGATCATCTGCTCTTTATACATGAATTATGCGAGTTGTTCCAGTGTGCAGGTATTTCAATGAACCAAGTTAAGAAGAAGCTATTCTCTTTTTCGCTGAAAGGCAGAGCTGAGGAATGGTATAAAACATTGAAGGATGGCCGATCTATTGATTGGGAGGAAATTGAACCTCTCTTTTATTCTAAATTCTATCCTTCTAGTCAGGTTTATTAAGATAGGAATTACATTTATAATTTTCATCCGCATGAGGGAGAAAGCATTGCCCAAGCTTGGGGAAGATTAAAGTTACTAATGCATAAATGTCCTATTCATGATCTTCCCCGCAATATTATTATTGATAATTTTTATGCACGGCTTACTCTTCCTGATAAGGATTATTTGGATGCTTCTTGCTTTGGATCATTCACTCATATGAAGGAAGATGCTAAGTGGAAACTTCTTGACCGTATAAAAGAGAATGCTGAAGGATGGGAAAACGACAAAGGTAAAGGATCGGGTATGAATTATGAGTTTGATTGCATTAAGTCTTTCGCTGAAACTGCTAATTTTCAAGAGCTTAGTGCTAAATATGGTCTTGATCCTCAAATTATGGTTGATTGCTTTAAAGCCTTTGCTTCCCATATGAATGTTCCTAAAAGAAATGGGGACGTGTATCATGAACCTTTTAAGGACACTTGCATAGAAAGTGATATTGTTGTTGATGATTGCAATAAACATGCTCAAACTTCTAAAAGTACTATTTCTTATAAGCATGTTAATTTTTGCGGAATACATAGACCTTGTGAACAGAGTTACAACAAGGAAGATTATTGCATCACCCACGCAAATGAAGAAACTACTATGTGGTACAAGGATATAGGTGAGATCGGTAAAAAGGTTTGTGAGCTTTATCCTTTTCTTTGTAAACATTGCGATGACATAGGTCATTTTAATTTCCAATGCTCAAACCCTAATAGTTACTCTTCTAGTACCTTTAGTTTGTATTGTGATGACAAGATTACTCCTAATCAGCATGATGAGCTCACTTTGTTCTTGGCGTGTGATGAGATATCTAGAAAGATTGCTTTGATAGATATGAATGATGTTGATATTAATAGCACCCTTCGTGGTTGTCGTCTCTATTCTGCTAAAGATTGCCTTGCAAATACTTACATTCAGAATCTTATAAAACTTGATATTTTGCCAAGCTATGACAGGACTGATAGATGTTTTTATCTTATTAATAGAGAGGAGGAATCCTCCAAAGTTTCTTCTGTTGTTCCTATCAGCAAACCAGATTATGTGGAGAAGATGCCTTTCCCTCCTAGAGAATATGTGGAGAAGATGCCCTTCAAGTCTCTCCCTCCTAAAGGAGAGAGTAAGAAGAAGAAGAAGAAGAAGAAGAGTAAGAGGCGAGAGGACACGGTATCTTCCCCTAAGCGTTTTGATCCTGCTATAGATTATGATAATTCTGATTGGGATGATGTTCCTATGCCTATTACCTATGTTAGTGATCATGATTGGGAAAAGCACTCCACTTTTGATATTGAAAATCTTTTTGGTACCAATTCTAAGGTTAATAATTGCTATACCATTAGTGCTATCCGTGTTCCTTCTTATGATGATATGTTTGATGAGTATGCTTTGCGACATAGTAGTTCTCTAGCTTGTGATGATGGGTATAATATTTTCAGTTCACCTACTTTTGAGGAGAAAATTAGTTATGATTGCAATATGCCTCCTATTTTTGATGATTATGGTGATGAGAATAATTTTTTTGTTAAATCTGCTCCTACTACTATTGTTCCTGTGGTGAGTATTAATCCTTTAATGCATGTGGCTCATGATAGGGATGCTTTATGTGATAGTTATATTGTTAGTTCTATTCATGATGCTACTGAAAGTTATTATGAGAGAGGGAAACATGGTTTGATGGATCTCAATAATATTAAGTTTCCCCTCTTTATGTTGCAAATCTTGAAGTGGCACTTGTTTTATCTATCCATGCTTGCTACTATGTGCCTCGTTGATTTATTTTCTTACAAGATTCCTATGCATAGGAAGTGGTTCAGATATAAATGTCTTTCACATTTGCTTTTTGATGCTCTCTATTGCTTTAAGTTCCTATATGGCGCCTTTGCCTCAAGCTCTTATATAGCGCCCGCATGAGCATCTTCGCAATTTTCTGCACCTAGCTCAAAGGCGTTAAAGAAAAGCACTCTTGGGAGATAACCCATTGTTTATTTTATTTGAGTCTTGGAAGTCATTACTGCTGTAATGACCGCTCCTTATCTTGTTTATTTCGTTTTTGTGCCAAGAGAAGCCTCTAATTTGAGTGAGGTAAGATTTGGGGATGTTGCTGTCCTGAAACTGTTTTCGGTGCTGCACCGTAAAAATTCGTGAAAATTCTCTGTATATCTTTTGGACCTGCGATTTCTTGTGCATATGCCCCAGGTTATATCCAAACTTTCATTAGTTGAACACTTTTTGATTTGAGCAACAGAAAACCCCTCAAAAATTCGACCTTTGTCAGCTGTTCAGTTTTGACAGATTTCTGCCAATATTTGTGTTTGCCACTTTATCGCTTTCTTTTGAGTTCTTTTGATCACGGAACTTTTGGGGAAGTTGCTACAGTAGTATTTGATATTTATGTGGTGGTTTTGAGTTGAAACCTGAAGCAAAAAGAGGTTGAATATATTTTATGCTTACACTAATGTTGCTAATAGAATTGTGTTTAGTTTTGTATGAAGGAAGTTTTCAAGTGTAGGGATTGGAGAATGATGAGATGAGTTGAAGAATGGACAAAAGCTCAAGCTTGGGGATGCCCATGCATCACCCCAAGAAATATCCAAGAAGTACAAGCGTCAAAGCTTGGGGATGCCCCCGAGGCACCCCTTCTTCATCGGCAAAAATCAAGTCACCTTTCAAGACACTATATTTTTATTGCTTCATGCACTATGTGTTTTTCTTGGAGCGTCAGTTCTTTTAGTTTTCAGTATTAGTTTAGTTTAGTTTGCTGCAATAAATGGTTAGATCACATCATGTTTATTTTGGAGGAGATGAACTCGTTTTCATTTGCTAAGAACACTCAGTTTTTCACTCTTATCGTTCACCGAGTGTTCTTCTTTTTCTGCTACTACTTTTGGTTTTCATTTTCGCCTTGATTTGCATTCAGATCTTGTTATATCTTTGCATCAAGTTGTATTTTTGCCTCTGGTCTTTATTGGTTTTCATCAAAAGAGGTGTCTTTAAAAATTTCAAATGGTGTTGGAAAAGAGAAAAAGCTTTATGCAAAAAAGTGGTACAAGAAGGAGCTTGTGTAGACTGCGACCTAGGCTTTTTCATATCATGCTTGATGTCTTTTTGATAGTATGCTTAGTGGTTTTGCTGTAGCATGACTTGTCTCAAATAACTGAGATTGCTTAATGAGCCTTTGAAAAATCATGCGTTGTTTTTATTGTATGGAAGCATTATTTTGGTTTTCTCCTTGATGCTTTATTTGGGTTGACTTGGCGCATGCTCACACATGTTAGACTCTTACAAAGTCGCCAATAGCCTTCATGATCATTTATTTTTTTACTTTTGATGCCATCGTATGCTTCTTTTAATGTCGCTTTGTCGCTTTGCATGATTATGGCCATTATTGCTCTCTTAGTTGGTCGCTCCCAGTCTTTTGCTAGCCCTCGCCTTGTACTGAGTATGAGCTCTACTCGTGCATCCAACTCCTAAAAGCCAAGTTTGCCATTATGTCCACTATAAATTCCTATGCATGGTATTTGTAAGCCATTCCAAAGTAAAATTTTCATGTGCTACCTTTCAAAAACCTTCAAAACACTTCTAGTTTTGTGAAACTGTTTTCAGCTCATGGGGACGTAGTGGTCGGATTTGCTATCTTCCATATTGCTTATTCCAAAAAGAAAAAAAAGAAAAAAATAAAGAAAAAAGGCACTCCTCCAAAGAATGTGAATGTTGGTGGGCACCCGATGGAATCGGTTAGCCATAGTTTGTGAAAAGAAAAAAGGTGGGGAGGAGTGCCAAACTTTATAAAAAGAGCACAAAAGTGCCAATCTCTCTCTTAAAAACTTGCTTCATTTTTTGTATGGAAGATAGTAAGAACCCCATTGCCAGTCATTGACAAAGACAACCACCTCTCAAAACCCAATTTTTATCTCTCTGTTTTACAAATGAAAAGCTCTAGCACATGTTTAATCACTGCTTCCCTCTGCGAAGGGCCTTTCTTTTACTTTTATGTTGAGTCACCACCTTCTTTCTTTATGCACCATTAAGAGAGCATAGCTGTCATTCTTAGTGTGATATGCATTGTCCCAAAGTTCATTGATTGATTCATATTGTTGGTTTCACTTGTTCTCAAATTATTTGTATCTAGTCGTCCTCTTAAACTTGAAGGTGTCCTATGCATTTATGTTTTGCTCTCGTTGAAGGACAAGCTGAAAACCATTTGTATGTTTTTCCTTATGATTTGAACACACGTTTGACTTTCATTGTTTCATTTTTATGATCTTTTGTTTGTGTTCATTTGCATGTTTACAACATGGTTGCTAAGTTCTTATTGTCAAGATTATATCTTTCATGCCCATGTTTTAAGTTCTTATGATCCCAGCTCACAATGCTTACATATATGATCAAGATTGTGTAGGTGCATGTCACCTCAAAAATTATTTCTTTTGTTATCACTTACCTACTCGAGGACGAGCAGGAGTTAAGCTTGGGGATGCTTGATACGTCTCAAACGTATCTATAATTTTTGATGCTGCATGCTTGTTTTTACACCATTTGCATATTGTTTCGTTACACTTAGTGGCACTTTTATGCATTTTCTGGAACTAACCTATTAACGAAGTGCCACAGTGCCAGTTTCCTGTTTTCTGCTGTTTTTGTGTTTCAGAAGTGATACACAAGAAATATTCTCGGAATTGGACGAAACAAGTTCCTGAAGTCTTATTTTACCCGGAAGCTTCCAGACATCCGAAGAGGTGTCAGAGGAGGGCCACCAGGGCCCCAGACACATGCCTGGCGCGGCCAGCCCCTTGGCCGCGCGGGGCCCGCGTGTGGGCGCCTGGTCCACCCCCTGACATCGCCCCTTCGCCTATAAGAAGCCTCGGGACAGAAAACCCTAAGGGGGTCGGCAATTTTCCAGAAGCAGTTCCGCAGCTCTGCCGCCACCGTCGACGAATTTCGGGGGACAGAAGTCTCTGTTCCGGCACCCTGCCGGGACGGGGAAGTGCTCCCGGAGCCATCTCCATCGGTCTCCATCGCCGTCTCCGCCGTCTCCATCGACCTCACCGCCATCTCCATCAACCTTGCTGTCTCCTATGATGAGGAGGGAGTAGTTCATCCCCGGGGCTAAGGGCTCTACCGGTAGCTATGTGGTTCACCTCTCTCTCCCATGATGTGATCTTTATGTGATCGTGAGCTTTGTATCATGTTGAACAAGTACATATTATTATTCAGATATTTTGTGTACTCTAGTGATGTTATTAAAGTAATCTATTCCTCCTGCCTTGGTGTAACGGTGACAGTGCGTGCATCTTGGTGGTACTTGGTTTAGGCTATGATTATGATCTCTTGTGGATTATGAGAATAATTATTGCTATGATAGTTTGAGTGATCTATTCCTCCTTTCATGGTGTAATGGTGATAGTGTGTGCACCGTGTTAGTACTTGGTCTAAGTTGCAATGATTTATATCTTGAATTGTGATCTGATTTGGGTACCTCTATGAGTGGTGTTTGTCAAGTACTTGATGGACTTTAAGGGGTGCTTCTGTAGCCACTACACAATGATTAGTGTTATTCAATAGGAGAGTAATTCAGAGTGCCTTAGCAAAGAGAAGTTACTTGTTCATTCATGTTATATTGTTGGGAGTGTGTCCACTAGTGAAAGTATGATCCCTAGGCCTTGTTTCCAAGCATTGCACACCGTTTACTTGCTGTTTTGTTACTTGTTTGCTCGCAGCGATATTTATTTCACATCACGTTTGCTACTTATAATCATCTATACCACTTGTATTTCACTATCTCTTCGCCGAACTAGTGCACCTATACATCTGACAAGTGTATTGGGTGTGTTGGGGACACAAGAGACTTTCTGTATCGTAATTGCAGGGTTGCTTGAGAGGGATAGCTTTGACCTCTAACCTCCCTGAGTTCGATAAACCTTGGGTGATCCACTTAAGGGAAACTTGCTGCTGTTCTACAAACCTCTGCACTTGGAGGCCCAACAAGTGTCTACAAGAATAGAAGTGCGTAGACATCAATCCTCATATCCATCATCAGTCGTTTTGTAAACTAGACACAAATGTGCATGGAGTTAAGGAAGTCACTGCGTAAGCCTTAACAATCTGGCTCTGCTCTTTTGGGGTAATTTCTTAAATGTTCGGTACAGAATGAGGTCAAGCAAGCCAATTGGTCGCTGATCGTGAGCTATAAGAAAGGTTATGCCATGTTGACTGACAACATCCAAGCATGCGTCTGTTGATCAGTAAGCTAGCACTGAGCAATTTGCATCCAAAGTTCCAAACTGCTGGCATCGATCGGCGAAGCCGCGAAGGTACCCAGCCCATACCTGCTCGGTGATAGGCTGGGTCGTACGGCACTATAGTCTGTACGGATGCGTGGTGAGTTGCTCGTCGCTGGCAAGCAGTGACAGCCCAGGAAGGAGCCTTGCCTGGCCTCATGCGTCTGCCCTCCTCCATAGGGAATTGCTGACACACACTTGATCGCCGCGATTCTCAATCAAAGTAAAGGTGAAGAATTGACAACGATGGTTTCATAAACAAGCAGAGAAAATGGAAGACTGGAACACCGCCGCTCCTGCGACCCGTGGGCGTCCCGTGCCTCGCGCGCTGGCGTCGGCCCCATCCATCCCCGCCACCGTCGCCGTCGTCGCGGTGGCGCTGCCGTGCCTCCTACCCCCGCCTCCCTCCAAGATCCCTGATGGATTTGTCCCGCAGGTAATCCCCGCCCCTCTCTCCGCTGCAGTCCAAGATTTGGATCTTGAATCCTCGCCGTCGGCGCGCGTGCCAGCTTCGAGCGGCAGCGAAATCGTCCCCGACACGCCAAGCCCTGGAGCTACGAAGGAAGCTACGGCTGAGGGCCTAGCTGCTAGCCGCTTCAATGCGTTGGGTGGGTGGGGAGCCTGGCAGCAGGCCATTAATGGCGCTCCCGCTCCGCGGCAAGCTCTGCAGCACCGTCCGGCGCCCGAGGGTCAAGAGCAAGGACGACGGGAGAGGTCCGCGTCCCGTCCGCCGCGCCACGCGGTTTTGCATTCATCGCGCCAAGGCTTCAATGCTGGCCAGCGGCCTCCTCCGCCAGCCTGGCTCCATGGACGCTGCTTTCATTGCCTCTATAAGGGGAGGCATGGGCATCGAGCTTCCGAGTGCAGGGACCCGGTAAAGTGTCGCAACTGCTTCAGGTCTGGCCACCGGTCTCGCTTCTGCAAGCATCCTAGCGAGCCCGCTCCGAGCCCCTCCACTGCATCGCCCCAACCTGCTCGTCGGCCTCCCTCTGCTCCCGAGGCCGCCCCTGCAACTGTGCGTCGCCATTTCGTCGCTGCGCCGGCTCAAGCAGAGCGCCCACATCCTGCTGCTGTCCGTGCTCGCGGTGCCACGGCCACCATGCCGCGGGCCAAGGACATCTCTGACGCCCGTCCGACAGAGGATTTTGTCGTCATCCACGCCACGCAGGAGATGAACAACGAAGCCACGCTGCTGCTCACTGGGGCGGCGTATGCTTGGTTCGACAGGACACCGTCGCTCAGCGCCAAGGACGCCATGGCTCTGCTGCATCAAGCCATCTGCGCCAAGGTCTCCGCTCTCCCCGACGACGTGTGCGTCACCGAGCACTTCCCGGAGCCATTCCTTGTCAGGTTCATCCACCCGCATCACCGCTCCCTCGCCGTCTCCAGCCACGACTTCCCCTACGGTGAGCACAAGATTCAGGTGCGCCCATGGCGGCTTGAGGACCACGCTGAGCAGGTAGACCTTCGCTACCATGTGCGTCTCTGCATTGAAAGTGTTCCTCTCTACGCTTGGAATCCTCTGGTGGTGCAGCAGATCATCGGCCGCAACTGCTCACTCGACTACATCGAAGACGGGTGCAAGGCCAAGACGTACACCAAGGCGCTGTGCGTATGGGCATGGGTGGAGAGCCCGGCCTTGGTGCCGCGCGTGCGGTGGGTGACTCTACCTGGGCCTGCCGCCGTGCCGGGCATGCCGGAGCGTGGTCGACGCGGCCTGCAGCGCTGAGCCATTATCCATCTGGATATTGTGGAAGACCTCACCGGCCCAACGGATGCGCATGCCCCGTTCCCGGAGAAGCATAGCTGGGGCTGGGGCCTCGTTGATGGCGAGCGTCAAGCTCGTGACCGTGCCGAGCGCATCACGTCCAGGGACAACCGCAACGACCGCGACGACCATGATAGGTGACGCGACGACGATAAGGATGGCAGGGACCGGCGGGGACGCAACCAATCCAGGGGCTGGCAGGACTCCATCCGCTGCAGCCTGTCGAGGAATGCTGGCGGTGGCGATCGTCAGCGACAGGGCGGCGACCGCGACAGGGATCGATCCGGGACCCGCGATGGTGGGCGCAGGCATGCTGGCGGTGATCGCCAACCTGAGCCGGGTGCCGGCTCTGCTGCGATCGTGCCAGATGTGGCAGGCCTTGAAGAGGAGGCTGGCACGATTGTGGGCGTCGGTGAAGCGGGCGACCTCGAGGCTGCCGGGCCAAGGGGGCGGCACCGTGCGCGCTCGACCTCGCCTGGCTCGAGTAGGAGGAGCTCCAGGGCTACGCGCACGTCGCCGGTCACGCCGGACCCGCCTTCCTCTCCAACAGCGGTGTGCCCCTCCTCTCCTTCGTCCAAGGGCAGCTGCCAGTCGCTGCTCTTCCTCTCCGGTGCAGGCACCACCGCGAGGACGATTTCCCTGACTCCGTTTGTTGAGTCCTCGATCAGCTCAGGAGCTCGCGGGGCATTGGACTTCATCGCCCCTTCAAGCTCGACAGCATCCCGCCCGCCTGGGTTCGATGCTTCGCCGGTGCAATCCACAGCGCCGCTGCTCACGGATGGCTCCATCGTCCGCGCCTCGGCAGCTGGCGCGCCGCGTGCTCCTCTGACGCCCCTTGAGCCCCCTTTCCGCCTAGCAGAGTAGCCGCTGCTAGCTTCCCTGCCGCCGCGTAGGGTCGCAAACCGCAGGAAGACACTCGCCGGGATGACCGTCGTCCGCTCGGTGAACTACTCTCTCCAGCGGGCCAGCAGCCGTCTGAAGGAGAAGAAGAGAGCCAAGCCCATCGCCCAGGCAGCCGAGGAGTTCGTCTGTAGCGGTCTGGGCATCGTCCAGGACGGAGAGATGGTCACAGAGCTCGCCATGCAGGAGCTTGGCCAGAGGTTCGAGGGCGAGGTCCCTCCCCAAGTCCTGCAGGCAGTGAGGGCCCTGTTCCAGGTGGGCTCCCAGGAAGACGACGCCGTCGACGACGCTCTGCTCAGCCATGGTGGCGCGGCTGGCCTGGAGCTGGGCGTGGAGGGCGAGGATGGTCTGGATGCTGCTGTTTGACAGCATCTACTCTCTGTTTGCGCTAGGGTCCTTCAAGTTTCCAATGTTAGCTAAGTCTTATGTTAATTTTGTTCCTTGTATCTGGGTTGGCTCGACTGTGAAACCTGCCCTGAAAACCAAGAATGCGGCTGTTGGTTCGCAAGATGTTGCTGCTGTGTGGCTGGACTTGCTTGTTCCTTTTTCTGCCTGTGCCTTTGGTCATATGCTTACTGCTGCCATGGCCGCTTCCTCTTCGTAGCCCACGCCGCCACCCTCTGCAGGTCAGAGTGAAGGGCATTCTCCGGCCCCCTGTCCGTGCTAGGCCACTCCGCTTCCATGCTCGGGTGTTCTCGGCGTGCTCGTCCCCGATGCGCCTGCCACGGTGGAGCTGGTACCATCTATGGCTGCACTCGGTAAGGCAGTTCCAGCTGCTGATGGCGCGATAGGCTGCTCAGGGCATGAGGAGGCCCCTTGGAAGCTCGTTCAGTCGAAGCATAGTCTGCGCCGCACAGCTTCTGCTCCTCCCGCTGTGAAGAGTCACCGTCCTCCTCCTGCTGAAAGGACTCGCCGTCCTCCTCCTGCTTGGCTTAACGGGAGATGCCTCCATTGCCATGATGTTGGGCATTGGGCTTCGATGTGTTGTGAGTCTATGCGATGCAACAATTGTCGCCAAGTCGGCCACAGAGCAAAGTGCTGCACGGGGAGGACTGCTCCCCGCCCTCCTCCGGTCAAAGTTCACCGCGCTACGCACAGGCCCCTCGGTGTTCGCCCTCGTCCTTGGCAGCCATCCCCTTCTTGTCCACAGCAGCAGCCGGAGCCATCTCGCCACCTGGCTGATTTGGTGCAGTTTTCTCTAGCTAGGCAAGCGGAGCTGCTTCGCTCTGAGCTGCAAGGGTGTTTGGCGCGGGTTGTGAGTTTTTTGGTGCAAGCGGAGGCTGCCCTTGGTAGGCCTATGCCTGATGTCTCTTCTCCGTCTGAGCTCCATGTTGATTCGGTTGATGAGGGGAAGGCAGACTTGTATGGTTGTTTCTCTCCTCGTGTTGGGATCTGCACGTCGTCGGTGTCTGATGCCTCTGTGAGTGAAGCCACGGAGGTCATGGCTCCTGTTCTACAGGTTATGCCAGAGCTAGAGGAGCTATGCGGGGTATCATCTGTGATACTTCCTATGGAGCTAGTCTCTTTAGAGGCCTTGGAGGTTGCCACTACGCCCTCGCCTCTGCCGTCATGGCCTTGCCAGTCGTCTGCCATTGTGGATAGTGGAGCTTTGGATGCTTCAGTGACCACTGTGAATGTGGTTTCGTTGAGTGACGAGATTGACACGGCGGGTGTGTTGGCACCTAACCCGGCATCATCTGTGATACTTCCTATGGAGCTAGTCTCTTCCGAGGCCTTGGAGGTTGCCACTACGCCCTCGCCTCCGCCGTCAGGGCCTTGCCAGTCGTCTGCCATTGTGGACAGTGGAGCTTTGGATGCTTCAGTGACCACTGCGAATGTGGTTTCGTTGAGTGATGAGATTGACAAGGCGGGTGTGTTGGCACCTAACTCTGAGGCTCTTTTTGGAAAAGAGATTTGCAACTTGCTCGTCAGTTTAGAGGCTGCTAGCCCTGGATATGGCAAGGAGCTTGCTTGTGTCTTATCTGGGAAAGCATCAAAGGAATTAATAAAAAAGATGGAGAAGTCTCTCTCGATCATCAAAATAAGGAAGAGGCGCGTCCCAAGGAAAGCTTCTTCTGCAGCTTGATTGATGAACCTTCTTCGGGTTCTGGTGTCTATTATGCGAGTCTCCTTTGTGGCATCGTGTTCCATGTGTTGTCGGTTTGCAGTGGTAGTTGGTTGAGAGGCTTTGTTGTTTTGTCTAGTCGGTCGAGAAGTTGATGCTTTGGGTGTGTTTGGTTTGTTGTAACAGTTTTTGTCCGGTTTTCTGTTAATAAACTGGGAAATTCTCTTCTTCTTAATCAATAGATTGGGGCAATTCTTTTGCCCCCATTTCAAAAAAATAATAATATGCTTACTGCTGCTTGTGGTGTTGATGTTTGGGGCCCCTCTAGTTTTAAATGTTAGAACAAGCTATCAACTTTCTGGGTTGGAATGTCAGAGGTCTGAACAAGATCGCAAAGATACTGTGCATGAAACAATTGCGGCGTCTTCCTGTCACATTGTCTGTCTCCAAGAGACGAAATTGGAGTCTATCTCAAGTTTTGATGCCGCCTACATTGGTGGATACAAATTAAGGGGTTTTGACGAGAGGCCGGCTTTGGGCACTAGGGGGGAATTCTATTGCTTTGGGACAATTCCATCATCCAAATGTCAAACATCATTGCCTCGGAATTCTGTCTCTCCGCTGATGTGCACCTGCCGAACGGCAATGGTAATGGTGATTTCAAGATCACAACGGTGTACAGTCCAACGGCGCACAATAGGAAGGACGATTTTTTTGCTGAGCTTATTGCCCTCAAGCCCCCTTCGGGGACGAAGTGGTTGGTGCTTGGTGACTTCAACCAAATTCGCCGGGCTAGGGATAAAAGCAACATGAATGTCAACCGTAGCTGCATCAACCGTTTTTGAGCCGCTCTCCAAACTTGTGAGCTCCATGAGATCCATCTTTAGAACCGGCATTTCACTTGGAGTAACGAGAGGGAAAATCCTACCTTGTGCAAGTTCGATGCCTTCTATTGCAATGATGTGTGGGACATGTGCTTTGGGTCTCATGTGCTCAATGCCTTGTCTTTGTCTTTGTCGGATCATTGCCTACTCTTGCTTGCCGATGATAGAGGCCCCCGAAGGCCTCGCTCCTTCAAGTTCGAAAACTTTTGGGTTAGGGTCCCTGGTTTCATGGAGGTGGTTAACGATGCTTGGAACGCTCCAACGACGCATGTAGAACCTTGCCATGTCCTTTTCCACAAGTTACGCCTCACGGTAGAGCTCTATCCGCTTGGAGCCGCCGGCTTTTCTCCAACACAAAGGTCATGGTGCATGCCGCCCTTCTTGTCATTCTTCACTTTGACTTGGCGCAAGAGAATAGAAGGCTTTCCGCCAATGAGAGAGATCTTAGAGCGAGGCTCAAAAGAAAGGTCATCGCGCTTGCCGTCGTCGAGCGGGCAAGGAAAAAGCAATGCGCCCGCATTGCCAACATCAAGGAGGGAGATGCAAATACCAAGTTTTTCCATCTAAGGGTCAATGCTAGAAGGAGGAAAAACTACATTCAACGTCTAAAGAACAACAATGGTTGGGTCACCGAGCATGAGGCGAAAGAGCAAGTCGTCCACAACCACTTCCAAAATGTTATGCACAAGAGTGATGATAGG
The DNA here is from genome assembly GCA_007115705.1 of Dactylis glomerata. NCBI lineage: Eukaryota > Viridiplantae > Streptophyta > Magnoliopsida > Poales > Poaceae > Dactylis > Dactylis glomerata. Next base: position 1,195,389 of record QXEO01001064.1, on the reverse strand, counting down.
GGGATTGATTTCAATTGGGATGCTCTACATTTTGAAGAGCCAAACCTCTCAGACCTTGGGGATCCTTTCTCCGAGGAGGAAGTCTGGAATGCAATCAACTAAATGCCTAGTGACAAAGCGCCCGGTCCCGACGGCTTCACGGGTTTATTCTTCAAGAAGTGTTGGCATACCATTAAAGGGGACATCATGAGAGTTGTTGAGCGTTTTGGTGACCTCCATGTGCAAAATTTCTGGTGGTTAAACTCCGCAAACATTGCTTTATTGCCTAAGAAGGAGGGGGCGGAAGAGGTCTTCGACTACCGGCCGATTAGCCTAATCCATGCCATCGCCAAGATTATTGCAAAAATGCTAGCTCTTCGTCTTGCTCCTTGCATGAATGACCTAGTCTCCATGTCTCAAAGCGCCTTTATCAAGAAAAGAAGCATCCATGACAATTTTTTGTATGTCAAGAACCTTGCTACAAGGTTCAACAAGTCTAAGACTCCGGCACTCCTCTTCAAGCTCGATATCCATAAGGCTTTTGACTCCGTAAGTTGGGAGTTCATTCTCGACCTCTTGCAAAGGAGGGGTTTCCCCGCTCGCTTTCGGAATTGGGTCGCCGCTTTGTTCTCCACTGCCACCTCGAGGGTCCTCCTTAATGGCATTGCGGGCTGCCCCATTGCGCATGGGAGGGGGCTTTGGCAAGGGGACCCATTATCCCCACTCCTCTTTGTCCTTGCGATCGACCCCATCTCCCAAATTTTGGAAGAAGCAACTCGTCTTGGTCTCCTCCACAAGTTGCATGGCCGCGGGTCCATCTTGAGAACTTCTTTATATGCGGATGATGCGGCGATTTTTGTTGCCCCAATCAAGGAGGATGTGCAAAACCTTGCGGCCATTTTGCAATGCTTCGGGGAAGTTTCCGGCCTTTGCACAAACTTCTCAAAGAGCTCTGTGGTCCCTATTAGGTGCGGCACTATTGACCTTGATGATGTCCTTGAGGGGATCCCGGCGTCCCGTGCTTCCTTCCCTTTGCGATATCTTGGGCTCCCTCTTTCGGTTTGGTGCCTCCGAAGAAGAGACTTCCAACACCTTGAGGACAAATGCGCCGGGAGGCTCCCAACTTGGAATGGCAAGCTTATCAACATGGCCGGTAGAACGTCGCTTGTGAAGTCGGTTTTGGCTTCCCAAGCCATCTACCACCTCACCCCTCTTTCCGTGCCGCCGGGCACCTTGAAGGCCATCAACAAGTTGGAAAGAGCGTTCGTGTGGGCGACAAGGGACAAAACCACCAGGGCAAAATGTAAAGTTAATTGGGAGGTGGTTTGCCGCCCTAAAATCTATGGCGGCCTCGGGATACTTCACCTTGAGAAGTTTGCCACGGCTCTTTGTTTGCGTTGGCCTTGGCTACAATGGAAGGACAATAGCAAAATTTGGGCGGGTACCGGCAACCCTTGCAATGAGAAAGACATGGAGATTTTCTATGCCACAACAAAAATCACCCTTGGTAATGGTCAAAATACCCCTTTTTGGCATGCCCCATGGCTTGGAGGAAAGAAACCTAAAGACGTTGCCCCTCAAATCTTCAAGATATGCAAGAGAAAGAAGTGGACGGTGGCAAACGCTCTTAAGGATGACGAGTGGATAAGGAAGCTTAGCAATGAGGCCACTATCTCCATCGACCACATCACTCAATTCGTGCAACTATGGGCGCTAATCCAAAATGTTCACCTTTCCGAGGATGTGGAGGATGACATTCATTGGAAGCTCACTAACAATGGGGAGTATTCGACGGCCTCCGCTTACAATTTGCAATTCTTTGGCCTAATTGAGTCAAATTTTTGCAAGCTCATTTGGAAGGCTTGGGCGACTCCGAAAGCAAAGCACCATGCTTGGCTTGCTCTGCAAAATAGGCTTTGGACGGCGGATAGGCTTATGAGGAGAGGTTGGGAAAATTGCGGGTTGTGCCCGCTTTGCAAGCAAACCGAAGAAACCAATAACCACCTCTTTGTGCATTGCCGTTTCACCATTCGTGTGTGGGAGCTTCTCATGGATTGGATGGGCATGCATGCCATCCACCCGAGGCAATGGCAAGGTCTCCATATTCAAGATTGGTGGTCATCTATGGCGGAGCGGCCGAGCCCCCTCCGGAAGGGCTTGGCTTCCCTTATCTTGCTAGTAGTTTGGGAACTTTGGCAAGAGCGGAATGCGCGTATCTTCCATCACAAGCTCGCTCCTTCCTTTGTAATAGTTGATAGGATCAAGAGTGAGGCGAGATTGTGGGTTTTAGCCGGGGCGAAGAAGTTGGGTGAATTATTGCCGGGAGAGTGAAAACTTTGTATCTCTGTACTACCTCTAAACTCCTCTCTTAATTAATCAAATGGGGCAAATCTTTTGCCCCGCCTTTTGTTTCAAAAAAAAAGGTACCCAGCCCTAGCAAGCAACCTGGGCAGTGGCGGCGCGGCCGGCGGCCTGCAGAGAGCAAGCTAATCAGGGGCTGCGGACGAACATCTTGGGCAGGGGCACACGGACAGCGGGCAGCCGGCAGCCTGAGCAGAGTCAACGGGCCGACGGCGCCCCGGCGGCGCTACAGCTGGTTAGGTTTCTCGGAAGGGACTCGCAGTCGATTTTTCTTCCGTGTGCATACTGCATTCACGAGGAATTCACGAGGAGAAACCTATGTTTGAGTTGGCATACGGAAAAAACCCTGCTGACATGGCAATCAAAACCGGGTAAAAACCTGTCGAAACGCTGGAAGGGTGTATTCCGAACGGTTTTTCATAGTTTAGGGGTGAAGGTTGAACCAATTAAGAACTGCAGGTTGTAATATGAACTTTGAGACAAGTTTAAGACTAGTCATAGTGGGGAGTAACTTAGACTAGTAACATACATATGTTACTAGCCTATGTTACCACCTCTATAGTGTATAGTAACATAATGGTAGTATTATCCATGATTATATTAATTAGCTTGTAGACTCATCTTACCTTAAAAAGTGTGATGTTACAGTAACATAGCTAGTTACCACTAGCATCTCTCTCTTCATTAAATGATATGCCATGTCATCAAAATGTCTAGTTGGCTTTGTATGTAGCTTATGTTACTACTTAAGTTAGAGCATCTCCAGCCGTTTGCGCCCCCCACGGCCGAATCCGGCGGTAATTATCGCCGGATTGGACGAAAATCAGGCGTGGGGAGCGCCGAACTTCCAGCCGGACCCCCAGCTATACGCCTGGAAATCGGCGTTTTTGACTTTATTTTTACAAATAGACGTTCCAGTTCGGCGAATTTCATACAGTTTGCCAACATTCGGCTCAAATAAACATCAGTTTGGCGAATCTCATACAGTTAAACAAAACAAGCAAAAAAATTGACAAGTTTTCAAACAAATCAAATGGAAACTAGTGGGTGTTGCCTCGAAACCTCCATATGTGCTCCACCAGATCATCCTGCAGTAGTTGATGCATAGTGGAGTCTCGAATCTCCTGACGCATAGCGATGAATGCAGCCCACGATGCCGGCACCTGGTGATTAGGCTGTGCAAGAGGACCCTCTCTCTCATATGGTAGAGCTTGTTCGCTCTCCGGGATCGGATGCTTCCGCTCATCCTCAACAATCATGTTGTGTAAGCACACACAACAGTTCATCACCTCCCATATCTGATCTTTGGACCAACTCATTGCGGGGAACCGGACTACAGCAAATCTCTGCTGGAGGACACCAAACGCACGCTCGACATCCTTTCGACAACCTTCTTGTGCCTTCACAAACTCCATCTCCTTCGGGAGGATGGGACTCGAGATAGTCTTCATGAAGGAAATATGCCCTAGAGGCAATAATAATATTGTTATTATCATATTTCTTGTTCATGATAATGTTTATACTCCATGCTATAATTGTATTAAGCAGAAACATTAATACTTGTGTGGTTTATGAACAACACCGTGTCCCTAGTACGCCTCTACTAGACTAGCTCATTGATTAATGATGGTTAAGGTTTCCTAACCATAGACATGAGTTGTCGATTAATAATGAGGTCATATCATTAGGATAATGATATGATGGACAGACCCAAATAAAGCAGAGCAATTAGATCGTGTCATCGTGTTCATCTTTGCGAAGCTTTTCTTATGTCATGTATTGTATTTCTTAGACCATGAGATAATACAACTCCCTAGTATCGGAAGAAAGCTTTGAGATCATCAAACGTCATCCTATGTGAGGGTGATAATAAAGGTGTCTCTCAGGTAATCGGAAAGTACTTGTTGGGTTGTATGTATCGAGATGGAATTTGTCCCTCCCAAGTCGGAGAGATATACTTCGGGCCCACTCGGTAATCGATATCAACACCGCTTGCAAGCATGTGGTTAAGGAGTTAATCATAAAGTGATATCGGATTACGGAACGAGTAAAGTACTTGCTGTGAACGAGATTGAACTAGGTATGATGATACCGACGATCAAATCTCGGGCGAGTAAAATATCGTGTGACGAAGGGAATACATATACGGGATTAATTGAATCCTGACATCGTGGTTCATCCGATATGATCATCGATGAATATGTGGGAGTCAATATGGGTTTCCAGATCCCGCTATTGATTATTGATAGAAGATCATGTCTGCATATTCTCGAACCCGTAGGGTCACACACTTAACGTGCATCGATGCTAGGATAGAATGGATAATTGGTTTATGAGTTTTAGTTCGGAGTCTCGGATGAGATCCAGGACGTCACGAGAGGTTCCGGAATGGTCCGGAGAATAAGATTCATATAAAGGAAAGCAGTTTTTGGATTCCGGAAAGGTTTCGGAGTTTATCGGTATTGTACCGGAAGGTTCTAGAAGGTTCCGGAGTGGGACCAACGTGGGTCCACTTGACGGAGGCCTGCGTGGGCCTAAGGGGAAGTGCCCTGGCCGCCTTGGGCCAGGCGCACAAGGCCCCTAAGGCCCAGCCGGCCAGCCCAAGGGGAAACCCTAAGGGAGTCTTCAAAGAAGGAAAGGGGGAAACTTGCCCCCCACTCTTCCTACTCCAAGTCGGCTAGGGTTTGGGGAGAGGCCAAGCTGGCCTTGGCCGGCCACCCCTCTATATATAGGGGGGCAAGGGCGCAGCCCTCCCCTCACCCCTAACCCAAACCCTAGCCGCCAACTGCTGCCCTCTCTCTCTCTCTCTCGCGACTGCGCGTAGGCGAAGCCCTGCCGCAGAAACTCTCCACCATAAGCACCACGCCGTCGTGCTGCTGATCCAATCTATCTCTCCACCATACTTGCTAGACCAAGGAAGGAGGAGACGTCGCTGCACCGCACGTGTGCAACTCTCGGAGGCGCCGCCACTTGCGGCGTAGGATCGGATCGGATCGCGAGGAGGAGACGGCGAGTACGACTACGTCAACCACGTTCTCTTGAACGTTTCCGCTGTGCGAATCTTCAAGGGTATGAAGATCTCATCTACCTCTCTCGTTGATTACATCTCCTAGATTAGATCTTGGCTTTCTTGTTCGTTGCGTAAGAATTTTTTTGATTTACTATGCTACGAAACCCTTCACTTCACAAATGTTGCCCACTTTGGATAGATACCGTCTGCAAGATAGTATCCCTTGTTGTAGTGTCGGTCATTGATTACAAAGTCAACCGGGGGAGCATGACCCTCAACAAGCTTGGAGAAGATCGGCGAGCACTGCAAAACGTTGATGTCATTGTTGGATCCCGGCATACCAAAGAAGGAGTGCCAAATCCAGAGATCATGGGTAGCCACTGCCTCAAGTATCACAGTGCAGCCTTTTTTGTGACCCTTGTACATTCCCTGCCAGGAGAACGGACAGTTCTTCCATTTCCAATGCATGCAGTCAATGCTTCCAAGCATCCCCGAAAATCCTCGAGCTTCATTGAAAGCGAGGATCCGAGCAGTGTCTTGGACAGTGGGTGATCTCAAGTAGGTGTCCCCAAACACTGCAATCACCGCCCTGCAGAACCGGTAGAAACAATCAAAGGCGGTGGACTCCGCCATCCGAAGATAGTCATCGGTACTATCACCAGGAGCTCCGTATGCCAGCATCCGCATAGCCACCGTGCATTTTTGGAGGGCGGAAAACCCTGCCATACCGGTGCAATCTAACTTGCATCTGAAATAGGAGTCGAAGTCTCGAAGGGCATAGACAATTTTCAGGAAAAGCTTCCGGCTCATCCTGAAACGACGCCTAAAAACAGCCTCACCGTGCAATGGATTGTCGGCGAAGTAGTCGGCGTAGAGTATGCAGTAGCCCTCCATTCGCTGCCTCGGCTTGCACTTCTTGCGACCTGGTGCCGACCCACCACGGCGACCGGTGGCCACCTCCGCGTACAAGCCCGACAAGCAAGCTAAAATAAGCATATGCTCCTCGTCTTGGGCGGCGGTGGCCATCTCTTCTTCAAACATCTCGGCGAACATCTGCTCTTCCTCGTCGTCGGAGTCCATTTTCGGCCAAGCAAATGGACGAACACCTGCTGGGCGTGTCGACGAGGCGCGACGGGAGGAGTTCCCCGACGGCGGAATATGGCCAGACGGCACGCCGGACGGCGGAATATAGGCAGGTGGGAGGAAGAACGGCGAAGTTCAGGCAACCGGCCGGCGGATTGGCGAGGGGTGGTGCCGCCGGCGACAGAGCAACGACGGGAGGGAGAGAGGGATTTGCGTCCAAATTGTACGGTTTGCGCGTTCTCTCGCCGACAGAGCGGGCCCGTTTTCGCTTTTCTCTCGTCCGGAGTCCCCGAGCGCGCCCCGGGGGACCGGGGTTGGCCTGGGCTCGCCGGATGGATTTAGGCCCAAATCCGGGGGAAAACGAGGAACCGGGGGCGCGACTGAGCCGAATACCACCGTCCGGATGTAAAAAACGGCCGCCAGGGGCCAAGTCGGGGACGGCTGGAGATGCTCTTACTCCCCATTATTAGCTGTCTAAGGGGGTAATATGGACTTCTCTCAGGCCTTGTTTACTTCTAGGGTATTTGAGGGGATGAGAGGGGATTATTTTGTATCCCGGAATTTCCCCGGTAGGTTGTTTACTACTCCGGGTTTTGAGGGGATAATCTCGGGATATCCCCACAAATCCCCTCCACTCTAGTGTATTTTTGCCTAGATTAAAAACTCTACATCATGGTAGAGTTTTTTTGGGAAGAGTATTTGAGGGATTTGAGAGTATTGGGTGAACACCAAATCCCCACATATCCCCACATTTTTAGGGATAAAAATACCGGACAAGTAAACAAGGCCTCAAAGGGATACGAGACCACGGGTTATTCCAAAAGAGAGAGACGAGACGAGACCACAGGCAGCTAGGGTTCCGCCGCCACCACCCCTCTCCACCTCGTCGGCAGGAGATCCTCTCCCGGCCCTCTCCACCGCCGCCGGTTCCGAAGTCCACGTCCCCTCCTCTCCCGTCCAAGCAGCCGTCGTCTCGTCCCAGATCGTTGCCGGCCACCGGTCCCGGACCTCCCTCCCGTTCAAGCTTGTTCCCGAGCGGCGCCTCCCCGATCTACCAATTCCCTTGTCATCGGACCGACCGCCGTCCGTTCCTCCCGTCAGGTGAGCGTCAGTGCTGTGATTCCACTTTCTGCACTTCTTGTATGTAGTATTGTGCTGTGCTACAGCCATATTTTCGCTTGATGCATTCGATGCTCATGATCGATGCTGCTGATTGTAGTGCTATCATTGGCTAGCTTCGGTTGTGCCGATCTGGGATCCTCGGCGATAACGATTCATCATGGCGTCTAGAGGGATGTTTGATGACGCGTTTGATTTTGATCCCTTTGATATGGAGGCTCTCGAGACTTTTTCTTATCTTGAGGCGTCTGAAGATAAGGTGGAGGACAATTTTGTGATGGAGGGTCTCGAACCTTTTTTTTACAATAAGGCTCAATCAGAGCGCTGGGCGGAGGAGGAGATGGAGAGGCAACGGCGAAAGAAAGAAGAGGAGGATCGAAAGGAAGCGGAGAAGGAGCGGAGAGCCAAGGCGCACAAAGAAGTCAGGGACTCAATCATCGAGTACGACCCCAAGGCGGGTTGCAAGGTCTTCACTCGCTTCTTCCTCAGAGATTTCTCCGTCTTTGACATCAATGAGATGTGTAAGTAGCATCTATCTTCATCCTTAATTTTTTGTGGCTGATATTTGTACTGCACTATGAATATATTTCCATCTTTGCACTAGTAATCGATTGCCAGAATCCTAGATTGTGATTTTCCCAATAACAAAAAGTGCAAGGAAAGTTTGCTGCTAGTACAAAAATATGTAACACTAGTTCTACCTTACGCCCCAGCATAGACATCCGTACTACAAGCTCAGTTGTACTGATTGTCAAATAAATCAGTGATATTACATGCATCACTGATTCTGCCATCATCTCTGCTTGTAAAAACTGACAATTGGGGTGCAAGAAATGAAATGCATAAAATGGAGTATAAGCTGATTAAAATGGCTACTGATCCATATCGGAGTATATTGTTTTATGTGTATTCTTGTTGGCATATTCTAGTTGCTCTTTTGTTTTTTTTTGCTTAAGTCCAACTTTGGACTGCAGAGATGTACTTCAGCGCAATAAATAATAGAAACAACTCTGCTGTAAGAGTCAAATACCATTTCTATAATGCTATTTCGTAACTTCATTCAGTAACTTGGAAGCAAATAAGCAATATAGTAGCCACTGCCTTAGACTTTGCTGCTTTAATTCTAAATGAAGTCAAAGCAAGGAATTGTCAAATGAACACTAACCACTGCTTTATTCTTCATGCTTTGTCTTTGAATAGCATACCAGTAGTCACAGTTAATGTACTTGTGCACAGATTTGAGAAAATATATGCACAACTCCAGAATTTTTTATTTACCTTCAAGAACATTGAAAAAGTAGATCTATAGTGATGAACGGGTAAGCTTGAAATGCACAAACTATAGGCTATCTCATGTTAACAGTGTCAATCAAACTTCTGTGCTACATATACAAGTATTTTATCAGCTGAAAACCATTTTTAAAAGTTACAAATTTATATACGTTGGTGCAGTCCTCCACACCATATCACTAGAATAAGAATTTTGTACTTCAGACACCTATAAGAAATCATTAGTCATTTATGGAAACACTACAAAAATGGAATTTGGGTACTGTTCTGAGATGCTTGGCATGATATCTATGTGTTTCAAACAAATAAAAGAAGGATAACAAATCATCATAATTAGTGGTGCGTAAGTGATGATCCCTCGGCCATTTCTTCTAGGACAAACTAAAGTACTACTACCTCCGTTTCAATGAATAAGGCCTATACTTATTCTGAAAAGTCAAACTAGGTAAAGTTTGACCATGTTTTTTGAATAAATTTTAACATGTACATTACAAAATTTGTATCGTTAGATACGCCATGAAATGTACTTTCATATGATAGCGACGTTAACATTATAGTTGTTGATAGTCTTTCAAAAAATTTGGTCAAACTTTACTTAGCCAAGATTCATTAGAAGCACCGTCTAGATTAGCCAGTTGGACACAGGTAGGTAACTGTATCAAATTACAAAGTCCCTCGCCTAAAAAATTGCCAGAGCATGCATTGACTAAGCATACCTGAAATCCACAATGATCGATACATACACTGTATTAAATCTTAAATAATATAGAATTTGCTGAATTTTAAATAAAGCATAATCTGAATGTCATGAACCTGGTTCACGACAGAGGGGATAATGGACCTAGGGCCTGTACGAGGTTGCCCTGTTCCATGAAGGTAGCCGCACCTCAAGGGCAGGGATTGATGAAAGAGAGGGGATAACTAGATTGATATATTTCTTATCTTCTCATAACTTGTACAGGGGGTCCCTTTTATAGGGAAGACTCAGCTTGACATCCAAGGCACCTATCTCTACTTTCCTAACAAACCATATCTTAATATTCCTATTTAAATAAATATTCCTTAATTTAAACTCATGCATATTTCCTAATGGAAGCCAGCTAGGGCTGACTGCTACTATGGTCCTGATCTGCCCACATGACACTGAATATTAGATAACCAACCATATAATCAGCCAGAAACGGTCCATAGTTCTTTTTATTCATCTGCATGTTCTTTGTCCCATCTGAAAAGATAAAGTCTGGATTACAGATATTCCGGGAAGGGATGGACACTACAACCTGATGTGAAAAGTGAATTTTCTTAGCCCGTCCTAGCTATCAGTTTTAGACCTTATAAACAAAATTGTTGAATCTCGCTAGGTAAAGATCATAACGTCCTTCAAAGGGACAGATAGGCCATAACCATCAGTATTAGGAATAAGTTAAATAGCAATTAATTTCCTTTCATACAGAAAAATTAGAATTAAATAGAAAAGAGGGCAACCATGTCATGAATTGGAAGAGATCTTCTACATGTGCATAACAACAGCATTGTCTGACAGTATCAACATGACAGCAGCAGCTGCGTGCAGGCCGCAAGGTCTGCACATAGGAGACGGGCGGCGGCGTCGGGGCAGCACAGTTCGCGTATAGTGCGAAGCAAGGTGTGGGGTGTGTGCAATTGCGGGAATGGCCGTAGTTGTCCAGGTTGCCGCTCACATGGTGTCTTGGTTGATGCATCCATGCGGGTGGCAAGGGGGCTGTAGCAGGGCGCTGTAGCAGGGGCAGGTCGGCGACGACGTGGGAGAGAACACATGGCAGATATGAGTAGGGGTCATGATGATTAGCACGGGTGTGTTGTGCTTTGTAATGTGCACCGTTTGATTGTGATAGTTCCAAGGTTCAAAAAATCGCTACTCGAGCATTGAGGCACTGCTTAGAGGAATTGATGCTTGCTCCGGGGAAGGAGAGGCAGCGTAGGAAGGGAAGGGTCTACCCCTGTAGCGCCGCTATTATTGCTGTGCATGTGTGCGTGTAATTCAAGAAGTGAGAGAAAGAGATGAGGAGAGTAGGGACGGCTCAGATTAGAAAGGATAAATGGCTCAGATTGGGTTAGCAGACAAGGATTCAATAATAGGCCTTACTGGGCCAGCTCTGTAGCGCGAAGGGGACCATTAGCACGAGTCTCTTACGCCCTTATTGCTCTAATGGGCATTAAGCGAACACTTAGTTACACTTATGCCCTAAGCGAGGCGTTTTGGCATCACTCGCTTAAGCAAACGCTTAGTTACACTTTATTGAAGTTCAACGGTTCGGTCTGGATGCATTGGATCAGCCCCTCAGTTGCTTTGGCGGAAAAACACAAATCAGTTTTATTTGGATTGGATTCATATCTCACTGACCAATTAGTGGTTTTTTGCTATATATTAAAATTAACTCGGTACGTATAGTGACTTTTCTCTTGATATTAACTTTTAAGTGAAAGAATATTACTCAGTGGGATAGCAGCGGAAAAAACACAAATTGAGACTGCTTATTGAGGTGAATAATCTGATAGATGTTATTTTTTGCTTTTCCATATTTGATATATGATGTTTTTTGCCTTTTGCAGCGCCTATCCGTCCAATGCGATATGCAGATAGCAAGTTCAAGGACGAATTTGGACTGGAAGACTCGGCAAACATCCTCTCCATCAGCATCGTCTCCTCGGATGAAGGCTTCCCAGTCAATGTCTATGGCAGTGTCATTGCCAGAGACAGCATCGACTACAAGTGCATTGATCTGTTTCACCGCCTTAGAGATGATTGCCAGCCCATCAACCTAGAGGTACATCCTAGCTTCAAAGTTTGTCCGATCAGTTTTAATGTTATTCAGTATTGCATTTAATATGAACTGTTATTAGATATTTAAATCGTGAAAATTGCTTTTGAGTCTGAGTATAGATGCCCCCACTATCGACAAAGTCTATTCACTCCAAAGATTCGAGACAGTTGTCGTATTTCTGGAAGTATATGTATTCTCATACCTTATCGCATTGGAAGCATGGCCCATGTCTGGCCTTATATTAAACTAGACGGGCCGGCGCGCTTCGCCGCGCCCACCTGCAGCTCGTTACTTCAACACGTGTTGTTTACGTCCTGCTAATCCATCTTTATTACTCCATGTAGCTCATTACTTCAACACGTGTTGTTTACTTCAACAGGGACGCCAACTGGCGGCACATCCGCCGCAAGCACCGGCAGGCTGTTCAGCTCCAGGTGGCCGTGCAGGTCGCTCTTCGAGAGAAGCAGGAGGCCTTCAAGAAGGCGCGGCAGCTGGAGCAGGGGTGAGTGGTGACCATTGACGACCTGGTATATAGACCAATAAAAAAAAAGAATCTTTAACCAGTATCAATCAATTTAGCAAACATGGTAGGCGCCACTTCATCTAGCTGAAATTGTGACAACACCCAACACATCCAAAAACACCACACAATGGTAAACCCTGGTAAGTAGTACTTAGAAAAAAATAACACATTAAGTAACAATGACATTTATGGTAGATCACAAGAATCCTTTACTTTTAAATTTAGCATGAAAAGCTACTCGCACCATTCCCCATAATTTAAACAACATCCACCATTTTTTCAAGCACACTACCACATCATGTAGTAACCACTCGTAACTCTGATAAAAAAACTCAAGAGCTACAGGCTATAGCCACTATCTACCAATCGCTTTTGAGTCTGAGTATAGATGCCCCCACTATCGACAAAGTCTATTCACTCCAAAGATTCGAGACAGTTGTCGTATTTCTGGAAGTATATGTATTCTCATACCTTATCACATTGGAAGCATGGCCCATGTCTGGCCTTATATTAAACTAGGGGGGCCGGCGCGCTTCGCCGCGCCCACCTGCAGCTCGTTACTTCAACACGTGTTGTTTACGTCCTGCTAATCCATCTTTATTACTCCATGTAGCTCGTTACTTCAACACGTGTTGTTTACTTCAACAGGGACGCCAACTGGCGGCACGTCCGCCGCAAGCACCGGCAGGCTGTTCAGCTCCAGGTGGCCGTGCAGGTCGCTCTTCGAGAGAAGCAGGAGGCCTTCAAGAAGGCGCGGCAGCTGGAGCAGGGGTGAGTGGTGACCATTGACGACCTGGTATATAGACCAAAAAAAAAAAATCTTTAACCAGTATCAATCAATTTAGCAAACATGGTAGGCGCCACTTCATCTAGCTGAAATTGTGACAACACCCAACACATCCAAAAACACCACACAATGGTAAACCCTTGTAAGCAGTACTTAGAAAAAAATAACACATTAAGTAACAATGACATTTATGGTATATCACAAGAATCCTTTACTTTTAAATTTGGCATGAAAAGCTACTCGCACCATTCCCCATAATTTAAACAACATCCACCATTTTTTCAAGCACACTACCACATCATGTAGTAACCACTCGTAACTCTGATAAAAAAACTCAAGAGCTACAGGCTGTAGCCACTATCTACCAATCGCTTTTGAGTCTGAGTATAGATGCCCCAACTATCGACAAAGTCTATTCACTCCAAAGATTCGAAACAGTTGTCGTATTTCTGGAAGTATATGTATTCTCATACCTTATCACATTGGAAGCATGGCCCATGTCTGGCCTTATATTAAATTAGAGGGGCCGGCGCGCTTCGCCGCGCCCACCTGCAGCTCGTTACTTCAACACGTGTTGTTTACGTCCTGCTAATCCATCTTTATTACTCCATGTAGCTCGTTACTTCAACACGTGTTGTTTACTTCAACAGGGATGCCAACTGGCGGCACGTCCGCCGCAAGCACCGGCAGGCTGTTCAGCTCCAGGTGGCCGTGCAGGTCGCTCTTCGAGAGAAGCAGGAGGCCTTCAAGAAGGCGCGTCAGCTGGAGCAGGGGTGAGTGGTGACCATTGACGACCTGGTATATAGACCAATAATAAAAAAGAATCTTTAACCAGTATCAATCAATTTAGCAAACATGGTAGGCGCCACTTCATCTAGCTGAAATTGTGACAATACCCAACACATCCAAAAACACAACACAATGGTAAACCCTGGTAAGCAGTACTTAGAAAAAAATAACACATTAAGTAACAATGACATTTATGGTAGATCACAAGAATCCCATGAAAAGCTACTCGCACCATTCCCCATAATTTAAATAACATCCACCATTTTTTCAAGCACACTGCTGTAGCCACTATCTACCAATCGCTTTTGAGTCTGAGTATAGATGCCCCCACTATCGACAAAGTCTATTCACTCCAAAGATTCGAGACAGTTGTCGTATTTCTGGAAGTACATGTATTCTCATACCTTATCACATTGGAAGCATGGCCCATGTCTGGCCTTATATTAAACTAGACGGGCCGGCGCGCTTCGCCGCGCCCACCTGCAGCTCGTTACTTCAACACGTGTTGTTTACGTCCTGCTAATCCATCTTTATTACTCCATGTAGCTCGTTACTTCAACACGTGTTGTTTACTTCAACAGGGACGCCAACTGGCGGCACGTCCACCGCAAGCACCGGCAGGCTGTTCAGCTCCAGGTGGCCGTGCAGGTCGCTCTTCGAGAGAAGCAGGACGCCTTCAAGAAGGCGCGGCAGCTGGAGCAGGGGTGAGTGGTGACCATTGACGACCTAGTATATAGACCAATAAAAAAAAGAATCTTTAACCAGTATCAATCAATTTAGCAAACATGGTAGACGCCACTTCATGTAGCTGAAATTGTGACTAACACCCAACACATCCAAAAACACCACACAATGGTAAACCCTGTTAAGCAGTACTTAGAAAAAAATAACACATTAAGTAACAATGACATTTATGGTAGATCACAAGAATCCTTTACTTTCAAATTTAGCATGAAAAGCTACTCGCACCATTCCCCATAATTTAAACAACATCCACCATTTTTTCAAGCACACTACCACATCATGTAGTAACCACTCGTAACTCTGATAAACAAAAAACTCCAAGAGCTACAGGCTGTAGCCACTATCTACCAATATTATTACTTAGCCCTGCCTAGGGCATTACCTAGAAATACCAAATCACCATTGATCAACCTAAAGCACACAAACAAAAACAAACCTCTTCCACACAGCAGCTCAAGGTAGAGAACATACCCGATAGAAGCACACCGTTTTTATTGCATCGAGAACTGAAAGAGAATAGTTCTTACTCCGCATGGTCCTCTAAAAGCTACTCCCTCCATTCACCACTAATGTAAGACGTTTTGGCAAAAGCTAGTTTAGCTTGCCAAAATATCTTTCATTAGAGAACAGAGAAAGTATCATCTTGGAGTTAGACACGGTTTTCAAAATACAACTTTGACTATTAATTTCTAGGCCAGAAATTAATAAATATGAGAACTGTATATTGTAAAACTACTTTCCAAGGTAATTTCACAATTATAATTTCAAGAATCCATCATATATAAATATTCATAAGGACATTGGTAGTCAAAATTTACAACTTGACTCCATAGTTGTCCAAAAAAACTCTACAGGACCAGAAGGGGTATGTATGTTTATCTAAAAAAGTATGTGTATTTAACCATAAATGACGAACATAGTTAAAACTGATAAATTCCATATGCATGCCCTTTTGTAATGGAGTGAGTACGAATTGGACCTTTTCATGATTTCAAACAATAGTAGATAGAGAAGCACTTCAACAGCCTACTGTGCTCCCCTATCGGCAATAGCTGTCACATGTCTTGAACTCTAACCTGAATTCTTGAAATCCATTTATAAGAAATATCAATGTGTATTATGTGTTTATTATGATATTATCACCCTATATCCCAAAAAGACCCGAATAATTCCCCCACACTGGTTCATATAGATATCTGTATATCAAGATTCAGTGGTAACTTTTACGTAAGAGCAGGTGCATACCCATCATGGCGGTACAGTAATTTCATCGGGACGACTTTTAACCCTGTGTACCTACAGGGGAGTCAAGATGTAAGATATACCCAAATAGATTCAGCTATAACTTTAGATACAGAAAAATAGATTCAGAAACTTTTATTATAGCTACAGGGGAGTACAGATGTGAGATTCCTGAATATATACACAACCGGTTTCCATCTAAAGCATGTCACCCATGAGATATTAGTATGCAGCTACTTGTATCTAGCACTGGTAGGTAAACCAGTAGTACAAAAGAAATAGTTTCATAATGAACAACTTATTTAGAAATTAAATTGAAACAACCTCATCGGTCAGTGAATTTTTTTTTACAATCCAGCAATTGCTAGTCTTGCCAAAATTATACATTTTTGCTCATTTCAGGAAAACCCATAAATAAGATGTAAGCTACTCCATTAACCTAATTAAAGCACCAAGAGATCACACATTCATATATTAGGCTACTCGAAAGAGTCATGTGGCAATGCACCCATTTCATAAAAAAGTCCTGATACTATGATATGATTTTTCAGCAAGTCTTGTTTTTCTACTACTTGTAGAAACATAACTTTCAAGATATATTGTATTCTTCACCATTGTAAAAGAATAGCTTACATCAGAGGTGTATGTGTGTTGTGGTAATGTTAAGAAGATAATACTACATGTGACATTTTGTCACAAATAAAAATTTATAAATCGGCAATCCTTTCCAAATCCATTTAGACAACAGAGTTTTCAGAAGAAAATATACTTGATCATTTTTATACTGACAATTAACATGTAGGGATTCAGTTACTGCAGTCTGCATGTTTGCCCCTGTACCGCAAACAAAAAAAGTCGAGCAGTAGGTCACTTGGCCATATTGTTCGCCAAGTTAGGATGTGCATTGATACTTTTAAATTCCAAAATCCTGATCGAAGTTGGGCTCATCTATCAGATTCTCAGTCCCTCAATACGCACGCACACACACATGATAAATTATGCATCTTGTCCAAGCAGTACAATTAGAGAACCATGGAATAGTGGGAGGTAATAAGATTAGCAATGCAGTAGAAGACAAACTACGGAAGAGGTCTGAAGGTCTGACCTGATTAGTGGCGTTCATGGAAACATGGACCTTCAGATTCACAGGGATGCCTCCACCTGTGAACTCGACCCTCATGGTGGATAGGGAGGAGAGACGTGTTGTGTGCTCTGGCAGACGGGTCATGTGAGCGAGCCAGTAGCGTCTCGCATCTGGGATTTCCGGGGTCCCTCCATCAAGGGCCACGACCGAGAGCCGGCTTCGTCCCCAGCTGGGCAGTACGGCCGCCGCTGCTGCCGACCCACCCGGTGCATATGCACGGCCCGGGTCGAGGGCGCTGCTGCGAGGGCTTGGGGACTTAATTGAGTGTCAGGGACAGCTCCACCACTGCATACGCTGGGTGTCATGGTGGTCACCGCCAAAGTTGTCAGAATCGTGATTCTGAATCGGATCGGAAATGCTCCGGTAGAATCGTATCGTAGAATCGAATCGTAAAATTAAGATTCTACCCGATTCTACCAACACTGGATTTTTAGATATTTCCATGAGTTGACAGAGGGTTATGAGTGTTTATTTCGTATGAAAATGCAAAAAAAGTGATATAGCTTGCAGAACCACAAATAGAGCTAAGTATACGCGATAGGTCTCAAACATACGGGTTCATAAGGACATTGGCACAAATATGCAGGTTCAGCTTGACAAAAAATATTAAAATATTTTTCTTCATCGGCTGTGGATTGTATAAGTGCTACCTCTCAGATGTAGAAGGGGCTTAATTGCTGTCGTTGTCGCCATCTTCACGGTTGTAGTTCTCGAAGTCATAGCCATCAAGATCTTGGTCCAATCCAAGATCGTCTCCACCTGTGAACAAGCAAAAATAATGGTGATTTATAATACAAGGAATGAACTACTACATGCTTCAGTTAAATTATTGACCGATTTCTAGGAGCATTTTTCCTTTTCGTTCTACTACCAGAACCTTGGCTAGAAGCTCTAGTTGACATATTACCCTAAAAAATTAAAATCAGGTAAATACTAATTAGAAATAAGGACCATGTGTAAACTAGCTAGCTGATTACTATTTACTAGTTTAAGCCAACTACAAATGGAGTTGTTGTTGCACGCATGCACATGCAACTTTTCACTCCACCCCAGATCTGATTCTAAATAAAATAAACAATAGTAACAAGCTGACCGATTACGTGTGAAGTGGAGCATCTTCTGACCTTTTCGTCAGTCCCTTTCCTCCACGTTCCTACCACCTTGGCATGGATCTCACAATTTCTATGTCGATATAGATGAGATGTTCGAGGGAGGGAGAGAGAAGCACAGCCCCGCCACTAATTGGATTGAATGCGCGAGGAGGCGAACGTAAATAGGGTTAGCACAATGCGCGAGGAGGTGAGGGGCGAGCGAGCAGGGAGATTTCGGGAGTGCGCCATCTGCTCGAGCACCGGAGGGAGGAAGGGATGGGGATGGGGAGTGGCAGCACCCAGGGGAGGAGATGGGGAATGGGACATCGAGAAGACTGCGTTGAGCAGGAGGCGAGTGGTGAATCTTTTTTACAAAGACATTTAACCCAGATGAGACCGAGGATGGGGCCAGCACCCATCCGGAGCTAGTCACAGCGATGATAGAAAGGTAGGCCAGGTAAAAAAAAGTCAGACCAACGACTGCAACGGACGGCCTCAGATCCTTTCTGTCCCAAATTGCTCGTCCATAAACATGCGCGCGGAAGTGCTCTCAGCTTGCTGGGTGACGACCCAGCTTACAGCTGTAGTTAATGTGATAGGTGTTGTTATCCCTTCCTGTCCAGGAAATTCTTGATGGACCATACATCCTATTGTGCCGTCATGGACACGTCATGGACACGCGACACATTTTCTCAAAGTCTGGGCACACGGACCCACAGTACACTATCAGAATTAAATACGCCCAGCAGCCGTCAACCAGACAAACTGTGCTGTACACACATCTCATCTTGTCAGTCCTCCACAAATCCATGGAACCATGCCAAATTAGCCTTCCGTGTAGAGAAAATTGTGTGTTTTCAACCAACTGTTGGCTTCCAGCAGGCCCCAACCAGCACAAGGTAATATGCCCACTTGCCTAGTTTCAAATCAGACCATCTAGGCCCCCTTCTTTTCAGCTTATTTTCCAGATTCTCCCAGAAGCTACCCTCCACCAGCTTCTCCCAGAATCTCGTTTCTAAAATTTGCACAACAATCTAGATAAGTATTGGGAAGACTAATCTAGATTGTTGTGAAAATTTTAGAAACGAGATTCTAGGAGAAGCTGGTGGAGGGTAGCTTCTAGGAGAATCTGGAAAATAAGCTGAAAAGAAGGGGGCCCTAGTCATCTATCCATCAAATACTGGGTATGCACATTCCCAGTAAAAAATAATTAATTGTTCAAACCCAAAGCAAGTCCAGTACTCTTACAAGTAGTTTATGACAACAATCAACTACTACCTCTGTTCCATAATGTAGAGTATGTTTTAGCTGAATTAGTTTGCCAAAACATACTATATTATGAAACAGAGGTAGTAGAACACAATGGTTTCAGTGGATCTCCTGCATTCTTCATTAGGATGTAAACCTTATATTATAGACTTCACCTTCTCAATCATTGTGTCCTTACATCTCATAAGTTAGACGAAGGCATGGTTTGTCCATATCAGCTGCATGTATCATAGAATAAATGGGCCCTGTGAACTCAAGGCAGTATTTCATCCTAACCCACCAATCATTATCAAGGATTTTTTCTTCCACCAACTGTTCTCCTTCTACATTGTCATTTCTATAGTTAGCCCACCTTTGGCTCATGACCAACAATGTAAGAGATTCTTTTATTTCTTGAAAACCTCTTCAACATCACAACTTGAGAAGCAGATGGTGTTTCAGTCACAGCAAGTAGTTTGTGAGAATTATTTTCATTGAACATAGATAACCTTGCTGAGTGATTCATTATAATTTCTTTTATGTGAGCTGCATTTGCTACATCTCACCACTTTCATTCCTAACTTAACCTATGTCGAGGCAAGATTCAAACTGTGCACAACACAAGGGGTCCAGAAAATGTGAGAATACCTTTCTTGCACCAGTAGCCCAGCACTTGCACAATGATCCAACGGCTTCAATAATTCACTTAGCCTGTCCGGATGTACTCTTTGGTCTTGACCTCTCCCTCAGTATTTGCTGATCTTTGAAACATTGGCCCATCTTTAGTCAAGGCCATGAAATTTAAGAGGTGGTCATACCTTTGAGAATCAGACCACCCATATGATACAATGGCCACACCTTTGCTGCTACAAGTTGACTTGATGGGCTGCAGCATTTTCTCAACATGAGTTCGCACTTCCAGAAGAAGCGTGGCCCTGATTTGTTGTAGCTTGGAGAAAGATAACCAGCTAGATGATTGTTCTTGTTGGCAGCAAATGTGAACGCCCTTCCTAAACCAAGGATTTCTTGCAATACTAAAAGGAATGCCTTCGGTATAGAACATCCTTGCAATCATTGTCAAGCTGGTTCCACTCTTCTATATTGAAGCTCTCTTCAACTAGCACACTTGTTGGCAGTGGAATGTTTCTAGGCGCACGTTTAGCACCTAGTTCATCTGCTCTTTCTTTCTTACCTTTCACCTGAACCAGAATATCTATTGTCACCTTCGGACATAAACTCACGCCCTGGTTTGATTATCTTCAGAAGGCGTGCCTTCACTCTTGAGTAGCTGCCATTTTTGTCAGTCACAAAAATGGCATGAGAACTCTGAATTTCCTCCTTTGCCTTTTCCTGTGTTTCCAGTCTTCTCATATACCTCCACAAGCAGCAGGTAGTAGCTGGACTGCATTCCCAAAAGTTGTTACCGATGTGCTTGAGTTTGAGGATAGCTGGCTCCACCGGCGAGGCTTGGGGGAGGCAGTGCTGGCGCCTGCGTATTGCATACATTACAATCTCATTTTTTGTAGCTGCTGTAGCTTTTATTTGACGCTTTTAATCGTCATTTCAGTGGTATTTGCATAAATATATACTCTAACCTCTTTTGCCATTCTTTTTATAGGGTGGCATGTTGGTTTTAACTGGCCCAGGACGAGGTTTAGTGCTAGTTGATTTCATCTATCTAGAGATAGATCTGAAGATCAAGAAGGCTGGAGTGTATCCTGACAAACAGTTCAGCAAGGGTTTGATTACTATTGACGGGCGAGTGCTTTCCAGGGAGAAAGATGTCGTGGTTAAAAGTGAAATTCTTGATAGCTTCCGCAGCACCGTGGAGGTCAGATTTGCAACTGTGCTAAATGCAGTGGAGGCCACATTTGAAATCGAGCTTGCTAGTGGTGTTTTCGATGGAAAGATTTTAGCTGGCATCTCTGGTTTCGATGAAGGTGAAGCAATTGCTATTTATGACAGCGAGGTAGATGGTGTGGTGACGTGTCCAAAGATGATCAAACTCCGTCGTCGCGTCATGACTGTCTCCCAATCAAGCAGAATGCTGAAATTCTACGCCTGGAATAAGGCTGGCGGTATTAAGGAAAAGCAAACCACCGAATTCACTCCACTCCGTCCTGGTTCAGATGCACGTAAATTTCGGTGTGGTCGTGGGGAGCTCAACGTGAAGGTTATCTGGTCCTTGATTGACTTTAGGCCATAATGGTGTTGACTTGGTAAGTTAAGTTGTATGAATGTGGTGTAGTGAAAGTTCTAGCGTGAGTCGTTGAAGCCGTGATGCAATGTTACAGTGAACTGAGCTACGTAGTAAGTTGTAATGATGCAGTGAACTTATCGTGAGTCAGTGATGTAGTGGATCAAGTAAATGCACAATTAAAGCAGATTGACGCACTTGCATGTATTCTTCTGCCAGCTTGATGTTAGCTACTACTGTAAAACCGATTCAGTTGATGCCTGAGTCCTACAGCGTTTATTCATGCGTCGTGTCCTGTTTGTTGAAAGATGAAAGTTGATTTGGTTGTGATGGATGCCGATGGGGTCCATTTTCTCATGGCCTTGTTGCTGAACTGTTTGTGTAAGCATCGAGGCTTCATTTCTGGTGGACAGGTGTTAAAGATGATCAAATCACTAAGAGCCTGTGCCTTAGGGCATGGGCTGATATTTGTATTGATAAAAAAATTGGTGGTCTTGGTGTTAGAAACTTGCAGGCCATAAATCAAGGGCTAATCCTCTCAGCAGCGTGGCGACTGGCAAAAGAACCTCACACACTGCTAGCACAAATCCTCAAGGCAAAATATCACCATGACACTTCCATTTGGAGAGCAAAGGCAAACAAGCCAAAGTCAGCCTTTTGGACTGCTATTCTCAAGGTTAAACCTCTCTTAATCTCAGCTTCTACTTGCCAAATTGTTGATGGTAGTAGCTCAATATGGAGTACTCCGTGGTTTTCGGGATGGGAAACCATTTATGATCATCTTATCATACAACAACACCCCTTTATTTACCCGGCTGTAGTTAAAGATCTTTGGATGCCAAATCAAAAATCTTGGAATATGGATCTCATTTCATCTCTTTTCACTCCTGATACTGCCAACGCTATCATACAAACACCCATTATTAATACTGTAGGGCAAGATACTTTGGTTTGAAAACTAACCCCTGCAGGAAAGCACTCACCTAAAAGTGCATACAAACATTGCTTCAACAATCTTGAGCTTCCACCGAGGCAACGCCCATAAATTGTACCCCAACAAATTATTCAACTCTTAAATCAAGTTTGGCAGGAAAAGCTGATGGCGCCAAGAGTACAGACTTTTGCTTGGAGGCTTCTCAGAAGAGCTCTACCTACAGGTAAGCGAGCTAGCAAATTCTCAAATCATATTAAAGAAAACTGTTCAAGGTGTGGGGCCATTGAAGATGAAATGCATCTGCTGTTTCTTTGTCCCTTTTCCAAGGCTGCATGGTTCTCTCACCCTTGGTACATTAAAACTGAACCTCTTGCTGCAACTTGCTCCTCTATTGCTGACCTGATTCAATCTTTGCTTTCCTCTGGTCATCCTCATATTAATTTACCAAACTTATATACTTACCTTTGGTGTCTTTGGAAAGCAAGAAATAATATGTTATTTGGCAGGAAGTTATGCAGGCCTAATCAAGTATATGCAGCAGCCAATGCGATTATTCTTGGAGCCACATTGGAAGAAAGAACACGGGCTGAAGATCAGCAACTAGATCTAGCGAGTAATCACCCAGAGATGTCCTCTTCTTATCCTTTGGTGCAGAACTCTGATTTTTTTACAGGAAATAGCATCTTATGCGATGCTGCTTGGAGTTCGTCAACAGAAAAGGGTTAAAGTGACTGAAACTGACCCTTTTCTGAAACTTCAACACAAAATGAACCGGATCTATAAAAATTTCACGATCTGACCCTTTTGCACGGCGCCCAACCCCAGGGCGCCATGGTTATATTGCATGGCGCCGCAGGCTAGGGCGCCATGGTCGCATGACGCCATGACTTTGTTGTAGTTTTTGGCGCCATGCAGGACCATGGCGCCGTACCCCATGGCGCCATGCAATGTAACCATGGCGCCGTACCCCATGGCGCCATGCAAAAAAGGTCAAATTGTGAAATTTTTCCAGATCTGATTTATTTTGTGTTGAAGTTTCCGAAAAGGGTCAATTATAGCTATAGGTGGGCATTGGTGTCATCATCAATTTGCCAGGCAATCAACACTGTCAACAAGTGCATATCTCTGCCCTGGCTCCTCCAGCTTCTTCTCCACTTCAGGCAGAGGCTTATGGCTTGCATCTAGCAGCCAAACTGGCAGACCTGATGCACATCCAAGAACCACTCTTCCACACAGATTGCTCGGTGCTTGCTTCGGCAGTAACAACTATAGATATTTTTACTACTCCAGGTCATTGGGAGGTTAGGCCTTTGTTAGCGCAGATCCAATCTTACCCCTCCTTCCAGCGCAACAGGATTGCTCACATTCATAGAAGCAAGAATGTGAAAGCGCACCATCAAGCAAGGCTAGCTCTGAAAATTCAGTTCACATCTTTGGCTATTCGTTGCTTAAGTTCTGTAACAGGACAATGCATAGGCAAAGACATCCTTGCTGTATCTTGCGTGTCTCCTTACACGCTGCTCTCTGTAAAATGTGCTTAAATCAATAAAATCTTGTGTTGTTCAAAAAAAAAAGAGGCTTCATTTCATCACCAGTAGTTTCTGCACACCACCCCAACTCGCTAGGTAATAATAACTGGCCGGACCAAATCCTCTGGTTGATCGATTAACCAAATCAATTGTTCCCCTTGTTCCCACACATCTGTTTTGCTTGATGGTCTGATTTCTGTCGGTCTTCCATTTGTCCTGTCCGCGTGCCCACCCGGTTGCCTCTGTTGCCTTCTTTGATTTCTGCCTTCCCTCCTCCGGTGTGTAGCCTGTAGCCGGTCTCCTTTGTCTCACCTCCCTTCTGTCTTACCTGAAGCATTGGCGCTATACATGCTTTGCTCCCCGTTGTCTACTGTCTTACCTTCCGATCGTCTAACATGAGTCCCAGTTTAAAACGTCTTCCCAGTTCCTCATACATGCTTTGCGTGACCTCTTTTCTTTTCTTTCTGTTGGCCTTTTCCGGTTATCCCCATCTCTCTCATACGTCTCTCTCTCACGCACGCATTCGTGGAGGCCGGCAAGAAACCAATCTAGCGCGCGGCGCCGACGGGTGAGTTGCTCTCAGCATCCCCTCGGCAGGACGGACGCCGTAACGTGGTCGAGCTCCTCCCATCCTCAGCCTCCGCTGCCTCTGACCTCCTCATCAACGGCTCCTTCCGGCGGAGCTGCTAGCTACTGCGTGGTGGCCAAGGGCTAGGACTGGGAGGCCATGGTGGTGGCGGAAGTCAAGAGGATCGAGTTGGCGTGATCCCCAGTGCGTCAAGATTTGGTAAGTGGAATTTTCATTTCATTATCTCTGCTATGTGCTCAACAACAGTGCACAGTACATGCTCAATCTATAACTGAACTTTATGTGTCTACTAGGAAATCACCGTTTCAGCAGAAAAAGAAATCTGCATCATGCAAAAATGGTTTGAAATTTTATAATCCTGCTCATTTCTAGCTGCAGGTCCCTTTTCTCTCCAAAAATCACGACTTCTAGAATAGACGTATCTTTGTTGGTTCCTGCAGGTTAGGTGGTCTACAAATTTATTCTTTGGCATCCTAGATAATAAGCCTCGAGGCTTCATGTTTTGTTACCCATATTACTGTATGATATGCATATCTGGTTTGCAAATATAAAAGCATGCTCCGCTGACAGATAGTTCAGTCTAGAAATGAACTATCTGGTCTACTCCATTTAATTTAATGAACTTGAGAATACCTTTTTCTATCTTTAGTCCCTGATCATAACTTATATACATTTTGAACAGGTGGATCGCTCTTGCAGTCTCAGGATATCTAGGAAGGTTAATTCTCTCGATGTATTCTCAGTACATCTTCAGGTACTTACTATTAACCAATTTGTGGTCTAGAGGGTGTTGTAAGACCTGTTAATAAAATTAGTATACAGATTTCATGTTTAACTACCTCCAGTTGTATTTCGTAATATTGGATGTTCTGTAGTGTAATCCAACCTGGGGTATCATAGATAGCACTTTGTCTTCCTTTCCTTTTCTCAAATTTCCTTGGCAATATAAACTGAGTCACACTCTATCAAAAATAAATAAACTGGCACCTGTGAGGTTTCAAATGAAGCTGAGCTA
Organism: Dactylis glomerata; assembly: GCA_007115705.1. Taxonomy (NCBI): domain Eukaryota; kingdom Viridiplantae; phylum Streptophyta; class Magnoliopsida; order Poales; family Poaceae; genus Dactylis; species Dactylis glomerata. Next base: position 1,169,911 of record QXEO01001064.1, on the reverse strand, counting down.
TTAATTTTAGTTGAGTTTAATAACGTTTGTCGTCTCTGTCTTGGAGAAAGAGAACAAATAAAGGACATTCTGACGTAACTATCTGTATGTTGTTTCAAGACTTAATATATTTGATCTTGACATCAACATTAAGTGGAGATAGTGCACTTCTCTTTCAACCCTCACAAGATTAAATTCCATTTTTGATGTAAGTTCTACGTTGCTCTTTCAGTCCTGGAAAGATGAACTTTTTTTGGAGGAATTAATACATAAAAAGCTTTTTCTAGATGAAGCACTGGGTCTTCTATTTACCATGGAGAATAGAGGCTTCGTAAAGCTTAGCAAATCATAAAATTAATTGTTAGATTCACGTAGTTCTGTTTAGAATAATATGCTTTATTTTGCAGATGAGGAGGACAAATTTGTAGACAAAAAGCAATTAATTGAGGAAGATCTGACAAAGTGTCCTTGAGATAGGAAATGGCTAGATTGTTGAATGACAAGACAATTACATCGATGAAAGAGAGGGAAGAAATTGTTAGTTAAATATGCATTCACGAAAAATATGAAGCTACTCTCGAAGAAAATATAAATTATTCAATGATTTTTAGGTACAATATGGAAATTAATTTATTTTGCATGATGATTTCTAACATTTATTAACTTCTCTAAGTATTTGTTTGTTGATCAGGAAATATCACTATTGTCGGATAAAAGTTCTCTTTGTAAAGAGGATTTTGGTGTGTTGCATATGGTGGCTATAGAAATAATTCATTTCACCGAGCACAAATTTTGTCGGCCATTGATCAGTTAACCATGCTTATTCATTATTTCCCTCTGGTGGTGCTGGGAATTGGTCACTTAATTATGCCTCTTCTTCTCTCATGGTGGTTCGAGGATATGCCTAGGGAGATCCCTGTCCGGATACAAGCTCACATGTTGCAACTGTCTTAGTGAAGTAGCTCACGTGATTCAATCCCCCAGCTGGCGTGGTGTTATAATCTGATTGGTTTTAATATGTGAAGGCATAATTTACTGGATATTTCAGAGTATTGTCCCAATTAAATTTGTCGCTTGCTTATACTATTTTATTTTCCATGAAATAATTCACGTGATGCTACTCTCCATGTTTCTGCATCATGAGAAGTTCAGATTTTTTTACATTGGTTTACTGAGACAGCCATATCTTTTGTTTTTGCTTCAATAGGTACATTGTTTGCATTCTATAAGTCATTTGTTCATTTGGAGAGCACTTGGCGTTGATAAGGAATCGTGTGATTAATGATAGTCTTTATCACATGGAGGTGCTTGATGAAATGCCACTAAATCAATCTGCCATTTGAAGCCAGATTCCATGGTAATTTATTTGACAGCTACATCTTTCATTGAATCAGATTCAGATAGTTCCCTATAATTAGTTTATTATGCTCTTACTCTCTTTATGATTTGTTCTATCATCTGGTCTTCAGATGTTTGTTTCTTTACCTATTTGTGGGTCTTTCCTTTGTTTTTTGTACTTGTGTCAGGGGAAAGGTTTAGCTCCATCATCAGATATTTCTGCGGGAATTGGTAGAATTGATTGAGGAGAAAGCTTTTGTTGTAGCAGCAGTTGTAAGTTCAGTGTTGCACATACCACTGATGCTATCAGAATCAGTTATCAACTCTCATTTCAACCAGGTTGTGTCTCATGGTATCCTCCCATGAGTCTCTGGCAGACGCCTCCAGATGTCAAGTGAGTAAACAAACTACAGAAGATGTACCAAACCAAGTATTGACTTGGTTACTGCATCATTATGGAGGATATCAAGTAATGAGATCGTACACCTCAATATAGCACTACTTGCTTTTGAAACTTACGGTCCCAGATTATGCTGACATGCCAAATTCTATTTTACATTTAGTCTTTGGAGCTATGCTGCATCAGATAGGTTTTTGTTATTTAGCATGATATTTACTCAGTGCATGTGACTAGGTTACTATCTTCATGCATTTTCCCGTGTTGCAATTTACTGAACATCAAGAAAGCTTGATATAGCAAGAAAAAAGGTTAAAGTTTAGTTCGGCAGGTCCTGCATAATTTCCACGCCTTGGAGACAAAAATATCACAGGTAGAGCTCAGCTCAGTGCACGCCAATACCAAAGGTGTGGCTCAGGCTTAGGGTGTGTGAGCTTGCCATGCTATGCTAATATGCTTTTTTAATCCTCTTCAATGCATAGGCGTATTTTGTATTTTTATATCGGTAAGCTTATACCTTTCAACATTAGATGGTTAGGATTAAAAAGGAAACAAAGTAGTATTAAATTTGTCAGATAGCAGAAGCTGTACTGTTTTAATTATTTGAGGATATCACTTGTATAGAGTTTCCACTGTTTGTTTACAGATTTTTCAAGTATTGAGTATTTGATCAAAAAAATTAAGTGTCATTGGTTAATACAATCAGATCAATATATACACATGTATATGGTGTGTATTCTGTAATTGATATGATATAATATGGTAGCCTTGCAAAATACTGGTTTGTTTTAGAGTCAGTTGTGTATGAAAGCTGGCACATGTTATGAATCCACGCATATGTTGTATAAAGCAAAGTCATGTTTTGGTCTTTAAACCTTCTACTTGTATGTTTCATTGAAAGTTGTGATTTGTTTTAATTTGAATTGCATCATCTTATGCTCAACTAAGGTAGAGTTGATGTATTTGTTTCACATTTTTGTTATTTATCTTGTTTCAGAATTTCCGATCCAAGTCATATACCCTTTAAAACAAGTTGATACTACAATTTCTTTGTGATAGAAAAAACTCCAAACCGGGCATGAGCAAGGCTTTCTCCACTCAGTTGCATAGCCCATGCATGTTCCCTATTTTGCTATCTGTTTTGCTCCAACAAGACTAATGAAAGCGCTTCATGCACCCACTCTGAGGATGAACCGGAGTCCTTGATCTCCTCACATGATGAAGACGAAAATCATCATTATCTCTTCTCTCACGACAAAGATTGACAAGAACTGAAATACTTGTGACGTTAGTTGTTTGATTCCTCGCTTACCATGTCGTTTCCTGTAACAATTAGACTCCACTGCTCGGTTTTAATGTGTGTTTTTGTATTGTCACAGCCAACCGTAATAAAATGCATGCTTGCACACATGAGGTGTGCTACATTTTCTGTCGCGTTCTACTTTTATCAGAAAGCCATTAGCCTAATCAGCTTATCATTGCCGAAATAATACTTAAACTGACAGCCAACATCTCCATTCGGAACAACAAATATGTTTATACGCAATATTAACGGATAATTAACCATTTTTATACTAACCATACATTTTAATTTTATTTACAACACCCATACTCTGCTAGCTACTACTCCCTCCGTTTTAAAATATAAGATGTTTTAGCTTTGTGAAGCAAATGTATTTAGACATTTTTTAGTGTGTAGGTTTACTCAAATATACACACTAAAACGTGTCTAGATACATTTGCTTCATAAATCTAAAATATCTTATATTTTGAAACGGAGGGAGTATTAGTGTGGGGACCCCGGCTTACCACCCGGGATACCCGTTATGCATACAATTCACGATCCCAGGAGACCGTCGTGAATCCACATAACAGAGTTGGCATTACAGATACATCATCCATTACATAAATAAGTCGTTAAGTCTTACATAGCCTCTTGGCCGAATACAAACGCCTCACAGGGCAAGTTCAACAGACACAACTAATATAGTAGCAGCGGATACTCATAGCGTAGTGACCTAAGTCAGGCCTACTACCCTACAGGCGACTGACCAGGAAACGAATCCTAATTCGCACCGGCGTCGTCATACTCCTCGTCGTCTTCATCGTAGTCATCTCCGAAGTCTGGCCAAGTTAATAGCCAGGGACAAAGCCGTGAGTACATTTTGGAATTGTACTCGCAAACCATCTAAGAGAGGAAATCTACTCACATGCTATATGGCTGTAGCAAAAGTCTGGCTTAATTTCAGTACCTATGTGTTACTAACTTCTCGTGTCGATATAGCATGTCCCACGACATTTCTATATCCTTATTAAAGAAGACTTTTAGAAGTATTTAGTAAAATCTCTAGGGAAGGGGGAAACTCCTTTAAAGAATAGACCGGTGGTCAATCGAACATGACCATCCCAAAGCATTGGCAGTACCCTCCAAGTACTCCGATCCACCTCCGTGCCACGGCAGTACCTTCCAAGTACTCCGTCCGGCACAAACTCCATTTTTCCAGAAAACTATTTATAAACCAAAACCTGACATTGGGCAATGTAGTGATCTCCACAACCGTCCATGACCGAGAACGCGGCTATTCGAATAGTTTTACACTCTGCAGAGGTTGTACACTTTACCCACACCAACCGATAAATCCGCCGGGATACCACCACGGACCGTCATACACAAGTATGCGGGGTTCGGATAATCGATCGAAGCCCTCCATCTATCTACCTTAGTACGGGTGCCTACCCTGTGGAGTTTACCTCCCCGGCACGTCCCGGCAGTACCTCCTCCAGAGCGTAACTCCGGCGCCACGGCGGGAGAACCCAAGTGTCTTCCGGCGGCTCGAGATATGCCGTGATATGTGTTGACCTTCATCTAGCGTCAACCCAGATTCTGGGGTCCTGCAGACCCTTATATAGTTGTGAGGCTCCCCGCACTAAAGCAAATAAACTTCAAACTAAGCCCGTCCCATACCGGGTAATGTGGTTGCACGGTTTAATTGCTTCGAGCGACTACAAAGAAACACCGATGCCTTTTTCTGAAACCACCAACTCCTTTCTTCCATAACCCAAGTGTCCACTTGTTCCAAAACCATTTAGAAAACATTTCAGTGGAGTAGATACTACTCCAAGGTTTTCGTAAACATTTTCGAAAACATTTCTGGAAGTTATCCCATCCTAGAGTTTTTGGCTCCACTACAAGGGTTTCCCACAGACTTCGATGCTAATCATCGAGCCTCTACAATCAGGGGTAATGATAGGTGGTAAATGAGTCATCCTCCATGGATGATACCAATGTGACCCGTGGAGCTAAGTCACCAACTATTGCTAACTAGAGATCATTAGCAATATAAGTAAAACAATGCATAGGCAAGAATAAGAGTAGAATAATGCATAGTGCGGTGATAGGATTTCAGATATGAAACAAATAGATGGCTTGCCTTGATTTGCTTGTCCCTGGTCACCCTCCTCCTGATACTCAAATACCTCTCCCTCCTCGGCACAATCGTCGTTCGATTCTATCGCCGGAAAAGAAAAGAAACATACATACAATAAGAAATCCATGCGTACATGAAGTTCATTTAACAACATCACACAACTCAAACATGTGAGTATCAGAAACAAACAAGTTTAGAATTCCTGCGCATATGCCTATTTTATAAAAGAAATTACTCATCAATATAAAAGCAAGCAAATTCTAGTCACATGGTATCATTCAAACCCAAGCAAGCACTTGCATGCATCAAGCATATCAAAACATGGCATCAGCACACTTACAGGTAGATGATAACCTTTCAGTAGCAACACATTTGGAAACACCCTTAAATACTATAAAGGTGATTTAATAAGGATTTACTATAACTAGGAATCACTAGAATAGCAAGATAATTCCTAAAATTAATCTGTAAGTCCAAAAATTCTAACAGAGGTCAATCTGGAAAGCTAATCAGATGCACAACATTCTAGAAGTGTAATCATTCCAAAATAATAACTATTTTGTGCACAATAAAACAATTACTGCAAGCAATTCATAGATCCTAAAATCGTAAAACTAGTTTCTATAGATCATAGAAACAGTAATCTAACAGTGAAAATTGGTTTCACCAATTTTTGACAAATAGAGCAACATATAAGCAGATAATGGTAAAAATCAATAGATCTAGCAATAATACACCTCAGATATTGTTTAAGATCTTAAAAATCAAGCCTGCAGCACTAGTTGGTTAACAACTTTTTACTGTAACCTACAAAATTTGTTTCACAATTTTCTGGGGCTTAAATTATTTTTAAACTAATTTAAACCACATCACTAACTCAGAAATCAATAGGCATACAGAGAAAAAAAAAGAAATAGGCCGGATCTGGCCGGGCTTCGCTAGATCTGGGCCAGATCTGGCCCAGGTGGCTCGCCGGCCAGCCCGGGGTGGAGGAGCGAAGCGGTACGCTGCCTCGGCCGCTGGATCAAATGGAGATCGACGGCCGAGGTGCGTCTTCCTCGTCGACAGGCGCATGCACGCGAGAAGCTCGCCCCGAGCTAGGGTTTCGTGGAGCAGAGGCTTACCAAGGTCGGTTGGCTCAGGTGAGGGCGGAAATCGGCCGAGGTGAGGTCGGAGAAGACAATGGTGGCTGCAAAACTCGCATGCAAGGGCTAGAAGTGCACACGTTCTTCCCCGGTGATCGGACGTCTACGGCTAGGTCATCGTCGGATCTGTTTCCTCCTGCAAGAGATCAAGAGAGGGTGAGGTCTAGGGGATGCTAGCAAGCTAGCGAGTCAGAGGGAGAGAGCAGAGGGACGGCAGGGGTGACAGCAACCTCCACCCTTTGCCGGTGATGATCTCCCCCGTAGCTCTTGCTCTCCGACGGCTGTTTCCTCTGGTCTCGGCGATGGCGAGGTTGTCCGGTTGAGTGGGGAGAGAGGCGGAGCAAATGAGGGCGAGAGAGACTTCCAGAGGGCGTCCCCGATATATAAACAGAAGGCGTGGGCTCGGTCTAGGTAGACTTCGTCGGAAACGATTCGCCGTCGTGGGCGGTTTCTCCGGGACGGCGTTGTGCACTGAGTCCAGGCATGGGGTCGGCGGTGTCGGTAGTTCCCTCGTGCGGTCGGAAACGGCGTGGTTTCAGTGACATGGCCGGCAAAACGAGGCGTGGCGTGAGCGTGTCGGTGCGTTGCAGCGCAGGGCGAGGGTGGCGTTGCGTCTGCAGGTCCATGCCGTGCAGGCGTGCATGAAGAGCGGGGCTGGAAGAGGTGCGGTTGCACGGGAACGCCGATGCATGCTCTGCGCGCTCTGGCGGCTCGATCGACGCCGGTCTGGCACGGTCGGGGTGGCACGCACGGTAGGCTTCGGGCTGATTGGCCTGGGGAATTGATCCTAGGTATCCAGGGGGTTCTAGTGGCGAGGTGACAAGGCGTGAGATGGACGGTGGCCTGCTGGCTCGGCCGGGTGTCCACGGTGGGCTTGGCTACGGTCATGGCGGCGTGGGGTGGTGCTGGCGTGTCGCTGCGAGGTGGGGTCGTGAAGGAGAGTCTGCAGGGGTGGCGATAACCTGTTGGGGGTCGAGGGTGGTGGCAGGGTGAGATCAGAGTAAGGGAGAGGTTTAGCAGAGAGGGAGGGAGATCGAGTGCCTCGGGCTCCTCCTTCCCCTCGATTCCAACCGCATACGACAAGAGGAAAAAGGGTTTTGAGGGATCTCCTGAATCCAGAGAAAATCTTAGCAGGCCTCTTTCCTCCTCTTGGTCGGTTAGTAGAAGAGAGAAGAGAAACATGGTATAGCAAGTCTAGGGTCTTTGTGTTTGAATAACAAATCCAAATTCGAATTTGTTTGCAATGCTTTTGAAAACCTTCCGAAAAAAATATCCCAGGGGTTTCAAACATGGTCATAGGATCTAGGCTAAGGGTTGAGGAAATTTTTGAATAGCTAGGCTAGGATTTTAAAGGAACTCCTATTTTTTTGATTAAGGAAGTAAAAATAAAAGAAAAAGAAAATAAAAGCGAGGTGATCTCACCAATGGTCTATACTAAGATTTTTGGTGCACTCAAATAGGAACTAGGTTCAAAATAAGCTACACACAATCATAGCACACTCCTATGTAGAAACCATGTGTTGAAAGAGGAAAAACAAGTTTTTAATTAAATCACAATCTCACATGAAATCATAGGCATGCATACTTGTATACATGAAATCATGCATTTCTTAAGATAACATCTATGCTTGCACACACACATGAAATCAGGCATCATAGGACACAAACACAACGCTTAGCAAAAATCTAAATATACCCTACAGATACTTCACCAGGTGCAAAGTTTTCCTGATTACCAGAAGTGGGATGTTACAGACCTTCCCCCCTTAAAAGAATCTCGTCCCGAGATTCCGTAGCTAAGCGTGAAGTAGTCCGGGAAATTCTTGCCGAAGATAATCTTCACGTTCCCACGTGGCTTCGTCTTCGGTATGATTACTCCATTGCACCTTATACATCTTGATCTTGCGTCTACGGGTAAGACGGACATCTTCTTCAAGAATGCAGACGGGTCTCTCCGGATAGGTGAGGTCGGAGTTTAGGTCGATGGAGTTGTGGTCGATCTCGGTGAAGGTCTCGGGTTTGTTGGGCACTTGAAGGCATTTACGGAGTTGCGACATGTGGAAGACATCATGGAATTCAGATAGCTTTGGGGGTAGCTCCAGTTTGTAGGACATGGTGCCTTTACGTTCCAAGATCTTGAATGGTCCAATGTACCGGGGTGCAAGTTTGCCCTTGACATGGAAGCGTTGCATACCCTTGAGTGGTGTGACTCGAAGGTAGACAAAGTCTCCCACATTAAAGGTGACGGGCCTTCTTTTAGGGTCGGCGCAACTCTTCTGTCGGGACTGGGCTGCTTTCAAACGGTTGCGGATGAGCTGGACTTGCTCTTCGGCTTCCCTGATAACATCGGGTCCAAATACCTGACTTTCTCCAGTCTCAGACCAGTTGAGAGGGGTACGGCACTTGCGTCCGTAGAGGGCTTCAAAAGGGGCCATTTGTAAGCTGGCTTGATAGCTATTATTGTAAGAGAACTCTGCGAAAGGTAGACAATCCTCCCACTTGGCTCCATAAGAAAGGACGCAAGCTCTAAGCATGTCTTCGAGGATTTGGTTTACTCTTTCGGTTTGGCCACCAGTTTGCGGGTGATAGGCTGTGCTGAAGGAGAGTGTTGTCCCCAAAGCTTCGTGAAGTTTGTTCCAGAATCTTGAGGTGAACTGAGTGCCCCGATCAGACACAATTCTCTTGGGCACTCCATGGAGGCTAACAATTCTGGATATATATAGATCAGCTAGGTCTCGGCCTTTATGGGTGGTCTTGACGGGTAGGAAATGGGCGACCTTGGTTAGGCGGTCAACGATAACCCAGATGGAGTCGTGACCTCGATTTGATCTAGGCAGCCCGGTGATGAAGTCCATTCCGACTTCCTCCCATTTCCACATGGGCACTTTTAGTGGCTGTAATAAACCTGCGGGCTTTTGGTGCTCAGCCTTGACTCGCTGACAAACGTCACACCGAGCAATATAGGAGGCTATCTCTCACTTCATACTGTGCCACCAAAAACGTTCCTTCAAGTCTTGATACATTTTTGTACCTCCGGGGTGAATAGAGTAACGGGTATCATGGGCTTCCTCCAGGATGGACTGCTTCAACTGCTCGATGCTAGGGACGCACAGGCGGCCATTATACCATAGCACACCTTTCTGGTCAATTGAGAACCCAGGTACTTCCTCTCGTCCCATTCTACGCTTGATGCCTTCGATACTCTCGTGTCCCTTCTGAGCTTCTTTAATGATGTCCATGAGAGTGGGGCGGACTTCAAGATTCGCTAGAAAACCGTGATTTACAAGCTGAAGTCCAAACTTCTCGAACTCCTCACATAAGGTTGGTTGGCTGGATCTTAATATAGCATTAAGAGAACAAGGTTCTCGGCTGAGGGCATCGGCGACAACATTCGCTTTACCAGGATGGTAATGAATGCCTAGGTCGTAGTCTTTGATAAGTTCAATCCATCTCCTCTGTCTCATGTTCAACTCTTTCTGGGTGAAGATATACTTTAGGCTCTTGTGGTCGGTGTAGATCTCACAACGGTTCCCCATAAGGTAATGTCGCCATGTCTTGAGAGCATGGACAACGGCGGCAAGTTCGAGGTCATGAGTGGGGTAATTCATCTCATGAGGGCGCAGTTGACGGGACAGGTAGGCAATAACCTTGCCGCCTTGCATAAGAACACTTCCAAGGCCAAGCTTGGACGCATCGCAGTAGATGTCAAAGCTTTTGGTAATATCGGGCATGGTCAAGATAGGAGCTGACACGAGTCTCTTCTTGAGCTCTTGGAAGCTCTGCTCGCACTTCTCAGTCCACTCAAACTTTCTATCTTTCTTGAGTAGCTGAGTCAATGGGCGGGCAATGCTGGAAAATCCTTCTACAAACTTCCGATAGTATCCAGCTAAACCAAGGAATGCTCGGACTTCGGTGGGGTTGGTTGGGGCTTTCTTTTCCGTGATGGAGGTAACTTTTGAGGGGTCCACGGATACTCCACCAGCTGAGAGTACATGGCCAAGGAATCCAACCTCTTTCAGCCAAAATTCACATTTGCTGAACTTGGCGTAGAGTTGGTGTTCACGCAGGGTTCCCAAAACTAGCCGCAGATGCTCTGCGTGCTCTTCCACGGTCTTAGAATAGACCAAGATGTCATCGATGAAGACCACCACAAACTTGTCGAGGAACTTCATGAATACCTTATTCATGAGATTCATGAAATAGGCGGGGGCATTGGTTAGGCCGAATGACATGACTGTGTACTCAAATAGGCCATAGCGAGTGGTGAAAGCGGTCTTGGGAATATCAGACTCTCGAACCTTCAGCTGGTGATATCCCGTACGGAGATCAATCTTGGAGAACACTTTGGCCCCATTCAGCTGATCGAATAGGTCTTCAATCTTCGGGAGTGGGTACTTATTTTTGATGGTTACCTCATTAAGTCTACGGTAGTCCACACACAGTCGTATGGTACCGTCTCGCTTGTCCACAAATAGAACAGGCGATCCCCATGGCGAAGCGCTGGGACGGATAAGGCCTTTGCCGAGCATATCAGCAAGTTGCTTCTTTAACTCCTCAAGTTCTTGGGGGTTCATACGATAGGGTCGCTGAGCAATGGGAGCTGTTCCGGGAATCAACTCAATCACGAATTCGATATCCCGGTCAGGGGGCATACCTGGCAGCTCCTCAGGAAAGACATCGGGGTACTCACATACCACCGGAACTTGATCAAGAGTCGGCCCAGAGACAGACTTCTTGTAGTAGGCTCTGCGGGATGGCATTGTGGCTACGTGCTCAATTTGAACTCCACTACTGCTGGTCACAGTTATGGCCTTTCGTGCGCAATCAGTGTGCCCCTGGTACTTGGACATCCAGTCCATTCCAAGTACCACATCTAACCCCTTGGTGCCTAGAACAATCAAATCCGCTTGGAATTTCTCACCGTAGAGCTCTACTGGAACATCTCTGCAGGACAGTTGGGTCTTGACTGATGACCCCGGGATTTGCACTATCATGAGTCTATCCCTGTGACTAGGTTTCAATCTACCCTTATCCACGAAGTTCTCAGTGACAAACGAGTGTGATGCACCAGAGTCAAATAGAATCTTTGCAGGCATGGAGTTGACAAGAAACGTACCAAGCACAACGTCAGGGGCCTCCTCTGCTTTAGCTGCGTTGACGTGGTTTAGGCGGCCACGAGCAACATTGGCTTGACCCTTTGGGTTCCTTCTAGCTGGTCCACGGCCTTGACCCTGATTGGGTCTCGGCGCGCTGAGGCTCGGGGCTGATGGTTTCTTTAGGGGGCATTCCTTAGAGAAATGCCCAGGCTGACCACAAGTATAGCAGCCACTTCCCTGGCTGCGGTTGGTAGGGTTGAAGGTGTTGCGATTCCCTCCAGAAGGATTTCCGCCAGAGGGGCGGTTGCCTGAGTACTGGCGGTTGGGGTTGCTGGGCCTGGGAGCTTGAGAGGCGAACCTCTGAGGGGGTGGCGCATTCCTTGATGGGGGCATGCTGCGGGATCTCTGACTGCTTGATCCACCCCGATTCATCATCCTCCTCTTTCGGCTTTCACGGGCAGCCTTGTTCTTGTCCTCGACCATGATGGCGGCATCAACCAAGGACTCCATGTCATGGTAGGGTACGGCGACCAGATAAGGCTGCAAGTCTTCCTGAAGTCCATTCAAGAAGCGCTCCCGCTTCTTCTCATCAGTGTCGATGTCGTTAGGGGCATACCTCCCCCAGGTGGTGAACTTGTCGAGGTATTCGGTGACGCTCATACCTCCTTGCTTGAGGTTAAGGAATTTGTCACGCATGATCTTGATGAGTCCAGAGGGAATGTGGGCCTTGCGGAACTTGGTCTTGAAAGCATCCCAAGTCATCACTTGGCCCTCGGGCTGCATAGCGCGGATGTTCTCCCACCATGCGCCTGCTCCGCCAGCTAGGAAATGGGTGGCGTAGAGCACCTTCTCGTTTGCTCCAACTCTGGCATACTCGAGCTTGTTCTCGATGGTGCGGAGCCAGTCATCAGCGTCCAGGGGTTCGGTAGACTTGGTGAATGTTGGCGGGTTGGAGTTTTGGAAATTCCTAAGCGTGTTGCGGGGTTCCTCATCATCGTGGCCACCATTGTTGTTGTGGTTGGTGGCCATCTAGGTGAGTTGTTGGAGTGTAGCTAGGTTAGCTTGACGCTCGGTGCGTGCGGCTTTACGCTCCTCCAATAGGAGTCGCAGCACCTGCGTCATGTCGGGCTCAGGAGGTGGGGGCGGTTCGCTGCCAGCATGGGCACCAGTCTCCGGAGCCATTCTGGAGAGGAGTGAATTTGTGAGATGTAAAACAAGGAAACTTATGCAGGTTTCATAAGAAAGAAGGAGCTATACTCATGCATCGCATACATCCATGGCATCCATACATAACATGTTCCAACAACCATACATAACAAGTCCATGCATACATAATATATACAAGCAAAAGGGTGCCAAACATGTCCAGGCACACACTCATACCACACATAGTCGCATACAACAAGCATAGCAAATAGTTCTAGATAGACCATACAACACCGATACGTAAAAGGGCCAACTAAACACTACGCGGCATCCTAAGTGAGAGGTAGAGTGGTGAGACCTACTCGTCGCCGCTAACATCGGGGTCCTCCTCGCTAGGAGTCTCAGGAGCGTAGAAGTCGAGGATAGCGTTGCGGTCATCACCACTCTCGCTACCACGGTCGTCGTCGTCGGTACTAGCGGGCTCCTCATCGAACGCCTCCTGGTGGTCGTCGTCGCGGCCGAGCACCTCCTCATTCTCCTTGCGGAGCTCGGCGGTCTCCTCCTCCAACTCGGACACGTGGCTCTCAAGAGAAGCCAAGTGCTCCTCCAACTCGCGGACGCGCCTCCTCAGAGCCTTGTTCTTCTTCACGATCTTCCTCTTGGCAACGAGGAGACGGTGACGTGAGAAGATAGACTCCTGGAGGTCCTCACGGAGAGCAGCGAGCTCAAGTCCCCTCTCGTCGGCGACCACCCGGACATGGTCCAGATGCTCCTGCACGTGGTGCAGGTAAGCCTCAGTGTGGCAGAGGTGGCGGCTGAAGGGAGTGGGCACCGCGACCTGGTGGGGAAAGCCATCGGCGTCGACTCTCCCATAGTGCTCGTAACGAGTCCCAAGCAACTCGTCGAAGTGGAGGTGGACTAGGCGCGAGATGGCGTGACGCAGAATGCGCATCAGGCCATCACCCCAGTTGTGCTCGACCACCTCGAAGGTGAACTCCGGTGAGGTGGGCGGAACCTCCTTCCCGCGGACCTGGCATACCACTCGGATAGCCAGCTCGCGGGTGCCCTCCTCGAACAGCTGATAACCGCGCACCTCGGGACGCGGTCGTCCAAGGAGCGCAGTCAACTCCACCAGGTCCCTCTCGAAAACCAACACGTCTGCGTGGGTACCAACCTGACGGTGCGCGGTAGGGGCATCCATCTACACAAATTTTAGAGTAGAAAGTATTAATGACTTACCCAAGTGTGCAAAATTTATACATAAGTAAAAACTTGAATTTAAATGCAAGTAATTAAAGATGCTTAAAGAGTAAGGGAAGAGATGAGAGCAATATATATTTACCTTTGATATATATAGCCATCTCTTTTACTTTAAGAAAGTAGTTTTTGGTTCGGTCTAACGCCCATGCTAAACTAGGGTTTCCTAAGGTCAGGATGGCTCTGATACCAACTCTGTGGGGACCCCGGCTTACCACCCGGGATACCCGTTATGCATACAATTCACGATCCCAGGAGACCATCGTGAATCCACATAACAGAGTTGGCATTACAGATACATCATCCATTACATAAAATAAGTCGTTAAGTCTTACATAGCCTCTTGGCCGAATACAAACGCCTCACAGGGCAAGTTCAACAGACACAACTAACATAGTAGCAGCGGATACTCATAGCGTAGTGACCTAAGTCATGCCTACTACCCTACAGGCGACTGACCAGGAAACGAATCCTAATTCGCACCGGCGTCGTCATACTCCTCGTCGTCTTCATCGTAGTCATCTCCGAAGTCTGGCCAAGTTAATAGCCAGGGACAAAGCCGTGAGTACATTTTGGAATTGTACTCGCAAACCATCTAAGAGAGGAAATCTACTCACATGCTATATGGCTGTAGCAAAAGTCTGGCTTAATTTCAGTACCTATGTGTTACTAACTTCTCGTGTCGATATAGCATGTCCCACGACATTTCTATATCCTTATTAAAGAAGACTTTTAGAAGTATTTAGTAAAATCTCTAGGGAAGGGGGAAACTCCTTTAAAGAATAGACCGGTGGTCAATCGAACATGACCACCCCAAAGCATTGGCAGTACCCTCCAAGTACTCTGATCCACCTCCGTGCCACGGCAGTACCCTCCAAGTACTCCGTCCGGCACAAACTCCATTTTTCTAGAAAACTATTTATAAACCAAAACCTGACATTGGGCAATGTAGTGATCTCCACAACCGTCCATGACCGAGGACGTGGCTATTCGAATAGTTTTACACTCTGCAGAGGTTGTACACTTTACCCACACCAACCGATAAATCCGCCGGGATACCACCACGGACCGTCATACACAAGTATGCGGGGTTCGGATAATCAATCGAAGCCCTCCATCTATCTACCTTAGTACGGGTGCCTACCCTGTGGAGTTTACCTCCCCGGCACGTCCCGGCAGTACCTCCTCCAGAGCGTAACTCCGGCGCCACGGCGGGAGAACCCAAGTGTCTTCCGGTGGCTTGAGATATGCCGTGATATGTGTTGACCTTCATCTAGCGTAAACCCGGATTCCGGGGTCCTGCAGACCCTTATATAGTTGTGAGGCTCCCCGCACTAAAGCAAATAAACTTCAAACTAAGCCCGTCCCATACCGGGTAATGTGGTTGCACGGTTTAATTGCTTTGAGCGACTACAAAGAAACACCGATGCCTTTTTATGAAACCACCAACTCCTTTCTTCCATAACCCAAGTGTCCACTTGTTCCAAAACCATTTAGAAAACATTTCAGTGGAGTAGATACTACTCCAAGGTTTTCGTAAACATTTTCGAAAACATTTCTGGATGTTATCCCATCCTAGAGTTTTTGGCTCCACTACAAGGGTTTCCCAAAGACTTTGATGCTAATCATCGAGCCTCTACAATCAGGGGTAATGATAGGTGGTAAATGAGTCATCCTCCATGGATGATACCAATGTGACCCGTGGAGCTAAGTCACCAACTATTGCTAACTAGAGATCATTAGCAATATAAGTAAAACAATGCATAGGCAAGAATAAGAGTAGAATAATGCATAGTGCGGTGATAGGATTTCAGATATGAAACAAATAGATGGCTTGCCTTGATTTGCTTGTCCCTGGTCACCCTCCTCCTGATACTCAAATACCTCTCCCTCCTCGGCACAATCGTCGTTCGATTCTATCGCCGGAAAAGAAAAGAAACATACATACAATAAGAAATCCATGCGTACATGAAGTTCATTTAACAACATCACACAACTCAAACATGTGAGTATCAGAAACAAACAAGTTTAGAATTCCTGCGCATATGCCTATTTTATAAAAGAAATTACTCATCAATATAAAAGCAAGCAAATTCTAGTCACATGGTATCATTCAAACCCAAGCAAGCACTTGCATGCATCAAGCATATCAAAACATGGCATCAGCACACTTACATGTAGTTGATAACCTTTCAGTAGCAACACATTTGGAAACACCCTTAAATACTATAAAGGTGATTTAATAAGGATTTACTATAACTAGGAATCACTAGAATAGCAAGATAATTCCTAAAATTAATCTGTAAGTCCAAAAATTCTAACAGAGGTCAATCTGGAAAGCTAATCAGATGCACAACATTCCAGAAGTGGAATCATTCCAAAATAATAACTATTTTGTGCACAATAAAACAATTACTGCAGGGCATTAATAATACCAGAACAATTACTGCAAGCAATTCATAGATCCTAAAATCGTAAAACTAGTTTCTATAGATCATAGAAACAGTAATCTAACAGTGAAAATTGGTTTCACCAATTTTTGACAAATAGAGCAACATATAAGCAGATAATGGTAAAAATCAATAGATCTAGCAATAATACACCTCAGATATTGTTAAAATCTTAAAAATCAAGCCTGCAGCACTAGTTGGTTAACAACTTTTTACTGTAACCTACAAAATTTGTTTCACAATTTTTTGGGGCTTAAATTATTTTTAAACTGATTTAAACCACAGCACTAACTCAGAAATCAATAGGCATACAAAGAAAAAAAAGAAATAGGCCGGATCTGGCCGGGCTTTGCCAGATCTGGGCCAGATCCAGCCCAGGTGGCTCGCCGGCCAGCCCGGGGTGGAGGAGCGAAGCGGTACGCTGCCTCGGCCGCTGGATCAAACGGAGATCGACGGCCGAGGTGCGTCTTCCTCGTCGACAGGCGCATGCACGCGAGAAGCTCGCCCCGAGCTAGGGTTTCGTGGAGCAGAGGCTTACCAAGGTCGGTTGGCTCAGGTGAGGGCGGAAATCGGCCGAGGTGAGGTCGGAGAAGACAATGGTGGCTGCAGAACTCGCATGCAAGGGCTAGAAGTGCACACGTTCTCCCCCGGTGATCGGACGTCTACGGCTAGGTCATCGTCGGATCTGTTTCCTCCTGCAAGAGATCAAGAGAGGGTGAGGTCTAGGGGATGCTAGCAAGCTAGCGAGTCAGAGGGAGAGAGCAGAGGGACGGCGGGGGTGACATCAACCTCCACCCTTTGCCGGTGATGATCTCCCCCGTAGCTCTTGCTCTCCGACGGCTGTTTCCTCTGGTCTCGGCGATGGCGAGGTTGTCCGGTTGAGTGGGGAGAGAGGCGGAGCAAATGAGGGCGAGAGAGACTTCCAGAGGGCATCCCCGATATATAAACAGAAGGCGTGGGCTCGGTCTAGGTAGACTTCGTCGGAAATGATTCGCCGTCATGGGCGGTTTCTCCGGGACGGCGTTGTGCACTGAGTCCAGGCATGGGGTCGGCGATGTCGGTGGTTCCCTCGTGCGGTCGGAAACGGCGTGGTTTCAGTGACGTGGCCGGCAAAACGAGGCGTGGCGTGAGCGTGTCGGTGCGTTGCAGCGCAGGGCAAGGGTGGCGTTGCGTCTGCAGGTCCATGCCGTGCAGGCGTGCATGAAGAGCGGGGCTGGAAGAGGTGCGGTTGCACGGGAACGCCGATGACGCTCTACGTGCTCTGGCGGCTCGATCGATGCCAGTCTGGCATGGTCGGGGAGGCACGCACGGTAGGCTTCGGGCTGATTTGGCCTGGGGAATTGATCCTAGGTATCCAGGGGGTTCTGGTGGCGAGGTGACAAGGCGTGAGATGGACGGTGGCCTGCTGGCTCGGTCGGGTGTCCACGGTGGGCTTGGCTACGGTCATGGCGGCGTGGGGTGCTGCTGGCGTGTCGCTGCGAGGTGGGGTCGTGAAGGAGAGTCTGCAGGGGTGGCGATAACCTGTTGGGGGTCGAGGGCGGTGGCAGGGTGAGATCAGAGTGAGGGAGAGGTTTAGCAGAGAGGGAGGGAGATCGAGTGCCTCGGGCTCCTCCTTCCCCTCGATTCCAACCGCATACGACAAGAGGAAAAAGGGTTTTGAGGGATCTCCTGAATCCAGAGAAAATCTTAGCAGGCCTCTTTCCTCCTCTTGGTCGGTTAGTAGAAGAGAGAAGAGAAACATGGTATAGCAAGTCTAGGGTCTTTGTGTTTGAATAACAAATCCAAATTCGAATTTGTTTGCAATGCTTTTGAAAACCTTCCGAAAAAAATATATCCCAGGGGTTTCAAACATGGTCATAGGATCTAGGCTAAGGGTTGAGGAAATTTTTGAATAGCTAGGCTAGGATTTTAAAGGAACTCCTATTTTTTTGATTAAGGAAGTAAAAATAAAAGAAAAAGAAAATAAAAGCGAGGTGATCTCACCAATGGTCTATACTAAGATTTTTGGTGCACTCAAATAGGAACTAGGTTCAAAATAAGCTACACACAATCATAGCACACTCCTATGTAGAAACCATGTGTTGAAAGAGGAAAAACAAGTTTTTAATTAAATCACAATCTCACATGAAATCATAGGCATGCATACTTGTATACATGAAATCATGCATTTCTTAAGATAACATCTATGCTTGCACACACACATGAAATTAGGCATCATAGGACACAAACACAACGCTTAGCAAAAATCTAAATATACCCGACAGATACTTCACCAGGTGCAAAGTTTTCCTGATTACCAGAAGTGGGATGTTACAATTAGATAAAAGAAAAATGCCTCCACAGGCGCGATGTGCCGCCGCGCCAAGGCCTACTAGTATCTTTCATAGGAAATATATTCTAAAAAAATGTTGCATCACGAGATTTCATTATAGTGTCAACATGCATATGAGGTACCTCGGATTTAACTACTAAAAATCTATAACCAATGCTCCGCTGAGCATAACCTAGAAAGATGCAATCCACAGTCTTTGGTTCGAGTTTGCGTTTCTTTGGGATGGGAATGTTGACCTTCGCCAAGCATTCCCAAGTACGCAAATACGAAAGTGATGGCTTTCTCCCAACCCACTCCTCATAAGGGGTTTTCTCTTTATTCTTGTTTGGAACTCTATTCAGGACATGATATGCAGTCAACAAAGCCTCCCCACTTTACCTTCGATAAACCAGCAGTGTCAAGTATGGAATTCACCAAGTCAGACAGCATGCGGTTTTTCCTCTCGGCCACCCCATTGGATTGGGCGAGTAGGGAGGCGTCCTCTCATGAATAATACCGTGTTCCTCACAAAATTTATCAAAGATTTTAGAAAAATACTCTCCACTACGATCCGACCTAAAATGCTTGATCTTTCTCTCTAGTTGATTTATAACTTCAACCTTATAAATTTTAAAGTAGTCTAAAGCTTCATCTTTAGTTCGCAACAAGTAAACATAGCAAAATCTAGTCGCATCATCAACCAATGTCATGAATATCTCTTTTTACCTTTTGTCAACACACCATTCATCTCGCATAGATTAGAATGTATGAGTTCTAGAGGTGCCAAGTTTCTCTCCTCGACCATCGTATGAGGATTACGAGGTTGCTTCGATTGTACACAACTATGGCACTTAGAACCTTTGGCAATAGTGAATTTTGGAATTAAACTCATGCTGGATACCCGAGACATTAAACCAAAATTAATGTGACATAAACGAGAATGCCAAACACTGGTATCAACATTAACACCGCCACAAATATGGTTCATGGATTTATTACAAAAATCTGAAAGTGAAATGTGGAACAAGCCTCCGCACTCATAGTCTTTTCCAATAAATTGACCATGTTTGGAAACAACTACCTTATTCGACTCTAAAACAACCTTAAATCCATCTCTGCAGAGAAGAGAACCGCTAATAAGATGCTTGTTCATAGAAGGGACATGCTGCACATTCCTCAGCTGCACGATCTTCCCCATAGTGAACTTTAAATCTACCGTGCCAATACCACGAACAGAAGCATGTGACCCATTGCCCATTAGGACGGAAGAATCTCGTGCGGCCTGGTAAAGTGAACATAGAGATGTCAGCACACACATGAACGTTAGCACCCGTATCAATCCGTGTAAGAGGAAGGGGAAGTTCTGCCGGAGTGATAGAAACCTGAGGACACAAACTGGAATGTTGCATGTATGGGAGTATGAGGACCATTAACTTAAGGCTATGGTTGGGGAAACCTTAATGCATTGTTAGTATTTGCGGATGCTTGCTAGCAATCCAATCATATAGTACTTGTAATTCTAAGTAGTGAAGTGCATGTATATTTAGCCTCTCCCACATAGAAAACCGCATCGAAGACAACGAACCCGATTTATTCGCTAATTGAACTTGGACAAAGCCATTACTATTACCACCACTTTTCTACACTCATGGTTCTATTAGTTCAGTGTATTTTGTTGCTGCAGCAACTTACTTTACTTTCTTGTTATTTATTTTCATGCAAAGCTATCTCTAGTACTCGTATTGTTGCTCTAGTTTTATTTCCTAGATAATGCAAACGTTTAGCGTGCATAGAGTTGCATCAGTGGTTGATAGAACTTGAGAGAACATTTATCCTATCTTTAGCTCCTCGTTGGGTTTGACACTCTTACTTATCGTAAAGGCTATACACGATCCCCTATACTTGTGGGATATCAAGACTTTTTCTGGCGCCGTTGCCAGGGAGCAATAGCGTGTGGGTGAATATTCTTGTGTGCACTTGTTTGCCTTATCTCTAAATAGTTTTTACTTCCAATTTTAAGTTGTTCTCTATCCTATATGGATAGGGAATGTGAATTACAAAAAAATTAGTTGTACTTGCTACATAAAAATGTTTTCAAAATGGAAAGTGATTGGAAAGATGAGTAATGGTTAAGTGGGTGTTGATACGTCTCAAACGTATCTATAATTTTTGATGCTCCATGTTTGTTTATACACTATTTGCTTTGTGTTTTGTTACACTTTATGTCGTTTTATACATTTTCCAGAACTAACCTATTAACGAGATGACATAGTGTCAGTTCCCTATTTCTGTTGTTTCTGTGTTTCAGAAAAGCTACACAGGAAATATTCTTGGAATTGGATGAAACAAAAGCCAAAGTTCCTATTTTTTCCAGAGCATCACTGAGTCCAAAGCAGAGACGGAGGGGCACCAGAGGGCGGCCGCACCACCCCATGCCGCGGGCCACCCCCTGGCCGTGCTATGGCATGGTGTGGGCCCCTAGCCCACTTCCTGACGCCACCCTTTCGCCTATATATTCCGCTCGACGGGAAAAACTAAAAGACCCGATCAATTTTCCATGAAACCTAATGTAAGCCACCGCCATCGTCAACGCGAGATCGGGAGGGTCCAGAAGCTCTTCTTGGCACCCTGCCGGAGAGGGGAATCATCGCCGGAGGCCTTCTTCATCACCATGGCTACCTCTGGAGAGATGTGTGAGTAGTCTACCTTAGACTACGGGTCCATAGCAGTAGCTAGATGGTTGTCATCTCCTCTATGTGCTTCATGTTTAGATCTTGTGAGCTGCTTATCATGATCAAGATCATCGTTGTGTAATTCTACATGTTGTGTTTGTTGGGATCCAATGAATATTGGTACTATGTCAAGTTGAATTGTTGATTTATCATCTTTATGTTATCTCTATGTTGTTTATGATCTTGCATGCTCTCCGTTGCTTGTAGATATCTTGGCCGCGTAGATGCTAGTGATTCCAAGAGGGAGTATTTATGCTCGATAGTGGGTTCATGCCTCTAGTAACTTGGGGGATTGAAAGAAACCTCTAAATTTGTAGATGTGCTATTGCTACTAGGGAGAAAACAACAATCTTGTGTTCAAGGACATTTGTATTGTTTACATTACACACTTTGCTTAAGGCCATAATCTGTTGCTTGCAACTTAATACCCAATGGTTGCTCGGATGACATTCGAAGGGTGGATTATTAGTCATAGATGCAGTTGGATTACGGTCTATGCATTATGTTGTAATGCCCAAGTGAATCTCATAGTTATCCTCATGATATTTGTACGTTTGCTTTATTTTATCAATTTCCCAACTATAATTTATTTACCCAGCATGTTATTTATCTTATGGAGAGACACCACTAGTGAACTATGGACCCCGGTCTATTCTTTTACATTGCTATTACCGTTTACCTTTTACTTGTTTTATTTACATTCTTGCAAAGTACTATATTTTACCACTCGATATGCTTAATCCTTTGTTTACACAAACCGGTGAGATTGACAACCTCACTGTAAGTTGGGACAAAGTACTTGGTTGTGTTGTGTGCAGGTTCCACGTTGCTGCTGGTGCAAAGCTACGCCCTAGATGAGGCGCCATATACAAATTGTCTGGAGCTGACGCAAAGCTAGCAAGCATCAACCTTCTAAAGTTTGGTTCTTTCTCCTACTGGTTCGATAAACCTTGGTTTCATACTGAGGGAAGACTTGCTGCTGTGCTCATCACACCTTCTCTTGGGGTTTCCAACTGGGCGGTCATCTACAAAACTCCTACAACAACGCCGCACCACCAACAAGTTTTCTGGCGCCGTTGCCGAGGAAAAAAAGGATTTCTGCAAGGGGTGTCTCTCGCTTCCAATCTTTTACTTTATTATTGTTTTGCTTTATTTTATTTTTGCTTGCACCTTTTTTATCAAAAATACAAAAAAATTAGTTCCTTTATAGTTGTTATTTTTACTTGCCTACTTTTAGCTTTGCTTGAATGGGTACTCCTGAGAACACCAAGTTGTGTGATTTTACTAGCACCAAAAACAATGATTTTATCTACACTCGTATTGCGCCACCTGCTCCTGAGGCAAATTTTTATGAGATTAAACCTGCTTTGTTGAATCTTGTTATGAAAGAGCAATTTTCTGGTGCTAGTACTGATGATGTTGCAGCTCATCTCAATAATTTTTTTGAGTTATATGAGATGCAAAAGAATAAGGATGTAGATGGTGATATTATTAAGCTTAAGTTGTTTCCTTTCTCTTTAAGAGGAAGAGCTAAGGATTGGTTGCTATCTTTGCCTAGAAATAATATTGATTCTTGGGTTAAGTGTAAGGATGCTTTTATTGGAAAATATTACCCTCCTGCTAAGATTATATCTTTGAGAATTGATATTATGAAATTTAGACAGTTTGATAATGAACATGTTGCTCAAGCTTGGGAAAGAATGAAATCTATGATAAAGAATTGTCCCACTCATGGACTGACTACTTAGATGATTATCCAAACCTTTTATACAGGACTAAATTTTTCTTCAAGAAATCTTTTGGATTCTGCTGTTGGAGACACTTTTATGTCCATCACCTTGGGCGCCGCAACAAAACTTCTTGATAATATGATGGTAAATTTTTCTGAGTGGCACACTGAGAGAGCTCCACAAGGTAAGAAGGTAAATTCTGTTGAGGAAACCTCTTCCTTGAGTGATAAGATTGATACTATTATGGCTATGCTTGTTAATGATAGATCTCATGTTGATCCTAATAATGTTCCTTTAGCCTCTTTGGTTGCTCAAGAAGAGAATGTTGATGTGAACTTCATTAGAAATAATAATTTCAACTACCGAGCTTATAGGAACAATTTAGCTAGCAACAATTAAAGATCGTATCCTTCTAATGGTGACAATAGCTATCTTGGTAGACCTAAAATGCCTAGTGAAGAAAGGATTTTAGAAGTTGAAAGGGCTACTAAGAGTTTTATGCAGATGCAATATGAGCAGAACAAGTTGTTCACCAAGATAAGGTTTCTAAAGCCGAAACCAATATTTCATCTTTGTCTAATGCACAATCTTCTTTGATTAATAGAATGTCTACTAAACCTGATCCTTTTGCTGCTACTAATGCCATTCAAGTTAGAGTTGATGAAAATGTTAGGATGTTAGCAGAATTGCATGCTAGGTGGAAAGAGAAGATGAGATGGCTAGAAATATGAAGGTTTGTACTATTACCACCTCTAGTGATGTTGTTTCAAATGTTAGCAATCCTATTACTATGATTGGTGTAGAGAAAACTCCTACTCCTTGTGCGAAAAAAGCCCAAAACTGCAAAAGCTTTTTCTACAAAAAGTGCTGAAATTTTTCGGAGTATGGAAGACAATAGCTCTACTTCTTTTAATGATTTTGATGTTGATGGTTGCAATATATCTGAAGTTATTTTATTCTTGCAAAATCTCACTTTAAGTCCTAATGCTAGTTCTATGAATGTTGCTTTTACAAAGCATATTACAAATGCTCTCATGAAAATTAGGGAAGAAAAGTTGAAACAAAAGGTTCCTATTCCCAAGAAGTTAGAAGATGGTTGGGAGCCCATCATTGATATGAATGTTAATGATTTTGATTGTCATGCTTTATGTGATCTTGGTGCAAGCATTTCTATTATGCCTAAAAAGATTTATGATATGCTTGGTTTACCACCGCTTAAAAATTATTATTATGATGTTCCTATTGCTGATTTTGCTAAGAAGAAACCTTTGGGAAGGATTAATGATGTTCTTATTATGGTTAACAATAACCTTGTTCCCGTTGATTTCCTTGTTTTGGATGTTGAATGCAATGCTTCATGTCCTATTATTTTGGGAAGACCTTTTCTTAGAACTGTTGGTGCCATCATTGATATGACGGAAGGTACCATTAAATATCAATTTAAACTCAAGAAAGGTATGAAACACTTCCCTAGAAAGAGAAATAAATTACTTTTTGACTCTATTCTTAGAGCAAATTATGAACTTGATGCTTCATTGCTTGATATTACTTGATTTCCACTTTCTGCGCCTAGCTCAAAGGCGTTAAAGAAAAGCACTCTTGGGAGATAACCCAATATTTTCTTTTCAGTACTTTTTATTTTTGTTGAGTCTTGGAAATGATCTCTCATTATCATTTTTATTTTGTTTTTGTGCCAAGAAGAACCTCTAATTTGAGGAAGGTAAGATTTGGGGAAGTTGCTGTCCTAAAACAGATTTCTGTGCTGCACCGTAAAAATTTGTGAAAATTCTCAGAATATCTTTTTGATCTGCAATTTCTTGTGCACATGCACCAGTTTATTTCCAAACTTTTATTAGGTTTGCACTTTTCGATTTGAGCAACAGAAGGTTCTCGAAAAAATCGATCTTTATTAGCTGTTCTGTTTTGATAGATTCTGCCACTATTTGTGTTTCCTCTCGATCGCTTTCTTTTTGAGTTCTTTTGATCGCAGAACTTTTGAGGAAGTTGCTACAGTAACTTATGCTTTAATGGATGGTATATTTGAGTTTGAAACTGAACCAAAAGAGTAGATTTACTATCATGCTTACAGTAATGTTGCTAATAGAATTGTGTAAAGTTTTGTATGAAGGAAGTTTTCAAGTGTAGGGAAAGGAGAGTGATGAGAAGAGATGAAGTATGGACAAAAGATCAAGCTTGGGGATTCCCATGTCACCCCAAGAAACATCCAAGAGGTACAAGCGTCAAAGCTTGGGGATGCCCCCGAGGCACCCCTTCTTCATCGACAGAAATCAGGTCACCTTTCAAGACACTATATTTTTATTGCTCATGTACTATGCATTTTTCTTGGAGCGTCTTTACTTTCGCTTTTAGTTTTATTTTTTTTTGTTTTCTGCATTTTTCTTGGAGCGTCTTTACTATGCACTCCATTTTTCATTGCCAAGAACACTCTAGTTTTTACTCTTATCATTCAACGAGTGTTCTCTTTTTCTAGAACTGCATTTAGCTTCTGTTTTTGCCTTGATTTTTGTTCAGATCTTGTTATATCTTTGTATCAAGGTGTATTTATACCACTGGTCTATGTTGGTTTTCATCTCAAAGAGTGGTTTCAAAAAGATTGAATGGTGTTGGAAAAGAGAAAAAAAGTTTCATGCCTATAGTGGTATAAATGGGAGCTTGTTTAGACTGTGGCTTAGACTTCTGCATGTCATGCTTGCTGTTATTTTGATAGTATGCTTAGCAGTTTTTGCTATAGCATGACTTGTCTCAAATGACTGAGATTGCTTAATGTGCCTTTGAAAGAATCATGCGTTGTTTTTGTTATATGGGAGCATATTATTGTGGTTTTCTCCTTTGATGCTTTATTTGGGTTGACTTGGTGCATGGTTACAATATGTTTGACTCTAACAAGTCACCATAAGACTCTATGATCATTTGGTTTTTGACTTGTGATACCACTTTATGCTTCGGTTAATGATGTTTTCTCGCTATGCATGATTATGGCCGTTATTGCTCTCTTAGTTGGTCGCTCCTAGTCTTTTGCTAGCCTTCATTTTGTACTAAGAGGGAATACTTCTCGTGCATCCAACTCCCAAAAACCAAAGTTTTTCAATGTGACCACCATATCTACCTATTAGCAATTTGCTATTCCAAGCACATTCGTCTTGCTTTTATCTATCCTTCAAATTAAACTTTTTGTGTTATGTAAAAATTAGTCAGTAAAGCTCTCACGAACCCGACGACACACTTTTCTTTTCTTGCTTTTAATAAATTTGATATTGTGGCTCTCTTATGTTGACATTATGCTTGCAAGTTGTAAGTTGGAAGTTAGCCCAGCCATGCCATCATGGGGCAAGCTTTCAACATTGCACTTTCTCTCATTTAGTTGATATCGTGATCTTTTGTTTATGGATACCTGCGATGTGAAATAAGTTGGAATTGTGAGCTCATGAAGTTTGTATATGTGTTAGAGAAATGCATGGGCCGCTAATCTAAGCCATGCATCATTCATGGTGTAAATTTACAGCATGCCCATAGTGGACATTCGACAACACATCTCACAATAAAGAGCTATACCAATGGTAAATAAAAGAGATGCTAAGGTGTTCATTGTCTGTTTGTCTTGTCATTTTGATGTGGGCTTGTTCCATGTCATCGAGCAAGAGGTACCCCATTGGCGTTCTCGATGATACATGTATGCTTACAATGACAAGAACTTGCTTGGGACCTAAGTCGAGTAGCATGAGGTTTGGGTATTCGTACTTCACGGGACACGAGATTTTCAACTTATGATTTGTTAAGCATATGCTTCGTAATTGTACTCGCATTAACCTTAACCATTCAAGATGCCTATGATGGGGGCAATGAGAGCTTAAAGCTAGTAAGTATCATAATTTTTGGAGGTTTATAAAACTTGCAATCACTGCTTCCCTCTGTGAAGGGCCTTTCTTTTACTTTTATATTGAGTCTCCACCTTCTACCTTTATGCACCGTCTAAGAGAGCATAGTTGTCATTCTGAGTTTAATGTGCATAGTCCCAAAATTTATTATTGATTGATTCATGATTATGGTTTTGCTTGTTCTTAAATTATCTGTATCTAGTCGCCCTCTTAAACTTGAAGGTGTCCTATGCATTTATGTTTGCTATTCCATGAAGGACAAGCTGAAAACCACTTTGCTATGTTTTTCTATATGGTTGAAACACACACTTGACTTTCAATGTTTCATTACTCATGATCTTTTGTTTGTGTTACTTTTCATGTTATAACATGGTTGCTAAGTTTTATTGTCATGATTATGTCTTTTATGCCCATGTTTAGAGTACTTTGATCTCAGCACTCAATGCTTTACATTGTTGATCAAGATTGTGATGGTGCATGCACCTCAAAAATTATTGTTTTGTTATCTCTTACCTACTCGAGGACGAGCAGGAGTTAAGCTTGGGGATACTTGATATGTCTCAAACGTATCTATAATTTTTGATGGTCCATGTTGTTTATACACCATTTTCTTTGTGTTTTGTTACACTTCATAGCGTTTTTATGCATTTTCCAGAACTAACCTATTAACGAGATGCCACAGTGCCAGTTCCCTGTTTATGCTATTTTTTGTGTTTCAGAAAAGCTACATAGGAAATATTCTTAGAATTGGACGAAACAAAAGCCAAAGTTCCTATTTTTCCTGGAGCGTCATGGAGTCCAAAGCTGAGACGGAGGGGCACCAGAGGGCGGCCGCACCACCCCAGGGCGCGGGCCACCCCCTGGCCACGCCATGGCATGCTGTGGGCCCCTGGCCACGCCATGGCATGCTGTGGGCCCCTGGTCCACATCCTAACATGGCCCTTCTGCCTATATATTCCCCTCGACAAGAAAACCTAAAAGACCCAATCAATTTTCCACGAAACCTACTGTAAGCCGCCGCCGTCGTCGATGTGAGATCGGGAGGGTCCAGAAGCTCTTCCCGGCACCCTGCCGGAGAGGGGAATCACCACCGGAGGCCTTCTTCATCACCATGGCTGCCTCCAGAGTGATGTGTGAGTAGTCTACCTTGGACTACGGGTCCATAGTAGTAGCTAGATGGTTGTCATCTCCTCCACATGCTTCATGTTTAGATCTTGTGAGCTGCCTATCATGATCAATCATTGTATAATTCTACATGTTGTGTTTGTTGGGATCCGATGAATATTGGTACTATGTCAAGTTGAATTGTTGATTTATCATCTTTATGTTATCTCTATGTTGTTTATGATCTTGCATGCTCTCCGTTGCTAGTAGATATCTTGGCCGAGTATATGCTAGTGACTCCAAGAGGGAGTATTTATGCTCGATAGTGGTTTCATGCCTCTAGTAACTTGGGGGAGTGACAGAAACATCTAAAGTTGTAGATGTGCTATTGCTACTAGGGAGAAAACAACAATCTTGTGTTCAAGGACATTTGTATTGTTTACATTATGCACTTTGCTTAAGGCGATAATCTGTTGCTTGCAACTTAATATCCAATGGTTGCTCGGATGACATCCCGAGGGTGGATTATTAGTCATAGATACAATTGGATTACGGTATATGTACTATGTTGTAATGCCCAAGTGAATCTCATAGTGATCCTCATGACATTTGTACGTTTGCTTTATTCTATCAATTGCCCAACTGTAATTTGTTTACCCAACATGTTATTTATCTTATGGAGAGACACCACTAGTGAACTGTGGACCCCGGTCCATTCTTTTACATCGCTATTACCTTTTACCTTTTACTTGTTTTATTTACATTCTTGCAAACTACTATCTTTTACCACTCGATACGCTTAATCCTTTGTTCACAGCAAACCAGTGAGATTGACAACCTCACTGTAAATTGGGACAAAGTACTTGGTTATGTTGTGTGCAGGTTCCACGTTGCTGCTGATGCAAAGCTACGCCCTAGACAAGGCATTATATACAAATTATCAGGAGCTGACGCGAAGCTAGCAAGCATCAACCTTTTGAAGTTTTGTTCTTTCTCCTACTGGTTTGATAAATCTTGGTTTCATACTGA
The DNA here is from genome assembly GCA_007115705.1 of Dactylis glomerata. NCBI lineage: Eukaryota > Viridiplantae > Streptophyta > Magnoliopsida > Poales > Poaceae > Dactylis > Dactylis glomerata. Next base: position 1,140,873 of record QXEO01001064.1, on the reverse strand, counting down.
GGGAAGACTTGCTGCTATGCTCATCACACCTTCTCTTGGGGTTTCCAACTGGGCGGTCATCTACAAAACTCCTACATCAACACCGCACCACCTGGGGTCGACCTTGAACACTTGTGTTCATGCCTATTAAACCAAAACAAATCTTTTCATGGAAGCTTTTCAGTTAAAAACTTGTACATATTGTATATATTGTACGTATTCCTCTATACCATAAAAGTAAAGTGATAATTGTAGTTTCTAGTTACTTGGAAGTTGATAGTTTTGCTTTGCTGTCCAAAGACAGATTTCTGTGCTTCACTGTATAAAATGTTTAAAATCACCAGAACGTGATATTGATCTGAAATTTCTGGAGTGCAAAGTAATGCTTATTATCTTTCTTTCATTAGACTAACTTTTTCTGATTTGAGATACGTAGCTGTCTCAAAAAATTTGATCTTTACCAACTGTTCAGTTTAGATAGATTTCTGTGCTTCATTGTAAATAATCATGATAAATCTCAGAATAGTAAGAATAAACCTGAGATTATGATCTGTCTTTCATTAGTTTTGAGTTTTTCAATTTGAGCTACCTAACTATCTTGTTGTAACACCCCAACTTTTATAACCCTGTTTAAGCAGAGTTTGGTAATGCAAAAATGAGGGCCAACAAAAACTTTATGTGCTTAGTCAGATTTACTGTAATCTCTTGCATGTTCGCCATGTTATTGTGTAAATTATGTTTGCAAGAGTGTTGTTTGTAGAACTAGTTTGCGGGCCAAATCAATCTTGTGGTCCTCTGATTAGGCCATCTTTTGTGCTACAAGCCTTTTCTCAAAATAAAGTATCTTGGCACCTCCTTTATTTTTAAAATATTTTATGTTCCAAAAATAGTAGCCAAGACTCATTTCAAAACAAGGTCTTTGCCAAAAACTTGTATTTATAAAACTACAGGGACATAGTGTGTGATCCCACTATTTTATAAAACTACTATTTTATAAACCTATGATAAGTGGTTTTCAAACAACTTTGAGAAAACTATATAAAGGAGATGTTTATGTCTCTACTAGATCTTGGACATAATTGCAAAAGATTTGCTTCCTTATTTAAAACTCTTTCCAACAGTCTCAAAGGCATGATCCCCATGGAGCACTACTCAGACCATTACTTTTGTGTTGTGTGTTGTGTGAGTTTGACTATGGTTGATTGTGTTTGACTTTGTTTGACTTCCTTTTGCGTGCATGATTTGCTTTGCTTGAATATTACTTCCTTTGGACCTTATTATGCTTGTCAAAGCTTATTTATGCTTGATAGCATCCAAGAGTAGTCAATAGGCTGAGAAGGAAAGTTAAAGTGCAAAGCTAGTCAAATTCCAAACTTGACCCTATCTTCCCTTCTGTTAATAGATTCCATTTTTTAGGGACTTGTATTAATCTCATACTTCCTATCCATAGCAACGCACCTACCTAGAATTAATCATTGTCGTCTGATCTTCCATTGTCTTTATTGCCACCTGGTCATTTGAGATCATTTGCTAATGTCTCTAACCATGTTTCTGACCCTAATCAAAGCGGTGACCATTTGACATTTTATCGTATACCCTCTTGAACACACCTTTTATTTTTTTTGAAATAAATTTAGTGGGAACCCTACCTTGGCATATTTCTCTTCTTCTTGAGATGCTCCTAGCTATCCTCTATCTTAATTTCCATTACCATAAACATTCTTATGTAATCCTCAAAGCATAAGATCATCTTTCCTCTTCTCACTATTATTCGAAATCTTTGTCTTAAATTGTCTGGCTAAATGCTTGGCTTGTGTTTTCTTGCGAGACTTGTTAATCTACTACAAGTCAAGTGGCCTCCTATTCTTTCATACACCATTCAAGTTAAGTTGCTACCGCATCCATACTCAAATGGGGATTTCCTTCATTTGTTCAAAACTCCCCTAAACTATTTCCCTTCTCCTTTTTGTCTACAGGACTACTCCCTTGTTTTATCAAAGTTTTTCAAAGGTTTTCCAAATAAAATGGGAAATGTGATTAGTATATTTTATGATATCATTTTCCCACCCAAAAATCATTTCTAGAAAACTATTTTTATTTATTTATTTTACTTCCTATTTATCAAAATGCATGATAGTGTCATACGTGCCATTTCTTGCACTTTTTTATATCAAATAATTTTGACAATACTATGCATAGTAATGCAAGTAGAATCTACTAAACTCAAAACCTTACCTTGCTAATTTTCGAAAATTTCAAACCTACCTCCAATCAAATTATTTCCAATTTGGATCCACTGACATAAAGTGAGCAAAACGAATGCAAATTATGTCCTTAATTAATCAAAGGGGAATATCTTCTACATCAGCCAGACCTCTCTAATATACTATCTGCATTTATCACTTTAGAAAAACAAAAATGAGATCATATGCCATCATGATCATCATACCTCCATTTCCACCCCTCTCCTTCTCTAATATCTTCCAAGCATCATCAACACTCCATGTCGACCACCCAGCTGGTTATCTCTCCCTCTCTGGTCGACCACTTCTGTAGCAATGCCACTTCTTTGGATGCTTGCGTTTGGAGAGAAAGAGAGAGGGATCCGAGCAATATCTTAAGCAAGATTTTCTTGCTGCAACAATGTTTTGCTGGCGTGTAGTTGACGTGGGAGCTTCTTCTTCTTCTTCTTCAGTTCCCGGGCAACGGCGCCAGAAAAACTTGATGGTGGCCGAGTTGATGAAGTAAATGACCGGCCAGTTGGAAAACCCCAAGAGCAAGGTGTGATGAATATAGCAGCAAGTTTTTCCCTCAGTAAGAAACCAAGGTTATCAATCCAGTAGGAGGCAGACAAACGACTGAAGGTGATGCCCGCTAGCTTGCGACAGCTCCGGACAATTTATAGGGCGCCTTGTCTAAGCTTTGCTTTGCGAGCGGCAACGTGGAACCTGCACACAACATAAAATACTTTGTTCCCAACTTACGATGAGGTTGTCAATCTCACCGGTTTGCTTGAAACCAAGGGTATGAGCGTATCAAGTGGAAAGTAATAGTAATATGCGAGTAAAGTAAACAGGTGATAGCAATATAAAGGAAATAGGACCGGGGTCCATAGTTCACTAACGGTGTCTCTCCATAAGATAAAATAATACAAGCTAGGTAAATGAATTACAGTTGGGCAATTGATAGAATAAAGACAACGTGCATATGATGAGAGGATCACTATGAGATTTACTCTGGGCATTACAACAAAATACATAGACCGCCATCCAACTGTATCTATGACTAATAATCCACTCACGGGGATATCGTCCGAACACCCCATGAGTATTAAGTTGCGAACAACAGATAATTGCATTAAGCAAAGTGTGTAATGTAAACAAAGCATATGCTCTCGAGCGTATGAATGTTGTTTTCCCCCTAGTAGGAACAACATATCTATAACCTTAGAGGTTTCTGTCACTCCCCCAGATTAAATAGAGGCATGAACCCACTATTGAGCATAAATACCCCCTCTTGGAGTCACTAGCAACTACTCGGCCAAGATAGCTACTAACAATGGAGAGCATGCAAGATCATAAACAACATAGAGATAACAAAAGATAAATTTTAGTACTTCAACTTAAGCATAACACCAATATTCATTGGATCCCAACAAACCAAACATCTAGAATTACATAACGGTGATCTCAATCATATAGGGCAGCTCATGAGATCTAAACATGAAGCACAAGGTGGAGAAGACAACCATCTAGCTACTGCTATGGACCCATAGTCCAAGGTAGACTACTCACTCATCGCTCCGGAGGCAAGCATGGCGATGAAGAAGACCTCCGGTGTCAATTCCCCTCTCCGGCAGGGTGCCGGGAAGAGCTTCTGGACCCTCCTGATCTTCGGGTCGATGGCGGTGGCGGATCACGATGTATTCTGGAAAACTGATCGGGCCCTTAGGTTTTTCTCATCGGGGGGCCTTTATAGGCGAAGGGGCATCGTCAGAAGTGGACCGAGGCGGTCTCACACATAGGGGGCGCGGCCCAGCCCCTGGCCACGCCGCCCTGGTGTGAGGCCACCTCGTGGCCCCACTCTATCGCCTCTTCAGTTCTCTGGAAGCTTCGATAAAATTTTGGGCAACTGGCCTTGCTTTCGTCCAATTCCGAGAATATTTCCTGTGTAACTTTTCTGAAACACAAAAATAGCAGAAAACATGGAACTGGCACTATGACGACATGTTAATAGGTTAGTTCTGGAAAATGCATAAAAGTGCCACGAAGTGTAACGAAACACTAAGCAAATGGTGTAAAAACAAGCATGGAGCATAAAAAATTATGGATATGTTTGAGACGTATCAGCATCCCCAAGCTTAACTCCTGCTCGTCCTCGAATAGGTAAGTGATAACAAAAGAAATAATTTTTGGGGTGACATGCACCTACACAATCTTGATCATAAATGTAAGCGTTGTGTGCTAGGATCAAAAGAGGATCAAAAGACCTTAAAACATGGGCATGAAAGACATAATATTGATAGAAGAAACTTAGCAACCATGTTATAACATGAAAATGAACACAAACAAAAGATCATGAAAATAAAACAATGAAAGTCAAACATGTGTTCAAATCATAAGGAAAAACATATAAATGGTTTTCAGCTTGTCCTTCATGGAGAGCAAAACATAAATGCATAGGACACCTTCAAGTTTAAGAGGGCGACTAGATACAAATAATTTAAGAAAAGTGAAACCAACAATATGAATCAATCAATGAAAACATTGGGACAATGCACATTATACTAAGAATGATAACTATGCTCTCTTAATGGTGCATAAAGATAGAAGGTGGTGACTCAACATAAAAGTAAAAAGAAAGGCCCTTCGCGGAGGGAAGCAGTGTTTGCAAGTTTTATAGAATTTCAAAAATTATGGTACTTACCGGCTTTGAGCTCTCATTGCCCCCATCATAAGCATCCTGAATGGTTAAAGTTAATGCGAGAACAATTATAATGCATATGCTTGACAAATCATAAGTTGAAAACCTCGTGTCTCGTGAATACGAGTACCCAAACCTCATGCTACTTTACTTAGAGTCTCAAGCAAGGCTCTTGTCATTGTAAGTATATACATATCATCGAGAACCGCCAACGGGTACCTTCGTGCCCGATGACATGGAATAAGCCCACATCAAAATGACAAGACAAGCAGATAATGAACACCTCGACATCTCTTTTATTTACCATTTATTTAGCTTTTTATTTTGAGATGCATCGTCGAATGTCCACTATGGGTATGCTGCAAATTTCCACCATGAATTATGCATGGCTTAGATTGGTGGCCGAGGCGTTTCCCTAGCACATATACAAACTCCATGATCCCGCAAGATTCCCAATTCATTTCACACCGCGAGCATCCATAAACAAAAGATCACGATATCAACTCAAATAAGAAGTGCAATGTTGAAAGCTTGCCCCATGACGGCATGGTTGGGCTAGTCTCTAACTTATAACTTGCAAGCATAACAACTCAATATAAGAGACCACAATGTCAAATTTTTAAGAACAAGAAAAATAAAGTATGCCTTCCGGTTTGTGAGAGTTTTACTAACCAATTTTCGCATAACACTGGTAAGAGTTTAATTTGAAGAGTAGATAAAAGCAAGTCAAATGTAATTTGGAATAGCAAATTGCTAATAGGTATGTATGGTGGACACAATGGCAAACTTAGTTTTTAGGAGTTGGATGCACGAGTAGTACTCAGTACAAGGCGAGGGCTAGCAAAAGACTGGGAGCGACCAACTAAGAGAGCAATAATGGCCATAATCATGCAAAGCGACAAAGCAACATTAAAAGAAGCATAAGATGGTATTAAAAGTCAAAAACTAAATGATCATAGAGGCTATTGGCGACTTTGGATGAGTCTAACATGTGTGAGCATGCGCCAAGTCAACCCAAATAAAACATCAAGGAGAAAACCAAAATAATGCTTCCAAACGATAAAAACAACGCATGATTTTTTCAAAGGCTCATTAAGCAATCTCAGTTATTTGAGACAAGTCATGCTACAGAAAAACCACTAAGCATACTATCAAAAAGACATCAAGCACGATATGCAAAAGCCTAAGCCGCAGTCTACAGAAGCTCCTGCTTGTACCACTTTTTTGCATAAAGCTTTTTCTCTTTTCCAACACCATTCAAAATTTTTATAAACACCTCTTTTGATGAAAACCAATAAAGATTAGAGGCAAAAATACACCTTGATGAAAAGATATAACAAGATCTGAACACAAATCAAGGCGAAAATCAAAAACCAAACGCAGTTCTAGAAAAAGAGAACATTCGTTGAAATTATAAGAATGAAAAATGGAGTGTTCTTGGCAAATGAAAAGCAAGGCAACTTCTCCAAAGGAATTTGTTGGGGTCCAACCATTTATTGCAGCAAAACTAAAAACAACTGACGCTCCAAGAAAAATGCATAATGCATGAAGCAATAAAAATATAGTGTTTTGAAAGGTGACCTGATTTTTGCCGATGAAGAAGGGGTGCCTCGGGGGCATCCCCAAGCTTTGACGCTTGTACTTCTTGGATATTTCTTGGGGTGATGCATGAGCATCCCCAAGCTTGAGCTTTTGTCCATTCTTCAACTTATCTCATCACTCTCCGATCCCTACACTTGAAAACTTCCTTCATACAAAACTAAATACAAATCTATTAGCAACATTAATGTAAGCATAACATAGAATCAACCCTTTTTTTGCTTTAGGTTTCAACCTAAAACCACCACCTATTAAGCATATACTACTGTAGCAACTTTCCCAAAAGTTCTGTGATCAAAAGAACTCAAAAAGAAAGCGATAAAGCGGCAAACACAAATATTAGCAGAAATCTGTCGAAACAGAACAGCTGACAAAGGTCGAATTTTTGAGGGGTTTTCTGTTGCTCAAATCAAAAAGTGTTCAACTAACGAAAGTTTGGATATAACCTGGGGCATATTCACAAGAAATTTCAGGTCCAAAAGATATACAGAGAATTTCACAAATTTTTACGGTGCAGCACCAAAAAACTGTTTTATGATAGCAACATCCCCAAATCTTACCTCACTCAAATTAGAGGCTTCTCTTGGCACAAAAATGAAATAAAAAGGATAAGGAGAGGTAATTACTGTAGTAATAACTTCCAAGACTCAAATAAAAGAAAAAGAACTGAATGTAAAAAACATTGGGTTATCTCCCAAGAGTGCTTTTCTTTAACGTCTTTGAGCTAGGCGCAGAAAATTGCGAATCAAGTAACATCAAGTGATGAAGCCACCTCGTGGCCCCACTCCGTCTCCTCTTCGGTTCTCTGGAAGCTTCGGTAAAATTCTGGGCAACTGGCTTTGGTTTCATCCAATTCCGAGAATATTTCCTGTGTAACTTTTCTGAAACACAAAAATAGCAAAAAACAGGGAACTGGCACTGTGGTGACTTGTTAATAGGTTAGTTCCAGAAAATGCATAAAAGTGCCACGAAGTGTAATGAAACACTAAGCAAATGGTGTAAAAACAAGCATGGAGCATCAAAAATTATGGATACGTTTGAGACGTATCATGCAGCCTCTCCCTCCCTCTCCAGCCCGTGACTGTTCAACAAGGACACCCTAGGCACCATCATACCCTGACTGTGAACCTTAGATACTAGCCCTAGCCCCCTAGCCCCCTATCCCGCTCTTTTTCTCTAGACCGCCATGACACATTCATTTTTTTCTTAAACTTCCTCCTTCGGCCAAGCATCCGCGCCACTGACCTCCCCTAAGCATCCTCGAGCCTTACCTTGCAAGCCATCTCCAATTTACTACTTCTCTCGTTTTGTCTCGATCACACTCTGGTAGACGACATTCCGTCGAACACCTGGCAGGTACCTGTTTGGCATCCTCCTCCGTAGTCCACCGACTTCCTCTTGCTCTATCCTCTCGCCAACAAACACGCCCCACTCCCCTTGACTCACTAGCGTAGCCGCTCGTCATTTTGTCCTCTCCCTTATGTTTGCACTCACCGCCCGCCTCCGCCAGTCAGTGTGCGCCGTGTCCGGCTGTGCCCCGACCGCCCTAGTTAAAGCGCTCCCCAGCTCTCCTCCCGCCCTCTCGACTACACTCAGACATCACCCTCTCTCAGAAGGTCTCTAGCCAAACCTCAGCTCCCCTCGCACCCTCCCTTTCCGCCTCCGACAAGAGCACCATCGCGGCCAGTTTCTCGCTGCCAACCCGGAGAAGACCACCTTCGCCCTCTCTCTCTCTCTCCGGTCTTGCTCTCCATTCCTCTAGCATATGCTCACTCTCTTCTACCTAACCCCGGGCCTCCTTCTTCCCTAGGAACTCGCCAGGTTGTCATCATTGTCAAAGTGCAGTCCGTGCCGACGCGAAGTCCTTCATCGTACTTGACACAGGGCCGTCCTCGACCACAGTTCCCTTCGTCGAGCTGTCTTCCTGGATTTCAAATGCACGTTTTATCCTGCTAGGTCGAGCCAACGCACCACCACACCATCTCCCTCGTCCTCGTCGCTGTTTGCCTCTTCACGTCCGTGCCGACGGCCAAGAGCGCGCCCGCTCGTCCAAGGCACCGAGAGGAGCGTCCGCACACCTTCGCTCCATCTCTCAGGTTGCCTCTGTCGCCCACAAACTCCCCACGATGAGCTCCCCATTGCCTCCGTCGCTAGCAGGAGCGTGCATAGTGGTGCATGTCCTAGAGCACAATTTTTAAAGCATCCACTTGTTATTTTTAGTCAAGGGTCTAGTCAGCCCATAGCTTAGTGGCCAGCCCAGCACTGTGGCCCAATTATGTTTTTTTAGGAAATCTGTTAACAAAATATTTGAATCACTAAACTTCTAAAATCCCTAGAAAATTATCTGTGAGTGCAAATTCCCTGATTCAAATTTTTTCGTGTTCCTTGTTGAGATACCTATCAAATGGCACTGATCCTATACCATTTTTTTGTCCTGTAGACTTTCTTGAAATTAATCTTATGCAGCAGGGTAGTTTTCACCTTTATTTCCAAATATGGAGTTATAAGAATCCTAAAAATATGAACACAAGTTTCCTGGATTCCTTGATAAAATATCTATCTTGTGGCACTAGTTTGAGTCCATTTTAATCTACGGTTTGTGTGCAGTAAAAATAACAAGTATGTTTCCAATTTGTGTTAATTAATTTGTAGATCAAGTTTTATAATAGGTATTGAGGGGATTCCAATTTTTATTGCTTGTGCACTGCGTTATCTTGCATATGACCTATTTTCAGATTTTTCTGACAAACAAGGAATATCTTAGAATTATTTTTCTTTTGCAGCCATTATCAACACTATAAAAATCATAGAAAATTAACCGTAACTTCTTTTGGAGTGAATCGAATTTTGCTGGATTCATAAAAATGGTACCCTTCTATTGGTTTGCTGTGTGCATGATTGAACAACTATAACTGCATGCATGTTGTTTAGAGCTTATTAGGGTTTGCATGCTAATTGGTTATCCCATAAATTCTTAGAAATAGTTATTAATATGAAACCACCTGGGAATGTTCAGAATATTTCTTTGTTTGTTTCTAATACTTGATTGGTGTGATTTGTTTGCTACTATAGTGTGTGTGATCCTTGTATGCTTGCATGCTTATGTTTGCTTTTATTTTACCGACGATAGATTCGAACGACAATGAGTGCACCAGAGAGGGGGAAGTGTTTGAATATCAAGAAGAAGACTAGGGACAGGATGACTAAGGCAAGCCATCTAAACTTGTTGCATGTCTGATCCTAGTTTTACTTATGCATGATTTATTACTGTTTACGAAAATGCATGGTTTTATATAGTGCTATTGTCTCTAGATAGCAATTGTTGGCGACTGGGCTCCACAAGTCATTTGTCATCATCCTCGTGGATGACCCCTATATTGACACCTACTTATCCCCCAGAATTAGTGGCTTGATGGTTAGCATCATGTCCTTCTTAGTAAACCTTGTAGTGGAGCAAAAACTCTAGGTTGGGAATACTCAAATGAGATTTCTGAAAATGGTTTTGAAAACCTTGGAATAGGAAGCTATTCCATTGATGGATTTCAAAAATTGGTTTTTGAAAAACAAGGTGGGGATGATTATCCCGGCGCTGGAAGAAGGAGAATTTGATAAATGACATTGGTGATCACTAGGTATCCACCGGAACAATTAACCCGTGCAACCACAATTACCCTGGTATGGGACGGGGCGTAGCGGAGTAGTTTGTTCATCTTAGTATGGGATCTACAAGATGTAATGGTGGTCCAACCATGGACACCTTTTCCGTGGCACCCTGGGTAGGAGTGGTTACCCAGGCTCACTTTGTCACCTTTTTAGGGGGCAAGGGTACAAGCCGAGAGCCCTCATTGAATAATGAGCTACCATGAGTAGAGGACTACTATGGGTAGTGTCATTCTGAATGGTCGAGTGGGCTGGGGAATTTGCAACTCCTGGGTCAAACAACCACTTGGGCTTCGGTGTTGAGGGGTACCCCTCTTGGCGGTAGATCCTATGCTAAGGTGGGCATGTGAAAAACTACGATCGGGTGCTTGTCGTGGCATATGTTGTTATGCGGGGAGGTTGCCCACACGATAAGTATCCGGATGTTGTGGGTAAAGTGTACAACCTCTGTAGAGTGTAAACCTATTCGAATAGCCGAGTCCTCGGTCATGGATGGTTGGAATGGTCGCTATCTAGCCCAATGTCGATTTTGTTTTACAAAGGTGTTTTCTAAAGGAAATGGAGAAAGGTGCCGGGCGGAGTACTCGGAGGGTACTGCCATGGCCCGGCTTTGGTTCGGAGTACTCGCAGGGTACTGCTGAAGGATTGGGATGGTCATGTGTGATTGACCAAGATTCATGGAGGAGGGTGGTCATGTTTGATTGACCACTGGCTCTACTCTTACAAATGAGTTCCCCTTTCCCTAGAGCTTTTATAAAAATGTTTCTTATAACAATTCTTCTTTAATAAGGATATAGAGATGTCGTATGACATGCTATATTGACAAGAGAAACTATGATATAGAGATGTCGTATGACATGCTATATCGACACGAGAAACTATGATTAGCATAGGGCACCTAGCCTGAAACCATTTCCCCTTGCTACAGCCAAATAGCATGCAACTTGTTCCTCTTTGGTGGTTTGCGAGTACAATTCCAAAATGTACTCATGGCTTTGTCTCTGGCTATTAACTTGGTCAGATTATGGTGAAGATTACGATGATGATGGTAAGGAGTTCAAAGATGCCAGTGCAAACTAGGATCCGTCTCCTGGTCAGTCGCCTATAGGGTAGAGGCATGACACGGGCTACCAACGCTACCCTTGTATTCGCTGCAATGCTTTGTGAACTTGCCCTGCGTGGCATTTGAATTCGGCCAAGTGGCCATGTAAGACTATTCGAGTCGTTATGTAATGGATGATGTACTCTGTAATGCTAGCTCTGTTATGTGGATTCATGACGGTCTTCTTGGGATCATGAATTGTATGCATAACGGGAATCCCGGGTGGTAAACCGGGGTCTCCACACTCGTTGAGTGTCATTTTTACAGACTGTTCAGTTTTGATAGATTTCTTAGTTTATTCAATATTGTACTTGGTGTTATTAGTTTCATTATTTTTTGACGGACAACGGAAATCATGAATACCTTAGTATATACAGTGGCTAATGTTGAGTATAGATTATAAAACTTGTCAATGCTCGAACATCAGTGGATTTTATTTAAGGGATTTCTATTTTCGTGCCCTCAGGTCGTTAGTTGTACTCAGTTTTCCCCAGCTCGTTAGTTTTTCCTTAGTTTTCCCCGAGCCGTTGTCTGAAACCCTTAGAAGGAGCTCGGACGGGAGCATTCCCGTTAAGTTGACCGTTTCCGTGCTGACGTGTGGGGCCGCATCATGTGGGGCCGCGTCGCATGGGGCTGGTAGAAAGGGACCACGTGGGATAGGACGAGACCGCGTTTGGTTGTATGTGAGAGCTCGGTTCTGTCTCTCTCGGGCCAAATTGGCATTGCCATTTCAGGGCGCCTTTTCAGAGCGTCTTTTTCCCCTCTCTCTCTCTATAACAGTTCTCTCTCTTTTCACCAAATTAGTATCAAATCTAGAGAAACTTCTATTTCTGTCTTTCTTCAATGATTGTTGCCTTTTGGCCCTTGTTTTTTGCCCAATATGGTAACAAATCTAGAAGCTAGTATAGGATGAATTCACAGCAGCATAATAAATCCAGAAAAGTAAGTATAATACATAAATTGTATACAGTAGCCAAAAGCAGCCAATAACAATGTTCTTCATTCTGTATCATATATTTCATCGTCGCTACAATTCATGAGATGAAAGAAATATTCACTAAACTCCCTCCGTCTGCAGTGTGCAGCAAATACATCCTCCAAACGGTATGGCCTTTGTTCATTTTTCGGACCATATCCTATTCTATCCGCATGTCGTGGCCACTCATCCCAGGCCTTTCTATCATCATCATACTCTCTGATATAACCCAAATCCGCGTAGTAGATGCAGCCAGGTCAAACTGTCGGGTGCACTCTAGTGTCGATGGAGATACACCGGATAAAATTGAAGAAGAGGGCACGACTGCCAATGTTACTGACGGCATGGAGAGAGCGGCTCTCAGTGTCCACACGGTACACCAATGGTTGACCTTCCTCCAAATGCCGGTTGTCGTCAGTGCTGCCGCCCAACAACACAAGCAGCAGATCACCATCCGACTCCACAAGGTAGAACTTGGAATCATAATCATTTCCAAGTTCTGGAAATGAAAATAGTGTCTTCATGCTGACAGTGCTCGCACGCTACTCCAACTGGACATTGTTGGTGCACACTATTCTTCCGAACTCATTCACAGCTATTGCATACAATTCACCATTGAACGGGGTAATGCAACGTAGAGAATGGTCCTCGATCATAAATCTTCCTTCTCCCCAATCTTCTACATCTATATCCTTAGTAGGAGAGCTCTCATCGACCCAAGCAATTTCATTGGGGTAACCTATGCAAATGAAGACCATAGTCGGGGACCTTATTACAGCGACTGACTCCACAATCATAGATGGCATCTGCGCCTCAAACGTAGCGTTCAATGTCTTTGTGAGTGGGTTCAGAAGCCGTATCTTATGCGGCTGGTTACTCTGGGCAAGCACGATGACGCCACAGTAAAAGCCGATGAAGTAGTATCTAAAAGGGAGTTGATGGAGATAACATTCAGCACTAAGATGTTTACGATTGAAAATAACAATAGATTAACTCTATAGATATGGAGGAATTTGAACCTTGCATGAACTTCCGTTAGATCGATGGTGACGTAGCGGGATGTGCGGAGGTTGAGGAAGGAGAACTCAGCGGCGCGTGGAAGGGCGTGTTCTACCACGATCCATTCATGCAGGTGCACGTCGGGCTCAGGTAGATCTGAGTGCCAATTTGTACAAACTTGCCTCAAAGCAGCGTAGGTGTCCACGTACTCCTCGTTCGCCAGTAAGCAGTCGCCGATCTTGTGAAGTGGTCCGTCACCCTTAAGAGAGGCCCAGTTCACGGAGGCGCCGCGCTTGGATGCGCCGCCCTCGGATGCGACGGGCTCGGCGGCGATGGGCTCAGATGCGACGGGCTCGGAGGCGATGGGCTCGGAGGCGACGGGCTCGGGGGCGACGGCGGCCGACGCATTCTTCTTCTCCATCGCCGGCAGGGGAGCGCGCATAGGGCGGCTGGGTTTTTTTGGAGAAGTTGATGGGACGTGAGAGGCGTGGTTGCGTGCGTGAGTTATGATGAGACTGTGTGCAGAGGGAGGGAGAGGGGCTCTGTACTGGCAAAGTGACGGTTCGTCTCAGCAGTTGACATTTGGTCTCAACACGTGCACCGCGCGGCTAACCGCTGCTAACCGCGACATGCGTCCGTGGGACTGCACGTCAGCACCGTTACGTGTACTCAGTTCTACCCTCGAGTCTTACACTGGAAAAATATCTGTACTCAGTTTTCCCCTCAAGTACTAATACTGGCTAGTGCAATATACTCAGTTTTACCCTCAAGTGGCTGATCAACAGAGAGTCAACAGATGGGATTAAGCCATCTAATTGAGTCATTTCATGCGCAAAAAAATTCAAAAAATAAAATCATAGTGCCTCCAACTCATGCGCAAAATAAAATCATAACTGAAAGGGCATGTGCCCCCATGTGTGGTTTTGGTAATTAATGACAATCCCTATGGACTAATGTTTGCATTGAGTCATATTTGTAGGACTTGTCCGTAGACAATGCTTGATCCATATGTTGGGTTCAAGGTTGTAAGAAGTTGAATATAAAGAAGATTATGTGAGGACCAAGGTGTTATTCAAGGAGTGATCCAAAGATTGGTCATAAGGGAGTTGAGCCTATAGAGTGTGTCTTGAGGAATAAGATGGAGTGAACTCTCATGTGCATTCTCAAGACATCATCATTATGAAAGAAGAAGATGAAGTGCAATGTTGATCAAGTCGAAGCGCAAGTTCAAGATAGGCTTCTAGAAGATATCATTTGCTTGAAGCTTGGTGTACATTTGGTGGTAATGGACATGTGAAGATATTTCTCTAGTGTCTCTCCCATAGTGAAGTATGGGGGAGCAATCCGCAAGACTTCACCGAGCAAGTACAATAAAGAAAGGTAGTCCAACTTGAGAAGATCAAGATCGTCTCCATCTAGTTCAAGTGGAATGCTCAAGGCAAAGGTATGTTCTTGATAGGGTTTCTTTCTTACCGGTCTCATAGTGTGGGAGACTGGGTTTAGGATTGTTAGCCGTACTATCAAGAGGGGCTCTCGAGTGTGTAACTTATTCATATCGTTCGGAGAGAGCTCAAACCTTTGCATACTTGGCATTATCCTTCTTGGTTCTTATTTGGATTTTATCCTTGTGAGTTTCTAGAGCTTATGGTTATTTCCATGACAAGCTCTAGCTCATCAAAAACGGATTTCGTATGGAACTCTTATTGTGTTTTTGGTGATTGGAGAATTTACCGGTTCCTCATATAGAGACTCTTATTACCTCTAAATCCATAGTAAATTCTCCCTTGCTGGTTCTTAATATTTTGTGAGGTTCTCCTTGTTGTTAGCTTTCCAACAAAATTGGTTTCATCTCATTCGGAGTTTCCTTGCAAAAGTTATTTGGTTTTTGGGCTGTCCAGTTCGGCCCCTGGTCCGGCCAGGCCGGGCTCCAGGCCGGACCTTCCGGCGGCTGACCGGGCCAGTCCGGCGGAGCCGCCGGACTGCTATTCTGAACCGCCATTTGGCAGGGCGCCGGATCCGTCCGGCGGGCCGCCGGACCGTCCGGCCCAGAGGCCGGTGCCGCCGGACTTACGGCCGAACTGGCCGGCGGGCTGCTTCCAACGGCCAGATTTTCCCCACCTATAAATACCCCTTCTTCCTCCTTGAGCTGTAAGGTTTTTTGGGCTTCTCTCTCCTCCATTGTTGACCTTCAAAGCTTGCCCTCCCTTCTCAATCCCTCCAATGATTCTTGCATCTTCTTGAGGGAAAAGAGAGAGGAGATCTAGATCTATCTTTCCACCAATCAAAATCTCCTCTAAGTGAGGGGAACCTATTGGATCTAGATCTTGGAGTTCTTTGTGGATTTCCTTTGTTCTTCCTCTCATATTCCTCCATAGCATTTGTTGCTTTGGTAGAATTTGGGAGAGAAGGATTTGAGCACTTTGTGTGCTCTTGCCATTGCATTTGGTGCATCGGTTTGAGTTCTCCTCAGAGATTCGGTAAGTGGAAGTTGTGAGCTTGTTACTCTTGGGTTCTTGGAACCCTAGACGGCTTAGTGGCCTTTTGTGACATATACTTGGGGCCTCCAATTAAGTTGTGGAGATTCCCCAACCTTTGTGGTGCCTTTGTGGCGATTCTTGGGAGCCTCCAATTAAGTTGTGGAGATTGCCCCAAGCTTGTACGGGTTCGGTGACCGCCCTCAAGTGTCCCATAGTGGATCGTGGCATCTTTCTTTGTGTGAGGGCACGAGGAGAATAAGGTGAGCCTTTGTGGCGTTTGGTGCGTAGCGTGCCTCCACATCTTGAGGTGAGCCTTTGTGGCATTTGGTGAGCATTGTGCTACCACATCTCAAGGTGAGGCCTTTGTGGCATTCGGAGTGCATTAAGCCGCCACACCTCTCCAACGGAGACTAGCTTCCTTGAAAGTGAACTTTGGGATACATCTCTGTCTCCTTCGTGCCTCGGTAACTCTTATCCGAGCTCCACTACTTATGCACTTTACATTTGTGATAGCCATCGTGCTTGAAGTTATATATCTTGCTATCACCTTACTACTTGTATTGCTTAGCATAAGTTGTTGGTGCACATAGGTGAGCCTAGTCTATTTAGGTTTTGTAAGCTTGACAAATTAAACGCTAGTTTATTTCCGCATTTGTTCAAGCCTTTCGTAAAAGTTTTAATCGCCTATTCACCCCCCTCTAGGCGACATCCGTGTCCTTTCAATAACAATCATATATAAATTAAGTTTTCACACAAATGGCCACTTCTGAAATCACTAGTAGCTATGAAGGTTCATGGCTTTCCACTCAAACCCCTTCTCAAAACATCTATACCCAAAACATAGTTTGTCTGAATGAGGCCATAATTTTTACACTCATGTATATTTGAATTGCTAATATTTTGAGGTAGGCCAACCTGGGTTTCATTGTACAAAACATGTGTTTTTCTTTTTCTAAATCTCTTATTTGAATTCCTTAGCCTGTTTACTATTTACTTGCCCTTGTATCCTTGATACTACTCAGTTTTACCCTCTCCCTTCTCATAGAAGCCCAAACTTGGCCTAATTGGTCGAGCTGTTGTCACACGGATCGTGCCCACCTACCGTCGATCCTATGATCTAACGGGCAGGATCATGCCACCCTCTCTCTATCTGTCAGTGGCAAACTACTACCCCTCTATGTATGCTAAATAACGAGTTGGCCACCGGATTCAACATGATAAACTATCACGAATTTCCACTTCTTGTAGGCATTACTTTTCACAGTAAAATGATGAACTATCACAAATTTCCATTTCTTGTAGGCATTACTTTTCACGTTGAAATGATAAACTATCACGAATTTCCATTTCTTTTACGCATTACTTTTCACGGTAAAATGATGAACTATCACGAATTTCTATTTCTTTTACGCATTACTTTTCACGGTAAAATGATAAACTATCACGAATTTCCATTTCTTTTACGCATTACTTTTCACGGTAAAATGATGAACTATCACAAATTTCCATTTCTTTTACGCATTACTTTTCACGGTAAAATGATAAACTATCACGAATTTCCATGTCTTTTAGGCATTACTTTTTTGTTGAGATATAAACTACCCCCACAACGGTCATCTCCTCCTTAATTTATTGTGTAAACCCCACAACGGTTATCTCTACCTTAATTTATGGTGTAAACCCCACAACGGTCATCTCTCCCTTATAAACCCCCACAATGGCCATCCCTCATGTCAATAGGTTCTGCCTCTCTCTTCTTCGTTCACATACACTTGATCCATTTCCATGGCTTCCACGTCTCGGACGCCGACCGGAAGGGGAAGGGGAAGGGGAAGGGGCGGCCTGGGTGGTGGATCATCATCATTGCCACCACCACCGTCAACACTGCCATTGATCATAGAGGAGTTCTTCATCACCATCTATGAAGACCCTTTGGCCAAGAAGGTACGTACGCGTTCCCACATATATGATGTATGTGATTAATTATGTGCATGTTCTAAAAAACCTTTAATTTCAAACAATCGGCGCTCAATCTCTTTGCAGGCACTCCCACAAAAGTTTGCGGACTATCTTGATGGCCAGGAGCCCGCAAAGGTGTATCTGCGAGCAGCTGACTGCGGTCCTCGTCTCTGGACCGTGGAGGTCCTATTTGACGGACAAGGCCGGATGTACCTCGACAAGGGCTGGGAGAATTTCACCATCGCGCATGGTGTGGATTTCGGCTGCTTCCTACACTTCAAATATAAAGGCGATTATGTGCTCAAAGTGAAGGTGTTTGATACGTCTCAAACGTATCTATAATTTTTGATGCTCCATGCTTTGTTTTACACCATTTGCCTATTGTTTCGTTACATTTAGTGGCATTTTTATACGCTTTCCGGAACTAACCTATTAACGAAGTGCCACAGTGCCAGTTCCCTGTTTTCTGCTATTTTTGTGTTTCAGAAGTGATACACAGGAAATATTCTCGGAATTGGACGAAACAAGTTCCAGAAGTCATATTTCATCGGGGAGCTTCCAAACATCCGAAGGAGAGTAGGAGACGGAGGACCAGGGGCCCACACACAGGGGTGGCGCGGCCTACCCCTGGCCCGCGCCACCTATGTGTGAGGCCACCTGGGACCTCCTCTGACATCGCCCCTTCGCCTACATATACCCCCTGATGAGAAAAACCTAAGGGCCCGATCAGTTTTCCAGAATACATCGCGATCCACCGCCGCCGTCGACCCGAAGATCGGGAGGGTCCAGAAGCTCTTCCCGGCACCCTGCCGGAGAGGGGAATCGCCACCGGAGGTCTCCTTCATCGCCATGATTGCCTCCGGAGCGATGAGTGAGTAGTCTACCTTGGACTATGGGTCCATAGCAGTAGCTAGATGGTTGTCTTCTCCACCATGTGCTTCATGTTTAGATCTCATGAGCTGCCCTACATGATTGAGATCACTGTTATGTAATTCTATGATGTTGGTTTGTTGGGATCCGATGAATATTGGTGTTTATGATTAAGTTGCTGTACTGAATTTTATCTTATGTTATCTCTATGATGTTTATGATCTTGCATGCTCTCCGTTGTTAGTAGCTATCTTGGCCGAGTAGTTGCTAGTGACTCCAAGAGGGGGTATTTATGCTCGATAGTGGGTTCATGCCTCTATTTCACCTGGGGGAGTGACAGAAACCTCTAAGGTGGTAGATGTGCTGTTGCTACTAGGGAGAAAACAACATTCATATGCTCGAGGGCATATGCTTTGTTTACATTACACACTTTGCTTAATGCAATTATCTGTTGTTCGCAACTTAATACTTCTAGGGTGTTCGGATGATATCCCCGGGGGTGGATTATTAGTCATAGATGCAGTTGGATGGCGGTCTATGTATTTTGTTGTAATGCCCAGAGTGAATCTCATAGTGATCTTCTTGACATATCACGTTATCTTTATTCTATCAATTGCCCAACTGTAATTTGTTTACCCAGCATGTTATTTATCTATGGAGAGACACCACTAGTGAACTGTGGACCCCGGTCCTATTTTAATCATATTGCAATCACCTGTTTACTATTCCCGTACTGTTTACTTTACTAGCATACTCTACTGTTTTCCACTCGATACACTCATAACCTTTGTTTCAAGCAAACCGGTGAGATTGACAACCTCATCGCAAGTTGGAAACAAAGTATTTGTCTGTGTGTGTGCAGGTTCCGCGTTGCTGCTGGCTGAAGATGAGTCAACAAGTATCGTTAATGGCGCCCTTGTTGGAGTGTTACTAAGCCAGTGCGCATCACCTTCAGTCGTCACCGTCTCCCTTCTCCTGAACGATAAACCTTGGTTTCTTAACTGAGGGAAAACTAGCCGCTACACTCATCATACCTTCCTCTTGGGGTTCCCAACGGGCTGGTCAAGCACCACGCACAAGGACGTCTGCTTCCACATTAACTCGCCATCAATACTTTTCTGGCGCCATCATCACCGGTAGCAGCTACTTTTCTGGCGCCGTTGCCGGGGAAGGAAGAGAAGACTTCTGCGAGGGGAGTTCTTCACACACACATTCTTTGCTTTGTTATTTGTTTTGCTTTACTTTATTTTATTTTACCTGCATTGCTTTTATATCAAAAACCCAAAAAAATTAGAATCCTTGGTAGTTGTTATTTCTTCGCTTTTAGTTTATCATGTCTAGTTTAGTTGCTACTACTATGTCCCCCGCGGACATGATCTTTACTTTTAAGCAGAAAGATGAGGAAAGCTTTAAAGAAGCTTGGTCTAGAATTTATGAATGGCATGGAAAAACTGAACCTAAAATGGCTTTGAGTTTGCTTCTTAGTAGTTTCTACTTTGGACTTTCTCTTCGTTATAGATATGCTTTGGATGCTACTGCAGAAGGAGATTTCCTTCATTGTGATGGAGATCACGCCTTCAATATTATAAGAAAGTTGATTACAATTTATAGCATGCCAACCCATTTTGATTCCTCTCTTGTGAGCATTTTTAATAGACTTAATACTCTTGAGACTCACACTGCTAGTTTGCATACTTGCTACAATACTTTACGCCAGCATTTTGATTATGTGCCAACAAATTCTGAACCTTCGAGTTGGAATCCTACAATAAAAATCACCATTAATGGTGAAACTTTTCATGCTCGTTGTGATATTATATCTAAATTTTGTCTTATGCCAAAGGATGTTTATGAATCTTTGATCCTTTGGAAGCTTTCTGAGGGGGGAGAAGAAATTTCTCTTACTAACAATGCCACTATATTTCCCCTTGGAATTGCTGAAGGAGTATTTACAAAAGTCCTAGGAAGAATGATATCTACTGATTATCTTGTTATTGAATGTGTAGGGAAAGGGCAAATCACACTTGGGAGATCCCTCTTGAGGCTCTTGGGCGCCGTCATCGACGTGGGAAAAGGCAATATAACATTTACTACTCCACCTTGCAATAACCATGTCTTTCCTAAAGTCAAGAGCAAAGGTAAGAAAGCAAGACGTAAGGCACGCGCTGATCCGAGCACTTCATCTATTGATATTACTTAATTCGCACTTTTCTGCGCCTAGCTCAAAGGCGTTAAAGAAAAGCACTCTTGGGAGATAACCCATTGTTTACTTTCAGTACTTTTTCTTTTATTTGAGTCTCAGAAGTCATTACTACTGTAATGACCGCTCTTTATCTTGTTTATTTCGTTTTTGTGCCAAGAGAAGCCTCTAATTTGAGTGAGGTAAAGATTTGGGGTTATTGCTGTCCTGAAACTGTTTTCGGTGCTGCACCGTAAAAATTCGTGAAAATTCTCTGTTTATCTTTTGGACCTGAAATTTCTTGTGCATATGCCCCAGGTTATATCCAAACTTTTCTTAGTTGAACACTTTTTGATTTGAGCAACGGAAAATCCCTCAAAAATTCGTCCATTATCAGCTGTCCAGTTTTGACAGATTTCTGCCAATATTCATTTTTGCCACTTTATCGCTTTCTTTTGAGTTCTTTTTGATCATGGAACTCTTGTGGAAGTTGCTACAGTAGTATATACTTTATATGTGGTGGTTTTGAGTTGAAACCTGAAGCTAAAAGAGGTTGAATATATTTTATGCTTACACTAATGTTGCTAATAGAATTGTGTTTAGTTTTGTATGAAGGAAGTTTTCAAGTGTAGGGATTGGAGAATGATGAGATGAGTTGAAGAATGGACAAAAGCTCAAGCTTGGGGATGCCCAGCACCCCAAGAAATATCCAAGAAGTACAAGCGTCAAAGCTTGGGGATGCCCCCGAGGCACCCCTTCTTCATCGGCAAAAATCAGGTCACCTTTCAAAACACTATATTTTTATTGCTTCATGCACTATGTGTTTTTCTTGGAGCGTCAGTTGTTTTAGTTTTCTTAGTTTGCTTAGTTTGTTTGTTTGCTGCAATAAAAGGTTGGAACCCAACAAATTTCCTTTGGAGGAGATGTACTCGTTTTCATTTTGCAAAGAACGCTCTAGTTTTCACTCTTATTAAAATCGAGTGTTCTACTTTTTCTGCTACTGCTTTTGGTTTTCATTTTCGCCTTGATTTGCATTCAGATCTTTTCATATCTTTTCATCAAGGTGTATTTTTGCCTCTGGACTTTATTGGTTTTCATCAAAAGAGGTGTCTTTAAAAATTTCAAATGGTGTTGGAAAAGAGAAAAAGCTTTGTGCAAAATAGTGGTACAAGAAGGAGCTTGTGTAGACTGCGGCTTAGGCTTTTTCATGTCATGCTAGATGTCTTTTTGATAGTATGCTTAGTGGTTTTGCTGTAGCATGACTTGTCTCAAATAACTGAGATTGCTTAATGAGCCTTTGAAAAAAAATCATGCGTTGTTTTTATTGTATGGAAGCATTATTTTGGTTTTCTCCTTGATGCTTTATTTGGGTTGACTTGGCGCATGCTCACACATGTTAGACTCTTACAAAGTCGCCATTAGCCTTCATGATCATTTAGTTTTTGACTTTTGATGCCATCGTATGCTTCTTTTAATGTCGCTTTGTCGCTTTGCATGATTATGGCCATTATTGCTCTCTTAGTCGGTCGCTCCCAGTCTTTTGCTAGCCCTCACCTTGTACTGAGTATGAGCTCTACTCGTGCATCCAACTCCTAAAAGCCAAAGTTTCCAAAGTGTCCACTATAAATTCCTATGCATGGTATTTTTAAGCCATTCCAAAGTAAAATTTTCGTGTGCTACCTTTCAAAAACCTTCAAAATACTTCTCGTTTTGTGACACTGTTTTCAGCTCATGGGGACGTAGTGGTCGGATTTGCTATCTTCCATATTGTTTATTCCAAAAAAAGAAAAAAAAAGGTGAAAAATAGAAAAAGGCACTCCTCCAAGAATGTGAATCGGTTAGCCATGGTTTGTGAAAGGAAAAAGGTGGGGAGGAGTGCCAAGTTTTATAAAAAGAGCACCAAAGTGCCAATCTCTCTCTCAAAAACTTGCTTTATTTTTGTGTGGAAGATAGTAAGAACCCCATTGCCAGTCGTTGACAAAGACAACCACCTCTCAAAACCAATTTTTATCTCTGTTTTACAAAATGAAAAGCTCTAGCACATGCTAAATCACTGCTTCCCTCTGCGAAGGGCCTATCTTTTACTTTTATGTTGAGTCACCACCTTCTTTCTTTATGCACCATTAAGAGAGCATAGTTGTCATTCTTAGTGTGATATGCATTGTCCCAAGGTTCATTGATTGACTCATATTGTTGGTTTCACTTGTTCTTAAATTATTTGTATCTAGTCGCCCTCTTAAACTTTGAGGTGTCCTATGCATTTATGTTTTGCTCTCTCTGAAGGACAAGCTAAAAACCACTTGTATGTTTTTCCTTATGATTTGAACACACGTTTGACTTTCATTGTTTCATTATCATGATCTTTTGTTTGTGTTCATTTGCATGTTTACAACATGGTTGCTAAGTTCTTATTGTCATAATTATATCTTCATGCCCATGTTTTAAGTTCTATAGATCCCAGCTCATCAATGCTTACATATATGATCAAGATTGTGTAGGTGCATGTCACCTCAAAAATTATTCTTTTGTTATCACTTACCTACTCGAGGACGAGCAGGAGTTAAGCTTGGGGATGCTTGATACGTCTCAAACGTATCTATAATTTTTGATGCTCCATGCTTTGTTTTACACCATTTGCCTATTGTTTCGTTACACTTAGTGGCATTTTTATACGCTTTCCGGAACTAACCTATTAACGAAGTGTCACAGTGCCAGTTCCCTGTTTTCTGCTGTTTTTGTGTTTCAGAAGTGATACACAGGAAATATTCTCGGAATTGGACGAAACAAGTTCCAGAAGTCATATTTCATCGGGGAGCTTCCAAACATCCGAAGGAGAGTAGGAGACGGAGGACCAGGGGCCCACACACAGGGGTGGCGCGGCCTACCCCTGGCCCGCGCCACCTATGTGTGAGGCCACCTGGGACCTCCTCTGATATCGCCCCTTCGCCTACATATACCCCCTGACGAGAAAAACCTAAGGGCCCGATCAGTTTTCCAGAATACATCGCGATCCGCCGCCACCGTCGACCCGAAGATCGGGAGGGTCCAGAAGCTCTTCCCGGCACCCTGCCGGAGAGGGGAATCGCCACCGGAGGTCTCCTTCATCGCCATGATTGCCTCCGGAGCGATGAGTGAGTAGTCTACCTTGGACTATGGGTCCATAGCAGTAGCTAGATGGTTGTCTTCTCCACCATGTGCTTCATGTTTAGATATCATGAGCTGCCCTACATGATTGAGATCACTATTATGTAATTCTATGATGTTGGTTTTTTGGGATCCGATGAATATTGGTGTTTATGATTAAGTTGCTGTACTGAATTTTATCTTATGTTATCTCTATGATGTTTATGATCTTGCATGCTCTCCGTTGTTAGTAGCTATCTTGGCCGAGTAGTTGCTAGTGACTCCAAGAGGGGGTATTTATGCTCGATAGTGGGTTCATGCCTCTATTTCACCTGGGGGAGTGACAGAAACCTCTAAGGTGGTAGATGTGCTGTTGCTACTAGGGAGAAAACAACATTCATATGCTCGAGGGCATATGCTTTGTTTACATTACACACTTTGCTTAATGCAATTATCTGTTGTTCGCAACTTAATACTTCTAGGGTGTTCGGATGATATCCCCGGGGGTGGATTATTAGTCATAGATGCAGTTGGATGGCGGTCTATGTATTTTGTTGTAATGCCCAGAGTGAATCTCATAGTGATCTTCTTGACATATCACGTTATCTTTATTCTATCAATTGCCCAACTGTAATTTGTTTACCCAGCATGTTATTTATCTATGGAGAGACACCACTAGTGAACTGTGGACCCCGGTCCTATTTTAATCATATTGCAATCACCTGTTTACTATTCCTGTACTGTTTACTTTACTAGCATACTCTACTGTTTTCCACTCGATACACTCATAACCTTTGTTTCAAGCAAACCGGTGAGATTGACAACCTCATCGCAAGTTGGGAACAAAGTATTTGTCTGTGTGTGTGCAGGTTCCGCGTTGCTGCTGGCTGAAGACGAGTCAACAAGTATCGTTAACGGCGCCCTTGTTGGAGTGTTACTAAGCCAGTGCGCATCACCTTCAGTCGTCACCGTCTCCCTTCTCCTGAACGATAAACCTTGGTTTCTTAACTGAGGGAAAACTAGCCGCTACACTCATCATACCTTCCTCTTGGGGTTCCCAACGGGCTGGTCAAGCACCACGCACAAGGACGTCTGCTTCCACATTAACTCGCCATCAACACTTTTCTGGCGCCATCATCACCGGTAGCAGTGTTCAACGGAACAACGTGCAGGAAGTACTACTACACGGACGACGAAGATACTGACAATGAAAGCGACGATGATGTGAAGCCATACATCTAAGGGGATTATGACCAAGAATATATATGTAGCTTCATATGCATCGATTTATAGATCTAGCTATTTTCTATATATTATGCATGTAAAAATAATAGGGAATCACAATTTCCACTATGATTCGAGCACCACAGCCTCCAAACGATGCCGATGCCGATATCGGCATGGTCAGAACGGCTATGCATGCTCGCCGCCACTGCTAGGTCACCGTCGGGATGCACCCTCAATCCCGTCCTCTCATTCGATCACTGACACACCAGAGATACCACCGAGGCCAATGACGAACGTACATGCTGATGCCAATGCCGAACAAGCACACCGCTGTGGGCACGGCCACGCCACCCCGCTATGCTGGACGCCACAGACCACCGCGAGGTCTTTCCCTTCGCCACCATACTCCTCTAGCACCTATCTATACACGCCAGAAAGGAGAGACACTAGTTTTCTCTACATTGCTCGCGTTCGTGTCCGACACCGTCAGTCAAAGTGTTGAGGCCGTCGTCGATGTCCTCGACCATTTCTTCTCTTCTTTGCATGGTTAAACGCGTGTAGTTCATATCTATCTAATGCGTCTGGTCTCGCCTCATGCAGTTCTTTGTGGACGTCGATCTCATCTCAGCACCCCGCAGGCCACCTCCTCCATGCCATTGCTGTAGAGCTCCGTTAAAAAATCTAATCTTACCCATGTATTGCACCTTGTATCAGCGTCATGGCCCCACTTGTCATTCGATATACCGAAGCCCCACTCATCCGCGTTTTGGTCAGGGATACGGCGATGCTTACGGTCAAACAAAGATGGATGCTCTGACGTGTCTTTGCGGGCTCTATGTGGCCCCACTAGTCAGCAGTTAACGGTCAAAGGTGTTCAACCGTCGGGCAACCGGCCGTTCCAGCACTGGTGACAGTTTCAGCCAAGGGCTTGGACAAAACTGAGGAAAAACTAAGGAGCTGGAAAAAACTGAGTACAACTAAGGACCCGAGGGCACGAAAATAGAAATCCCTTTATTTAATGAGTACTAACCCTACTAATGAGTTTTGTGAAGTTTTATGTGAATGTAGCTTATAAGTTCTAATCAAAATGGTGATATGAGATGAACAATAAGACGCAAGAGCTCAAGCTTGGGGATGTTTAGGTGCATCCAAAGAACATATTCATGAAGATATAATCATCTAAGCTTGGGGATGCCCGAGTCATCCCCCTGTTCATCAACTAACATGAGGTTCTCTCCTTCATATGGTGATATAAGTTCTAATCAATATGGTGATATTACCCATCCACATGATATGTATTATGTTAACTTGTATTATAGTTGTTTTTATATGTCTTGGTTTTATCTTCTTTAGTTTTATTAGGTTCCTTATTTCGTTTTTATTGCTTCTTTACTTTCACTTATAATTTGAAAACAACAAAAATAGTTTCTTTTGTTTTGCTTCTTTGTTTGGTTCTCTATTTTGATTTTATTTGAGTGCCTAGCTGAAAGACGTTACAGAAAAGCACTCTTGGGGGATAACCCATGTTTTATTTCTGTAATTTTTCTTTTGTTGAGTCTTGGAAGTTGTTACCTCTGTAACAACCTCTCCTTATAATTTTTATTTCATTTTTGTGCCAAGAATAGCCTCTAATAGGAAGAAGGTAAGATTTGGGGAAGTTGCTGTCCCGAAACTGATTCTGTGCTGCCACCAAAAAAATTACTGCTCTCAGCCAGAACGTTGTATTGATCTGAAATTTTTTGTGCACATGCCCCAAGTTATTATCTAACTTCTGTGAGTTTTCAAATTTTTGATTTGAGCAACATAAGATTTTCAAAAAAAATTGATCTTTACCTGTTGTTCTGTTTTGACAGATTTCTGCCACTATTTGCATTTACCTCTTAATCTCTTTATTTTTTAGTTCTTTTGATCAAAAAAGCTTTTAAAAGAAGTTGCTACAGTAGTGATATTTTAATGGATGTTGTACTTGAGTTAAAACTGAACCAAAAGTGGATCTACTATCTTGCATAAACTAATGTTGCTAATGAGAATTGTGTAAAGTTTTGTATGAAGGAAGTTTTCAAGTGTAGGGAAATGAGAATGATGAGATGAGATGAAGAATGGACAAAAGCTCAAGCTTGCGGATGCCCTTGTCACCCCAAGAAATATCCAAGAAATACAAGCATCAAAGCTTATGGATGCCCAAGGCACCGCCTTCTTCATCAACAAAAGTATCAGGTCATCTTTCAAGATAATATATTTTTATTGCTTCATATACTATGTGTTATTCTTGGAGCGTTAGTTGTTTTTTATTGTTAGTTTTCTTTTATTTTGTTTGCTGTAATAAATGGCTTGTGTGGGAGAGAGATACGCTCCACTTTTTTATGTGAATACTCGTATTCTTCACTTATATTTGTTGAGTATTCTTGTCTAGCTATTGCAATGCTTTTAGCTCTTGTTTTTCATGCATCTCTTGTTTAGAGCTTGTTAGTTTTCTTTAGTTATATATGATTAGTGATACATCTCAAACGTATCTATAATTTTTGATGCTCCATGCTTTGTTTTACACCATTTGCCTATTGTTTCGTTACACTTAGTGGCATTTTTATACGCTTTCCGGAACTAACCTATTAACGAAGTGCCACAGTGCCAGTTTCCTGTTTTCTGCTGTTTTTGTGTTTCAGAAGTGATACACAGGAAATATTCTCGGAATTGGACGAAACAAGTTCCAGAAGTCATATTTCATCGGGGAGCTTCCAAACATCCGAAGGAGAGTAGGAGACGGAGGACCAGGGGCCCACACACAGGGGTGGCGCGGCCTACCCCTGGCCCGCGCCACCTATGTGTGAGGCCACCTGGGGCCTCCTCTGACATCGCCCCTTCGCCTATATATACCCCCTGACGAGAAAAACCTAAGCCCGATCAGTTTTCCAGAATACATCGCGATCCGCCGCCGCCGTCGACCCGAAGATCGGGAGGGTCCAGAAGCTCTTCCCGGCACCCTGCCGGAGAGGGGAATCGCCACCGGAGGTCTCCTTCATCGCCATGATTGCCTCCAGAGCGATGAGTGAATAGTCTACCTTGGACTATGGGTCCATAGCAGTAGCTAGATGGTTGTCTTCTCCACCATGTGCTTCATGTTTAGATCTCATGAGCTGCCCTACATGATTGAGATCACTGTTATGTAATACTATGATGTTGGTTTGTTGGGATCCGATGAATATTGCTGTTTATGATTAAGTTGCTGTACTAAATTTTATCTTATGTTATCTCTATGATGTTTATGATCTTGCATGCTCTCCGTTGTTAGTAGCTATCTTGGCCGAGTAGTTGCTAGTGACTCCAAGAGGGGGTATTTATGCTCGATAGTGGGTTCATGCCTCTATTTCACCTGGGGGAGTGACAGAAACCTCTAAGGTGGTAGATGTGCTATTGCTACTAGGGAGAAAACAACATTCATATGCTCGAGGGCATATGCTTTGTTTACATTACACACTTTGCTTAATGCAATTATCTGTTGTTCGCAACTTAATACTTCTAGGGTGTTCGGATGATATCCCCGGGGGTGGATTATTAGTCATAGATGCAGTTGGATGGCGGTCTATGTATTTTGTTGTAATGCCCAGAGTGAATCTCATAGTGATCTTCTTGACATATCACGTTAGCTCTATTCTATCAATTGCCCAACTGTAATTTGTTTACCCAGCATGTTATTTTATCTATGGAGAGACACCACTAGTGAACTGTGGACCCCGGTCCTATTTTAATCATATTGCAATCAACTATTTACTATTCCCGTACTGTTTACTTTACTCGCATATACTCTACTGTTTTCCACTCGATACACTCATAACCTTTGTTTCAAGCAAACCGGTGAGATTGACAACCTCATCGCAAGTTGGGAACAAAGTATTTGTTTGTGTGTGTGCAGGTTCCACGTTGCAGCTAGCAAGCAAAGCTTGGACGAGGCGCCACATATAAATTGTCCGCTGCTGTCGCAAGCTAGCAAGCATCACCTTCAGTCGTCACCGTCTCCCTTCTCCTGAACGATAAACCTTGGTTTCTTAACTGAGGGAAAACTAGCCGCTACACTCATCATACCTTCCTCTTGGGGTTCCCAATGGGCTGGTCAATCACCACGCACAAGGACATCTGTTCCCACGTCAACTCGGCATCAGCTAATTTTCTGGCGCCATCAACCGTTCACAAGTGTAGGGATCAGCTACTTTTCTGGCGCCGTTGCCGGGGAAGGAAGAGAAGACTTCTGCGAGGGGAGTTCTTCGCACACACATTCTTTGCTTTGTTATTTGTTTTGCTTTACTTTATTTATTTATCTGCATTGCTTTTTATATCAAAAACCCAAAAAAATTAGAATCCTTGGTAGTTGTTATTTCTTTACTTTAGTTTATCATGTCTATCCCTAAGTTCGTTCTAGAGGACCTCTCAGTAGGTAGTGGTTTGATTATTGGCAAAAGTAACATTGAGGAGTTCTTTAATCACATTAGTATGCATAAGGAAGTTGAGGAAAAGCCTTTGATTGAGTTAGCTCCTAGCTATGAAGTTGCTTCTGCTCATTTAGTTCACATGTTAGAAGCTAGATTTGCTAGTCTTAATTCTTCTATGCAATACATGTTCCTTAAGCTTCATGAAATTGAGGATCCCGAAAAGAAAGCTTTTATCTTGGAAACTTTGCGTCTAGAATTTAAGGATGTCATTGTTGAAGCTAGGAAAGTTCTTAAACGTTTTAATAAACTCGGTTCACCTATAAAGGTTATTGATACTAATGATGAGGGGACCGAGATACCTATACCCTGCAAGCTTTTGGGATTGAATGATGCTTTCAAAAATAATTTTGCCTGGATTTGTCCTGAAAATCTTTTTGATGAGAATAGTGTACCAAAGCATGATCACAAAGGGTCTTCAAAAACTTATGTGGAGGAAATACAATGCCTTATTGACAAGACCTCTGCTGTTGATCTTAATGCTTCATCTCTTGATATTACTTGATTCGCACTTTTCTGCGCCTAGCTCAAAGGCGTTAAAGAAAAGCACTCTTGGGAGATAACCCAATGTTTACTTTTCAGTACTTTTTCTTTTATTTGAGTCTTGGAAGTCATTACTACTGTAATGACCGCTCCTTATCTTGTTTATTTCGTTTTTGTGCCAAGAGAAGCCTCTAATTTGAGTGAGGTAAAGATTTGGGGTTATTGCTGTCCTGAAACTGTTTTCGGTGCTGCACCGTAAAAATTCGTATAAAATCACTGTATATCTTTTGGACCTGAAATTTCTTGTGCTTATGCCCCAGGTTATATCCAAACTTTCGTTAGTTGAACACTTTTTGATTTGAGCAATGGAAAATCCCTCAAAAATTCGTCCTTTGTCAGCTGTCCAGTTTTGACAGATTTCTGCCAATATTTGTTTTTGCCACTTTATCGCTTTCTTTTGAGTTCTTTTTGATCATGGAACTCTTGTGGAAGTTGTTACAGTAGTATATACTTTATATGTGGTGGTTTTGGGTTGAAACCTGAAGCTAAAAGAGGTTGAATATATTTTATGCTTACACTAATGTTGCTAATAGAATTGTGTTTAGTTTTGTATGAAGGAAGTTTTCAAGTGTAGGGATTGGAGAATGATGAGATGAGTTGAAGAATGGACAAAAGCTCAAGCTTGGGGATGCCCAGCACCCCAAGAAATATCCAAGAAGTACAAGCGTCAAAGCTTGGGGATGCCCCCGAGGCACCCCTTCTTCATCGGCAAAAATCAGGTCACCTTTCAAAACACTATATTTTTATTGCTTCATGCACTATGTGTTTTTCTTGGAGCGTCAGTTGTTTTAGTTTTCTTAGTTTGCTTAGTTAGTTTGTTTGCTGCAATAAATGTTTGGACCCCAACAAATTTCCTTTGGAGGAGATGTACTCGTTTTCATTTGCAAAGAACGCTCTAGTTTTCACTCTTA
Organism: Dactylis glomerata; assembly: GCA_007115705.1. Taxonomy (NCBI): domain Eukaryota; kingdom Viridiplantae; phylum Streptophyta; class Magnoliopsida; order Poales; family Poaceae; genus Dactylis; species Dactylis glomerata. The sequence goes on along the minus strand of QXEO01001064.1, from coordinate 1,109,865 downwards.
TTTAAAATCGAGTGTTCTACTTTTTCTGCTACTGCTTTTGGTTTTCGTTTTCGCCTTGATATGCGTTCAGATCTTGTCATATCTTTTCATCAAGGTGTATTTTTGCCTCTGATCTTTATTGGTTTTCATCAAAAGAGGTGTTTATAAAATTTCAAATGGTGTTGGAAAAGAGAAAAAGCTTTGTGCAAAATAGTGGTACAAGAAGGAGCTTATGTAGACTGCGGCTTAGGCTTTTTCATGTCATGCTAGATGTCTTTTTGATAGTATGCTTAGTGGTTTTGCTGTAGCATGACTTGTCTCAAATAACTGAGATTGCTTAATGAGCCTTTGAAAAAATCATGCGTTGTTTTTATTATATGGAAGCATTATTTTGGTTTTCTCCTTGATGCTTTATTTGGGTTGACTTGGCGCATGCTCACACATGTTAGACTCTTACAAAGTCGCCATAGCCTTCATGATCATTTAGTTTTTGACTTTTGATGCCATCGTATGTTTTTTTAATGTCGCTTTGTCGCTTTGCATGATTATGGCCATTATTGCTCTCTTAGTTGGTCGCTCCCAGTCTTTTGCTAGCCCTCACCTTGTACTGAGTATGAGCTCTACTCGTGCATCCAACTCCTAAAAGCCAAAGTTTGCCATTGTGTCCACTATAAACTCCTATGCATGGTATTTGTAAGCCATTCCAAAGTAAAATTTTCATGTGCTACCTTTCAAAAACCTTCAAAATACTTCTCGTTTTGTGACACTGTTTTCAGCTCATGGGGACGTAGTGGTCGGATTTGCTATCTTCCATATTGCTTATTCCAAAAAAGAAAAAAAAGGAAAAAAAATAGAAAAAAGGCACTCCTCCAAGAATGTGAATGTTGGTGGGCACCCGATGGAATCGGTTAGCCATGGTATGTGAAAGGAAAAGGTGGGGAGGAGTGCCAAGTTTTATAAAAAGAGCACCAAAGTGCCAATCTCTCTCTCAAAAACTTGCTTCATTTTTGTATGGAAGATAGTAAGAACCCCATTGCCAGTCGTTGACAAAGACAACCACCTCTCAAAATCAAGTTTTTATCTCTGTTTTACAAAATGAAAAGCTCTAGCACATGCTAAATCACTGCTTCCCTCTGCGAAGGGCCTTTCTTTTACTTTTATGTTGAGTCACCACCTTCTTTCTTTATGCACCATTAAGAGAGCATAGTTGTCATTCTTAGTGTGATATGCATTGTCCCAAGGTTCATTGATTGACTCATATTGTTGGTTTCACTTGTTCTTAAATTATTTGTATCTAGTCGCCCTCTTAAACTTTGAGGTGTCCTATGCATTTATGTTTTGCTCTCTTTGAAGGACAAGCTGAAAACCACTTGTATGTTTTTCCTTATGATTTGAACACACGTTTGACTTTCATTGTTTCATTACCATGATCTTTTGTTTGTGTTCATTTGCATGTTTACAACATGGTTGCTAAGTTCTTATTGTCATGATTATATCTTCATGCCCATGTTTTAAGTTCTATTGATCCCAGCTCACCAATGCTTACATATATGATCAAGATTGTGTAGGTGCATGTCACCTCAAAAATTATTCTTTTGTTATCACTTACCTACTCGAGGACGAGCAGGAGTTAAGCTTGGGGATGCTTGATACGTCTCAAACGTATCTATAATTTTTGATGCTCCATGCTTTGTTTTACACCATTTGCCTATTGTTTCGTTACACTTAGTGGCATTTTTATACGCTTTCCGAAACTAACCTATTAACGAAGTGCCACAGTGCCAGTTTCCTGTTTTCTGCTGTTTTTGTGTTTCAGAAGTGATACACAGGAAATATTCTCGGAATTGGACGAAACAAGTTCCAGAAGTCATATTTCATCGAGGAGCTTCCAAACATCCGAAGGAGAGTAGGAGACGGAGGACCAGGGGCCCACACACAGGGGTGGCGCGGCCTACCCCTGGCCCGCGCCACCTATGTGTGAGGCCACCTGGGGCCTCCTCTGACATCGCCCCTTCGCCTATATATACCCCCTGACGAGAAAAACCTAAGCCCGATCAGTTTTCCAGAATACATCGCGATCCGCCGCCGCCGTCGACCCGAAGATCGGGAGGGTCCAGAAGCTCTTCCCGGCACCCTGCCGGCGAGGGGAATCGCCACCGGAGGTCTCCTTCATCGCCATGATTGCCTCCGGAGCGATGAGTGAGTAGTCTACCTTGGACTATGGGTCCATAGCAATAGCTAGATGGTTGTCTTCTCCACCATGTGCTTCATGTTTAGATCTCATGAGCTGCCCTACATGATTGAGATCACTGTTATGTAATACTATGATGTTGGTTTGTTGGGATCCGATGAATATTGCTGTTTATGATTAAGTTGCTGTACTGAATTTTATCTTATGTTATCTCTATGATGTTTATGATCTTGCATGCTCTCCGTTGTTAGTAGCTATCTTGGCCGAGTAGTTGCTAGTGACTCCAAGAGGGGGTATTTATGCTCGATAGTGGGTTCATGCCTCTATTTCACCTGGGGGAGTGACAGAAACCTCTAAGGTGGTAGATGTGCTGTTGCTACTAGGGAGAAAACAACATTCATATGCTCGAGGGCATATGCTTTGTTTACATTACACACTTTGCTTAATGCAATTATCTGTTGTTCGCAACTTAATACTTCTAGGGTGTTCGGATGATATCCCCGGGGGTGGATTATTAGTCATAGATGCAGTTGGATGGCGGTCTATGTATTTTGTTGTAATGCCCAGAGTGAATCTCATAGTGATCTTCTTGACATATCACGTTAGCTCTATTCTATCAATTGCCCAACTATAATTTGTTTACCCAGCATGTTATTTTATCTATGGAGAGACACCACTAGTGAACTGTGGACCCCGGTCCTATTTTAATCATATTGCAATCAACTGTTTACTATTCCCATACTGTTTACTTTACTCGCATATACTCTACTGTTTTCCACTCGATACACTCATAACCTTTGTTTCAAGCAAACCGGTGAGATTGACAACCTCATCGCAAGTTGGGAACAAAGTATTTATTTGTGTGTGTGCAGGTTCCACGTTGCAGCTAGCAAGCAAAACTTGGACGAGGCGCCACATATAAATTGTCCGCTGCTGTCGCAAGCTAGCAAGCATCACCTTCAGTCGTCACCGTCTCCCTTCTCCTGAACGATAAACCTTGGTTTCTTAACTGAGGGAAAACTAGCCGCTACACTCATCATACCTTCCTCTTGGGGTTCCCAACGGGCTGGTCAATCACCATGCACAAGGACATCTGTTCCCACGTCAACTCGGCATCAGCTAATTTTCTGGCGCCATCAACCATTCACAAGTGTAGGGATCAATTAGCTTTCTGGTCTTTATTGATTTTTATCTTTGAGAGTTGTTTCAAATAAATTGATTGGTGTTGGAGAAGAGTAAAATATTTCAAGCTTATAGTGGTGCAAAAGGAAGCTTGTTTATACTGTGGCTTAGACTTTAGCATGTCATGTTAGATATTATTTTGATTATGTGCTTAGTAGTTACTATTGTAGCATGACTTGTCTCAAATGATTGAGTGTACTTAACGTGCCATTAAAAGAATCATACGTTGTTTTTATCATATAGAAGCATAATATTGTGGTATTCTCCTTTGATGCTTTATTTGGGTTGACTTGGCGCATGCTCACACCATGTTATGACTATAAACCAGTCGCCTCAAGTCTCTATGATCATTTAGTTTTTGATTTGTAATATCACTTTATGCTTTGATTAATAATGTTTTGTCGCTATGCATGATTATGGCCGTTATTGCTCTCTTAGTTGTTCGCTCTCAGTCTTTTGCTAGCCTTCACCTTTACTACGTATAAGCTCTGCTCGTGCATCCAACTCCAAAAAACCAAAGTTATTTCAAAGAGTCCACTATAAATTACTATGCATGGCATTTCAAACCATTCCAAGTAAATTTTTATATGCTACCTTTCAAAACCTTCAAAATACTTCTCATTTTGTGACACTGTTTTTAGCTCATGAGGACGTAGTGGTTGGGTTTGTTATCTTCCATATTAAATTAAGTACCCCTTGACTGGCATGCTTCATCTGCTCGTCACTAATTTTGCAAGAGAGCTGGTCAGACCATTATAAATTCAAAAAAAGAAAAAAAAGGAAAAAGGCACTCCCCCATGGTATGAGATTGTTGGCAGGCACCCGAGGATTTGGTTAGCCATGGTTTGTGAAAGCAAAGGTGGGGAGGAGTGCCAAACTTTATAAAAGAGCATGTAAATGCCTATTTTGAATACTCGGAACTGCTCTCAACTTGTTTAGTATGGAGGATAACAAGAACCCCATTGCCATTCGTTGACAGGAACAACCCCACCTCCCAAAACATTTTTTATCTCTGTTTTAAAATGAAAAGCTCTATCACATGTTTAATCCCCACTTCCCTCTGCAAAATGGCCTTTTTTTACTTTTATGTTAAGTCTTCATCTTCTATCTTTATGCACCAATTAAGAGAGCATAGTTATCATTCTGAGTATAATGTGCATAGTCCCAAAATTTATTATTGATTGATTCATGATTATGGTATTGCTTGTTCTCAAATTATTTGTATCTAGTCACCCTTTAAACTTTGAAGGTGTCCTATACATTTATGTTTTGCTATTTCATGAGGGACAAGCTGAATACCACTTTGCTATGTTTTCTCTATGCTTCAAACAAACAAATAACTTTCAATGTATTATTATTCTTGATCTTTTATTTGTGTTACTTTTCATGTTGTGACATGGTTCCTAAGTTCTATTGTTAGAATTATATCTTTTATACCCATGTTTAGAGTACTTTGATCTCAGCTTGCAATGCCTTACATTGACTTGATCAAGATTGTGTTGGCTGCATGTCACCTCAATTTTTTTTTATCGTTTACCTACTCAAGGACGAGCAGTAACTAAGCTTGGGGATGTTGATACGTCCATAACGTATCTATAATTTTTGATGGCTTTATGCTAATATTATGTTTTTGACACTTGTTTTTATATAAAGTTTATGATTTATTTGGACTAACCTACTAATAGTTGCAACAGTGCACAATATTTTTGTTTTACACTTTGATGTGTAGGAATTACCAAGAATACAAGAGGAAACCTTGTTGGAGTCAACTTGGGACTTTTCCAAAAATCTGTCCCAGAACGTTTTTTGAAGATGGTTACGTTACGGGTCGAAGACCACGTCGAAAAATCCCCAACTACAAAGTTGTTGGAAATTTCACGAGGAACTTCCTAGACATAAAATTTAACTGATTCCGAGTCCGTACGGCCGAGATAAGCCCGATTTACTGCAACCCTAGAGGGTGTGACGGAAATCTGAGAAGCTATTTAAAGGGAGGAAACCTAACTCGTGTGGGACTCCTCCACCCATGAATTGCAGCCGTTAAAAGCCAGGTTTTTGCCTCCTCCATGGATCCCATCTCCATGGGGGAGGGCTCTGATACATCTCAAACGTATCTATGATTTTTGATGCTCCATGCTTGTTTTTACACCATTTGCTTAGTGTTTTGTTACACTTCGTGGCGTTTTTATGCATTTTCCAGAACTAACCTATTAACAAGATGCCACAATGCCAGTTCCCTATTTTTTGCTATTTTTGTATTTTAGAAAAGTTACACAGAAAATATTCTCGGAATTGGACGAAACAAAAGCTGAACCTCCTATTATTTAATGAAGCTTCTAGAAGTCCAAAGAGGAGACAGAGAGAGGCCACGGGCCGGCCACACAATAGGGCGGTGCGGCCAGCCCCTGGCCCACGCCCCCTATGTGTGAGGCCGCCCTGGTCCACCTCTGACGCTGCCCCTTCGCCTATAAAGACCCCCCGATGGGAAAAACCTAAGTACCCGATCAATTTTCTAGAAACACATCGCGATCCGCCGCCATCGTTGACCCGAGATCGGGAGGGTCTAGAAGCTCTTCCTGGCACCCTGCCGGAGAGGGGAATCGCCACCGGAGGTCTTCTTCATCGCCATGCTTGCCTCTAGCGCGATGAGTGAGTAGTCTACCTTAGACTATGGGTCCATAATAGTAGCTAGATGGTTGTCTTCTCCACCATGTGCTTCATGTTTAGATCTCGTGAGCTGCCTTACATGATCGAGATCACCGTTATGTAATTCTACATGTTGTGTTTGTTGGAATCCGATGAATATTGGTGTTATGTTGAGTTGATGTACTGAATCATATATCTTATGTTATCTCTATGTTGTTTATGATCTTGCATGCTCTCCGATATTAGTAGCTATCTTGGCCAAGTAGATACTAGTTTCTCCAAGAGGGGGTATTTATGCTCGATAGTCGGGTTCATGCCTCTATTTAATCTGGGGGAGTGACAGAAACCTCTAAGGTTGTAGATGTGTTGTTGCCACTAGGAAGAAAACAACATTCTTATGTTCAAGGACATTCGTTTTGTTTACATTACACACTTTGCTTAATGCAGTTATCTGTTGTTCACAACTTAATACTTTCAGGGTCCTCGGATGATTCCCCGCGAGTGGATTATTAGTCATAGATGCAGTTGGATGGCGGTCTATGTATTTTGTTATAATGCCCAGAGTAAATCTCATAGTGATCCTCTTGACATATGTATGTTATCTTTATTCTATCAATTGCCCAACTGTAATTTGTTTACCTAGCATGTTGTTATTTATCTTATGGAGAGACACCACTAGTGAACTGTGGACCCCGGTCCAATTTCCTTTACATTGCTATCACCTATTTACTTTACTTGCACTGTTTACTTTCTTGCATACTACTATTGCTTTTCACTCGATACGCTCATTCCTTTGTTTACAGCAAACCGGTGAGATTGACAACCTCATCGTAATTTGAGAGCAAAGTTCTTGGTTGTGTTGTGTGCAGGTGAAGGGTTTCGCAGCATAGTAAATCAAAAAATTTCCTACGGATGCAAACAAGAAAGCCAAGATCTAATCTAGGAGATGTAATCAACGAGAGAGGTAGATGAGATCTTCATACCCTTGAAGATATCGCACAGCGGTAACGTTCAAGAGAACGTGGTTGACGTAGTCGTACTCGCCGTCTCCTCCTCGCGATCCGATCCGATCCTACGCTGCAAGTGGCGGCACCTCCGAGAGTTGCACACGTGCGGTGCAGCGACGTCTCCTCCTTCCTTGGTCCAGCAAGTATGGTGGAGAGATAGATTGGATCAGCAGCACGACGGCGTGGTGCTTATGGTGGAGAGTTTCTGCGGCAGGGCTTCACCTACGCGCAGTCGCGAGAGAGAGAGAGGGAGGGCAGCAGGGGCGGCTAGGGTTTGGGTCTTAGGGTGAGGGAGGGCTGCGCCCCTGCCCCCCCTTATATGGGGGGCTGGGCGGCCAGCTTGGTCCCTCCTCCAATCCCTAGCCGACTTGGATAAGGAAGAGTGGGGGGCAAGTTTCCCCCCCTTCCTTATTTGAAGATTCCTTTAGGGTTTCCCCTTGGGCTTGGCCGGCAGGGCCTTAGGGGCCTTGTGCACCTGGCCCAAGGCGGCCAGGGCACTTCCCCTTAGGCCCATGCAGGCCTCCGTCAAGTGGGCCCACGTTGGTCCCACTCCGGAACCTTCTAGAACCTTTCGGTACAATACCGATAAACTCCGAAACCTTTCCGGAATCCAAAAACTGCTTTCCTTTATATGAATCTTATTCTCCGGACCATTCCGGAACCTCTCGTGACGTCCTGGATCTCATCCGAGACTCTGAACTAAAACTCATAAACCAATTATCCATTCTATCCTAGCGTCGATGCACGTTAAGTGTGTGACCCTACGGGTTCGAGAATATGTAGACATGATCTTCTATCAATAATCAACAGCGGGATCTAGAAACCCATATTGACTCCCACATATTCATCGATGATCATATCAGATGAACCACGATGTCAGGATTCAATTAATCCCGTATATGTATTCCTTTCGTCACACGATATTTTACTCGCCCGAGATTTGATCGTCGGTATCGCCATACCTAGTTCAATCTCGTTCACAGCAAGTACTTTACTCATTCCGTAATCCGATATCACTTTGTGATTAACTCCTTAACCACGTGCTTGCAAGCGATGTTGATATCGATTACCGAGTGGGCCCGAAGTATATCTCTCCGACTTGGGAGGGACAAATTCCATCTCGATACATATAACCCAACAAGTACTTTCCGATCACCTGAGAGACACCTTTATGACCACCCTCACATAGGATGACGTTTGATGACCTCAAAGCTTTCTTCCGATACTAGGGAGTTGTATTATCTCATGGTCTAAGGAATACAATACATGACATAGGAAAAGCTTCGCAAAGATGAATACGATGACACGATCTAATTGCTCAGCTTTATATGGGTCTGTCCATCATATCATTCTCCTAATGATATGATCTCATTATTAATTGACAACACATGTCTATGGTTAGGAAACCTTAACCATCATTAATCAATGAGCTAGTCCATAGAGGCGTACTAGGGACACGGTGTTGTTCATAAACCACACAAGTATTAATGTTTCCGCTTAATACAATTATAGCATGGAGTATAAACATTATCATGAACAAGAAATATGATAATAACAATATTATTATTGCCTCTAGGGCATATTTCCTTCAGTCTCCCACTTGCACTAGAGTCAATAATCTAGTCATACTTGCGCCTTTAACACCTATGGCATTCCGGTGTTATTCATACGCGTTGCATGTGGTAAACCTTATCTACGGGTCTGACACTTTCAGGTCCGTTTGTATTTGCATATTCTTTTGCGTCAGCACGCATTACTCATCTTGTATGAGATAGCATCGTATAAACTTGGTCTTCTGGTGAGACCTTTGTTCCTTGGCCGAGACTATATTGTCACTATTGTCATACAATAGAACTACATAGTACTAGCACAATTAGAAAAATAGTGATATCCACCGTGCGTCAAAATACTCATTGGTCCGCACACATCGGTATGTATGATTTCCAATAAGTCCGTTGCTCGCTCCATTATACCGGAGAACGGGTTTTGATCATCTTGCCCATGAGGCATGGCTTGCATGTGTCAAATGATTCAAAATCAAGAGACTCCAAAAGTCCATCAGAATGGAGTTTCTTCATGCGTTTTACGCCAATATGACCTGGACGACAGTGCCACAAATAAGTTGGATTATCACTATCTACTTTGCATCTTTTATGCCACTTCTAAAACGATTATATACTTAGCCCTCGTTGCAGTGTCCGCCACAATATTAACATTGGAACTCATCCAAGTCATCATGGAACTTTCTTCCATCTTATTATGCCACCTTATAACTCAAAACAAATAGCTTAAAAATTGAGATAAAATTTTACTTGTATGTGTGACAAAGCCAATGTAACTCATTGCAATGAACCATTTGTCACTTCTGCATACAGAACATATTCTTACTTCTTCGAAAGTGCATAAGAATATCTTTACTATTGTCCAATGATCATCATATGAATGCTATAACCTTTAGAGCATTGGACAGATCTGGATCTACATATCATGGTATACAAGATTGATAAAATCATTCTTGTGGTTTCACTCATCAAGTGTCAAAACAATTGATTCTTGCTCCAACCTCTTCCATGCAACAAGAACCATTCTTATTGTTTCCATATTGAACAAATTCAATATTTCATCTATGTACTCTGGCAAAACTATATTAACGCCTCAATCTATCTGTATAGACATTGATGCTTAATATTCTGGTTTTACCTAAGTCTTTCATCAAAAACTAATTTTAATGAAAACTTAACAATATCAAGAAAAACACATAATTTCCAATGAACGATATGTCATCTACATAAAGCATTAGAAATATGTCTTAACGCTCCCACTTACTTTCTTGTAATACAAGCATCTTCAAATATCTTGATGAAATTAACACTTTAACATTTTCATCATTGAAGATTCCAACTTCGCTATGCTTTCTTCTACCATAGAAGTTTGCATACATATCTAGCAACCTTTGAATCAACAAAACCCATTGGGTCGTGTCAGTTACACGTCCTTGGTGTGCATTCCAGTAGAGGAATGTTGTTTCGTTTATTCAACTATCATATCTTAATATGTAATTGTTGCTAGAATAATTCATATGACGAAGTCAGGGCCCATCATCGCTTCTTTGTATATTGTTGGTTACTATTATCTAATAATATCTCGTCCTCAAATCTTGCTATTTGATTACGACCAACTTGGTTAAATAGGAACTTCGATGTCGTGACTACAACATATTGTAGACGCGTGAGCTATGAATGTAGTTGCCGCTTCCAGAACATTTTTCTGGTGCTGCGCTACTCTGATCATCTTGCTCAGATTCAATAACCTCATCAAGTTCTATCTTCCTCCCACTTAAACCTTTCGCGAAAAACTCCTTCATAAGAAATTCACTTCTTTTAGTGACAATCACTATGTGTTTGGGTTCATAGTAGAAGGAATACCCATCGACTTTCTTTGGGATAACCTACAAAGACTTACTAATTCGATTTTGGTTGTAAACATTTTACACATATGCCTTGCATACCAAAATTCAAGAAAAGACAACTATAACTTGTATGGTGTCATTTCAGCGGATTATGATGGTGCTCTATTTAGTGAAAAGCGGTAGTCTCTAAAGCATAATCCACAAATTATATTGGTAGTTTATTTCATCATTGATCTAACCATGTCAAACAAGGTTTGATTACATCCATCAAAAACTCCATACTCATATGGTGTTTATCATGATGCAAGTTTGTGGAACAATTCCTCTAACTCTTAGATGTTTGCTAAACTTGTAACTCAAATATTCTTCTTTATGATCTAATCATACTACTTGAATATTCTTGTTACAACAATTTTCACTTCATAAATTGAACAATTTCAATTGTTTCATACTTCTATCTCATCAAGCAGATATACCATACATCTATTCGAGTCATTGATGAAATAGAAAATACACCATGATTGACTTCACACCATGGACTACATACATCAACATGTACGATCTTCATTTAGTTAGTCACTTGTTCTGTCCATGGCCCATGAACGGAGTTTAATCATCTTTAGGAAAAGTCTCACAAGCGTCAATCAATTCAAAATCAAATGACTCGAAAATCTATCAATATAGAATTTCTTTCATGTTTTGTTTCCAATATGACTTAAACGGCGGTGTCACATATAAGTGAAATTTGTTTTGTCTTGCGACCTTTAGCATCAGTGTTATAAATGTCTATTTCACCAACAAGATAATATTAATCTATCCATCGATTATGGAAGACGGTAATAATTTGAACAACCATTGCTCTCATAATACCAGAACAAAATAACAATTATTAAGTTCATGAAATATCTTGAAGGCTAGGTTTGATGTCGACGAGAAGCACAATAACACTTTTATTTGTATCTCGACATGCATCACTACCATATTCTTTTACTAGTTACTTAGGCCATCATAGTTCTTGTATTGTTGCTTTGTATGACATTTCATACCAACAATCTAGTATCCAATACCCAAGAATTATGTACTAGCAAAGAATACATCTATAACATGTATATCATTTATATACCTGAGATGGAATTTTCCAGTCTTTTACTTTTCTACCAAATATTTTTGCAGATCCTATTTAGCATTTCCTCTCTATTTAGAAGAATCTATCGACATCAATAGTGGCATCAATCATTTGATACATAGTCCAAAGGATGTTAGTCAAATACTAATAGCCTTGGATTTTGCACTTTGAAGTGGATCGCCATCATCATATGATTGGTATTCTTCCAGATTCCATTCTTTAGTATTCTTTTGGTATAGCAAAACAATTTAGCCAATACCTTTTCATTCGTCCTATCATGACATCTTTCATGATGAAACTACTATAGCTTATAAGGATGAATGCAAGTATAATATTAGTTCCCAAACTTTTGGGTGATCGGGATGCCTAGCATCTTCAATCTTCGCATATAGTCATACAATATGAGCATATGTTCTTTTACTAAATTATACTTCATCATTTTGCAAACAATCAAAGTCTTAGATATCAAATATCTTTCACTTCTTATTTGTTTCTGAAACAATTCTTTCAGCTCGATGATCACTTTGATTCTCAAACAATTTTGAAGATCAATTTATCATGAAGGCAAACATATGATCTTTAGATACTAAACTTGAATCGTTGCTCTTAGATTAATACAATTTATTAAATCGTATGGAGCAAGCAAGGTTTGCTAAAGTTTGCAATAGGACTTAATCTTTAGTCTTGACATTCTAACTAAACGGCACTAGACCGAAAAGTGATTATCCAGAATTCTATAGTTCTTTTAACTCAATTAAGCTAAGTGTTGGTGGGAAACGGTGCCAAAGACTACAACGACTTATGCAAATACAACAAGATTTAGTTCAAGATAATTAGTTCAAGTTAATCAAATTACTAGATGAACTCCCACTAAATTCAACATCCCTCAAGTTGTTTTAGTGAACACGATCCAAATTCACCACACCTAATCCGATCTTCACGAGAAGAGATGTGGTTTCAATGGTGGACAACTAAGTGTCGATCATATCATTCATATGACTCATGTTTAACCTTTCGGTTCGTGTGTTCCGAGGCCATGTCTGTACATGCTAGGCTCGTCAAGTCAAACCCAAGTATCTCCGCGTGTGCAAAACTGGCTTGCACCCGTTGTATGTGAACGTAGAGTTTATAGCACCCGATCATCACGAGGTGCTTGAAAATGACGAACTTTCGCAACGGCGCATACAAGGGGAGAACACAATTTTATCTTGATCTTTAAGTGAGGAATCATCTTATAATGCTACCGTCGCGATCTAAGCATAATAAGATACATAAAAGGATAAACATCACATGCATATAATTTTATGTGACATGGTATAGCCAATCTCCGCGCCATGATCTCCATCTTGTGCGCGCCGGCATGATCTCCATCACTCCACCATGATTGCCTCCACCATGAATAGCAACTACAACTATTGCTAACTACTTAGCGATAAAGTAAAGCTATTACATGGCGTATAAGAAGTTGACACGCAGGTCATACACAATTATAAAGACAACCATATGGCTCCTGCCGGTTGTGAACTCATCGACATGCAAGTCGTGAAAGATTACAAAACATGATCATTGCATACATCTCAATTCATACACATCATGTCTTGGGCCATACCATATCACAAAACACTCCCTGCAAAAACAAGTTAGACGCCTCTACTTTGTTGTTGCATGTTTTACGTGGCTTATGGGAGTAGCAAGCTAAGAACGATTCTTACCTACGAAAAGCCACAACGGTGATATTATGGTTGCTAACATCCGATGTAAGTCCCATGACTACTATAGTGAGAGAAACTGGCATCCACCAGCCGCATGTGTGGAACAAGCCACACGTCAAGTGTGGAGCCGGTCTCGCGAACGCGGTCGCGTAAAGTTGGCCTGGACCGCTTCGATCTCACTATACCGCGCCATAAGAAATACACAACAAGAGGTTTGCAACAGAAAACATCAACGCCCGCAACAAGCATATTGCGTTCTACTCGTGAAACACATCTACGCATAGATCTAGCTCTGATACCACTGAAGGGTTTCGCAACATAGTAAATCAAAAATTTTCCTACGGATGCGAACAAGAAAGCCAAGATCTAATCTAGGAGATGTAATCAACGAGAGAGGTAGATGAGATCTTCATACCCTTGAAGATATCGCACAGCGGTAACGTTCAAGAGAACGTGGTTGACGTAGTCGTACTCGCCGTCTCCTCCTCGCGATCCGATCCGATCCTACGCCGCAAGTGGCGGCACCTCCGAGAGTTGCACACGTGCGGTGCAGCGACGTCTCCTCCTTCCTTGGTCCAGCAAGTATGGTGGAGAGATAGATTGGATCAGCAGCACGACGGCGTGGTGCTTATGGTGGAGAGTTTCTGCGGCAGGGCTTCGCCTACGCGCACTCGCGAGAGAGAGAGAGGGAGGGCAGCAGGGGCGGCTAGGGTTTGGGTCTTAGGGTGAGGGAGGGCTGCGCCCCTGCCCCCCCTTATATGGGGGGCTGGGCGGCCAGCTTGGTCCCTCCTCCAATCCCTAGCCGACTTGGATAAGGAAGAGTGGGGGGCAAGTTTCCCCCCTTCCTTATTTGAAGATTCCTTTAGGGTTTCCCCTTGGGCTTGGCCGGCTGGGCCTTAGGGGCCTTGTGCACCTGGCCCAAGGCGGCCAGGGCACTTCCCCTTAGGCCCACGCAGGCCTCCGTCAAGTGGGCCCACGTTGGTCCCACTCCGGAACCTTCTAGAACCTTCCGGTACAATACCGATAAACTCCGAAACCTTTCCGGAATCCAAAAACTGCTTTCCTTTATATGAATCTTATTCTCCAGACCATTCCGAAACCTCTCGTGACGTCCTGGATCTCATCCGAGACTCCGAACTAAAACTCATAAACCAATTATCCATTCTATCCTAGCGTCGATGCACGTTAAGTGTGTGACCCTACGGGTTCGAGAATATGTAGACATGATCTTCTATCAATAATCAACAGCGGGATCTGGAAACCCATATTGACTCCCACATATTCATCGATGATCATATCAGATGAACCACGATGTCAGGATTCAATTAATCCCGTATATGTATTCCTTTCGTCACACGATATTTTACTCGCCCGAGATTTGATCGTCGGTATCGCCATACCTAGTTCAATCTCGTTCACAGCAAGTACTTTACTCGTTCCGTAATCCGATATCACTTTGTGATTAACTCCTTAACCACGTGCTTGCAAGCGATGTTGATATCGATTATCGAGTGGGCCCGAAGTATATCTCTCCGACTTGGGAGGGACAAATTCCATCTCGATACATATAACCCAACAAGTACTTTCCGATCACCTGAGAGACACCTTTATGACCACCCTCACATAGGATGACGTTTGATGACCTCAAAGCTTTCTTCCGATACTAGGGAGTTGTATTATCTCATGGTCTAAGGAATACAATACATGACATAGGAAAAGCTTCGCAAAGATGAACACGATGACACGATCTAATTGCTCAGCTTTATATGGGTCTGTCCATCATATCATTCTCCTAATGATATGATCTCATTATTAATTGACAACACATGTCTATGGTTAGGAAACCTTAACCATCATTAATCAATGAGCTAGTCCATAGAGGCGTACTAGGGACACGGTGTTGTTCATAAACCACACAAGTATTAATGTTTCCGCTTAATACAATTATAGCATGGAGTATAAACATTATCATGAACAAGAAATATGATAATAACAATATTATTATTGCCTCTAGGGCATATTTCCTTCAGCAGGTTCCACGTTGCTACTAGTTGAAGATGCACTAACAAGTATCGTTAACGACGCCCTTGTTGGAGTGTCACTAAGCTAGCAAGCATCACCTTCTGGAGTTTGGCTTTTTCCTACTGGACTGATAAACCTTGGTTTCTTACTGAGGGAAAATTGCTGCTGTACTCATCATACCTTCCTCTTGGGGTTCCCAACGGGATGGTGATTTACATCAACACCGTGCCGCAACAAGCAGGCTCCCACGAAGCTATGAAGGAAGGGGGCTAAGGGGCGGCGCTCCCCATGATGCCGGCGGCAGGCTCCCTGGCCGCCATTGCCACCCTGCGTCTCTCACTGCCCCCTTCATCGTCTTCACCGCCATCTCCATCACCAACTCCTCCTTGTATACAGTGGTTCATCCTCCCACACATCTCTGTACCGTCCTATGTAAACATGGTTTTCGATGCTATAAGTTATAATCCTATGATCTATGTCATGTTTGTGTAGTTTATTTGTCTTTTGATTGCTTGGTTGAATATCTTTAGTTCATTAGAGTTTTATGTTGATATGGTATAGTCCTTTGGTGTCCATTATATTTGTGCGCGCATGGATTAAACATCATAGGGTTTGTAGTATGTGTAAGAGGAAGGGGAAGTTCTGCCGGAGTGACAGAAACCTGAGGACGTGAACCGGAATGTTGCATGTATGGGCGTAAGAGGACCATTAGCTTAAGGCTATGGTTGGGGAAACCTTAATGCATTGTTAGTATTTGCGGATTCTTGCTAACAATCCAATCATATAGTACTTGTAATTCAAAGTAGTGAAGTGCATGTATATATAGCCTCTCCCACATAGAAAACTGCATCGAAGACAATGAACCCGATTTATTCGCTAATTGAACTTGGACAAAGCCACCACTATTACCATCACTTTTCCACACTCATGGTTTCGTTAGTTTAGTGTATTTTGTTGCTGCAGCAACTTACTTTACTTTCTTGTTATTTATTTTAATGCAAAGCTATCTCTAGTACCCATATTGTTGCTCTAGTTTTATTTCCTAGATAATGCAAACGTTAAGTGTGCGTAGAGTTGTATCAGTGGTTGATAGAACTTGAGAGGACATTTAACATACCTTTAGCTCCTCGTTGGGTTTGACACTCTTACTTATCGTAAAGGCTACACATGATCCCCTATACTTGTGGGATATCACTCCTCCCCGTCTTTTATGTGCATAAACACATCACATAGATGGTCATCAAGAATTCTCAGAATGCATCCCACAAAGACAATATTGGCTTCCTCGAACTTTTTCTCATCCTCGTCAGATATAGTTTCTTCAGGTTTGCCTTTACTAATCTGGAACACTTTTATTGTGGTCAGCGAAAGCTCAGCTTTGTACCACCACCTCTTAAAGTGCACACCGGTAAACTTATCCGGCCTCAGTGCATCGGTAAAACCATCCATTGATAATTCAGGAAATTGCCTACAATTAGGTTTTTGGATTGTTGGATAGTTAGACACAATTTCCATGATTAATTCCATAATATTAAACATGACAATACCAGCTACTACCACATGTAAATTGAATATACTAGATATAGTAAACAGCAAGATGAACGGAAACAAGTAGCAGCTAAACATGTACTCGTAGGACATGATGAATAACCAAATAGGAGCACGTCACACGTACCGTTCGCTTACAGAGGTAGTCGCATCAGTAACGTTGTTGATGGCAATGTTGAAGAAGACTGGTCGAAGCAGACGGTGATGAAGACGACGTTAGGCAGCACCGCCTGACTTGGATGGAAGACGACCCGTGATGAAGAACTTAAGCAGTCGCGAAGAGCGCTTCCCAAAAACCTAATTCGCCCTAGGAACGCAAAGGCGAGTGGTTCCGGAGACCTGCTCCCCCGTTCGCCGGTGCACGCCGACGCTCAGGATGGAGTAGACTACGAAGGCGGCGCAAGCAGCGAGAGGTGGCAAAACCCTAGATTGGTTTTTAGGATGTGTGCGGCGATAGCCGGGCAAGACTTTATATAGGCGCGCAGAGGAAAACCCTAGAGAATGTGGGCCACGCCCACACCTGTGCATCAAAAAGATAAGCTCGGCTCCGAGGCTCAATTCCCCAATTTCGCAAACAGCAGCGCACGCGTAGTGTCGTGTCGTGTCGAGACGAGCGAGAAGGAGGAGGAGTGCGCGTGTGACACTTCTCTTCTCACTCACTTATCAAGTGGTGCAACATCCCACCTTATATGTTGGTCTACATCTCTCTTAACTTTCCATGTGGGACTAAACTAGCTCCTACCTCTTGCCTTTGTGCAGTCAAAAACTTGGGCTGCATGTCACATGGGCTCACACACATGGGCTTTGAGATTTCTTAGAAATTTCTGAAATCTAATATGGACCACTAGTTTTGGGCCCAATATTTCAACAAAAAATAGCATATTCAACAAAATCCCCATTTGTTTACAGAAAAATCTAAAATAGCATGTCGCCACTTGCAACACAAAATTACATTTTTTCTCAAATAAACAACATTATAGAAGCATGTTTGCAGCATTTGAAAAACTCATCGTAGCATAGAATATCATTTCAGCATTTTCCACGTGGACACACACAAAAAATATCAAGAGTTAACGTATCCCGGCCCGCGAATCCAATTGTGAACAAGATACCGTGTTCCTAATTATAGACAAAATTTGGGAAAAGGGAAACACAAAGAGTTGCAATTAACGTTGCAATTAATCACAAAATTAAAAGAGATTTGGTTTCTCTTTGCCCAAGAACGGAGGGAAGGAAGCTGCGAGCGATCACCACGTCTGCTCTCGCTGCGACGGGCTCCTCCAGAAGCCGGTGCCGTAGAAGCGCGCCCACACCTCCTTCTCCGCCTCGACGAGCTCCACCTCCTCCTCCGCCGTCGCCGCCGCGGGCCTGGCAGGCCAGTGGCACCACCCCTGCTCCTCCTCGGCCGCCAGCGCCGCGTGCTTGGCCCGGACCGCGGCCACCGTCCTGGGCGAGGCGTTCCCGGCGAGGATGAGGTCCTCCATCTCCTTCATCCGCCTGGCCAGGGCGCCGCGGCGCCGGTTACGCTGGTTCCGAATGGTGCGGCGGCAGAGCGCGGCGGGCGCGCGCACGGCGGCGAGGACGACGAGCTCGACCACGGCGAATGGGATGCAGCAGCACACGGCCGCGCACCCCGCCGCCGTCCCCGCCGCCACCTCCCCGCACCCCGGCTTCCGCCCCCGCCGCCGCCGCGTGTCCACGGCTGCTGGCGGCGACCGCCTCAGCCGGCTCTCCTCCGTCCTCGCAGGCGACGCCGCCAATGCCGCCACGCGGTTGTGGTGTACCCAGCTGGCTGCCATTTTATACGGGCTCTGACCGATTGATCACGCGCGCACGTACGCGTCCACTGGCGGTACGTGGCGGTGGCGCCTGCTCCGTCGTCAAAGGCTCCGCCGCGACGCCATTAGGATTTTTAGGAGGCGAGCGGCCGTGGTAGGCGTCGGCGACCGTGGACGTCGGGAGATGAAGATTGGAGGTTCCAGGAGGGCATCGTGCGGCGAGCAAGGCGTATATAGCGGGTCTGGGCTCACCGGCCCGTCCGGGTTTCGTGGCGCAGGACCCGCTAAGCCGCTAGTGGGGCCCACGTGTGGCCCGCGCGACCTGTGCCACGTGTCGGCCGCGGGAAAGAATGTACAGTACTACAAATTCCCCGAAGAAATTCATGTCCCAGTTTCCGTCTCCTCCGATTCGCATACGCGCGCGAGAGACGAGTTCGCCATTGCCGTCGCGATCATCATCCATAGATTAATGGGAGGAGCACGTCGTGCGCGCGACGACGGGGTCCTCTGGGCGGTGGCGGAGGCCGTTTGACCCGCGCGCTATCATAGACCATGGAGGTAATTTTTAAAGGATCGATGCTCGTCGTTCGTGCGTGGTGTTTGACGTAATGCGCGGCTGACGGTGCGTGCAGAAGGACAGCGTCGGCGTCGGCGTCGGCGGGGCGCGGAGGGTGACGTCGCTGGCCGCGGCGGGCGGGAGGGAGATGGACTCGCCGCGGTTCCGGGCGATCCTGCGGGCGACCAGCGGGCGGCGGAAGCCCCGCCCGCCGGACGTCAAGAGCTTCTCGCACGAGCTCAACCCGGGGAGCGGCGCCGGGGGCGCGGGGCACCAGCAGCACCACTTCGCGGCGCGGAACAGGCCGCGCGGGGGCGAGGAGTTCATCGGCGCCATCAAGACCAAGTTCATCCGGCTCAAGGAGGAGGTGGACAGCGAGCTAGGCGTCTTCGCCGGGGACCTCGTCGGCGTGCTGAACCGGACGGCCGACGAGGAGGACGGACAAGGAGAGGAGGACCAGCAGCACAAGGAGTGGCGCGTCACGCTCGAGGACCTGCTCGTCGTCGCGCAGAAGTGCGCCGAGATGAGCCCCGAGGAGTTCTGGGTCAAGTGCGAGGGCATCGTGCAGGCCCTCGACGACCGCCGCCAGGAGCTCGCCATGGCGGGCGGCGTTGTCAAGCAGGCGCACACGCGCATCCTCTTCATCCTCACCCGATGCACGCGCCTCCTGCAGTTCCGCAAGGAGCTCGGGGGCTACGGCTACGCCGATTACGACAGGCATCAGCACGTGCTCGGCCTGCACCAGCTCAGTGACCTGGGGCTCTACCCGTTCCAGGCCGGGGACGGCGGCTCCACGGACCTAGGACGCAGGAGCACCTCCAGCCTGACCGAGCTCAAGGAGAGGCTCATAAGGAGGAGGATGCTCGAGCAGAAGCACCTTACACTCGACTTTGCCGGGCGGCACTTCTTGGCAGAGTCCGGCGATTCTCCGGGCAGTGGCAGTGGTGGCAAGATATCCTCTTGGAAGAAGCTTCCCTCGCCCGCCGAGAAGAACCAGCACAAGAGCGCGGAGGCAATGGAGGACAAGGTCACCACTACGAAGAAGGCAATAACCAGGAACAAGATCGATGTGGACGAGATTGTTGAGAGGATCGACGCCGCTAGCATTCACCCGGATGGCCTGGCTTCTCTTGGGGACTCTGCCATCAAGATCGAGATTTCACCCGAGTACCCAGGTGCCCAGCAAATAATCGTCGATGGCAAGCCAAGGATGATATGCAGGATCTGCGATTTTGAGATCCCTATGTCTTGTGCGGAGGGCCATTTCATAGTATGCACGCTGGCTGATCGGTGTGATTCAAAGGGCTTGAGTACCGACAAGCGGCTGCAGAGAGTTTCCGAGGTCCTTGAGAGGGTCCTCGCTTGTTTCGAAGCAAAAAGCCCGCATGATGCAGAATTTAGTCCTGAGAACGCGAGAGCGAGCACATCAAGTTTAACGGAAGAAGAATCTAATGGGTCCATGGATCATGATAATGACTTGTCTCATCTGCTGACAGTGCCATCAACAGAATTGTTTTCACAAGTAGTTCCCTGATCTCCTGTTTCAGATAATTTGAATTCCTCTGATTTGATCATAGTGGATTGTTGACATTGCATTAATGAAATTGGCAGGAAGCACTGACACCAGCATCAGGAAGCTTGTCACAGTCGCCATTATTGACACCAAGAACTAGCCACGCAGAATCACAGCTGACCAGACACAAGGCATTTGTCGAACTAGAGAATTTTCAGCAGGTTTGTTAGGCCATCTTTATTTTCTTGTTAGGTGTTCACCCATTCTTTTCATGGACATGATTTTCTATAGAAGTGGTAATAAACTATGCTTCTTTGATGGCCTAAACTTTGAATATACTACCTTTTTGCAGGTTGAAAGTTTATTGACCATTGCTAGAGGCATTGAGAGCATAAAAAGTTCAGAGTACAACTCACTAGAGGACTTGAGCTCTTACCTTGAAGACTTGAATGCTGTTATTGACACGAGAAAAGTTGATGCCCTTGTTGTGGAGACGTTTGGGAGAAGGATAGCTAAGTTACTACAGTAAGTGCATTGCCCGTTTATCTTTGTGCCATTTACGCACTGTGCATTTCTAATTCATTTTTTCCATTACAAGCAATATACAGATTGCAGTTTCATGACTCTAATTTCACATAACTCAAAAATGTTATTCTTACGGTCATTTTAACATTGTGAGCTCTCAGGGAGAAATTTATGCAACTATGTGGACAAATAGATGACATGAGCAGTGATTCATTAGGTCCAATAGATGAAGATGGTCCTTTGGAGAATAGTGTGAACTCAAGAACAAGCCAACTGAACGGGAAGTTTAAGGATCGTACCTCAATTGAGGACTTTGAAATTATAAAGCCGATCAGCCGTGGTGCATTTGGGCGTGTATTTCTTGCAAAGAAAAGGGTAACAGGAGACCTTTTTGCCATAAAGGTAATGATAAGTACACTATCCTGATTCCTTCACAATGTCTTAGCACCTTTATATTGAACACAAGAAATATACAAAGTTAAGGTATCTACTTGGACTTTTTGTTCTTTTATCGGAAGAAGGGCTTCTGTTCGTATTTGATTTCATAAAAGATCCAAGCTCTTTGTAGCATCCTTTATTATTTGGGATTTCTATTTTCGTGCCCTCGGTTCCTTAGTTGTACTCAGTTTTTCCTAGCTCCTTAGTTTTTCCTCAGTTTTGTCCAAGCCCTTGTCTGAAACCGTCACAAGTGCTGGAACGGCCGGTTGCCCGACGGCGAACACCTTTGACCGTTAACTGCTGACTAGTGGGGCAACGTAGAGCCCGCAAAGCCACGTCAGAGCATCCATCTTTGTTTGACCGTAAGCATCGCCGTATCCCTGACCAAAACGCGGACGAGTGGGGCTTCGGTATATCGAATGACAAGTGGGGCCATGACGTTGATACAAGGGGCAATACAGGGGTATGATTAGATTTTTAAACGGAGCTCTACAGCGATGGCACAGAGGAGGAGGAGGTGGCCTGCGGGGTGCCGAGATGAGATCGACGTCCACAAAGAACTGCATGAGGCGAGACCAGACACATTAGATAGATATGAACTAGACGCGTTTAACCATGCAAAGAAGAGAAGAAATGGTCGAGGACATCGACGACGACCTCAACACCTTGACTGACGGTGTCGGACACGAACGCGAGCAATGTAGAGAAAACTAGTGTCTCTCCTTTCTGGCGTGTATAGATAGGTGCTCGGGGAGTGTGGTGGCGAAGGGAAAGACCTCGCGGTGGTCTGTGGCGTCCAGCATAGCGGGGCAGTGTGGCCGTGCCCATAGCGGCGTGCATGTTCGGCATTGGCATCAGCATGTATGTTCGTCATTGGCCTCGGCGGTATCTCTGGTGTGTCAGTGATCGAATGAGGGGACGGAATTGAGGGTGCATCCCGACGGTGACCTAGCAGTAGCGGCGAGCATGCATACCCGTTCTGACCATGCCGATATCGGCATCGGCATCGTTTGGAGGCTGTGGTGCTCGAATCATAGTGGAAATTGCGATTCTCTATTATTTTTACATGCATAATATAGAAAATAGCTAGATCTATAAATCGATGCATATGAAGCTACATATATATATTCTTGGTCATAATCCCCTTAGATGCATGGCTTCACGTCGTCGTTGCTTTCATCGTCAGTATCTTCGTCGTCCGTGTAGTAGTACTTCCTGCACGTTGTTCCATCGAACACCTTCACTGTGAGCACATAATCGCCTTCATATTTGAAGTGTAGGAAGCAGCTGAAATCCACATCGTGCGCGATGGCGAAATTCTCCCAGCCCTTGTCGAGGTACATCCGGCATTGTCCGTCAAATAGGACCTCCACGGTCCAGAGACGAGGACCGCAGTCAGCTGCTCGCAGATACACCTTTGCGGGCTCCTGGCCATCAAGATAGTCCGCAAACTTTTGTGGGAGTGCCTGCAAAGAGATCGAGCGCCGATCGTTTAAAATTAAAGGTTTTTTAGAACATGCATATAATTAATCACATGCATCATATATGTGGGAACATGTACGTACCTTCTTGGCCAAAGGGTCTTCATAGATGGTGATGAAGAACTCCTCTATGATCAATGGCAGTGTTGACGGTGGTGGTGGCAATGATGATGATCCACCACCCCGGCCGCCCCTTCCCCTTCCCCTTCCCCTTCCGGTCGACGTCTGAGATGTGAAAGCCATGACAATGGATCAAGTGTATGTGAACGAAGAAGAGAGAGATAGAAATAAAGAAGAGAGAGGCAGAACCTATTGACATGAGGGATGGCCGTTGTGGGGGTTTATAAGGGAGAGATGACCGTTGTGGGGTTTACACCATAAATTAAGGTAGAGATGACCATTGTGGGGGTTTACACAATAAATTAAGGAGGAGATGACCGTTGTGGGGGTGGTTTATATCTCAACAAAAAAGTAATGCCTAAACGAAATGGAAATTCGTGATAGTTCATCATTTTACTGTGAAAAGTAAAGCCTACAAGAAATGGAAATTCGTGATAGTTTATCATTTCAACGTGAAAAGTAATGCCTACAAGAAATGGAAATTCGTGATAGTTTATCATTTTACCGTGAAAAGTAATGCCTAAAAGAAATGAAAATTCGTGATAGTTCATCATTTTACCGTGAAAAGTAAAGCCTACAAGAAATGGAAATTCGTGATAGTTTATCATTTTACCGTGAAAAGTAATGCCTACAAGAAGTGGAAATTCGTGATTACCAAACTTGTTGAATCTGGTGGCACACTCATCATTTAGCATACATAGAGGGGTAGTAGTTTGCCACCGACAGATAGAGAGAGGGTGGCACGATCCTGCCCGTTAGATCATAGGATCAACGGTAGGTGGGCATGATCCGTGTGACAACAGCTCGACCAATCAGGCCAAGTTTGGGCTTTTATGAGAAGAGAGAGGGTAAAACTGAGTAGTATCAAGGATACAAGGGCAAGTAAATAGTAAACAGGCTAAGGAATTCAAATAAGAGATTTAGAAAAAGAAAAACACATGTTTTGTACAATGAAACCCAGGTTGGCCTACCTCAAAGTATTAGCAATTCAAATATACATGAGTATAAAAATTATGGCCTTATTCAGACAAACTATGTTTTGGGTATAGATATTTTGAGAAGGGATTTGAGTGGAAAGCCATGAACCTTCATAGCTACTAGTGATTTCAGAAGTGGCCATTTGTGTGAAAACTTGATTTATATATGATTGTTATAATTTCCTACGTGGCAGGTCGCGTAACAAGACTCCATGAGTAGGAGGCACTATGATTTTATTTTTTTGAATTTTTTTGCGCACGAAATGACTCAATTAGATGGCTTAATCCCATCTGTTGACCAGCCACTTGAGGGTAAAACTGAGTATATTGTACTAGCCAGTATTAGTACTCGAGGGGAAAACTGAGTACAGATATTTTTCCAGTGCAAGACTCGAGGGTAGAACTGAGTACACGTAACGGTACTGACGTGCAGTCCCACAGACGCGTGCCGCGGTGAGCAGCGGTTAGCCACGTGGTGCGCGTGTTGAGACCAAACGTCAACTGCTGAGACGAACCGTCACTTTGCCAGTACAGAGCCCCTCTCTCCCTCCCTCTGCACACAGTCATTATAACTCACGCACGCAACCACGCCTCTCACGTCCCATCACCTTCTCCAAAAAACCCCAGCTGCCCTATGCGCCCTCCCCTGCCAGTGATGGAGAAGAAGAATGCGCCGGCGGCCATCGCCCCCGAGCCCGTCGCCTCTGAGCCCGTCGCATCCGAGCCCGTCACCGCCGAGCCCATCGCATCCGAGGCCATCACCGTCGAGCCTATCGCCTCCGAGGGCGGCGCATCCAGGCGCGGCGCCTCCGTGAACTGGGCCTCTCTCAGGGCTGATGGACCACTTCACAAGATCGGCGCCTGCTTACTGGCGAACGAGGAGTACGTGGACACCTACTCTGCTTTGAGGCAAGTTTGTACTAATTGGCGATCAGATTTACCTGAGCCCGATGTGCACCTGCACGAATGGATCATGGTAGAGCACGCCCTACCATGCACCGCTGAGTTCTCCTTCCTCCACCTCCGCACATCCCGCTACGCCACCATCGATCTAACGGAATTTCATGCAAGGTTCAAATTTCTCCATATCTATAGAGTTAATCTATTTTTATTTTCAATCGTAAATATCTTAGTGCTGAATGTTATCTTCATCAACTCCCTTTTAGATACTACTTCGTCGGCTTTTACCGTGGCATCATCGTGCTTGCCCAGAGGAACCAGCCGCACAAGATACGGCTTCTGAACCCACTCACAAAGACATTGAACGCTACGTTTGAGGCGCAGATGCCATCTCTAATTGTGGAGTCAGTCGCTGTAATGAAGTCCCCGACTATGGTCTTTATTTGCACAGGTTACCCCAATGAAATTGCTTGGATCGATGAGAGCTCTCCTACTAAGGATATAGATGTAGAAGATTGGGGAGAAGGAAGATTTTCGATCGAGGACGATTCTCTGCGTTGCATTACCCCGTTCAATGGTGAATTGTATGCAATAGCTGTGAACAATTTTGAGTTTGGAACATTAGTGTGCACCAACAATGTCCAGTTGGAGAAGCGCGCGAGCACTATCAACATGGAGACACTATTTTCATTTTTCCAGAACTTGGAAATGACAAGTTCTACCTTGTGAAGTCTGATGGTGATCTGCTGCTTGTGTTGTTGGGCGGCAGCAGTGGCAACAGGCATTTGGAGGAAGGTCAACCATTGGTGTACCGTGTGGACACTGAGAGCCGCTCTCTCCATGCCATCAACATTGGTAGTCGTGCCTTCTTCGTCAGTTATAAACGGTGTATCTCCGTCGACACCAGAGTGCACCCGACAGTTCGACCTGGCTGCATCTACTATGAGGACGGTTATATCAGACAGTACTTTGATGATAGAAAGGACTGGGATGAGTGGCCACGACATGTGGATAGATTAGATTACGACGGTCTGAAAATAGAACAAAGGCCATACCGTTTGGAGGATCTATTGGCTGCACACTGCAGACGGAAGGAGTTCAGTCAATATTTTTTTCGTCTCATGGAATATAGCAATGACAAAATATATGATGAAGAATGAATAACCTTCATGTTGGGCATACATTGCATCTTATATTATTTTTAGCTTAGTTTGTCGTGAACATTAACATCGTTATTGGCTGCTTTTGGCTGCTGTATGCAGTTTATGTATTATACTATACTAGCTTCTAGATTAGCTTCTAGATTTGTTACCATATTGGGCAAAAAATGAGGGCCAAAAGGCAGCAATCATTAAAGAAAGAAAGAAATAGAAGCTTCTCTAGATTTGATACTAATTTGGTGAAAAGAGAGAGATCTGTTACAGAGAGAGAGGGGAAAAAGACGCTCTGAAAAGGCGCCCTGAAATGGCAATGCCAATTTGGCCCGAGAGAGACAGAACCGAGCTCTCACGTACAACCAAACGCGGTCTCGTCCTGTCCCACGCGGTCCCTTTCTACCAGCCCCACGCGACGTGGCCCCACACGACGCGGCCCCACACGTCAGCATGGAAACGGTCAACTTAACGGGAATCCTCCTGTCCGAGCTTCTTTTGAGGGTTTCAGACAAGGGCTTGGAGAAAACTAAGGAAAAACTAACGAGCTGGGGAAAACTGAGTACAACTAACGAACTGAGGGCACGAAAATAGAAATCCCTTATTATTTAGTTAATTGTGAACCAATTATGAGTAAAATGAAGACTTGCTGAAGACAATTAGAGAACTATTCAAAAGAAATTAAATTTTAAAAATTACGCATGATCTGCATTGCTAGCTTTGTTCGCCAAAAAAAATTTCATTCCTAGCTCCAATAGTTAGTTTTAATCATTAGCCGTCGAGCTTTATGGAATCATTCCAATGCAGGTTCTCAAGAAAGCTGATATGATCCGCAAGAATGCAGTTGAAAGCATCCTGGCAGAGCGTGACATCTTAATATCTGTTCGTAACCCGTTTGTGGTACGTGCGCTGAATGTTTAGCATGGTGTCATACTG
Source organism: Dactylis glomerata (assembly GCA_007115705.1). Classification (NCBI taxonomy): domain Eukaryota; kingdom Viridiplantae; phylum Streptophyta; class Magnoliopsida; order Poales; family Poaceae; genus Dactylis; species Dactylis glomerata. The sequence continues at coordinate 1,082,668 of QXEO01001064.1, read as the reverse complement.
GACTTCACTTAACTTCCATCTGTAATGGACAGGTTCGATTTTTCTACTCCTTCACATGTAGGGAAAACCTTTATCTTGTTATGGAGTACTTGAATGGGGGAGACCTATATTCCCTTCTGAGAGGCTTAGGTTGTTTGGATGAAGATATGGCAAAGGCATATATAGCAGAACTGGTAAGTTACAGATACCTTTTCTTTGTCCTTGGACTGTGACAATAAAACATGGACGTTCCCTCCTTAGATTTCATTTTATTAGCAATTTACTTCTGCCTGCAGATTCTTGCGTTGGAGTATCTCCATTCTCTGAATGTGATTCACCGTGATTTGAAGCCTGACAACTTATTAATCTCTCGTGACGGCCATATAAAGGTTACATTTTGCTACTTTATCGTTTTTGTTCTATAATACATGTTGATGTTTGTGTTTTGACTGTTTATAAAAGAATCATTAAATTATACGAGTAAAACCACAGCTCTATTTTCTACTCTGAAGTTATTTTGTCATGCAATTGGAATGATTACCTTTTCTTTTCTTTTCACGCAGTTGACTGATTTTGGGCTATCCAAGGTCGGTCTTATAAATAGCACCGATGATTTATCCGGTCCAGATGTCAGCAGTGTTCTAGTTGGTGACCATCAACCAACAGATGCAGAACAACGTGCACACAAGCGAGAGCGGAGGCAAAAGCAGACAGCTGTGGGCACCCCTGACTATTTGGCCCCTGAGATACTGCTAGGGATGACCCACGGTATGTATCATTCTTACATTGAAATCTTTTTGACTTGAGAGTTGAATCAATCACTTTTAAGAACCTTTGTGGAACACTGCAAATATATTGACCTTCTATCTTCATGTAGGTCCAACTGCAGATTGGTGGTCAGTTGGTGTCATTCTGTTTGAGATTCTTGTAGGAATTCCTCCATTCAATGCTGAGCATCCGCAGGTAGTATTATTGCGTTGGCTTTTATATTGTCTAATTTGTTGATCCTGATGACATACAATTTTCACTCCTATTGGCGCTGCAAATTCTACAACTTATAGTATAAGGCCTTGTTTGGTACTAGAGTTTTTGTGGGGATTAGTCGAGATAATCTCCACCAAATCCCAAATCTCCACTTTCTTTTAAAAATATGGTTGGTGCTATAGTATTGAGCGAGTTGAATCCCGGCTTATCCCCACTTTTCCCCAAATTTTAGTGTATTTTTCTCAATCCCTAATACTCTACCCCTACCTAGTAGTTTGTGCATGGGTTTTTGTGGAGATTAGGTGAAGATAGGGTTTTCACCTAATTCTCTAGGGAATTATCCCCACTAATCCCCACAAAAACTCTATTAACCAAACAAGGCCTAAATGTTTTTGTTCAGAATTGGTATGGAACTACATAATGATGATTAATTTGTTAATTTTCTGAAAAAGGGAGACTGGATGGAATGACTTGATATTTATTCAGTCTGGTGCCCCAATGCTTATCTATATGTATTTTGTGTAAATGTGAAGTAATGAAACAATGATCAGATCATCAACAATATTACTCCCTCCGTTTCAAAATATAAGATGTTTTAGCTTTGTGAAGCAAATGTATCTAGACATCTTTTAGTGTGTAGATTCACTTGAATAGACACACTAAAATGTGTCTAGATACACTTACTTCACAAATCTAAAACATCTTATATTTTGAAACGGAGGGAGTAGTTGCTTATAGATAATAATTCTCAATGGTTATGTATCTGAATGTTTTTTCAGTAGCTATATTAAGTTATTAACAATATTGGTTGCTTGCAGATAATATTTGACAATATAATGAACCGAGAAATACCTTGGCCTCAAATACCAGAAGAGCTGAGCTATGAAGCATACGACTTGATTGACAAGTATGTCACAAAAAAAATCTGGAAGTTGCTGTCTATTGAATATGATTTCCTGTTTCATTCAACAATATTTCCTGCTAATCTACAAGTATATGTGCCAAATACAATAGATCTCCATGCTACAAATACTTCAACTAATTTTATTTTCATGCTAGATTGCTAATTGAGAACCCGGTGCAAAGATTAGGTGCAACCGGTGCTGGAGAGGTACCCTTTTCCTTATTTCCCTTTTGGAAATTTACCTCTCATGTATAGGACACTAACTGAACTATGCTATTAGAGCAGGTAAAGGCTCATCCTTTCTTTGAAGGAATCAACTGGGATATGATTGCTAGACAACAGGTTTGTAGCTAAGCTAATGCAGAGTCCAAAACATCAGGCAGCTAAAAGGCGCCTCCAAAAAATGTCTCATAATAATGTTATTTTCTGTAGGCTGCGTTCATTCCTTGTACAGATGATGAATATGATACAAGTTATTTTGCCTGCCGTCATACATGGGGTGCTGCTGATGAGCAAGTCCATGCAGCCCCCAATGAATACGATGACAGGAGTGAGACTAGTAGCATGAGCTGTGGCAGCAGTCCACATAGTTGTGACTACGAAGATGTATACCCTATAAATTCTCTTTTGTTTTCTCCGTATTATGAGTAAAAGTAATTCAAGTAATTTGTTTCAGCCAGCTCATATCTTCAGTTTTGTACTATAATCATTCACAGGGCGATGAATGTGGTAGCATGGAAGAATTTGGGCCTCCGCTATCCGTAAAATATTCTTTCAGCAACTTTTCATTCAAGGTAATTAAGCATATCCGAATTTCTCACAATCCTTGAACCTTGTCCTCGGTAACTTGACATTTCCTTCTATTGCAACCAGAACATTTCTCAGCTAGCATCGATGAACTATGATCTGATAACGAAGCATAACGAGGATCCTTTGCAGTCTTCGAAATCTTGAGAGTCGCCATGAGAGGCCAGTCCCCTCAACGATAATGACTAGTGTCTCACCGGTATGCTGATATCATCTAACCATTGCTTGATCTGGTGTCCAAAAGAGCTATACACATATCGAGTAAAACTGATACACGCTCATGGATTTTATTTGGCATGAAGGGATCCATCTTCGTCGGTGACCTAGGTAGTATTTCTCAATGTGAAACCAGGTGTAGGTGTAGCAAAAGCATGAACCTGCGCAGAACTCGATGACGGATGGAGTTGACCAGCTTGTGCACAATGAGTAGCTTGCTTTTGCTTTGTACAGGGAAGCACTTCGATATACATGGTGTAGTGACTGCACAGGGATCATGCACTCAACAGTTATTGGAATCCTCTGCGGAGTGTCATGTCGACACTCCGCGGTTGCTGATTGTGTATAGGAGTCCCGAGTCCGATAGTAGAACATTTGAAATAGGCAGAACAAGTGTAGAGATCTCTGTAAAAACCTGCAAGCCATGACAAGTTGAATTGTTTTGTGCGGTACAGTCAATAGTGAAACATTCTTCACTGCGCGAGGTAGTGCACGTTGATCACATACTCTGCCTACATGGTAAAAGTTAAACAGTTTGTGTTAAATGGTAACAATGGCCGCTTGATACTAGACCATTTGATCGGTACTGACGCTCGCCTAGCCGCCGATCTTGGCGCTCAACAGGCGAGTCTCTGAATTTTTGACACCCGATCATTCAGACGCTCAACTGACTGAAAAGTGCAGTCAACGGAATGCTCCTTAACTTTATTCATTACATGTACCAGCTAGCTGAAGTATCATGCACAACCGGAGATACCAAGCTAGGACTTGGGCAGCGCCGGGCGGATCAACCGGCAACTGGAGAGGAGACGCCGGTGGCTTCGCACCGCTGGTGCCTGGTGGTAGTCCTCGCTGATCGACGAGGTGTCCACGGGCCTCTCCAGGTCGTCTGCAAATCGCACCTCCTTAAGGTCCGGCGCTCATTTTTCCTCTCATTCCTACCCCGCGCAGAAAAAACATCTAAAATAAATAAATGAAAATAATAAAAACTTCAAATTTCAAAATCCTTTAACATGCATGTACCTCACACAACCAACTTTTATGGAAAATTTGAAAATTTTAATTTTGATATTTTTTGCAAAAAAGGTTGTTCCAAATTAAAACGGCTATAACTTTTGCATACGGACTCAAAAAAAAAATATAATATATGAAAAACTATCTACACAAAATTTTACATCCGATTTCAACTGCCTATGGCCGTTTGCACAATTTCTTGTTTCTCAAAATTACAAAGGGAAATATGAAAGCAGGAAGATTTTAGATTTTGTCAGAAATAATGAGAAAAAAAGATTTTTTTTGGATTTTTTCATTTCTTTTGTTGTTTCTTCTACTTTTTGGTCATTTTGAAGTTTTTTATTAATTTTAGAATTTTGAATTTTTTTAAGTTTTTTTTATTATTTTGAATATTTTGAGTTTAAAAATTAATAATTAAATTATGCATAAAGATTATTTGGAATTCATTGATGCTTATTATTACTTAATCATTGTTGCTTATTTTGTGAATTATTTGGAATTCAAAAAATTAAAATCATATGTTACCAAAGTGTATGTGTTAATAGAATTGATAGCATAGCATTATCAAGAAGTCGCGAGCGCAGTGTTGGAAGGTAGTAGGGAAGGAATGGAGAAGTTAAGCGTGCTAAGGGTGAAGTAGTGTGAGGATGGGTGACCGACCGGGAAGTGAGGACCATAAGTATGTAATTTGACATACTTATGGTCCTCCAGCCTTCTGCACACGACCTGGACCACGTGGAGGACCTTTAGTCCCGGTTTGTGAGCAACCGGGACTAAAGAGGAGAGGCTTTAGTCCCGCTTTGCTAGTCCCGATTAGACATCCGAGACTAAAGCCCCTTACCAATCAAAAATAAAACCCCTTTTTCTACCAGTGCCTGCCGCCCTTGATCTGCTCCACGAACGGCTCCAGGTCGTCCCTTACCGATTGTGCTGAGCTTATGGTTGGAGTCGAGGCGGCGGTGGAGGTGGTAGAACCGGTGGACACTAGAGCGACGACCGCCGCCGCTCACGTTGCTCCGGTCAACCATGGATATATGTGTGCTGCGTGCAATACACTGTAATATCAAAGCTAGCTAGCTTCCTAGCGGGACGTATTGTTCTATATAATCGAAAGAAAACGATGGAGAAGAAGAAGAAGATTAGAAGAAAGACGAGTGGTGAGACACGAGACAGACGAGCGCGCACGCCGTTTCGATCTACATGCGCGCGGCGCCGTGGGTTCGTTCTCAGCTAAGATCACTGAGAAGGCAAATGTGACCCTAAAAGGAGCTTTTGAACAAAAAAACAAAAACAAAAAGGTGAAGTATTTTAGTCTTACAAGCTATGACAGTCGACAGATCATCATCATCTTCGTTAGCGCTAGCTAAACTCTTCTTTACGCAGGACAACAATTTTGGTTCTGGTTTGTTCGTGGCGTGGAACTAGTCGTACGTGTGTTTCAGACAAAAAATAAAGATTTTCATGGTTCCTGGGAGATGGATGATTCTAACTAAACACAGTCTAGGGAAATGTTGCTCGGATGGAAATAAAGAATGATGTTTTTTGTGAAAAAGAGAAAAACAATTCAATGTCTTTTTTTTTTCTCATGCCCGTTTCCACAACTAGCTAGTACCACACATAGTATTCATTGCTTTCGATCTTTCACCACCTAACAGCATTACTATGCTTTGTAACTAGTTAGACTACTCATAGTGGGGAGTAACATAGAGTAGTGTCATGCGTATGTTACTACTCCATGTTACTATTTTCATAATGGGTAGTAACTAACATGTGGTGTCATGCAAGATGTTATTTATTATGTTGTAGACTCATTTTGCCTTGGTTTGTGTGATGTTATTCCTTAAATTACTCCCACTATGAGTAGTCTTAGACGGTCTTAGTAAAAATCTAAAAGCACAAATCCAAGTGGGATATTGTGTTTCATGTTGGGCAACCTGGAATCATAAAAATGATATGGCTTTAACCATAGATAGATATAGATACATATATTAAGGCTAAAGGATTTAGAGCCTCCACGTCACTCCACTCTATGAACACTGTTCATGTGAACAATATACTTGCATGAATAGTGTCTCAAGCTATTTAATTCGTTAGATTTTGATCAAATGGCTAAACTAATAGAGCTGCTTAGTCCATTTGATTTCGATCCGGCTATTAAATAATAGGGATTTCTATTTTCGTGCACTCGGGTCCTTAGTTGTACTTAGTTTTCCCCAGCTTCTTAGTTTTTCCTCAGTTTTATCTAAGCCCTTGTTTGAAACCGTCACAAGTGCTGGAACGGCCAGTTGCCCGACGGTTCAACACCTTTGACCGTTAACTGCTGACTAGTGGGGCCACGTAGAGCCCGCAAAGACACGTCAGAGCATCTATCTTTGTTTGACTGTAAGCATCGCCGTATCTCTGACCAAAACGCGAACGAGTGGGGCTTCGGTATATCGAATGACAAGTGGGGCCATGACGCTGATACAAGGGGCAATACACGGGTAGGATTAGATTTTTAAACGGAGCTCTACAGCAATGGCACAGAGGAGGTGGCCTGCGGGGTGCCGAGATGAGATTGACGTCCACAAAGAACTGCATGAGGCGAGACCAGACACATTAGATAGATATGAACTAGACGCGTTTAACCATGCAAATGAGAGAAGAAATGGTCGAGGACATCGACGACGACCTCAACACTTTGACTGACGATGTCGGACACGAACGCGAGTAATGTAGAGAAAACTAGTGTCTCTCCTTTCTGGCGTGTATAGATGGGTGCTAGGGTAGTGTGGTGGCGAAGGGAAAGACCTCGCGGTGGTCTATGGCGTCCAGCATAGCGGGGCGGCGTGGCCGTGCCCACAGCGACGTGCATGTTCGGCATTGGCATCAGCATGTACGTTCGTCATTGTCCTCGGCGGTATCTCTGGTGTGTCAGTGATCGAATGAGGGGACGGGATTGAGGGTGCATCCCGACGGTGACCTAGCAGTGGCGGCAAGCATGCATAGCCGTTCTGACCATGCCGATATCGGCATCGGCATCGTTTGGAGGCTGTGGTGCTCAAATCATGGTGGAAATTGTGATTCCCTATTATTTTTACATGCATAATATATAGAAAATAGCTAGATCTCTAAATCGATGTATATGAAGCTACATATATATTCTTGGTCATAATCCCTTATCTAAAGGGGATGGATGCATGGCTTCACATCGTCGTCGCTTTCATCGTCAGTATCTTCATCGTCCGTGTAGTAGTACTTCCTGCACAATGTTACGTCGAACACCTTCACTGTGAGCACATCATCGCCTTCATATTTGAAGTGTAGGATGTAGCCGAAATCCACACCGTGCGCGATGGCGAAATTCTCTCAGCCCTTGTCGAGGTACATCTGGCCTTGTCTGTCAAATAGGACCTCCACGGTCCAGAGACGAGGACCACAGTCAGCTGCTTGCAGATACACCTTTGCGGGCTCCTGGTCGTCAAGATAGTCCACAAACTTTTGTGGCAGTGCCTGCAAAGAGATCGAGCGCCGATCGTTTGAAATTAGAGGCTTTTTGGAATATGCACATAATTAATCACATGCATCATATATGTGGGAATGCGTATGTACCTTCTTGGCCAAAGGGTCTTCATAGATGATGATTAAGAACTCCTCTATGATCAATGGCAGTGTTGACGGTGGTGGTGGCAATGAGGATGATCCACCACCCAGGCCGCCCCTTCCCCTTCCCCTTCCCCTTCCCCTTCCGGTCGGCGTCCGAGACGTGAAAGCCATGGCAATGGATCAAGTGTATGTGAACGAAGAAGAGAGAGGCAGAAATGAAGAAGAGAGAGGCAGAACCTGTTGACATGAGGGATGGCCGTTGTAGGGGTTTATAAAGGAGAGATGACCATTGTGGGGTTTACACAATAAATTAAGGAGGAGATGACCGTTGTGGGTGTTTATATCTCAACAAAAAAGTAATGCCTAAAAGAAATGGAAATTCATGATAGTTTATTATTTTACCATGAAAAGTAATGCCTAAAGGAAATTCGTGATAGTTTATCATTTCACCGTGAAAAGTAATGCCTAAAGGAAATTCATGATAGTTTATTATTTTACCGTGAAAAGTAATGCCTAAATGGAAATTCGTGATAGTTTATCATTTTACCGTGAAAAGTAATGCCTATAAGAAGTGAAAATTTGTGATTACCAAACTTGTTGAATCCGGTGGCCAACTCGTTATTTAGCATACATAGAGGGGTAGTAGTTTGCCACCGACAGATAAAGAGAGGGTGGCGCGATCCTGCCCGTTAGATCATAGGATCGACGGTAGGTGGGCACGATCCGTGTGACAACAGCTCGACCAATCAGACCAAGTTTGGGCTTCTGTGAGATGGGAGAGGGTAAAACTGAGTAGTATCAAGGATACAAGGGCAAGTAAATAGTAAACAGGCTAAGGAATTCAAATAAGAGATTTAGAAAAAGAAAAACACATGTTTTGTACAATGAAACCCAGGTTGGCCTACCTCAAAATATTAGCAATTCAAATATATATGAGTGTAAAAATTATGGCCTCATTCAGACAAACTATGTTTTGGGTATAGATATTTTGAGAAGGGGTTTGAGTGGAAGGCCATGAACCTTCATAGTACTAGTGATTTGAGAGTGGCCATTTGTGTTAAAACTTGATTTATATATGATTGTCTACGTGGCAGGTCGCGTAACAAGACTCCATGAGTAGGAGGCACTATAATTTTATTTTTTTGAATTTTTTTGCGCATGAAATGACTCAATTAGATAGCTTAATCCCATTTGTTGACTCTTTGTTGACCAGCCACTTGAGGGTAAAACTGAGTATATTGCACTAGCCAGTATTAGTACTTGAGGGGAAAACTGAGTACAAATATTTTTCCAGTGTAAGACTCGAGGGTAGAACTGAGTACACGTAACGGTGCTGACGTGCAGTCCAACGGACGCGTGTCGCGGTGAGCAGCGGTTAGCCGCGCGGTGCGCATGTTGAGACCAAACGTCAACTGCTGAGACGAACCGTCACTTTGCCAGTACAGAGCCCCTCTCTCCCTCCCTCTGCACACACACGCAACCACGCCTCTCACGTCCCATCACCTTCTCCAAAAAACCACAGCCGCCCTACGCGCGCTCCCCTGCCAGCGATGGAGAAGAAGAATGCGCCGGCGGCCGTCGCCCCTGAGCCCGTCGCCTTCGAGCCCGTCGCCTCCGAGCCCATCGCCTCCGAGCCCGTCGCATCCGAGCCCGTCGCCGCCGAGCCCGTCGCATCCGAGGGCGGTGCATCCAAGCGAGGCGCCTCCGTGAACTGTGTCTCTCTTAAGGGTGACGGACCACTTCACAGGATTGGCGACTGCTTACTGGCGAACGAGGAGTACGTGGATACCTACGCTGCTTTGAGGCAAGTTTGCACAAATTGGCGCTCAGATCTACCTGAGCCCGACGTGCACCTGCACGAATGGATCATGGTAGAACACGCCCTTCCACGCGCCGCTGAGTTCTCCTTCCTCAACCTTCGCACATCCCGCTACGTCACCATCGATCTAACGGAAGTTCATGCGAGGTTCAAATTCCTCCATATCTATAGAGTTAATCTATTTTTATTTTCAATCGTAAACATCTTAGTGCTGAATGTTATCTTTATCAACTCCCTTTTAGATACTACTTCGTCGGCTTTTACCATGGCGTCATCGTGCTTGCCCAGAGGAACCAGCTGCACAAGATATGGCTTCTGAACCCACTCACAAAGACATTAAACGCTATGTTTGAGGCGCAGATGCCATCTATGATTATGAAGTCAGTCGCTGTAATGAATTCCCCGACTATGGTCTTCATTTGCACAGGTTACCCCAATGAAATTACTTGGGTCGATAAGAGCTCTCCAACTAAGGATATAGATGTAGAAGATTGGGGAGAAGGAAGATTTACGACCAAGGACCATATTATGCGTTGCATTACCCCGTTCAATGGTGAATTGTATGCAATAGCTGTGCATAAGTTTGGAAGAATAGTGTGCACAAACAATGTCTAGTTGGAGCAGCGCGCGAGCACTATCAGCATGAAGACACTATTATCATTTCCAGAACTTAAAAATGATTATGATTCCAAGTTCTACCTTGTGGAGTCGGATGGTGATCTGCTGCTTGTGTTGTTAGGAGGCAGCACTGATGACAACAGGCATTTGGAGGAAGGTCAACCATTGGTGTACCATGTGGACACTGAGAGCCGCTCTCTCCATGCCGTCAGTAACATTGGTAGTCGTGCCTTCTTCGTCAATTTTATCCGGTGTATCTTCATCGACACCAGAGTGCACCCGACACTTCGACCTGGCTGCATCTACTACGCGGATTTGGGTTATATCAGAGAGTATGATGATGATAGAAAGGCCTGGGATGAGTGGCCACGACGTGCGGATAGATTAGGATACAACGGTCTGAAAAATGAACAAAGGCCATACTATTTGGAGGATGTATTGGCTGCACACTGCAGACGAAGGGAGTTCAGTGAATATTTCCTTCATCTCATGAATTATAGCGATGACGAAATATATGATGAAGAATGAAGAACATTGTTATTGGCTGCTTTTGGCTGCTGTATACAGTTTATGTATTATACTTAGTTTTCTGGATTTATTATGCTGCTGTGAATTTATCCTATACTAGCTTCTAGTTTTGCTACTAGATTTGTTACCATATTGGGCAAAAAAAGAGGGCCAAAAGGCAACAATCATTGAAGAAAGACAGAAATAGAAGCTTCTCTAGATTTGATACTAATTTGGTGAAAAGAGAGAGAACTGTTACAGAGAGAGAGGGGAAAAAGACGCTCTGAAAAGGCAATACCAATTTGGCCCGAGAGAGACAGAACCGAGCTCTCACGTACAACCAAACGCGGTCTCGTCCTGTCCCACGCGGTCCCTTTCTACCATTCCCACGCTACGCGGCCCCACACGACGCGGCCCTACACGTCAGCACGGAAACGGTCAACTAAACGGGAATCCTCCCGTCCGAGCTCCTTCTGAGGGTTTCACAACGGCTTGGGGAAAAATGAGGAAAAACTAACGAGCTGGGAAAAACTGAGTACAACTAAGGACCTGAGGTAACGAAAATAGAAAACCCTAAATAATACTGATGAGCAGTTCGCTACAGCTCACACAATAATTTTTGGATTTAATTTTTCTACAGGTTCTATATATAGCATTAGCCAAGATGAGCAGTTTATACAACGCCAAGTATGGTAATTTTTGCAGTAGAATTTTTCGATAGTAGTTTTCCGATATAACATCAACAATATGCATTTCAATATGGTAAACATTTAATTTTGATTTCTTACATTAATTTTCCTAGTACAAAATGAACCGTGATTATATGGTAGTTTCTATTACAGCACGGGCACACTAAAATATTTTTCCACTGAGATTTTCTAGCAGTAATTTCCCGGTAAAGATCCTGGGCTAAAATTATAATTCTTCAACGGTAATTGCACAACGGTAATTCTTCAATGTTGTGTAAGCCTCCGACAGTGATTTCGTTTTCTAGCAGTAATTTCCCGGTAAAGATATTGAGCTAAAATTATAATTCTTCGATGGTAATTGCACAACTGTAATTCTTCAATGTTGTGCAAGTCTCTGACAGTGATTTCGTTAAAAAATATTTGACAATCCACAAAAGAAATTCTCTAGCGGTATTATTTTTAACACAAACGTTCAATGCCAATAGAAATTCACCAACAAAAATTACCCAAGAGTAATTCTTCAATTGCGTGTAATTCCTCATGGTAATTCCCAACATTATTCCTTCGATGGTGCTCAATCAGTAGTACTGATCGATCCATCAGTATTTTTTTAACGGTAAATGCCTTCTTCAACACTGGCTTCAGGGTTCTCCTACAGTACCTTCGAGAAACTTAATACTCAACTATTCTTTGCCTCAATATCACTACCTTCTAATGATGGCCTTTTCGGTAGTAATTTTTTCCAATATTAATTCCTCAACAATTCGTTCGCGATAGTTCACCATCATCCTATAGGCGTACTGTACTATTCATGGGTTCTTTTCTCCGGGGAAATATTAATGCTTTTTTCCACGGTACTTTTGAAAAATATGCCTACTACTACTATCCGTGATTATATGGTAGTTTCTATTACAGCACGGGCACACTAAAATATTTTTCCACTGAAATTTTCTAGCAGTAATTTCCCGGTAAAGATCCTGGGCTAAAATTATAATTCTTCAACGGTAATTGCACAACATTAATTCTTCAATGTTGTGCAAGTCTCTGACAGTGATTTCATTTTCTAGCAGCAATTTCCCGGTACAGATCTTGGGCTAAAATTATAATTCTTCGACGGTAATTGCACAACGGTAATTCTTCAATGTCGTACAAGTCTCTGACAGTGATTTCGTTAAAAAATATTTGACAATCCACAAAATAAATTCTCTAGAGGTATTATTTTTGACACAAACATTCAATGCCAATAGCAATTCACCAACAAAAATTACCCAAGAGTAATCCTTCAGCTGCATGTAATTCCTCATGGTAATTCCCAACAGTATTCGTTCGATGGTGCTCGAACAGTAAATGCCTTCTGCAACACTAGCTTCAGGGGTAATTCTTCAATGTTGTGCAAGTCACTGACAATGATTTCGCTAAAAAAATATTTGACAATCTAGAAAAGAAATTCTCTAGCGGTATTATTTTTGACACAAACGTACAATGCCAATAGCAATTCACCAACAAAAATTACCCAAGAGTAATTCTTCAACTGCGTGTAATTCCTCATGGTAATTCCCAACAGTATTCCTTTGATGGTGCTCGAACAGTAGTATTGATCGATCCATTAGTATTTTTTTAACGGTAAATGCCTTGGGTTCTCCTATGGTACCTTCGAGAAACATAATATTCAACTATTCTTCGCCTCAATAACACTACCTTCTAATGATGGCCTTTTTGGTAGTAATTTTTTCCAATATTAATTCCTCAACAATTCGTTCGCGATAGTTCACCATCATCCTATAGGCGTACTGCACTATTCATGGGTTCTTTTCTCCGGGGAAATATTAATGCCTTTTTCCATGGTACTTTTGAAAAATATGCCTACTACTACTATCTTTTTCTATGGTAACTTCAGAAACAATACTCTAATATTTATCAAAAAAATTACCATAAAAATATATTACTAACTTACCTTTGGAAAAATATAATTGCTCTGTTGCACGCCACCTCTTTTAGCTAGGAAAAACACTACCTTCTTCTTCTGTAGAAATGCTAGAAGATATAGTTTTGCTACCGCTCACTGCTTAAACGGGAAAATACCACTGCCTTCTTCTGTAAAAAAATATATACTTGCTTCGCTGCCTGCCCACCCCTATTCCAGGCACTCCAGCTGCCTCACTCTGGGCACCTCGGTTAAAATTTAGTGCTACTTCCATACCTCCCTCTCTTTTTCAAACATCTCACGATCATCTGGTAATTTTGTCCGTACTACTCCCTTTTTTATCACCTCACGATTACCTACACACACGGGGATAAATTAGTTTCAAACCATGGCTCCCCAATATTACTTTTACGTTGCTTTAACCGTATTGCATCACCAACACTTCTGAGATAATTCAGCAACTCAGATATGATAGTTCTTCTAGAATATTTTAACAAACAATCTAAAAGTAAGGGCGCGGCGTCACGCCGTGCTAAACTTCCTTGTAATTTTTTTTAAAATTGTAGGTTATTCATATATCTACCCATTAGATTCAATATGTGGTACATACTGCAGCGTGCGGTGGGGCGGGCTACACTGTAGTCAGGTTGAAGATGGTTTTATCTTCAACCGATTTAGTTGGAGGCTAATAGTAAGTATTTGTAGATGGCCATGGATGCTGGAATCAGATTGCCCGCGCTCAGTGAATGTCATACAAATAATTCTTGGCACACTAATATAATACAATTTCTCTGTAGTTCATGAATATAATTGTTCTACCATAATACCGAGTACATAACTTACTTCACTACATTACTATTTGACGCACTAAATCACTGGCTCACGGTATAACTTAGTTCACCACACCACTCTACATCAGAAATTACTTTGCCAAGTCAACACTACTACGGCCTGAAGTCCATCAATGACCAGTCAACCCTCACTTGGAATTTCCCGGCACCACACGAAGTTTCCCCTTGATCTGCACTAGTGCATGACGGAGTGAAACTAATAGTTCGTTCTCCTAGAACACCACCAGCCTTATTATCAATGCGAAACACCAACTTTCTGCTCAACAGGCAGATAGTCATGACACGACGATGGAGTCTGATAACTCCACTTTCATCACATGTTACCACACCATCTGCCTCGCTATCATGAATAACAATTCTTTGTTCGATGCCTGAGATGCCAACAGTAATTGTTCCATAGAAATGCCCCTCAAGAAGATTGATTCCAAACGTTCCCTCGATTGAGTTTAGAACATTCGCAAATCTCACCTCCACATTACTGATCCAACTATCAAGGGAGTCACTTGTAACAACCACATCGTTCTCCCTTGAGAGTACTCGCCCATCAATGCTAGTAAGACCCTTGCTAAATTGCCTGTCTGGTAACACTCCATCCTCCTTGATCTTAAGATCTATCTCTAGATAGATAAAATCAACCAACACAAGGCCTCGTCCTGGACCAGTAAAATCCAACGCCTCATCCTGTGAGAGTAATTGCACCAAAGGTTATAATGTATTCTAAAATGACAGTTTAAAGCACCAAATAACCAAAATCCACGTTGGCCCATGGGTATAGATGCACCCACCATCTAAAAGCCATCTTTCAGAATGTCTACAAATTCCAAAATAAATTTTTTCATGTACATATAGACATTTTTATGTTTACTCACAAAGTTTCATGAGAAAAAGAAACTTTTTTGTGGCCTATGTAAAAAAGATAATTTTCAGTGCTACAAAATTGCTATTTATGTGACTTTTTTTTTGTCTTTTTACACAGGCCACAAGAAATATCTTTTCTCCAAAAAACTTTGGTGGATAAACATAAATTGTTGTGATGTACATACATGATTTTATGTCTGTATTTTTTAACATTTTCAAATGCATTTTTATAATAGGCACATTTTCTCCTATGAGCCAAAACACAATGTCGATCAAATAGGATCAACACACGATGACTATTGCGATGAACAACAACAAGTTCTATAACTCCGTTAGATGTCTTATATCAATTGATACCAAATGCATTGCCGAATCAAATAAAAACCGGTCGGAAGGAGTTTTCTAAATAAGAATGTACCTTTAGCTTGATGGGCTGGCATTCATCTCTATGGCGGTGAAAAAGATAAATGCATTTGTAGTCGATGCTGTCTCTGGCAATGATGGAGCCATACACATTGACCGGGAAGCCTACATCCGAGGAGACTATATTGACTGAGAGGATGTTTGTAGAGTCTTGAAGCCCAAACTCGTCTTCGTACTTACTATCCGTGTAACGCATTGGAGGGATAGGCGCTGCCGTGGAAAAGAAAAAAAGAGCCCGTCAAATATTAAAAAGCAAAAAAAAAAATCTATCAAATTATGACTATTCTTAATTTGTGTTTTTGCATTGCTAACCCACTAAGCTAACCCATCTTATTTCACCTATGAGTTAATTTCAATAGAAACTACATCTATCCCTACCAAGTTAATATCTATTACAGCAAAAAAAAACTCATTCATGGTATTAAGTGATATATGAATCCAATCCAAACTTGATCAAAATTGAGGTTCTTATTTTACCGCCACTAATACAACAATGTCAAAACGTCCTACAATAACGTAAATTAAGTTTCCATTCATATTGCATTACTACAACTGTCAGCCGAAACAATACAATTATGGACGAAGACAGAGACTACATATATACACTCCTCATTGATGCGACGGCCTTTATAAAAAGTTATGGATGAAGAAACTTACACTTTTCATTGATGTCGAAGACGGAGAAGTCTCTGAGAAAAAACCGGGTGTAGACTTTGTGCCCCACCTTGGGGTCGAACTCCATGATTGAGTCCCTGACTTTTTTGTGCGCCTTGGCTCTCCGCTCCTTCTCCACTTCTATTTGCTCCTTCTCCTCGTTCTTTCGCCGCTGCCTCTCCATCTCCTCCTCCGCCAAGGCATTCCAGGCCTCCTCGTTGTAGAGGAAAGGCTCGAAGCCCTCCATCTCGCACTCGCCCTCCGACTCAGACTCATCTAAAGAATCCATGGCGATCGCTGCTCACCTAACGGGAGGAACGGACGGCGGTCGATTGGACGGGAGGTGCAGCTCGGGAACAAGCTTGACCGGGAGGGAGGCCGGCAACGATCTGGGAGACTGGGACGAGACGATCGATTAGGATCCGATCTATAGGTAGTACTATATACCTGACTGATGGCGGTTTCGTTTCCCGGTTTCCGATCGGGACGCGAAACAAATAGTCGTCAATACCTAAGGCCTTTCACAATAGGGGTTTCTTAGCACGGTATCATAGGCAAAATGCTTATGTGGCACCCTATTTAATGAGGAAAGAGAGTGGTGTTGTATCTTAGCTAAGCTACAACCCTTGCACGGTATCATAGGCAAAATGCATTGCTAATCCAATCATATACCTGTATGTACCCAAAATCATTAAATGTAGATACAACACTTAAGAAACAATGCATTGTGGTGGTTGTCTCTTCCATCTAGGATAAAGCGCTAAGATACCATGCATTGTGAAAGGCCTAAGGAGCTCTAAGCTCCCTAGTTTTGACGCCCTATGGTTGATCGGGACGTGGCACACATTGGGGTCTACCTGGCTAGCCAGTTCCTTGCTTAATACGTGCTACGACGAGAAGCACCCAAGCCCAAAGCATACATAAAACGCAAGCAGTCCTCTCTTCTACCGCTATCTCTCCCCACGCCCTCTCTCACCACCGATACCCTCTCTTGAAATCGCTCTCGCCGCCGTGGCCGATTCTCGCTGCCGCCGCCGCTGTATGCCACCAACCGCCGTCCGCCAGGACAACCTCGTGTGTATCTCCTCTGGCGATTCGCCCCTATACGTGTGCCCGCGGCGCGCCCAGCCAGCAGACTCGGTTCATCGGCATGGCAGTCCAGTGGTTGTTAGGGTCGCCTTCCGCTATTCTGCATCTCTTTAAACTTGAAGCAAACCCCCTCCACATGCTGAGGGTAGCGTTTGCTGTGGTGGTAATGGACACCAACATCCCTCCTCTGGCTGCGGCATCGCGGCAGAGTGGGTCATGTCTATTGGCATCTCTACCTGCTCCAAATCTTGGTGTCTGTAAGTCTTCTATTTCCCTGATGGTTGTAATTTCTTAGGGAAGTTGTTAGCCGGCGCCACAGCCTCCTCATGTTTCCCCCAATTTGCTCGCACTGTAGATGTCGAGTAGGCAGCTGCATGTGTGTTCTGTTTGCTTAGTTCCATCTTTGTTTTAGCCTTGCTATTGTAAGTGCCAACTATGCGCACTAGCTGTTTGAACAAATGTCTAATGAGAAAGATTGCACAAAATAAAGCTTGCAGATGCAAGTTTCAGTTGTACACACAAAGTGTTTGTAGAAATGCCTGAAGGGAAAAATTGCACAAAATAAACTAGATGCACATCATGCACATGCTCACCAGACTGCCCAAATTGGAGTTTGAGTGCAATGTAAACTGTACATAGCAGAGTTTTTATCATACATCATGACACAATTCATTCATAGGTTCTCACTGGAACATGACCCCTCTATCCGTATGTCCAGTTTGGTCAGTCAGGAAGCACTATGACCAACGATGCAATTGGACAGAGCTACAAGATGCAAATGTTCCTGTTCTCTCAACTGTGATCTCTACAGATACTGATGTACCAGGCTACGCATATCAATATGGAGGACCGTTTACTTACCGCTGTAAAATTGACAACAGCCAACAATTTCTACGTGGTATTGGTTTAGGAAGATATTGAATTTGTGAGCAAGAAGCCATCGGCTATTGGGTATTCAGAAAAATTTGCTTGCACCTGTTGTACATCTCACATCTACCAAAGGGATCTCAACGGAGATGCAGATGCATTCCCTTCCTCGCATATCACAGGATGTTCTTTTCTCTCTTCTCATCCCTGTCCTCTATGTGATCCAAGCTCAGCGTCAGGCTATCAGCTTCATGTCATGACGCACCAGGTTTAGGGAGAGCTGCTGGTCAGAACGGCACATTTAGATTTCACGACCAGGCCTTCCGTATACGGTGAGCATATGATTTCTTACGACATACCTATTTTCAAAATATGCAGATATGATGTTTGGTAAATTTCCTAGGAGCAAGCAGATTGTTACATGCCCTCCTACAACATAGTATTATTGCAAATGAAGTTTTTGGTTAGCTGTATTGTCAATTTCCTTGGAGGCAATCGTAGTTAAGCAGGCTTATGCTGTTCTTTTTGTATTGCTCATATCATATATAAAGATAACACGCTGTCAGAGGGTTGACTGCCTCCCTGCAAGATCCCACTGTTATGGAGATTTAAGGGTCATAGTTTTGCATATAATCCTGCTTGGAGTTAGCCATCCTCTCCTTTAGTTTATTTTGGATTTTTATCTAGAAGCTGAGGTACATGTATGGAGGTACCATACCAATGGTGGTACATGCCAAGTGTTTATAGTTGATGGAAACCAAAGTGATCTTATTGTCTACATAATTGCTTTGAGATTGATTTGGTTATTACTTCCCTTTGTCGTGTTTCAGTACTTCAACTTTGTGGTTGAAATCTCAGAAGATATATAGTTTTGACATTCTTGAATGCTACACCTGCTGTACATCTCACATCTGCAACCTCAGCTTGTTCAAGTTTTTTCTGAATTCTGACCCACCTTTTTATATATAAAAGTGTATTCAGTATGAAGTTGCACATAATCTGTAACTCCTTCAGCACTGATGAGTTTTCTTACATGGATTTCAAATATAGAAACATACCAACTACCAGGCTTTTTCCGTAATTTTGCTTCACTGTAAGTTTTTCTTATATGATCAATGGCAATAACTGAAACTGTCCTTTTTCTTGCATAGTTCATTAGAAAATATATCTACGTCCATTTGGATGGTTATAGGAATTCAAAATAGCTTGTGTTTATGCTGCTTTTGTCGCAATAATGCCATTCTCTTGACTCCGTAATAGTAATCTTCATTCTTCAGCTGCACGACTGATATTTTTGCTCTCCCCTTCTGCAACATCTTCTCGGGTAAGAGAAAGCAGCAAAACCATGAATATAAGACAAGTTTAACATAACATATGCAAGTCTAGGAGCTGAAATTCGTTCATCTCGTGCTCCAATAACTCTTGAGAAACACCTCTTCCGTCAAGGTCTCCACTGGCCCCTGTCTCATCAGTCTCCAGTGGTCCGATATGTATCCAAGGACGAGGAAATCTGGCCCATAGTTCATAAGGGGATCCAGATTGTTCTTTCCTCGGTCATTCTAAACATAGGATGTTTTTTCATGTTTCTGGGACTTGCTATTTGTTAGATTTGGTTCTTGACTGTCACCACCAATAAGTGGTTGAAGAGTTTATCTATCTCCATTGCTTTGATGGTGTTGACTACTGCCATGGGAGTTCTTTGTTCTATAGGTTTTGGTTTTTGCCTCCATTTCCTCGAGCGGAGATTCTGGATATAAGTTCCTTGACTTCTATTTAACTAAATGGTGAAGCACCCTTTTATGGTTGTATGATGACGAAGCATTTTCGGTTAGTGCACAAAAGAGCTTCTCTTTTACTGAATGAAAAATATGTATGCAGAGTTTAAGATCAGTAAAGGTATTTTGGGTGCTTTTCACAGAATCTTAACCAAAGCTACTTATTTTTACTTCTACTTATACGAAATAAAACTTATTTAGACTGAGTTTAGACTGATTATATGATATGCACACATGCACGTGATCATTATTTTGTACGCCAAGTATATGACATAATAGTTGTTTTTGTTCTGAAATTAAATGCATTAATCCAGTTTGGGTTGAGTATACAAATTATAAATGAAGAGGGATGGCATATGAATTTATCTGGTACAGAGTAGCTAATTTTATTTGTCGTTTCTCATAGAAGTTCACATGGCACATTTGTGAGTGCTTTGTATGACTTCTGGATTGAAAAGAGAGAGAGATTTTCATATTGATTTATTTATGACCATTGTTAATTCAAGCGCTCCTAAGCGCACGATTAAGCGCTGAGCTGAGCGGAGGCAAAACTCCTAGCGATTAATTGCACTTAAGTATGCGCTGACCACTTTAATCATTTAGAAAAGGGAAAAAATCAGAGACAATATGCTCGCTCAGCTCTTAGCGCTTGATAGAACAACCCTCTTTATGAGGCAGAACCGATGTAGACTGAAGCCACCATAGTCTCTACATGAAAATTAACCAACGTGTAGATTTCCTGCACCAAAACTGCCACCAAACATTGACACGCTCAGGGTGCATGTAGCACACTCCTACAACAGATGGCATCGCGCCAGACCAGACTTTTTTTCTTGGCCAAAGATTTATGAAATTTCGCTGAAACCCGGTTTTATCGGTTACAACATGTAAATTTTGATACCCAATGAAATTTTTTGGTATTCACATAATTTTCTTAAATATAAAGTTTTAGTTAATTTTGGACACATTTATAAATTTGTATGACAAATCTCGGTCGATATTTTGGCCGGTATTTTTGAAAAACTGAATATACCAATGTCTATCGGTATTTTTTCTCCTACAATCCATCACCCGTAACGCTCATCAAAAGAAACTCAAATTAAATAACCCTATAAAAAAGCACACATATGTAAATATTGATAAAAATAAAAAACGGCGCGACAAAGCGCGCTTAGTCCATCTAGTATATATATAATCGACAATGTTTCCGTTTCCAACTCGCTCGCAGGCGCAGCACGCACGGGATCAATTGGAACTCCCGATCGATCGATCGGAAAATAATTAAGGGGGCCACTACACCCAGATTAACCTGAAACTAGCCTAACATCAGGTTGTTCCGACCAGGTCCCAACTTTCTTGAAACGGAAATCCCGAGCGCGTGGGATGTCGTCCAATTATGGCGGGAACTCTTCGCCAGTCTCGCGCGGGATTCCTGCGTCCGCGCCAGGCCCACAGCCTGTCCAGTCTGGTACATCCACCCCACCCCATGGTCTGCTACATCCATCCCCTCCTCCAGACACCATCTTCTTCTCCACGCAAAGATCGATCTGCTACATCAAAATCAAGAACACGCCGGAAAGAGAGAAAGACCACCGTCCAAGCAAAAGAAGAACAAAAATACAGATCTGCTACATCCACTTCCTTTTTCCAAACCACCCAGACACTAGCTTCTTCCCCAATGAAAAACTGAATCCAGAAGGAAGATCTGCTACATCCAAAGAGAAAACACAAAAGAACAGAACCACAGTCGCAGGAAAAAGAACAGCTTTGAAAGGTTAGCTGCTACATCCCCATCCCCTGATCCCTGGAAGAACAACAGGAAATAAGAACAAGACCTACCTTTCAGGTTACCTGCTACATCCCTGCACCCTTCCCAATTTCTCAGAACTGATGCATACAAAGAGCTAGGATTGAACTACCTGCAGAATATCTGGTACATCCCTGCACCCTTTTCTGAGTTGGTACCTGAAGAAACACCCAGATCCTAACTAGCTTTGCTTATACCCCAGATCCTAGCTAACCCTGCACCCTTTTCCCTATTATTCAGGTTATCTACTACATCCCTCTCTCTCTTTGCTCATACCTCAGAAGCTTCTACAATCTGGGAAGTGGAATACAGCTTGACTACATCCCCAGATTGAAGAAAAAGGTTTTAGCATGATATCCTGAAGAACTTGACCTACATGCTGTGAAGAACCCAAATTTCCTTGCACCTGCAGAAAGCTGTAAGTTTTCCAACAAGACTACTCATTTTCTTCATCTGGTTGTAGTTGGATAAGGCATATATGTTCTAGCATGATAAAAACATTACTTAGTACTACATGGTCTTGCATACATGTCTTTGCCTACTGTTAAAGGCCCATGATACTTGACATAATGTCAAAGAGATGGGTAAGTCTTAGAAAACCATGGAAACTATGCCATGAAACTTTGTAGCTGAAAGAAAGAGTATGAATCATGATCCCATCAAACTTGGAAGCTGAAGAAGTGCATGAGCCAGATGATGTATGACATCACAAATTGTAGAATGTAGCAGCAGTACCTGGGAAAATCAGATGAAAACTCTGTATTAACATCAATAACTGAGTATGTAACATAAGACTGGGAAAATTCAGAACAACATAGAGTAATGTAAAATCTAAAAAATAATAGTACTGGTAATGTAACATCAATGAATTGTTTCATTTTATTGAGTATGTTAGTTCTTTCTATTTACTATATTGTCTTGTGGTTTTTTAGTAACACAAATACAGTTTTTGCTATTACTTGCAGTCACTACATCTACTTGTTTGTAGAAGCAAGTTGAAAAATGCCTAAAGGTTTCAAGTACTGGTTTGGAGAGCTTGACCTAAATAATCCACTTGATGAAGATTTTGTGTCTGCAATGCATGAAGATGAGGTTGGTACTTCTGCTGGTCCTAGCACTGGTGCTAACACTGGGATAGATACAAGTGGTCATGCAAATTCATTTATGCATGAAGATGAAGCTCGTACTACTGCAGGACCTAGCACTGATATCCCCACAGCGCCAGATGGAGTTGATCAGTCCAATGATCCTCCCAGTCATCGCATACATGGTCACTCCAATTTGCGGTCAGGGGTTACGTTATCAAGTGAAGATAGTGTTCTCAGTGACAGTGAAGTACATTCAATACCAGAAGGCTTTGCCCCTTAGAAACCATTTGTTGGCATGATTTTTGATACCCTTACTGCATGTCTCACGCATTACAATAGATACTCAAGACATGTTGGTTTCTCAATTAGGATTGAATCCTCTAGGAGATCCACTATAGACAGTGAGAAGGATAAAAGTTTGTTTGTCTGCAACAAATCTGGCAAGAATGCTGAAGAAGAAGAAGAAGTTCCTTTGAAGCAAAGGAATCATAAAATAACAAAATTGTGTGAGTGCAAAGCAAAGTTGCGTGTGAAACGTGTTGGTTCTAGGTGGCATGTAACTCAATTTGTTGAGGAGCACACTCATGAGCTCATACAGAAATTTGCGTTAAAAAAGTATCTGAAATCACACAAGAAGATACCAATTGAAGAGAGGAAGTTCATTGATATGCTACATGAAGTCAACATCAGTGCTGGCAGAATCATGGAGATCATGGGTGAAATCTATGGATGCAAGAAAAATGTACCCTACGACACCAAGACAATCAGTAACTACACTGCCTCATTAGGAGAAAAAGAGAGATTCATGGACATCCCTGCCCTGTTTGATTACTTTGAAGAGTTGAAAGAGCGTGATCCAAAGTTTATCTACAAGTACAGACTTGATGAGGAATCAAAGGTACAGAACCTATTGTGGGTTGATGGTGATGCTAGAGAAGCTTACAAGCTTTACAATGACTGCATATCATTTGATACTATATTTTGGACAAACAAGTATAAGATGCCATGTGCACCCTTCATTGGTATTAACAGATATGGGCAATCAATTCAGTTAGGTTGTGGTTTTGTTAGGCATGAGAGAATAGAGGATTTCATTTGGCTTTTTGAGAAATTTCTCTGAATATCATCACAGATCAAGATGTAGCAATGAGGAGTGCTATTCTTACTTTGCTGCCTCATACATGTCATAGGAATTGCCGCTGGCATATAATGCAGAAAGTACAGGAGAAAGTTGGTCCGTTTATTGCAAAGAGAGAAGATTTGAGGAAGGATTTCAATGAAATTATTGATTACAGCTTGACTGTTGAAGAGTTTGAAACCAAATGGGCTGAAATGTTAGTGAAACATGACATTGTGGACAATGATAATTTCTTTTCTATCTGGGAGTTGAGAGAGTGCTTTGTTCCAACGTATTTCCAAGACCGTTTCATCCCGTTCCTATAGACTACAGCTCAAAGTGAGGGGTTTAATGCGGTTCTTAAGAGATACGTGAACCCACATGATAGCCTTTTACGTTTCTTCCAGCAATACATGAAGTTGCAAGAAGACATAGAGATACATGAAGATGCACATGAGTTTGCTGGAGAAGATAAAATTGTGAGGCTTTGGTCTGATTTCCCAATGGAGAAGCAGATTTTTAAAAGATACACAATGCCACTGTACAAACGTTTCCAATTGGAGCTGCACAAAATCACATCATACAATGCCCATGACTGTGGCAGAGGTGTCTTTGAGATTTTTCTAGTGCAGGGTTATGTGGTTGGTTATGGATGAAGGACTTACACAGTAAACGTGGATTTCGAAAATGAGATCTACAATTGCCAATGTTGTAAAATCAAAAAGGATGGGATTCTTTGTTGTCATGTACTAAAGGTAATGTCCTATATTGGTGTTATGACGAGGATCCCTGAACACTACATCCTACGTAGATGGTCGCAGCCTGATCCAGATGTAGTTCCAGCAACTACTAAATTACCACAACATCCCCGTGAGAAGAAGCTGTCCAGGAAAGATATGCGGATGTTGCGGTATGGTAACATGTGTAACGATTTTTCAAGGCTAGCTGTTGACTTACCAGCTTCAAAGAAAACTAAAGAGATAGCTGACAAACACATAAAAGCTATGCAAAAAGAACTAGCTAATTTAAAAAGAGCAGCTGCAGATGCATTGAAGAGGAAAAAGAAAGCACAAGCTTCCTCAAGCACAGGGCCTGCTGCTGATATTGAAGCAAGCACCGCAATGGAACATGATGCTGATCTTGCTGATTATAGGAAGGCTAGAGACCCACCAATAACAAATACAAAGGGTAGACTAGCCCAGAAGAGGAAGAAAGGAGGCCTTCAGCTACGGAAGCCTAATCTTACTGTGTGCAAAGTCTGTGGTGATTTAGTTCATGATGTGTGTAACTATCCTGTCTGGCGCAAATCCTGAAAAGTATCCAGTACTCTCCCTGTTCCAATGATATGTATATGCTATGTTCTTTGTTTAGGTATCACTGGAAATACATTGTAAGCAGGGTAATTTTGGTGTTACATTTTAATGATTATTCTATGAATTTGCAGCAATTTTCAGATCATGGGAATTTTGTGTTATATAAAGTAAATGATAGGGCCTACGAGAAAATATAGTACACGAAAGAAAAAGCAAGTAAAAACATACTGAAAAACAAAAAGATTTCAAAAACAAGGATTTGTTGTACCTAATAATAAGAGCAACCAAAGCTACACATACAACTGCCATGGGGCTTTGTTGCGGTGGAATGACAACCACTTTTCTGTGAACGCTTTCCTTATATTCGGAAGGTCTTTCTGAGTGAAACTGGCAGCATCCCTTCCGTGTTTCTCTTCTAAGTTCTTGAGCATGAAGAATCCGTAGTCGAAACTACATCCCAAGTTTTAGAGATATTAGTAAAAACAGAAGAAAAAACAATGGATGATCAGCTCATTGCTATGTGACTGTAAAAAAATGACAGCCTAGAAATATTATAGAAGCAAAAAAAAAACATTTCAGCTGACTTCACTTAAAAAATCAGAACCTATGTTGTACTGCATGTAGAATACATCATGAGTATGAGTTACACCTACTTCCCCTTAAGCAGAATCAAACAGATATAATTTTGTTGTTTGACTTACGTGTTATTTTGTCATGGACTGTCAAGTACTTCGACTGGCCAGTTTGAAATGTCCACACTAGATTCCTTGTACTCTCTGGCCCACATCTTCTTAATGCCAGTAATAAGCACATGACATGCTGGCATCATGAGAGCTTGACCATCTTTTGATAGGGAGTCAATGATCTCGAATCTGCCACCCTTTATGTTCAGTACAACTAGCCAATAGTGTCCTAAAGAGTTGTTAGTGTGCAAAGACCATGCCTTCAAGGTTGGGAAGCACTCCTATTTTCATTGTTAAAAAATTATTAAGGCACA
Organism: Dactylis glomerata; assembly: GCA_007115705.1. Lineage (NCBI taxonomy): Eukaryota > Viridiplantae > Streptophyta > Magnoliopsida > Poales > Poaceae > Dactylis > Dactylis glomerata. Next base: position 1,056,783 of record QXEO01001064.1, on the reverse strand, counting down.
AGCTCTAAGTATAAAACATGGTATTTCATAACCAAAAAACAGGTTTCAGAAATTCTTACAATTTCTTTGTGGTCAAGCCTTTTTCCTGGGCTCTCCTCAAAACATCTTATTACATCCTTGAGGTTGAAACGGCCATCCATCAAGTACCTCTTTTCAAAAAGAAATGAAAAGAAAATACAAATGTATGAGTTACAAAAAATATGATATCATCCGGAAAAAATGTGTTCTCTTCGATGACGGTGAATTTTTTAACAAAAAAAAGGATTGTTACTTATGGATACATGGAGTGGCATAATGTACTTCTTGCGATTCTTATTCTCCTCCTTGATGACATGAATACCTATTTCAGCAACCGGATTCCACGCCTAGTGTCTAGGTTTAACTGAATCTGCCAGATGACAAAGATTACAATAGAAGGTGTCATAATCTATGACTACCTCCTTGTTGTTTTGAGATGAAGTTTTGTATCCATGTTGGCAGACCATGGTATAAAGCTCATCAGTAGACTTTGAGATACTGTAGTTTTTCTGAATTTCCATGGTGATGAAAGGTGATCTTCCGTACTTTGCAACCTTGAGTATCTCTTCCCGTATTCTCGAGCAACTGGCGTAATGCTATCTCCTGATGGGCCTGCATTTTCTTTGCTACTTTCATTGTTTGCTGCATATACTTTGGCACCTTGACCATCTTCATCTTCAACAAAAATTTCCTCCTCTGATGGAGTGTCCAGGTTGAATGGAGGTGCATCTGGAGCTAGACGTGCAGCTGCCATTTTCCTTTCAGACTCAGTGCTATTGAAGTCAAGTTTCCTATTCATTGAGTCAACCCCAGCTGAGCTTGGTATGCACTCAGTAGTAGTTCTTGGTATAGAATTCTCATCAGCATTGTTGGTGTTGTTGCCTAAGTTCAAACTGAGCCTTGATGATCTTGTCTGTCTTTTGTTTAGGCTTCTAGAGGGGCTGGCATGATTCCGAGGAGACCTTGAAGTGGTTCTCAAACACAAATGTGCAACATCAACATCTACATATTCTATTTCTCTATTGCTTGTGACTTGGACTTTCTACTGCTGGGTGTGAACACTGCTTCCTGGGTTGACCTGCGAAGTTGGGTTGGATGTTGTTGGCTTCATCCTTTTAATCTGAACCCCATCAGCAAAGGAAACAGACTTCCATTTCCCTAGTATTATTTTTGGTTCTAGCTCTTTCACAATTCTCTGACATTCAGGTCCCATAGCAACATCTTCAATGCTAGTCAGCCCCTGTGCATCAAGCAATATTGGTTTAAGGGGCTCAAATAGCTCTTTGGGATTATCCCTGGTTGATGACTCAATGTCCAAGTTAGTGGGTACTTTGAGTTGACCCATGTAAGTTTTAGTTGCAGCTGTGCTACCAACATACTACATGAACTCTGCCTCTCGATTCCAATCACTGTCGTCATTGCTTGAGCAAGAAGCTATGTCTGTGTCCCTGAATCTAATGTCTCCAGCTTTGGTAGTGTTTTGTTCTTCTATGACTACATTGCTCGATAAAGGACATTTTTTTGCTTGGATTTGCTCAAAGTTTTTGATGATAATTGCCAAATCATCAGGTTTGTGATGGTGTTGGCCTCCCAGTTGGGAACCCCAAGAGGAAGGTATGATGAGCACAGCAGCAAGTTTCCCTCAATTGTGAAACCAAGGTTTAATCGAACCAGTAGGAGAAAGAACCACACTTCCGAAGGTTGATGCCCGCTAGATTTGCGACACTCCAGACAATGGTGCCAGATAAATGCTTGTCGGCGTGTAGCTTTTCACCAAAAGCAACGTGGAACCTGCACACAACACAACCAAGTACTTTTCCCCAACTTACGATGAGGTTGTCAATCTCACCGGTTTGCTGTAGACAAAGGATTAAGCGTATCGAGTGGTAAAAGGTAATAGTTTGCAAGAATGTAAATAGTGTGAGTAAAAGTAAAACGGTAATAGAAAATGTAAAAGGAATGGATCGGGGTCCACAGTTCACTAGTGGTGTCTTTCCATAAGATAAATAACAACATGCTGGGTGAACAAATTACAGTTGGGCAATTGTTAGAGTAAAGATAACGTACATATGTCATGATGATCACTATGAGATTCACTTTGGGCATTACGACAAAATACATAGACCGTAATCCAACTACATCTATGACTAATAATCCACCATCTGGATGCCGTCCGAGCAACCATTGGGTATTAAGTTGCAAGCAATAGATTATCGCCTTAAGCAAAGTACGTAATGTAAATAATGCAAATGTCCTTGGATACAAGAATGTTGTTTTCTCCCAAGTGGCAACAACACATCTACAACCTTAGAGGTTTCTGTCACTCCCCCAGATTACTAGAGGCATGAACCCAACTATCGAGCATAAATACTCCCTCTTGGAGTCACTAGCATCTACTTGGCCAAGATATCTACTAGCAACAGAGAGCATGCAAGATCATAAACAACATAGAGATAACATAAAGATAATATTCAGCAGATCAACTTGACATAGTACCAATACTCATCGGATCCTAACAACCACAACATATAGAATTACACAACGATGATCTTGATCATGATAGGCAGCTCACAAGATCTAAACATGAAGCACATGGTGGAGAAGACGACCATCTAGCTACTGCTATGGACCCGTAGTCTAAGGTAGACTACTCACACATCACTCCGGAGGCGACCATGGTGGTGGAGAAGGCCTCCGGTAGGGATTCCCCTCTCTGGCAGGGTGCTAGGAAGAGCTCCTGGATCCTACCGATCTTGCGTCGACGATGGCGGGGGCTTGCAGTATGTTTCGAGGAAAATTGATCGGGGCTTAGGTGTTTCTCGTCGAGGGGAATATATAGGCGGAAGGGTGGCGTCAGGACGTGGACCAGACGGCCTCACCCCCTGGTGGCACGGCCAGGGCCTGGGCCGCGCCACCCTAGGGGGTGGCTGGCCTCTGGCCCCCCTCCGTCTCATCTTCAGACTTCACGATGCTTCGGGAAAAATAGGAGGTTTGGCTTTTCTTTCGTATAATTCTGAGAATATTTCATGTGTAGCTTTTCTGAAATACAAAAATAGCAGAAAACAGGAAACTGACACTATGGCATCTCGTTAGTAGGTTAGTTCTAGAAAATGCATAAAAATGCCACGAAGTGTAACAAAACACAAAGCAAATGGTGTATAAACAAGCATGGAGCATCAAAAATTATAGATACGTTTGAGACATATCAATCATCCCCAAGCTTAACTCCTGCTCGTCCTCGAGTAGGTAAGTGATAACAAAAGAATAATTTTTGAGGTGATATGCACCATCACAATCTTGATCAACGATGTAAAGCATTGAGTGCTGAGATCAAAGAACTTAAAACATGGGTATAAGAGATATAATCTTGACAATAAAACTTAGCAACCATGTTATAACATGAAAAGTAACACAAACAAAAGATCATGAATAATGAAACATTGAAAGTCAAACGTGTGTTCAAATCATATAGAAAAACATATCAAAGTGGTTTTCAGCTTGTCCTTCATGGAATAGCAAAACATAAATGCATAGGACACCTTCAAGTTGAAGAGGGCGACTAGATACAAATAATTTAAGAACAAGCAAAACTAAAATCATGAACCAATGAATGATAAACTTTGGGACTATGCACATTAAACTCAGAATGGCAACTATGCTCTCTTAGATGGTGCATAAAGGTAGAAGGTGGAGACTCAACATAAAAGTAAAAGAAAGGCCCTTCGCAGAGGGAAGCAGTGATTAAACATGTGCTAGAGCTTTTCATTTGTAAAATAGAGAGATAAAAATTGGTTTTGAGAGGTGGTTGTCTTTGTCAACAACTGGCAATGGGGTTCTTACTATCTTCCATACAAAGCAAATTTTTGAGAGAGAGATTGACACTTTGGTGCTCTTTTATAAAGCTTGGCACTCCTCCCCACTTTTTCCTTTTACAAACCATGGCTAACCGAATCCATCGGGTGCCCACCTACTTTCACATACCATGGAGGAGTGCCTTTTTCTTCTTTTCTTTTTCCTTTTTTCCTTTTGGAATAAAACAAAATGGAAGATAGCAAATCCGACCACTACGTCCCCATGAGCTAAAAATAGTGTCACAAAACGAGAAGTATTTCGAAGATTTTTTTGAAAGGTAGCACATGAAAATTTACTTAGAATGGCTTACAAATACCATGCATAGGAATTTATAGTGGACACATTAGCAAACTTGGTTTTTGGGAGTTGGATGCACGAGTAGAGCTCATACTCATTACAAAATGAAGGCTAGCAAAAGACTGTGAGCGACCAACTAAGAGAGCAATAACGACCATAATCATGCATAGCGACAAAACATCATAAACCGAAGCATAAAGTGGTATCAGAAGTCAAAAACCAAATGATCACAGAGTCTATATGGCGACTTGTTAGAGTCAAACATGTTGTAAGCATGCGCCAAATCAACCCAAATAAAGCATCAAGGAGAAAACCACAATAAAATTCTTCCATATAATAAAACCAACGCATGATTTTTTCAAATGCGCATTAAGCAATCTCAGTCATTTGAGACAAGTCATGCTACAGCAAAAAACTACTAAGCATACTATCAAAACGACATCAAGCATGGCATGCAAAAGTCTAAGCCGCAGTCTAAATAAGCTCCTTTTTGTACCACTTTTTGCATGAAACTTTTTTCTCTTTTCCAACACCATTCAAACCTTTTTGAGACAACTATTTTGATGAAAACCAACATAAATCAATGGTCTAAATACACCTTGATGCAAAGATATAACAAGATCTGAACAAAACTCAATGCAAAAAATGAAAGCTAAATGAAGTTCTAGAAAAAGAGAACACTCGTTGAACGATAAGAGTGAAAAATAGATTGTTCTTGGCAAATGAAAAACGGAGTGCGTCTCCTCCAAAAGAAATTTGTTGGGGTCCAACCATTTATTGCAGAAAACAAAAAAAAGAAAACTGAAAGAAAAAGTAAAGACGCTCCAAGAAAAACGCATAGAATATGAAGCAATAAAAATATAGTGTGTTGAAAGGTGACCTGATTTTTGCCGATGAAGAAAGGGGTGCCTCGAGGGCATTCCCAAGCTTTGACGCTTGTAACTCTTGGATATTTCTTTGCGTGAGATGGGCATCCCCAAGCTTGAGCTTTTGTCCATACTTCATCTCATCTCATCACTCTCCATTCCCTACACTTGAAAACTTCCTTCATACAAAACTTCACACAATTCTATTAACAATGTTAGCATAAACATAATTGTAGATAAACCCTTTTGGTTCAGTTTCAAACTAAAATACACCACATATAAAGCATATACTACTGTATCAACTTCCTCAAAAGTCTCGTGATAAAAAAAACTCAAAAAGAAAGCGACCGAGAGGCAAACACAAATAGTGGCAGAATCTGGCAAAACAGAACAGCTGACAGAGATCGATTTTTTCGAGGACCTTCTGTTACTTAAATAGAAAAGTGCAAAACTAATAAAAGTTTGGATATAACCTGGGGCATATGCATTAGAAATCGCAGATCAAAAAGATATTCTGATAATTTTTACGAATTTGTACAGTGCAGCGTAGAAATCTGTTTCAAGACAACAACTTCCCCATATCTTACCTTCCTCAAATTAGAGGTTCTTCTTGGCACAATAACGAAATACAAATGATAAGGAGTGGTCATTACAGTAGTAATAACTTCCAAGACTCAAATAAAAGAAAAAGTACTGAAAAGAAAATATTGGGTTATCTCCCAAGAGTGCTTTTCTTTAACGCCTTTGAGCTAGGCGCAGAAAGTGGAAATCAAGTAATATCAAATGAGGCATTAAGATCAACTGTTTCCTCAAGAGCACCACTTACCACACTAGGCACTTTAGAAGTTCCCGAAGATGATTCAACCTACAAGTCACTCTTAGTTGAACTAAAAGTCTTACCAATCTTAAAAACATGTTGCGGTTTGGGCACAGACACCTTGGGAACATACATAAATTTTTGCTCTTTTCCAACAAAAGCTTTCTCCTTCTTAAATTTAAGAGAAGAGAAAATTGAACTTAAAGTTTTCATAGACTCCTCTAGTTTACCAATCCTAAGGTTTTGACTATCATGAGTAGTGCTGGCCTCTAAAACAGTGATTCTCTTACCGATACTTTCTACCGATTCATTAACCTGGCTAGTGTTATCAAGGATATTTGGCAAACTTTTTTCTAAAGAGCTAAGTTTTTCTAAGAGTTCGTCCAAAATGACCTCAATTTTAACAACATGGATAGGTGGTACTCCTACTAAACTTTCAATTAAAGTGCATGCTTCCAAAGCGGGAGCACCCAGAAAATTACCTCCTGCAAGAGTATCAAGAACATACCTATTCCAACTAGATATACCAACATAAAAAATTTCTAAGGAGGATCATGGTAGAATGCTTCTTTGTACACCTATGATTGCTAGCTCGGTACCAAGCATCTTTCAAACTCTCTCTGATGAGGGGTTAACTCGACAAATGTCCTAGATGAAGGACTTAGGATCGGGGAGATAGGGCGTCGGATGAACTCGAAGGTAAACTCAGTCAAACAAGGTGGCTATGAAAGTAAACGTGGGTGTAGAACCTGGCTTGCTTTCAATCTGTCCCACACTGTCCCCTCCTGGCCCCTTTATATAGGTGGCCAGGTCTCAAGGATCGGGTGGGATCCGATACAGATTACAATATTGACATACGGTAAGAACTCGTATTTCGACTAGTATTACAATTGGGCCTAGCTTAACGGGCATCAGGGGTACTCAACTAATGGGCTCTATTATCTATACCCTTGTCAGTAGCCCCTGAGATTCTACCAGTATTGCAGATTCAGGTTGAATCTCTAATCTTAAAATCTTTGACTTGATCATTTCTTCGACTTCTTCATATCTTCAAATCTTTGAATTGGTCTTTTGACTTATTCTTATTATGATATCTGATGACCCACAAGTATAGGGGATCGCAACAGTCTTCGAGGGAAGTATTACCCAAATTTATTGATTCGACACAAGGGGAGCCAAAGGATATATGTAAGCCTTAACAGATGAGTTGTCAATTCAGCTGCACCTGGAAACAGTCTCGCTCGCAGTGGTTTATCAGTAGCAACAGTTTTATAGCAGTAACAGTAGTGAAACAGTAACAGCAGTAGTAAAATAGCAGCAGTAGTAGTAACAGTTGTAAACAGTAGGAACAAATACTGTAGGCATAGGGATGGATTACGGGCGTTGCATGGATAAGATAATTCATGAAATCAATGAGACATGGGCATTGCAGATAAATAATGATAAAGCATCCTAGTACAAACAATCATAGGCATGTGTTCCATATATAGTCGTACGTGCTCACAATGAGAAACTTGCACGACATCTTTTGTCCTACCAGCCTGTTGCAGCAGGGCCTCAAGGGAAACTACTGGTAATTAAGGTACTCCTTTTAATAGAGTACCGGAGCAAAGCATTAGCACTCGGTGAACACATGTGAACCTCACATCATAGCCATCCCCTCTGGTTATCCCAATTGCTGTCACTTTGGGGCCTCGGGTTCCGGACAACAATATGTGTATACAACTTGTAGGTAAGACCAAAAACAACAAGTATCATCATAGAAATAATAACATGTTCAGATCTGAAATTATGGCACTCGGGCCCAAAGTGACAAGCATTAAGCACAACAAGTTGCAACAATGTCATAAGCACTAAATAAAGATACTAGGCACTATGTCCTATCAATCTCATATCAAATTACATGAACAATTTCATCCAATCCCTACCATCCCCTCACCTACAGCGGGGGAATTACTCACACATGGATGATGGAGTCATGGATGGTCGATGGAGGAGCGTCGGTGGTGATGGTGATGAAGATCTCCTCCGAATCCCTGTCCCGGCAGGGTGCCAGAACGGAGTTTCTGGTTCCGAATCGTGGTTTCTGATGGTGGCGGCGCAGCGGAAGTCTATCTGGGAAAAACGCCATCTCCCTGATATTATGTCGTCCGGGGGTATATGTACGCGAGAGGGGAGGTCGAGAGGACTGCTGGGGCCCCCTCACGCAGGGGTGGCGCGGCCAGGGCTGGGCCGCGCCACCACTGTATGACGGCCCCTTGAGCCCCTTCTCCCTCCTGTCTTCTGGCTCCATGGGTCTTCTGGTGAAATAGGATTTTTCATGATTTTTCCCAAATTTTTACTAGAAGTTGAATTTCTGCACAAAAAGAGACACGAGAGCAATTCTGCTGAAAACAGCGTCAGTCCGTGTTAGTTGTATTCAAAACACACAAATTAGAGGAGAAACAATAGCAAAAGTGTTCGGGAAAGTAGATATGTTTTGGACATATCAATATCTTCGTAAGGGGTTTTGATGAACAAGCCTGACAACTCTAACGGATCAAGATGTTAGTTAACTGCCGGAACAGATACTTGTCACCTACTTCAAATTCAATCCCCTTGGACTTGAATTCGGGAAACCGGTCCAACCCATTCTTTTGCCGCATTTAGGACTTACAAAGAATGAGTCCCAGTGGCTCTCAGGGTACCCAGTGCGTCCACCAGGATTTTTCTTTGCGTCGTACACACGGATACATGCCAGCAGAGCGCATCCATGTTCGTATACTGGGCCACACAGGACAGATCCTGGGGTCTTACCTTCGTGATATATTTCAATCACGGCATTTGATTTTTGTCGCGATGACGCAACTCGAGAATCATATGTCGTAGCCTTGTTTGACTGATTCAACGCACAAAATATTTGGGTTATATAACCATGATTTATAAAAACCTCACTCTCGATGGTAGTATTGACATTCATTAATTCTTTCTTCACCTTCCTTGCTCCAGTACTCATGAATAAACATCATCGGGTGTGCGCCCAGCACTCCCGATGGGAGTAGCCCCCGAGGCTATAGTTGAAAATTCATTTTTCGAGTATAGGCTCAAGTACATTGTAATCACCTGCAATCTTCATATTGGTACTTTTTAATGATAATATCGTCGGGTGCACCCTCAGCGCTCCCGATGGTAGTAGCCCCCGAGGCTATAGCCGAATATTTTCGGGTATAGACTCAAAGAATGATTCCTCCTTTACCAGGCTCAATTTTTCGTCGGCTTCCTTGACCTTCCCTTATTCAAGTTTGCCAACTCGAAATATCTTTGGAATGCTCATCTTACTAGCATCCACTGCTTATCATAGTCTTCAATTCTCGTTACCCGTATGTTTGTGATGTTATTAATATGTTTGTAATTACCTCTAGATTTTGACCATTACCCATGGGCAGCGCGGTAATTTTGCAATTTCTCTGCCCGTTAGTGGGCTACCATTTTTGCTCCTTGCGCCACGTCTCAGCCCATGTTCCGTTACCTAGGGGAGAGTGGGGAAATTCACTGTTTACCAGTTCCTTGCTTCCGCTGCCGCCACCATTGTTGCAATCTCTGCGCTCCTTTGATCTCCTGCTTAGCCCCCGTGCGCAGATCGTAGATGCGCGTGAAGCACCAAGTGCAGAAACACAAGATGACCAAGGGGATGAACACCGCGACCAGCTGGCAGAAGGAGCTGAAAAAGGCCCGAACGGAGGGTCTCATCTCTAACGACGATGAGGAATCCCCAGCACTGAATGAATCCCCAAGCCTAGAGATGGTTTTCGGGTGATGTTCCTCGCCTTTCTTTTGCGCGGTCTTTCCCTTCCTGCCCATGAATTCCTTCGTGGGCTTCTTTTTGTTTATGGTGTGCAGCTTCACCAGCTCACACCAAACTCTATCTTGCACATTGCTTGTTTTATAACTACGTGCGAGTCATTTTTGGGGATTGATCCCCACTTTCTTCTTTGGAGATCCCTCTTTCGGCTCTGCCCCAGTGTTTCACTGTCCAAGAAAACCGAACTAGGCGGAGCTTGTATCTCTGTTCGTTCTGAATTGCAGTATTTGGAATTTTCAATATCTACCTCTATACAAGGTTGGAGGACCAAGTGGTTTTACATCAAGGACCGAAAGAGTTCCTCCTCCGATAAATATGGCATTGCTCCATTTGATGCCTCCCAAGAATTGAAGAAATTGGCCTCGTGGGATTCATCTCCCATGGAAGCTGAGATGGAGGAGATCAAGCCACTCCTGGCCTGCATCCAGGAGCTAAAAAGTGGTAGAGGAGGTGCACCGTTGGGTACACAACTGAAAGGACACAGATATCGCCTAGAGGGGGGGGGGGTGAATAGGCGATTTAAAACTTTTCCGAGTGGCTTGACCAATGCGGAATAGAACTAACATTTAATTTGCCAACCATACAAAACCTAAATAAACTAGGTTCACCTATGTGCACCAACAACTTATGCTAGACAAGATAAGTAACTATGTGATAGCAAGATATATATAACTTCAAGCACGAAGTCTATCACAAAGTAGATTGCATAAGTAAAGGAGCTCGGGTATAGAAATAACCGAGGAACGCGGAGACAATGATGTATCCCGAAGTTCACACCCTTGCGGGTGCTAATCTCCGTTGGAGCGGTGTGGAGGTACAAGGCTCCCCAAACGCCACGAAGACTCACCGTAATCTCCTCGAGTCCTCCCACCAAGATGGAAGACCCGATCCACTATGGGACCCTTGAGGGCGGTCACCGAACCCGCACAAAGCTTGGGGAAACTCCACAACTTAATTGGAGGCTCCCAAATCCACAAAGCCACTAAGATTGGGGCACACTCCACAACTCAATTGGAGGCTCCCAATAATCGCCACGGAGGCACCACAAAGCTTGGGAAGATCTCCACAACTTAATTGGAGGTCCCCAAGAAATCCACTGAGCCGTCTAGGGTTCCAAGAACACAAGAGGAAATAAGCTTCTAGCTTTCACCACCGAATCTCCGAGGAGAACTCAAACCGATGCACCAAATGCAATGGCAAGAACACATGAAGTGCTCAAATCATTCTCTCCCAAATCCTACCAAAGCAACAAATGCTATGGAGGATATGAGAGGAAGAACAAGAAGGAAATCCACAAAGAACTTCAAGATCTAGATCCAATAGGTTCCCCTCACTTAGAGGAGAAAGTGATTGGTGGAAAAGTAGATCTAGATCTCCTCCCTCTTTTCCCTTAAAAAGATGCAAGAACCATGGAGGGAAGTGAGGAGGGAGGGCAAGCTTTGAAGGTCAACAATGGAGGAGAGAGAAGCCCAAAAATGTTAATGGTTCAAGGAGGAAGAAGGGTATTTATAGGTGGGAAAAAATATGGCTGTTGGAAGCAGCCCACCGGCCAGTTCGGCCGTAAGTTGGGCGGCGCCGGCCTCTGGGCCGGACGGTTCGGCGGAAAGTCCGGCGGGACTGGACTGTTCACCGGGTGTCCGGCGGCCCACCAGGTGGATTCGGTGACCCGCCGAAAGGCGGTTCAGAATAGCAGTCCGGCTGCTCCGCCGGACTGGCCCGGTCTGCCGCCGGAAGGTCCGGCCTGGAGCCCGGCCTGGCCGGACCAGGGGCTAAACTGGACAGCCCAAAAACCAAATAACTTTTGCAAGGAAACTCCGAATGAGATGAAACCAATTTTGATGGAAAGCTAACAACAAGGAGAACCTCACAAGGGAGAATTTACTATGAATTTAGAGGTAATAAGTGTCTCTATATGAGGAACCGGTAAATTCTCCAAACACCAAAAACGCAATAAGAGATCCATACGAAATCCGTTTTTGATGATCTAGAGCTTGCCATGGAAATAACCACAAGCTCTAGAATCTCACATGGATAAAATCCAAATAAGAACCAAGAAAGATAATGCCAAGTATGTGATGTCTACGCACTTCTATTCTTGTAGACACTTGTTGGGCCTCCAAGTGCAGAGGTTTATAGAACAGCAGCAAGTTTCCCTTAAGTGGATCACCCAAGGTTTATCGAACTCAGGGAGGAAGAGGTCAAAGCTATCCCTCTCAAGCAACCCTACAATTACGATACAGAAAGTCTCTTGTGTCCCCAACACACCCAATACACTTGTCAAATGTATAGGTGCACTAGTTTGGCGAAGAGATAGTGAAATACAAGTGGTATAGATGATTATAAGTAGTAAATACAATCTGGAATAAAAATTGCTGCGAGCAAACATGTAACAAAACATCAAGTAAACGGTGTGCAATGCTTGGAAACAAGGCCTAGGGATCATACTTTCACTAGTGGACACACTCTCAACAATATAACATGATTGAACAAATAAACAACTTCTCTCCACTATGGTACTCTGAATTACTCTCCTATTGAATAACACTAATCATTGTGTAGTGGCTACATAAGGACCCCTTAAAGTTCATCAAGTACTTGACAAACACCACTCATAGAGATATCCAAATCAAAGCACAACTCAAGATAGATATTATTGCAACTTAGACCAAGTACTAACACGGTGCACACACTGTCAACATTACACCATGAAAGGAGGAATAGATCGCTTCAATACTATCATAGTAATAATTATTCTCATAATCCACAAGAGATCACAATCATAGCCTAAACCAAGTACCACCATGATGCACGCACTGTCACCGTTACACCATGGTAGGAGGAATAGATTACTTTAATAACACCACTAGAGTACACATAATATCTGAATAATAACATTTACTTGTTCAACATGATACAAAGCTCATGATCACATAAATATCACATCATGGGATAGAGAGGTGAACCACATAGCTACCGGTAGAGCCCTCAGCTGCGGGGAAGAACTACTCCCTCCTCATCATAGGAGACAGCAAGGTTGATGGAGATGGCGGTGAGGTCGATGGAGACGGTGAAGACGGCAATGGAGACCGATGGAGATGGCTCCGGGGGCACTTCCCCGTCCCGACAGGGTGCCGGAACAGAGACTTCTGTCCCCCGAAATTCGTCGACGGCGGCGGCGGAGCTACGGAACTATTTCTGGAAAATTGCCGACTCCCTTAGGGTTTTCCATCCTGAGGCTTCTTATAGGCGAAGGGGCGATGTCAGGGGTGGCCCCAGGCCTCCTCACACTAGGGTGGCGCAGCCAGGGCCTGGGCCACGCCAGCCCTATGTGAGGGTGGCCTGTGGCCCCTCTCTTTCCTCTCTTCGGATGTCTGGATGCTCCCGGGAAAAATAAGACTTCTGGCTTTGGTTTTGTCCAATTCCGAGAATATTTCCTGTGTATCACTTCTGAAACACAAAAACAGCAGAAAACAGGGAACTGGCACTATGGCATCTTGTTAATAGGTTAGTTCCGGAAAATGCATAAAAGTGCCACGAAGTGTAACGAAACATCGGGTAAATGGTGTAAAAACAAGGATGGAGCATCAAAAATTATAGATACGTTGGAGACGTATCAGTATGCAAAGGTTTGTGCTCTCTCCGAACGATACAAATAAGTTACTCACTCGAGAGCCCCTCTTGATAGTACGGCTATCTATCCTAAACCCGGTCTCCCACACTATGAGACCGGTAAGAAAGAAACCCTATCAAGAACATATCTTTGCCTTGAGCATTCCACTTGAGCTAGATGGTGACGATCTTGATCTTCTCAAGTTGGACTACCTTTCTTGATTGTGCTTGCTCGGTGAAGTCTTGCGGATTGCTCCCCCATACATGACTATGGGAGAGACACTAGAGAAATATCTTCACATGTCCATTACCACAAAATGGACACCGAGCTTCAAGGAAATGATATCTTCTGGAAGCCTATATTGAACTTGCGCTTCAACTTGATCAACATTGATGATGTCTTGAGAATGCACATGAGAGCTCACTCCATGTTATTCCTCAAGACACACTCTATATAGGCTCAACTCCTTTATGACCAATCTTCGAATCACTCCTTGAATAACACCTTGATCATCACATAATCTTCTTTATATTCAACTTCTTACAACCTTGAACCCAACATATGGATCAAGCGTTGTCTACGGACAAGTCCTACAAATATAACTCAATGAAAATATTAGTCCATAGGATTGTCATTAATTACCAAAACCACACATGAGGGCACATGCTCTTTCAACAACTCATGGCGTTTTTCCTGCAACATCGCGTTCAACCCCTGCAACATCGTCTCTCCAAGTTGTGGACTTTTTCTGGCTTGGGGGATCTTTCTCGGGTATCTGAAAATCTCATGGAGAAGAAGGATCTCGACAGGCGTGTGAGAGCTCTTAATACTCTCAAGAAGGATCATGAGGTTGCGGACTTAGCCGCAAGCCATTTCGACTCCGAGCATCCCCTGCCTGCTGTTCGCATTGTAAGTTTTGAGTTGTTTCTCTTTTAAGGATCATTGACTCCTTGTGTCTCGCCCTCCTCTCCCAGAGGGAGGGGCCATTCCACATGTTCCTGTTTCCGCGGCCTCCGAAGCCCCTGAGACTGAGGATAGCCAAGATGGAGACGAAGGCGAAGATTCGCTGGAAAGGACCAGTTCAACGACATCACCTCCTCCCGTGCTTTCTGAAGACCTTGTCATTGACAAGAAGAGGAAACATGTCGAAGAATTTGCTTCTTCCAGTGCCTCTGCCCGTAAGACTGTGGCCGGGGAATCCTTCGTGCCAGAGGACGGCGAAGAACTCTTCGACTTCATGGACTCGTGAGTGTTCATCTGTTTGTTTTCATATATGTAGCTTCTTATTGTCGACCTTGATAGATGACTCTATCTTTTTCTACTTTTCTCAGTGACGAGGAGGACCCGAAGAGATTTGATGCTGCCCCTATCGGTGATACCCTCGTCATCAATGAGCCGCCGCCACAAGAGGTTGATCCAGCAGCGAAACCTCAAAAAGCTTCCAAGAAGCCTACCAAGAAGGTAGTCAGCGTTCTTCATTCTGGGCGCTTGAAGAAAGCGTCCGACGCCGGTGCTACCCTTGAGGCCCATCAGTCCACAAGCTCCTTTGACGATGTACGTAAACATACTGTTATATTTACTTCAACTTTTGTGTGTTGATACGCACATCCTATTTTCCTGGACAAAACTTGATGAAGAGGTTTGTCGACTAGGGCAATGAATGTGTCAAGTACGAGAAAGTTGCTAAGGCCTCTGAAAGTAAATCTCATTTTAAATACTTGCTTATCTTTGCATGCCTGACTTTGCTTCTTTGCTTGACTTTTTCTTTCCTCTTTGTTAAACTCAGGTGCTCTAAAGGCAGCCAATGCTCGCGTTATGTCGCTAGAAGCTAAACTCGAAGCTTCCAGGACAGCTTTTGATGCCGCCACTGCTGCCAAGGTCAATGCTGAGAAGTCTGCTAAGTCAGCATTGGCTAAGGCGAAGAAAGCAGAAAAGGACCTGGCTAATGCTAACAAGGAGCACCTCCAGCGGGAACAGGCCGTGGCCGAATGGCTGAACCAGATGTCTGCTGCTGCTGGAGGTACATATTATAACTTTCTTTCATTTTGTCGGTTTTCTTGCTCTCTTATACTTGCTGATATATTCCTTTTCTGTTGTTTGCTATTTCCTTGGTTTTGCAGAATATAGTGGAGTGTCTGCATCGACTTTGCAACCAGACAACGATCCTCTCTTGGCCGCGGTTAGCTTGCTGGAAGCAAACTGGATATCTGTCCAGGAAATCTTTGAGTTGGTTAACCGCACTTACGCGGATTTTTGTTGGTTTGTGGCCCAAGCAGAAGGCGAATGTGCCAGGCTTGAAGAATCTTGCCAAAGCCTTTGACACCTCTGAAGACCCCATACTTGCTATGAAGGGTCTCTCCTTGAAGCGAGGTGCCGAGGGGGCCATTGCATTTTCGTATGCCCATGGTGAGGAGGTCGACTGGGAGAAGGTGAGCTCTTCCCCTGGCCGCCCCCGTGCGGAACTGAAGGCCTTCTTCGAGAAAGCAAAAAAGTATGCACCAGGCATCGTGTCGATGATTTCCCCTTCGGTGGCTTCCGCGACCGGTATGGCACCGATTTCTTCGACTCTGGCGACAAGCGGGTCTGTGCCTCCTCCTGATGCTGGTGCTGCTTCTGCTACGCCTACTTCTGCTACGGATCGTGAGGCTGAGGTGGCGTAAACTTGGCCTCCCTTATAATCTTTAGTTAACCCGAGAACTTTAGTCAGAGGGCTTATGCTTTTGTAAATATATCCTCTTTTGCGAAATGTCGTGTTCGGTTTTAGCTTCTGAGATGCTCCTTTCTTCTTTTTCTTTTGCCTTCCAGCCTATGTGTGTTTGTGAGTTATCTGGTCGCGATCAAGCTCCATCTTCTGCCAACGCTTTCGACTCCGGAGCTTCGTTGCCTCCTCATCCTTCTTTCCGATGTGTTGAATATTCCTCAAGAATTGCAGATCTTGAGAGCCGTTTGACTTTGTCAAAACATCAAGGGCAGATGGCTATGGATAAAGCCAGCAAATCTTGCGGTTTTATGAAGCAGATATCCATACTCGAGGATAAGGTGTTGAGTCTGATAGCTAATATTGTACATTTGGAGGAGTGCGACTCCTTTCGCGTTGGAATTGTCGAGTCTCCTTGTGAGTTGCTGCGATGTAAGTCTTCCTGCCACTTTCCTCTTTTGGTTTTCTGCTGCGATGCTGCTGTTCCATGATTTTTATTACCGTAGGTACTTGCTTGGACTTCGTTAGTGAAGCTCGCCATGTTTCTGAACGGATCGCGGCTCTTGAAAGATCATCAGGTGGAGTTGAAACTTTTTGGTCTGATCCCCGACGCCGTGGTGCTATTGTGCTTCTCCAAGATCGTTCCCAGCATATTGGAGAAGCGGTTGATGGTTGTCAAAAATCTTTGACTACAATGCATTCCGTCATGCTTCCTCATAATTCTCTCCCTGGAACTTTTCCATAGCTGCTTGCTGTTTTTAGGTCTACTCAACACATTCATCGTCTGACAGAGCTTAATTTAGTGGCTGGTGCCAATTTTGCACTTGGTTGGACACGCAAGTGGCACCCGAGGCTCAATTTTATTTCCATGTCACTAAGCTTGCCTTCAGGAGGAGCTCAGCTGCGAGTTCATATGGATGCTACCCTCCAACCAGCTAGGAGACTTATAGGTAGGTTGCTTCAAGAGGATGCCACGTTTTTCTGCGAGCATCATTATTTAGATCCTTTGGGCGTAGATGATTCTGATCAGCCTTTGATGTAATATTTGTGTGCGTATAATGCGAGAGTTTGTTATTTTCTAACTTTTTGTGTTAGAATTCTTTATCCTCAGAGCATTGCACTTTGTGTGTATGTTGGTGTGTTTACCGCAACTTTTGAAGACACGTAAACTCAAATAAGAGGAACTTTTGTTTTTTATTTATGTGTATAATGTAAGATACATGAGATGACCCAAGAGATCCGGCCTGTGACCTATGTTCTAGATCTAGAGAGCATTGCCCTAGAATAACTCGTGGCTTCTACAGCCTTATTTTCCTACTCTATTTATTCGCCTATGTCGCTTGAGTCTTCTCTTCTTCTCCTGTAGACTTCTCTTGCTCTGGTGGCTGTACCCGAGGTTTCTTTACTTCTGGTTCATTGGGGTTTCCATCGAGTTGCTGCGTGACTCCTGTAGTCGTGCTTTTTTTGTAGTTAGGTTCCCCGTAGCTTGCCATCATGCCGAAGTTTTGGGCCATCTTGTGAAATTCCTTATCGCATAGGTCTGATAACTCGAAGCTTTCTTTGACCGTAATGATTCCGTAAGTGTAGTGTGGCACTGCCATGAATCACGAAAATGCTGGTCGCTCGAGGATCGCATGATATTGTGATGGCTAGTCCATGACTTCAAAGTTGAGTTTCTCCTTTCCGTAATTTTGCCAATTTCCAAAGCAAACGTTGAGTGCTATTCGACCAAGTGGATAGTTGGTACTCCCTGGGACTATTCTGTGAAAGGAGCAATCTGTTGGCTTCAGGAACTCTAATAAAATGTGCATTGCCCGTAGGGTTTTTGCGTAGATTAAGTTTATTCCACTTCCTGCGTCCATGAATATTCTGTCGACATCGTACGTCCATATTTGAGCTTTGAGTACCAAGGGCGCATTTCCTGGCCGAGGTACTGTTATTGGATGATCATCTCTGCTGAATTCTATGGGTTGCTCTGACCAATGTAGATATTCTGTTGCTGCTGGAGGTGAAGCTATTGCGAGGTTAACTTGTCGAGTTATGCTTTTCTCCTCCTTGTTCAACTTGGGCACTGGTTGTATCATTGTTGTGATGTGCCCTTTAGATGGAACGTATCCTTCATCGTCGTTGCATCCCAGGTTTGATTGATCTTGGCCCTTGGGAGCTCCACTATTTCCTTGTTGGGTTGCAGGCGTGTTGCTTGTGTTTTTGATGACCCACAAGTATAGGGGATCGCAACAGTCTTCGAGGGGAGTATTACCCAAATTTATTGATTCGACACAAGGGGAGCCAAAGAATATATGTAAGCCTTAACAGATGAGTTATCAATTCAGCTGCACCTGGAAATAGTCTTGCTCGCAGCGGTTTATTAGTAGCAACAGTTTTATAGCAGTGACAGTAGTGAAACAGTAACAGCAGTAGTAAAATAGCAGCAGTAATAGTAACAGTTGTAAACAGTAGGAATAAATACTGTAGGCATAGGGATGGATTATGGGCGTTGCATGGATAAGATAATTCATGAAATCAATGAGACAAGGGCATTGCAGATAAATAATGATTAAGCATCCTAGTATAAACAATCATAGGCATGTGTTCCGTATATAGTCGTACGTGCTCACAAGGAGAAACTTGCATGACATCTTTTGTCCTACCAGCCTATTGCAGCAGGGCCTCAAGGGAAACTACTGGTAATTAAGGTACTCCTTTTAATAGAGTACCGGAGCAAAGCATTAGCACTCAGTGAACACATGTGATCCTCACGTCATAGCCGTCCCCTCCGGTTATCCCAATTTCTGTCACTTTGGGGCCTCGGGTTCCGGACAACAATATGTGTATACAACTTGTAGGTAAGACCATAAACGACAAGTATCATCATAGAAATAATAACATGTTCAGATATGAAATCATGGCACTCAGGCCCAAAGTGACAAGCATTAAGCACAACAAGTTGCAACAATGTCATAGGCACTAAATAAAGATACTAGGCACTATGCCCTATCAATCTCATATCAAATTACATGAACAATCTCATCCAATCCCTACCATCCCCTCACCTACAGCGGGGGAATTACTCACACATGGATGGGGGAATCATGGATGGTCGATGGAGGAGCGTCGGTGGTGATGGTGATGAAGATCTCCTCCGAATCCCTGTCCCGGCAGGGTGCCAGAACGGAGTTTCTAGTTCCGAATCGCGGTTTCTGATGGCGGCAGCGCAGCGGAAGTCTATCTGGGAAAAACGCCGTCCCCCTGATATTATGTCGTCCGGGGGTATATGTACGCGAGAGGGGAGGTCGAGAGGGGTGCTGGGGCCCCCTCACGCAAGGGTGGCGCGGCCAGGGCTGGGCCGCACCACCATTGTGTGACGGCCCCTCGAGCCCCTTCTCCCTCCTGTCTTCTGGCTCCGTGGGTCTTCTGGTGAAATAGGATTTTCATGATTTTTCCCGAATGTTTACTAAAAGTTGGATTTCTGCACAAAAATGAGACACCAGAGCAATTCTGCTGAAAACAGTGTCAGTCCGTGTTAGTTGTATTCAAAACACACAAATTAGAGGAGAAACAATAGCAAAAGTGTTCGGGAAAGTAGATACGTTTTGGACGTATCAACTCCCCCCAAGCTTAGCTATTTGCTTGTCCTCAAGCAATTCAGTTAACAACTGAGAGTGATAAAAGAAACTTTCACGAACACATTTGCTCATATGATGTATATATACTAACTATGTGATCAAGTACTCGGGCAATTCATAATAAGAAACATGCAACTAATGTCACCTTATAGTCAAGCAAGCTATGAAAGAGTGCCAATGCACTAATAGCAAGTAACATGTGCATGAGAAGCTACAAGATTGTAATATGCATAAATGATATGAAAGAGTGGTATCCCGCTTGCCTTTATTTGTAGAGCAAAACATAAATGCTGAGGCACCTCTGAAGTCCAAGGGAAGACTAGAAGTAGAAATATCAAAGATACAAGCATCAAAGTTATACCACAATTACTGTATTCTGGGACAAGCACATTACATTAAGAATAACAGCTATGCTCTCAAGAAGTGCTTAAAGTTAGAAGATGGTGACTCAACATAAAAGTAAACGAATGGCCCTTCGCAGAGGGAAGCAGTGATTTAACATGTGCTAGAGCTTTTCATTTGTAAAACAGAGATAAAAGTTTCTTTTGAGAGGTGGTTGTTCGATGTCAACGACTAGCAATGGGGACTTACTATCTTCCATAATAAACAAGTGAGAGCGGTTCCGAGTTCTTTGAAATTTGGCACATTGGTGCTCTTTTATAAAGCTTTGGCACTCCTCCCCACCTTTTTCCTTTCTCAGACCATGGCTAACTGATTCCATCGGGTGCCCACCAACTTTCTCATTCCTTTGGAGGAGTGCATTTTTTCTTTCTTTTAGAATTAAGATTATAATGGTCTGACCAGCTCTCATGCAAAATTAATGACGAGCACATGAAGCTGCCTAGTCGAGGGATACTTAATTTAATATGGAAGATAGCAATTCTGACCACTACGTCCCCATGAGCTAAAAACAGTGGCACAAAATGAGAAGTAGTTGAAGGTTTTGAAAGGTAGCACATGAAAATTTACTTGAAATGGCTTACAAATACCATGCATAGGAATTTATAGTGGACTCTTTGGAAGACTTGGTTTTGGTAATTGGATGCACGAGTAGAGCTCATACTCAGTACAAGTGAAGGCTAGCAAAAGACTGGGAAGCGACAATTGAGAGAGCAATAACTGTCATAATCATGCTTGCGACAAAACAAAATTAATATAGGCATAAAAATGATACAAGAACTCTGAGGCAATTTAGATCATCAAGGCTTAATTGACTTTTTGTTCAGTCATATGCATGCTTGAGCATGTGCCAAGTCGATTCAAATGAAGCTTTCAGAGGTGGATACCACAATATCATACCATACTATGAATAAAACAATGCATGCAAGCGTCTACATGACATGCTACAGGCTAATAGCAAATTGAAACTAATCATATGAAAGCAAGAACTACAAAGCATCCATTAGATGACATATACCCTACATGAACCGACTAAGCATGTCCACATAGATGAGTATATGTACAAAAATGAAAACAAATAGAGTTCATACCAGCCTCTTACTGCATCTCGGATTGTCATATATCGTCATTATTGCTCTTCACTTATGTGGCTTGAATAATATAAAGTGAATACCAAGCTCCAATGGAGTAACGGGAGACTGAACTCTGCAACAAACTTTACAAAACCGAAGAAGAACAACAAATATTTTTGGGGTTTTCAATTTTTGAAACAAAGGCAGAAGGAAATAGCAAACAAAGCAAAATATTTTTGGATTTTTCAAATAGCAAACCGAAAATAGCAAGTAAAGCAAACCAAAGGTAGAAAACTAAAGAACCAAATAGAGAGAAACAACAGAAATATTTTTGGTCTTTTTGTGTTTTGGAAAAATGGAAACAAGAACGAGAACAATAAAGAAAGCGAAACATGAATATACAAAGGACCGAGTAAATATGATATGTAGATGAGTGAATCGTTAGCGTACCTCCCCCCAAGCTTAGGCTTTTGGCCTAAGTGGAGATCAATTTTGACTTTGATAGCTGCCCCAGGCTGGTGGGTCATCATAGGTGTAATCGTACCCGGGCTCTCGTGAAGATGAAGCTGATGGCGCATAATCATAATAAGGTTGCTCATATGGGAAGTTCATAATGTTGGAGGGCTGCCCTGACTCTTTGGCGCCCTCCTCATCGTATACAGGCAGCGGGTGCTCCTCCACGTATGCATCAAGCTCATCTTCCGTAAGCGACCATCCATTCCTGCGATCAAGGTTAAACAAAAGAGGTGCAGGCAAACGGATTGATCGTTCAGTCTTTACTACCCTCCAGGTAGTCTTCTTGAAAAAGGTTAGCTCAAATGTTAAATTAATCAAACTAGCAGGAGGAGAAATAAACTTATGCTGAACCATAGAATCAAGACCAAGTTTCTCCTCAGGGAACTGCAGATCTCGAAAATGAGGCACAACGCCATGCAAAGCTAACAGGCATGAAGCTATAAGTCCCCCACAGATTCCCCCTTTCTCACGATTAATATCAAGACGAAAAGCTATTAAGGCACCCAAATGGTAAGTCCTATCATGCCTCAAAGCAACTGCAATAAAAGCTAGATCATGGAGAGACAATTTACTTGCAGATTTCCTAGCAAGAACACATTTGGTAATAAAGAAGGCAAAATATCGAATGGATGGGAAATGAATATTTCGAGTTTTACCACCCTCTCCTGTGAAGCTTCTTCCTTGACAAATCTCTTCGTATAGTTCCAACAATGGCCTAGGCTGACCTCTTATCTTCTCGAGGCAAGTCCACAGATTTATTATAGATTTTGTAGTGAACCATGGGGTTAGAAGTGGACCAACTAAATCTGAAATCCTGCACCACAGACATTGTTAGTTTAACATATTGGGGAGGTTCACCCTCTACTAAATATTCTAATCCTGCATTAGAAAGTAAGGTTTGAAAATCTTGCAGAATTCTAGTAGCACTCATGAATGCTGAGCACGGATAGTGTGAGGGGAAAACCTTCTCTTCACGGTGAACTCTCATAACATCATGCACTTCTAGTTCATGTTGAGAGAGTTGATATGCATTCTCCTCCATTTCAGAGAGCAAATGATCCAAATTTCAACAGAAATACTGGGCTGAGCAAGGAGATCGAAAAATCGAGGTGAAGAACAGCAAGAACTCGAGCTTGAGCAAATGGGGCCGTGTTTTCGGGAGAGAGAAAGAGCTGGGGAAGAAGAGATGAGTGAGGGGCCTGGTGGGGCCCTCTCACACCTAGGTGGCGCGGCCAGGGCTGGGTCGCGCCACCTGTGTGTGAGGTGGCGTGGCTGCCCCACCTAGTGCCTCCCAGGTGTCTCTCTGCCCCATTTTTGACATACAAATTTATAAAGAATTTTATGGAATTTTTCAAGAAACTTTATTTTCGAGGATTTTTCAGAAATTGGCATATCAATAAAACTCAGAAAAATGTAGATGAAAAGATTTCAAGCAAATCAAAACCAAGCATGCAGCAGCTCTGAGATACTCTTAATCATACAACTAAACTGAAGGAATAACATTTTGATGAAAGTAAATACAAGTAAGGTGGAGTAGATGTGGTGAAAACAAAGTTTCATTCATATAAAATCACTTTGTTAACAAGGTTGATCAAGTCTTGTTACCAAACTAATTTTATATGAGGCAAAACTTTGTACTTCACTTAATGCTTATGTTACCTCAACTTTGATAGGTATAGTCCCAATCATAACAATTTGATATTCTTCCTTGGGCTTTCGCTCTGAACAAATAATTTGACCAACTTTGATGGTCTCAACATTCTTGATTGAGTTTAGAGCACTCTTCCTATCAATCTTCTTGGGAAAATAAACCATATATTCTTTGTCATTAACATTAAAAGTAACTTTTCCTTGATTGCAATTAATAATAGCACCTACAGTATTTAGAAAAGGTCTCCCAAGAATAATAGACATATTATCATCTTCAGGCATTTCCAACACAACAAAATCAGTTAGTATTAAACAACTGTTAGCAACTTGAACTGGAATATTTTCACATATACCAATAGGAATAGTAGTAGACTTATCAGCCATCTGCAAAGATATATCAGTTGATACCAATTTTTCTAAATCAAGTCTCTTATAAAGAGAAAAAGGCAAGACACTAACTCCAGCTCCCAAATCACATAAAGCAGTTCTAATATAGTTATTTTTAATGGAGCAAGGAATAGTAGGTATACCTGGATCTCCAAGCTTCTCTGGAACTTTACCATCAAAAGAATAGTTAGCAAGCAGAGTGGAAATTTCCTCGCTAGGAATTTTCCTTTTGTTAGTGACAATATCTTTCATATACTTTGTATAAGGAGGCATTCTAATAGCATCAGTCAAAGGAATTTGCAAAAATAAAGGTCTCATCCATTCACAAAACCTGTTGTAGTGTTCTTCTTCCTTGGACTTGTGTTTCTTACTAGGAAAAGGCATTGGTTTCTATACCCAAGGGTCCCTCTCTTTACCATGCTTGTTGGCAATGAAGTCTTCTTTGGTGTACTTTGCATTTTTATCACTCTTTTCCGGTTCTTCTTCAACTTCTTCTTTATCTTCCTCTTTATCAGAAGCATTTCCTGGTTTAGTTTCAGCTTCAGAAATAGAAACACTGTTAGGATCTTTACCTGCATCAGAGGATTTTGCAGTTGTTTTATGCTTCTTCTTCTTCTTCTTGGGAGGAATATCATCACTTGAAGTGTGTTGAGAATCTTACTCAACCCTCTTAGGATGTCCTTTAGGATATAATGGGTCTTGAGTAGCAGCACCACTTCTTGTGCGTATTTCACATGTTTGCTTCTCTCTTGCAGCATTAACTAGCAAGTCTTTTTGCACCTTGATAAGCTGATCAATTTGTGTTTGAACCATTTGAAAATGTTTAGCAAGTATCTTCACATCATTGGCGGTTCTCTCCACAATATCCTGCAACTTGTTAATAGCTCTAGAATTTTCCAACAAATGATTATGCACCATTCTATTAAAATTTTCTTGCTTAACAATAAAGTTATCAAATTCATCTAAGCATTGATCAGGAGGTTTAGTATAAGGAATATCTCTTTCATCAAAGCGTTGGAGAGAGTGTACCTCAATGGTAGATGAGTGAGGGATTGGCTTACATAATTCTTCTATAGGAGGTAAATTCTTCATATCATCGGCCTTAATACCTTTCTCCTTAAGAGATTTCTTAGCTTCCTTCATAATTTCATCATTTAATTCAATCAACCCTCTCTTCTTTGGCGTAGGCTCTGTAGATGGCGCCGGAGTTGGTGCTGGTGTTGGCTCAACTAAAGTCCAATCATCATGATTCCGGCTTATTTTAGCCATTAATTCTTCAGCTTCAACCGGAGTTCTTTCCCTGAAAACACAACCAGCACAACTATCCAAATATGACTTAGATTCATCCGTTAGTCCATTATAAAATATGTAAAGGAGTTCATTTTTAGGCAATGGTTCTTTAGGCAAAGCTCTAATTAAAGAACAAAACCTTGTCCAAGATTCAGGCAATATCTCTCCTTTTCCCTGTTCAAAATCAAAGATTTTCTGCACAGCAGCATGTTGAGCACTAGCGGGAAAATATTTCTGAAAGAAAGCATTAACCAAAGAAATAGGACTAGTAAGAGATCCAGGAGACAAGCTATTAAACCAAGTTTTAGCAGCATCTTTCAACGAGAAAGGAAAAATCTTAGCAACAAAATAAGTGTGGAGCTTAATATCATCAGAAAACAAATTACTCAAAGTAGAAAGCTCATTCATGTGCTCCATAGCACTCTCACCTTTAGTACCACAAAAAGGAGTTTTCTCAACAATAGATATGTAAGATAAATCCAAAGAGAAATCATAATCCTTGTCTCTAATATTTATAGGAGAAGCAGCAAACTTAGGATCAGGAGACAAATTATATCTAATAGAACGTCTGGCAAGAAGTTCTTTAACATTACCTGCATTACGAGCAGCACGTGCTTCTGCAATAAAATCATCATTAAGCTCAATATAAGCATCATCATCATAATCATCACTAGAACATTCCCTGGATTTAGGTGAACTAACAGGTGTAACAGTGGTGTTTCCCAACTTAGCTCTAGCAATAGTAGCATCTAAAAAGGAACCTAGTGAACCTCTCTCATCAAGCACAGTGAAAGCATCATCTAAATTATCTGTGGCATTTTCAATCTCAGCAGAAGTAGTAGCAGTAGCGTGTGGGTGTGGTGGTGTAAGCAACTTACTCATAACAGATGGCGAATCAAGAGCAACAGAGGTGTTGAGAGTCGTACCTCTTCTTGTAGTGGATGGCAATATATGAACTTTTTTATCACGAGGTTTACCCATGATGAAAGGATTGCAGTGAATAATAGGAATACCAAGTGAACTTACAAATAAAGCTATGAGTCCCCGGCAATGGCGCCAGAAAATAGTCTTGATGACCCACAAGTATAGGGGATCGCAACAGTCTTCGAGGGAAGTATTACCCAAATTTATTGATTCGACACAAGGGGAGCCAAAGAATATATGTAAGCCTTAACAGATGAGTTGTCAATTCAGCTGCACCTGGAAACAGTCTTGCTCGCAGTGGTTTATCAATAGCAACAGCTTTATAGCAGTGACAGTAGTGAAACAGTAACAGCAGTAGTAAAATAGCAGCAGTAATAGTAACAGTTGTAAACAGTAGGAACAAATACTGTAGGCATAGGGATGGATTACGGGTGTTGCATGGATAAGATAATTCATGAAATCAATGAGACATGGGCATTGCAGATAAATAATGATTAAGCATCCTAGTACAAACAATCATATGCATGTGTTCCGTATATAGTCGTACATGCTCACAAGGAGAAACTTGCACGACATCTTTTGTCCTACCAGCCTGTTGCAGCAGGGCCTCAAGGGAAACTACTGGTAATTAAGGTACTCCTTTTAATAGAGTACCAGAGCAAAGCATTAGCACTCGGTGAACACATGTGATCCTCACATCATAGCCATCCCCTCCGGTTATCCCAATTTCTGTCACTTTGGGGCCTCGGGTTCCGGACAACAATATGTGTATACAACTTGTAGGTAAGACCATAAACGACAAGTATCATCATAGAAATAATAATATGTTCAGATCTGAAATCATGGCACTCGGGCCCAAAGTGACAAGCATTAAGCACAACAAGTTGCAACAATGTCATAGGCACTAAATAAAGATACTAGGCACTATGCCCTATCAATCTCATATCAAATTACGTGAACAATCTCATCCAATCCCTACCATCCCCTCACCTACAGTGGGGTAATTACTCACACATGGATGGGGGAATCATGGATGGTCGATAGAGGAGCGTCGGTGGTGATGGTGATGAAGATCTCCTCCGAATCCCTGTCCCGGCAGGGTGCCAGAACGGAGTTTCTGGTTCCGAATCGTGGTTTTTGATGGCGGCGGCGCAGCAGAAGTCTATCTGGGAAAAACGCCATCCCCCTGATATTATGTCGTTCGGGGGTATATGTACGCGAGAGGGGAGGTCGAGAGGGGTGCTGGGGCCCCCTCACGCAAGGGTGGCGCGGCCAGGGCTGGGCCGCGCCACCACTGTGTGACAGCCCTCGAGCCCCTTCTCCCTCCTGTCTTCTGGCTCCGTGGGTCTTCTGGTGAAATAGGATTTTCATGATTTTTCCCGAATTTTTACTGAAAGTTGGATTTCTGCACAAAAATGAGACACCAGAGCAATTCTGCTGAAAATAGCGTCAGTCTGTGTTAGTTGTATTCAAAACACACAAATTAGAGGAGAAACAATAGCAAAAGTGTTTGGGAAAGTAGATACGTTTTGGACGTATCAGTTTCCTTTGTATCCCTGCCATTTTGCCTCGGCTTGCTTGTTAAGTGCTACTTCTTGCAGTTCCAAGAACATGGTGCAATCTTTCATTGCATGTCTAGATACTCGCTTCCCGTCGACGAACGCAGAGTGAATATGACATGGTCCGTTGAGCATATCTTCTGGTGATGGGTTGTATTCTCTGGATTCCCTTGGCAGAAATTCTTTGTAATCTTCTTTCCCGTAGCTGCGATATCCCAAACTTTTACGGTTGTTGCCTTGGTAGCTGTTATCTTTTATCCTGCGGCTACTTGGCTGTGACAGCCATAATTGTCGTAATTGCGGGATCTTCTTCTTTGACCTCCGTATCTATTTCCTCTGTCATCTTCTGGTGATCACGTGCGTTTATTTTTGCACACATCTTCTCCATCTGCGAACCTGTTTGCCACATCCATTAGATCTGATACTGTTGTTGGCTTGATTCTGCCCATCTCTTCGACTAGGTCTCCTCATCGTAACCCGACTATGAATGCGTCTATTGCTCTTTCATTCGAGACTTCGACTACCAAATTTTTGATTATACTCCATCTTTGGATATATGCTCTTAACGTCTCCCCGCGTTGCTGCACGCAGGCTTTGACTTCTTCTATGGATGCTGGCCACTTGTATGTCGATTTGAAGTTGCTTGTAAATTGTTTTGTGAGCTCTTCCCAGCTTCCAATTGTTTCCTTTCCTAGTTGCTTAACCATGATCTCGCTGCACCGGTGAGGTGTAATTGCAAACTTTGCATTGCTGTTTCCCTAGTTCCTCCTAATAGTTTTACTGCTTGTAGATAATCTGAAAGCCATGACTGTGGCTCCTACGATCCATCGTACTTTTGTTGGTCATGGGGTAATTTGAAACCTTTGGGTACGGGCATGATGCGAACCCTATGGGTAAATCATGGCGCCCCCATCTCCTTTTCATCATCTTCATAGTCATGTGTTCTGTTGGGGGTTCTGGATCGTCGGGTTCCTTTGTTCTTTGGACTATTGTATCGTCCTGGTGACGGTGTCCTGGATCGGCGACTTCTACTTCTACGCCGAGGACTATTGTGACGGCGTGGTGATCTTGGTTTATGTGTTCCTTTGTTGCGATATGCCTCCTCCTCTTTTGCTGATAATTTGTTGCCTACCATCTTCAATCCATTTAGTGCTATGCGATGCATATGTTCCCTTGGGTCTCCTAGGTTTGGTTGTGTTGTATGCAGGTATGCTTGGGCTGCCACCAATGCTGCTTCAGGAGTTTTTGGTATAATATTTCCTTGATCGTCGACCGACAGGAAGGACGAGTCAAGGTTTTTCAAGATACTTTGCCCTTCTGAATACCCAAGATTTTCATATCTTGATCCATGTTGATGATGCCTTCTGTTTGTACATGACGCATCACTACGTGCTCTGCGAGCAGCGTCGCTTGCTGCAATAGCTGAGTCCTTTCTTTTCTGTATTTCAATCCTTTCCTTTGCTAATAGCTTTGCCTGCTGCCTTAGGGCGTAATGGTATTCCAAGAGCATGTTTTGGCTGGAATTTGTTGGTATTGGTGTGCCGTGCTCCATGGCTATGTTGATTGTTCTCCACTCATCTTCTGATAGTCAAACTTTTACCCTTGTTGCGAGGGAGTCAGCGGTTTCTCCTTCTGCTAAGTGGTTTGCCCCTCTGTTTATATTTGTTGGATTAAGCACTAGGTTGTTATTCTCTTTGAGTTCTTTTGAGTTATCTCCTGTGATGGCGAGTATTTGATACCGATTGTCGAGCTTGCTGTTGTGACTTGAGAAGATCGAATTGTCATCTTCAGAAAGTTCTAGTCCCGTTTTCTAGGTGTCTGTTGATTGATCTGAGATGTCATCGTGGCAGATCACGAGATCTTTGAGTTGCACCTCTAAGTCAAAATTCTCCATGGTTTCGTTGTCTCCTGCAATTTTTCCTTCTTTTGTTTCTACTAAGCTGACCGGCGAGTTTACCTCACTGGAAGAGCCTTCTGATGATTCCGACACTGCTACTGTCTCGGGTTCACTTGCCGATGGACCCTTTTTTGTCGGGTCTGAAAGGTGAATTGAACCTAGTGATCCGACACGAAAGTTTAGACTTCTGATCGTTAAATCCATATCTTGATCCATGCTCTCAAATACTTGCATGAAACTTGACTGGTGAGGTTGAAATTTGATGGTCCCGAAGGGAATCTGAATTTCATCGACTTGCGGATTGCTGTTGGCTGAAAGCGAAAAAGCCGTCGAATTCATGATTCCAACGCCTAGAGTCCCCACGGTCGACGCCAATTGATGAGGGGTTAACTCGACAAATGTCCTAGATGAAGGACTTAGGATCGGGGAGATAGGGCATCGGATGAACTCAGAGGTAAACTCAGTCAAACAAGGTGGATATGAAAGTAAATGTGGGTGTAGAACCTGGCTTGCTTTTAATCTGTCCCACACCGTCCCCTCCTGGCCCCTTTATATAGGTGGCCAGGTGTCAAGGATCAGGTGGGATCCGATATAGATTACAATATCGACATACGGTAAGAACTCGTATGTTGACTAGTATTACAATTGGGCCTAGCTTAACGGGCCTCAGGGGTACTCAACTGACGGGCTCTATTATCTATACCCTTGTCACTCTCCCTCTTGTTGCTTAAAAGTACGAACCTCAACATTAGGATTACTCATTCAAGCAAGACTAAAAAGCAGACAAGTAAAAATAGCAACTATAAACGAACTAAATTTTTTGTATTTTTGATAAAATGATGCAATTAAAAATAAAATAAAGCAAAACAAAAACAAAGTAAAAAGATTGAGCATGAGGGACTCCCCTTGCAGAAATCTTCTTTCTCCCCGGCAACGGCGGCAGAAAAATGCTTGATGGTGCGGTGTTGGCTGCCCAGTTGGGAACCCCAAGAGAAAGTTATGATGCGCACAGCAGCAAGTTTCCCTCAGTTGTGAAACCAAGGTTTAATCGAACCAGTAGGAGAAAGAACCACACTTCCGAAGTTTGATGCCCGCTAGCTTTGCGACACTCCAAACAATGGTGCCAGATAAATGCTTGTCGGCGTGTAGCTTTTCACCAGCAGCAACGTGGAACCTGCATACAACATAACCAAGTACTTTGCCCAAACTTACGATGAGGTTGTTAATCTCACCGGTTTGTTGTAAACAAAGGATTAAGCGTATCGAGTGGTAAAAGGTAATAGTTTGCAAGAATGTAAATAGTGCGAGTAAAAGTAAAATGGTAATAGCAAATGTAAAAGGAATGGACCGGGGTCCACAGTTCACTAGTGGTGTCTCTCCATAAGATAAATAACAACATGCTGGGTGAACAAATTACAGTTGGGCAATTGATAGAGTAAAGATAACGTACATATGTCATGAGGATCACTATGAGATTCACTCTGGGCATTACGACAAAATACATAGACCGTAATCCAACTGCATATATGACTAATAATGCACCCTCCGGATGTCGTCCGAGTAACCATTGGGTATTAAGTTGCAAGCAACAGATTATCGCCTTAAGCAAAGTGCGAATGTAAACAATGCAAATGTTCTTGGACACAAGAATGTTGTTTTCTCCCTAGTGGCAACAACACATCTACAACCTTAGAGGTTTCTGTCACTCCCTCAGATTACTAGAGGCATGAACCCAACTATAGAGCATAAATACTCCCTCTTGGAGTCACTAGAATCTACTCGTCCAAGATATCTAGTAGCAATGGAGAGCATGCAAGATCATAAACAACATAGAGATAACATAAAGATAATATTCAGCACATCAACTTGACATAGTACCAATACTCATCGGATCCAAACAAGCACAACATGTAGAATTACACAAGGATGATCTTGATCATGATAGGCAGCTCACAAGATCTAAACATGAAGCACATAGTGGAGAAGACGACCATCTAGCTACTGCTATGGACCCGTAGTCCAAGGTAGACTACTCACACATCACTCCGGAGGCGACCATGGTGGTAGAGAATGTTCCGGCAGGGATTCCCCTCTCTGGCAGGGCGCCGGGAAGAGCTCCTGGATCCTCCCGATCTCGCGTCGACGATGGTGGCGGCTCATAGTATGTTTCGAGGAAAATTGATTGGGGCTTAGGTTTTTCCCACCGAGGGGAATATTTAGGCGGAAGGGTGGCGTCAGGAGGTGGACCACGCGGCCTCACCCCTGGTGGCGCAGCTAGGGCCTGGGCCACACCACCCTAGGGTGTGGCTGGCCTCTGGCCCCCCTCCGTCTCATCTTCAGACTTCGCGACGCTTTGGGAAAAATAGGAGGTTTTGCTTTTGTTTTATCCAATTCTGAGAATATTTCCTGTGTAGCTTTGCTGAAACACAAAAACAGCAGAAAACAGGGAACTGGCACTATGGCATCTCGTTAGTAGGTTAGTTTCGGAAAATGCATAAAAACGCCACGAAGTGTAACAAAACACAAAGCAAATTAGTGTATAAACAAGCATGGAGCATCAAAAATTATAGATACGTTTGAGACATATCAGTTTGCTACTCTCCTGGATTGTTACTTCTGGTTGAGTGCTAAATTGAGCAAGTTGAGTAACTGAAATTGGTACTTCCATTCCAATCCTATCCTCTTGCAAGACTCCCTTGTTTGTGTGTTTTACATCAGCGGGTACAGTGTTTGTCCCCTGGTTTGCAGCCACATTCAGATGTGTGATAGCATCATCGCACTCAAAACCTACAGATGCCACCTTCTTAGAGTGAAGCTCTTCTTCCAACAGTGTTGCACTGCCATTAACTCTAGGATTGCTTGCTGTCTCTGTGTTTGCCGCAATAGAGATGTGATGGGAATTCACATCTACACTAACAGGCTGAACATCATTGGCAGGAGGTGCTCCTTGTACCACCTTCACAGGTTTCATCTCTTCTTGAACATGAACTGGTTCCTCATCCTTCGTTTTGCTTGGTATGGTTGAAGCTTCTATCTTTGTTCTAGGTGAGCCCTTTATCTTCTGAAATTCATATCCTCCACCAGTTCCTTGTGGGTTTGCACTCTTGTGTGTCCCAGATATTAGGTTCTTCATCATCATTTGTTGTCCAGATTCAAAACCATGGCATGCATACTCAATTGCATATTTGTATTTGAGTGTATCCTATGAAACAAATATTTTAACTCTATAAGATAGTATATGCAGTACGCCTTAATTGATCTTTTTCTAAAGAAACTCATATTAGGATATTACTGATTTGTTAGAAGTACAAGAGATTGCAAGAAATAAATACTAACCTCAGCTGATCGGTCCGATGGAGCATGCTTATCAGTGAATGATACGTCTCAAACGTATCTATAATTTTTGATGTTCCATGCTTGTTTTTACACAATTTGCTTAGTGTTTCGTTACACTTCGTGGCATTTTTATGCATTTTCTAGAACTAACCTATTAACGAGATGCCACAGTGCCAGTTCCCTGTTTTCTGATATTTTTGTGTTTCAGAAAAGTTACACAGGAAATATTCTCAGAATTGGACGAAACAAAAGCCAAACATCCAGATATTAAACGAAGCTTCCAGAACACCGAAGAGGAGATGGAACCGAGCCAGGGGGTGGTCTCACCACCAGGGGGCGCGGCCCAGGGCCTGGCCGCACCGCCCTGTGGTGAGCCCCACCTGGTCGACTTCTGACGCTGCCCCTTCGCCTATAAAGACCCCCAACGGGAAAAACCTAAACACCCGATCATTTTTCCAGAAACACATCGCGATCCGCCGCCGTCGTCGACCCGAGATCGGGAGGATCCAGAAGCTCTTCCCGGCACCCTGTCGGAGAGGGGAATTGCCACCGGAAGTCTTCTTCGTTGCCATGCTTGCCTCCGGCGCAATCAGTGAGTAGTCTACCTTGGACTACGGGTCCATAGAAGTAGCTAGTTGGTCGTCTTCTCCACCATGCGCTTCATGTTTAGATCTCGTGAGCTGCTTTACATGATCAAGACTACCTTTATGTAATTCTACATGTTGTGTTTGTTGGGATCTGATGAATATTGGTGTTATGATTGAGTTGATGTACTGAATATTATCTTATGTTATCTCTATGTTGTTTATGATCTTGCATGCTCTCCGTTGTTAGTAGCTATCATGGCCGAGTAGATACTAGTGAATCCAAGAGGGGGTATTTATGCTCAATAGTTGGGTTCATGCCTCTATTTAATCTGGGGGAGTGATAGAAACCTCTAAGGTTGTAGATGTGCAGTTGCCACTAGGGAGAAAACAACATTCTTATGTCCAAGGGCATATGCTTTGTTTATATTACACACTTTGCTCAATGCAGTTATCTGTTGTCTGCAACATAATACTCAAGGGGTCCTCAGATTGATTCCCCACGAGTGGATTATTAGCCATAGATGCAGTTGGATGGTGGTTTATGTATCTTGTTGTAATGCCCAGAGTAAATCTCATAGCGATCCTCTTGACATATCACGTTATCTTTATTATATCAATTGCCCAACTGTAATTTGTTTACCCAGCATGTGTTATTTATCTTATGGAGAGACACCACTAGTGAACTGTGGACCCCGATCCTATTTCCTTTATATTGCTATCACATGTTTACTTTACTCGCACTGTTTACTTTACTCGCATACTACTATTTTCCACTCAATACACTCATTACTTTGTTTATAGCAAACCTGTGAGATTGACAACCTCATCGTAAGTTGGGAGCAAAGTACTTGGTTGTGTTGTGTGCAGGTTCCGCGTTACAGCTGGCAAAGCAAAGCACTGGACGAGGCACCCTATAAATTGTCTGGAGCTATCGCAAAGCTAGCAAGCATCACCTTCTTGAGTTTGGCTTTTTCCTACTAGATTGACATACCTTGGTTTCATAACTGAGGGAAAACTTGCTGCTATATTTATCAAACCTTCTCTTGGGGTTTCCAACTGGCCGATCATTTTACATCATCAACACCGTGCCACCAACAAGTTTTCTGGCGCCGTTGCCGGGGAGTGAAGAAGAAGAAGCTCCTACATTAAATACACGTTCCCCCGTCAACTTGGCACCATCAAACGCAATCAAGTTTTCTGGCGCCGTTGCCAGGGAAAAAGAAGACTTCTACAAGGGGAGTTTCGCACGCACATCCTTTACTTTGTTTTAAGTTTTGCTTTACTTTATTTTTACTTGCTTCATTTTATCAAAAACTCAAAAAATTAGTTTCCTTTATAGTTGTTACTTTATTACTTCTAGTTCATTATGTTGTTCCCTAAGTACGTGTTGGAGGACCTCTTAGTAGGCAGTGGTTCTATTATTGGGAAAAGTAACATCGAGGAGTTCTTTAATCATATTAGTATGCATAAAGATGTTGAGGAAAATCTTTGGCTGAGCTTGCTCCTAGTTATGAAGTTGCTTCTACTTATTTAGTTCACATGTTAGAAGCTAGGTTTGCTAGCCTTAATCCTTTTATGCAACACATGTTTCTTAAGCTTCATGATATTGAAGATCTCGAAAAGAAAGCTTTTATCTTAGAAACTTTGCATAGAGAATTTAGAGATGTTGCCATTGAAGCTAGGAAAGTTTTTAAGAGATTTAATAAGATTGGCTCGCCTGTAGAGGTTGCTGGTACAACCAATGAAGATTTCAGAGTACCAATACCTTGTAAACTTGTAGGAATTCATGATGCTTTGGAAAAGAATTTCAATTGGATTTGTCCTAAAAATCTTTTTGATAAAAGTAGTGTACTGATACGTCTCAAACGTATCTATAATTTTTGATGCTCCATGCTTTGTTTTACACCATTTGCCTATTGTTTCGTCACACTTAGTGGCATTTTTATACGCTTTCCGGAACTAACCTATTAACGAAGTGCCACAGTGTCAGTTCCCTGTTTTCTGCTGTTTTTGGTTTCAGAAGTAATACACAGGAAATATTCTCCGAATTGGACGAAACAAGTTCCTGAAGTCATATTTCATCGGGGAGCTCCCAAACATCCGAAGACCTGATGGAGGGGGGCCACGAGGCCCCCACACACAGGGGCGGCGCGGCCTAGCCCCTGGCCGCGCCACCCCCGTGTGAGGCCACATGGTCCACCCTCTGACAGCCTCCTTTCGCCTACATATACCCCCTGACGAGAAAAACCTAAGGGCCCGATCAGTTTTCCAGAATACATCGCGATCCACCGCCGCCGTCGACCCGAAGATCGGGAGGGTCCAGAAGCTCTTCCCGGCACCCTGCTGGAGAGGGGAATCGCCACCGGAGGTCTCCTTCATCGCCATGATTGCCTCCGGAGCGATGAGTGAGTAGTCTACCTTGGACTATGGGTCCATAGCAGTAGCTAGATGGTTGTCTCCTCCACCATGTGCTTCATGTTTAGATCTCATGAGCTGCCATACATGATTGAGATCACCGTTATGTAATTCTATGATGTTGGTTTGTTGGGATCCGATGAATATTGGTGTTTATGATTAAGTTACTGTACTGAATTTTATCTTATGTTATCTCTATGATGTTTATGATCTTGCATGCTCTCCGTTGTTAGTAGCTATCTTGGCCGAGTAGTTGCTAGTGACTCCAAGAGGGGGTATTTATGCTCGATAGTGGGTTCATGTCTCTATTTCACCTGGGGGAGTGACAGAAACCTCTAAGGTGGTAGATGTGCTGTTGCTACTAGGGAGAAAACAACATTCATATGCTCGAGGGCATATGCTTTGTTTACATTACACACTTTGCTTAATGCAATTATCTGTTGTTCGCAACTTAATACTTCTAGGGTGTTCGGATGATATCCCCGGGGGTGGATTATTAGTCATAGATGCAGTTGGATGGCGGTCTATGTATTTTGTTGTAATGCCCAGAGTGAATCACATAGTGATCTTCTTGACATATCACGTTATCTTTATTCTATCAATTGCCCAACTGTAATTCGTTTACCCAGCATGTTATTTATCTATGGAGAGACACCACTAGTGAACTGTGGACCCTGATACGTCTCAAACGTATCTATAATTTTTGATGCTCCATGCTTTGTTTTACACCATTTGCCTATTGTTTCGTTACACTTAGTGGCATTTTTATACATTTTCCGGAACTAACCTATTAACGAAGTGCCAGAGTGCCAGTTTCCTGTTTTCTGCTGTTTTTGTGTTTCAGAAGTGATACACAGGAAATATTCTCGGAATTGGACGAAACAAAAGCCAGAAGTCTTATTTTTCCCGGGAGCATCCAGACATCCGAAGAGGCGAAGGAGAGGGGCCACCAGGCCTCCTCACACATGGCTCGCGCGGGCTAGGGTCTGGCCGCGCGGGGCCCGTGTGTGGGAGCCTGGCTCCACCCCTGACGACGCCCCTTCGCCTATATGAAGCCTCGGGACGGAAAAACCTAAGGGCCCGATCAGATTTCCAGAAAGAGTTCCGTAGCTCCGCCGCCGCCACCGACGAATTTTGGGGGACAGAAGTCTCTGTTCCGGCACCCTGCCGGGACGGGGAAGTGCCCCCGGAGCCATCTCCATCGGTCTCCATCGCCGTCTCCGCCGTCTCCATCGACCTCACCGCCATCTCCATCAACCTTGCTGTCTCCTATGATGAGGAGGGAGTAGTTCATCCCCGGGGCTGAGGGCTCTACCGGTAGCTATGTGGTTCACCTCTCTCTCCCATGATGTGATCTTTATGTGATCGTGAGCTTTGTATCATGTTGAACAAGTACATGTTATTATTCAAATATTTTGTGTACTCTAGTGATGTTATTAAAGTAATCTATTCCTCCTGCTATGGTGTAACGGTGACAGTGCGTGCATCATGGTGGTACTTGGTTTAGGCTATGATTGTGATCTCTTGTGGATTATGAGAATAATTATTGCTATGATAGTTTGAGTGATTTATTCCTCCTTTCATGGTGTAAAGGTGTGAGTGTGTGCACCGTGTTAGTATTTGGTCTAAGTTGCAATGATTTCTATCTTGAATTGTGATCTGATTTGGATATCTCTATGAGTGGTGTTTGTCAAGTACTTGATGGACTTTAAGGGGTGCTTCTGTAGCCACTACACAATGATTAGTGTTATTCAATAGGAGAGTAATTTAGAGTACCTCAGCAAGAGAAGTTACTTGTTCATTCATGTTATATTGTTGGGAGTGTGTCCACTAGTGAAAGTATGATCCCTAGGCCTTGTTTCCAAGCTTTGCATACCGTTTACTTGCTATTTTATTACTTGTTTGCTCGCAGCGATATTTATTTCATACCACGTTTGCTACTTATAATCATCACTACTACTTGTATTTCACTATCTCTTCGCCGAACTAGTGCACCTATACGTCTGACAAGCGTATTGGGTGTGTTGGGGACACAAGAGACTTTCTGTATCGTAATTGCAGGGTTGCTTGAGAGGGATAGCTTTGACCTCTAACCTCCCTGAGTTCGATAAACCTTGGGTGATCCACTTAAGGGAAACTTGCTACTGTTCTACAAACCTCTGCACTTGGAGGCCCAACAAGTGTCTACAAGAATAGAAGTGCGTAGACATCAAGCTCTTTTCTGGCGCCGTTGCCGAGGAGGTAAGGTAAAAGGTACTCGCATCCTCCTGTGTGAGTACTCGAAGTTATTTCCTTTAGATTCTGCAATTACATCTTTTTGTTTCTTGTTTTTATTTTCACTAGTTAGGCTTAATGGAAAACAATGAGTGCTGTAGTCTTTTTCCTGAGTTTAGATATGAAGTGTTTGAAGAGAAAATTGAAAAACCTTTGGAGCTTAATTTGCATGCTAATAGTGTTGTTAGTATGAATGCTTTGAACACCGTTGTTGCTAATGCTATAGAAAAGTCTAAGCTTGGGGAAGCTGGTTTTGTTAAGCATGATATTTTTAGTTCCCCAGCTTTAGTGGAGAAAATTTGCTTTGATGATATTTTATCTCCCATATGTGATGTTCCTTCTTATGATGATATGTTTGAAGAATATGCTTTGCGAAATAGTTGCTCTCTAGCTTGTGATGATACCAAACCTCTAGTTTATGATGGTTATGATGATGGGTATAATATTTTCAGTTCACCTACTATGGAGGATAAAATTAGTTATGATTACAATATGCCTCCTATTTATGATGATTATGGTGATGAGAATAATTATTCTGTTAAATCTGCTCCTACTACTATTGTTCCTGTGGTGAGTATTAATCCTTTTATGCATGTGGCTCATGATAGAGATGCTTTATGTGATAGTTATATTGTTAGTTCTATTCATGATGCTACTGAAAGTTATTATGAGAGAGGGAAACATGGTTTGATGGATCTCAACAATATTGAGTTTCCCCTCTTTATGTTGCAATTCTTGAAGTTGTACTTGTTTTGCCTTCCTATGCTTTTTGCTTTGCGCTTTCATGACTTGTCTCTTTACAAGACTATTTTTCATAGGAAGTGGTTTAGATTTAAATGTGTTCCATACTTGCTTTTTGATGCTCTCAATTGCTTTAAGTTCCTATATGGCGCATTTGCCTCAAGCGCGTCCACATGAGCATCTTTGCAAATTACTGCGCCTAGCTCAAAGGCGTTAAAGAAAAGCACTCTTGGGAGATAACCCATTGTTTTATTTTCAGTACTTTTTCTTTTATTTGAGTCTTGGAAGTTATTACTACTGTAATGACCGCTCCTTATCCTTTTTATTTTGTTTTTGTGCCAAGAGAAGCCTATAATTTGAGTGAGGTAAGATTTGGGGATGTTGCTGTCCTGAAACTGTTTTCGGTGCTGCACCGTAAAAATTCGTAAAAATTCTCTGTATATCTTTTGGACCTGCGATTTCTTGTGCATATGCCCTAGGTTGTATCCAAACTTTCATTAGTTGAACACTTTTTGATTTGAGCAACAGAAAACCCCTCAAAAATTCGACCTTTTTCAGCTGTTCAGTTTTGACAGATTTCTGCCAATATTTGTGTTTGCCACTTTATCGCTTTCTTTTGAGTTCTTTTGATTATGGAACTTTTAGGGGAGTTGCTACAGTAGTATATGCTATATATGTGGTGGTTTTAGGTTGAAGCCTGAAGCAAAAAGAGGTTGAATATATGTTATGCTTACACTAATGTTGCTAATAGATTTGTTTTCAGTTTTGTATGAAGGAAGTTTTCAAGTGTAGGGATTGGAGAATGATGAGATGAGTTGAAGAATAGACAAAAGCTCAAGCTTGGGGATGCCCAGCACCCCAAGAAATATCCAAGAAGTACAAGCATCAAAGCTTGGGGATGCCCCCGAGGCACCCCTTCTTCATCGGCAAAAATCAGGTCACCTTTCAAAACACTATATTTTTATTGCTTCATGCACTATGTGTTTTTCTTGGAGCGTCAGTTGTTTTAGTTTTCTTAGTTAGTTTAGTTTTGTTTGCTGCAATAAATGGTTAGATCACATCATGTTTCTTTTGGAGGAGATGAACTCGCTTTTCATTTGCCAAGAACGCTCTAGTTTCACTCTTATTAAAAATCGAGTGTTCTCTTTTTCTGCTACTGCTTTTGGTTTTCATTTTCGCCTTGATTTGCATTCAGATCTTGTCATATCTTTTCATCAAGGTATATTTTTGCCTCTGATCTTTATTGGTTTTCATCAAAAGAGGTGTCTTTAAAAATTTCAAATGGTGTTGGAAAAGAGAAAAAGCTTTGTGCAAAATAGTGGTACAAGAAGGAGCTTGTGTAGACTGCGGCTTAGGCTTTTTCATGTCATGCTTGATGTCTTTTTGATAGTATGCTTAGTGGTTTTGCTGTAGCATGACTTGTCTCAAATAACTGAGATTGCTTAATGAGCCTTTGAAAAAAATCATGCGTTGTTTATATTATTTGGAAGCATTATTTTGGTTTTCTCCTTGATGCTTTATTTGAGTCGACTTGGCGCAAGCTCACACATGTTAGACTCTTACAAAGTCGCCAATAGCCTTCATGATCATTTAGTTTTTGACTTTTGATGCCATCGTATGTTTCTTTTAATGTCGCTTTGTCGCTTTGCATGATTATGGCCATTATTGCTCTCTTAGTTGGTCGCTCCCAGTCTTTTGCTAGCCCTCACCTTGTACTGAGTATGAGCTCTACTCGTGCATCCAACTTCTAAAAGCCAAAGTTTTCCAAAGTGTCCACCATACATGCCTACTAGCAATTTGCTATTCCAAGTAAATTTGACTTGCTTTTATATTCTCTTCAAATTAAACTCTTACCAGTGTTATGCGAAATTCGGTCAGTAAAGCTCTCACGAACCGGAAGGCACACTTTACTTTTTCCTGTTCTTAAAAATTTGACATTGTGGTCTCTTATGCTGAGTTGTTATGCTTGCAAGTTGTAAGTTGGATTCTAGCCCAGCCATGCTGTCATGGGGCAAGCTTTCAACATTGCACTTCTATTTGAGTTGATATTGTGATCTTTTGTTTATGGATGCCCGCTATGGGAAATGAATTGGGAATCTTGTAGGGATCATGGAGTTTGTATATGTGTTAGGGAAACGCCGGGTCGCCAATCTAAGCCATGCATAATTCATGGTGGAAATTTGCAGCATACCCATGGTGAACATTCGACGACGCATCTCACAATAAAAAGCTAAACAATATAGCAAATAAAAGAGATGTCGAGGTGTTCATTGTCTGCTTGTCCTGTCATTTTGGTGTGGGCTTGTTCCATGTCATCGGGCACGGAGGTACCCCATTGGCGGTTCTCAATGATATGCATATACTTACAATGACAAGAGCCTTGCTTGGGACTCTAAGTAAATTAGCATGGTTTGGGTACTCGTATTCACGGGACACGAGGTTTTCAGCTTATGATTTGTCAAGCATATGCATCATAATTGTTCTCGCATTAACTTTAACCATTCAAGATGCTTATGATGGGGGCAATGAGAGCTCAAAGCCGGTAAGTACCATAATTTTTGAAGGTTATAAAACTTGCAATCACTGCTTCCCTCTGCGAAGGGCCTTTTTTTACTTTTATGTTGAGTCACCACCTTCTTTCTTTATGCACCATTAAGAGAGCATAGTTGTCATTCTTAGTGTGATATGCATTGTCCCAAAGTTCATTGATTGACTCATATTGTTGGTTTCACTTGTTCTTAAATTATTTGTATCTAGTCGCCCTCTTAAACTTTGAGGTGTCCTATGCATTTATGTTTTGCTCTCTTTGAAGGACAAGCTGAAAACCACTTGTATGTTTTTCCTTATGATTTGAACACACGTTTGACTTTCATTGTTTCATTATTCATGATCTTTTGTTTGTGTTCATTTGCATGTTTACAACATGGTTGCTAAGTTCTTATTGTCATGATTATATCTTCATGCCCATGTTTTAAGTTCTATTGATTCCAGCTCACCAATGCTTACATATATGATCAAGATTGTGTAGGTGCATGTCACCTCAAAAATTATTCTTTTGTTATCACTTACCTACTCGAGGACGAGCAGGAGTTAAGCTTGGGGATGCTTGATACGTCTCAAACGTATCTATAATTTTTGATGCTCCATGCTTTGTTTTACACCATTTGCCTATTGTTTCGTTACACTTAGTGGCATTTTTATACATTTTCCGGAACTAACCTATTGACGAAGTGCCACAGTGCCAGTTTCCTGTTTTCTGCTGTTTTTGTGTTTCAGAAGTGATACACAGGAAATATTCTCGGAATTGGACGAAACAAAAGCCAGAAGTCTTATTTTTCCCGGGAGCATCCAGACATCCGAAGAGGCGAAGGAGAGGGGCCACCAGGCCTCCTCACACATGGCTCGCGCGGGCTAGGGTCTGGCCGCGCGGGGCCCGTGTGTGGGAGCCTGGCTCCACCCCTGACGACGCCCCTTCGCCTATCTGAAGCCTCGGGACGGAAAAACCTAAGGGCCCGATCAGATTTCCAGAAAGAGTTCCGTAGCTCCGCCGCCGCCACCGACGAATTTCGGGGGACAGAAGTCTCTGTTCCGGCACCCTGCCGGGACGGGGAAGTGCCCCCGGAGCCATCTCCATCGGTCTCCATCGCCGTCTCCGCCGTCTCCATCGACCTCACCGCCATCTCCATCAACCTTGCTGTCTCCTATGATGAGGAGGGAGTAGTTCATCCCCGGGGCTGAGGGCTCTACCGGTAGCTATGTGGTTCACCTCTCTCTCCCATGATGTGATCTTTATGTGATCGTGAGCTTTGTATCATGTTGAACAAGTACATGTTATTATTCAGATATTTTGTGTACTCTAGTGATGTTATTAAAGTAATCTATTCCTCCTGCTATGGTGTAACGGTGACAGTGCGTGCATCATGGTGGTACTTGGTTTAGGCTACGATTGTGATCTCTTGTGGATTATGAGAATAATTATTGCTATGATAGTTTGAGTGATTTATTCCTCCTTTCATGGTGTAAAGGTGTGAGTGTGTGCACCGTGTTAGTACTTGGTCTAAGTTGCAATGATTTCTATCTTGAATTGTGATCTGATTTGGATATCTCTATGAGTGGTGTTTGTCAAGTACTTGATGGACTTTAAGGGGTGCTTCTGTAGCCACTACACAATGATTAGTGTTATTCAATAGGAGAGTAATTTA
The DNA here is from genome assembly GCA_007115705.1 of Dactylis glomerata. Taxonomy (NCBI): domain Eukaryota; kingdom Viridiplantae; phylum Streptophyta; class Magnoliopsida; order Poales; family Poaceae; genus Dactylis; species Dactylis glomerata. The sequence goes on along the minus strand of QXEO01001064.1, from coordinate 1,013,908 downwards.
GAGTACCTCAGCAAGAGAAGTTACTTGTTCATTCATGTTATATTGTTGGGAGTGTGTCCACTAGTGAAAGTATGATCCCTAGGCCTTGTTTCCAAGCTTTGCATACCGTTTACTTGCTATTTTATTACTTGTTTGCTCGCAGCGATATTTATTTCATACCAAGTTTGCTACTTATAATCATCACTACTACTTGTATTTCACTATCTCTTCGCCGAACTAGTGCACCTATACGTCTGACAAGCGTATTGGGTGTGTTGGGGACACAAGAGACTTTCTGTATCGTAATTGCAGGGTTGCTTGAGAGGGATAGCTTTGACCTCTAACCTCCCTGAGTTCGATAAACCTTGGGTGATCCACTTAAGGGAAACTTGCTGCTGTTCTACAAACCTCTGCACTTGGAGGCCCAACAAGTGTCTACAAGAATAGAAGTGCGTAGACATCAGACCCCGGTCCTATTTTAATCATATTGCAATCACCTGTTTACTATTCCCACACTATTTACCTTACTAGCATTTTACTACTGTTTTCCACTCGATACACTCATAACCTTTGTTTCAAGCAAACCGGTGAGATTGACAACCTCATCGCAAGTTGGGAACAAAGTATTTGTTTGTGTGTGTGCAGGTTCCACAAACACCTTCAGTCGTCATTGTCTCTCCTCTCCTGATCGATAAACCTTGGTTTCTTAACTGAGGGAAAACTAGCCGCTACACTCATCATACCTTCCTCTTGGGGTTCCCAACGGGCTGGTCATCACCACGCACAAGGACAGTTTGCTCCCACATCAACTTGGAGTAGCAGCTTATTTTCTGGCGCCGTTGCCGGGGAGGAAGAGAAGACTTCTGCGAGGGGAGTTCTTCGCACACACATTCTTTACTTTGTTATTTGTTTTGCTTTACTTTATTTTATTTTACCTGCATTGCTTTTATATCAAAAACCCAAAAAAATTAGAATCCTTGGTAGCTGTTTTTACTTGTTTACTTTCATTTTGCTGAAATGGCCAATCCTGAAAACACCAAGTTGTGTGACTTTGCTAGCACGAACAATAGTGATTTTATCTGCACTCCTATTGCACCGACTGTTCCCGCTACCACCTTTTATGAGATCAAGCCTGCTTTATTGAACCTTGTTATGAAAGAGCAATTTTCTGGTGCTAGTACTGAAGATGCTGCAGCTCATCTCAACAATTTTGTTGAGCTATGTGAGATGCAGAAATATAAGGATGTTGATAGTGATATTATTAAGCTCAAGTTGTTTCCTTTTTCTTTGAGAGGAAAGGCTAAAGATTGGTTGCTGTCTTTGACTAAGAATAGTATTGATTCATGGGCTAAGTGTAAGGATGCTTTTATTGGTAGATATTATCCTCCTGCTAAGATTATATCGTTGTGCAGCAATATTATGAAGTTTACTCAGTTTGATAATGAACATGTTGCTCAAGCTTGGGAAAGAATGAAATCTATGATAAAGAATTGCCCCACTCATGGACTGACTACTTGGATGATTATCCAAACTTTTTATGCAGGACTGAATTTTTCTTCAAGGAACCTACTTGATTCAGCTGCTGGAGGCACTTTTATGTCCCTCACATTGGGCGCCGCCTCAAAGCTACTAGACAACATGATGGTAAATTATTCTGAATGGCACACCGAGAGAGCTCCACAAGGTAAGAAGGTAAATTCTGTTGAGGAAACCTCTTCCTTGAGTGATAAGATTGATACCATTATGGCTATGCTTGCTAATGATAGGACTCATGTTGATCCTAATAATGTTCCTTTGGCCTCTCTGGTTGCTCAAGAAGAGCAAGTTGATGTGAATTTCATTAGAAACAACAATTTTAACAACAATGCTTATAGGAACAATTTTGCTAGTAACAATTATAGGCCGTATCCTTCTACCAATGGTAATGGTTATGGTAACTCTTATGGTAATTCCTACAACAACACTAGGGCCGCGCCCTCCGAGCTTGAGGTAATGCTCAAGGACTTTATCGGTAAGCAAACTGCTTTTAATAAGTCTGTTGAGGAAAAGTTAGGCAAAATTGATGCTCTTGCTTCTAAAGTTGATAGCCTTGCTCATGATGTTGAACTTCTGAAATTAAAAGTGTTTCCTAATGATGTGAATGTGAGCAATATTGTTGCTGCCGCTAATGCTAACCAGGTTAGAATTGATGAAAATATTAGATTGTTAGCGGAATTGCATGCCAGGTGGGAAAGAGAAGATGAGATGGCTAGAGAGATGAAGGTATGTACTATTACTACCTCTAATGATGTTGCTCCTACTGATAGCAATCCTCTTACTTTGATTGGTGTAGAGAAAACTCCCACTCCTTGTGTTAAAAAGCCTAAAACTACCAAAACTTTTTCTCAAAAGTGTGCTGAAATTTTTCGGAGTGTGGGAGATGATAGCTCTATTTCCTTTAATGATTTTGATGTTGATGGCTGCAATATATCTGAAGTTATTTTGTTCTTGCAAAAGCTTGCTTTGACTCCCAATGCTAGTTCTTTAAATATTGCTTTTACTAAGCATATTACCAATGCTCTTATAAAGATTAGGGATGAAAAGTTGAGGCAAAAAGCTTCTGTTCCTAAGAAGTTAGAAGATGGTTGGGAACCCATCATTGATATGCATGTTAATGGTTATGATTGCCATGCTTTATGTGATCTAGGTGCTAGTATTTCTATCATGCCTAGAAAGATTTATGACATGCTTGATTTACCACCGCTTGAAAAGTGTTATTTTGATGTTCCTATTGCTGATGTTGCTAAGAAGAAACCTTTGGGAAGGATTAATGATGTTCTTATTGTGGTTAACAATAACCTTGTTCCCGTTGATTTTCTTGTTATGGACGTTGAATGCCATGCTTCATGTCCTATTATTTTGGGAAGACCCTTTCTTCGAACTGTAGGTGCTATCATTGATATGAGGGAAGGCACTATCAAGTATCAATTCCCACTAAAGAAAGGTATGGAACACTTCCCTAGGAAAAGAAAGAAATTACTTTTTGACTCTATTCTTAGAGCAAATTATGAGCTTGATGCTTCATCGCTTGATATTACTTGATTCGCATTTTTCTGCGCCTAGCTCAAAGGCGTTAAAGAAAAGCACTCTTGGGAGATAACCCAATGTTTACTTTCAGTACTTTTTCTTTTATTTGAGTCTCAGAAGTCATTACTACTGTAATGACCGCTCTTTATCTTGTTTATTTCGTTTTTGTGCAAAGAGAAGCCTCTAATTTGAGTGAGGTAAAGATTTGGGGTTATTGCTGTCCTGAAACTGTTTTCGGTGCTGCACCGTAAAAATTCGTGAAAATTCTCTGTTTATCTTTTGGACCTGCGATTTCTTGTGCATATGCCCCAGGTTATATCCAAACTTTTCTTAGTTGAACACTTTTTGATTTGAGCAACAGAAAATCCCTCAAAAATTCGTCCTTTGTCAGCTGTCCAGTTTTGACAGATTTCTGCCAATATTTGTTTTTGCCACTTTATCGCTTTCTTTTGAGTTCTTTTTGATCATGGAACTCTTGTGGGAGTTGCTACAGTAGTATATGCTATATATGTGGTGGTTTTGGGTTGAAACCTGAAGCTAAAAGAGGTTGAATATATTTTATGCTTGCACTAATGTTGCTAATAGAATTGTGTTTAGTTTTGTATGAAGGAAGTTTTCAAGTGTAGGGATTGGAGAATGATGAGATGAGTTGAAGAATGGACAAAAGCTCAAGCTTGGGGATGCCCAGCACCCCAAGAAATATCCAAGAAGTACAAGCGTCAAATCTTGGGGATGCCCCCGAGGCACCCCTTCTTCATCGGCAAAAATCAGGTCACCTTTCAAAACACTATATTTTTATTGCTTCATGCACTATGTGTTTTTCTTGGAGCGTCAGTCGTCTTAGTTTGTTTAGTTTGTTTAGTTTGTTTGTTTTCTGCAATAAATGGTTGGACCCCAACAAATTTCCTTTGGAGGAGATGTACTTGTTTTCATTTGCAAAGAACGCTCTAGTTTTCACTCTTATCAAAAATCGAGTGTTCTACTTTTTCTGCTACTGCTTTTGGTTTTCGTTTTCGCCTTGATATGCGTTCAGATCTTGTCATATCTTTTCATCAAGGTGTATTTTTGCCTCTGGTCTTTATTGGTTTTCATCAAAAGAGGTTGTTTTAAGAATTTCAAATGGTGTTGGAAAAGAGAAAAAGCTTTGTGCAAAATAGTGGTACAAGAAGGAGCTTGTGTAGACTGCGGCTTAGGCTTTTTCATGTCATGCTTGATGTCTTTTTGATAGTATGCTTAGTGGTTTTGCTGTAGCATGACTTGTCTCAAATAACTGAGATTGCTTAATGAGCCTTTGAAAAAAATCATGCGTTGTTTTTATTGTATGGAAGCATTATTTCGGTTTTCTCCTTGATGCTTTATTTGGGTTGACTTGGCGCATGCTCACACATGTTAGACTCTTCCAAAGTTGCCATTAGCCTTCATGATCATTTAGTTTTTGACTTTTGATGCCATCCTATGCTTCTTTTAATGTCGCTTTGTCGCTTTGCATGATTATGGCCATTATTGCTCTCTTAGTTGGTCGCTCCTAGTCTTTTGCTAGCCCTCACCTTGTACTGAGTATGAGCTCTACTCGTGCATCCAACTCCTAAAAACCAAGTTTGCCATTGTGTCCACTATAAATTCCTATGCATGGTATTTTTAAGCCATTCCAAAGTAAAATTTTCGTGTGCTACCTTTCAAAAAACCTTCAAAATACTTCTCGTTTTGTGACACTGTTTTCAGCTCATGGGGACGTAGTGGTCGGATTTGCTATCTTCCATATTGCTTATTCCAAAAAGAAAAAAAAAAGTGAAAAATAGAAAAAAGGCACTCCTCCAAGAATGTGAATGTTGGTGGGCACCCGATGGAATCGGTTAGCCATGGTATGTGAAAGGAAAAGGTGGGGAGGAGTGCCAAGTTTTATAAAAAGAGTACCAAAGTGCCAATCTCTCTCTCAAAAACTTGCTTTATTTTTGTATGGAAGATAGTAAGAACCCCATTGCCAGTCGTTGACAAAGACAACCACCTCTCAAAATCAAGTTTTATCTCTATTTTACAAAATGAAAAGCTCTAGCACATGTTTAAATCACTGCTTCCCTCTGCGAAGGGCCTTTCTTCTACTTTTATGTTGAGTCGCTACCTTCTTTCTTTATGCACCATTAAGAGAGCATAGTTGTCATTCTTAGTGTGATATGCATTGTCCCAAGGTTCATTGATTGACTCATATTGTTGGTTTCAGTTGTTCTTAAATTATTTGTATCTAGTTGCCCTCTTAAACTTTGAGGTGTCCTATGCATTTATGTTTTGCTCTCTATGAAGGACAAGCTGAAAACCATTTGTATGTTTTTCCTTATGATTTGAACACACGTTTGACTTTCATTGTTTCATTATCATGATCTTTTGTTTGTGTTCATTTGCATGTTTACAACATGGTTGCTAAGTTCTTATTGTCATGATTATATCTTCATGCCCATGTTTAAGTTCTATTGATCCCAGCTCATCAATGCTTACTTATATGATCAAGATTGTGTAGGTGCATGTCACCTCAAAAATTATTCTTTTGTTATCACTTACCTACTCGAGGACGAGCAGGAGTTAAGCTTGGGGATGCTTGATACGTCTCAAACGTATCTATAATTTTTGATGCTCCATGCTTTGTTTTACACCATTTGCCTATTGTTTCGTTACACTTAGTGGCATTTTTATACGCTTTCCGGAACTAACCTATTAACGAAGTGCCACAGTGCCAGTTCCCTGTTTTCTGCTATTTTTGGTTTAAGAAGTGATACACAGGAAATATTCTCCGAATTGGACGAAACAAGTTCCTGAAGTCATATTTCATCGGGGAGCTCCCAAACATCCGAAGACCTGATGGAGGGGGGCCACGAGGCCCCCACACACCTAAGCCCGATCAGTTTTCCAGAATACATCGCGATCCGCCGCCGCCGTCGACCCGAAGATCGGGAGGGTCCAGAAGCTCTTCCCGGCACCCTGCCGGAGAGGGGAATCGCCACCGGAGGTCTCCTTCATCGCCATGATTGCCTCCGGAGCGATGAGTGAGTAGTCTACCTTGGACTATGGGTCCATAGCAGTAGCTAGATGGTTGTCTCCTCCACCATGTGCTTCATGTTTAGATCTCATGAGCTGCCATACATGATTGAGATCACCGTTATGTAATTCTATGATGTTGGTTTGTTGGGATCCGATGAATATTGGTGTTTATGATTAAGTTGCTGTACTGAATTTTATCTTATGTTATCTCTATGATGTTTATGATCTTGCATGCTCTCCGTTGTTAGTAGCTATCTTGGCCGAGTAGTTGCTAGTGACTCCAAGAGGGGGTATTTATGCTCGATAGTGGGTTCATGTCTCTATTTCACCTGGGGGAGTGACAGAAACCTCTAAGGTGGTAGATGTGCTGTTGCTACTAGGGAGAAAACAACATTCATATGCTCGAGGGCATATGCTTTGTTTACATTACACACTTTGCTTAATGCAATTATCTGTTGTTCGCAACTTAATACTTCTAGGGTGTTCGGATGATATCCCCGGGGGTGGATTATTAGTCATAGATGAAGTTGGATGGCGGTCTATGTATTTTGTTGTAATGCCCAGAGTGAATCTCATAGTGATCTTCTTGACATATCACGTTATCTTTATTCTATCAATTGCCCAACTGTAATTCGTTTACCCAGCATGTTATTTATCTATGGAGAGACACCACTAGTGAACTGTGGACCCCGGTCCTATTTTAATCATATTGAATCACCTATTTACTATTCCCGCACTATTTACTTTACTAGCATTTTACTACTGTTTTCCACTCGATACACTCATAACCTTTGTTTCAAGCAAACCGGTGAGATTGACAACCTCATCGCAAGTTGGGAACAAAGTATTTGTTTGTGTGTGTGCAGGTTCCACAAACACCTTCAGTCGTCATTGTCTCTCCTCTCCTGATCGATAAACCTTGGTTTCTTAACTGAGGGAAAACTAGCCGCTACACTCATCATACCTTCCTCTTGGGGTTCCCAACGGGCTGGTCATCACCACGCACAAGGACAGTTTGCTCCCACATCAACTTGGAGTAGCATGTACCAAAGTGTGATCATAAAGGATCTTCAAAAACTCATTTGGACACAATTCTATTCATTGTTGAAAAGACTCCTACAATTGATCTTAATGCCTCTTTTGATATTACTTGATTCGCACTTTCTGCGCCTAGCTCAAAGGCGTTAAAGAAAAGCACTCTTGGGAGATAACCCAATGTTTTACTTTCAGTTCTTTTTCTTTTATTTGAGTCTTGGAAGTTATTACTACTTTAATGACCTCTCCTTATCATTTTTATTTCATTTTTGTGCCAAGAGAAGCCTCTAATTTGAGTGAGGTAAGATTTGGGGATGTTGCTGTCCTAAAACAGATTTCGCTGCTGCACCGTAAAAATTCGTGAACATTCTCTGTATATCTTTTGGACCTGCGATTTCTTGTGCATATGCCCCAGGTTATAGGAGGAGGTGTTTTGTCTCTCAGGTGTATATAAACCTATTATGGAAAATGCATAAAAAAGACCAATTTAAAATGTCAAAAAATTCTAAAAATAAATTTAGCATGTAGATCAGGACATTCTATATTGGCACATAAGTTTTCTACAACAAAGAATATTTTATGTGGCATCAGTAAAAAAGACAAAAATATGTCATGTAAATAGTGATAGGTTCATACATAAATTTTTCTTTTTTGTACAGGACATAAAAAATGTTCCTTTCTTCTAAAAATTTGTGTACAAACATAATATGTCAAGATGTACATGCAGAATTTTTGTTCCGAATTTTTTGACATTTTAAAATATGTTTTTCAATAATAGGTTCATTTGCTCTGGTGAGCCGAAATGGATATCCGCAGGTTATATCCAAACTTTCATTAGTTTAACACTTTTTTATTTGAGCAACAGAAAACCCTCTAAAAATTCGACCTTTGTCAGCTGTTCTGTTTTGACAGATTTCTGCCATTATTTATGTTTGCCACTCGATCGCTTTCTTTTTGAGTTCTTTTGATCACGGAACTTTTGGGGAAGTTGCTAGAGTAGTATATGCTTTATATGTGGTGGTTTTGAGTTGAAACCTGAAGCACAAAGGGCTTGATTCATTATTATGCTTACACTAATGTTGCTAATAGAATTGTGTTGAGTTTTGTATGAAGAAAGTTTTCAAGTGTAGGGATTGGAGAATGATGAGATGAGTTGAAGAATGGACAAAAGCTCAAACTTGGGGATGCCCATGCACCCCAAGAAATATCCAAGAGGTACAAGCGTCAAAGCTTGGGGATGCCCCCGAGGCACCCCTTCTTCATCGGCAAAAATTAGGTCACCTTTCAACATACTATATTTTTATTGCTTCATGCACTATGCATTTTTCTTTGAGCGTCAGTTGTTTTAGTTTTCAGTTTTTTTTTTAGTTTTGTTTGCTGCAATAAATGGTTGGACCCCAACAAATTCCTTTTGTAGAAGTTGCCTTGCTTTTCATTTGCTAAGAACACTCCATTTTTCACTCTTATCGTTTCAACGAGTGTTCTCTTTTTCTGCTAGTGCGTTTAGCTTTCTATTTTCGCCTTGATTTGTGTTCAGATCTTGTTATATCTTCGCATCAAGGTGTATTTTAACCTCTGGCCCATGTTTGTATTCATCAAAAGAGTTGTTTTAAAAAAGTTTGAATGCTGTTGGAAAAGAGAAAAAGTTTCATGCAAAAAAGTAGTACAAAAAGGAGCTTGTGTAGACTGCGGCCTAGGATTTTGCATGTCGTGCTTGATGTATTTTTGATAGTATTCTTAGAGGTTTTGCTGTAGCATGACTTGTCTCAAATGACTGAGATTGCTTAATGAGCCTTTGAAAAAATCATGCGTTGTTTTAATTATTTGGAAGCATTATTTTGGTTTTCTCCTTGATGCTTTATTTGGGTTGACTTGGCGCATTCTCACACATGTTTGACTCATACAAAGTCGCCATAAGCCTCTATGATCATTTAGTTTTTGACTTTTGATGCCATATTATGCTTCTTTTAATATCGCTTTGTCGCTTTGCATGATTATGGCCGTTATTGCTCTCTTAGTTGGTCGCTCCCAGTCTTTTGCTAGCCCTCATTTTGTACTAAGTATGAGCTCTACTCGTTCATCCAACTCCTAAAAACCAAGTTGTTCCAATGTGTCCACCATACATACTTATTAGCAATTTGCTATTCCAAAGTACATTTGACTTGCTTTTATCTATCCTTCAAATTAAACTCTTTTTGGTGTTATGCGAAAATTGGTCAGTAAAGCTCTCACGAACCTGATGGCACACTTTAATTTTCTTGTTTTAAAATTTGACATTGTGGCTCTCTTATATTGAGTTGTTATGCTTGCAAGTTGTAAGTTTGAAATTAGCCCAGCCATGCCATCATAGAGCAAGCTTTCAACATTGCACTTTCTTTCATTTGAGTTGATATCGTGATCTTTTGTTTATGGATACTCACGATGTGAAATAAGTTGAGAATCTTGCGGGATCATGGAGTTTTTATATGTGTTAGGGAAATGCCTGGGCCGCTAATCTAAGCCATGCAAAATTCATGGTGGAAATTTACAGCATGCCCATAGTGGACATTCAATGACGTATCTCACAATAAAAAGCTATACCAATGGTAAATAAAATAGATGTCAAGGTGTTCATTGTCTGTTTGTCTTATCATTTTGATGTGGGCTTGTTCCATATCATCGGGCAGGGGGTACCCCGTTGGCGGTTCTCGATGATACACATATATTTACAATGACAAAAGCTTGCTTGGGACTCTAAGTCGAGTAGCATGAGGTTTGGGTATTCATACTTCACGGGACACGAGGTTTTCAACTTATGATTTGTCAAGCATATGCTTCATAATTGTACTCGCATTAACTCTAACCATTCAAGATGCGTATGATGGGGGCCATGAGAGCTGAAAGCTAGTAAGTACCATAATTTTTGAAGGTCTATAAAACTTGCAATCACTGCTTCCCTCTGCGAAGGGCCTTTCTTTTACTTTTATGTTGAGTCTTCACCTTCTATCTTTATGCACCGTCTAAGAGAGCATAGTTGTCATTCTTAGTATAATGTGCATTGTCCCAAAGTTTTCATTGATTGATTCATGATGTTGGTTTCACTTGTTCTTAAATTATTTGTATCTAGTCGCCCTCTTAAACTTGAAGGTGTCCTATGCATTTATGTTTTGCTATTCCATGAAGGGCAAGCTGAAAACCATTTGCTATGTTTTTCCATATAATTTGAACACATGTTTGACTTTCATTGTTTCATTTTCATGATCTTTTGTTTGTATTCTTCTTCATGTTATAACATGGTTGCTAAGTTTCTTCTATCAAGATTATATCTTTCATGCCCATGTTTTAAGTTCTTTTGATCCCAGCACACAATGCTTACATAGATGGTCAAGATTGTGTAGGTGCATGTCACCTTAAAAATTATTTCTTTTGTTATCACTTACCTACTCGAGGACGAGCAAGAGTTAAACTTGGGGGTGCTGATATGTCGCAAATGTATTTATAATTTTTGATGCTCCATGCTTGTTTTTACACCATTTGCTTAGTGTTTCGTTACACTTCGTGGTATTTTTATGCATTTTCCGGAACTAACCTATTAACTAGATGCTACAGTGCCAGTTCCCTGTTTTCTGCTGTTTTTGTGTTTCAGAAAAGTTACACATGAAATATTCTCGGAATTGGACGAAACAAAAGCCGAACATCCAGATATTAAACGAAGCTTCCAGAACACCGAAGAGGAGACAGAACCGAGACAGGGGGTGGTCTCACCACCAGGGGGCGCGGCCTAGGGCCTGGCCGTGCCGCCCTATGGTGAGCCCCACCTGGTCCACTTCTGATGCTGCCCCTTTGCCTATAAAGACCCCCCGACGGGAAAAACCTAAACACCCGATCACTTTTCTAGTATCACATCGCGATCCGCCACCATCATCGACCCGAGATCAAGAGGGTCCAGAAGCTCTTCCCGGCACCTTGCCGGAGAGGGGAATCGCCCCCAGAGGTCTTCTTCATCGCCATGCTTGCCTCCGGCACGATGAGTGAGTAGTCTACCTTGGACTATGGGTCCACAGCAGTAGCTAGTTGGTCGTCTTCTCCACCATGTGCTTCATGTTTAGATCTCATGAGTTGCTTTACATGATCGAGACAACCTTTATGTAATTCTACATGTTGTGTTTGTTGGGATCTGATAAATATTGGTGTTATGATTGAGTTGATGTGCTGAATATTATCTTATGTTATCTCTATGTTGTTTATGATCTTGCATGCTCTCTGTTGTTAGTAGCTATCTTGGCCGAGTAGATACTAGTGACTCCAAGAGGGGGTATTTATGCTCGATAGTTGGGTTCATGCCTCTATTTAATCTGGGGGAGTGACAAAAACCTCTAAGGTTGTAGATGTGCAGTTGCCACTAGGGAGAAAACAACATTTTTATGTCCAAGGGCATATGCTTTGTTTACATTACACACTTTGCTTAATGCAGTTATCTGTTATTCACAACTTAATACTCAAGGGGTTCTCAGATTGATTCCCCGCGAGTGGATTATTAGTCATAGATGCAGTTGGATGGCGGTCTATGTATCTTGTTGTAATGCCCAGAGTAAATCTCATAGTGATGCTCTTGACATATCACGTTATCTTTATTCTATCAATTGCCCAACTGTAATTTATTTACCCAGCATGTGTTATTTATCTTATGGAGAGACACCACTAGTGAACTGTGGACCCCGGTCCTATTTCCTTTACATTGATATCACCTATTTACTTTACTCGCACTGTTTACTTTACTCACATACTACTGTTTTCCACTCGATATGCTCATTCCTTTGTTTTTAGCAAACCGGTGAGATTGACAACCTTATCGTAAGTTGGGAGCAAAGTACTTGGTTGTGTTGTGTGTAGGTTCCGCGTTGCAGCTGGCAAAGCAAAGCACTGGACGAGGTGCCCTATAATGTCCGGAGCTGTCACAAAGCTAGCAAGCATCACCTTCTTGAGTTTGTCTTTTTCCTACTGGATTGACATACCTTGGTTTCATAACTGAGGGAAAACTTGCTGCTATATTCATCAAACCTTCTCTTGGGGTTTCCAACTGGCCGGTCATTTTACATTATCAACATCGCGCCACCAACAAGGTTTCTAGCGCCGTTGCCGGGGAGTGAAGAATAAGAAGCTCCTACATTAAATACATGTTCCCCCGTCAACTTGGCACCATCAAACGCAAGCAGTGAACATGTCGATTTTCCTTGAGTCTGAAAACAATATACTCTGACCATTTCGATATTCATCTTGGCATGAATCAGAATGAGCTTGGTCTGCGCCGTCATTGCCAACATCACATGGAGCAGAATAGCTTTGTTCTTCAAAATCAGTAGGAGCAGAATTACTTTGTTCTTTGAAATCATCTTGGTTAGATTCCAAAGGTGACTTCTCTTGCAAATCGTCTTCTGTTTCATTGGAAGTTTCATCTTGATTGGGAAATGCAAACTGGGCTTTCAACTGCATTGTCAGTTTCAGGGTGGGTTAGTAAAACAAATCTATAAGATTCCAAACTAATTTTTTTTGTAAGAAGTATAAGAAAAACATTCCGAGAACTTACAGGAGCTGCTTCGAATGTTCCATCACTCTTTGTGTCCTATTTTACTACTTCTCTCACCATTTTATTAGTCCACACTAATACTCTTACACCCTCCTTAGGAATGTCCATATCCCTGAGTTGCAATGAATCAAGATACCTATATAAAAGGGGAAAATGAGGCAAACAAAATAGAAATAGCAATTAGGGTCAAATAACAAAGAAAAGTTGCAAAGTTAGTAATGAAAAGAAAAATTAGGGTCACATTAAAAGAAAATATACCATTAGGTATAACATGCATGGAGTAACCTTTTCTTTCTCCCCATTTTGATTGAGTGACTTACAAAGGATCATAATCACAAATCTGCACATGTTCAAACACCGGGCATCTTTTATTTTAATCAGAGAAGGATAAATTCTTGGGCTGATCCGTATACCAGTAGTTGCTGCCAGAACAGAAGACATTCCATATGTGATGAAGAATCTAAAAAATTTGGAGTTAGCAGGCCACATTAATGCCAGCCTCTGCTCTAAAGATGCTACAGTTGGTTGGTTGCGACCCTTTGAAATGCCAAACTGTTCTCTCATAAAACTAATTGCATCAGGATTTTTTTTGGAAAATATCTTCCAAGTCTCCCATTGGCACTCCAAGGACCTTATACACTGATTCTTCAGTTACTGGAATGGAACCACGATCAGCAAAGTCCATACTACAAGTAGTTGAATGGAAACTCTCCATCAAAAACTGGCAAAGTTCAAACTGCAGCTTGGAACACCTGATATCCAACAGACCCCCATAATCATAGTCTCTGATGAGATCTTTCTGATCAACTGATAAACTAGGGTACAGTCTGGTTAATTTCATTGGTGATGCACGGTTGAAGAATTTCTTAACTTTGATCTGCACATGAAACAAGGTAAAAATGTCAAACAAACTTGGTGTACATTCTAGTCAATTTCATCTGAAGTTAAAATGTTTATCATCAAAAAATTTAGCAAACTAAATGTACATGAAAAAGTAATCATGAAAAATAAAGCTGCAGAATAGAAAACCAACAAAATAACTCACCTCCTCCTGCTCATTTTCAATATTATTATCTTCTTCTGATTCCTCTCTTTCAGTAGTGTTTTCAGCACGACGATCTTGCTTCAGAGTCAGTTTGCGGCGCAACAAGCTCAACCTTGAATGCTTCCTCACAGAATTGTGTTTCTTAGAACTGCTAGACCTAGTCATTTTATACCTATATAATAGTGAAACAAACAAATGTCAAACAGTTTGTAAAAAAGCAAAATACACAAGGTAGAAAAACAGAAAAACATCTAAAAAGAAAGAATGTAGCCTAGTGGTTCATTGATCAACAAAAAATACATCATCTTATGCTATTTAGTCCCATGCAAAAAACATCAATACATCTAATTAGAATGCATCCAGCACAAAAAAATCCATAATAATTTCTGCTACATTTGACATGATGCCAGCAGAATGTAGTCACATCCAGAAATCAACGGTACATCAACTAGAATGCATCCAGCACAAAAAATCCTAATAATTTCTCCTACATTTTTCATGATACCAGCAGAATGTAGTAACATTCTGAAATCAACAGTACATCTAATTAGAATGTATCTAGCACAAAAAAATCCTAAATAATTCCAGCTACATTTATCATGATACCAGCAGCATGTAGTCACATGCAAAATCAAACACATAAATTCAACTATATTTGACCTATTACCAGCAGCATGTATTCACATCCAAATATCAACGAAACATCCCATTAGAAGCACAGCGGGACATAGTCACATCCAAAAATCCAAATACCTATTTTTGATACATTTCATTAGAAGCACAACATCATGTAGTAACATCCAAAAAATCATACTACTCATTTTAGTTACATTTCATATGAAGCACATCAGGATGTAGTCACATGCAGAAGTCCTACTACTCATTTTAGCTACATTTCATAGGAATCACAGCAGGATATAGTCACAAGTAAAAAGTCCTACTACCTATTTTAGCTACATTTCATAGGAAGCACATAAGGATATAGTCACATTCAAAAGTCCTACTGCATATTTTGGCTACATTTCATAGGAAGCACATCACGATGTCACATGCAAAAGTCCAACTACCTATTTTGGATACATTTCATTGGAAGCACAGCACGATGTAGTAACATGCAAAAAACCTAGGAAATCCAACTAGATTTACACAGAGACGGTCGAACAAAACAACTGCTGCTCAATCCAGAGGCTGACACCCCGCTAGGATGCAGGAGGAGGAGCTTGGAACACACGATGAACCAGCGTCGCGGAGGGATCCACCGATTCGATGGAGGCAGATCGCGAGGCGCACGAGGGAGAGGAACGCCGGAGAATGTATCAAATCGACGAAGGGAGAAGGCGGGGCGCACGAGGGAGCGGCGCAGCAAAGGGAGACGCTGATTCGCCAGAGGAGGAGCGCGGGGAGAGCGAGGGAGAGCCGCGCCGGACAAGCGTCCTCAGTGAATCGCCCCGCGCGTCGCTGGTGAATCGCCTCGCCAGCCAGTGTTCCAGCGTCGTTGGTGGAGAACTCCGGAGTAATGATGTCTGCGAGGAGGAGTTGGGGAATAATGGTGTCTACGAGGAGGCGTTACTCCAGAAATTTGAAAAGACATGGCGTACCCAGACATGCCTCTGACAAGGTGGGATCTCTACGGGGTGGGACTGGAAGGCACCGCTCTGGCTGCTCCGTCGGATTGTCATCACGCAGCTGAGAGGGGCGAGCTGACGGTTGGCCAAAATCAGATAGTTAGATTTTCTGAATAATTAATGCCGGCCGGTGGCCTCCAAACACTAGTGGAAAACGGGCCTTTGGCCTGGACCCTTTAGTCCCGGCCTCCATCTGGGCTGGGACTAAAGGCCCAGCCACGTCGCCCCAAAATGGCCTAGCCGCCCTGGAGGCTTGGGTCCCAGCCCATAATGAGCCTTTAGTCCCGGTTTGAGACACAAACCGGGACTAAAGGGCTACGCGGTGTGCAGCCCGCATGTGCGCCACCTTTAGTCCTGGTTTGTGTCTCAAACCGGGACTAAAGTCCTCTTCCCATATATATTGGCCACAGCCCCCCTCTCCCCTCTTCCTTGCATTTTTCTTGGATGGAAGAGTGTGGGTGTGTGCTAGCTCTCTATTTTTCTTGGATGCACTAGAGGTGTTTGTTGAAATGTGTGTTAGAGCGATGCCGCTTCAGTTCACCAAACACAACTACGATATGAGATGTCCGAGCCACGCTTAAACCTCTTCCTCTTTATTTCTACATATTCTAAAAGGTTAGCAACTATATTTCCTCGTTTAGACCGTGCGGTACTAATTTTTAGGATCATGATTGTATTTGATATACTGTCGTATAACGCAGATGAGCCATCCATGGATGTACGATGATCGACGCACAGCCGCTTACAGAGAAGGCGTGCATTCTTTTTGAGATGCCGCCGATGCAAACAAGCATGGTGGTGGCTATATGTTTTGTCCATGTGTTGAATTTCGGAACGAGAAGGATTACACTTCCTCAAGAGTCATTCAGAGCCACCTGCTTCGGTCCGGTTTTATGTCGGGCTATAATGTTTGGACCAAGCACGGAGAAAGAGGGGTTATGATGGAAGACGACGATGAAGAAGAAGAGAACGATGATGATAACTACCGATCTATGTTCCCTGAGTATGCTGATACCGCAATGGAAGACAATGAAGAAGAAGATCAGGGTGAAGAACGGGAACCAGATGAGCCCGCTGATGATCTTGGCCGGGTCATTTCTGATGCACGGCGAGGCTGCGACACAGAAAAGGAGAGGTTGGAGTTCGAGCAGATGTTACAGGACCACAACAAATTGTTGTACCCAACTTGTGAAGATGGCCAGAAGAAGCTAGGTAGCACACTGGAATTGCTGAAGTGGAAGGCAGAGACCGGTGTGACTGACTCGTCATTTGAAAAGTTGCTGGTACTGATGAAGAAGATGCTTCCAAGAAAGAACGAATTGCCCGCCAGCATGTACGAAGCAAAGAAGCTTGTCTGCCCTCTAGGATTAGACGTGCAGAAGATACATGCATGCCCTAATGACTGCATCCTCTACCGCGGTGAGAAGTACGAGAATATGGATAAATGCCCGGTATGCACTGCATTGCGGTATAAGATCAGAAAAGATGACCCTGGTGATATTGAGGGCGAGCCACCCAGGAAGAGGGTTCTTGCCAAGGTGATGTGGTATGCTCCTATGATACCATGGTTGAAACGTCTATTCAGAAATAAAGATCATGCGAAGTTGTTGCGATGGCACATGGAAGATCGTATGAAAGACGATAAGTTGAGGCACCCCGCTGATGGTCGGCAGTGGAAAAAAATCGAGAGAGAGTTCCCGAGATTTGCAGGTGATGCAAGAAACTTATGGTTTGGTCTGAGTACAGATGGCATGAATCCTTTTGGGGAGCAGAGTTGCAGTCACAGCACTTGGCCCGTTACTCTATGTATCTACAACCTTCCTCCTTGGTTGTGCATGAAGCGGAAGTTTATTATGATGCCAGTGCTTATCCAAGGTCCAAAGCAACCCGGCAACGACATTGATGTGTACCTAAGGCCATTAGTTGATGAACTTTTACAGCTGTGGGCCGAACCAGGTGTACGTGTGTGGGATGAGCACAAACAAGAGGAATTTGACCTTCGAGCGTTGCTTTTCGTAACCATCAATGATTGGCCTGCTCTTAGTAACATTTCAGGACAGTCAAACAAGGGATACAATGCATGCACGCACTATTTGGATCAGACAGAAAGTATATATCTGGACAAATGTAGGAAGAATGTGTACCCGTACAATCGTCATTTTCTTCCGCCCAAGCATCCCTTAAAGAAAAAAGGCAAGCATTTCAATGGCAAGGCAGAACCCCGGGGGAAGCCTGTCATCCGTACTGGTGCTGAAGTATTTGATATGGTCAAAGATTTAAAAGTAATCTTTGGAAAGGGTCCTGGCAGCCAACCTGTTCCTAACAGCCCTGATAAGCGTGTACCCATGTGGAAGAAGAAATCTATATTTTGGGAGCTACCCTATTGGGAAGTCCATGAGGTCCGCTCCGCAATCGACGTGATGCACCTGACGAAGAATCTCTGCGTGAATATTCTAGGCTTCCTGGGCTTGTATGGGAAGTCAAAAGATACACCAGAAGCACGGAAGGACCAGGAACATCATAAAGGAAGAGATGCATGCATCCAGGGCAGTTTCAAGGGTGTGCCAGCTATGCTCTTACCAAGGAAGAGAAGGAAATCTTCTTTGAAGTCCTTTTCAGTATCAAGGTCCCGACTGGTTTATCATCGAATATAAAGGGAATCGTAAATATGAAAGACAAAAAATTCTAAAACCTAAAGTCTCATGACTGCCACGTGCTTATGACGCAATTGCTTCCGGTTGCATTGAGGGGAATTCTACCAGAAAATTTTTGCCTGGCAATTGTGAAGGTATGTGCATTCCTCAATGCAATTTCTCAGAAGGTAATCGATCGAGAAAGTCTATCAGGGTTACAGATTGATGTGGTCCAATGTCTGGTCAGCTTCGAGTTGTTGTTCCCGCCATCATTTTTCAATATAATGACACACCTCCTAGTTCACCTAGTCGAAGAGATTAGAATTCTCGGTCCTGTGTTTCTACATAATATGTTCCCCTTCGAGAGGTTCATGGGAGTCTTAAAGAAATATGTTCGTAACCGTGCTAGGCCAGAAGGAAGCATCTCCAAGGGCTATGGAACAGAGGAGGTCATTGAGTTTTGTGTGGACTTTCTTCCTGACCTTAAGCCGATTGGTGTTCCTGAATCTCGGTATGAGGGTAGGCTGATAGGAAAAGGCACACTAGGAAGGAAAGCAAAAGTATGTATGGACGGGCATTCTTTCTCTCAAGCACACTACACAGTTCTACACAATTCCACCGTGGTGGCTCCGTATATCGTGAGACACAAGAATATTCTACGCTCCAAAAACCCGGGGAAGACTGACTCTTAGATTAAAGGGGAACACGAGAAGATTTTTGGCAGTTGGTTACAGACACATCTCATGAATGATGACACCGTTGGAGATCAGCTGTACTGTTTGGCCAGGCCACCATCTTTGACTATATGTACTTTTCAAGGGTACGAGATAAATGGGAATACATTTTACATGGTTGCCCAAGATAAAAAGAGCACCAACCAAAATAGTGGTGTCCGCTTTGATGCAACAGACGAGAATGGGCACTGTTTGGAAACATATTACGGGTACATAGAGGAGATATGGGAACTTGACTATGGACCTACTTTTAAGATCCCTTTGTTTCGGTGCAAATGGGTAAAGCTGACAGGAGGCGGGGTGGTTGTAGACCAAAAGTACGGCATGACAACAGTGGATCTCAACAATCTTGCGTATATGGATGAACCATTCGTCCTAGCCAACGATGTCGCTCAGGTTTTCTATGTGAAGGACATGTCTACAAAAACGAGAAAAAGAATTCAGCAAAAGAAGACATCGTCCGATGAGCCAAAGCGCCACATAGTTCTTTCAGGGAAAAGAAACATCGTGGGAGTAGATGACAAGACAGACATGTCAGTAGATTATAATAAGTTTCATGAAATTCTGTCCTTCAAAGTAAAAACTGACCCAAGCATCCTACTGAACGATGAAGATTCTCCATGACTACGACCCAGGAGAAAACAGAAATAATAGATAGGATTGTTGGTGCAATAATGTAATAATGTATTAAACCTTTTATGTAATGCATGATGAAGATTCTCCATGGCTACTACCTCTCCCCTACCCCTGCCGCCGCTATACCCAGTCCTGATTTCTTCGCCTCGCAGTTCTTGTAGGATAGTTAAAACACTTTTGAATTAGTTATTCAATTTCAAACACTTTTCATATTCATAGTTTTGCCAATTCTAAAATACACAAAAAGAATATTAATTAATATAGTTTTAATTAAAAATGGCAAACTAGTTAATAGTTTGGATAGTTAAAATAATTAATTTTGAAAATATAAATTAGTTTTGAATTAGTTATTCAATTTCAAACACTTTTCATATTCATAGTTTTGTCAAATTCTAAAATATACAAAAAGAATATTAATTAATATAGTTTTAATTGAAAATGGCAAACTAGTTAATAGTTTGGATAGTTAAAATAATTAATTTTGAAAATATAAATTAGTTTTGAATTAGTTATTCAATTTCAAACACTTTTCATATTCATAGTTTTGTCAAATTCTAAAATATACAAAAAGAATATTAATTAATATAGTTTTAATTGAAAATGGCAAACTAGTTAATAGTTTGGATAGTTAAAATAATTAATTTTGAAAATATAAATTAGTTTTGAATTAGTTATTCAATTTCAAACACTTTTCATATTCATAGTTTTGTCAAATTCTAAAATATACAAAAAGAATATTAATTAATATAGTTTTAATTGAAAATGGCAAACTAGCTAATAGTTTGGATAGTTACATTAATTAATTTTGAAAATATAAATTAGTTTTGAATTAGTTATTCAATTTCAAACACTTTTCATATTTATAGTTTTGTCAAGGGATTTCTATTTTCGTGCCCTCGGGTCCTTAGTTGTACTCAGTTTTGCCGAGCTCCTTAGTTTTTCCTCAGTTTTGTCCAAGCCCTTGTCTGAAACTGTCACCAGTGCTGGAACGGCCGGTTGCCCGATGGTTGAACACATTTGACCGTTAACTGCTGACTAGTGGGGCCACGTAGAGCCCGCAAAGACACGTCAGAGCATCCATCTTTGTTTGACCGTAAGCATCTCCGTATCCCTGACCAAAACGCGGACGAGTGGGGCTTCGGTATATCGAATGACAAGTGGGGCCATGACGCTATACAAGGGGCAATACAGGGGTATGATTAGATTTTTAAATGGAGCTCTACAGCGATGGCACGGAGGAGGTGGCCTGCGGGGTGCTGAGATGAGATCCACGTCCACAAAGAACTGCATGAGGCGAGACCAGACGCATTAGATAGATATGAACTACACGCGTTTAACCATGCAAAGAAGAGAAGAAATGGTCGAGGACATCGACGACGACCTCAACACTTTGACTAACGGTGTCGGACATGAACGCGAGCAATGTAGAGAAAACTAGTGTCTCTCCTTTCTGGCGTATATAGATAGGTGCTAGAGGAGTTTGGTGGCGAAGGGAAAGACCTCGCGGTGGTCTGTGGCGTCCAGCATAGCGGGGCGGCGTGGCCATGCCCACAGCGGCGTGCATGTTCGGCATTGGCATCAGCATATACGTTTGTCATTGGCCTCGGCGGTATCTCTGGTGTGTCTGTGATCGAATGAGGGGACGGGATTGAGGGTGCATCCCGACGGTGACCTAGCAGTGGCGACGAGCATGCATAGCCGTTCTGACCATGCCGATATTGGCATCGGCATCGTTTGGAGGCTGTGGTGCTCGAATCATAGTGGAAATTGCGATTCCCTATTATTTTTACATGCATAATATATAGAAAATAGCTAGATCTATAAATCGATGCATATGAAGCTACATACATATTCTTGGTCATAATCCCCTTAGATGCATGGCTTCACGTCGTCGTCGCTTTCATCGTCAGTATCTTCGTCGTCCGTGTAGTAGTACTTCCTGCATGTTGTTCCGTCGAACACCTTCACTGTGAGCACATAATCGCCTTCATATTTGAAGTGTAGGAAGCAGCCGAAATCCACACCGTGCGCGATGGCGAAATTCTCCCAGCCCTTGTCGAGGTACATCCGGCCTTGTCCGTCAAATAGGACCTCCACGGTCCAGAGACGAGGACCGCTGTCAGCTGCTCGCAGATACACCTTTGCTGGCTCCTGGCCGTCAAGATAGTCCGCAAACTTTTGTGGGAGTGCCTGCAAAGAGATCGAGCGCCGATCGTTTGAAATTAAAGGTTTTTTAGAACATGCACATAATTAATCACATGCATCATATATGTGGGAACGCGTACGTACCTTCTTGGCCAAAGGGTCTTCATAGATGGTGATGAAGAACTCCTCTATGATCAATGGCAGTGTTGACGGTGGTGGTGGCAATGATGATGATCCACCACCCCGGCCGCCCCTTCCCCTTCCCCTTCCCCTTCCCCTTCCGGTCGGCATCCGAGACGTGAAAGCCATGGTAATGGATCAAGTGTATATGAACGAAGAAGAGAGAGGCAGAAACGAAGAAGAGAGAGGCAGAACCTATTGACATGAGGGATGGCCGTTGTGGGGGTTTATATGGGAGAGATGACCGTTGTGGGGTTTACACCATAAATAAAGGTAGAGATGACCGTTGTGGGGTTTACACAATAAATTAAGGAGGAGATGACCGTTGTGGGGGTGGTTTATATCTCAACAAAAAAGTAATACCTAAAAGAAATGGAAATTCGTGATAGTTTATCATTTTACCATGAAAAGTAATGCGTAAAAAAATGGAAATTCGTGATAGTTCATCATTTTACCGTGAAAAGTAATGCGTAAAAGAAATGAAAATTCGTGATAGTTTATCATTTTACCGTGAAAGGTAATGCGTAAAAGAAATGGAAATTCGTGATAGTTCATCATTTTACCGTGAAAAGTAATGCGTAAAAGAAATGGAAATTCGTGATAGTTTATCATTTCAACGTGAAAAGTAATGCCTACAAGAAATGGAAATTCGTGATAGTTTATCATTTTACCATGAAAAGTAATGCGTAAAAGAAATGGAAATTCGTGATAGTTCATCATTTTACCGTGAAAAGTAATGCCTACAAGAAGTGGAAATTCGTGATAGTTTATCATGTTGAATCCGGTGGCCAACTCGTTATTCAGCATACGTAGAGGGGTAGTAGTTTGCCACCGACAGATAGAGAGAGGGTGGCACGATCCTGCCCGTTAGATCATAGGATCGACGGTAGGTGGGCACGATCCGTGTGACAACGGCTCGACCAATCAGGCCAAGTTTGGGCTTGTGTGAGAAGGGAGAGGGTAAAACTGAGTAGTATCAAGGATACAAGAGTAAGTAAATAGTAAACAGGCTAAGGAATTCAAATAAAAGATTTAGAAAAAGAAAAATACATGTTTTGTACAATGAAACCCAGGTTGGCCTACCTCAAAGTATTAGCAATTCAAATATACATGAGTGTAAAAATTATGGCCTCATTCAGACAAACTATGTTTTAGGTATAGATGTTTTGAGAAGGGGTTTGAGTGGAAAGCCATGAACCTTCATAGCTACTAGTGATTTCAGAAGTGGCCATTTGTGTGAAAACTTGATTTATATATGATTGTTATGATTTTATTTTGCGCATGAGTTGGAGGCACTATGATTTTATTTTTTAAATTTTTTTGCGCATGAAATGACTCAATTAGATGGCTTAATCCCATCTGTTGACTCTCTGTTGACCAGCCACTTGAGGGTAAAACTGAGTATATTGCACTAGCCAATATTAGTACTCGAGGGGAAAACTGAGTACAGATATTTTTCCAGTGTAAGACTCGAGGGTAGAACTAAGTACACGTAACGGTGCTGACGTGCAGTCCCACGGACGCGTGTCGCGGTGAGCAGCGGTTAGCCGCGTGGTGCGCGTGTTGAGACCAAACGTCAACTGCTGAGATGAACCGTCACGCAACCACGTCTTTCACGTCCCATTACCTTCTCGAAAAAACCCCAGCCGCCCTACGCGCCCTCCCCTGCCGGCGATGGAGAAGAAGAATGCGCCGGCGGCCGTCGCCCTCGAGCCCGTCGCCTCCGAGCCCGTCGCCTCCGAGCCCGTCGCATCCGAGCCCGTCGCCACTGAGCCCGTCGCATCCGAGGCCGTCGCCGCCGAGCCCGTCGCCTCCGAGGGCGGCGCATCTAGGCGCGGCGCATCCGTGAACTGGGCCTCTCTCAGGGCTGACGGACCACTTCACAAGATCGGCGCCTGCATACTGGCGAACGAGGAGTACGTGGACACCTACTCTGCTTTGAGGCGAGTTTGTACTAATTGGCGCTCAGATTTACCTGAGCCCGATGTGCACCTGCACGAATGGATCATGGTAGAGCACGCCCTTCCATGCACCGCTGAGTTCTCCTTCCTCCACCTCCGCACATCCCGCTACGTCACCATCGATCTAACGGAAGTTCATGCAAGGTTCAAATTCCTCCATATCTATAGAGTTAATCCTTTTATTTTCAATCGTAAACATCTTAGTGCTGAATGTTATCTTCATCAATCCCATATATTTTAGATACTACTTCGTCAGCTTTTGCCGTGGCGTCATCGTGCTTGCCCAAAAGAACCAGCCGCACAAGATACGACTTCTGAACCCACTCACAAAGACATCGAACACTATATTTCAGGCGCAGATGCCATCTGTTATTCTGGAGTCAGTCACTGTAATGAAGTCCCCGACTATGCTCTTCGTTTCCACATATTACCCGGCGGAAATTGCTTGGGTCGATGAGAGCACTCCAACTAAGGGTATAGATGAAGTTTGGGGAGAAGGAAGATTTTCGATCGAGCACCATTCTATGCGTTGCATTACCACGTTCAATGGTGAATTCTATGCACTAGCTATGAACAATTTTGAGTTCGGAACATTAGTGTGCACCAACAATGTCCAGTTGGAGCAGGGCGCGAGCAATGTCAACATGGAGACACTATTTTCATTTCCAGAACATGGAAATGACAAGTTCTACCTTGTGAAGTCGGATGGTGATCTGCTGCTTGTGTTGTTGGGCGGTCATTTGGAGGAAGGTCAAACAGTGGTGTACCGTGTGGACACTGAGAGCCGCTCTCTCCATGCCGTCAGTAACATTGGCAGTCGTGCCTTCTTCGTCCATCATGTCTGGTGTATCTCCGTCGACACCAGAGTGCACCCGACACTTCGACCTAGCTGCATCTACTTCGCAGATTTGGGTTATATCAGAGAGTACTTTGATGATATGAACACCTTGGATGAGTGGCCACTACGTGTGGATATATTAGGAAAGTACGGTCTGAAAGATGAACAAAGGCCATACCGTTTGGAGGATGTATTGGCTCACACTGCAGACGGAAGGAGTTCAATGAATATTTCTTTCAGACCAGAAAATGGAGCGACGAATATATATATGATGAATGAAGAACAGATTCATTCATCCTGGGTATCCTAATCTTCATGTTGGGCATACATTGCGTCTTGTATTATTTTCAGCTTAGTTTATCGTGAACATTAACATCATTATTGGCTGCTTTTGGCTGCTGTATGCAGTTTATGTATTATACTTAGTTTTCTAGATTTATTATGCTGCTGTGAATTTATCCTATACTAGCTTCTAGATTTCCTACTAGATTTGTTACCATATTGGGCAAAAAACGAGGGCCAAAAGGCAACAATCATTGAAGAAAGACAGAAATAGAAGCTTCTCTAGATTTGATAGTAATTTGGTGAAAAGACAGAGAACTGTTACACAGAGAGAGGGGAAAAAGGCGCTCTGAAAAGGCCATGCCAATTTGGCCCGAGAGAGATAGAATCGAGCTCTCACGTACAACCAAACGCGGTCTCCTCCTGTCCCACGCGGTCCCTTTCTACCAGCCCCACGCGACGCGGCTCCACACGACGCGGCCCCACACGTCAGCACGGAACTGTCAACTAAACGGAAATCCTCCTGTCTGAGCTCCTTCTGAGGGTTTCAGACAACGGCTTGGGGAAAACTGAGGAAAAACTAATGAGCTGGGGAAAACTGAGTACAACTAATGACTTGAGGGCACGAAAATAGAAATCCCTTTTGTCAAATTCTAAAATATACAAAAAACATATTAATTAATATAGTTTTTGCTCACACTGGTCCTCGGCAATCACGAACATGGAGGACGAACGCGAGGCTTCGGTCCTTCTTACCCATGGTGGCTTGGATTTGCCAGAGACCAAGATACTTACAGAAGCCGAGCGAGAGCAAAGAAGCGACAGCAGGATGAGGAGAATGACAAGTTCAACCAGTTGCTTCCCAGGCTTAACGAGCAACAAAAGCAGATTGATGAGCTTAGAGGAGTAGCGCGCAAGGAAGATCCTGCACTCGATATTACCGGCGCCCCATCTAAGCGGAAAAGCAGCGTGGCTGGATCTGAGGCCCCGCCCGACGATGCACGAAGAATGATAGAGGGCGGTCCTGGCTACCCCGTGGATGGAATCAAGGAGTCAACATCATGTGAACTCCATCAGAAATTCAAGAACATATCCATGAAGGTGGCCGTCAGACAAGCTTTACCTTCTGGCCCTGATGCACGCTGGCATGGCCGTGAGATTCCAGCTGGCTTTGCTAAAGTCGGGGTGGATGAAATCATGGCGGGGTTTCATGATATGGAGCTCGACATAGCTGGACCCGAAAATGAGAGGACACTCAGAGAAGTACTGGGTGGAGTCATCCTATGGGACAAGAACTACATCAAGCTTCCAGGCTCGGCCCCAAGGACAACACCGCCTCCGAGTCGTCGCAGGTCACCTACACCTCCATCACCTCCAAGCCCTCCACATGACGACGGCCACCACAACATGAGTCCATCTCGATCACCGCCGCCGGACTTGGGTCGGCCGTCTCCGCCGCCGCCCGCTAAGGATACTAAGTGGAAGCATGCCAGCAAGAACGCTCCATCGATGACTTCTAAGCGACGGAGCTCCCCAAAGCGCAAACTGTCGCCCCTCCCAAAGGTACCTCATGCTAATCTTCCTATCAGACCTTATGATCGTACCGACGAGGAAAACGCCAGGATAGCAAAGGAACATTATGATGCGCAGATGAAAAAGAAGGAACCCGAGCCCCGCCCGGAATACACCTAGAAGCAAATAGCATATGCAAAATACTTCATGACCCTTCCATCACAGTATGACTTACACCATAAGCCTGACGACTATACACGCACATTGCAGAAGGAAGGGAAAAAGAGCAGATCACGTGCAAGTGCAAGTGGGAGCAAATCAAGTTCAACTACAAGCAAAAAAAGATCAGACGTTCCTCAGCTTGGACAACAGGCTAAACAGTCGATCCCACCCCTCAGGGTGTTACCCGAGAATGTTCCCTCTCTGGTGCAGGGGCAAGATTTGGAATTAGCAAAGAAGTGGGCGGCTGAATGGGGTATCCCGGTTGAAGACGTTCTGGCTTCCCAAGACGACAGGTTACCCAAGGCTGTGGTAGCCCCTAAGCCACAGTTTATCATGGGAGCATCTTTGGTCAGCAAAGATAAGTTTGATGATCTCCCAACAAATATGCGTTACTTGCATACATGGTACTTAAGTGAATCAAAGAATGGGAGAACGATGATCGTGGCGTGTGTCCCACAGGAGTACTACGGCCGCCCCGAAGACATCCATATCGATTTTGATGAACTCTTCCAGATGTACAATGCCGACGCCCTCGACAAATCGCTTATGAGTTGCTATTGTCTGTAAGTTTTTCAATTCGTTGTCTACATATAACTTGTTTAGTTAATTCAATTCATTGTCTACATATAACTTGTTCCATTCTGACTTGTACTCTGTTATGCAGAATGAAGATTCTGGAATGTAAAAGTAGGAACATCCTAAATATTGGGTTTATTGACCCAGATAAAATACATATAGCGACGCTAACTGATAAACCCAAGGAGACGGAGGAAAACCTTCTAAGGTTTCTAACAGATCAAAATTTCTGTGACCACATACTGTTTCCATACAACTTCAAGTGAGGGTCTTACTCTGTTGTGTCCATTCACTTATAAGTGTAATTGATAAGTTACTGACACATATATATATATACATGTGCAGCTACCACTGGATTCTGTTAGACATTCAAATTGATAAGGGAAGAGTTGATGCCTTCGACCCATTATCGAGACCCTTGGAACAGTTCCAAAGCCTGCAGGACATGCTCCAAGGGTAATTTCAATCATTCTTGCGCTCTATCGGTCTCTTTCGATGATTTTCTGATATATCAATTAATGAAAAAGTTAGCAAATCATTTTCCTTGTCGGGCAGGGTTTGGAAGCGGTTCAAGTGCGTGACTGACGGTATCGAGCATGAGAAGCTGACCTTTAGAGCGGCTCAGGTAAGTAGTAGTATGATATACTTCTATTTTCAATACATTTATGATGCTAGATTATTATTTTGATTATATATATTCTATTCTCGTAAAGTGCGACCAGCAGCCATGGGAGACGCATCTATGCGGATACTATGTTTGTGAGACCATTCGCACGTTTACCTCTGAGCACAAGGATTACAGATACGACGTAAGCAATGAACATTCACACCTCTATTTTTACCCGTCATTCTTTGTTATCATGATTGATATTTATATTCATCTCCTCTTCTTATATAGTACACGGCCATGAGGGAGAAGTACCTACCAGAGCAACGCGCGATTGCTGTTGCAGAGGAGCTAGCGACCTTTCTGAGGACGGAAGCTATAGATGACAAAGGACGATTTAGTGTAGCTAGGGGCCATTACTGATGTTGGTCCATGTAATCGAATAGACGGGCTCTAGTCCCGATAATTCTGATCTCCATATAATTGTATATATATGCTTGCTTGTAAGATAAATTAATCTTATATATATGCATAAACTAATTCCTAAACACCAAACCAGGCACCAAACGAGGCATCACGTTAATCCCCCGAACACGTAAACCCTAAAACCCTAAAGCAAAAAACAAAATCTGTGGATGCCTTTAGTCCCGGTCTGTGTTACAAACCGGGACTAAAGGTCCTGGCCCTGGATGCGCTCGGAGGCGCCCACGTGGACACCCTCCAGTCCCGGCTGGTAACCGGGCCGGGACTAAAGGTTTAGCCTTTAGTCCCGCCTCTGGAGTCCCGGTTTGCAAACCGGGACTAAAGGCCTTTACGGGCCGTGCCTGGAGGCCCTGTTCCCACTAGTGAACTCTCGCTCGCTACGTACATACATAAAGTACGGTCTGTACGTACTGGTGAAAGAAGTGATTATTACCAACTAACGATCGAGAGTTTCTTGCTATATGCATGGATTTTACGGTCTTTTTGCCCCGATCGAAGCCATCTCAAACGTCGTACTCCCTCCGTTTTAAAATATATATGTTTTAAGTTTATGAAGCAAATGTATCTAAACATTTTTTAGTGTGTATATTCGAGTGAATCTACACATTAAAAAATGTTTAAATACATATATTTTATAAAGCTAAAACATTTTATATTTAAAAACAGAGGAAGTACGTATGTACGTGATCCATCTCATCTTCGCGTATGAACATATGTGCGATGCAGCCACTGAGAGAAATCGAGCCGTAGCAGCCTCACCACCGAGAGAACGTACGTCCTTAGAGGCACGCGCATGAAGACTACCCCGTTGTCATCGACAAAGTCAGGTTGCTTCTCATAGGGGAGCGGTGAAAAGGGCATGTCTTATATCAATATCAAATGCATTGCCAAATCAAATAAGAACTGATTGGAAGGAGCTTTTCAAATAAGAATGTACCTTTAGATTGATGGGCTGGCATTCATCTCTATGGCGATGAAAGAGATAAATGCACTTGTAGTGGATGCTGTCTCTAGCAATGACGGTGCCATACACATTAACTGGGAAGCCTACATCTGAGGAGACTATGTTGACTGAGAGGATATTTGAAGAGTCTTGTAGTCCAAACTCATCTTCGTACTTACTATGTGTGTAACGCATTGGAGGGATAGGCACTGCGGTGGGAAAAGCAAAAAGCATATTCTGTCAAATATGAAAAAAGCAAAAAACAACATCTATCAAATTATTTTGCGCTTTTCCATTGTTATCACACTGAGCTAACCCATCTAATATTCTTATTAACTGACGAGTAACTTCAAGAGAAAATTCATCATCCGTACGAAGTTAATATTAATTATAGCAAAAATCCCTCGCTCATGGTGTTTAAGTGCTATATGAAAGCTTGATCAATATAAATGAATTCAGATTCTTATTTTACATCCCACGCTACTGTAAATTAAGTTTCCATTCATATTGCATTACAACTATATCAGCCAAAACAAAACAATCATGGAGGAAGACAACAGGATACACACACTCATTGATGTGATAACGTTCATTTAAAGATATGAATGAAGATATGTAGTACTTACATTTCTCATCGATATCAAAGACGGAGAAATCCATGAGGAAAAAGCGAGTGAAGACCTTGCAATCCATCTTAGGGTTGTACTCGATGATTGAGTCCCTGACTTCTTTGTGCGCCTTGGCTCTCCGCTCGTTCTCCACGTCCTTTTGCTCATTCTCCTCTTTGTTTCGCCGTTGCCTCTACATCTCCTCCGCCGCCCAGTGCTTCGATTTAGCCTCATTGTAGAAAAAAAAGGCTTTAAACCCTTCACCTCAAACTTGTCCTACAACTTATCTTCGGACGCCTTGCCATAACAAAACGGCTCGAGATCCTCCACATAAAAATCGTCCCCCAATATCTCTACAGACAAAAACATCATGAATTGTTACCGCGGAGACTCCCAAATCGCTGCCGCTGACGAGGGGTTAACTCGACAAATATCCTAGATGAAGGACTTAGATCGGGGGAAAGGCGTCGACTAGAGATTCCGGGATCGAGATTGGCACACGATGTACCCAGGTTCACGTCCCCACGGTGGAGGATCACTACATCCTGCTAGCAATCTAGTAGATAATCACAATGGTGTTTACATGGTGCCGCTGTAGGCGGAATATTGTATCTAGTCTATGTCTAATCTATCTTGTCTATTCGAGATATTGCTTGTCTATGATATTCGATGTCTATGATATTGTCTGATGTCTAAGTTGTAAGATATCTCTCTAGGGGCGCCCTTGCCTGGCTTTATATATGCAACCGGGCTAAGGTTTTACAAGGATCCTAGTCGAATACGGATTAGAGCCTTCCTTCTTCGTCTCCAAGTCATCTTCGAGTCCTTGTAGTTCTCCACCTCCTTAATGGGCCGGGCCCGGTATACTAATCTGCGAGTACCCGAAGGGCATTCCCTCGTCAGTAGCCCCCGAGACTCAATTCGAGTTGCAGACTCAGGTTGAGTCTCAAAACTTTAATCTTCGTCCATCTTCAACTGCTTCAATCTTCGACTCCATATAACTTCGACTTCTGGAAATCTTCGATTTCTTCAATCTTTGACTTCTTGAATTTTCGACTTCAATTCTTTGACTTCCTGAAATCTTTGATTTCTCCAATTTTTGACTTCAGTTCTTCGACTTCCTGAAATCTTTGGGTTCTTGAATCCGCTCTCCTGATGGGAGTGAAATGTCGAGTTTATTTTTTTCCTTTCTTCTCTTGTTGAATTCTTTCTCAAAATTGTCTTTCTATCAGGTGCGCGGCCAGCGCTCCTGATGGGAGTAGCCCCCGAGTCTATGTTCGGGTACTTGTAGCCGGGCATAGACTCAAGTTGTACTACTCGAAGAAGTTCGGCTCATGTTGAAGGACTTGATGATTTTGTCGACTCCTGCAGAAAATATGAATAATTATGAAATAATTTGCCTCTCAAAGAAATATTGCGTTTGCATATTGCAACAATGATGTAGTAGTATGTAAAACAAAAACTCGATGTTTTTTGTGCAATTTTGTTGCTCGTACGTAAGACCCTTTCGTTATCCTGATGCACTTCACGGCTCGATCAGCTACTCAGGTCAAACGTAAATCGATGCGTGTGCCGCTTTTGAATTTCAAGATACTTAATAAACTTTTTTGTTAGCCTGACGCCCAAGATTTTGGCCTTGCAAACCCTTAGTCGATCTTCATGCGACTGTAAACTAAATTGACAAGTATTCGACAAGGAACGCCAGCTAGCTACTAGGGCTTTCACAATTTTTTCGAAGTCAATGATATGCAAGATGATTGTTCATGGCGGAGCCCCCGAGTGTCGGTTGCGGCGAAAAGTAAATAATAATCGACTTCTTGGAAGCGGAGAACTTAGCTTTTATCGGGTGCGGCGTGGTCGGCGCAGCGTAGTCGACGATGACGTAGTCGAGTTGTTGTCATAAAATCACGATCACGATCGGAGGCGAAGTTGTTGTCGAGCCCCCGAGCGCTGTTGGGATCGTCGCGTTGCTGATGTCGACGAAATCGTAGGTCTTGAGTATAAGCTTCCGCACTCAGGGTCGAGTTGATGTCGAGCCCCCGAGCGTTGCCGATAGTTTTGCGCGAGTGCGCGGCGACGAGCCCCCGAGCGTACCAAGCCGCAGCTGATGCCGTAGTCGACGATGTTGAAGACGAAGTAGTTGAAGTATTTTTCCTCTGGATTGTTCGAGCAGTCCTTGCAATTTCCCGTTGTAGTCTACAGTTGTCTCGCTGCCTTTTCCATCAAATAAGTATGTATGTAGATGCGCTTGATTTTTTTCCCTTGGTCTTGATTCTTGCGACTTGGTCTTCACTTGGTCTTCACGTGAAAATAATCAGCTGCTATCTCTTTTCTCTCTCTCTTTTTTTTTCCTTTGCCATGAAGGTCTTCACGTGAGATACCACCACGATGTCGACTTGCTTTTGGACTTTTTGAACCTTGAGCCTTCCGGTTTGGTGACGTTCGCTGATATATTTGGAAAAGCTGATCTGTACGTGTAGTAATACATTGCTTGTTGATCTTCGGCTTGCGCACCGGACGGAACCCGTGTTTGTGTGCGGTAACTCGATCATTGATGGAACCACATCTTCAGCTGCCTCTGCACGTGGAAATCTTCGACTTAATCGGGATCCCCGCCGCATGTATGTATATATGTAGTACTCCTAGATGATTGACTTGATCCGATCCATGGCAGTATGTCGCGACGTCTGGCAGACTGCTGGTACTGATTAATCAAGCCAGAAAACCGCTGCCGCTTCTTGTTGATCTTGGCGAGTTCCGGCGTTGACCGAAATTGTTAACAAATCAATGTTGGAGCGGACGCGATGATCATATCTGATCTTGCCGCCGATGATCTTGATGTTGATGACGAATTCTGCTTGAAGCGATCTGACTGCTGCCCTTGGCAGCCGCAAAATTTGTTGATCTTGATGATGTAGAAAAAATTTGCTGATATCGCCAATGGAAAACTTGTTGATCTTTGCCGATGAAAAAGTCGAAGGATCCCGCCCGGATAACAAAATCCAGTCGCCGCGATCCCCACGGTCGGCGCCAATTGACGAGGGGTTAACTCGACAAATGTCCTAGATGAAGGACTTAGATCGGGGGAAAGGCGTCGACTAGAGATTCCGGGATCGAGATTGGCACACGATGTACCCAGGTTCACGTCCCCACGGTGGAGGATCGCTACATCCTGCTAGCAATCTAGTAGATAATCACAATGGTGTTTACATGGTGCCGCTGTAGGCGGAATATTGTATCTAGTCTATGTCTAATCTATCTTGTCTATTCGAGATATTGCTTGTCTATGATATTCGATGTCTATGATATTGTCTGATGTCTAAGTTGTAAGATATCTCTCTAGGGGCGCCCTTGCCTGGCTTTATATATGCAACCGGGCTAAGGGTTTACAAGGATCCTAGTCGAATACGGATTAGAGCCTTCCTTCTTCGTCTCCAAGTCATCTTCGAGTCCTTGTAGTTCTCCACCTCCTTAATGGGCCGGACCCGGTATACTAATCTGCGAGTACCCGAAGGGCATTCCCTCGTCAGCCGCCGAATCCGATGATAGCACTAGAAACCAGCAGCATCATGAGCATAGAATGCATCAAGCAAAAGTATGGCAGTATTACAGGCAGAAAGCATAATCACAGCACTGACGCTCACCTGACGGGAGAAACGCACGGCGGCTGGCCGGACGGGAGGGAGATCGGGGAAGGCGTCGCTCGGGAACAAGCCTGAATGGGATGGAGGTCCGGGACCGGAGGTCGGCAGCGATCTTGGACGAGAGTACGAGATGATAGCCGGCGTTCGGGGACGTTCTTGGACGGAAACGAGCTCGTGTAGGCACCGCTTCAGTTTAGCAGTCGCCGAGTCGCGGACGGAGAAGCGGGGAAGTGACTTCGGAACCGGCGGCGGTGGAGAGGGGAGGGGAAGGAGTTCCTGCCGATGAGGTGGAGGAACCCTAGCAGCCCGTCCTCTCGAGTCTCGTCTCTCTTTTTGAACAACCGTCCTCTCGTATCTCTTTTGATCACCCGTCCTGTCGGACTCCCTCTCCGTGCAACACTCCACCTCTCCTCATGACCTCAACAGCTCGGTTCTCTCTCGTTCTATAATACTCCCTCCGTTTCAAAATATAAGATGTTTTAGCTTTGTGAAGCAAATGTATTTTGACATCTTTTACTGTGTAGGTTCACTCGAATATACATACTAAAACATGTCTAGATACATTTGATTCACAAACCTAAAACATCTTATATTTTGAAACGGAGGGAGTAGCTAACTGTTCGATGATATTTCAAGTAATCTGAATACTTTGCCCCCTGGAATGTATTCTGAACTTATACTTGACATAATTAAATTAAAACTTCTTGACACAAAACAAGAGTGCACTTAAATTTATTTGTAGGTGACGCAAGATCCCTGCAGATGTCAGAGCTTAAATGCTTTCATTTTGATGGGGTGCTCCACATTAAGGTTCAAGTTAAACATATGTCTCTGCTTTAGGGTTTAGTTCAATGTTTTGTCGTGCTTACTCTATTTGAATTTGCAGGAAGCCATGAGGAAAGCTGAAGCTACTGATAACACTAATTGTTTTCTGGTGCTAGTGTGTTCTGTAGTATTTGTTAGGTAATGCAGAATCTCTTCATTTCTGAAGAATGACTGTTTATTGACCCTACTTTTCTGCCACTTTCAATCTTTGTGTAGATCTCTTTTAGTTTCATGAATATGCGCTAGCTGACTGCGGCAGCAGCAAGATCAAATTCTTCTCAGACTACTTCCTTAAACGGGACTATATGTTTTGCTGCAATAGAATGGGTGTCCAGGGGTGAAAGGACAATATAATGGGAGTCTGTTTTGCTGCGATGCATTTTCATACTAGCAATTTTCGGGTGAGATGTTCATGTAAGAGTACAACAGTACAAGTTTGAGAGTTTGTTAATTCTGGTGCTGGATAATGTCTTGGTTGCTGTAGTTAGATGGTAGTATAGATCAGCACTGACATATGTTCTGATCAGTAGCTGCTTTTGTCAAATTTATCGTGTTTGGTTAATAATTTCTCTATAGAGGATGAAGAGCCGTCCTCATCATGTTGCATGGAACAATCTGGCACTATTAAAGATTTCAAGTGGCCAAATCATGCTATATTGTACTCTCAAATGATAGACTGCTATCTCATGAGAGTTTGGGGAAGGGCCGGAGTGTTGAAATAAATTGTCTAGCCCTTTCCATCAGTTCGGACTTCTGGTTCAATTGGCTAGTGCATGCAATTTAATATGGTATCAGAGCAGGAGGTCCTAGGATCAAATCCTGACCAACGCAAAATTTAAAAGAAATATATTGCGCCTCCCCAAAACACGTCACAATAGGCCAAAGGACAAAGACGTAGGGTGAGTGTTGAAATAAATTGTCTAGCCCTTTCCATCAGTTCGACTGGCTAGTGCATGCAATTCAATACGGAGAAGCCGAAAGAAAAGATGTTTGGCAGTTGCTTCGAGGTGCATAATATTAATCAAAGTTTTAAATAGCCGGCTATTGTATTTAGCCGCGGCAATTTTAGAAGCTATAAAAGGCTATAGCTAGGCTATAGCGCAGCTATGCCATTTAGCCGTTTTGCTAAATAATGAATAAAAATGTAAATTTTGGCAGCATATATAGGTTTATATATCAATAATTCACTGATGACTTTTTTAATATGGAAATTAAAAAGAATTTAGTTCCATGGAACTGATGACTTTTTTAATGTGGTCAATTGATTAACTTTCTTAAAAACGATCTGAACAAAAGGCATGGATGCTTAGTTACTTCTTTGCGTCTATGCTGAAGCCTTCCCCGTGGCTAATATCAGGGTTGTCTCTTCCCTGATGCACAAGTGGGGCGAGTGTTTCATTCAAAACTGTAAATTTAATTGTTTCAGAAGATAAAATTAGATAATTAAAACTAATTTAAGTAATATGGTTGTTGCAACAATGGATATAGAAGCGAGTGACTTTATACATTTTCTCGAAAAGTAATAATTGATGTGCTTAATCCAGGAGCCGAACAACAGATTACTTGATGAAACTGTTATATGAAGTACACGCTGCCTCTTTTCAGGAGCTGTATTGAAAATTTCAGTGATATACAAGGGACGTGCCAATGAGCAATCAATACAAACCACAAAGTTACTTACATAGCTGGCTCACGGTATAAGTTAGAAGTTCACTACATCACTCTACATCAAAACTAGATATGCCAAGTCAACACCATCATGGCCTAAAGTCCATCAAAGACCAGTCAACCCTCACTTGGAATTTCCCGGCACCACAGGAAGTTTCCCCTTGATCTGCACCAGTTCGGGATGGAGTGAAACTAAGAGTTCGTCCTGCCATAACACCACCAGCCTTATTATCAATGTGAAACACCAACTTTCTGCTCAACAGACAGATAGTCATGACACGACGACGTAGTCTGATAACTCCACTCTCATCAGATGTCACCGCATCATCTGCCTCGCTATCATGAATAACAATATTTTCTTGGATGTCTGAGATGCCAACAGTAATCGTTCCAAAGAAATCCCCCACAGAAAGCTTGATCTCAAAGGTGGCCTCGACTGAGTTTAGAACAGTTGCAAATCTCACCTCCACACTACTAAGCCAGCTATCAAGTGTGTCACCTGTAACCACCACATTGTTCTCCCTTAACAGTACTCGCCCATCAATGCTAGTAAGACCCTTGCTAAATTGCCTGTCTGGATACACTCCATCCTCCTTGATCTTAAGATCTATCTCTAGATAAATAAAATCAACCAACACAAGGCCTCGTCCTGGACCGGTTAAAACCAACGCTTCATCCTACGAAAAGAATTGCACCAAAGGTCAGAGTATATACTGAAATGCCAATTTCAAAGCGTCAAAAAGGAGTTACAGGAGATGAGTATCTCAATAAACAACAAGAAGTTCTACGATGACTACATTTAGATGTCCCATATATAACAGTTAATATCAAATGCACTGCCGAATAAAACAAAAACCAATTGGAACGAACTTTTAAACAAGAATGTACCTTTAGCTTGATGGGCTGGCAATCATCTCTATGGCGTTGAAAGAGATAAATGCACTTGTAGTCAATGCTGTCTCTAGCAATGACGCTGCCATACACATTGACCGGGAAGCCTACATCTGAGGAGACTATGTTGACTGAGAGAATATTTGCAGAATCTTGTAGCCCAAACTCATCTTCATATTTACTATCTGTGTATCGCATTGGAGGGATAGGCGCTGCGGTGGAAAGGAAAAAAATCATCATATGTCAAATATTAAAAAGCAAAAAACAACATCTATCAAATTACGAACAGTCTGAATTTGTGTTTTTACATTGCTATTCCAGTGAACTAACCCATCTTACTTCACCTACGATTTAATTTCAAGAGGAAATACATTATCCTTACCAAGTTAGTATCTATTATAGCAGAAAACACTCATTGAAATACATTATCCCTACCAAGTTAATATCTATTATAGGAAAAAAAAACATCACTCATTCATGGTATTAAGTGATATATGAATCCAATCCAAACTTGATCAATATAAATAAATTCGGACTCTTATTTACCGCCACTGCGGCAACAACAACGAAGTGGCCTAAGGTAATGTAAAGTTTCCCTTCATATGTAATGTATTACAACTACAAGTATGAGCCAAAACAAAACAATCATGAACAAAGACACAGGCTAGATAAAATCACTGATGTGATGACGTTCATAACAAGAGACTTACACTTTTCATTGATGTCGAAGACGGAGAAGTCTCTGAGAAAAAACCGGGTGTAAACCTTGTGCCCCACCTTGGGGTCGAACTCCATGATTGATTCCTTGACTTCTTTGTGCGCCATGGCTCTCTGCTCCTTCCCTGCCGTGGCCAAGTTCCATGCCACTGAGCCTCTGGAATTGGTGCACGCTGACCTGTGTGGCCCTATCACACCCGCGACAAACAGCGGCAAGCGCTACTTCCTTCTCCTCGTCGATGATTTCAGCAAGTACATGTGGCTTGTGCTCCTGAAGACGAAGGACGAAGCTGCTGCAGCAATCCGTCGTTTCAAGACAGAAGCAGAGGTGGAGTCCAAGCGTCCACTCTGCGTCCTGCGCACTGATCACGGCGGGGAGTTCACCACGAGTGAGTTCGCGGACTGGTGCGCTGATCGCGGTGTGAAGCGCCATCTCACTGCTCCGTACTCTCCTCAATAGAACGGAGTGGTGGAGAGGTGATACGTCTCAAACGTATCTATAATTTTTGATGCTTCATGCTTGTTTTTACACCATTTGCCTATTGTTTCGTTACACTTAGTGGCATTTTTATACATTTTCCGGAACTAACCTATTAACGAAGTGCCACAGTGCCAGTTTCCTGTTTTCTGCTGTTTTTGTGTTTCAGAAGTGATACACAGGAAATATTCTCGGAATTGGACGAAACAAGTTCCTGAAGTCATATTTCACCGGGGAGCTCCCAAACATCCGAAGACCTGACGGAGGGGGGCCACATGGCCCCCACACACAGGGGCGGCGCGGCCTGGCCCCTGGCCGCGCCACCCCCTTGTGAGGCCGCGTGGCTCCACCTCTGACAGCCCCCCTTCGCCTACATATACCCCCTGACGAGAAAAACCTAAGGGCCCGATCAGTTTTCCAGAATACATCGCGATCCGCCGCCGCCGTCGACCCGAAGATCGGGAGGGTCCAGAAGCTCTTCCCGGCACCCTGCCGGAGAGGGGAATCGCCACCGGAGGTCTCCTTCATCGCCATGATTGCCTCCGGAGCGATGAGTGAGTAGTCTACCTTGGACTATGGGTCCATAGCAGTAGCTAGATGGTTGTCTTCTCCACCATGTGCTTCATGTTTAGATCTCATGAGCTGCCTTACATGATTGAGATCACCGTTATGTAATTCTATGATGTTGGTTTGTTGGGATCCGATGAATATTGGTGTTTATGATTAAGTTGCTGTACTGAATTATATCTTTTGTTATCTCTATGTTGTTTATGATCTTGCATGCTCTCCGTTGTTAGTAGCTATCTTGGCCGAGTAGTTGCTAGTGACTCCAAGAGGGGGTATTTATGCTCGATAGTGGGTTCATGCCTCTATTTCACCTGGGGGAGTGACAGAAACCTCTAAGGTGGTAGATGTGCTGTTGCTACTAGGGAGAAAACAACATTCATATGCTCAAGGGCATATGCTTTGTTTACATTACACACTTTGCTTAATGCAATTATCTGTTGTTCGCAACTTAATACTTCCAGGGTGTTCGGATGATATCCCAGGGGGTGGATTATTAGTCATAGATGCAGTTGGATGGCGGTCTATGTATTTTGTTGTAATGTCCAGAGTAAATCTCATAGTGATCTTCTTGACATATCACGTTATCTTTATTCTATCAATTGCCCAACTGTAATTTGTTTACCTAGCATGTTATTTATCTATGGAGAGACACCACTAGTGAACTGTGGACCCCGGTCCTATTTTAATCATATTGCAATCACCTGTTTACTTTTCCCGCACTGTTTACTTTACTAGCATATTACTACTGTTTTCCACTCGATACACTCATAACCTTTGTTTTAAGCAAACCGGTGAGATTGACAACCTCATCGCAAGTTGGGGACAAAGTATTTGTCTGTGTGTGTGCAGGTTCCGCGTTGCTGCTGGCCGAAGACGAGTCAACAAGTGTCGTAAACGGCGCCCTTGTTGGAAGCTACTAAGCCAGTCCGCATCACCTTCAGTCGTCACCGTCTCTCTTCTTCAAGATCGACATTAAACCTTGGTTTCTTAACTGAGGGAAAACTAGCCGCTACACTCATCATACCTTCCTCTTGGGGTTCCCAACGTGCTGGTCATCACCATGCACAAGGACATACTGCTCCCACGTCAACTAAACGCCACAGATCTTTTCTGGCGCCATCACACGAGTAGCAGCTTCTTTTCTGGCGCCGTTGCCGGGGAAGAGAGAAGACTTCTGCGAGGGGAGTTCTTCGCACACACATTCTTTACTTTGTTATTTGTTTTGCTTTACTTTATTTTATTTTACCTGCATCGCTTTTATATCAAAAACCCAAAAAAATTAGAATCCTTGGTAGTTGTTATTTCTTTGCTCTTAGTTTATCATGTCTAGTTTAGTTGCTACTACTATGTCCCCCGCGGACATGATCTTTACCTTTAAGCAGAAAGATGAGGAAAGCTTTAAAGAAGCTTGGTCTAGAATTTATGATTGGCATGGAAAAACTGAACCTAAAATGACTTTGAGTTTGCTTCTTAGTAGCTTTTACTTTGGACTTTCTCTTCGTTATAGATATGCTTTGGATGCTACTGCAGAAGGAGATTTCCTTCATTGTGATGGAGATCAAGCCTTCAATATTATTAAAAAGTTGATTACAATTTATAGCATGCCAACCTATTTTGATTCCTCTCTTGTGAGCATTTTTAATAGACTTAATACTCTTGAGACTCACACTGCTAGTTTGCATTCTTGCTACAATACTTTGCGCCAGCATTTTGATTATGTGCCAACCAATACTGAACCTTCGAGCTGGTATCCTACAATAAAGATCACCATTAGTGGTGAAACTTTTCATGCTCGTTGTGATATTATGTCTGAATTTTGTCTCATGCCAAAGGATGTTTATGAATCTTTGAGCCTTTGGAAGCTTTCTGAGGGAGGAGAAGAAATTTTTCTTACTAATAATGCCACCATATCTCCCCTTGGAATAGCTGAAGGAGTCTTTACAAAAATCCTAGGAAGAATGATATCTACTGATTATCTTGTTATTGAATGTGTAGGAAAAGGACAAATCACACTTGGAAGATCCATTTTGAAGCTCCTTGGCGCCGTTATCGATGTGGGAAAAGGCAATATAACATTTACTACTCCACCTTGCAATAACCATGTCTTTCCTAGAGTCAAGAGCAAAGGTAAGAAAGGGAGATGTAAGGCACGCTCTGATCCTAGTGCTTCATCTATTGATATTACTTGATTCGCAATTTTCTGCGCCTAGCTCAAAGGCGTTAAAGAAAAGCACTCTTGGGAGATAACCCATTGTTTACTTTTCAGTACTTTTTCTTTTATTTGAGTCTTGGAAGTCATTACTACTGTAATGACCGCTCCTTATCTTGTTTATTTCGTTTTTGTGCCAAGAGAAGCCTCTAATTTGAGTGAGGTAAAGATTTGGGGTTATTGCTGTCCTGAAACTGTTTGCGGTGCTGCACCGTAAAAATTCGTGAAAATTCTCTGTTTATCTTTTGGACCTGCGATTTCTTGTGCATATGCC
Organism: Dactylis glomerata; assembly: GCA_007115705.1. Classification (NCBI taxonomy): domain Eukaryota; kingdom Viridiplantae; phylum Streptophyta; class Magnoliopsida; order Poales; family Poaceae; genus Dactylis; species Dactylis glomerata. Next base: position 972,929 of record QXEO01001064.1, on the reverse strand, counting down.
CCAGGTTATATCCAAACTTTTCTTAGTTGAACACTTTTTGATTTGAGCAACGGAAAACCCCTCAAAAATTCGTCCATTATCAGCTGTCCAGTTTTGACAGATTTCTGCCAATATTTGTTTTTGCCACTTTATCGCTTTCTTTTGAGTTCTTTTTGATCATGGAACTCTTGTGGAAGTTGCTACAGTAGTATATACTTTATATGTGGTGGTTTTGGGTTGAAACCTGAAGCTAAAAGAGGTTGAATATATTTTATGCTTACACTAATGTTGCTAATAGAATTGTGTTTAGTTTTATATGAAGGAAGTTTTCAAGTGTAGGGATTGGAGAATGATGAGATGAGTTGAAGAATGGACAAAAGCTCAAGCTTGGGGATGCCCAGCACCCCAAGAAATATCCAAGAAGTACAAGCGTCAAAGCTTGGGGATGCCCCCGAGGCACCCCTTCTTCATCGGCAAAAATCAGGTCACCTTTCAAAACACTATATTTTTATTGCTTCATGCACTATGTGTTTTTATTGGAGCGTCAGTTGTTTTAGTTTTCTTAGTTGGTTTAGTTTGTTTGTTTGCTGCAATAAATGGTTGGACCCCAACAAATTTCCTTTGGAGGAGATGTACTCGTTTTCATTTGCAAAGAACGCTCTAGTTTTCACTCTTATTAATTGAGCGTTCTACTTTTTCTGCTACTGCTTTTGATTTTCGTTTTCGCCTTGATATGCGTTCAGATCTTGTCATATCTTTTCATCAAGGTGTATTTTTGCCTCTGGTCTTTATTGGTTTTCATCAAAAGAGGTGTCTTTAAAAATTTCAAATGGTGTTGGAAAAGAGAAAAAGCTTTGTGCAAAATAGTGGTACAAGAAGGAGCTTGTGTAGACTGCGGCTTAGGCTTTTTCATGTCATGCTTGATGTCTTTTTGATAGTATGCTTAGTGGTTTTGCTGTAGCATGACTTGTCTCAAATAACTGAGATTGCTTAATGAGCCTTTGAAAAAAATCATGCGTTGTTTTTATTATATGGAAGCATTATTTTGGTTTTCTCCTTGATGCTTTATTTGGGTTGACTTGGCACATGCTCACACATGTTAGACTCTTCCAAAGTCGCCATTAGCCTTCATGATCATTTAGTTTTTGACTTTTGATGCCATCGTATGTTTTTTTTAATGTCGCTTTGTCGCTTTGCATGATTATGGCCATTATTGCTCTCTTAGTTGGTCGCTCCCAGTCTTTTGCTAGCCCTCGCCTTGTACTGAGTATGAGCTCTACTCGTGCATCCAACTCCTAAAAGCCAAAGTTTGCCATTGTGTCCACTATAAATTCCTATGCATGGTATTTGTAAGCCATTCCAAAGTAAAAAATTTGTGTGCTACCTTTCAAAAACCTTCAAAATACTTCTCGTTTTGTGACACTGTTTTCAGCTCATGGGGACGTAGTGGTCGGATTTGCCATCTTCCATATTGTTTATTCCAAAAAGAAAAAAAAAGAAAAAAAGCACTCCTCCAAGAATGTGAATGTTGGTGGGCACCCAATGGAATCGGTTAGCCATGGTATGTGAAAGGAAAAGGTGGGGAGGAGTGCCAAGTTTTATAAAAAGAGCACCAAAGTGCCAATCTCTCTCTCAAAAACTTGCTTTATTTTTTGTATGGAAGATAGTAAGAACCCCATTGCCAGTCGTTGACAAAGACAACCACCTCTCAAAACCAATTTTTTCTCTCTGTTTTACAAAATGAAAAGCTCTAGCACATGTTTAAATCACTGCTTCCCTCTGCGAAGGGTCTTTCTTTTACTTTTATGTTGAGTCACCACCTTCTTTCTTTATGCACCATTAAGAGAGCATAGTTGTCATTCTTAGTGTGATATGCATTGTCCCAAGGTTCATTGATTGACTCATATTGTTGGTTTCACTTGTTCTTAAATTATTTGTATCTAGTCGCCCTCTTAAACTTTGAGGTGTCCTATGCATTTATGTTTTGCTCTCTTAGAAGGACAAGCTGAAAACCTTTTGTATGTTTTTCCTTATGATTTGAACACACGTTTGACTTTCATTGTTTCATTATCATGATCTTTTGTTTGTGTTCATTTGCATGTTTACAACATGGTTGCTAAGTTCTTATTGTCATGATTATATCTTTCATGCCCATGTTTTAAGTTCTATTGATTCCAGCTCACCAATGCTTACATATATGATCAAGATTGTGTAGGTGCATGTCACCTCAAAAATTATTCTTTTGTTATCACTTACCTACTCGAGTACGAGCAGGAGTTAAGCTTGGGGATGCTTGATACGTCTCAAACGTATCTATAATTTTTGATGCTCCATGCTTGTTTTTACACCATTTGCCTATTGTTTCGTTACACTTAGTGGCATTTTTATACATTTTCCGGAACTAACCTATTAACGAAGTGCCACAGTGCCAGTTTCCTGTTTTCTGCTGTTTTTGTGTTTCAGAAGTGATACACAGGAAATATTCTCGGAATTGGACGAAACAAGTTCCTGAAGTCATATTTCACCGGGGAGCTCCCAAACATCCGAAGACCTGATGGAGGGGGGCCACGTGGCCCCCACACATAGGGGCGGCGCGGCCTGGCCCCTGGCCGCGCCACCCCCTTGTGAGGCCGCGTGGCTCCACCTCTGACAGTCCCCCTTCGCCTACATATACCCCCTGACGAGAAAAACCTAAGGGCCCGATCAGTCTTCCAGAATACATCGCGATCCGCCGCCGCCGTCGACCCGAAGATCGGGAGGGTCCAGAAGCTCTTCCCGGCACCCTGCCGGAGAGGGGAATCGCCACCGGAGGTCTCCTTCATCGCCATGATTGCCTCCGGAGCGATGAGTGAGTAGTCTACCTTGGACTATGGGTCCATAGCAGTAGCTAGATGGTTGTCTTCTCCACCATGTGCTTCATGTTTAGATCTCATGAGCTGCCTTACATGATTGAGATCACCGTTATGTAATTCTATGATGTTGGTTTGTTGGGATCCGATGAATATTGGTGTTTATGATTAAGTTGCTGTACTGAATAATATCTTTTGTTATCTCTATGTTGTTTATGATCTTGCATGCTCTCTGTTGTTAGTAGCTATCTTGGCCGAGTAGTTGCTAGTGACTCCAAGAGGGGGTATTTATGCTCGATAGTGGGTTCATGCCTCTATTTCACCTGGGGGAGTGACAGAAACCTCTAAGGTGGTAGATGTGCTGTTGCTACTAGGGAGAAAACAACATTCATATGCTCAAGGGCATATGCTTTGTTTATATTACACACTTTGCTTAATGCAATTATCTGTTGTTCGCAACTTAATACTTCCAGGGTGTTCGGATGATATCCCAGGGGGTGGATTATTAGTCATAGATGCAGTTGGATGGCGGTCTATGTATTTTGTTGTAATGCCCAGAGTAAATCTCATAGTGATCTTCTTGACATATCACGTTATCTTTATTCTATCAATTGCCCAACTGTAATTTGTTTACCCAGCATGTTATTTATCTATGGAGAGACACCACTAGTGAACTGTGGACCCCGGTCCTATTTTAATCATATTGCAATCACCTGTTTACTTTTCCCGCACTGTTTACTTTACTAGCATATTACTACTATTTTCCACTCGATACACTCATAACCTTTGTTTCAAGCAAACCGGTGAGATTGACAACCTCATCGCAAGTTGGGGACAAAGTATTTGTCTGTGTGTGTGCAGGGTCCGCGTTGCTGCTGGCCGAAGACGAGTCAACAAGTGTCGTAAACGGTGCCCTTGTTGGAAGCTACTAAGCCAGTCCGCATCACCTTCAGTCATCACCGTCTCTCTTCTTCAAGATCGACATTAAACCTTGGTTTCTTAACTAAGGGAAAACTAGCCGCTACACTCATCATACCTTCCTCTTGGGGTTCCCAACGGGCTGGTCATCACCACGCACAAGGACATACTGCTCCCACGTCAACTAAACGCCACAGATCTTTTCTGGCGCCATCAGACGAGTAGCAAGAGGCGGAACCAGACGATCGTCGGGGCACCTCGCTGCATGCTCAAGGCCATGTCAGTCCCGGGCTCATTCTGGGGAGAAGCAGCGGTCATGGCGGTGCACGTCCTGAACAAGTCATACACCAGGAGTCTGGAAGGGAAAACTCCACACGAAGCATGGCATGGTGTCAAGCCAAATGTGCACTACTTTCGTGTATTTGGCTGCAGGACATATGTGAAGGATACTCGCCCAGGCCTCAAGAAACTTGATGATCGCAGCCGCCCCATGGTGATGATCGGGTACGCTGAAGGGAGCAAGGCGTACCGTCTTTTCGATCCAGAGAAGAACCCGGTGTTCCATGATCGAAGCAAACACATCGAGGTGCGGTATCACTACATTCGTAGCTGCATTGAGAATGGGACAGTTGAGGTTCAGTGCATCGGCACCGAAGATCAACTTGCAGATGCTCTGACCAAGGCACTTGGTCGTGTTCGTCTTCAGAAGCTCCGCGAGAAGATCAAGATTGTCGAGGTGAAGTAGATCAGCTGCTACTGGATTAGGGGGAGATTGTTGAAATAAACCAGTGTAGCTGTCAGGTGTTTGTGTTAGGTTCAGAGTTTAGGACTTAGTCATGTTTTTAGGCTCTGAACGTTTTCTGGTTTTTCTGTTTTCGTAGCAGTAACCGTAGGCTCCAAGTCTTGCCTAACAAACTTGGAGCGCTTCTTGTGCGAGACGTGGTCTGCTCGTGGGATGGAACGGGCATTACGGATCATGGGATCGTGCTGTTTGTAACGTCAATAAAAGGAGTGGAATAGACAACAAAAAAGTCGCAAGTTGTGCACGACACAAACTCTCTGAGTGTTCGTTTGATTTGGCTTTCCTCTCGATTCTTAGCCTCTCGTAGGGTTTAGGGACATCAACATTATGCCTACCAATAACTACTATGGCAGTAGAATGCGCTAGTGTGTTACCTTCGACGGCAATGTTATTCCCCGGTATTGAATCAACCATGACACATATCTTTATATCTGCTGTGCTAGTCCCCGTGAATAGATGATCCATCGAGCAAAAAGCTTTTGGAGAAAAAATTATGTTGAGCCATCCTACAAATCCGCCGTGATATCCCCTAGTGTTCTTGTAGTATTGAACAATATCTGAACATAAGGCTCATTCAATTGATTAGTCCCCAAATGCATATATTATCCTATGGAGGTGTTTTTTGCAGTACAAATAAGCCATCCCTCTTTCTTGAAGCATGTTTATAAACAAAGTATTTTTGGCTTATAAAGTTGAAAGAACAAAAAGTAAGAACAACGAAGCACCCCTAAATATATGGATTTTGAACGATATAGATAAGCTACTTTACCACGAGCAAAACCACATACAAATGTGACAGGAAAGGGCCATAACAGAGAATCCAAATATTACGCCGGTCAAACATACCATCTACCACAGCAACATTATTTAGCGGTATGGAATCAGCGACAAATATCTTTCTATCTACTTTGCTAGTCCCTATGAATAGTTGATCCGTTGGGGAAAAAGCTTTTGGAGAAAATTTTATGTTATGGCATCCTACAAATATATACGCCGTGAATTTGCTTATGTTTTTGTAGTGTTGACAAATATCTGAACATAAAGCTTTTTTAGACTAATCTGAACATAAAGCTCATCCAATTGATTAGTCCCCAAATGCATATATCATACTCGGTGTTTTTTTCTTGTCAGTACAAATAAGGCATCCCCTGCTTTCTATAAGCATGTTTATAAACAGTGTTCTTTGTCTTACAAAACTAAAAAAAGTAAGCACCCCTAGAATATACAATGATCTTTGGTGCAATTCTTTCCACAGGAGAAATCAGTCGTCAACAGACATAAACGAATTGGTTATATTATTGCATATAGTAGACGATTTAACAAAACTTACAGTGCATATGTGCCCAGATTATGTATTTATGCCAAAAGTAAAGGAAGAACCAACCAATTTTTACATAATATAATACCACTCCACCATAATACATAATAACCTAGTTCACTACTACTAACATCACGACTTAACTTAGTTCACTACATCATTGCATCACGATTTGATGCATAAGCTCAGTTATTCACAAGTGAACACATTTACGGCCTGAAGTCCATCAAGGACCAGTCAACCCTCACCCGGAACTTCCCAGCACCACACAAAGCTTCCACTTGATCTGCGCCTGTGCGGGATGGAGTGAAATCAATGGTTCGTTCTCCCAGAACACCACCAGACTTATTGTCAATGTGAAACACCAGCTTTCTGCTCAATAGACAGATTGTCATGACACGCCGATGGAGTCTAATAAGTGCACTTTCCTCAGAAGCCACCACACCATCTGCCTCACTATCATGAATCACAATCCTTTGTTCGATGCCCGAGATACCAACAGTAATCGTTCCATAGAAATGCCCCTCCAGGAGCTTGATTTCAAAGGTGCCCTCAACTGAGTTTAGAACAGTTGCAAATCTCACCTCCACACTGCTGAGCCAGCTATAAATGGTGTCACTTGTAACCACCACATCGTTCTCCCTAAGCAATACTCTCCCATCAATGCTAATTAGACCCTTGCTAAATTGTCTGTCTGGATACACTCCATCCTCCTTGATCTTAAGATCTATCTCTAGATAGATAAAATCAACCAACACAAGGCCTCGTGCTGGGCCAGTTAAAACCAACATTTCGTCCTGTGGAAGAATTGCACCAAAGATCATTGTATATTCTAAAATAAACACTTAAAGCATCACAATAATAGCTACAGAAGACAGACTATCTTGATGAAAAACAACCAGTTCTATGAAGATACCATTTAGATGTCTTATGTCAATATCAAATGCATTGCCAAATCAAATAAGAACTGATTGGAAGGAGCTTTTCAAATAGGAATGTACCTTTAGATTGATGGGCTGGCATTCATCTCTATGGCGGTGAAAGAGATAAATGCACTTGTAGTCGATGCTGTCTCTAGCAATGACAGTGCCATACACATTGACTGGGAAGTCTACATCTGAGGAGACTATGTTGACTGAGAGGATATTTGAAGAGTCTTGTAGCCCAAACTCGTCTTCGTACTTACTATCTGTGTAACGCATTGGAGGGATAGGCGCTGCTGTGGGAAAAGCAAAAAACATAATCTGTCATATATATGAAAAAAAAGCAAAAACAACATCTATCAAATTATTTTGTGCTTTTCCAGTGTTATCACACTGAGCTAACCCATCTAATATTCTTATTAACTTACGAGTAACTTCAAGAGAAAATTCATCATCCGTACGAAGTTAATATTAATTATAGCAAAAATCCCTCACTCATGGTGTTTAAGTGATATATGAAAGCTTGATCAATATAAATGAATTCATATTCTTATTTTACATCCTACGCTACTGTAAATTAAGTTTCCATTCATATTGCATTACAACTATCAGCCAAAAAAAAAACAATTGTGGAGGAAGACAAAGGTACACGCACTCCTCATTGATGTGATGACGTTCATAAAAAGTTAAGGATGTAGATACTCCCTCTGTCTCGGTGTATTGGGCTCACTGCAAAAATCTGTACGTCCCAAAACTCTCACGGATTAAGGCCCGATTCCTAGCATTTAAAACTGTCTAATTACTCTGGCGTGTCCCTCCTTCTCCCTAATTCCTCGGGCGGCTGAAAAACTGCTTGCATGCAGCGGTGTGAAAGGGTTTGCATGCATGCACGGTGGACTTCCTGCCTCGGGTACCTTCCCTACTTAATCGCTACATTAATGAATTGTGGTGGCGATTGGAGAAAACATAGGGAGAGAAGGATATTTCATAGCCAATCGGACTCCGCCTTGGTCGCAGAGATTCACAATGCAAGCCCAACATACATGGATTAGATGATACTTACATTTCTCATTTATATCAAAGACGGAGAAATCCCTGAGGAAAAAGCGGGTGAAGACCTTGCAATCCATCTTGGGGTTGTACTCGATGATTGAGTCCCTGACTTGTTTGTGCGCCTTGGCTCTCCACTCGTTCTCCACATCCTTTTGCTTATTCTCCTATTTCTTTCGCCGTTGCCTCTCCATCTCCTCCGCCGCCCAGCGCTTTGATTTAGCCTCATTGTAGAAAAAAGGCTTTAAACCCTTCACCTCAAACTTGTCCTCCAACTTATCTTCGGACGCCTTACCGTAACAAAACGGCTCAAGATCCTCCACATAAAAATCGTCCCCCAGTATCTCTACAGACGGCAACATGAATCGCCGGCTAACCGAGGCCTGCCGAATCCGATGATAGCACTATATCAGCCAGCCAGCCAGCAGCATCATGAGCATCGAATGCATCAAGCAAATATATGGAAGTATCACAGCGCGCACAATGCATCATAGCAGGGCACAAAGCAGAATCATGGCACTGACGCTCACCTGGTGGAAGGAACGGACAGCGGTCGGTCGGACGGGAGGGAGGGAAGTCGCGGTGAGGCGCCGCTAGGAAACAAAGTTGAACGGGAGGGAGGTCTGGGACCGGTGGCCGGCAACGGTCTGGGACGACACGGACGGCCGGCGTTCGGGGACGTGCTTGGACGGGGACGAGCTCGTGTAGGCGCCGCTCCTATCTGCCAGTCGCGGACGGAGAGCGGGGACGTGGACTTCGGAACCGGCAGCGGTGGAGAGGGGGTGGTGGCGGCTGAACCCTAGCTGCCTGTGGTCTCGTCTCGTCTCTCTCTTTTTGAATAACCTCTCGATCGTATCTCTTTTTGCTCTCGGAGTCCTACCCCATCTCGGCATGTAATATTGGTTTAGAGCAACTCTACCTCTACGGATCCCTAAAAACTTGTATACACGTGTTCAGAGACTGTATTCCTTTTTTTTAAAGACATTCCCCTGTGATTTTAACATTGCATCAATTCGTACAGCAGTAGATTCCGACATATTGCATCAACATTTGCGATTAAAATTAAAGCAGTATGGAGCGTCGGTGACGTGGCCGAGGATTAGTCATCACTGTCGGAGCCGAGGTAGCCGAAGATGCGCGCCTACTCCTCCGCAATCTGTGCCCACATGGCCTTCTGATCGGCCAAATCCTGCCCGCGCGGGGTCTGACGCGACCGACCTGGCCGCACAAGGCACCACGCGAGCTCATGGAAGTTGCGGCTTCCCTGATCTGCTCCTGGAGGTCACTAAAAAGCTTGTCGACGCCGATTGATGCAGCTGGGTGCGGCGGAGAAGGAAGAGGGGAAGGAAAAATGTCGTATTTTGACCCATATCCTCCTCTCAAAGAGGTGAATATGGGTGAGGGTGACCAAATGGGGTGGCCCATATCTGATTTACTGCCCTGGCCTTTTAGCGCTCCTATTATGGTCCAAAAATGCGAGCAAGCCCCTAAACAGCCAGAACTTTACATATCAGTTTTAAGGGATCTCCTAGAAATGCTCTTATGCAATGATCTACGAACACATATCTACCTCATGTACTCATATATCCACGTCATAATATAATTTTTTAGTAAGAACATCAAACTTTAATACTCAACTGATAGAGAGTTTACATGAATTCACATATTGTCTAGGGATTAACACCACAGGGAGATACATAAAAATAGAAGTATAACTTACTTCATTGCATTATTACTTGATCCACTACATCACAGTATAACTAAGTTCACTACATCAAAACTTAATATGCTAAGTCAACACAATTACGGCCTAAAGTCCATCAAAGACCAGTCAACCCTCACTTGGAATGTCCCGTCGCCACACGAAATTTCCGCTTGATCTGCACCAGTCCGGGATGGAGTGAAACTAATAGTTTGTTCTCCCATAACACCGCCAGCCTTATTATCGATGTGAAACAACAACTTTTTACTCAACAGAGAGATAGTCATGACACAACGACGTAGTCTGATAACTCCACTCTCATCACATGTCACCGCACCATCTGCCTCACTATCATGAATCACAATAGTTTCTTGGATGTCTGAGATGCCAACAGTAATTGTTCCAAAGAAATCTCCCTCAGAAAGCTTGATTTCAAAGGTGCCCTCGACTGAGTTTAGAACAGTTGCAAATCTCACCTCCACACTAGTAAGCCAACTATCAAGGGTGTCACCTGTAACCACCACGTCGTTCTCCCTTGACAGTACTCGCCCATCAATGCTAGTAAGACCCTTGCTAAATTGCCTGTATGGATACACTCCATCCACCTTGATCTTAAGATCTATCTCTAGATAGATAAAATCAACCAACACAAGGCCTCGTCCTGGACCAGTTAAAACTAACGCTTCATCCTGTGAAAAGAATTAATTGCGCCAAAGGTCAGAGTATATACTGAAATGAAATGACAGTTTAAAGAGTCAAATGAGAGATCTTACAAAGATGACAATCTCGATGAACAACAAGAAGTTCTATATATGACTCCATTTACATGTTTCATAATAGTTTATAGCAAATGCATATTTAAATAAAATAAAAACTAATTTGATCGAGTTTTTGAAATATAAATGTACCTTTAGCTTGATGGGCTGGCATTCATCTCTATGGCGGTGAAAGAGATAAATGCACTTGTAGTCGATGCTGTCTCTGGCAATGACACTGCCATACACATTGACCGGGAAGCCTACATCCGAGGATACTATGTTGACTGAGAGGATGTTTACAGAATCTTGCAGCCCAAACTCATCTTCGTACTTACTATCTGTGTATCGCATTGGAGGGATAGGCGCTATAGTGGAAGAAAAACATCATCTGTCAAATATTATAAGCAAAAATATCTATCAAATTATGAACAGTCCGAAATTGCGGTTTTCCATTGCTATCCCACTAAGCTAACCCATCTTATTTCACCTACAAGTTAATTCAATAGAAAATAAATTATCCGTTCCAAGTTAATATCTATTATAGCAAAAAAAACACTCATTCATGGTATTAAGCGATATATGAATCCAATCCAAACTTGATCAATATAAATAAATTCAGACTCTTATTTTACCGCCACTGCTACAACAATAATGAAGCACCCTCAGGTAATGTAAATTAAGTTTCCCTTCGTATGTAATGTATCACAACTACAAGTATCAGCCAAAACAAAACAATCATGAACAAAGACACATGCTAGATACATCAAACATTGATGTGATGACGGTCATAAAAAGAGACTTACACTTCTCATTGATGTCGAAGACGGAGAAGTCTCTGAGAAAAAACCGGGTGTAGACCTTGTGCCCCACCTTGGGGTCGAACTCCATGATCGAGTCCCTGACTTTTTTGTGCGCCTTGGCTCTCCGCTCCTTCTCCACTTCCATTTGCTCGATCTCCTCGTTCTCTCGCCGCTGCCTCTCCATCTCCTCCTCCGCCCAGCGCTTCGATTGAGCCTTATTGTAGAAAAAAGGTTCAAGACCCTCCATCACAAAATTGTCCTCCGGCTTATCTTGAGACGCCTGACCATAAGAAAAAGCCTCGAGAGCCTCCACATCAAAGGGATCAAAATCAAACGCGTCGTCAAACATGTTTCCAGACGCCATGATAAATCGTTATCGCCGAGGATCCGAGTTCGCCGCAACCGAAGCTAGCCGATGATAGCACTACAATCAGCAGCAGCATCATGAGCATCGAATGCATCAAGCGTAAATAATATGGCTGTAGCACAGCACAACACTACATACAAGCAGTCGCAGAAAGTAGAATCACAGCACCTGAAGCTCACCTGACGTTTGGGGACGTACACGAACGGCCAGCGTTTGGGGACGTACCTATCTGCCAGTCGCGGACGGAGAAGAGTGGACGTGGACTTCGGAACGGCGGTGGTGGAGAGGGCCGAAAGGATCTCCTGCCGATGAGAGGTGGAGAGGGGTGGTGGCGGCGTAACCTAGCTGCCCGCGGTCTCGTCTCTCTCTCTTTTCGAATAATCCGTGGTCTCGTCTCTCTTTTAGGCTTTTAGCTCTCGGAGTCCTGATCGGACCAGTACTTTGCCGTGCGATCGGAACCAAGCCCGCTCTGCTGTTTGCACGATTTCAGGAAAATAATTGCATTCTTCGTTTAAACTGCCCCCTAAGTCTGTAATAAAGTTGCTCATGCCCTAGCGGCCTTAGGAGCTAGTGCAGATGAACCTGAGACAATTTGGCTAGGCGATCTGCCAATCTCTGTAAGTGTTATTGTGGACAGCGAGTCTGCTGGTCCTGTTAATTAATGGTATAACTGATTTTTCAAAAAAAAAAGTCTGTAATAATGCAAGTTGGACCCTTCCAAAACAATCCTTTATTTTTATGAAATAATTTGGGAAATTATTATGTTTTCCACAAACAATATATATCAAATCAGTTATGTTTACCTAGTCTTTTTTCTGAACGGGGAAGGGTCCGGAAGGACCCAGATTCTCCGTTAATTAGGTGGCGGGTACAATTTTACAGAAAGGACCTCAACTAAAATAAAATTGCACCTCTTGACGCGGCCATCACCATCGGCACCAGGGACGAAACCACTTGGGCCGACGGAGGCGCATGTCACCTCACTGAGGCAGAAGGAGATCCTCCACTCTTGGAGGAAGAAGATGCTCGACTCATCGGTGTCGAGCTCGCCGAGGCCAACCGCATGGCCGAAGCAAAATATTCTTGTTCCATGGAAGCATTGATATTCATAGATGGAAGCGTAGTTTTTTTAGGAAAATATCAGTGTTTTTTTGGCACAACAAACATAAAATATTAATGGTAATGAAACTTAGTTTTGCTTCCACCCAATAATATTTTGTTCTTATTTGCTAGCTAGACTGCTTCCAGGACAATTGGAGGTTGTTACCTTCTAGTCCCTCCAATCGGAAATAAGTCTCGGTGATTTAGTATAAACTTTGTACTATGTACAAAATCACCGACACTTATTTCTGATCGGAGAGAGTAGTATTTTATTATCACCTCAGAAAAGATGCAATAAATATTGATTTGTATGAACATTGCTTCCAATAGAGAATATAATAACCATACAAATAAAATATTGTTTGCTTCCAACGCAACAAACATACATTGGTTTCATAAGAGCATGTAATATCTTCCTAACAAAAATTGTACTCCTACAAAAGATTTGCTTCTTACAGAGGATATAATTTGCTTTGCAATAAAATATATTCTACTTCTATTAGTATTATAATGTGCTTATGTATACAATAAGAATTGGTCATAGTGATTGTGTCATCTAGCACAATGCCCGCTGTCCACCTCTCAGGGCCCAAACTAGGCGAAGGCGCAGATATCGACATGGTGATAGGAGACAGCGCAGTGAGAGATGGCGGCGCGGTGGGAAGAGGAGCAGCGGCATGGTGGGGAGAGAAAATGCGGCGATCATAGGTCGATTTGGAGAGGACCAATCCAGCCGTGATTTTTGGGATCAATTTCAGGATTAGCCCCCATCACATATTTTGGGGGAGGAGATGGGCCACGTGGAAAGTTATTGGGCCAGATTTTTTCTTCACGGGAAGCCTTGATGCATATGCTGGACGTTCGATGGAATTCAAATGAGTGGCGCGATGGGTCGGATGGTTTGCTACAGATCAGACTGTGATGTGTAGTATTTACCATGTAATAATGCTAGTAATTGGTTTATACGGCAACAGTGTGCAAACGCACATATCCACCTCATGTACTCACATATCCATGTCATATTATAGTTTTTTAGTAAAAAATAGCAAGCTTTATTAATCAACTGATAGAGAGTTTACATGAATTCGCATATTGTCTGGGGATTAACAAACCACACATGTCTAGCCAATTCTATAAAGTTGTTGCCAACCTCGCTAGATGATGTGCCTCTCCATTAGCTTTATACCTTTATGAAATTTAACTTTGACTTAACCTATTACGGGAGATGTATAAAAATGGAAGTACATAACTTACTTCATTGCATTATTACTTGATCCACTACATCACAGTATATCTTAGTTCACTAGCCACTCTACATCAAAACTTAATATGCCAAGTCAACACCACTACGGCCTAAAGTCCATCAAAGACCAGTCGACCCTCACTTGGAATTTCCCGGCACCACACGAAGTTTCCCCTTGATCTGCACCAGTGCGGGATGGAGTGAAACTAATAGTTCGTCCTGCCATAACACCACCAGCCTTATTATCAATGTGAAACACCAACTTTCTGCTCAACAGACAGATAGTCATGACATGACGACGTAGTCTGATAACTCCACTCTCATCGCATGTCACCGCATCATCTTCCTCACTATCATGAATCACAATAGTTTCTTGGATGTCTGAGATACCAACAGTAATCATTCCAAAGAAATCCCCCTCAGAAAGCTTGATCTCAAAGGTGCTCTTGACTGAGTTTAGAACAGTTGCAAATCTCACCTCCACACTACTAAGCCAGCTATCAAGTGTGTCACCTGTAACCACCACATCATTCTCCCTTAACAGTACCCGCCCATCAATGCTAGTAAGACCCTTGCTAAATTGCTTGTCTGGATACACTCCATCCTCCTTGATCTTAAGATCTATCTCTAGATAGATAAAATCAACCAACACAAGGCCTCGTCCTGGACCAGTTAAAACCAACGATTCATCCTGTGAAAAAAATTGCACCAAAGGTCAAAGTACCGAAATGACAGTTTAATGCGTCAAATAAGAAAGCTACAGAATATGACTATCTCGATGAACAACAACAAGTTCTATATATGATGACTCCATTAGCTGTTCTATATCTATTGATATGAAATGCATTGTCAAATCAAATAAAAAACCGGTTGGAAGGAGCTTTTTGGAATATGAATGTACTTTTAGCTTGATGGGCTGGCATTCATCTCTATGGCGGTGAAAGAGATAAATGCACTTGTAGTCAATGCTGTCTCTGGCAATGACACTGCCATACACATTTACCGGGAAGCCTACATCTGAGGAGACCATGTTGACTGAGAGGATGTTTACAGAATCTTGCAGCCCAAACTCTTCTTCGTACTTACTATCTGTGTATCGCATTGGAGGAATAGGCGCTGCGGTGGAAAAAAAACATCATCTATGAAATATTAAAAAGCAAAAAAAAATCTATCAAATTATGAACGGTCTGGATTTGTGTTTTTCCATTGCTATCCCTCTGAGCTAACCCATCTTCACCTAAGATTTAATTTCAAGAGAAAATACATTGTCCTTGCCAAGTTAATATCAATTACATGTTACAGAAAAAATCACTCTTTCATGGTATTAAGTGATATATAAATTCAATCCAAAATTGATCAATATAAATGAATTTAGATTTTTAGTTTACCCTCACTACTGCAATAATAACAAAACGTACTACGGTAATGTAAATTAAGTTCCCACCCATATGGTATTACAATTATCAGCCAAAACAAAGAATCATGGATCAAGATACAGGCTATATACACTCATAATTGATTGGATAACGTTCTTGAATAGTCATGGATTGGATGAAGAGATACTTACACTTTTCATTGATGTCGAAGACGGAGAAGTCTCTGAGAAAAAGCGGGTGTAGACCTTGTGCCCCACCTTGGGGTCGAACTCCATAATTGAGCCCCTAACTCTTTTGTGCGCCTTGGCTCTCCGCTCCTTCTCCACTTCCATTTGCTCCTTCTCCTCGTTCTTTCGCCGCTGCCTCTCCATCTCCTCCTCCGCCAAGGCATTCCAGGCCTCCTCGTTGTAGAGGAAAGGCTCGAAACCCTCCATCTCATACTCGCCCTCCGACTCAGACTCCTCTAAAGAACCCATGGCGATTTGTTCCCTTACCATGGCTACACAGATTAGCAGTATCACCTCAATCGTATATGAGATATTTTGGCCATGTTAATTACTGGTCGTATATATGTGCCAGAATTTGTCGAGGGAGATAAGAAAACGAAATAGAGTCCAAGTCCAAGTCGATCGATCTGTCCCGACATGACGTAGTACGTGTGGAGATGACCACGTAACGTACGGCCTCCGCGCGCGTGGTGCAGTAGGCGCATACGTACGTGACAAGGTAATTATGTGGCCCTTAATTCATTATTATTGCCGTGGTTATGCGTGCATATATGGCGTGCTTTTCATAGTGTGACTGTGAGTAGGGCTGGTGAGAGCAAGTCGTGGGATGGCATGCAGCATGCATCGATTTATTCGATTTGCTGGGATCATTTTTCCATATATACATCGATTCACATCTAAAGGTATAAATGGTGCCTATACAACTCGCCTCCACAGCTATTGGACGTTCAAGACCGTCGGATCGCCCGCTCGGGATGATCTCAGCCGTCTATCCGCGGTTAGTTTTTTTACTGCATGCTACAGTACTTTTTTTTGCGCCAATGCATTTAGGTCGCTGACGGATGGGCCGCGTGCTCGTGAGGCCCAGTGATCAGAGGGCGGGAAGGTTCCCACTTACATAGTTGCATCCAGCATGGCAGCCCACTTGCCACTACTAGGAAAAAGGTTACCCGCATCGCACCAAATTTGGTTACCAGTAGCGCATGACCCATACGTTTCGGGTACCATGCTGCTGGTATTTAGTTACCCGTAGCGTATGGGTGGTGTGCTACGGCTAATTTACTTACCCGTAGCCCACCAGCCCATGCGCTGCGGGTAACCTGGTCCGTGCGCTATGGGTGTTTTTTTGTAATTCAAAAAAATTGAATTTTTTATTTACTACTCGTGGCGCACTTGGCCGATGCGCTACGGGTATTTTTTTTCAAAATTCAAAAAAAAAAGGCACCGCCGACCGCCGGATAGGAGGTCGTTGGAGAGGAGCTCGCCAAAGTGGAGGTTGTTAGAGAGGGGGTCGTTGGAGAGAAGCTCGCCGGAGAGCCCATCGTTGGTGAGGAGCTCGCCGGAGAGCCCATCATTCGGAGAAGAGGTCGTTGGAGAGGAGCTCGCCGGAGAGGAGGTCGTTGGTGAGGAGCTCGCCGGAGAGGAGGTCGTTGGACAGGAGCTCGCCGGAGAGGAGGAGCTTGCTGGAGAGGAGCTTCTCATGCTCATGTGTGTGTGTGTGTGTGTGAGAGAGAGAGAGAGAGGGAGGGAGGTATAAGAGATATGAGGTGAGTGAGAGAAGGAGGAAGGAGAGAGAGAAGAGGTGAGATAAGGACAAAGAGAGAGGGATCCGCGTGACCTCCTCCCGGCCAATCAGAAGGCTCCGTTGAAGATGACACAGATGTGTGTTTGTTTGGAAACGACGTGAGCCGTTGGATGTGCCTTTAGATTGACACTTACCCGTAGCGCACCACGAGTCCCATACGCTACGGCTAAGTGATGCAAATTTCGTAATTTTTTTCGCACCAAAACTAAAATGTCAAAAAACTGCATCTTCCCTTTAGAATTTTGAGATTCTAAAATTTGTCATATAAATGTGCTCTTTTGAATTCGGATGTAACTATTTGTGTAGATACTTTTTCATATAAAAAACTTTTTTATCCGACTTCATATGCAAAAGTTATGTCTGTTTTACCGAGACATAAAGTTTTTTTGTAAAAAAATATCAACATTCATGTTTATTATTTTTCCTACTTACTAGATCACAGAACATAACTAAATCTCAAAGTTAGATTTTTTAAAAAAACTTTAATAATTTTGTTTTATTTTTCAGAAGACTAGAAAGGCGATCCACGAGGGGGGTGCAGGAAAAGTTTCTAGTGATTTTACCTATAGCGCATGGGACATAGGACGTGTTCGGCAACTGCCCAGCTTCCAGATTCTATGAAATCCATCAAGAAGCGGCACCGAACATCCAAACTCCGCGGAGCCAGATTCAAGAAGCTAACCAAAATTGATGTGTAAACCGCGGAGCACCTCTTTTACAAATTCCTGGAACAGCAAACGGCGGAGCAGTGTATAATTACGGAGGTTGTGCCACCGCCGAGTGACAAAACGTTTCAGTCTATTCTTTGCCCCTCTCTCTTTCCCCATCTCCGCTGAGTGACATAGGACGTGTTCGACAACTGCCCAGCTTCCGCCGAGTGAAATAGCAAACGGCGGAGTAGTTGCGGGAAGCAGGATCCAAGGAGTTTTGAGAAGCTAGATAGTTGCTGAACACGCCCATAATACCCATAGCGCATGGGTCTCGTGCGCCGCGGGTAAGTCCCAAAATTTGAATTTTTTTGAATTATTTTCCCGCCCAACTTACCGTAGTGCACGGGCCAGCATGCGCTATGGGTAGTTGCACTACCCGCGGCGCATGTGTAGCCCGTGCGCTACGGGTAAGTTGGGGGAGGGCACCCCTCCAGGCCTACAAATAGCCGTAGCGCATGGAGGCCATAGGTGCGCTGCGGGTAAGACACATATGCGCGGCGCATGGACACATGTGCGCTACGGGTAAATACTCGCAGCGCACCACATATTTAGTGCGCTACGGATAGTTGTGCTACCTATAGTTGTTTTCCTAGTAGTGTGCGTCCCCACACCCCGCTTGTCCACTTGCATATGTGAAGCCTAGATAGGTCCAAAATATCAAGTGATCAGAACCCACCCAATCCCCACTTCCGTGAGTCTCTCCCAATCCCCTCGTCATTCTCTCCCCTAATCTCTCCAACCCTAGCCGCCATGCTCCTGTTCCCCATCGTCCTTCTCCGCAGCCGACTCCCTCACCCTCCTTCTGAGCTGCTACTGTGCTCCACCTCCACCCTCACCCTCCCCTGTCTTCCAACCGCACTCTTCTTTGATGTCACCAACAAGATGATGGGATGGATGGTGCAGTGCCGTCATGCTCATCGGAGAGGAGCTCGAGCCGCCGCCAAGCCCCACCAGAGGACGATGCCAAGCCACGGCCAAGCTGAGTCATCGTCGATTCGCCTCTGCCATCCCCCTTTATTCTCCTTGCTCAGAAGCTCATAACACTGCGGTAGAGGCCGATGCCATGTGTTTTTTATTTTCCCGGTTGATTTTTCTTGCCACGGTTTCCTCAGATTTTGAGGTTATTTTCCCTTGTGTGCAACCGGTTGTTTATGGGTGATTCACTGCAGCTACAGAGGGAGATGGAAAGGGGACAAAGAATGGGTGAGGAAGGTGGAAAAGGATTAGAGCATACATAGGATGAACACAGATCTGCTCCTTGACAGCCAAGTGAAATACATTATTTTAGCAATAATCAGGTATAGAATCTTGAAAGTAATAGTATTTAAGTTCCTATAAATTGAAACAATTTAGGAAGTTGGTCTACTCGTTCATAAATGAGTGTTCTATTGCTTGATGTCTCGACACTTTCTTTTCAGGTCACCTCTGTTGTGGGCAGAAAGTTCTACATGTTTTCTTTGGTGGATTTTTAGTTGAAAAAATTGTTGGATGATCGAAAGGTTTATTTATTCATATGCTGCTAATTTGTAGTTCAGCTAGGCTGATTCGTAGCCAATTTGGTTTAGCTGTATTTGACAAGATTTGTTGGCAGGTTGATGCACCAATCAATGATGTAGTTATGTCATGCATGCCTCTACATTGTTGCGATTTGGGATTGCAGCGTTTGACCTCCATGTATAGATCCACATTTGTCACTGACGAGGGTTAACTCGACAAATGTCCAATATGAAGGACTTAGGATCGGAGAAGTAGGGCGTCGGATGAACTCGGAGGTAAAATCAGTCAAACAAGGTGTGTATCAAAAGTAAACGTAGGGTGAACTTTGGCTTACTCTCAATCTGTCCCTCACCGTCCTCTCCTGGTCCCTATATATAGGTGGCCAGGTCTCAAGGATCGGGAGGGATCCGATACAGATTACAATATCGATATACGACATGAACTCGTATTTCGACTAGCGTTACAATTGGTTCCAGCTTAATGGGCCTCAGGGGTACTCAACTGACGGGCTCTATTATCTATACCCTTGTGAGTGGCCCCCGAGATTCTACCAGAATTGCAGATTCGGGTTGAATCTCAGAACTTCAAATCTTCAACTTGATCAATACTGACTTCTTCATATCTTCAAATCTTCGACTAGGTCTTTCAATATATCTTTTTATTATAATGTCTCGCAAGGGGTTTTCATGAACAAGTCTGACAACTCTGACGGATCAAGAGGCCAGTTAACTGCCGGAACATATACTTGTCACCTACTTCAAATTCAATCCCCTTGGACTTGAATTCGGGAAACCGGTCAAACCCATTCTTTTGCCGCATTTAGGACTTCAAAGAATGAATCCCAGTGGTTCTCAGGGTACCCAGTGCGTCCACCAAGATTTTCTTTGCATCATAGACACGGATAAATACCAGTAGAGCGCATCCATGTGCATATACCAGGCCACACAGGATGGATCCTGGGGTCTTACCGTCATGATATATTTCAACCACGGCATTCAAGTTTTGTCGCGATGACGCAACTCGAGAATCGTATGTCGCAGCCTTGTTTGACTATTTCAATTCTAAAAATATGCGGGTTATTCAACCTTGATTGATATAAACTCCCTCCCGATGGTAGTAATGATGCTTTCCAAATCTGCTTTCGCCTTCTTTGCTCCATTATTTATGAAAAAAAAAACATCGTCGGGTGCGCGACCAGCGCTCCCGATGGGAGTAGCCCCCGAGGCTATAGTCGAAAAAACTTATTTCGAGTATAGGCTCAAATACATTGTGCCTACTTTTACTCATCAGATTGTAGCTTTATTTGATAATATCGTCGGGTGCGCGCTCAGCGCTCCTGATGGTAGTAGCCCCCGAGGCTATAGTCGAATATTTTTAGGTATAGACTCAAAGAATGAGTTTTTCTTCCTTGATTCCCCTGTATCTTTCATGCCAGTTTTTCGTCGACTTCCTTGGTAATCATCAATACGTAGATATGTCATACCATACTTTTGCTGAATTTTTCCCTATTAGTGTCCACCACTTATCATATTCTGATTTCCCTGTTACTCGAATACTTGTGACATCATTAGTAGAGTCACTCTTTAAATGATTTGACTGGGCGCTGACCGTTGCTCGTGGGCAGCGCGGTAATTTTGCAATTTTCCTGCCCATTAGTGGGCTGCCGTTTCCACTCCTTGCGCCACGTCTCAGCCCACGTTCCTTCATCAGGAAGCTATATAAGTTGGAGAGGGGAGATTTTACTGTTTACCAGTTCCTTGCTTCTGCCGCCGCCACCATTGCTGCAAACCTCGCGCGCTTCTGAGCTCCTGCATAGCCCCCGCGCGCAGCTCGTGGATGCGCTTCAAGACCCACGCGCAAAAGAACAAGATGGGGAAGAGCAATACTACCAATGCATCAACCAACTGGGTGCCCTCTGAGTTCAAGCAAACGGATCTCACCATGGCCCAAGCTGATGGTCTCATCGCCGATGGCGACCAGGTTATCTTCCCTAGCACCGAGCGCATCCCCAAGCCCCCGAGCGGCTTCCGGGTGATGTTTCTTGCCTTTCTTTTACGCGGTCTCTCTTTCCCTGCCCACGAATTCCTTCATGGACTTCACTTTGTGTACGGTGTGCAGCTTCACCAGCTCACACCAAACTCAATTCTTCATATTGCTTGCTTTGTCACCCTTTGCGAGTCTTTTATGGGGATCGGACCCCATTTTCTTCTATGAAAATTTCTCTTCCGGCTCTGCCCCAGTGTTGCTTTATCAAAAAAGCCTGAGCTGGGTGGGGCTGTTATTTCTGTCCGTGCGGAGTCTCAGTACTTGGAATTTTCCATGGCTGCCTTAGTACAAGGTTGGAGGAAGAAGTGGTTTTACATCAAAGACCAGAAAATCTCTTCCTCCGACCAGTACGGCATTGCCCCTTTTGATGCCGCTAAAGATCTCAAGAAATTGGCCTCGTGGGATTCTCCTCCCACGGAAGCTGAGATGGAGGATATCAAGCCACTGCTAGCCCACATCCAGGCTCTGAAGAGTGGTAGCGGAGGTGCGCTATCAGGGACTCAACTTATGGCTTTTTTCTGCAATGGCGAGTTTAGCCTCTTTAGCATCGTATTTCCAAACTTTGGTCGTTCTCTGGCTTGGGAGATTCTTCTCGAGTATCTGATGATCTTATGGAGAAGAAGGATCTCGACAAGAGAGTGAGAGCTCTAACTACTCTCATGAAAGATCATGAAATTCCAGCTTTGGCCGCTAGTTTCTTTGACTCCGAGCGTCCCTTGCCTGCGGTATATGCACTGTCTTCATTTG
Organism: Dactylis glomerata; assembly: GCA_007115705.1. Taxonomy (NCBI): domain Eukaryota; kingdom Viridiplantae; phylum Streptophyta; class Magnoliopsida; order Poales; family Poaceae; genus Dactylis; species Dactylis glomerata. The sequence goes on along the minus strand of QXEO01001064.1, from coordinate 950,931 downwards.
TTTGCCTTCTTTTATCTTATCACTATTTTTCTTATAACTTTCAACTTGTTTTCCTTCCAGGATCACCAATCCCTTGTTTCTCGCCCTCCTCTTCTAGAGGGAGGACCTATTCAAAATGTTCCTGTCTCTGCTGCGTCTGAAGCCCCCGACCCTGAGGACAGCCAAGACAAAGATGAAGCCGAAGATTCGTTGGAAAGAACCAGCTCGACTACGTCACCTCCTCCTGCACTTTCCGAAGATCTTGGCCTCGACAAGAAGAGGAAACGTGTCAAGGAGCCCCTTTCTTTGAGTACCTCCGCTCACAAGAATGTGGCCAGGGAGGCCTCTGCTCTAGAGGATGAAGAAGAGCTTTTTGACGCCTTAGACTCGTGAGTTTTTTGCTGACTTATTCATATACTTTTCTATCTGTCGACTTGCACAAAGTGTTTTACTCTTTTATTTCTTTTTCAGTGATGATGAGGACCCAAAGAAGTATGCTACCACTTCTCCTATTGTTGATGCTCTTGTTATCGATGAACCACCCTCACAAGAGGCAGCTGTGGTGCCTAAGTCACCAGAAGCTGCTACCAAGAAGGTTGGTTCTCGTGCTTCCAAACACCTGAAGAAAGCGTCAGCGGCGAGTACTTCTCTCGACACCCCTCGACCAGTTATCTCCCCTGATGATGTAAGTGTTATATATTTTTATTATTTACTAGCTTTTGAACTGCTCATTTCATGCCCTGCTTTGGAATCAAACTCGTAATTCATACCTAATCTTATACCTTTGTCGCTATCCCAACCTTCAATATTGTTTTGAATTGTTTCAAGCAGATCCCACTTGGTGTCAACATCCTTGCTTGTGAAAGACCCATCAAGGCATGCATCTAGATAGTCCTTGTAATATCCTGAAAGCCTTGCATAAAAATTATTAATAACAATAATATGGGGAAGATCATGAATAGGACATTTGTGCATTAGTAACTTCAATCTTCCCCATGCTTGGGCAATGCTTTCTCCCTCATGCGGATGGAAATTATAAATGTAATTCATATCTTTATAAACCTCACTAGAAGGATAGAATTTAGAATAAAAGAGAGGTACAATTTCCTCCCACTCAATAGGTCGGCCATCCTTCAGTGTTTTATACCATTCCGCAGCTCTGCCCTTCAGTGATAAAGAAAATAGCTTCCTCTTAACTTGGTTCATGGAAATACCTGCACACTGGAACAACTCACATAATTCATGTATAAAGAGCAAATGATCACCGGGATGGACAGTTCCATCTCCTAGATAGCAGTTATTCATAGCACGTTCGATAATTTCCATAGGTATTTTAAAAGGATGAGGAGCACAAGCATCATTAGAAACATTACATATGGGAGATAAAATATCATCAGAGCAAACTTTCTCCACTAAAGCTAGGGAACTAAAAATATCATGCTTAACAAAACCAACTTCCCCAAGCTTAGACTTTTCTAAAACGATGTTCAAAGCATTCATACTAATAAAACTATTAGCATGCGAATTAAGCTCCAAAGGTTTTTCAATTTTCTCTTCAAATCTAAACTCAGAAAAAAGACTAAAGAACTCTTTATTTTCCATTAAGCCTAACTAGTGAAAATAAAAACAAGAAACAAAAAGATATAATTGCAGAATCTAAAGAAAATAACTCCGAGCACTCACCAGCAAATAAAAGACTTAGTAACCAAAGAATGTGAGTACCTTTTACCTTACCTCCCCGACAACGGCGCCAGAAAAGAGCTTGATGTCTATACACGCGTCTGTTCTTGTAGACAGTGTTGGGCCTCCAAGTGCAGAGGTTTGTAGAACAGCAGCAAGTTTCCCATAAGTGGATCACTCAAGGTTTATCAAACTCAGGGAGGAAGAGGTCAAAGCTATCCCTCTCAAGCAACCCTGCAATTACGATACAGAAAGTCTCTTGTGTCCCCAACACACCCAATACACTTGTCAGATGTATAGGTGCACTAGTTCGGCAAAGAGATAGTGAAATACAAGTAGTTGTGATGATTATAAGTATTAAACGCAATCTGAAATAAAAATGCTAGCAAGCAAACATGTAACAGAACAGGAAGTAAACGGTGTGCAAAGCTTGGAAACAAGGCCTAGGGATCATACTTTCACTAGTGGACACACTCCCAACAAATATAACATAATTGAACCAATAGATACTATCATCAATATGCAACTCAAAACAATTCTCCAATGGAAAACGAACACTAATCATGCGTAGGGCTACGAAGCACTCCTCAAAGTCCATATGTACCCAAACTAGATTGTCCCACACTATCACCGTGAACGCACTAGATGGTTCCAATAAACACCAACATTTCATAGAGACATTAACCAAAAAGATACACATGATGCACACACTAGTCACCTTTACACCATGATACGAGGTATCTCCAGAGAGTACATTAATAAAGCATAGGAGTAGCATAATATCTGAATAATAACATCTACCAATTCAACTAGATACAAAGCTCACGATCACATAAAGATCACATCATAGGAGAGAGAGGTGAACCACATAGCTACCGGTAGAGCCCTCAGCCCTGGGGGAGAACTACTCCTTCCTCATCATAGGAGACAGCAAGGTTGATAGAGATAGCGGTGAGGTCGATGGGGAAGGCGGAGACGGCGATGGAGACCGATGGAGATGGCTCCGGGGGCACTTCCCCATCCCGGCAGGGTGTCGGAACAGAGACTTCTGTCCCCTGAAATTTGTCTTCGGCGGCGGCGGCGCTGCGGAACTGTTCTGGGAAAAACGCTGATTGTTCTAGGGTTTTCCATCGGGAGGCTTTTTATAGGCGAAAGGGCGTCATCAGGAGGTGGACCAGGCGGCCTCACCATGGGTGGGCGCGGCCAGGGGCTGGGTCGTTCCCCCCTATGGTGTGGGCAGCCTCTGGCCCCCCCTCTGGCTCCCGTTTGGTCTCCGGTCCTCTTCCGGGAAAAATAAGACTTCTGGAACTTGTTTCGTCCAATTCCGAGAATATTTCCTATGTAGCTTTTCTGGAACATAAAAACAGCAGAAAACTGGGAACTGGCACTGTGGCATCTTGTCAATAGGTTAGTTCTGGAAATCACATAGAAACGCCACGAAGTGTAATGAAACACAAGGCAAATGGTGTAAAAATAAGCATGGAGCATCAAAAATTATAGATACGTTTGAGATGTATCAGCATCCCCAAGCTTAACTCCTGCTCGTCCTCGAGTAGGTAAGTGATAACAAAAGAAATAATTTTTGAGGTGACATACACCTACACAATCTTGATCAAATCTTGATAGAAGAAACTTAGCAACCATGCTATAACATGAAAAAGAACAGAAACAAAAGATCATGAAAATGAAACAATGAAAGTCAAACATGTGTTCAAATCATATGGAAAAACATACAAATAGTTTTCAGCTTGTCCTTCATTAGAGAGCAAAACATAAATGCATAGGACACCTTCAAGTTTAAGAGGGCGACTAGATACAAGTAATTTGAGAACAAGTGAAACCAACATCATGAATCAATCAATGAAAACTTTGGGACAATGCACATTATACTCAGAATGACAACTATGCTTTCTTAGACGGTGCATAAAGATAGAAGGTGGAGACTCAACATAAAAGTAAAGGAAAGGCCCTTCGCGGAGGGAAGCAGTGATTGCAAGTTTTATAAACCTTCAAAAATTATGGTACTTACCGGCTTTGAGCTCTCATTGCCCCCATCATAGGCATCTTGAATGGTTAAAGTTAATGCAAGTACAATTATGAAGCATATGCTTGACAAATCATAAGTTGAAACCCTCGTGTCCCGTGAAGTATGAATACCCAAACCTCATGCTACTTTACTTAGAGTCCCAAGCAAGCTCTTGTCATTGTAAGTATACACTTATCATCGAGAACCACCAACAGGGTACCTCCGTGCCCGATGACATGGAACAAACCCACATCTAAATGATAGGACAAACAGACAATGAACACCTAGGCATCTCTTTTATTTACCATTGGTATAGCTTTTTCTTGTGAGATGCGTCGTCGAATGTTCAGTATGGGCATGCTGTAAATTTGCACCATGAATTATGCATGGCTTAGATTAGCGGCCCAGGCGTTTCTCTAACACATATACAAACTCCATGATCCCGCAAGATTCCCAATTCATTTCATACCGCGAGTATCCATAAACAAAAGATCACGATATCAACTCAAATGAAAGATAGTGCAATGTTGAAAGCTTGCCCCATGACGGCATGGCTGGGCTAATTTCCAACTTACAACTTGCAAGCATAACAACTCAACATAAGAGAGCCACAATGTCAAAATTTTAAAACGAGAAAAGTAAAGTGTGCCGTCAGGTTCGTGAGAGCTTTACTGACCAATTTTCGCATAACACCAAAAAGAGTTTAATTTGAAGGATAGATAAAAGCAAGTCAAATGTATTTTGGAATAGCAAATTGCTAATAGGTATGAATGGTGGACACTTTTGGAACAACTTGGTTTTTAGGAGTTGGATGTACGAGTAGAGCTCATACTCAGTACAAAATGAAGGCAAGCAAAAGACTGGGAGCGACCAACTAAGAGAGCAATAACGGCCATAATCATGCATAGCGACAAAGCGCCATTAAAAGAAGCATAAGATGGCATCAAAAGTCAAAACTAAAAGATCATAGAGGCAATGGCGACTTTGTTTGAGTCTAACATGTGTGAACATGCGCCAAGTCAACCCAAATAAAGCATCAGAGGAGAAAACCAAAATAATGCTTCCAAATAATTAAAACAACGCATGATTTTTCAAAGGCTCATTAAGCAATCTCAGTCATTTGAGACAAGTCATGCTACAGCAAAACCACTAAGCATACTATCAAAAAGACATCAAGCACGACATGTAAAAGCCTAGGCCGCAGTCCACACAAGCTCCTTTTTATACCACTTTTTTGCATAAAGCTTTTTCTCTTTTCCAACACCATTCAAACCTTTTTGAGGAAACTCTTTTGATGAAAACCAACATGGACCAGAGGTCCAAATACACCTTGATACAAAGATAAAGCAAGATCTGAACAAAAATCAAGGCAAAAAACAAAATCTAAATGCAGTAGCAGAAAAAGAGAACACTCGTTGAACGAAAAGAGTGAAAACTAGAGTGTTCTTGGTAATGAAAAATGGAGTTCATCTCCCTCCAAAACAACATGATGTGATCAAACCGTTTATTGCAGAAAACAAAACAAAAGGAAAACTGAAAGAAAAAACAACTGACGCTCCAAGGAAAACGTATAATGCATGAAGCAATAAAAATATAGTGTGTTGAAAGGTGACCTGATTTTTACCGATGAAGAAGGGGTGCCTCGGGGGCATCCCCAAGCTTTGACGCTTGTACTTCTTGGATATTTCTTGGGGTGATATGGGCATCCCCAAGCTTGAGCTTTTGTCCATTCTTCATCTCATATCATCATTCTCCAATCCCTACACTTGAAAACTTCTTTCATACAAAACTAAACACAATTCTAAGAGCAACATTAGTGTAAGCATAGTAATGAATCAACCCTTTTTGCTTCAGGTTTCAACTCAAAACCACCACATATAAAGCATATACTACTGTAGAAACTTTCCCAAAAGTTCTGTGATCAAAAGAACTCAAAAAGAAAGCGATAAAGTGGCAAACACAAATATTGGCAGAAATCTGTCAAAATAGAACTGCTGACAAAGGTCGAATTTTTATAGGGTTTTCTGTTGCTCAAATCAAAAAGTGTTCAACTAATGAAAGTTTGGATATAACCTGGGGCATATGCACAAGAAATAGGAGGTCCAAAAGATATACAGAGAATTTTCACGAATTGTTACGGTGCAGCACCAAAAACTGTTTCAGGGCAGCAATATCCCCAAATCTTACCTCACTCAAATTAGAGGCTTCTCTTGGCACAACAACGAAATAAAAAGGATAAGGAGCAATTATTACAGTAGTAATAACTTCCAAGACTCAAATAAAAGAAAAAGTACTGGAAATAAACATTGGGTTATCTCCCAAGAGTGCTTTTCTTTAACGCCTTTGAGCTAGGTGCAGTAATTTGCAAAGATGCTCATGTGGGCGCCATATAAGAGCTTAGAGCAAAGGCACCATATAAGAACTTGAAGCAATAGAGAGCATCAAAAAGCAGACGTGAAAGACATTTAAATCTGAACCACTTCCTATGAAAAATAATCTTGTAAAGAGACAAATCATGAAAGCGCAAAGCAAAAGGCATAGTAAGGCAAAACAAGTATAATTTCAAGAATTGCAACATAAAGAGGGGAAACTCAATATTGTTGAGATCCATCAAACCATGTTTCCCTCTCTCATAATAACTTTTAGTAGCATCATGAATAGAACTAACAATATAACTATCACATAAAGCATCCCTATCATAAGCCACATGCATAAAAGAATTAATACTCCCCAAATGAACAATCGTAGTAGGAGCAGATTCAACATAATAATTATTCTCTTCACCATAATCATCAAAAACAGGAGGCATATTGTAATCATAACTAGTTTTCTCCTCAAAAGTAGGTGAGCTGAAAACATTATACTCATTATCATAGCCATCATAAACTAGAGGTTTAGTATCATCACAAGCTAGAGAACAGCTATTTCTCAAAGCATATTCATCAAACATATCATCATAAGAAGGAACATGGATAGTACTAATGGTACAACAATTATTAACCTTAGAATTGGTACCAAAAAGATTTTCAATATCAAAAGTAGAGTGCTTTTCCCAATCATGATCACTAACATAGGTAACAGGCATGGGAACATCATCCCAATCAGAATTATCATAATCTCTAGCAGGATCATAACGCTTAGGGGAAGATACCGTGTCCTCTCGCCTTTTGCTCCTCTTCTTCTTCTTCTTCTTCATACTCTACTTACTCTCTCCTTTAGGAGGGAGAGACTTGAAGGGCATCTTCTCCACATATCCTTTAGGAGGGAAAGGCATCTTCTCCACATAATCTGGTTTACTGATAGGAATAACAGAAGAAACTTTGGAGGATTCCTCCTCTCTATTAATAAGATAGAAACATCTATGGGTCCTGTCATAGCTTGGCAAAACATCATGCTTTATAAGATTTTGTATGTAAAAATTTGCGAGGCAATCTTTAGCACAATAGAGACGACAACCACGAAGGGTGCTATTAATATCAACATCATTCATGTCTACCAAAGAAAGCTTCCTAGATATCTCTTTACACGCGAAGAACAAAGTGAGCTCATCATGTTGATTGAGAGTAATCTTGTCATCACAATACGAACTTGCGGTACTTATTCGATTAAATGGGCATTGAAAATTAAAGTGACCCATTTTATCGCAAAGTTCACAAAGAAAAGGATAAAGCTCACAAACCTTTTCACCAAGCTCATCTAGATCCCTGGACCACATTCTGGTTTCTTCATTCATGTGGTGGACACAATAATCTTCCTTGTTGTAACTCTGTTCTCAAGGTCTATGTACTCCACAAAAATTAACATGCTTATAGGAAATAGGACTTTCAGAAGTTCGAGCATTTTTATTGCAATCATCAACAACAATATCATTTTCTATGCAAGTGTCCTTAAAAGGTTCATGATACACGTCCCTATTTCCTTTAGGAACATTAATATGGGAAGCAAAGGTTTTAAAACAATCAATCATAAATTGAGTATCAAGACCATACTTAGCACTAAGCTCTTGAAAATCAACAATTTCAGCAAAAGACTTAATGCAATCAAACTCATAATTCATACCTGATCCTATACCTTTGTCGCTATCCCAACCTTCAATATTGTTTTGAATTATTTTAAGCAGATCCCACTTGGTGTCAACATCCTTGCTTGTGAAAGACCCATCAAGGCATGCATCTAGATAGTCCTTGTAATATCCTGAAAGCCTTGCATAAAAATTATTAATAACAATATTATGGGGAATATCATGAATAGGACATTTGTGCATTAGTAACTTCAATCTTACCCATGCTTGGGCAATGCTTTCTCCCTCATGCAGATGGAAATTATAAATGTAATTCCTATCTTTATAAACCTCACTAGCAGGATAGAATTTAGAATAAAAGAGAGGTACAATTTCCTCCCACTCAACAGGTCGGCCATCCTTCAGTGTTTTATACCATTCCGCAGCTCTGCCCTTCAGTGATAAAGAAAAGAGCTTCCTCTTAACTTGGTTCATTGAAATACCTGCACACTAGAACAACTCGCATAATTCATGTATAAAGAGCAAATGATCACCGGGATGGACAGTTCCATCTCCTAGATAGCTGTTATTCATAGCACATTCGACAATTTCCATAGGTATTTTAAAAGGATGAAGAGCACAAGCATCATTAGAAATATCACATATGGGAGATAAAATATCATCAGAGCAAACATTCTCCACTAAAGCTGGGGAACTAAAAATATCATGCTTAACAAAACCAACTTCCCCAAGCTTAGACTTTTCTAAAATAGTGTTCAAAGCATTCATACTAACAAAACTATTAGCATGCAAATTAAGCTCTAAAGGTTTTTCCACTTTCTCATCAAATCCAAACTCAGAAAAAAGACTAAAGAACTCTCTATTTTCCATTAAGCCTAACTAGTGAAAATAAAAACAAGAAACAAAAAGATATAATTGCAGAATCTAAAGGAAATAACTCCGAGCATTCACCAGCAACTAAAAGACTTAGTAACCAAAGAATGTGAGTACCTTTTACCTTACCTCCTCGGCAACGGCACCAGAAAAGAGCTTGATGTCTACGCATGCGCCTGTTCTTGGAGATAGTGTTGGGCCTCCAAGTGCAGAGGTTTGTAGAACAGCAACAAGTTTCCCTTAAGTGGATCATCCAAGGTTTATCGAACTCAGGGAGGAAGAGGTCAAAGCTATCCCTCTCAAGCAACCCTGCAATTACGATACAGAAAGTCTCTTGTGTCCCCAACACACCCAATACACTTGTCAGATGTATAGGTGCACTAGTTCGGCGAAGAGATAGTGAAATACAAGTAGTTATGATGATTATAAGTAGTAAACGCAATCTGAAATAAAAATGGCAGCAAGCAAATATGTAACAGAACAGGAAGTAAACGGTGTGCAAAGCTTGGAAACAAGGCCTAGGGATCATACTTTCACTAGTGGACACACTCCCACAAATATAACATAATTGAACCAATAGATACTATCATCAATATGCAACTCAAAACAATTCTCCAATGGAAAACGAACACTAATCATGCGTAGGGCTACGAAGCACTCCTCAAAGTCCGTATGTACGCAAACTAGATTGTCCCACACTATCACCGTGAACGCACTAGATGGTTCCAACAAACACCCACATTTCATAGAGACATTAACCAAAAAGATACACATGATGCACACACAAGTCACCTTTACACCATGATACGAGGTATCTCCGGAGAGTACAATAATAAAGCATAGGAGTAGCATAATATCTGAATAATAATATCTACCAATTCAACTAGATACAAAGCTCACGATCACACAAAGATCACATCATAGGAGAGAGAGGTGAACCACATAGCTACCAGTAGAGCCCTCAGCCCCGGGGGAGAACTACTCCTTCCTCATCATAGGAGACATCAAGGTTGATGGAGATGGCACTGAGGTCGATGGAGACGGCGGAGACGGCGATGGAGACCGATGGAGATGGCTCCGGGGGCACTTCCCCGTCCCGGTAGGGTGCCGGAACAGAGACTTCTGTCCCTTGAAATTTGTCTTCGACGGCAGCGGCGGTGCGGAACTGTTCTGGGAAAAACGCCAATTGTTCTAGGGTTTTCCGTCAGGAGGCTTTTTATAGGCGAAAGGGCGTCGTCAGGAGGTGGACTAGGTGGCCTCACCATGGGTGGGTGTGGCCAGGGGCTGAGCCACGCCCCCCTGTGGTGTGGGCAGCCTCTGGCCCCCCTCTGGCTCCCGTTTGGTCTTCGGTCCTCTTCCGGGAAAAATAAGACTTCTGGAACTTGTTTCGTCCAATTCCAAGAATATTTCCTATGTAGCTTTTCTGAAACACAAAACAGCAGAAAACAGGGAACTGACACTGTGGCATCTTGTCAATAGGTTATTTCCGAAAATCACATAAAAACGCCACGAAGTGTAATGAAACACAAGGCAAATGGTGTAAAAACAAGCATGGAGCATCAAAAATTATAGATACGTTTGAGACGTATCAGGCTCGTTTATCGAGATTTCTTTCTTCTTCTTGTGATGCAGATGCTTTGCGCATATCGTCTCTGGAAGCTGAACTCGAAGCTTCCAGAAAATCTTGGGATGTTGCCGCCACTGTCAAAACCACTGCTGAGAAGTCCACTAAGTCAGCATTGGCTAGGCAAAGAAAGTGGTCAAAGCACTTGCTGACGCTAATCAGGGGCGTATCCAGAGGGAGCAAGCCATAGCTGAACGCCTTAATAAAATTTCAGCTCTTGCTGGAGGTAAATACCATACTTTTCCCTTGTTCGCTGGTTCGCCCATTCTTATACTTACTGATGTATGCTTTCTTATTTTCTGTCTTTGCCCCCTTTGTTCCTTAGAACATACTGGGGTGTCTTTGGCGCCCTTGCAGTCGGACGATGATCCTCTAATGGCCGCGGTTAACTTGCTGGAGTCGAACTGGATATCTATCCAGGAGATCTTTGGACTGGCTAGTCGCGTGTTAATTCGGATTTTCGTCGGGTTGTGGCCCAAGCAAAAAGCGGACATGCCAGCTGCTGATCTGAAGAAGCTTGCAACGGCTTTCAACACCCCCGAAGGTCCTATCCTTCTGATGAAGAGCCGCTCCATGAAGCGAGGTGCGGAGGGGGCCATTGCACTTACTTATGCGCATGGCGAGGAGGTTAACTGGGAGAAGGTGAGCTCTTCCCACGGTCGACCTCTTTCGGAGCTGCGGGGTTTCTTCGAGAAGGCGAAGAAGTACACGCCGGGCATCGTGTCGATTATTTCTCCTTCAGCGGCTTCTTTGACCTCTGCTACGCCAGTTTCTTTGACTCCGGCAACAAGTGGGTCGATGCCTCCTCCCAACACTGGTGCTACCTCTTCCGCGCCTACTTCCACCGCGGACCCTGATGCTGAGGTGGCATAGACTTAGTCTTCCCTTGTAGTCTTCCTTTCTTTTGGTGTAGTAAACTTTATTTATATTTTGTTCAAGAACTAGTCAGAGGACTTGTGCTCTTTGTAAATACTCTTCCCTTATGAAATGTCGTGCTTGATTTAGTTTCTGAGATGTTGTCTTCTTCTTTCTGTTGGCTTACAGCCTATACATGCTGGTGGGTCGTCGGGTCGTGATTGGGCTTCATCTCCCGCCAATATGTTTGACTCCGGAGCTTATTCGCCTCCTCATCCTTCTTGTCAATGTACTGAATATTCGTTAAGGATTTTGGACCTTGAAGGCTGTTTGTCCTTGATGAAGCGCCAGGCACAGATTGCTTTGGACAAGGCCAGCAAATCTTGCGGCTATATGAAATAGATATCCACACTTGAGGATAAAGTGTCGGGTCTGGTGGCCAGGATCGTACATCTTGAAGAATGCGACTCCTTTCTTGTTGGTATCGTTGAGTCTGTCTGTGAAATATTGCGATGTAAGGTTCCTTGCAGCCTTTCTCTTTTCCCTTTTCCTCCACTATTGTGTGTTAATATTTTTTCGTACCTCAGGTACTTGCCTGGACCTTTTTGGTGAGACACGTCGGGTTTCTAAGTGAATCGCGGCTCTTGAGAAGGCATCAGAGGGAACTGACAGCTTGTGGTCTGATCCCGGCATCATCGTGCCATTGTGCTTCTTTAGGATCGCGCTCAGCATATTGGAGAAGCGATTGATGGTTGTCAAGCATCTTTGACAACCATGTACTCTGTTATGCTCCCCTGCAACCCACTGCCGAGGGATTTTAGATAGTTGCTCGAGACCTTCAGGACAAGCCAGCGGGTTCACCTTGTGATAAAGCTCAATTTGATTGCTGGTGAGAATTTTGCTCTTGGATGGATGCGAAAATGGCATCCAAGGCTTAATTACGACTCAATATCAGAAGGGTTGCCTCAAGGGCGTGCTACGCTTGGTGTCCATATGGATGCCATGCTGCAGCCTGCAAGAAGAATAATTTCAAGGTTACTGCAGGAGGACGCGAGATTTTTCCTCGAGCACCACTACTTGAATCCTTTCAACGTGGATGACTCAGATCAGCCAACAGTGTAGCATGTTACTTCATGTATGCTTTGTATGTAAAACTCAAAGTTCCCATTTTCTATGTTTTTCCTACTAGGAAATTTCTCAAGGAATTCCTTGCTTAGTGCGTTCACCGCAAATTTCGTTTTAGATAATAGAGACACATAAACTCGAATAGGGGGAACTATGTCTTTATTTATGCATATAATATAAGATACATGGGGTGACCCAAGAGATCTGGCCAATGACCTGTGTTCTGGATCTAGAGGGCATTGCCTTGGAATAGCTCGTGGCTTTTACAGCCTTATTTGTCTACTCTACTTTTTGTTGTTCTTGTCGCCTATGTCACCGAGGTGTTCTCTTCTTCTCCTGTGGGTTTCTCTTGGTCTAACGACTATACACGCAGTTTTTTCACTTCTAGCTCTGCTGGGTGTCTTTCGAGTTGTTGTGTGACTCCTGTAGTCGCGCTTTTTGCTTTGTCTTTGGGTTCTCCGTAGCTTGCCATCATGCCGAAGTTTTGGGCCATCTTGTGAAATTCCTTGTCGCATAGATCTGATAGCTCGAAGCTTCCTTTTACTGTGATAGTTCCATTGGGTCCTGGCATTTTTAGTACCAGGTACATGTAGTGAGGTACTGCCATGAATCGCAAAAACGTGGGTCGTCCGAGGATCGCATGATATTGTGATGGCCAGTCCATGACTTCGAAGTTGAGCTTCTGTCTTCTGTAGTTTTGTCGATTCCTGAAGCACACGTTGAGTGCTATTCGACCTAGTGGATAGTTGGCGCTCCCTGGGATGATCCCGTGAAAGGAACAGTCAATTGACTTCAGGAATTCTAACGACATGTGCATTGCTCGTAGAGTCTTTGCATATATAAGATTTATTCCGCTTCCTGCATCTATGAATACTCTGTCGAAATCATACATCCTAATTTGGGCTTTGAGTAGCAGAGGCGTGTTTCCTGGCCGAGGTACTGTTATGGGGTGATCGTCCCTACTGAATTCTATAGGTTGCTCCGACCAGTGTAGATATTCCGTTGTTGCTGCAGGCGAAGTTATTGCTAGGTTAACTTGGCGAGTTATGCTTTTTTCCTCTTTGTTTGACTTTGGCACTGGCTGTATCATTGCTGTGATGTGCCCCTTAGATGGAACATATCCTTCGTCATTGTCGTGTCCCTGGTTTGGCTGGTCCTATCCTTGGGGAACTCCATTGTTTCCTTGTTGACTTGCAGGCGCATTGCTTGTGTTCCCTTTGTATTCTTGCCTCTTTGCTTCAGCTTGTTTGTTAAGTGCTGCCTCCTGAAGTTTCAAGAATGTCGTGCGGTCCTTCATCACATGTCTGGATACTCTTTTTCCATCAACGACCACGGAGTGTATGTGGCATGGTCCGTTTAGCATATCCTCTGGTGATGGGTTGTACTCTCTGGGTTCTTTTGTCTGAATTTTTTTGTTGTAGTCTTCTTTTCCGTAGCTATGATATCCCGAGCTTCTACGGTCGTTCCCTTGGTAGCTATTGTCCTTGTATCCTGCGGCTACTTGGCTGTGAGAGTCGTAGTTATCGTAATTGCGGGATCTTCTTCTTTGGCCTCCATATCTGTTTCCTCTATCATCCTCTGGCGATCGTGTCCATTTATTGTTGCATGCATCTTCTCCATCTGCAAATCTGTTTGCTATGTCCATTAAATCTGATACTATTTTTGGCTTGATTCTGCCCATCTCTTCGACTAGGTCTCCTTGCCTCAGACCGAGTGTAAATGCATCTATTGCTCTTTCGTCTGAGACTTTGACTGCTGAGTTTTTGATGATCCTCTATCTTTGGATATACTCCCTTAATATCTCATTGCATTGTTGTACACAGGCTTTGACTTCTTCTATGGATGCTGGCCGTTTATATGTCGACTTGAAGTTGCTCGTAAATTGCTTTGTGAGCTCCTCCTAGCTTCCAATTGTTTCTTTTTCTAATTTCCTTAACCATGACCATGCCGCGCCAGTGAGGTGTAATTGCAAACTTTGCATGGCTATTTCCTTGATTCCTCCCAATATTTTTACTGCTTGCAAATAATCCGAGAGCCATGACTGTGGCTCCTGGGATCCATCATATTTTTGCTAATCATGGGGTAATTTAAAACCTTTGGGTACTGGCGTGGTGCAAACCCTGTGGGTAAAGCACGATGCCCCATCTCTTTTTCGTCGTCTTCGTACTGGTATGCTTTGCTTGGAGTCCTGGATCTTCAGGTTCCTCCATGCTTCGGGCTTCTGTATCACTTTGGTGATGGTGTTCTAGATCGTCGACTGCCACTTCTATGCCGGGGACTGTTGTGACAGCGTGGTGATCTTGGTTTATGTTTTCCTTTGTTGCGGTATGCCTCCTCTTCTTTCGCTGATAATTTATTGCCTACCATATTCAATCCTTGTAGTGCTGCTCGATGCATATGTTCCCTTGGGTCTCCCGGATTTGGTCATGTTGTGTGCAGATATGCTTGAGCTGCCACTAGTGCTGCTTCGGGTGTTTTTGGTATAATGTTCCCTTGTTCGTCGACCAATAAGACGAGTCGAGGTTTTTGGAGAGGCTTTGCCATTCTGAGTACTCGAGGTTTTCGAACCTTGATCCATGTCGACGATGCATTTTGCTGTTTGTGTATGATGCGTCGCTACGTGCTCTACGAGCAGCGTCGCTTGCTGCAATGGCTGAGTCTTTTCTCTTCTGTATTTCAATCCTCTCCTTCGCCAATTGCTTTGACTGCTGTCTTAAGGCGTAGTGGTACCCCAAAAGTATATTTTTGCTGGCGTTTGTTGGTATTGGCGTGCAATGCTCCACGGCTGTTTTGATTATTCTCCACTCGTCGACTGATAGTCGAATTTTTTCCCTAGTTGCAAGGAAATCTGCAGTTTCTCCTTCTGCTAAGTAATTCGCTCCTCTGTTTACGTTTGCTGGGTTGAGCACTGGATTGTTGTTTTCATTGAGCTCTTCTGAGTTGTCTCCTATAATGGCGAGTACTTGGTATTGATTGTCGAGTTTGCTGTTGAAGCTTGAGAAGATCGAACTATCATATTCATGAAGCTCTAATCCTGTCTTCCAGGTGTTTGTTGATTTGCCCGAGGTGTCATCGTGGCAGATCATGAGGTCTTCAAGTTGAACTTCTAAGTTGAAATTTTCCATGGTTTTGTTGCCTTCTGCAATTTTTCCTTCTTCTGCTTCTGCAAAGCTGACCGGCGAGTTTACCTCGCTGGAAGAGCCATCTGATGATTCCGACATTACTATTGTCTTGGACTCGATTGCCGATAGACCCGGTTTTACCGGATCTGAAAGGCGAATCGAACCTAGTGATCCGACATGAAAGTTTAGACTTTCGATCGTCAAATCCATATCTTGATCCATGCTCTCGAATACTTGCATGAAACTTGACTGGTGAGGTTGAAAATCGACGGTTTCAAAGGGTATCTGGATTTCGTCGACTTCTGGGTTGCTGTTGGCCAAAGGTGAAAAAGCCGTCGAATTCATGATTCCAATGCCCAGAGTCCCCACGGTCGGCGCCAATTGACGATGGTTAACTCGACAAATGTCCAATATGAAGGACTTAGGATCGAGGAAGTAGGGCGTCAGATGAACTCAAAGGTAAACGTAGGTCCCAGCTTACTCTCAAATCAGACGCCCTATCTCCTCGATCATAAGTCCTTCATTTAGGACATTTGTTAGGTTAACCCTCGTCAATTGGCGCCGACCGTGGTGACCGAGGGCGTTGGAATCATGAATTCGATGGCTTTTTCGCTTTTAGCCAACAGCAGTGCTGGAATCGATGAAAACCAAGAGATGGAGTTGACAGTCGGAAGTCTAAGCATCTTCATCGGGCCTTCAGGTTCGACTCGCCTTTCAGATCCGGTGAAACTAGATCCGTCGGCAAGTGAGCCCGAAACAGTAGTAATGATGGAATATTCTGAATGCTCTTCTAGCGAGGTAAACTCGCCGGTCAGCTTAGGAGAAGTATAAGAAAGAAAAATCGCAGAAGGCGACAAAACAATGGAAAATTTTGACTTAGGGGTCCAACTCGAAGATCTCGTGCTTTGCCACGACGATATCTCAGACAAGTCAACATATACGTGGAAGACAGGGTTAGAGCTTTCTGAAGATGATGACTCGATCTTCTCAAGCTTTAATAACAAAATCAGCAAACAGTGTCAGGTGCTCTCCATTGTAGGAGATAATTTAGAAGAATTCAACGAAAACAACAATCAGTGCTAAACTCAGCAAATATCGATAGAGGAGCAAATCATCTAGCGGAAGGGCAAACAGCAGAATCCCTTGCGACCAGGGAAAAAATTCGACTATCAGCCGACGAATGGAGAGTAATAAGGGCAGCCGTAGAGCACGGCACGTCGATACCATCAAATTCCAGCAAGGATATGCTCCTGGGGTATCACTATGCCCTAAGGCAGCAGGCAAAACAATTAGCAAAGGAGAAAATAGAGATACAACCAAGAAAAGAATCAGCCATTGCAGCTAGCAACGCCGCTCGTAGAGCACGAAGCGACGCATCACATACTAACGCAAATAGGAATCGTCGACATGGTTCAAGGTACGAAAACCTCGAGTACTCATAAAGGCAAAGCATCTCCAAAAATCTTGACTTGTCCTTCCTATCGGTCGATGAGCAGGGAAACATCATACCAAAAACTCCCAAAGCAGCACTAGTAGTAGCTCAAGCGTATCTATTTACAACTCGATCAAGTCCAGGAGACCCGAGAGAACATATGCATAGAGCAGCGTTGAACGGATAGAAGATGGTGGGCAACAAGCTATCAGCAAAAGAAGAGGAGGCATGTCACAAGAAAGAAACACACAAGCCAAGATCACCTCGCCATCACAATAGTCCTTGGCGTAGAAGCAGTAGTCAACGATCTTGATCGCCATCACCAAAATAGCATGGGAGTCCAAAGCATGGAGGAACTCGAAGATCTCGCTCCCCAAACAGAAGGCACGGCTATGAAGATGATGAAAAAGAGATGAGAGCATCGTGCTTTACCCGTAGGGTTCGCACCACGCCAGTACACAAGGGGTTCAAACTACCTCATGATCAACAAAAGTACGATGGATCATAGGAACCACAGTCATGGCTCTCAGACTATCTACAAGCAGTACAAATATTGGGAGGAACCAAAGAAACAGCTATGCAAAGTTTGCAACTACACCTCACCGGCGCAGCAAGGTCATGGTTGAGCAAATTAGAGAAAGAAACTATTAGAAGTTGGGAAGATCTCATGAAGCAATTTACAAGCAACTTCAGGTCGACATATAAGCGGCCGGCATCGATAGAAGAAGTCAAAGCATGCGTGCAACAACGTGGAGAAACCCTAAGGGCATACATCCAAAGATGGAGTCTCATCAAAAATTCAGCAGTTGAAGTTTCAGACGAAAGAGCAATAGACGCGTTCATAATCGGACTAAGGCGAGGGGACCTAGTCGAAGAGAAGGGCAGAATCAAGCCGAAAACAGTATCAGACCTCATGGACGTAGCAAACAGGTTTGCAGATGGAGAAGACACATGCAACAACAAGCGGACGCGATCGCCAGAGGACGATAGAAGAAACAGATATGGAAGCCAAAGAAGAAGATCCCACAATTACGACAACTACGGCTCCCACAGCCAAGTAGCCGCGGGATATAAGGACAACAGCTACCAAGGGAGTGATCGCAGAAGCTCAGGATATTGAAGCTATGGAAAAGAGGACTACAAAAAGTTTCCCACAAGAGAATCCAGAGAGTACAACCCATCGCCAGAAGACATGTTAAATGGGCCTTGCCATATACACTTAGCATTCATCGATGGAAAGCGAGTGTCCAGGCATGCAATGAAAGATTGAACAATGTTCCTTAAACTACAAGAAGCAGCACTAAGCAAGCAAACCGAAGCAAAGCGACAACGATATGAAGGAAACAACAAACCTCCCCCAAGTCAACAAGGGAACAATGGAGCTCCTCAAGGACAAGACCAGCCAAGCCAGGGATGAAATGACGATGGAGGATACGTTCCAACTAAGGGGCACATTACAGCAATGATACGATCCATGCCCAAGTCGAACAAAGAAGAAAAAAGCATTACCCGACAAGTCAATCTAGCAGTTACTTCACCTCCAGCTACAACGGAATATCTACACTGGTCAGAACAACCAATCGAGTTCAGCAGAGAAGACCATCCCATAATAGTACCTCGGCCAGGAAACGCGCCTCTGATACTCAAAGCTCAAATAGGCACATATGATGTCGACAGAATATTCATGGACGCGGGAAGCAGAATCAATTTGATATATGCGAAAATGCTCAGAGCAATGCATATATCATTAGAGTTCTTGAAGCCAACAGATTGTTCCTTCCAAGGGATCGAACCAGGAAGTGCCAATTATCCACTAGGTCGGATAGCACTCAACGTTTGCTTCGACAACCGACAAAACTACAGAAGAGAAAAGCTCGACTTTGAAGTCATGGACTGGCCATCTCAGTATCATGCGATCCTCGGGCGACCCGAATTTTCGCGATTCATGGCAGTACCTCAGTATACATATCTAGTACTCAAAATGCCAGGACCAAAGGGAATCATCACAGTAAAGGGAAGCTCCAAGGTTTCAGACCTATGCGACAAGGAGTTCCACAAGATGGCGCAAAACTTTGGCATGATAGCCAACTATGCAGAGAAGGCGAAAAGCACGACTACGAAATACGACAAGCCACCCGAAGGACGGACCGCGGAGCCAGAGATGAAGAAACCACGAGTAGAAGCATCAGGAGAAGACAAAACTACAGAGGAAGAAGAGAAGGCCATGACGGCATAAGTATCAAGAACAACAAAATAGAGTAGAAGAATAAGGCTATAAAAGCCACGAGTTATCCCAAGGCAATGCCCTCTAGATCCAGAACACAGGTCATAGGCCGGATCTCTTGGGTCACCCCATGTATCTTAGATTATAAGTATAATAAAGACAAAACGTTCCTCATATTCGAGTTTACGAGTCTCTCAAAAGAAAAATGCAGCAAACACACGAACCATACAAAAATGCTCTGAGAACAAATTTCAGACATACAGTCGCGAAATAGGAAACTCTCGCATTCCACATATAAACAAAGCATTACAGCATCGGGTTATCAGAATCGTCTACACCTAAAGGATCTAAATAGTGATACTCACGGAAAAATGCGGCATCCTCCGTAACAGCCTAGCTATAATCCTTCGAGCAGGCTGCAAGGTATTCTCCAGATGTACTCGCAGACTAGCTTCACCTGAGGGATAGCTCAGCGACATAGAACTATAATTGAGTCTTGGGTGCCACTTACGCATCCACCCAAGAGCAAAATTGGCACCTGCCACTAAGTTCAGTTCTATCAACCGGTGAATACGATGGCTGGATCTAAAAGCATCGAGTAGCAGCGGAAAACTTCCAGGCAGAGGATTGCGGGGAAGCATCACAAAGTGCATGGTTATGAGAGCTCTTCGGCTGCCATCAACTGATTCTCCGATATGTTGAGCGCGGTCCTGGAGCAATACGATAGCACGGCGGTGTCGAGGATCAGACCACAAACTATCAACACCCTCTGATGTTTTCTCCAGAGCTGCATTTCGCTCGGCAACTGATGTCTGGCGTGTAGTTGATGATTATTATGGCCAGGCAGTTGGGAAACTCCAAGCGGAAAGTATGATGAGCACAGCAGCAAGTCTTTTCCCTTAGAAAGAAACCAAGGTTTGTCGATCAGGAGAAGTGCAGACAATACGACTGAAGGTGATGCTTGCAAGCTTCACGATAGCTCCGGACAATTTATAGGGCGCCTCGTCCAAGCCTTGCTTTGCGAGCAGCAACATGGAACCTGCACACACACAACCAAGTACTTTGTTCCCAACTTGCGATGAGGTTGTCAATCTCACCGGTTTGCTTGAAACAAAGGGTATGAGCATATCGAGTGGAAAACAGTAAAAGTATGCGAGTAAAGTAAACAGTGCGAGTAAAGTAATCAGGTGATAGCAATATGATGGAAATAGGATGGGGGTCCATAGTTCACTAGCAGTGTCTCTCCATAACATAAATAACACATGCTGGGTAAACAAATTACAGTTGGGCAATTGATAGAATAAAGATAAACGTGATATGTCAAGAAGATCACTATGCGATTTACTCTGGGCATTACAACAAAATACATAGACCGCCATCCAACTGCATCTATGACTAATAATCCACGCCTAGGGATATCATTCGAACATCCCATGAGTATTAAGTTGCGAACAATAGATAATTGCATTAAGCAAAGTGTGTAATGTAAATAAAGCATATGCCCTCGAGCATATGAATGTTGTTTTCTCCCTAGTAGCAACAGCACATCTACAACCTTAGAGGTTTATGTCACTCCCACAGATTAAATAGAGGCATGAACCCACTATCGAGCATAAATACCCCCTCTTGGAGTCACTAGCAACTACTCGGCCAAGATAGCTACTAACAACGAAGAGCATGCAAGATCATAAATAGCATAGAGATAACATAAGATATATTTCAGTATAGCAACTCAATCATAACACCAATATTCATCGGATCCCAACAAACCAAACATGTAGAATTACATAACGGTGATCTCAATCATGTAGGGCAGCTCATGAGATCTAAACATGAAGCACATGGTGGAGAGGACAACCATCTAGCTACTGCTATGGACCCATAGTCCAAGGTAGACTACTCACTCATCGCTTCGGAGGCAAGCATGGCGATGAAGAAGACCTCCGGTGGCGATTCCCCTCTCCGGCAGGGTGCCGGGAAGAGCTTCTGGACCATCCCGATCTCGGGTCGATGACGGCGGTGGATCGCGATGTGTTTCTGGAAAATTGATCGGGTACTTAGGTTTTTTTTATCGGGGGCTCTTTATAGGCGAAGGGGCATCGTCAGAAGTGGACCGAGGCATCCTCACACATAGGGGGCGCGGCCAGGGGCTAGGCCGCGCTGCCCTGGTGTGAGGCCACCTCGTGGCCCCACTCCGTCTCCTCTTGGTTCTCTGGAAGCTCCGTGAAATATCTGGACGGCTGGCTTTGGTTTCGTCCAATTCCGAGAATATTTCCTGTGTAACTTTTCTGAAACACAAAAATAGCAGAAAACTGGGAACTGGCACTGTGGCGACTTGTTAATAGGTTAGTTCCAGAAAATGCATAAAAGTGCCACGAAGTGTAATGAAACATTAGGCAAATGGTGTAAAAACAAGCATGGAGCATCAAAAATTATAGATACGTTGGAGACGTATCAACATCCCCAAGCTTAACTCCTGCTCGTCCTCCAGTAGGTAAGTGATAACAAAAGAAATAAGTTTTGAGGTGACATGCACCTACACAATCTTGATCATCTATGTAAGCATTTGTGAGCTGGGATCATAAGAACTTAAAACATGGGCATGAAAGATATAATCTTGACAATAAGAACTTAGCAACCATGTTATAAACATGAAAATGAACACAAACAAAAGATCATGAAAATCGTAGTCTCTTTGGACTGATGGAATATCACAGAATCTCTAATTAACTTCTCCCAAGCGACTCCCGATGGGAGTAGTCACTATACATTTTGTCGACTACGTAGTCGAAGTGTTATGATTGTCGAAATGTTGAGCAGCTCATAACCTTCTTCATCCTTATTGCTGATTATTTTATTTTCTATCGGGTGCGCGCTCAGCGCTCCCGATGGGAGTAGCCCCCGAGGCTATGGTTGGATACTTGTAGTCAATCATAGGCTCAAATTGACTTCTTCTTTCTATTTATAAGCCCCGAGCCGAAGGCGAGGCTGTTTAATACCTTCTATGATACATTTTTTTCCTTTTTGTTATTATCATCTGCTATGTGCAGAATTTAACTCCTTTGTAAATATGCTTATGGGCCTTGTAATTACGGAGGCCTGTTAATATGTGCTTATAAATAAAGCACATTTGGTGAGGGTAAAAACCCTAAACAGATTCCTCCTCCGCCGCATCGTCTTTTTTTCCATCTAGGGTTTCTTTTCTTCCCACCTTTCCACATGGCTGGCGCAGATGGATCCCATCTTGACCTTGGTTCTCCGACGGTGCCACGGGGTCGCGGCTGCCCCCGTGGCAGCAAAAATAAGACAACTCCGGCTGCTTTAGGATCATCGGCGTCTGCTCCGGCGAAGCATCGTCCCGGCCACCCGCCTGGTAGTAAGAATAAACCAAAGGTGACTAGCACCGCCCCAGATCCAAGCGCTCCTCCTCCTAGTGCTTCGCCCAGGATATTTTCTTTCTTTTGCATCACCCACGCACAGTGCCGCGAGATTCAGCACTTGCCGCTGAATTTTACCAAGTTCATGGATGGGCGAGAACTGCGAGAAGCGGTTCTTCATGAACAATCTGGTGGAGGAACTCCATATGAAGTGGAAGTTTGGTATGACGGCGCCGGTGAGCAATACTTCAAGGGCAGCTGGTCGCAGTTTGCAGAAGACCGCGACCTCCACCAAGGCTTCTTCATGACTTTCGACTTCCATATCAGCACGTCAAAGTTCGACGTGAAAATCTACGACGGCACCCAGTGCCAGAAGGAGTATGAAGCTGAAGTTTACTTCCATTAGAATCTTCTTGCTATAATCTCTTTTCCTAGTTGCCTTTCTGTCATGCTATCTGTAATGAATACTCGTACTTCGCTTTGATGTTCTTAATCGACCATGGGAACAAATCTTTGTTCCGAGGCATTCTATATATTTATCGGGTTCTTGTGAACCAATTATATTACTTCGAAGAATATCGGGTTGTCTGCACAACCTAGTAGTGTAAAAGATCTCCACATTGTGATAAAAAACTTTCTTTCATACGACCCGAGGGTTGAAGCCCCTGAGCGGAAAATGTAAAATATTTGTACAATTTGTCGAGTTCAACCCAAGGAACCCGACCTATGGCCTCGTGTTCTGGGTTCAGAGGGTTAACTCGAGTTTGCTGATACCACTAGATTTCTTCTATGCGTAAAAACGTCATAGCTGCTCCGCATTCCATGGGTTGCTCTCGTCTTTTCCTATCTTCTTGTCTTGTAGTTGATAAGCTCCTCCTGGTATCACTTCTGTGACGATGTAAGGTCCCACCCAAGGGGACTCTAGTTTGTCGTGGCTGTCCTACCGGAGTCGTAAGACTAGATCTCCCACCACGAATGATCATGGTCGAACTCGACTACTATGGTAGTTCCGCAGGCTCTGTCGATACTGCGTAGCTCTTCTAATGCTTTATCTCTTGCTTCATCTAGTGCATCGACATCGTCCTATAACATTTCTGTTGATGTTACTTCATCGTATACCGTCACTCTTTTTAGCTTCGTGTGTAACTTCAACTGGAAGCACGGCTTCTGCGCCATGGACCAGAAAGAAAGGAGTTTCTTGAGTAGCTGCGTTAGGCGTGGTCCTTAAACTCCAGAGAACGGAGGGTAATTCATCTACCCAAGCGCTCTTGGCTTTCTCGAGAGGTGCTAAGAGCCTCTTTTTTATCCCATTGCATATTAGGCCATTGGCTTTTTCGACTTGCCCGTTTGTTTTCAGGTGTGCTACAGAGGCGAATTTGAGCTTGATTCCCAATTCTTCGCAGTAACTCTTGAATTCCTTTGAAGTGAAATTTGTCCCGTTGTCCGTGATGATGCTATATGGCACACCGAAGCGGAATACTATTGACTTGATGAAATTGATTGCTGCTATGGAATCTTGAGTTGTTACCGGGGCTGCTTCTACCCATTTGGTAAATTTGTCGACTGCTACTAGCATGTAAACGTGCCCTCCTGGCCAGGATTTGTGCAGCTTTCCTACCATATCGAGGCCCCATTGTGCAAAGGGCCAGAATAATGGTATTGGTTGTAACTCTGCTGCTGACGCGTGTGGTCGAGATGCAAATCTTTGACATGCTTCACACTTTCAAACTATATCTTTCGCGTCTTCAATGGCTGTTAGCCAATAGAATCCTGCTCGGAATGCTTTTGCCGCTATGGCCCTGCTGCTATCATGATGGCCACATACTCTGGCGTGTATATCTTTTAATATTACTTGTCCTTCTTGAGGTGTTACACAACGCTGCAAAACGCCAGTTATGCTCTTTTTGTATAATTTCCCCTGCAACACAACAAATGCCTTCGATCGTCGAGTTATTCTCTTGGTTTCTACTGCATCTTCTGGTAACTGTTTATTTATCATGTACGCGAGATATGGCTGCATCCAGGTTTCTTCTATAATCATGACTTCTTCGGGTTCTGGCACAGCCCCCGAGCCTGCTGCAGTAGTCAAACTTTTGACGCTTTTTATCGACCTTTCCACTATTTCTTCCCAAAAAACTCTAGATGGCACGGGCAAACACTGTGACCCAATATTTGCTAAATTGTCGGCTTCCTCATTGTTGTTTCTGCTGATGTGCGAGACTTTGCATCCATCAAATGTTCCTTCTAGATAGTGATATAGGTTCTTGTAGGCCATCATAGTGTCATTGATTGTGTCGCACCTGTTCATAACTTGTTGGACGACAAGGTTTGAATCTCCGAATATTTTTAGACGAGTTGCTCCACATGCTTTGGCCATCTTCATCCCATGCAACAAAGCCTCATACTCTGCTTCATTATTGGAGGCCTGCAGAAAACTCATCCTTAAAATGTATTTCAATTTGTCGCCATGCGGCGATATCAATACTACTCCTGCGCCTGCGCCTTGGACTCTCTTAGAACTGTCGAAGTACATTGTCCAGACACTCGATAAATCTAGGGGTCCCGTGCTCTGCAGCTCCAGCCACTCTACTGTGAAATCTGGCAAGATTTGCGACTTGATCGCCTTCCTTTTTTTGTACATGATGTCCATGGGAGATCATTCGATTCCCCACAAAGAGACACGTCCTATTGCCGAAGGATTGTTCAATATATTCGATAGTGGCGCTTCATTAACCACTATGATTGGGTGCACCGCAAAGTACTGTCGCAACTTCCGTGCTGTTGTGAAGACACTATATGCCAGCTTTTGATAATGCGGGTACCTCTGTTTCGTCGGAGATAATACTTCACTGATGAAATATACCGGCCTCTGGATGCCGTGGGCTTTTCCTTCTTCACTTCTTTCGACTACTAATACTGTACTCACCACCTGATGGGTCGCAGCGATGTAGAGTAGTAGTGGCTCTTTTTTTTTGGTGCGACCAGCACTGGTGGCATGGAGAGCACTTTTTTCATGTGCGCAAAAGCTACGTCTGCTTCTTCTATCCATTCAAATTTATTATCTGACTTCTTCATAAGTGCATAGAAAGGAAGCGCCTTTTCTCCCAATCGAGCAACGAAGCGACTTAGAGCCGCGACATGTCCTGCAAGTTTCTGTACATCGTTTAGTTTCGTGGGTTTCCCCATTGTCAAAATTGCTTGGATCTTCTTTGGATTCGCCTCTATTCCTCGTGCTGACACCAGGAACCCTAGGAGTTGTCCTGCCGATACGCCGAAGGAACACTTTGTCGGGTTAAGCTGAAGCTTGTACCTGCTCAGGTTGTCGAAGGTTTCTGCCAAGTCGCTGATTAGGGATTCCTCCTCTCTTGTGGCGATGACTACATCATCAATGTAGACTTGGATGTTGCATCCTATTTGGCTCCCGAGGCAATTTTGCATCATCCATTGGTAAGTTGCTCCTGCATTTTTTTAGGCCGAATGGCATTACTTGATAGCAAAATACCCCATATGGTGTGATGAAGGCTATCTTTTCTTCGTCTTATTTTTTCAACTTGATCTGGTTGTAACCAGAATATGCGTCCAAAAAGGAAAGCCTTGCGCATCCCACTGTCGAGTCAATTATCTGGTCGATGCGGGGTAGAGGGAAGGGATCCTTTGGGCAATGCTTATTGAGAGATGTGTAATCGACACACACTCTTTATACGTCTGTGTTCTTCTTGGGTACAATGACTGGATTGGATACCCAACTCGAGGTTTTTATTTCTCTGATAAATCTGGCGTTTTCTAATCTGTGCAATTCTGATGCTATCACCTTCCTTTTGGGTTCATCAAATCATCACAATGGTTGCTTGACTGGCTTTGCCTTAGGATCTACATTTAACGTGTGCTCGACGAGTTCCCTAGGAACCCCTGGCATGTCTGAAGGACACCAGGCAAAGATTTCCCAGCGCTCATGGAGGAACTCGACGAGCGCGCTTTCCTATGTGAGATCCAGGTTTACCGCAATCGATGTTGTCTTGCTTGGATCTGTAGGGTGGACCTGGATCTTCTTCGAATCTTGAGTTGTGTCGAAAGCCTGATCTGACAGGGATCGTCCCACGTCAGGTAGCACAATATGATCGGTTTCCCCTTTCAGCCTCTCATATTCTGCTGTCATGCCGAAGGTTTGCGCTATTCTATTGAATTCTCTGTCACAAGTGTTGGCTACTTCGAAGCTCCCTTGCACTGTAATTGTTCCTTTGGGTCCTGGAATTTTCAACGTTAGATACGCGTAGTGAGGTACTGCCATGAACTTTTTTAAATGCTAGGCGCCCTAGAATTGTGTGGTACTGTGATGGCCAGTAGATGACTTCAAATTCCAACTTCTCCCTGCGATAGTTGCTGCTACTGCCGAAGCAGACGTCGAGTTCTATTTTCCCCAGGGGGTAATTTGCAGCTCCTGGTACTATTCCATGGAAGGAACAATTTGTTGGCTTCAGGCTTGTCAGTGATATACATATTGCCTTTAGGGTTCTAGCATATACTAGGTTTATGCCACTTCCTGCATCCATAAACACTCTCCGATGTCGTATCCTCCTATTTGCGCCTTTAACACCATTGGCGAGTGGCCCGGCCTGGGAACTTTCCTTGGGTGGTCTGTTCTGCTGAACTTAACTGGTTGGTCTAACCACTGCAGGTATTTAGTGGTGGCTGGTGGCGATGATATTGCTAGGTTTACTTGCCTGGATATGCTCTTTCGCTCTTTCTTTGACTTAGGCACCGGTTGAATCATTGCTGATTGATCCCTTTGATGATGTGTGGTTGACATGGGAGCAGACTGTCCTTGTGCGTGGTGGATAACCAGCCCGTTGGGAACCCCAAGTGGAAGGTATGATGAGTATAGCAGCTAGTCTTCCCTCAGTTAAGAAACCAAGGTTTAATGAAGGCCAGGAGAGGAGAGACAATGACGACTGAAGGTGATGCGGACTGGCTTAGTAACACTTCAACAAGGGCGCCGTTAACGGTACTTGTTGACTCGTCTTCGGCCAGCAGCAACGTGGAACCTGCACACAACACAAACAAATACTTTGTTCCCAACTTGCGATGAGGTTGTCAATCTCACCGGTTTGCTTGAAACAAAGGTTATGAGCGTATCGAGTGGAAAACAATATAGTATGCGAGTAAAGTAAATAGTACGAGTAAAGTAAATAGGTGATAGCAATATGATGTAAATAGGACCAGGGTCCACAGTTCACTAGTGGTGTCTCTCCATAGATAAAATAACACATGCTGGGTAAACAAATTACAGTTGGGCAATTGATAGAATAAAGATAAACGTGATATGTCAAGAAGATCACTATGAGATTTACTCTGGGCATTACAACAAAATACATAGACCGTCATCGGACTGCATCTATGACTAATAATCCACTCCCGGGGATATCAATCCGAACACCCCAGTAGTATTAAGTTGCGAACAACAGATAATTGCATTAAGCAAATTTTGTAATGTAAACAAAGCATATGCCCTTAAGCATATGAATGTTGTTTTCTCCCTAGTAGCAACAGCACATCTACCACCTTAGAGGTTTCTGTCACTCCCCCAGGTGAAATAGAGGCATGAACCCACTATCGAGCATAAATACCCCCTCTTGGAGGCACTAGCAACTACTCGGCCAAGATAGCTACTAACAACGGAGAGCATGCAAGATCATAAACAACATAGAGATAACAAAAGATATAATCCCAACAAACAAAACATATAGAATTACATAACGGTGATCTCAATCATGTAGGGCAGCTCATGAGATCTAAACATGAAGCACATGGTGGAGAAGACAACCATCTAGCTACTGCTATGGACCCATAGTCCAAGGTAGACTACTCACTCATCGCTCCGGAGGCAAGCATGGCGATGAAGAAGACCTCCGGTGGCGATTCCCCTCTCCGGCAGGGTGCCGGGAAGAGCTTCTGGACCCTCCCGATCTTCGAGTCGACGGCGGCGGCGGATCGCGATGTGTTCTGGAAATCTGATCGGGTACTTAGGTTTTTTCCGTCGGGGGGTCTTTATAGGCGAAGGGGCGATGTCAGAGGAGGAGCCAGGCGCCCTCACATGGGGCCCGCACGGCCAGGGGCCCAGCCGTGCCACCCCTGCGTGTGGGGCCCTGGTGGCCCCCCTCCTACTCTCCTTCGGATCTCTGGAAGCTTCCGGGTAAAATAAGACTTCAGGAACTTGTTTCGTCCAATTCCGAGAATATTTCCTGTGTATCATTCTGAAACACAAAAATAGCAGAAAATAGGGAACTGGCACTGTGGCAACTCGTTAATAGGTTAGTTCCGGAAAATGCATAAAAGTGCCACTAAGTGTAACGAAACAATAGGCAAATGGTGTAAAAACAAGCATGGAGCATCAAAAATTATAGATACGTTGGAGACGTATCAAGCATCCCCAAGGTTAACTCCTGCTCGTATATGTAAGCATTGGTGAGCTGGGATCATAAGAACTTAAAACATGGGCATGAAGATATAATCATGACAATAAGAACTTAGCAACCATGTTGTAAACATGCAAATGAACACAAACAAAAGATCATGAAAATGAAACAATGAAAGTCAAACGTGTGTTCAAATCATAAGGAAAAACATACAAATGGTTTTCAGCTTGTCCTTTAAAGAGAGCAAAACATAAATGCATAGGACACCTTCAAGTTTAAGAGGGCGACTAGATACAAATAATTTGGGAACAAGTGAAACCAACAATATGAATCAATCAATGAACTTTGGGACAATGCATATCACACTAAGAATGACAACTATGCTCTCTTAATGGTGCATAAAGAAAGAAGGTGGTGACTCAACATAAAAGTAAAAGAAAGGCCCTTCGCAGAGGGAAGCAGTGATTGCAAGTTTTATAACCTTCAAAAATTATGGTACTTACCGGCTTTGAGCTCTCATTGCCCCCATCATAAGCATCTTGAATGGTTAAAGTTAATGCGAGAATAATTATGATGCATATGCTTGACAAATCATAAGTTGAAGACCTCGTGCCCCGTGAATACGAGTACCCAAACCACATGCTACTTTACTTAGAGTCCCAAGCAAGGCTCTTGTCATTGTAAGTATATGCATATCATTGAGAACCGCCAATGGGGTACCTCCGTGCCCGATGACATGGAACAAGCCCACACCAAAATGACAGGACAAGCAGACAATGAATACCTCGACATCTCTTTTATTTGCCTTTTGTTTAGCTTTTTATTGTGAGATGCGTCGTCGAATGTTCACCATGGGTATGCTACAAATTTCCACCATGAATTATGCATGGCTTAGATTGGCGGCCCGGCGTTTCCCTAACACATATACAAACTCCATGATCCCCACAAGATTCCCAATTCATTTCACACCACGGGCATCCATAGACAAAAGATCACGATATCAACTCAAATAAGAAGTGCAATGTTGACAGCTTACCCCATGACAGCATGGATGGGCTAGAATCCAACTTACAACTTGCAAGCATAAAAACTCAACATAAGAGACCACAATGCCAAATTTTTAAGAACAGGAAAAGTAAAGTGTGCCTTCCGGTTCGTGAGAGCTTTACTTACCGAATTTCGCATAACACTGGTAAGAGTTTAATTTGAAGAGAAAATAAAAGTAAGTCAAATTTACTTGGAATAGCAAATTGCTAGTAGGTATGTATGGTGGACACTTTGGAAAACTTTGGCTTTTAGGAGTTGGATGCACGAGTAGAGGTCATACTCAGTACAAGGCGAGGGCTAGCAAAAGACTGGGAGCGACCAACTAAGAGAGCAATAATGGCCATAATCATGCAAAGCGACAAAGCGACATTAAAAGAAGCATAAGATGGCATCAAAAGTCAAAAACTAATTGATCATGAAGGCTATTGGCGACTTTGTAAGAGTCTAACATGAGTGAGCATGCGCCAAGTCAACCCAAATAAACCATCAAGGAGAAAACCAAAATAATGCTTCCATACAATAAAAACAACGCATGATTTTTTCAAAGGCTCATTAAGCAATCTCAATTATTTGAGACAAGTCATGCTACAGCAAAACCACTAAGCATACTATCAAAAAGACATCAAGCATGACATGAAAAAGCCTAAGCCGCAGTCTACACAAGCTCCTTCTTGTACCACTATTTTGCACAAAGCTTTTTCTCTTTTCCAACACCATTTGAAATTTTTAAACACACCTCTTTTGATGAAAACCAATAAAGATCAGAGGAAAAAATACACCTTGATGAAAAGATATGACAAGGTCTGAACGCAAATCAAGGCGAAAACGAAAACCAAAAGCAGTAGCAGAAAAAGAAGAACACTCGATTTTTAATAAGAGTGAAAACTAGAGCGTTCTTGGCAAATGAAAACGAGTACATCTCCTCCAAAAGAAATTTGTTGGGGTCCAACCATTTATTGCAGCAAACAAAAAAACTAAACTAACTAAGAAAACTAAAACAACTGACGCTCCAAGAAAAACACATAGTGCATGAAGCAATAAAAATATAGTGTTTTGAAAGGTGACCTGATTTTTGCTGATGAAGAAGGGGTGCCTCGGGGGCATCCCCAAGCTTTGACACTTGTACTTCTTGGATATTTCTTAGGGTGATGCATGGGCATCCCCAAGCTTGAGCTTTTGTCCATTCTTCAACTCATCTCATCATTCTCCAATCCCTACACTTGAAAACTTCCTTCATACAAAACTAAACAAAATTCTATTAGCAACATTAGTGTAAGCATAACATATAATCAACCTCTTTTAGCTTCAGGTTTCAACTCAAAACCACCACATATATAGCAGATACTACTTTAGCAACCTCCCCAAAAGTTCCGTGATCAAAAGAACTCAAAAGAAAGCGATAAAGTGGCAAACACAAATATTGGCAGAAATCTGTCAAAACTGAACAGCTGACAAAGGTCGAATTTTTGAGGGGTTTTCTGTTGCTCAAATCAAAAAGTGTTCAACTAACAAAAGTTTGGATATAACCTGGGGCATATGCACAAGAAATTTCAGGTCCAAAAGATAAACAGAGAATTTTCACGAATTTTTACGGTGCAGCACCGAAAACAGTTTTAGGACAGCAACATCCCCAAATCTTTACCTCACTCAAATTAGAGGCTTCTCTTGGCACAAAAACGAAATAAACAAGATAAGGAGCGGTCATTACAGTAGTAATGACTTCCAAGACTCAAATAAAAGAAAAAGTACTGAAAAGAAAACATTGGGTTATCTCCCAAGAGTGCTTTTCTTTAACGCCTTTGAGCTAGGCGCCGAAAATTGCGAATCAAGTAACATCAAGTGATGAAGCATCAAGCTCATAATTTGCTCTAAGAATAGAGTCAAAAAGTATTTTCTTTCTTTTCCTAGGGAAGTGTTTCATACCTTTCTTAAGTGGGAATTGATATTTGATAGTGCCTTCCCTCATATCAATGATAGCACCTACAGTTCGAAGAAAGGGTCTTCCCAAAATAATAGGACATGAAGCATGGCATTCAACGTCCATAACAAGAAAATCGATGGGAACAAGGTTATTGTTAACCACAATAAGAACATCATTAATTCTTCCCAAAGGTTTCTTCTTAGCAACATCAGCAATAGGAACATCAAAATAACATTTTTCAAGCGGTGGTAAATCAAGCATGTCATAAATCTTTCTAGGCATGATAGAAATACTAGCACCTAGATCACATAAAGCATGGCAATCATAACCATTAACATGCATATTAATGATGGGTTCCCAACCATCTTCTAACTTCTTGGGAACAGAGGCTTTTTGCTTCAACTTTTCATCCCTAATCTTTATGAGAGCATTGGTAATATGCTTAGTAAAAGCAATATTTAAAGAACTAGCATTGGGAGTCAAAGCAAGATTTTGCAAGAACAAAATTACTTCAGATATATTGCAGCCATCAACATCAAAATCATTAAAAGAAATAGATCTATCATCTCCCACACTTCGAAAAAGTTTAGCACTCTTTTGAGAAAAAGCTTTGGCAGTTTTAGGCTTTTTAACACAAGGAGTGGGAGTTTTATCTACACCAATCAAAGTAAAAGGATTGCTAGTATTAGGAGCAACATCATTAGAGGTAGTAATAGTACATACCTTCATCTATCTAGCCATCTCATCTTCTCTTTCCCACCTGGCATGCAATTCTGCTAACAATCTAATATTTTCATCAATTCCAACTTGAATAGCATTAGCGGTAGCAAAAACATTGTTCTCTTTCACATCATTAGGAAACACTTTTAATTTCAGAAGTTCAACATCATGAGCAAGGCTATCAACTTTAGAAGCAAGAATATCAATTTTGCCTAACTTTTCCTCAACAGACTTGTTAAAAGCAGTTTGCTTACCGATGAAGTCCTTGAGCATTACCTCAAGCTCGGGGGGTGCGGCCCTAGTGTTGTTGTAGGAATTACCATAAGAGTTACCATAACCATTACCATTAGAAGGAAACGGTCTATAATTGTTACTAGCAAAATTGTTCCTATAAGCATTGTTGTTAAAATTATTGTTTCTAATGAAATTCACATCAACATGCTCTTCTTGAGCAACCAGAGAGGCCAAAGGAACATTATTAGGATCAACATGAGTCCTATCATTAGCAAGCATAGCCATAATGGTATCAATCTTATCATTCAAGGAAGAGATTTCCTCAACAGAATTTACCTTCTTACCTTGTGGAGCTCTCTCGGTGTGCCATTCGGAATAATTTACCATCATGTTGTCAAGTAGCTTTGATGCGGCGCCCAAGGTAAGGGACATAAAAGTGCCTCCAGCAGCTGAATCAAGTAGGTTCCTCGAAGAAAAATTCAGTCCTGCATAAAAAGTTTGGATAATCATCCAAGTAGTCAGTCCATGTGTGGGGCAATTCTTTATCATAGATTTCATTCTTTCCCAAGCTTGAGCAACATGTTCATTATCAAACTCAGTAAACTTCATAATATTGCTACGCAAGGATATAATCTTAGCAGGAGGATAGTATCTACCAATAAAAGCATCCTTACACTTAGCCCATGAATCTATACTATTCTTTGTCAAAGACAGCAACCAATCTTTAGCTTTTCCTCTCAAAGAAAAAGGAAACAACTTGAGCTTAATAATATCACTATCAACATCCTTATATTTCTGCATCTCACATAGCTCAACAAAATTATTGAGATGAGCTGCAGCATCTTTAGTACTAGCACCAGAAAATTGCTCTTTCATAACAAGGTTCAATAAAGCAGGCTTAATCTCATAAAAGTTTGCAGCAGTAGCAGGTGGTGCAATAGGAGTGCAGATAAAATCACTATTGTTTGTGCTAGTAAAGTCACACAACTTGGTGTTTTCAGGATTGGCCATTTCAGCAAAACGAAAGTAAACAAATAAAAACAACTACCAAGGATTCTAATTTTTTTGGGTTTTTGATAAAAAGCAATGCAGGTAAAATAGAATAAAGTAAAGCAAAACAATAAAACAAAGTAAAGGATGTGTGTGCGAAAAAACTCTCCTCGCAGAAGTCTTCTCTTCCTCCCCGGCAACAGCGCCAGAAAACTAGTTGATCCCTCTGATGACATGTGGTTGACGTGGGAGCAGACTGTCCTTGTGCGTGGTGGATAACCAGCCCGTTTGGAACCCCAAGTGGAATGTATGATGAGTATAGCAGCTAGTCTTCCCTCAGTTAAGAAACCAAGGTTTAATGTCGGTCAGGAGAGGAGAGACAATGACGACTAAAGGTGATGCAGACTGGCTTAGTAACACTTCAACAAGGGCGCCGTTAACAATACTTGTTGACTCATCTTCGGCCAGCAGCAACGCGGAACCTCCACACAACACAAACAAATACTTTGTTCCCAACTTGCGATGAGGTTGTCAATCTCACCGGTTTGCTTGAAACAAAGGTTATGAGCGTATCGAGTGGAAAACAATATAGTATGCGAGTAAACTAAACAGTACAAGTAAAGTAAACAGGTGATAGAAATATGATGTAAATAGGACCGGGGTCCACAGTTCACTAGTGGTGTCTCTCCATAGATAAAATAACACATGCTGGGTAAACAAATTACAGTTGGGCAATTGATAGAATAAAGATAAACGTGATATGTCAAGAAGATCACTATGAGATTTACTCTGGGCATTACAACAAAATACATAGACCATCATCCAACTGCATCTATGACTAATAATCCACTTCCGGGGATATCAATCCGAACACCCCAGTAGTATTAAGTTGTGAACAACAGATAATTGCATTAAGCAAAGTGTGTAATGTAAACAAAGCATATGCCCTTGAGCATATGAATGTTGTTTTCTCCCTAGTAGCAACAGCACAATTACCACCTTAGAGGTTTCTGTCACTCCCCCAGGTGAAATAGAGGCATGAACCCACTATCGAGCATAAATACCCCCTCTTGGAGTCACTAGCAACTACTCGGCCAAGATAGCTACTAACAATGGAGAGCATGCAAGATCATAAATAACATAGAGATAACAAAAGATATAATTCAGTACAGCAACTTAATCATAAACACCAATATTCATCGGATCCCAATAAACCAAACATGTAGAATTACATAACGGTGATCTCAATCATGTAGGGCAGCTCATGAGATCTAAACATGAAGCACATGGTGGAGAAGACAACCATCTAGCTACTGCTATGGACCCATAGTCCAAGGTAGACTACTCACTCATCGCTCCGGAGGCAAGCATGGCGATGAAAAAGACCTCCGGTGGCGATTCCCCTCTCCGGCAGGGTGCCGGGAAGAGCTTCTAGACCCTCCCAATCTTCGGGTCGACGGCGGCGGCGGATCGCGATGTGTTCTGGAAATCTGATCGGGTACTTAGGTTTTTTCCGTCGGGGGGTCTTTATAGGCGAAGGGGCAATGTCAGAGGAGGAGCCAGGTGCCCTCACGTGGGGCCCATGTGGCCAGGGGCCTGGCCGCGCCGCCCCTGCGTGTGGGGCCCTGGTGGGCCCCCTCGTACTCTCCTTTGGATCTCTGGAAGCTTCCGGGTAAAATAAGACTTCAGGAACTTGTTTCGTTCAATTCCGAGAATATTTCCTGTGTATCACTCTGAAACACAAAAACAGCAGAAAACAGGGAACTGGCACTGTGGCAACTTGTTAATAGGTTAGTTCCGAAAAATGCATAAAAGTGCCACTAAGTGTAACGAAACAATAGGCAAATGGTGTAAAAACAAGCATGGAGCATCAAAAATTATAGATACGTTGGAGACGTATCACTGATATGTAAACTTTTGACTCTAGGTGCCTCGCTAGCCTTTGTACCTGATATCCTTGACTTGTGCTTTCTCCTTGCCATCCCCCTTGGCCCGAGCCCATGGCGCTTTGTAGCCTTAGGAACGTTCTACAATCCTTCATCTAGTGATTTGAGACTCTTTTTCCATCAAGATATGCGTAGTGGATTCGACAAGGTCCGTATAGCATATCCTCGGCCGAAGGGCCGGAGTATCTCAGTTTTTCTACTCCTTTCGCCTGAAACCTCCTATTTTCATATCCTTCCTCTTCTCCTGCTTCGTAACCCGTGGCTACCTGATTTCGCCTTCCTTGGTTATCCCTGCTACGGTATCGTTTCCTCTGTCTACTTGTTCTGTCGACTTCTGGTGAATGTCCTCTTTTGTTATTATATGCGTCCTCACCGTCAGCGAATTTGTTGGCTTCTTCCATTAGTTCAGCTACTGTCGTTGGTCTTGTTCTTCCTATTTCTTCTATGAGATTTGAGCGACGAAGTCCGGCCAAAAAAGCGTCTATTGCTCGTTCATCGGAGACGTCCTCTGCTGAGTTTTTAATTACACTCTATCGTTGTATATAAGAAAGTAGAGTTTCGCCTTTCCTTTGCACACACGCTTTGACTTCTCCCGTGATGTTGGGCGCTTGTATGTGGAACGGAAATTTCTTGCGAATTGGCTTTCGAGTTCTCTCCAACTTCCAATGGATTCGTTGGGTAGGGTATTCAACCAAGACCGTGCTACGCCGGTGAGGTGTAGTTGCAAACTTTGCATTGCAGTCGCTTTTGTTCCCCCTAATATCTGTACTGCTTGCAGATAATCCGATAACCATAGGATAGGCTCTTGTGACCCATCATATTTTTGCTGGTCATGTGGTAACTTGAATCCTTTGGGTACCCGCGTTTTGCGAACCCTGCGGATAAAGCACAATGCGCCCATCTCTTTTTCATCGTCTTCATAATTTTCCTCCCTCCAGGCGTGGCGTGATTTATTTACTCGAGCCTGTGCTATTATATTTTTTGCGTCCTCTCTCCTTTTTTGTCGCTTTTCTTCTTTTGATGATTCGCTAGACTCATTTCGTGTGATATTGTGTTTGAACTTCTCCTTTTGCCTTCCCTTGTAGCTTATCGACTTTGTCTCTGGACCTTTTCCCCTGATCTTGTCTTCTACTATCCCGAGGCTTCGTATTGCGGCTTGGTGCATGTCTTCCCGCGGATCTCTGGGTTCAGGCCGTGTGGTTAGTAAATATGCCTGTGCTGCTATCAGCGCTGCTTTCGGTGTTTCTTGCATGAAGTCTTCCTCCTCCTCCTCTGGCTGTGGAGTAATACTCCTCAAATATCTTTCCTCTCTACTTTGCGTTGTTGCCCCTCTGTTGTGCTCTGGGTCTCTGCGCCTTTCCCTGCTGTACTCTGAATCCTCGCTATAATCATCCCAATACTCTCCTTTTGACATACTGTTGTTATCTTGAAAGAACATGTCTCTTTCCTCTCTTAGTTTCTTCTTATGCTGGTGCAATGCGTACTGATATCCCATTAGAACTTTTCTTCTCGATCCTTTGGGTACTTCTGTGCCATGATTTATAGCTGACATGATGATCCTCCACTCTCCAGCTGAGACATGAACCTTCTCCTTCTCCTTTTTCTTGCACTCCTTTACCTTGTCAATTTGCTTGTCGACCCCCTCGTTGTTGTTTTCTTCCTCTGCTTCAGTGATAATGACGCATAACTGGTGTACTTTTTTTGGAGACGCCACTACTTCCAGCGGCGAAGTCCCTTGTATTGTTGTGTGTTTTACGCGTTGTCTCTTTCAAGTCAAGTTTTTCCCGAATATTGTCGCCTTCTGTGGTTTTTGCTTCTCCTAGGCTGACCGGCGAGTTTATCTCGCTGGAAGAGCCTTCTGATGATTCCAGCATTACTACTGTTTCGGGCTCTCTTGCCGACGGGTCTGGTTTCGCCGAATCCGAGAGGCGGGTCGAACCCGAATGCCTGATTAAGATGCTAAAACTTCCGATTGTCAGCTCCGTCTCTTGATTTTCGTCGACTTCTGTGCTGCTGTTGGCTAAAAGCAAAAAAGCCGTTGAATTCACGATTCCAACACCCTTTGTCCCCACGGTCGGTGCCAATTGATGAGGGTTAACTCTACAAATGTCCTAGATGAAGGACTTAGGATCGGGGAGATAGGGCGTCGGATGAACTCGAAGGTAAGGTTAGTCGAAATAAGTGTATATCGAAAGTAAACTTGGGTGTTGAACCTGGCTTGCTTTCAATCTGGCCTACACCATCCCCTCCTGGCCCCTATATATAGGTGGCCAGGTCTCAAGGATCGGGTAGGGTCCGATACAGATTACAATATCGACATACGGTAAGGACTCGTATCTCGACTATCATTACAATTGGGCCTAGCTTAACGGGCCTCAGGGGTACTCAACTAACGGGCTCTATTAGCTATACCCTTGTCACGTGGTGAAACAATTAAATATGGAATGTTACTAATATTATTGTTAGCATTATTCACAGTAATATAAATTAAAAAACACACTTATTGTGTGCTAACAATCAAATTTTGTAACAAAAACAAGCAATCAGACAACATATAAGTATATCACTCGGTGGGATTTTGGAACTCGTAGTTTAGGGGGGGGGGAATTCACCTATCTCATAGCACCTTTGGGAGTCTTCGATCGAATATAGTTGTCTATGACATTGGCTAAAAATCGATAAAACAGTACGCCTCTGTATTTTTTGTATTTGGGTTTATGTTAAATATCTTTCAGATTTTGGTAGATATATGTATTGACACATTCTAGAAATTATCTTCATATCGATTTCGAGTGTACTCCACAGTCTAGCAATCCAAAACTATAGAATGATTGTGCCTCCCCGTCGTCCCTCTTCCTGCAGCTCCAGCGCCACCAAGAACTTATGTAGCCTTCTAGACCTGAACTGCCACAACTTGCTTCCATCATTGCATCACTCAGACCAGGGTAGGGTGTGCGCCATGAGTAGAGTCCATACATGGTAACATGGAGGTATATGTAAAGCCATCAAAGTGGCACACCACCACGCAGTGACACACGTCCGTTGGGTAGGAGCCCCACGTTGTGGATGGAATTAGCAGACCACACCTTACCATGTGCCCTGACGAATACCTCGAGTGTTTTGTTGCACCTGCCTTCTCCGTTTGCGAAGCCATGAACTTCATGACAAGTGCCTCAGGGCAGGCTGCTGCGGCACCCACCTTCTCCTGCCATAGTATCATGACCTCTACTGCGGATCCGTTAATGTGTGACACAGCATACACCAAAGGAGCACCATGACCGCATTTGGCCACCTCCTCCATGATTTCACAACACAACTACACTTCAAATTATCCATCCAAATTATCAAGAAAATCCCATGGGAGAGGGGACAATATGTTGGACGTTGTAGTGCCATGAAAATGTGGAAGGATGAGCGGCCCAATGTTGTCGACGTGTGCAAGGGAGAAACGGAGAGGCTTGTGTTGTTTATCCTTGGCAGGGCGATGATGGTACTCTGTCGCAACCCATGTCCACACTGCCAGGTATAGCAACAAGGTGGTCTATCTCCAGCGTAGGTGTTGGGGTCAGTTGACACCAATAAGTTTGGGCAAATCGTTTGTCAAATCACCATCCACTAATACTCACACTTAGAAGATGACGCCATTAAAGTGAGATGAACCCAATGCACCAATCCCCCATAGTTGCCCCTGCCTGTCTCCCTTAGTTAGGGTGGATGCTCCCTCATGATGTACCTCTGCTGACCTACAACAACTAGCCCCCCCAAATGACCAGCCATGGTTGGGCCTCTCAGGGGTTCGCGGGTTTGGACTTGGAGGGTTTGTGCTTCATGCATGCGAAGAGAGAGGGTATGGGATTTTATTTTAGGGAAAATATGAAGTCCTAAAGGAGAATGGTCTGAGATATTAATACGTTAATGGCAAGGTGGTGTGTTCGAAGCGAGTATGAGGTTTATTAGGTTCTACTAGATCCAAGGCCAGACCATACATTTACGGGGCGGGTGCAGGATGGCATTGACACACAAACACACCAAATTCAAAAGTTGAGATATTTTGTGCATACTGTAGGTATTTTGTGTTGGTCACAAGAACTATCATGATTGTAATACATTATTTTGGTGGAAACAAGTAGAACCGTTGAGAATTGAAGGACAGTCTTCTTGAAGAAGGATGGATGATGTAGTTGGCCTCAACTAATGGATGCCCCTAACAGTTGGCTAGCCCGGGAAATGAGAAAATATGGACCATTTATTATGGTATTAGTCGAGTTCTTTTTTAGCAATAGACTACTTGCCAAGTTGAGCCGGTATAGAGGACGTTGTATTAAGGATTAATAAAATAATTTCTCTTACAACTAGTAGTGATTCTTTGATTGCATACGAGTGGTACTGCCATGGTTTGTTTTACCATACGCATCGATCCTTTAACTTTTAAAAAAACTAGCAAGGTGGCCCTCGCAAATGGGAGGGCAAAATCTTTACTCTTTAATACTAAGTCTATGGACTCTAAAATTATTTCTAATTATGTCATTCCTATTATGTCAAAATGTGGTATGACATGGCATGGTTTTGCAACTAACAATCATATCATGCATGTCCTTTCAACTTATGAATCTTAAAAATCTACTTGAACAGTTCTCTGCTTCCACTGGATTATTTATAAACTACAGTAAATCCTCTATGTTGCCCATAAACATTTCACCTGAGAGATGCCTTGAACTTGCTAATGCCTTTGGTTGTGTGCCTGAATCTCGCCCATTTACCTACCTTGGTCTGCCTATGGGTACTACAAGGCCTAGAATGGATGATCTGATTGGTATTCTCCAGAGAATTGGCAGGAGGCTTGTGGGCATTGCAGACACACTCTCTTATGATGGAAGGCTCACTGTGGTGAAATCTATT
Source organism: Dactylis glomerata (assembly GCA_007115705.1). Classification (NCBI taxonomy): domain Eukaryota; kingdom Viridiplantae; phylum Streptophyta; class Magnoliopsida; order Poales; family Poaceae; genus Dactylis; species Dactylis glomerata. The sequence goes on along the minus strand of QXEO01001064.1, from coordinate 910,423 downwards.
ATCTCTGCTATCCCTAATTATGGCATGTGCATCTTGAAGCTTCCCCTTGGATTTCTTGACCATGTGGATAACTCTTCTAGGAAGTTTTTCTAAAAAGGAAAGGATATTGAGCAGAAAGGCAAATGCCTTGTTAAATGAGAAAATGTGTGCAAACCCAAAAAGTCTGGTGGTCTTGGGGTTCTTAATCTGAGGACCCTGAATATTGCTTTGCTGATAAAATTCTTGTTTAAATTCATGAACAAGCAAGATATCCCTTGGGTTCACCTCATCTGGCAAGCACATTACACAAATGGGAAAAATTCCTCAATGCTCTAATGTCTGTGGCTCTTTCTGGTGGAAAGATTGTCTGTCTTTGCTTGGCACATATCTTAATATTGCTACCTGCAAACCTGGGAATGGTGCTACTGTCAGGGCTTGGTTGGATAATTGGCCTGACACTTTACTCAGCCATAGATTCCCTCACCTTTTCTCATTTGCACTGGACAATGATATCACACTTGAGAGATTATCTATGCTTTGCAATTCAGAAGACATTGAGCAGGCTTTCTACTTGCCTCTCTCAGTCATTGCTACTCAACAGTTTGAGGAGCTTGCCTCTAAGCTGCAATCCAGAAGCCCCTCTACTAGCCCAGACTCTTGGGTGATGAAAGGCAGTAATAAACCCTACTCTAGCAGAAGGGTATATATTTTGCTTGCCCCATCTGAACCTGCGCCAACGCCTATGCTATGGATCTGGAAGTCTTGTTCACTGCCAAAAATCAAAATATTTTTCTGGCTTCTTTTACAGGACAGACTCAATACTCGTGCTTTGCTTGCCAGAAAGAATTTTAATATCCCCTCCCAACTATGTTCAATGTGTGATGATGCTGATGTGGAGGACTTTATTCATTTATTCTTTGCTTGTGATTTCAGTCAAAGATTCTGGTGGCATTTGAATTTTGAATGGAATACTGAACTCAGTATTATGGACCTTCTTGTTGATGATAAGAGAAGGCACAATATATCTTGCTTCAAAGAAATTCTTATGGCTGGTTGCTGGGCCCTCTGGAACAAGAGGAATAGGCTTATCTTTGAATCTGAGGAATGGACATGCCTTCTACCATTCAGTTCTTCAAGGATATCTTTGTTTTAATTAGGCATCATGCAAAACCTAGCCTTAAGGAAGGCATGTCTCAGTGGCTTGACACGTTATGAACTCCCACTCTGTAAAGAACATTGTTGTATTCTCCATTTTTTAAAAATAATAAAAATTTGGCGCAGTAGGGGTCTTCCCTACTGTTTTGACGTAAAAAAACTAACAATCATATTATGAAAAACAATATCACAAATGTGCCATTTCAAAAATATCAAACTAATATCTGGCTATAAAAATTTATATCACTATATGTCCCATATTGTTTACTTAGTGTTATATATTAAATGTGCCATTTAAGAGGCAAAGTTTTATAAAAAAATTATGAACCCCGTCAATCAAGCACTCTCCATCTACTATCAAGAAACATTTTCATATTTTTTTCTTATATCTTTTTAGACTTTGTAAAATTTGACTTTGACTAAATCTAAGACGCGAGGTAAATAAAAAGGAAGGAGTATTAAAAGGTTAATTAACTTATTTATTTTAATTGTACAGTTGGCCTACGTAACCGTTGAGAGCAAGTGTAAATTAGAGAGGACTCTATCACGTGAGTTGTATTCCAATTCTGAGATTTACACTGAGTTTGTCACGTTTTGCTCATCATTACAATGTTCACTTGGCACCTGCCTCTCGTGAAATATTTTAGCCATATATTATACATCTCAGTGCTAAATTAATTTAAATGATACATTTTAATATGGTACGCTAATTCTTTCGGTTTTTGTATGAATTTATATTTAATCGTGCAGTACTCCATGAAACATGTGGTTCCTATTTTCCTCGGAATTTCGGCCGTGGAGCGTTTTGTTGGAGAACGTATCTTGTAAGGAGTGTGTGAGTGGCACAACTTGTGTTTGACGACTTGGGATCATACTTTTAGAAATTAATTTCATGCAGTTAAATTTAGCTTTCATAAAAAATATCTTAGGTAATATATGTATATACTCCTTCCTAATTTATGTTGCCTATAATTTTTTGTCAAAGTCAAACTTTGCTAAGTTTGATCAAGTATTTAGCAAAATTCATCAACTTTTACAATCCGAAATCATTGTTATTAGAATCATCACGAAATATACTTTCATATTATATATAGTTGGTATTGAGGATGTCGATATTTTTTTATATACATGATCCAAGTTTATAAGATTTGAATCTACTATTATATACTAAAATCACAATACGGGGTTATAAAATAGAGAAGCTATGTTGATCCACATCATCCTAATTATTTTGATAGTTAGATCTAAATTTTACAGCTAGGATTAAACAGTTAAAAAGTTACGTCATGATTCACTTGGCCATGCGACGTACTCTTGATTACCTTGTCCTGACTGGATACGATTCACGGCAATTTCCATCGATCAGTTATCCACCGCTTTTTTTTAAAAAAGCTCTACGTGACCACCTCCGTATTTAAAAAGGATCCTAGTAGATAAACACGTGATATCTTGGTACATGTACATATCCCAGTAGGTATATTTTGTAACGTAGATTTGGTACATACCTCAGTAGGTATGTTTTGCAACGTGACAATTTTTATGTAACTTTTTAACTGTTTAATCCTAGCTATAAAATTTAGATCTAACTATCAAAATAATTAGGATGATGTGGATCAACGTAGCTTCTCTATTTTATAACCTCGTATTATGTTTTTAGTATATAGTAGATAGATAGATATCTGTACTACATGTTTGAGTCATAAAAACAGACGCATACTAGCAGTAGCATAGAATTACTAACTGGGCCGGGCACCTTGCCTCCCTAGCGTCTAGTTTTGCCCGGCCTGTGAGCAGTTGAGCAAGCTAGCTATGTACATAGTGCAACGAATTAAGATGAACGCCTGGTGCCAATAGATACATATGCACGAGAGATACAGATTTAGAGGGGCTTCCATATAGTAGCACAGAGAAACAGATTTTCAGGGGTGCATGCAAATGTATAGGCAGCAGATTCTAATCAATATCTGCATATCAACAGGATGCAGATGCATGGCTGCTGCAGGCAACGGTGGTGTCGATCGATCATGCATCAGTAAGCTGGCCCTGCCGGAGCTCAATGCCATGTGCCTCTGTACCGGACTGGAGAACCTGATCTCGAGCTGGGTTGGGCTGCTGCTGCTGTGCCAATTAAGGGAAGAAACACTGCACTGCATGCGCCGGCCTTCTACTGACAGATTGGTCATTGGTGCCACTGCCACTTGCTAATTCCATTCAATTCACCGGACTGGCATCTTCTTCGTTCGGTTTATGATCATGGCACTGTACTGGTTGTATATATCATCCTGACTCCTGTCCTGAGCTAGCTTGCTTGATTAATTTGGCTATGACATAAGAAGCCAGACATGCATGGCCCCTCTTTTGACTGCTTTATGTATATTTTTATGTAGGCATCATACTAGTCAACATAAAGCTTATTCCATATTTCCATTTTCCATCTGAAGTTACATGCACCGGCCGGTCGATCTCAATCTACTAGCTAGCTAGGCCTAGTGATATGCAAATCATCCACATTATGTGTATATATACGTTAAAAATTAACGCAAGGTACATATATGTATGTATACCGACTTATCTCCATTGTTTCTTTATGTGGTCTCGACATATATATATGTGTACTCACACGCAGTGTACCTGTGGGATATATGTATATATACGTAGATACAGTTGGTCGCCCTTCTTTGGACTGCATCGGTACGTTATTTCTATGAGCAGAAACTAGCATGGATCTTCTTGGGAGCCGGTGCGTCGACGTCGACGGCGAGTTTCTTGCTGCCGTCGCAGCCCGGGTGTAGACCGAAATGGATGTTAGGATAATGTGCCCACTGCCACAGAAAATAAAGTGTGAAGCAATGCAAATTAGCTAATCATACCATACATCTTCCGTGGGAAAATTACTTCATTTTCTCACACATAAAAACTATGTCAAACATTCATATGCATGAATGGCTACGTACGTTCTTTGCGGCTGTGCTGAAGGCTTCCCGGTGGCTAATGTCGGGGTTGTTTGCTTTGATCCTTCGTATTTCTTCCCTGATCGATCATAAGTAACTATTATGAATTAACAAATGTTCCAGTGAAGATCAGTAGCTAGTAAATTCGTTTCTGACGAAATATACGTACTTGATGAATCTGTTATACGCAGATGGAACACGCTGCCTCTTCTCCGGAGCTGCTGGATCAAATCAAAGTAAATATTTATGTCGATAAATTGTTGATCATTGCATGCACGCATGATATGCACAAATGTAGCATATATCATGCCGATGTCAAAGGACAAATAAGGTTAATTAGTTCACTCGTGCGCATGCATGCCACTTACGGCGTGTGTGCAGCGTTTGTTCCTGCAGCAGGTCGTTCTGCTGCGAGAACATCATCATAGGCAGCCGGAATTTCGTCGGCGTCGACGAAGATGAACCACCCAACTGATCTGAATGGGCAACGCCAGCTTGATGATCACGCATTAAGCCGTTGACGCTATGGGCCCTGCTCACATTCTCCTGGAGGTATTAGCTAAGAGTTAGATCCAGATCAATTTGAGGTTATTATTTTGTAATGCACACAAGAGGTATGGTCAATTTGTACGTGCATGATGTAGTGCTATAGCATACTATTCAAACAAGACATGGATGTGACTTATGCATGTGCTAGCCCTACCGTGTAGCCTTTTTTTTCTGCTACAGAAAGATATAGGAGCATGGCGGGCATGCATGCTTTGATACATCACAGTTAGTATATGTTTGATCTTGTTTCATATGTTTACTCGTACTAGCTAGGACAATTGATATATGGATGACAACATATATGCTTGGTCAGTTACTCCAAGCTATGAATAGTCCTAGCTTTAAGATCCCGAGCTCCTTGGCTAGGTTAAGAAAAAACGTTTTAAACTTCAAATTATCCTTAAAAATGTATACAAGATTACAAGATCATATAGATGTCCATTATGTGCGTACTCATATTCATGGAAATGTCTTTCAGCTGTGATCGAAAAACAAACAAATGTGGGAAGCAAATAGAGTTTAATTTATTTTTTAATTCCAGCTCACCGGAGCCTAGGGCCAAAACGCCAGACTCAAGATAATTATCACTATAACAACTAAGTATTGAAATGAATGCGTACGTTGAGCTGCTGATCTCTTACTTACTACTAAGATAATTATCACTATAACAACTAAGATAATTATCACTATAACTTACTAAGTATTGAAATGAATGAGTAGAAAGAGTGGGTAGGTCATAAGCATGGTGTCATTAAGGGATTTGATTGTGCAATTAAGGTATACTTTGTACTAGTACTACTACTACTCCCTCTGTCCCAGTTCTTAAGGCTTACACATATACCTATGTTGTTATTTTGACCAACATAATATAACTTATATACTATAAAATATATATCACTAACAAGTTCAAACATTGTACTTTCTAATGGTATATTTTTTATTTTGTAAAATTTAAATTATATTTGTCAAAATGATAACCTAGATATACGTGTAAGCCTTATGAACTGGGACGGAGGGAGTACATATTACTAAACTTAAATCTCGATCAATTACATCAGATTGGGTGACTAAGACGGTTTGCGGCAAACCTTCCACTCATGCTTTTATTTGTACAGGTGATTTTAATGTGAGGTAATATGCAATTACCAATTAGCATATATTTGCATGTATGTATAGTATGAATGACTCGTCGATGGCCAACCTGATGATGATCTTGTGTTGCAGGAGGGGCTTGTGAGTGCATCAGTCCTCTTAGGTTCACTGACAGTAGATTTGTGCAGTGCCCACATCGAACGGTTACTATGCTAAGCATGCTGTTTCCCGGGACACTCACCTGCATATACAAATAAATAAGAAAGAATTAAATAATTAACCAAAGGTTTGACTAACCACAATTAGTCAGTAGACATCAATTCCAAGAAATGAGCGCGTGCCTCAAAATCCAGGCCATGTTCAAGCAGCAAAAAGACATATTCAGGCATGGGTGGGGAAATCAAAGATCAAGGTAGATTGGAAAGGTCTGGTTGGATTCAGACCAGGTATAGCTTTTGTTCCTTGCCTCTCTCACTTTGCTGCAGGTTCTGCTTTAACCAGCTGCAGCTTCTGCATGCATGCTCCTCCAATATATGACTTTTATCATAGGCTGGCCTGAACTATATATATTGGATCCCCTTTTTCTTTCACCTTTTGGTAGCACACCAATGGCTCACAACATCTGAGATATTGAGAATCATGGCTAGCTGGTCACTCTCATTCCTTTTCATCTCCTTCTTGGCACACAGTCCCATAAGAAAAATAATTGATAAACAAGCCCATGCATGTCCCCTACTACCAATGATAGTGTATGTGGGTGTTTTAGCCCATGCACATACACACACAAATGGCCAAGACGGATAAATTGCATGTGCCAGCATAATTAACCCTATCGTGCTTGTATGCTAGTGGTATGGTAAACAGTATATGTTTACATTTCATGAGCAATAGAGATGTACTCTGAGTGTGTGTGTGTGTGTCTGTGTTTGTCCCCTACACTAAGGAAAAGATGCATTAGACAGTGACACTTCATGCAGAGCCCACTTCACACACTCACATGCATGAACAAGATCCAGCATATATACTCTGCAGACTCTCCCATAAATATAAGCTACAGTGGGAGGCACCGTTACATAATTTCTCTCAAGTTATCTCACAGTTAGTTTTAAAGATAGCTTAACATATAAATTCTATGATTAAGCTTGATTAATTACTGGGAAAATCTTGCATTATTATGAGATCATGATTAGAGGGTTCTATGCTACTGATCTATGCAAGGAAATCCCGTATACTTTCTTTCTGTACCTAGGATGAAGTAATATACAAATTCGAATTTTGATTACTTAGCTTACCAACTGGTTAATTATGTACTTGCGAGTTCACTGATTAATCAACTGTGTGCAATCATTTTTTAATTAGCTGTGTGAGATCGTCATGAAATGACTAGGTGAACCGGTGGTTAACATTTTAATTTGCCCATGTGGGCCTAAATAAATGAACTCAACAAATTATAAAAGAAGTTGCAAGGACATGCCTCACATCAACTAACTAGCGGTACTTTGATCGATGCATAATCATGTTAAAAGGTAAACATAATTAAGGATGTTAAAGCTAAACAGTGACAATAATTAACATTAGGACCTTCATAGACGCAAAATGAACACATTGGGATCTTCATGGAAAGTTGATAAAGATGTCATACTTTCCCAACAGTTTATGCAGTTATTGTGGGTGGATGTACTGGGCGTATGTATGGATCCCAGTAGCCAAAATATCATATAATATTCGCTTGAGTGAGTAGTTATGCAAAAGTTATTTCTAACTACAGATTTTCCTTCCTAAAGAGCTTGGCATGAAATAAATAAAAGGAAAGATTCGAGATAAATAAACATAAGAACAGCGAAGAGGAGGAGTTACCTGGCGCTCAAATAAAATCAATGTTCATTTATGCTGATGAAGCGCTATAAATTTAGAAGAAGAGGAGGGGATATTGTGATTGATAAGTAAAAAGTAGAGCTGATCAAGATCAAAAAGTATCTTTAGACTTTTTGTACTAAAATTCAAATGGTTTTTATTTCTCGTGAAATGCTCCAGCTGAATTTTGTTAAACATCTTTTGCATATATAGGAAAAAAGAAAGCAAACATTCAACCAGAAAACTAGATTATGAGTTCAAATTAATTCCATGAGAGAGCTTCATAACAGTAGAATAATTGTTATTATTCCATGTCAGTGTCAACTCAAATGATACATGTAAACCCTACAGCAGTTCAGAGTATAGAACTAAACTACATATTATGCAGATATCACTTTATTTGAACTGACACCTATTAATTTCTTGGACATATCTTATCAAAATAAAATTCGTTAAATAGGCATGATACTTAGCAATCCTATTGAGATCTAGGATCATGTTAGAATATAAATGTGATGATATGCAAGCATGTCACTTATCAGGGGACCAGAGAGAAGTCAGAGAAAGGAATTAAAGCCTTTCCGATAAAATTGTAGAATAAGAAGGGATCAATCAGCAAATTTAACTTTCTTTTGTAAACGTGCAAACACTATTATTTAAGTAGCATAAATTTTGGCACATGCATGTGTAGTATATAGTATTGTGGTTGTATTTGATTAAGGCACTACTGTTCTCATTTATTTCAAGTTTATTAAAACCCAGTGAATCACATGGTGTATAACACGAGGAAGATGCTGGATACTTTAAGCTTCACGCAAATATAATAGAAAGAAGACCCAACAAATTCCTAAACGAACAAATCTGAGAAATAGTTCTGCCAATTTTCCAGTAAATGCACCGCAGCCACCCTTAAACGAACTGTTCTTTTAGAATGGATGTTAATATTTCAAAATGGTATTTTGACAAAAGAAAGGAGAAACGTTTTATGCGTTTTCCGGCGGGATATTTCAATTGCTTCTTTGGTTGAGAGTTGAGACACCGCCTCAACCAAATTATTAGCATGAACGAAAATGAAGATCAATCCCCTATAATCAGGTACTAGCGAATCTATGAGAAGATCATATTTTTTAGTGACAAAATTGATCAAATCCATCGATTGGTCACCTGGTGAGAATCTCTCTTGAAGGCAGATCTACGTAAGAGAGAGAGAGAGAGAGAGAGAGAGAGAGAGAGAGAGAGAGATCATATATCCAGATAACACACGCATATATATCTTACCGCAAGCACTGTGTTGCAGAAGTTGCAGTGCACGTAGCACACTTGCTCTGCCGGCGCGATCTGCCCGGCCGACATTCCTTCCGATGGATCCTGGCGGCGTCAACCTCGCTCGCCGGGATCTTTGTGCAAAGAACAGTTCACCGGCAGCCAACAAGAAGAAGCTAGAGAGAGAGATGTGGAGACGAGGCTAGCTAGGTTTACATGTACTACTACTTATATTCTGCGGCCGCTCTCTCTCTCTCCCCCCTCTCTCTAGAGTCTCTCTGTGTGTGTAGGTTAGATGATAGAGAGAGATATGTATGTCAAGAGAGGAAGGAGAGCTTGAGCTGTCCAGCTTTCCTCTTTCCTGGTTTTATTGGTGTGTGAGAGAGAGGGAGAGAGAGTTGGGGGGTGGAGGATGAGAAATGGTGTTTGTGGTATGATTGCAACAATGAGTGGGTGGCAGATGCCCCTCCCTCCCTTCGTTGCTCCATCATGCCTATCTACCAACATGGACCGATGGCGCCAGTATGCACTTACCAAATTGCTCAGTCACCAGCAAGCACCCTATCAGCAGGTCTTAACAAAAAAATTGGTCCAAGGCCAGTGGGATTGTACATCCACTTCGAGCCTAGGTTCTCAGTCACCACAACAAAATAAGAAACAGAGCATGTGGTTTTCTCGTTTTTTTTAGGGTAGCCCCTGCCCACTTCTACATTTCATTGATACACACAGCAATTGTCACAATTTTTTCAATACGCACACAGCAATTGTCACGTTTTTTTCAATAATCAAAGGAAACTACTCCCTCCGATCCATATTACTAGTCGCTAATATGGATGTATCTACATACCGACAAGTAATATGGGTCAAAGGAAAAGTAGTATTTATGTGGTGCATACACAAATTACAAGCGGTAGGAAATATATGTTAATATAAAATCCTTATAAGTTTATCTTTTTTCAAAAAAAGTGACATATTAACCTGAAACTTTATAGATTTCTTTTCAGAATTTTAGTACACCAAGAATACATAAACGGGGAGTGGGTATAACTCTCAAAAAAAGTGAGGTTGTAGGTACACCCTAGCTTAGAAAAACTCCTCTCCTATAGTTATTTGGAAAAACATTTACTAGTTCTATTATAAAAACTTGTACACCATAGTTCAGATTTTCTCGATGACTATATCATATATGAACATCATCAAAAATTTCTCGGCAATATCTTTTGTGCTCACATTTTTTTGCCATATGTATGTATGGCTAGCTAGCCTTGGGTAGTGTAGTGTGGCGTAATGTGTGTGCCAAACTCATGGTGAGATAGAAAGATAGAGATAGACCGATGTCCATCCAAATAATCTGATGGATGGATGCCCATGCGGTGTAGATTGAAGTCCCTTTCTGCCTCTCCACGCTGGGCCCGTACGTGCACACTTGCTCGATAAATGTCATAACTTCATCCAATACCAGCTGCAACTTTGATCCAAGGACATAATATATGTGCGTACTACATGAATTTTAGTTTCAAACTAATTAATTAATAGTGGGCGTGCCAAAAAGTGATATATAAAAATTCTCATTTTTATGATCCTTTGACACTCTCACCATTATAAAATGTAATTAAGACCTATGATTTTAGGTCCTCTCCAACGTTTATTTTCTTTTGTTTTATGCAAGATGATAAGAAACAAGAATAGCACACTGAAGAAAGAGTGCTAATTAAAACGAGAGAAGTGAGGGTGCAACGAGTGAGAATCTGAACTAAATAAATTGGTTTTGTATGATAATATACATGTGATGTGGGGTCGTGCAGATGAACGTGTGGCCTCGTCTAAGTGATTGATGTACGTCGATGATGAAGACAACTCAGAGAGATAGATTTTTCATAGATGCAGTCCAACACTCACACTTAATCTCTTCGCCAAAAAAAAATCTCTCTCAACCCAAAGAGGAAAGACTGGTTGGAGAAGGAACAACCCAACCAAGACTTTGGTGCCCCCCTCATACCCAAAAACGGCAAGTGATCAGCTGGTCCGATCATCACAAGACGTTCGTACATGCAACCCTGTCGATCAATCTCTTGTCATAACCGTGTGACCTATCAACCACGGCGGCACGGCGCCTGTCCTATCCCCTTTTCAAGTTTGACAAAACATCACTATGAAATGATGACTATCCAACGATCCACGCGAAATACTCCGTGATTTCTTCGCGGTTACGTATTCGTTTGAAATTTTTGTATGGTTCTGATTTGTGCAAGTCTGTTCCATTTCAAGACGGCGTCTACATATACCACAAATTAGCCCGGACTCTCGCCCAATTACCGGGCTCGCTTAGTCGGTAAATTAACTTGACGTGTTTTTGCACATATTATCAAGCATGTGGAGTCGTGAATTAGCTAGTTTGATCAATTTTTATGTCCATAAATGGGTGAACTAGATGAGTTTTGCTTTCCTTTTATACAATGATGACTAGTCTTTCTCAATTTAATCGTGCAAACTAAAATCAGCGTTACTCTCGTCGTACAATTGTTCAGGAGGTTAATTTCAGACTGATGATGACATGCATATTGAAACAAAGTATATTGTGTGGTCCATTCTCCAAATTTCTACTCAATGAATAGTGATGCTAGTACGCTATGAAAGTAACATGATAAAATAATTAATCAATCCTTCAAAAATTATGGGCATCACCAATCACCATTACGTCATTTGGTCATCCTCATGCTAACTCGTGAATACTTGACTGGCCTCGCCTCTTACGTATTTAACAATGTGTTATATTCTAATCCAAATTCAAGTATTGGTACACTAAAGAAAGGCTAACTTCGGACGGAGCGAGCGAGGCCCGTCGCCTATATATGTTCCTTGTAAGCCGCCGGCTAGGGTTTATCGCATCATAAGATAACCCACGGCGTTTGTAAACACACTCCCGATATAGTGAAGTTTTGCTGGCTGGCGCCTGTGGTTTTTACCTCTCTTTGTTGGAGAGGGTTTTCCACGTTAAATCTTGTGTCTCCGTGCTATGATTTTCTTTTCGTTCTTCGTTATTGCCTATCGCTTTTGTAACACAATGTTTGTGCATTTTAACAGATAATTATTATCGTGGCTGTAAATAGTGATCTTTTATGGTAATGAATTATGTGGATTGTATATAGGTTATTTCTGTAGGTAGGTTCATACATAGCTTTAGTATCATGCTAACAAAAAAATTGTGAAAACGACCCTGGCAGTAATTGTTGAGGTGCTTTAAAATCATACTATTTATTTATTAATTGTGAAGAGGACTTTGGCATTAAAAGAAACAATGAATAGTACAAAATGAAAAATACATCGAAATCCTTGAGATGCCCTTCATCGTCAACCTCTAGACCGGGTTGACGGCGCTCCGCCGCTGCCGCTCCTCCTAGAGCCGGCCTGACGTTGTTGGCTGCCGACAGAAAGTCGCCAAACGGCCCAAAAGGCCACATCCGCTAGAGAAAAAGAAGAAGGATGAACCACCGATGAAGCTTCTTGACGAGCAGAAGATCCCCACAGCCAGAAGAAGTCATTGATGACCACACCACTCCCACAAGCTTCTTGATGTCATTGTCGAGATGGGGTTGAAGCCGGGGAGAGTTTATTAGAGAAGAAGACAATGCGGCCACCACCTGAGAACCGCCCCATCAAACTTGGATCCTAAAACCAGGAAAACAGAACCCTCCCGCCGACGGAGGCCAAGATCCACCCTTCATCCATGGCCCGAAGAGCACAGGAAAGGGGTAGATTGTGAGCGATGTTGACGGGGGGCATGGAAACCCTGATTGCCTCCTCAGGCTCCTTAGAAGCGAAGGGGCACATGAATGCTAAAAAAATTATTCAAAATTTGGACATGCTATTTAAATGCCCCAAAACAATTAAGGGGAGAACCGTCCATTGCAACGGTTAACGCACATAGCCAGTTAACTTCCACTAATGTATGTAATGATATTGTATCTGAAGACGAGGCATTAATAGTAGTGTATCAGCAATCTTACTTTCCTAGTAGTAAATCTTAAGAACATATTTTATCATTTTTACAAACATAAGATGCTACCACGTCGGTTTCAATACAAAAGGTCATCACAAATGGAAGGGAGACACAATCACAACATGTCATTATATAAACTCGCTTGTTGACCTAGAGATGTTATTTCTATACACAACACATAAAGATTATTTTTTTAAGGCCGGTTGTGATTTTTTTTTTTTGGAAAATTGGAGCTTTTAATATCTCCGACCACTCCGTCAAGACGCATAAGCCATATTTTAATATGTGATGTGTTTGTGGAAAATTTTCTATCACGCATTACCAGATCTATGCTTGGGACTAAGTCATAGGTTAACCACTAGATGCATAGGTGTGGAACTTGGCATAGTGCCTCGAGGCAATGTAGTCCAACTAGTTCGATCCCGTGAATAGCTTCTAGGTCACACATGCAACGTATCTATAGTATCCACACATTCAAGATGGAACCTCAAGTGGGTGGATTGCTAGATCCGTTCCCATGACTCAAACACGTTGATAGCTGGGGTTTCCAGCACTTGGAAAAAATGTTGTAACCTTTCGGTTGCCCATGTGTCCACCTTACATAAATGTTTGCACTATTACAGAGCGGCATGATACGTCTCCAACGTATCTATAATTTTTGATGCTCCATGCTTGTTTTTACACCATTTGCCTACTATTTTGTTACACTTCGTGGCACTTTTATGCATTTTCCGGAACTAACCTACTAATGAGTCGCCACAGTGACAGTTCCCTGTTTTCCGCTGTTTTTATGTTTTAGAAGTGATACATAGGAAATATTCTTGGAATTGGACGAAATAAGTTTCTGAAGTCTTATTTTTTCCGGAAGCTTCCAGAGATCCGAAGAGGAGTTGGAGGGGGGCCACGAGGGCCCCACACACTAGGCCGGCGTGGCCCAGCCCCTGGCCGCGCCCCCTATGTGTGAGGGTGCCTCGGGCCACTTCTGACGATGCCCCTTCGCCTATAAAGACCCCCCGACGGAAAAAACCTAAGTATCCCGATCAATTTTCCAGAACACATCGCGATCCGCTGCCGCCGTCGACCCGAAGATTGGGAGGGTCCAGAAGCTCTTCCCGGCACCCTGCCGGAGAGGGGAATCGCCACCGGAGGTCTTCTTCATCGCCATGCTTGCCTCCGGAGTGATGAGTGAGTAGTCTACCTTGGACTATGGGTCCACAGCAGTAGCTAGATGGTTGTCTCCTCCACCATGTGCTTCATGTTTAGATCTCATGAGCTGCCCTACATGATTGAGATCACCGTTATCTAATTCTACATATTTGGTTTGTTGGGATCCGATGAATATTGATGTTATGATTGAGTCACTATACTAAAATATATCTTATGTTACCTCTATGTTGTTTATGATCTTGCATGCTCTCCGTTGTTAGTAGCTATCTTGGCCGAGTAGTTGCTAGTGACTCCAAGAGGGGGTATTTATGCTCGATAGTGGGTTCATGCCTCTATTTAATCTGGGGGAGTGACAGAAACCTCTAAGGTTGTAGATATGCTGTTGAACTAGGGAGAAAACAACATTCATATGCTCGAGGGCATATGCTTTGTTTACATTACACACTTTGCTTAAAGCAATTATCTGTTATTCGCAACTTAATACTCATGGGGTGTTCGGATGATATCCCCGTGAGTGGATTATTAGTCATAGATGTAGTTGGATGGCGGTCTATGTATTTTGTTGTAATGCCCAGAGTAAATCGCATAGTGATCTTCTTGACATATCATGTTTATCTTTATTCTATCAATTGCCCAACTGTAATTTGTTCACCCAGCATGTGTTATTTATCTTATGGAGAGACACCACTAGTGAACTGTGGACCCCGGTCCTATTCCATCATATTGCTATCACCTGTTTACTTTACTCGCACTGTTTACTTTACTCGCATACTATTATCACTTTCCACTCGATACGCTCATACCCTTTGTTTCAAGCAAACCGGTGAGATTGACAACCTCATCGCAAGTTGGGAACAAAGTATTTGGTTGTGTTGTGTGCAGGTTCCACGTTGCTGCTCACAAAGCAAAGCTTGGATGAGGCGCCATATATAAATTGTTCGGTGCTGTCGCGAAGCTTGCAAGCATCACCTTCAGTCGTATTGTCCGCTCTTCTCCTGATCGACGTAACCTTGGTTTCTTACTGAGGGAAAACCTTCCTGCTATATTCATCATACCTTCCTCTTGGGGTTCCCAACGGGCTGGTCATTCATCCAACAATCAAGCTCCTTTCTGGCGCCGTTGCCGGGGAAGAAGTGGAAGACCTCTGCAAGGGGAGTTTTTTGCACACACATCCTTTACTTTGTTTTAAGTTTTGCTTTACCTTCTTTTTTACTTGCATCGTTTTATATCAAAAAACCCAAAAAAATTAGAATCCTTGGTAGTTGTTATTTCTTCACTTTAGTTCATAATGTTGTTCCCTAAGTTCATTTTGGAGGACCTCTCAATAGGTAGTGGTTCAATTATTGGAAAAAGTAACATTGAGGAGTTCTTTAATCACATTAGTATGCATAAAGAAGTTGAGGAAAAATCTTCGGTTGAGATAGCTCCTAGTATTGAAGTTGCTTCTGCTTATTTAATTCACATGTTGGAAACTAGGTTTGCTAGCCTTAATCCTTTTATGCAACATATGTTCCTTAAGCTTCATGAAATTAAAGATACTGAAAAGAAAGCTTTTATTTTGGAAACTTTGCGCTTAGAATTTAAAGATGTTGCTATTGAAGCTAGAAAAGTCCTTAAGCGTTTTAATAAACTCGGTTCACCTATAAAGGTTATTAGTACAAATGATGAAGGAGCAGAAATACCTATACCTAGCAAGCTCTTGGGATTGTATGAAGCTTTCGAAAATAATTTTGACTGGATCTGTCCCAAAAATCATTTTAGTGATTTGAGTGAACCAAAGCGTGATCACAAAGGGTCTTCTAAAACTTATGTGGATGAAATACAATGCCTTATTGACAAGAACTCTACAGTTGATCTTAATGCTCCTTCTGATGTTACTTGATTCGCAATTTTCTGCGCCTAGCTCAAAGGCGTTAAAGAAAAGCACTCTTGGGAGATAACCCAATGTTTTCATTCAGTACTTTTTCTTTTATTTGAGTCTTGGAAGTCATTACTACTGTAATGACCTCTCCTTATCCTTTTTATTTTATTTTTGTGCCAAGAGAAGCCTCTAATTCGAGTGAAGTAAAGATTTGGGGATGTTGCTGTCCTGAAACTATTTTCGGTGCTGCACCGTAAAAATTCTTATAAATTCTCTGTATATCTTTTGGACCTGAAATTTCTTGTGCATATGCCCCAGGTTATATCCAAACTTTTGTTAGTTGAACACTTTTTGATTTGAGCAACAGAAAACCCCTCAAAAATTCGACCTTTATCAGCTGTTCTGTTTTGACAGATTTCTGCCACTATTCATTTTTGCCGCTTTATCGCTTTCTTTTTTAGTTCTTTTGATCATGGAAATTTTGGGGAAGTTGCTACAGTAGTATACACTTTATATGTGGTGGTTTTGGGTTGAAACCTGAAGCAAAACGAGGTTGATTATATGTTATGCTACACTAATGTTGCTAATAGATTTGTGTTTAGTTTTGTATGAAGGAAGTTTTCAAGTGTTGGGATTGGAGAATGATGAGATGAGTTGAAGAATGGACAAAAGCTCAAGCTTGGGGATGCCCATGCATCATCCCAAGAAATATCCAAGAAGTACAAGCATCAAAGCTTGGGGGTGCCCCCGAGGCACCCCTTCTTCATCGGCAAAAATCAGGTCACCTTTCAAGACACTATATTTTTATTGCTTCATGCACTATGTGTTTTTCTTGGAGCACCAGTTGCTTTATTTTTCTTAGTTAGTTTAGTTTTATTTGCTGCAATAAATGGTTGGACCCCAACAAATTTCTTTTGGAGAAGTTGCCTTGCTTTTTATTTGCCAAGAACGCTCTAGTTTTCATTCTTATCAAAAACCGAGTGTTCTTCTTTTTCTGCTACTGCTTTTGGTTTTCATTTTTGCCTTGATTTGCGTTCAGACCTTGTCATATCTTTTCATCAAGGTGTATTTTTTCCTCTTATCTTTATTGGTTTTCATCAAAGGAGGTGTTTATAAAAATTTCAAATGGTGTTGGAAAAGAGAAAAAGCTTTATGCAAAAAAGTGGTACAAGAAGGAGCTTGTGTAGACTGCGGCATAGGCTTTTTCATGTCATGCTTGATGTCTTTTTGATAGTATGATTAGTATTTTTGTTGTAGTATGACTTGTCTCAAATAACTGAGATTGCTTAATGAGCCTTTGAAAAATCATGCATTGTTTTTATTATTTGGAAGTATTATTTTGGTTTTCTCCTTGATGCTTTATTTGGGTTAACTTGGCGCATGCTCACACATGTTAGACTCTTACAAAGTTTCCAATAGCCTCTATGATCATTTAGTTTTTGACTTTTGATGCCATCTTATGCTTCTTTTAATGTCACTTTGTCGCTTTGCATGATTATGGCCATTACTGCTCTCTTAGTTGGTCGCTCCCAGTCTTTTGCTAGCCCTCGCTTTGTACTGAGTATGAGCTCTACTCGTGCATCCAACTCCTAAAAACCAAGTTTTCCAAAGTGTCCACCATACATACCGACTAGCAATTTGCTATTCCAAGTAAATTTGACTTGCTTTTATTTTCTCTTCAAATTAAACTCTTACCAGTGTTATGCGAAAATTGGTCAGTAAAGCTCTCACGAACCGGAAGGCACACTTTACTTTTTCTCGTTCTTAAAAATTTGACATTGTGGACCCTTATGTTGAGTTGTTATGCTTGCAAGTTGTAGGTTGGAGACTAGCCCAACCATGCTGTCATGGGGCAAGCTTTCAATATTGCACTTCTTATTTGAGTTGATATCGTGATCTTTTGTTTATGGATGCCCGTGGTGTGAAATGAATTGGGAATCTTGCGGGGATCATGGAGTTTGTATATGTGTTAGGGAAACGTCTGGGCCGCCAATCTAAGCCATGCATAATTCATGGTGGAAATTTGCAGCATACCCATAGTGGACATTCGACGATGCATCTCAAAATAAAAAGCTAAACAAATGCAAAGAAAAGAGATGTCGAGGTGTTCATTGTCTGCTTGTCCTATCATTTTGATGTGGGCTTGTTCCATGTCATCGGGCACGGAGGTACCCCGTTGGCGGTTTTCGATGATACATATATACTTACAATGACAAGAGCCTTGCTTGGGACTCTAAGTAAAGTAGCATGAGGTTTGGGTACTCGTATTCACTGGGCACGAGGTTTTTGACATATGACTTGTCAAGCATATGCATCATAATTGTTCTCTCATTAACTCTAACCATTCAAGATACTTATGATGGGGGCAATGAGAGCTCAAAGCCGGTAAGTAACATAATTTTTGAAGGTCTATAAAACTTGCAATCACTGCTTCCCTCTGCGAAGGGCCTTTCTTTTACTTTTATGTTGAGTCACCACCTTCTTTCTTTATGCACCACTAAGAGAGCATAGTTGTCATTCTTAGTATAATATGCATTGTCCCAAAGTTTTCATTGATTGATTCATATTGTTGGTTTCACTTGTTCTTAAATTATTTGTATCTAGTCGCCCTCTTAAACTTGAAGGTGTCCTATGCATTTATGTTTGCTCTCTATTAAGGACAAGCTGAAAACCATTTGTGTGTTTTTCCTTATGATTTGAACACATATTTGACTTTCATTGTTTCATTTTCATGATCTTTTGTTTGTGTTCATTTGCATGTTATAACATGGTTGCTAAGTTCTTATTGTCAAGATTATATCCTTCATGCCCATGTTTTAAGTTCTTATGATCCTAGCTCACAAATGCTTACATATATGATCAAGATTGCGTAGGTGCATGTCACCTCAAAAATTATTCTTTTGTTATCACTTACCTACTTGAGGATGAGTAGGAGTTAAGTTTGGGGATGCTTGATACGTCTCCAACGTATCTATAATTTTTGATGCTCCATGCTTGTTTTTACACCATTTGCCTACTGTTTCGTTACACTTCGTGGCACTTTTATGCATTTTCTGGAACTAACCTACTAACAAGTCGCCACAGTGCCAGTTCCCTGTTCTCTGCTATTTTTGTGTTTCAGAAGTGATACACAGGAAATATTCTCGGAATTAGACGAAACAAGTTCCTGAAGTCTTATTTTTCCCGGAAGCTTCTAGAGATCCGAAGAGGAGTTGGAGGGGGGCCACGAGGGCCCCACACACCAGGGCGGCGTGGCCCAGCCCCTGGCCGCGCCCCCTATGTGTGAGGGTGCCTCGGGCCACTTCTGATGATGCCCCTTCACCTATAAAGACCCCCCGACGGAAAAAACCTAAGTACCCCGATCAATTTTCCAGAACACATCGCGATCCGCCGCCGCCGTTGACCAGAAGATCGGGAAGGTCTAGAAGCTCTTCCCGGCACCCTGCCAGAGAGGGGAGTCGCCACCGGAGGTCTTCTTCATCACCATGCTTGCCTCCGGAGCGATGAGTGAGTAGTCTACCTTGGACTATGGGTCCATAGCAGTAGCTAGATGGTTGTCTCCTCCACCATGTGCTTCATGTTTAGATCTCATGAGCTGCCCTACATGATTGAGATCACCGTTATGTAATTCTACATGTTTGGTTTGTTGGAATCCGATGAATATTGGTGTTATGATTGAGTCGCTATACTGAAATATATCTTATGTTATCTCTATGTTGTTTATGATCGTGCATGCTCTCCGTTGTTAGTAGCTATCTTGGCCGAGTAGTTGCTAGTGACTCCAAGAGGGGGTATTTATGCTCCATAGTGGGTTCATGCCTCTATTTAATCTGGGGGAGTGACAGAAACCTCTAAGGTTGTAGATGTGCTATTGCTACTAGGGAGAAAACAACATTCATATGCTCGAGGGCATATGCTTTGTTTACATTACGCCCTTTGCTTAAAGCAATTATCTGTTGTTCACAACTTAATACTCATGGGGTGTTCGGATGATATCCCCGTGAGTGGATTATTAGTCATAGATGCAGTTGGATGGCGGTCTATGTATTTTGTTGTAATGCCCAGAGTAAATCACATAGTGATCTTCTTGACATATCACATTTATGTTTATTCTATCAACTGCCCAACTGTAATTTGTTCACCCAGCATGTGTTATTTATCTTATGGAGAGACACCACTAGTGAACTGTGGACCCCGGTCCTATTTTCATCATATTGCTATCACCTATTTACTTTACTTGCACTATTTACTTTACTCGCATACTATTATCACTTTCCACTCGATACGCTCATACCCTTTGTTTCAAGCAAACCGGTGAGATTGACAACCTCATCGCAAGTTGGGAACAAAGTATTTGGTTGTGTTGTGTGCAGGTTCCACGTTGCTACTCGCAAAGCAAAGCTTGGACAAGGCGCCATATATAAATTGTCCGGAGCTATCGCGAAGCTTGCAAGTATCACCTTCAGTCGTATTGTCTGCTCTTCTCCTGATCGACATAACCTTGGTTTCTTACTGAGGGAAAACCTTGCTGCTATATTCATCATACCTTCCTCTTGGGGTTCCCAACGTGCTGGTCATTCATCCAGCAATCACGGCACTATGGACATGGGTCAAAGATCCCATTAGTAACTCGAGACATGTCACTATATTGCTGATATGAGGTCGCATTAGCTATGATTAATTACACCGCCGCCCGCACAACAATGGAAAAATTTACAAAATAAGCAATCTCTGAATTGAGCTACATTAGTCACAGACATATCGATATAACTATTTGCAATATGCATTGTAGAGACAAAAAAAACATGGTTAATGCGGCTACATCGTCCCTGGAGCCCACAACCTACGTCCTGACGGCCACCGCTTCATCGCCATCTTTTGCCTTGCCCTTCAATACAAAAATTTTCCCAATGACGTTGCTCCTATGTCACCCAAGATGCCATATTTCTTCATCTTCTAGCTAGACCTACTGCACAAAGTATAGCTCCCGATGGTGCTAGCTTTATTACCACAGACAGAGCAACGCTCCTATGTCTTCACGGCCGCCACATTGTCACTGGGATTCCACTAATCCCTACAAAAATTTATTGTTAATTATTAAATAAAGCATAAGCATTGCATATTAAGAACTAGGGATTTCTATTTTCGTGCCCTCAGGTCGTTAGTTGTACTCAGTTTTCCCCAGCTCCTTAGTTTTTCCTCAGTTTTCCCCAAGCCGTTGTCTGAAACCCTCAAGGAGCTCGGACGTGAGGATTCCCGTTAAGTTGACCGTTTCCGTGCTGACGTGTGGGGCCGCGTCGTGTGGGGCCGCGTCGCGTGGGGCTGGTAGAAAGGGACCGTTTCCGTGCTGACGTGTGGGGCCGCGTCGCGTGGGGCTGGTAGAAAGGGACCGTTTCTGTGCTGACGTGTGGGGCCGCGTCGTGTGGGGCCGCGTCGCGTGGGGCTGGTAGAAAGGGACCGCGTGGGACAGGACGAGACCGCGTTTGGTTGTACGTGAGAGCTCGGTTCTGTTTCTCTCGGGCCAAATTGGCATTGACTTTTCAGAGCGCCTTTTCAGAGCGCCTTTTTCCCCTCTCTCTGTAAACAGTTCTCTCTCTTTTCACCAAATTAGAATCAAATCTAGAGAAGCTTCTATTTCTGTCTTTCTTCAATGATTGCTGCCTTTTGGCCCTCGTTTTTTGCCCAATATGGTAACAAATCTAGAAGCTAATCTAGAAGCTAGTATAGTATAATACATAAAATGCATACAGCAGCCAAAAGAAGCCAATAACGATGTTAATATTCACGACAAACTAAGCTGAAAATAATATAAGACGCAATGTATGCCCAACATGAAGGTTCTTCATTCTTCATCATATATTTTGGAGTCGCTATATTCCATGAGACGAAAAAAATATTGACTGAACTCCTTCCGTCTGCAGTGTGCAGCCAATAGATCCTCCAAAAGGTATGGCCTTTGTTCTATTTTCATACGGTCGGAATCTAATCTATCCACAAGTCGTGGCCACTCATCCCAGGCCTTTCTATCATCAAAGTACTGTCTGATATAACCGCCCTCGTAGTAGATGCATCCAGGTCGAACTGTCGGGTGCATTCTGGTGTCGACGGAGATACACCGTTTATAACTGACGAAGAAGGCACGACTGCCAATGTTGACGGCATGGAGAGAGCGGCTCTCAGTGTCCACACGGTACACCAATGGTTGACCTTCCTCCAAATACCTGTTGCCAGGGCTGCCGCCGAACAACACAAGCAGCAGATCACCATCAGACTCCACAAGGTAGAACCTGTCAGTTCCAAGTTCTGGAAATGAAAATAGTGTCTCCATGTTGATAGTGCTTGCGCGCTTCTCCAACTGGACATTGTTGGTGCACACTAATGTTCCGAAATCAAAATTGTTCACAGATATTGCATACAATTCACCATTGAACGGGGTAAGGCAACGCAGAGAATCGTCCTCGATCGAAAATCTTCCTTCTCCCCAATCTTCTACATCTATATCCTTAGTAGGAGAGCTCTCATCGACCCAAGCAATTTCATTTCGGTAACCTGTGCAAATGAAGACCATAGTCGGAGACTTCATTACAGCGACTGACTCCACAATCATAGATGGCATCTGCGCCTCAAACGTAGCGTTCAATGTCTTTGTGAGTGGGTTCAGAAGCCGTATCTTGTGCGGTTGGTTCCTCTGGGCAAGCACGATGACGCCACGGTAAAAGCCGATGAAGTAGTATCTAAAAGGGAGTTGATGAAGATAACATTCAGCACTAAGATGTTTACGATTGAAAATAAAAATAGATTAACTCTATAGATATGGAGGAATTTGAACCTTGCATGAACTTCCGTTAGATCGATGGTGACGTAGCGGGATGTGCGGAGGTTGAGGAAGGAGAACTCAGCGGCGCGTGGAAGGGCGTGTTCTACCAGGATCCATTCGTGCAGGTGCACGTCGGGCTCAGGTAGATCTGAGCGCCAATTTATACAAACTTGCCTCAAAGCAGCGTAGGTATCCACGTACTCCTCGTTCGCCAATAAGCAGTCGCCGATCTTGTGAAGTGGTCCGTCACCCTTAAGAGAGGCCCAGTTCACGGAGGCGCCGCGCTTGGATGCGCCGCCCTCGGATGCGACGGGCTCGGAGGCGATGGGCTCGGAGGCGACGGGCTCGGGGGCGACGGCCGCCGGCGCATTCTTCTTCTCCATCGCCGGCAGGGGAGCGCGCGTAGGGCGGCTGGGGTTTTTTTGAGAAGGTGATGGGACGTGAGAGGCGTGGTTGCGTGCGTGAGTTATGATGAGACTGTGTGCAGAGGGAGGGAGAGGGGCTCTGTACTGGCAAAGTGACAGTTCGTCTCAGCAGTTGACGTTTTGGTCTCAACACGCGCACCGCGCGGCTAACCGCTGCTCACCGCGACACGCGTCCGTGGGACTACACGTCAGCACCGTTACGTGTACTCAGTTCTACCCTCGAATCTTACACTGGAAAAATATCTGTACTCAGTTTTCCCCTCGAGTACTAATACTGCCTAGTGCAATATACTCAGTTTTACCCTCAAGTGGCTGGTCAACAGAGAGTCAACAGATGGGATTAAGCCATCTAATTGAGTCATTTCATGCGCAAAAAAAATCAAAAAAATAAAATCATAGTGCCTCCAACTCATGCGCAAAATAAAATCATAACAAACATATATAAATCAAGTTTTCACACAAATGGCCACTTCTGAAATCACCAGTAGCTATGAAGGTTCATGGCTTTCCACTCAAACCCCTTCTCAAAACATCTATACCCAAAACATAGTTTGTCTGAATGAGGCCATAATTTTTACACTCATGTATATTTGAATTGCTAATACTTTGAGGTAGGCCAACATGGGTTTCATTGTACAAAACATGTGTTTTTCTTTTTCTAAATCTCTTATTTGAATTCCTTAGCCTGTTTACTATTTACTTGCCCTTGTATCCTTGATACTACTCAGTTTTACCCTCTCCCTTCTCACAGAAGCCCAAACTTGGCCTGATTGGTCGAGCTGTTGTCACACGGATCGTGCCCACCTACCGTCGATCCTATGATCCAACGGGCAGGATCGTGCCACCCTCTCTCTATCTGTCGGTGGCAAACTACTACCCCTCTATGTATGCTAAATGACGAGTTTGCCACCGGATTCAACAAGTTGGGTAATCACGAATTTCTTTTAGGCATTACTTTTCACGGTAAAATGATAAACTATCACGAATTTCCATTTCTTATAGGCATTACTTTTCACGTTGAAATGATAAACTATCACGAATTTCCATTGCTTGTAGGCTTTACTTTTCACGGTAAAATGATGAACTATCACGAATTTCCATTTCTTTTACGCATTACTTTTCACGGTAAAATGATAAACTATCACGAATTTCCATTTCTTGTAGGCATTACTTTTCACGCTGAAATGATAAACTATCACGAATTTCCATTTCTTGTAGGCATTACTTTTCACGCTGAAATGATAAACTATCACGAATTTCCATTTTTTGTAGGCTTTACTTTTCACGGTAAAATGATGAACTTTCACGAATTTCCATTTCTTTTAGGCATTACTTTTTTTGTTGAGATATAAAACACCCCCACAACGGTCATCTCCTCCTTAATTTATTGTGAAAACCCCACAATGGTCATCTCTACCTTAATTTATGGTGTAAACCCCACAACGGTCATCTCTCCCTTATAAACCCCCACAACGGCCATCCCTCATGTCAATAGGTTCTGTCTCTCTCTTCTTCGTTTCTGCCTCTCTCTTCTTCGTTCACATACACTTGATGTCTTGATCCATTGCCATGGCTTCCACATCTCGGACGCCGACCGGAAGGGGAAGGGGAAGGGGAAGGGGAAGGGGAAGGGGCGGCCGGGGTGGTGGATCATCATCATTGCCACCACCACCGTCAACACTGCCATTGATCATAGAGGAGTTCTTCATCACCATCTATGAAGACCCTTTGGCCAAGAAGGTACGTACGCGTTCCCACATATATGATGCATATGATTAATTATGTGCATGTTCTAAAAAACCTTTAATTTATTTCTTTGCAGGCACTCCCACAAAAGTTTGCGGACTATCTTGATGGCCAGGAACCCGCAAAGGTGTATCTGCGAGCAGCTGACTGCGGTCCTCGTCTCTGGACCGTGGAGGTCCTATTTGACGGACAAGGCCGGATGTACCTCGACAAGGGCTGGGAGAATTTCACCATCGCGCACGGTGTGGATTTCGGCTGCTTCCTACACTTCAAATATGAAGGCGATTATGTGCTCACAGTGAAGGTGTTCGATGGAACAATGTGCAGGAAGTACTACTACACGGACGACGAAGATACTCACGATGAAAGCGACGATGACGTGAAGCCATGCATCTAAGGGGATTATGACCAAGAATATATATGTAGCTTCATATGCATCGATTTATAGATCTAGCTATTTTCTATATATTATGCATGTAAAAATAATAGGAAATCGCAATTTCCACTATGATTCGAGCACCACAGCCTCCAAACGATGCCGATGCCGATATCGGCATGGTCAGAACGGGTATGCATGCTCGCCGCCACTGCTAGGTCACCGTCGGGATGCACCCTCAATCCCGTCCCCTCATTCGATCACTGACACACCAGAGATACCGCCGAGGCCAATGACGAACGTACATGTTGATGCCAATGCCGAACATGCACGCCGCTGTGGGCACGGCCACGCTGCCCCGCTCTGCTGGACGCCACAGACCACCGCGAGGTCGTTCCCTTCGCCACCACACTCCCCTAGCACCTATCTATACACGCCAGAAAGGAGAGACACTAGTTTTCTCTACACTGCTCGCGTTCGTGTCCGACACCGTCAGTCAAAGTGTTGAGGTCATCGTCGATGTCCTCGACCATTTCTTCTCTTCTTTGCATGGTTAAACGCATCCAGATCATATCTATCTAATGCGTCTGGTCTCGCCTCATGCAGTTCTTTGTGGACGTCGATCTCATTTCGGCACCCCGCAGGCCACCTCCTCCATGCCATCGCTGTAGAGCTCCATTTAAAAATCTAATCCTACCCGTGTATTGCCCCTTGTATCAGCGTCATGGCCCCACTTGTCATTCGATATACCGAAGCCCCACTCGTCCGCGTTTTGGTCAGGGATACGGCGATGCTTACGGTCAAACAACGATGGATGCTCTGACGTGTCTTTGCGGGCTCTACGTGGCCCCGCTAGTCAGCAGTTAACGGTCAAGGGTGTTCAACCGTCGGGCAACCGGCAGTTCCAGCACTGGTGACGGTTTCAGACAACGGCTTGGGGAAAACTGAGGAAAAACTAAGGAGCTGGGGAAAACTGAGTACAACTAACGAACCAGGGGCACGAAAATAGAAATCCCTAAGAACTAAACTAACACAATGTAGTGTTAAGCTGGAACTAGAGCATAAACAAAGCATATTAACAATTATACTAACTCCATAGATTGTTAAGAAAGAATTTGGAATATCAATAGAGAATAGTAACAACTGAACAAACACAATGCATTTTTCAATAAAACATAGAACATAAAGAAAGCATATTAACAACTATACTAACACAATGGATTGTTAAGCAGGAATCTAAAACATAAACAAACCATATTAACAACTAAACAAACACAAAGCATTATAAGTAGGACTATAATTTACAATGAACGGAGCATACTAACAAATAAACTAACACAATGTATTGGTCAGCGGGAATCTAGAACATAAATTGAGCATATTGATACGTCTCCAACGTATCTATAATTTTTGATGCTCCATGCTTGTTTTCATACTATTTGCCTATTGTTTCATTACACTTAGTGGCACTTTTATGCATTTTCCGGAACTAACCTATTAATGAGTTGCCACAGTGTCAGTTTCCTATTTTCTGCTGTTTTTGTGTTTCAGAAGTGATACACAGGAAATATTCTCGGAATTGGACAAAAAAAGTTCCTAAAGTCTTATTTTACCCGGAAGCTTCCAGAGATCTGAAGGAGAGACGGAGGGGGGCCACCAGGGCCCCACATGTAGGGGCGGCATGGCCAGGCCCCTGGCCGTGCGGGCCCCGCGTGAGGGCGCCTAGCTCCTCCTCTGACGACGCCCCTTCACCTATAAAGACCCCCCGACGGAAAAAACCTAAGTACCCGATCAGATTTCCAGAACACATCGCGATCCGCCGCCACCGTCGACCCGAAGATCGGGAGGGTCCAGAAGCTCTTCCCGGCACCCTGCCGGAGAGGGGAATCGCCACCGGAGGTCTTCTTCATCGCCATGCTTAACTCCGGAGCGATGAGTGAGTAGTCTACCTTGGACTATGGGTCCATAGCAGTAGCTAGATGGTTGTCTCCTCCACCATGTGCTTCATGTTTAGATCTCATGAGCTGCCCTACATGATTGAGATCACCGTTATGTAATTCTACATGTTTGGTTTGTTGGGATCCGATGAATATTGGTGTTTATGATTAAGTTGTTATACTGAATATTATCTTTTGTTATCTCTATGTTGTTTATGATCTTGCATGCTCTCCGTTGTTAGTAGCTATCTTGGCCGAGTAGTTGCTAGTGACTCCAAGAGGGGGTATTTATGCTCGATAGTGGGTTCATGCCTCTATTTCACCTGGGGGAGTGACAGAAACCTCTAAGGTGGTAGATGTGCTGTTGCTACTAGGGAGAAAACAACATTCATATGCTCAAGGGCATATGCTTTGTTTACATTACACACTTTGCTTAATGCAATTATCTGTTGTTCGCAACTTAATACTTGTGGAGTTCTCGGATTGATTCGCCACAAGTGGATTATTAGTCATAGATGCAGTTGGATGGCGGTCTATGTATTTTGTTGTAATGCCCAGAGTAAATCTCATAGTGATCTTCTTGACATATCACGTTTATCTTTATTCTATCAATTGCCCAACTGTAATTTGTTTACCCAGCATGTGTTATTTTATCTATGGAGAGACACCACTAGTGAACTGTGGACCCCGGTCCTATTTACATCATATTGCTATCACCTGTTTACTTTACTTGTACTGTTTACTTTACTCGCATACTATATTGTTTTCCACTCGATACGCTCATAATCTTTGTTTCAAGCAAACCGGTGAGATTGACAACCTCATCGCAAGTTGGGAAAAAAGTACTTGGTTGTGTTGTGTGCAGGTTCCGCGTTGCTACTGGCCAAAGACGAGTCAACAAGTATCGTTAACGGCGCCCTTGTTGGAGTGTTACTAAGCCAGTCCACATCACCTTCAGTCGTTTGTCTCTCCTCTTCAAGATCGACATACCTTGGTTTCTTAAACTGAGGGAAAACTAGCTGCTATACTAATCATACCTTCTTCTTGGGGTTCCCAACGGGCTGGTTATCCACCACGCACAAGGACTGTCTGCTCCCACGTCAACCATACACCATCAAAGGGATCACATATCAACAACTAAACTAACTCAATGGATTGGTAAGCAGGAAGTAGAACATAAACATAACATATTAACATCTAAACAAACATAATGCATTTTAATTAGAATGTAGAACATGCAAAAAAGCATATTAACAACTAAACTAGCACACTAGGTTGGTACGCAGGAATTTGGAACATAAACCAAGCATATTAACAACTAAATTAACATAGTTGATTGGTAATGAATTTAAAACATAAACAGACGATATTAACCCCTAAACTAACACAATGGATTGTTAACCATGAATTTAGATCGTAAACAAGCATAATAACAACTAAAATAATGCACTAGATTGTTAAGGAGGAATTTGGAATCTTAAACAGCGCATAAATAAACACATTTCATTGTTAACTGGCAGTAATTACAAAGATCTATGACAAGGTTTTACCCTAAGCAGGGTGGGATTGCTTACTGCCAACGGTCACATCCATGCCGCCGGAGCTAGTGTTTGGACTCCGATTCCACCTTCTCGCTACCTCCTTCTTCTCCCCCTCATCCACCACGGAAGCCTCCACTTCTCTCTCTAGGCACTGGGCGGGTGATGCATGTAAAATGCTTCCATGAACTTCATAGTTTATTGGAACATATTGTTTTATATTTGATGGTTTATTGAAGTTCTGGACATGTTTTCATTGATTTTGAGGATTTTCTGAACAATCCCCTTTATTTTTATTTTAACTCTGTTGTAACTCTGCAGAATAGGAAACCCTATTTTGCATATTTTTGAGTTTCAGGAATCTTCTGAATGTCAACAGACCCAATCTTTTTACCACGTCATTTTTTCAAGGAAACGAAGATCATCAGAAAAAGAAGTCAGCGAGGAACGCCACGAGGGGGAAAGAGCACCCACCACGCGATCCAAGTTCCTAGCCATGTGGTGGGGCCCAACTTCCACCATGTGGGCCCTTTTGCAACTTAATTTGCCTCCATGAAATCATCTTGATCTAAAACCAACTATATATAGTGGCGAAGCTCTCGGTAGGGCCGAGCCGGGAGGCTGCCCTACCTCAATTCTAGAAGATTTTTTGTGTATTAGGTATATGTATTCTGGTCTATCTTGTTTGATTAATAAAAAATGAAAAACCTAAAAATAGTTGTTGGGCCATGATGCATTGCCTATTGGGCTGCCTCGGTCAATTCGTCGGGTATGCAACTACTCGTTCGTGTCTCAGAGGCGGACGATTCAGCATGAGAGGAATCGAGGGACCCATCAATGTGCCTACCGTCTGGCGTTCATCAGCTAAACAGCAAGATCCTGGTGCGAGGCGATCATCGGCTGAACGACGGCGGGTGGGGCGCTTCTCGTGTTCTCTAGTCATGCTGATAATTTATTTAATCCATCCTCTTAGGAAAACCATAAGTTTGTTGCGATGTTCAGCTAAAAATGTAAACATGTTTCTTATTCACAGACAAGGACAAGTGTTAGGCTCGATATCATTGCTTCAAATAAATATTTACACTGACTATATATATGCCCTCCCCCCTCGCTATTTTGTGATGGTGGCGGCAGAGAAATAGAGACTGCACAATACAGATCTGCAAACGTGAGAATAGGAGGGGAGACGCTGTTGGAGCCGCTCCTGGTTGCCCCTTCGCTCCATCGGCATCATCTCCTTCATCATCATGATGAAGATGGAGTAGTTCATCCTTGGACTATGGGATTATGGAAGTAACTTGTATCAATCTCTCTATTGTGTTTCACTAATAGAGTCATATGAGCTCCTTTTAGGATTATGATCATATTTGTATTACCCTATGGTGGATCTTTTATTATTGAGATGATTTATGAGATGCAAATTGATAGTTGCTCTTGATGTATTGATAGATGTATATGTTACACCATTCTTGTATGCTTCTTCTGATTAAACTAGCAAGCTAGGTTGCGTGTTGGAGATGTGTGTATTAGTCATAGTAATCTTGTGGTATGCATAGAAAAGTGACATAAATTTTAGGTGTTGTCATGGTTTTTACCTTTCTATGATTGCCTCACTGTGGAGAATGGAATATTTAGGCTTTATGTCGTCCAGTAACAAAAATGATAATATTGTTAGCTCAAAGGTAGCATATTTATGTTCAACATCATGTTAAACAACTTAAGACAATACTCTGTTGGTTCTTAAATTTAGCTTGAGGAAGTTTTCCCTTGTCAAAGAAGTATTAGGGAATTGTATTGCATCAACTATATGCTAGAACGTGATGCCCATGTGCATGCTTACCAAGGACTTCTTTTATGTTTGAATGCTCTTAATTTATCATTTGTTATATCTTCACCACCATGTTTGACCGAGAGAGAGAGATCAACTGATACCATGATCCCCAGTCCATTTTTAGCCATAAGAAAACATTCTACACTAGTTTGCTTGTCATTTTACTTTTAGTTCTTATTAATCCCAAAAATAAAATAAAAATACCTTTACTTATTACTTTTGTTTTGTGAAACTTGCTAGTTGTGAGTGTCTAACAACCACTCCAGTTAGTTGGGGACACAAAACTGTAATTTACTCTTGCGGGTTGCTTGAAGAGTACAGAAGGAAGAACCACCAAATTCTCTGAAAGTTTGATATAAACCCTCGAGCCACCCTTGTGGGGAAAACTTCTCTTGTTGCATCACTCTGCGCTTGGAGTCCCAACAAGTGGAAAATTTAGAGAGTAGTATTATTGTCATCAAGAGATATTTTCTAACGCCGTTGCCAGGAAAATTGGTTCTGTCACAATCTTGTTAAGGAGCGAATGTGGTGTAGCATTCACCCATGACAATGCCTATTATCTGGCGTTGTTGCCATGAATAGAGGTGTCGACATCTTGTAGTTGGGCTAAGAACAATTCTTGGGGAGAGTTCTTGTTGTGGTTGGCCTAGTTGTGAGCCTTGTTTGTCACTTTAGACTTTGCAATAGTTTTCTTTTGAGTTTTTGTTTTCTTGCTGCTTTTGCTTTTACCCAAAAACTCAAAAAAATAGTTATAGAATTTGTGTTTGCTTGCAAGCATGAATAATAATATTATCGCCACGCCTCTTGCACCTATGTCTAGTCCCCTTGAGCTAGATTACTATCAAGTAAAAGCTATTTGTATGGACTTGTTTGGTCAAAAGGCTACATATTATTCTCTTTGGCATATGTATAAGTTTGTTAACAGTTGTGAGGGATTCAGTGTTTGCAATGTTAATAATGATAGTATCAAAGTTAAGTTATTTCCTCATAGCTTACTTGGATATGCTAAAGATTGGGTGATTAAATGGCATAAAGACAATTCTTGGTCCAACCTTAAGTCTACTTTTATCACAAAATTTGGGGATCCTAAAGTCATTGCTTGTTGTAAGGGGACAGTTCTACCTTTTAAATAGTAGGAGAATGAACTTTTAGCTGATGCTTGGGAGATATTTAGAGTTCTTGTTGATACCAGTCATGGTCTTTCGGATTGGATAATCTTATATTGCGTCTATTGTGGTTTAGATGAGAAGTCCAAGATGTTAGTGGATAAAGGGGGAGATAAATCACTTACGGAGCTAACAGTTGGTATAGCTCATGATCTTTAATATGGCTTTCTTGTAGAGATAAAAAATTGAAGTAGTTTGGTGAGAGCAGGGATTGTAAACCCTTCATCTTTAGGTCCAAATATAAAAAAGAGGAAGAAACTAAAAAAGCAGAAGAAAGTGGAAGATAGTAGGCAAATAGAGGAAATTAGAATGTTAGATGATATACCAAATAATCCTTTAGCCTCTTTTTAAAAATGTACTCTTGATGAAGTTTTCTCTATTTTGCAAAATGATGCTTGTGATCCCACTATTAATACTAACCAAGCAGGTTTTAACTCTTATATTGCAAATCATGTTATAAAAGAAAATCTTGATATGTATCATAAAGAGTCCATGGTCCCATCTAAGCTTGGGGATGTTTGGGAACGAATGATCTATGTCACTATAGGAAAAATTACTTGGCCAGCTATACTTGATCTTGGGTCTAGTGTTTCAACTATTCGTAAATCTTTATGTGGTCACTTGGATTTATGCCCTACTAAAAATGCAATGTTAACTTGTTACTTGCTGATTTTCTATTAAGCATGCTCTTGGTAGAGTTGATAATGTGCTTGTTGAGTTGCATATGACTTATGTATCTATTGGCTTTATTATCATGGACATGGATGGTAATAACCAACTTTTCTAGTCGCAGGAAGGACCATCGAATGCAGCAGCATATTCTTCATATAGTATGAACCATCTCCATGCCAGGAATGGCAGCAGCTCGACTTTTTTTGTCAAATGTAAACTCGCAAAACTAATTCATCATCTGGCCCATCGGCAAAACTGTTTCCAAATCTGACCTATGAAATCAGCACAGTGGCATTGAAGTGCAAGTCGGCGTCATGCCATCATGTTGCCGGAGAGAGTGGAGGGGGCTGCGACACACTCCCTAGCACCAAGCGCCGATCGAACTTCTGAGGCAATCCGGTACTAAAATATGTTGGCGCCGAGTTGCACAACTTTGACCCCAACCGTACTAGCGCCGACCTTAGAGTCGGATTTGAAAATAATTCTGCCGAGAGGTCAGGGGAGGAATTAGTTTTGGCAAAAATCAGATTTGGCAAAGATATGCAGCTCGAGTAGTAGTTAGCTACAGGAGTAAGTGTAGTAGTACTGTTGGAGGCCGCCCTTAGCTTTTAGCTAGCTTGTCAGTCAGTCTCACAACGGAGCTGAGCTGAGATCAGGACATAACTGCTAACTAAACCCATTGAAATCAGTGGGACAGTTCACATAACTTCTAGATATAAATGTACGGCAGCGACATCAATCGTGTTCACATATGCATGACTGCATTGCATGTACCCTTGTCGACTATATATATGGTGCGTGCAGCCGTCCATCTTTCTCAAATAAATATAAAATAGTGAGGTCAATTTTTCATGTGAAATGTTGTTGCGACATTTTAGATGATAAAGGGAAGGGAAAAGTAGCAACGGTAGAAGCTTAACCAGATCCACGTACGGACGGGAGCTACCTAGCTAGGGACATATGGCAGACTTAAGTTTCTTCTCCTACGTACAAAGATAATTCTTTTTTTGTCTCATCCAAAATGCATGAAACCACACCATATAACTCAACAAAGACTTGAGTAATGGAATCTAATATGGGATTAAATCAATTAATTAATACGGAGGGTATCTTTTGACAATACAACATATATTACCTCCATTCCAATGACTAAGGCTTATGTTTTTCTAAAAAGTCAAACAATGTAAAGTTTGGCCATGTTTTAGAGTAAACCATTAACATGCACAATAGAAAATCAATACCGTTAGAGACATCATGCGATATATTTTCATATGATATCTATATAATATTACAATTTTTGATATTTTTCCTAAAAATTTGGTCAAAGTTTACTTACCTTGAATTTTCAAAAAAAAAAGTTAAGCCTTTATAATTAGAATACTCCCTCCTCCAATGAATAAGGTGTGCACATTTTTAAAATTATTTGACTTTGACCAAGAATTAAACCATGTTTATAAGGAATATTTCATATAGAGTTGGTATCATTAGATAATGTTTTTCAGTACGAATCTGACGGTATCGATTGTCTACTATATAATCGAGATATGGTTACTTAATTCTTTCAATCAATGTTTGTCTTAAAATATATGTGCACCTTTGGTCAAGTTTGCCTTAAAATACACGCGTGCCTTATTCATTATAAAAAACTTGCACTGTCTCAGGTAGATAAAGTCCAGAACACGATCACCTAGCTCACCGCATGGATGGAGCCGTATATACTTGGGTGTACAAATGCACTCCTATTATTATGCGGAAAAGCTGCATCTCTACATAACACTTGTATATTTAACAGTACATTCTTTTAGTCTTGTACACCCATTATCTGCCCTCTGCCTCCGCTAATGGCTCACCGTCACCGACAACAAGAATAAAGTGCAGTTACTTTCAAAACGCACATTGTTAGATAACGGGAGAAAAAAATAATTTTACAATCGAAGCACACTTTTGGAAAACGTAGGAAACAGTAGCAAAGCTAGCTTAGAATCTGTCTTAAAAGAAAAGGATAAGAAAGACGGTGGGGCTTATCGCAGTTCCTTCCATCAGATCAAGAACAGTAGCTAGCACTATGCACACACGCTAGCATCTAGCAGTAGGATTACTACATGCTACTCTCCAGACTCCAGTGGATTAGCTAGTGATGAGCTAGCCAAGAGCACATGGTACAGCAGCAGACACGCAAAGAGAGAAGGGGCCCTAGAGGCAGGCAGACAAGCCATGTTGCGTCACTTCGACGGGACAGTTTCGATCCCTTAATAATTTCTCTGGCCTTCTTCTCCGGCCCCTCCATCCTCTCTGCAGCCTCATGACACTCAACTCACATGCAGCTGTAGTGTCTAGGTTTATATGAAAATTTTGTTTCTTAGTGCTAATAACCTACTTTTCAAACCTTTGCAAAATGTAGTTTCAAAAGTTACCCAAAAAAGAGCTTACAAGTACAGACTAGAGGTAGATATTTGTGTTGTAACAAAATAGTATGCTACAGACCCTGTAACGTTTTTATCAGAAATTCATCTTTGCAGTTGTTCCAAAGGACACAAAAGGTCAGAATTTTTTGGATAAGGTTGCAACTTGCAAGGACAAATTTCCTTGCACCCTCTGCTTATTTCTTTTGTAATTTTTCAAAACTCAAAACTGTAACTTCTCAAAAGTCGGGTTTGTGCATGGTACCGTAGACGGTCTAGGGTAGCATCCATAGTGTATTAGTGTTAGTCGGTTAGTTCAGGGCAGGGTGATTTTTTATCAGATTTGTGCATTTGGCACACATGCTATACAATACAAGTATGCATCTTTTTACTGTTGAACTGGAGTTGGTGTTCGTGGTCGTTCATCCACCTCCACCTCCTCCTCCTCCTCCGTTACTCACATTTGTGATGGCTCCTACACGCACACGTGAACCACAACTAGAAACAGAAATGTACGCTTTATTTCGGTAATTTTTTCTTGCCGGAGTGTAGATCATCTCCATACACAGCCAGCATAGCCCAAACAAGGCCCTAAACTCGTGGTCAGCGAAAAGGAGGAAATCTTGATCGAAACCACACACAAACCTACTATAAGCCAACTAGAGCTAGAGCTATCTCCCTTGTCTTCCACGACAGCGACTTCCAACTGCTAAAGTTGTTTAACTGTCGACCAATAAAAAAGACGACGTTAAAGGATGGTAGATAATGTGGTGAAAACTACAAAGTGTTTGTGTTTTTGTTGCGACAGCTAAAATCGATAGGTATCCCACATGATATAGTACGTGATATGTGGACATCGAATTTGATGATGATGATCGATGGTGACGGCAAAGTGCAGAGTACATAGGGAGCACTGTTGATCCCACGTACGTGGCGACCGGACTGGCCATATGATTCAACACAGCCACTGCAGCCTATAGGTGCCGAAAGCTCTCTACCTTGTTGCGTGCTACCTTACCTACAGTCGTAGATAGAGATATGCAAGGAAAGAAATAGCATGCTGATTCCGAAAGAAAATGAGAGTGAGCTCTCTCATGTACCGTTCGTGCGTGCGTGACAGCACAGACCAATGTCACGTCGCTCTTGACGTGCCAACGTTACTAGCCGAGACTAAACAAAGACAACTGAAAAAAAGCTACTCATCTTTTGTTGCAGCTGTGTATAAATAAACCTGGGCCGCCTTTCTTGACAGCACGAGCAAAATATTGGCAGGAGAGTTTACATGTCATGTTCAGAAACAGCAAAAGGGAACGACAGCAGTATACGGTATCTACCTCTTCCATTCCTCGACCCTAGAAAATCATGGGTGAGAAATGCACATAGTAACCATACGAACCCAACAGCCTGCCTTGTATATTCGTATATCTGCGGTTATCAGATTCTCCTACGAGCAGACCCCCCGTCATGTCAGGGTGTTGGAAAGAATCACCACCTCTTCCATTTCATCTGTATCAATCTCGGTTCCTTTACCTTCCAGTCCACGCAATCAAATGATGGTCAATGCTACTGCCGCTGTCATTTGTTACATTAGCAAAGATCAACTGCTTTCGATGTTGGCCCTGGGTCCCAACCAATCAAGCTATACAATGTCCAGGCTCTGAGAAGTAATCCACTGGCTCAACTTCCTCATGTTGTACAATCAGACTCCTCTATTGTTGTTGTTGTTGTTTCTTTACCTACGCTACTATCCCCCTGTACCCGCCTATAGAAAAGAACATATGCTGCCGTAGTCTTTATACTATCCTCATTTTCAAGACCCTGGACAGAACGGTCGTCAAAATCGTACCACTTCTTTTTGCCCTCATGCTGCAAACAGAAAAAGTAAAGTCATGTGAGGATCCGACTTGAGCTTAAAACTAGATGTAAACCACTACTATATGTTGCTTCGCAGTTCGAGCAAAACATGCAGAGAGTAAAGACAAGTTATCAGTGGGCAAGTAAACACTTACATAAACATATGCAGTGTAGTGACCTCCTCCCATGCCACCATAATGGTTACTAACAGCATACAGTTGATAGTGGTTCGACATCTGCCCGCTTCTGTCGCGGATATACCTTGACAAGTCGAGATCATGAATTGGGAAGTCCACAGATGTCTCTAGCTTGTTTTTTGTGTACCGACTGTATGAGAATCTTTTTAGGTGTATGATGAGGATTTCTGGTAACCTCCAAAGGTCTAATTTTTTACTAGCTTGCCGATGTTCTTTACAACCTGGGCAATACCTGTGAAATAAAAGAAAGGGAACATGAATATGCTTTATGTTGGACATGCTTCTAAGTTTCATGTTTTTACTTCAGCACTGTTTCTACTTTCCGTTGAGTAAGAAACTTGGGGGAAGCTACACAAAGCAAGAGATTATAAACACAGATAAATGAGAATATCAAATAATTACCACATGTCCTCTGGGCCCAATGGTTCCTCCTTTATAAATGCTTCAAGGCATGCATATAGAGAGCAGGTTTCCTGTGGTCTCTTTGCAAATAGCACGGGCTTGAAAACCTCTGGAAGAGAATCCAAAGAATCAAGGTTGTATTGCTTGAGACCACTATCCTGCCAACTCACAGACACAAGCAAACGTTTCTTCGAGTTTGAAACTGTAACAGTTTGATCCATTTCTATTTTCATGCGCGGGTTTGGAAACCTCTCACTATTCAAGAAAAACTCCATGCCACCTTCAGTCATTATGTCAACCTCACCAGCACTATTGTCTATGCTGGAGCACTCAGCAGCATCAGAGCTCATATCGATGTCTGAAGTTTCGATAACAGGGCTGCTTTTGCTGGTTATTTGATCAGCATCCAACATATCATCTTTTAATACTCGGAATGGAGTCAGAACTTTTTGGAACAGATTGTAGATAGTACGCCCATTGATTGTGTCAGGAAGATTTGAGACAAGAGGAGTGCCAAAATTCTTCCAAGACTTCCTACCAAAGCTAGAGAGGGAGGACCTGTACATAGAAGGAAGATTTCGTCGTAAGAAGGTTCTCTCTGTACTACTTAAACAGACAAAGGAAAACCTATAAACGAATAGAGACCATGAAGGTGTGGAATCTATTTCCAACTGTCAAGTATCTAACATCCAAGTTATCTTTTCTTTCAGAAAAACTGATATCCAACTTTCCGATTTGCAGAAAAAATGATATCCAACTTTGGTACTCCACAATATAACAGACAAGGCAATTTTACTTACTCCATACGTTCGTTTTTGAACACCACTATAGGAGCATCTTCGCTGTCTTTTGGAAGTCGATATGCAACCAAGCGATCTCCATCCCTGATCAAGGAGATGACTTCAGAAGGTTCCTCCAAGTAGCGGATAAGAGAACCATTGTAAACCTGCATGCAGATCATCAAACAATAAGGAAGCATGCATGGCATATATAGTAGCTTTTGGCATGAGAATGATATGCAGTAATGGGTAATACCTCAGCAACCAAGAGGCGCTCATCATCTCTCAGTGAACAAGCATTGCTTAAAGCATCAATTAGTGTCTTGGTATATCCAGATTGTGTCACATTCACAGTGTAAGGACATGGCCCGCTAGTGCCATCAGTACTAAAGACTGTTACCGTCATTGTTCTCGTTGTGCTTGTGGTTGAAGGCAGGGGCAAAGATAAATACATAAACGGGTCGAACGTTATGGACACTTTCTTGCAAAGTGGGCAAACTAATGTAGACTTGTATTGGCCCTGTAAATGAAGCACCAGAGATAATCAGAAGTTGACAAAGCACATGTGTTAAAAGCACAGTTACTTTGGTAATTATGGTCAATAGGGAGCCCAACGGGTGTTAATTTGCCCCCCGGCCATGCCATGCTGACCACAAGAATAACCACATAATAGACTTCCTAGCCCAAGGTCTTAGAGCTCTTCTTGTTTGTTGAAGAGCTCCAACAAGTACAAATTGGCACTGTGGGGAATGGCATCATTGAGAATTTTACTGAATTGACATGATATGGCAGTGATTATGTGCTAAAGGTGCCCTAATGAGGCCACAAAGCTCATCTATTATTTACATATTTATGCAATTTGGGGGTGGAAAATGCAAAGATTCCACTATCTTAGGTAATACAAAAACAACTGCATAGAACTGTTGGCTTATGTACCTGAAGAATATCATTACCAGATCTCACTAGAGGGTGTTTTTGAACTTGCACAGTTCATTCTGCAAACACAAAAGTTATGCAGTGTGTGTTCCTTTATTAGTTTAGTATGTACTTATCTATTTTGCACACCCATGTAGCAATAGATATATTACCTCAGTTCCAAAACAAATGATGTTTTGGTAGTCTATAATAGCCTATCAAAACGTCTTAAATTTTGGAACATAGGTAGTACTAGATAATTCAATGTTCAATCTGAATCGGTTATTGGTAGGGAATTGATTCGGCATTGGTATTATAGCTGTTTGGGTGTTGATTAGTAGTGGGGATACCCAGCTCCACACTGACACCCGTAATGTTGTGAAACATTAACAGAACTATGAAATGGATTATGTATGTATGGAAAGAATCTACAGCGGATAAGCAGTAATTTCAAAACTCATCTGTGGAAAATAGAAGAGAAAGGGTCCAATTAAGTGTGACTATTTTTGGTTATGACGAGATGTCTGAGGTCATATCTTACCATAACCAAGAAAATACATACGTATAAAACTAACCTGGCAGGTATCAACTATAATGGAATCATTTCGGGCTAAATGGTTGCCCCAGTACTCATCTGCGACCTCTTCATCGGGACGGCCATCTGCATCCTTTGCTTCAGAATAGGGTTTACATTTGACACGATTCAGATCTTCATGAAGTCCATCCAATAAGAAAGCAAGAAGCTCCTACAAACAGCACAGGAAAGTCATTCGTAAACCAATCTTGGCACTCATAAACATTTGAGGGAAATATTATTCAAGTTTGCTTAAATGCTTCATAAATAAAAAGTAAAAGAGCAACGAAAAGAACCAGCACCTAAAAATATATAATTAATTAAACAAGCTCACAGGATTCTGTTGTTGCAAACTATTAACAGAAAGCACAGTAGCAAGTAACACAACTAGAAGGTTTAGGCTAATTGATTCTGAAACTGGCAATTGTAGGATCAAGTGACTAACACATTGCCAAACCATGACAAGAACATCCAAGTATTATTTAAGAAAATAAGAAGTTCACTAACCTGTGAATCATGTTGGTTATAGCCACCAAACTGTGGGGCGAAGCGTGCAAGTCTTGCCTTAAACTGGTGAGGTGCAAATGAGGTTCCATCAATAGCCCATATCTTCCTCAACAAATCTCCAAATGAATAAGCAAGCTCACCCTATTAAGAAGCATAGTCTAAATGAGCAAGGAAACAAAATAAAAATAAATGAACTATGTTTATGGTGAAAAGGAGACTTTTAACATACCTTCATCCCCAGTGGGTTACGGGTGTTTATTTCCTTGTGGTAATTTCCAAGAAAAAAATCAACTAGCTTTGAAGTATGAGCCAAGCACTGGACTGCACTGTTCATGAAACATGTATTCCCAAGATTGTCTAATCCTATTAAACCAGAGCCAACTTGTTTACAGATTCCCCCTGATGAATCCAGATCCATGTCCGTGATACTGCCATTGCTCAAAGCTGAGCTACCCATTGTTAATGCTAACTCATCTTTTTTCCCAGCAGCACCATTAACTGTAGGTTCCGATATATCATAGAACTGTATTTCTAGAGGCATCTGAACATGTGAACAAAGTGAGTATAAGTACAACATGCTACAGAACTACTCCATTACTCATATGAAGGTATGAAAAAGATAAGGACCGTTGATTGATGTCATTTCAGAACTAAACTAGCTGCCAGATTTATTATCAAATAACTTAGGGAGTAAAAACCTGGTGTTCACTTAATTTGGTCAGGCCAGCTGAGTCTGGATTAAGCTAGCACAAGGCAAATCATCTATATTTGGTGGAAGCCAACTCAATCCAAATCGATTATATTCTTATTGTAGAAGGAGGCGGGGTCCATGTGTATTAGTGATGCAGAGTTTACTACCTTCTTGCATGATTAAATACCAATATGCAAGTGGGTAAACATGCTAATAACTTAACAGCTATAGTTAGAACTTCATGCATCAGCCCAATTTAGTTGCAAATAAAGCGTTCAACACTAGCATTAAGGGGGAGATGGGTTATATTTAGAAGGCCTGGAGAACATGGGGTTACGTGGTAAGTATCCTTTCCATTTCAATCAGTTAAATGCTGCCCACAATTACTTACTAGCTGTGCACTTGAAATCAACATCACCTAATTTTTCATAGGACGATGAATATTTACTCAAGAGACCAGCAATACAATAGTATAGTGTTCCACACTCAAATAAAATTATGATGTTGCAGGAGAAAAGAATAGTGAGGAGCATTAATCTAGCTAATTAATGGTTTGAAAAAAAAGGTGCACTTCTAGCTTCATTTTAGCCCTCAGATTAGAAAAAGAGAGGTATAGATATAGATGTTACTGGCTTACTGCAACCAGCTTGGCTCATGACTTTATTGCTAGCATGGTGCATTGTTTACACACAACAAAAGCCCCAAAGACCACGAGAGAGAAAAAGAACTGTTTTGAGTATGTTGAAATAAAATACTCCCTCTGTTCACTATTATAACACCTTTTAGATATTTCAATGTGGGCTAGATACGGACAGAAATGAGTGAGCGTATACACTCAAATGTGTCTGGATACATGCATTTTCAAAAAAATCTAAAACGTCTTAAAATAGTGAACCGAGTAGTAAATAATCATTACTGGCATTTATTCAGCATGAAAAGCTAAAGCTAGGAGATGTATTAGTCTTATGCAGGTAATAAAGCACAAGCAATAAAATGGCAAATTTAATGGAGAAGATAATGACCTCCTGGTCAGAAGACCGTGGATCTTGGGGCATACGGTTCCATTCATTCATCAATATAAAAGTTGTTCGCGAAGAGAAATCCCATATGTGAACCTAAATATAGTAGACATGTTATTGAAGAAAAGTAACACAGATGTTTACATATTGAAGTGAAGAAAAACAAAAAATTACCGGCTCAGGATCTGGAACCAGAATCTTGTTTGCTCTTTTGAAGTTCTCAGCTGAATTGTCCTGGTAGGTTAGGAGTACAATTTAGAACATAGCAATTTTCGTCTGATACATCATAAAGCAAATAATTCATCCATGAAAACATAAAGATCCTTAACTAAACCAACAATACTAAGAATTCTTTCTTCAAAACATGGAGGGGGAGAAGATAGTGGAGAAATAACACATACCTTTTTGCTGATCTTCACC
Source organism: Dactylis glomerata (assembly GCA_007115705.1). Taxonomy (NCBI): domain Eukaryota; kingdom Viridiplantae; phylum Streptophyta; class Magnoliopsida; order Poales; family Poaceae; genus Dactylis; species Dactylis glomerata. Next base: position 868,284 of record QXEO01001064.1, on the reverse strand, counting down.
GTCAGTGCATTTGTACCTCGAGTTACGGAAACTCTAAGCATGATAGGATAAATATTTACAGATGCCTCGTGAGTAAGCAATACACCTTTGCCATTAGACTTTAGAGAATCCAAATGCCTAGGTGGGAAAATCAAGAAACCAATTAAGTTTAAAGAGAGATAATATAAACCATCAGAGCGATCAAACAACTGGAGCATAGCCAGGCAGGTATGCACATATTTAATAAACCAGTAGCCTCACTTTTAGGTGCAGGCGTGCAGCATGGCATTCAAATATTAACATCCATATTTTCTCGAGTATAAGCAGGAAACGTCTAAATGGTTTTGGACCCAAAACATTTCCAAACACAGCATAAGATCTTTTGCTCCCATCCACCAGCCCACGGAATCATGTATAGACTTGGGCGAAGTTGGGTACGTAACTTTATCCTATGACTTTAAACATGTGCATGAAGTGAACGAACACATTTCCTTTTCATCAGATATGGTAGACAGACTGGAGATGAAGCGGCAAACCCTATGGTAAACTCTCTGAGCAGACCATCCTTTTATTTCTCCCACAAAACCTATACTAGACAAGCTGGAGACAGGGTGATGCACTGATGCTAGCAACAATACAAATCACCCGTAGCAACCTCAGAAGAACCAGTATGCCAAAGTTTCGGTTGTCCCCTTCGTGCAAAATTGGCACCAAAGAGCTCGCTGGCTTGGTTGCAGACTGCTTTTACAAAAGGAATATATACTATGTATAATCGGTCTATTCACGGCGCCTAATGTTGACATTTGGAGAAGACACAATTAAAAACAATCACGGACCACTTATCAGTGTGTCACTAGTAAACCTGTCATGTATCATATAAGGTACTCCTTACACATCAGCATGAGACTAATCTCGTGGGCGCACGAGCCGTTACAATATCGACGAATTAATCAATCTGCCTAGGTGCATTCATTCTACCGGCGTACAGCTCAGTGGGTCAGTGGCACACGTGCAAGCGAGTAACAGACATAACCCTAAAAATTTCCGCAAGTGGTATGGTAACACTTACGCAAACTAGAATTTGCCTAATCACAAAATCACGAGCAATAATTAATGAAGCAGGGCAATGCAGCTGCTATCTACAGACTGCAGTACAGTCGGCACGCTACTCCGCAAGTATCAACCATCACGCTCTGATTCGATACTGGACACCACTGCCCATGGAGAAGATGCATACAACGCTATCAGACTCTAGAGAGACAATTCAATTGCAATGAAACAGGTGAGGCTGAGAGTGAGAGGGCCGGTTATGCTCACCAGGTACGCGCCTTCTCGAAGAGGTCGGCGGCCAGGAGCGCGTAGCTCCTGGCCCCGGCCTTGGCGGACGCGTCCGGCTGGAGGGCGAGGTCGTCGGCCTTGCGGAGGGTGAAGGCGGCGGTGTAGTCGCTCATGATGAGGCTGAGCACCTTCATCCCGTATGAGGTCGGGCCACCGGCGGGCGAGGACGCGTAGGGCACCCCGTTCACCTCGATCCCCGCGCCCTCCTGCGCCTCCCTCCACCACCTGCATTGCGCGCCGCGATCCGCCGTCAGATAACGCCCGGGCCTAATAGGATCAGGGAGGGGGCTAGGGTTAGGGTTTGCTCCGCTCACCGGTGCGGGACGAGGAAGACGCGGCCGTCGTCATCGGGCCCGGGGCCGGGGCCGGACGTCGACGGGGCGTCGCCGGCGGCGAGCATTCGAGATCCGGGCGGGCTGCGCCGGCGAGGATCGCTTGTTGGCGGGCGGGCGACGGATTTGGAAGCGCGGAGGGAGGAATCTGGTTTGGATTTGATTTGATTTTGTGCTGGATTGAATCGGGTGGAGAAGGAAGACGAGGGCCGGAAGAAGAAGGAAGGCGGCTATTAATGCCGACCGATGATGACGAGGAGTCGCTTGACCCAACAAGAGATCGAGTCGGACCGCGATCGGCCGCAGGGACACAAGGGAAAGAAGAAGAAGAAGGAACATGACTACTGCTAGCGTATAGGACTCCTGCTTGCGACAGCCTGGGCCCGCCTGCCAGCCTAACTCGCATATATTTCTTTTCCAAATTTTGTACTTCCTCTTACATTTTCTATATATAAATCTGAGAGAGTAATGGTTATAGCACATGTTTATCATGCAGAAAATCTCCGTGATGATAAATTTGGTATATGTGTGTGTGTGCGCTTGCCGAGATCCCAGGGTGCGCAAAGCCGGGGAAGATGAGCATAGCCGTCGACCACTCGATGGAGCTTAGATACCTTTTTAGGTTTTCATGTCTTATAATCATGCTTACTGAAATAGTGTGTGGCATTTTTTTTCCTCTCTCAAGATGAGAATATTCCCACACGATCCTTCTATATCCTCCCACCGAGCGCGGCCAAAATCCGCACCATTTAGACATGGGCGTGTGATCATGTGTGCTCACCATAGATCATGACGAACGTTATGACATAGGATTGGTGAGAGGTGTCGCGCGCTAAGGTGTCGCTTTGTGGTGGATACCCTTGTCGGCTTGTTATATCAACAACCAGGGTTTATATCGAGTAGTTGCACAACTGAGCGTGGTCGCAAGCGCCAACTGTCACCCACATCTATTATTTCTGGAAAACAAAAACCTAATTTAAGACACTCGTGTGGATGTTATCTTTTGTTTCGTTATGTGATGCATCTTATGCTTGCCGAGAGCCTAGGGTGGCCGCGACACGGGCTATAGAGGATAAGCATAGTCATCGATCACTCGATGAAGCTTTGATACCTTGTTAGTCTACATGCTTATGGAAATAGTGTGTGTTTCTCTCCCTCTCTCAAGATGCCTTTCGTTCACACGAATATTCCCGTGCGATCCTTATATGTTCCGCCATCGAGCGCGGCCAAGCTCCGCGTCTTTTGTCCATGGTTCATGATCATGTGTGCTCGCCACTGATCGTGACTAGCGTTATGATGTGGGAGTAGCAAGAGGTGTCGCTTTGTGGCGGAGCCCCTTGTTGGCTTGCTATATCAACCAAGCTTTATATCGAACAAATTGCACAATTAAACACGATAGCAAGCGCCAGCTGTTGACCACATCTATTATTTATGAAAAACAAAAACCTAATTTAAGCCACTCGTGTGTTAGTGTTGTCTTTTGTTTTTGTAATGCGATGCACCATCTCTTGGGTGTATTTATATGTAGAATTTTTTTCTTTGGCTTAGATACCTTTTTAGTCTGCCATATCTTATAATCATGCTTACTGAAATAGTGCGTGGTATTTTTTTTCTTCCCCTCTCAAAGCGTCTTTTGTTCACGAGGATATTCCCACTAGATCCTTCTACATCCCACCGCTGAGCGGGCCAAGCTTTACACCATCTAACCATGATGCACGATCATGTGTGCTTGCGACAAGTCATGACGAACGTTATGTCGTCGGTTTAGCGAGAGGTGTCGCATGCTAAGGTGTCCCTTTGTGGTACTTGTCGGCTTGTTATATCAACCAGGGTTTATATTGAGTAGTTGTACAATTAAACATGGTAGCAAGAACAAAAAAAACCTAGTATAACCCACTTGTGTAATTGTTGTTTTTGTTTTGTTATGTGATTTAGTGTAAGGATGTCAATTTTAGTGGGTATCCTATACTTGTATGGATAAATTGTAATATTCATTCTCTACCATTAAGTTATGGTAGGGCACGGTTACAATCCTATACCCATACATAAACCCATAACCTCAGAATTGAAAAGATACACGAACGCAACCTCGTAAAATGGAAAATGGACAGTTTGGGATTTAAACAAAAAAAAAATGATGATACACGTTCACCCGGGTATGCGGCAGGGCGATAGCACCGAGGTTTGTCGAGCTAGCGATCGATGCCGGATCCCATCTGCATTCAGCGCGGAAGCACGGCATCCGCAAACAGGATATCCTCCCGATCTTTCAGCAGCGGAATCGAATATAGTACGATACTAACTAGCACGAGGGAATTGAAAAAGTATACTCCTAGCTGGCTAGCTCTGGACGGGCGATGCTGCCGTGGCATGAGACGATTGGCTGGCCGCCGTGGCGTGAAAGGGAGCGCGGCGGACGTGGCGCCGCGTATACGCGCATGCATCGATCTTCCTCCAGCCCGTCTATTTGCGTACGGTCGGGCGACGTGCCGTGTCACGCCACACGCGGTCGAAGGAAAGCGACAGCGTACGCGGTCTCCCGTAGGCGAGTTATAGTCCGTAGGTATCTGTATTTTTAGTTGGGGTAGGAGTACTGTATTTGTTGGGCCCGTACGTATCTGTCTACGTCTCCCCCGGCTTTTTTTCCTGGACGCCGAAGCTCTCTACGGGCTTTGTATCTGGACAGGCTTGAGCCTCAAACAAAAACGCAAACGCGTGTTCCTTTTCCAAAAAAAAAAGAATAAGCCACTCCTCAAGTGATTTTTTTTTTATACAGCAAATACGCAGGTTCGCGCAGGTGTTGTCTTATAAATTTTTTAAGTTCATTCACACAAATATTTTAAAAAATCAACAAAACTAAAAGAGATCTAATAATTACTCCTATAAAGGCCGCGAGGCTACCCGGCCATACAAGTTACTCCGAGGGGCACATTCATCCTGAGCGTTGATTTCACCTGCGACAGTCACTTTTCTGACCAGCTTTTCACAGCGTCCGTTCGATCAGTCAAATTTTCTGGCACCTGTTTCTCCATTGGATGGGTCAATGACAGCTGGGCCCAACTGTGCCCGGGGCCAGCGAGCGGAGGCAGAGAGCATGCTCATCCTGGTCGACTCACTTTCCTCATCTGGTACGTCGAGCCCATGCTTTTCGGTTCTACCCGTTCCGGTACCCTTTCCAACGCTGCGGCTGGTCCCTGTGGGCCGTGGGCCATGTTTTTCAGTGGAGCAGCGCGTTGCTCGAAGGGTGCCAGTTATTTTCTCCTCCTTGTCTTTCCTAATTTACCGCTTGGGAGACTGTGCGCAGGATGCGAGGAACTGTGCGGAGGACACCCGCTCGTCACTTCCTGCTTTACATGTTCCACAGATATTTTTCGCACCCGTGACGCTGCTGCTTGTCCCCATGGGTGTGTGGGGCCTCCTTAGCGGTGGGGTGGGTGTCGTTTGTGCGGGTGAGCAGGCGCGCTCGTCCGCTACCTTTTCCTTTTTAACCGCTCGGAGGAGGCAGCATCGACGTGGTAGGGCCGGCGGGTGGACTTTATTGGCCTATCATCAGGAGGCAGTTGGGGCCATTTTTTACGGAACGATAGTTTCCGCCTGGCTCTACGTGTGGGCCTGGGAATGGAGGGGCCCGGATGTCGGTCAGCTGGGTATTTATCCAGCGCGGTTAAGGCCTGGGCGTGCGGTGCGGTCCTCTTTCTGCGCCCAGTCCTCCTTCTACACCTCTTCTTCCCCGATCTGGCCGACCCCGCCTCAGTTCCCCTTTCTCTCCCCTGCTCCTCGCTACTCACGCTTGGCGACCAGACGGAGCCGGACGGGACGGCCGCAGTGATAGGCGACACTGAGGGTGTGGTGCGCGCGGGCGGAGCCAGGATGGGATGGCCGCGTTGGCGAGCCGGAGGACGAGGTGCAGTAGCGCGAACGGAGGGTGGCAGGCGGCGCGCCGGTAGAGTCTCCGGCGCCGCCGGGGTGAAAAAAAATCCCTACCGCCTCTCTATTTCCAAACTCGACGCCTCTCCGGCTCCTGCGCCCACGACTCCGCCCTCGCTGGCTCCGCATGCCAGTCGTCCGTCGCGGAGACACTCGTCTCTGGGCCATCGCCGCCGCCGGGATCGACCGCGTGGCATCTGCTCGCCACCTCTGTTGCGGCGTCGGCGCGTCGCGCTCCCCGTCCACGGTGGCCTCATCCTCCACGCCCCAGCCCAGCCAATCACGGCGGCTCCACGAGCCCTCGCCAGCCACGAGAGGAGTGGAGGTGGTGGCCAGACACGCGCGCAACGGGGGGACGGTGGTGGCCGCAGCTGGTGGACAACGGGGGCTGCTTGCCGCCGACGGTGGGTGGACGACCGCAACCGCAAATGATGGACGCCAGTCGCCGTCGAGCAACCAGCAGCAGGTACGAACTCGTGTTATCGCTGGAGACGAAGCCACCCAGGATGGCGCTCGTAGGGAACTTCCGATGGAGAACTAACTTCACTGCATGTTTGTTGTAAACAGAGTTGTCCACATTAATCTGCTAATATTTTTAGGTGACATTAATCTGCTAATATTTTTAGGTGGATCTAATATTTGATTTGGACTGGTAAAAGCTTTGGTTGTAAACAGATTTTTTAATTTGTTTGTCCATTGATCGAATTAATCTTGTCTTGAAAAGGTTGGACTGCATTTGGCTATTTTCCATAGCTCTACCTGTCCTTTTTTCCTGAAAACGCTATACCTGTACATAGTAGTGTTCCTCCTTCAGAAAAATGATGATTGTATGTTGATATCTATTCTTATCAGCTGCGTGGAGCGATTTCTCTAAGAATGGTTTAATTGACCCTGATGCTCTGTATGTGTAGGTTTAGTTCAGAGTGTTCCAGGCAACTCATCTTGCAAGCCAGCCAGCTAAACATGACAACATCCATGTGGCATGGTGTGGTTGGAAATTATGCAGCAGTATAGGAAGAGTGACAAAGAGGCTCATGGACACGCTGGTGATTTTCACCTACTGGTCACTCGGAATGAGCTAGCTATATAGATACAGGATAAACTTAGCAGCTGATTGACTGCAGGTGTTGATGGCTGTAAGATCGTAGTGAAAGAGTAGCCTTGTCTAGCTAGGTGGGTCTAGGTGTTGTGTGTTGTGAGCAGTTCATTGAGACATTGACAACTTCTTGTAATTTGTTTACTCTTCTATGAAGAAAAGTTGCCTCAAATGTTTCTCCTATTCACGATCGTGTCACATGAGTCACCTTTGATGAGTTGCTGAAGAGAGCCCTCAGGTCAAAACGCTTACATTCCAGTGATTTTTTTTGGCAAAAAGGGGACAGGCCCCTGGTTCCATTGGAATGCAACCAAGTTACTGACAGGGTTTTGAGCAAAAGCTCAACAGCATAAATCTGAAAAGAAATGAACACATGACGAGACATTTTTCCATTATATCGAATACATATTTTTTGCAGTGCTTGTTTGGAATTCTCATGTTGCATTTGTCTAGCTTGGATTCTTTTACATGTTATACTAAAATCAAGAGAGTTGATGTCTTTGATCGGACAAGAGAGTGAATGTGAGATGCTCGTTGGTGATACTGCATGTGAACCTCTGGTCGAAGGAGAGCAGATTTGCCCTGAGTCATGCCTATATATTTTACGGTGAGTATACATCAAATTGCACGCTACATGATACAATGGAGCTTTTTTTTGGAAGATTCTCCAGCCATGTATATATGGCACCGAACTATAAAAAGTTTCAGTTAATGAAGAGTTTTGGTACCCTTTGCCAAAACCATGGTTTGTAGTATACTACAACGCTGAAAGGTAACGACACATTCGGTTCCATGGTAAATATGTTGGCATTTATGCTGACGGGTGGTCAATAGGTTCTCTATCTGAATTCTACCTTTGAAGCAAATGTGGTGATTAGAAATTTGACATGTAGTTTTGAGTTTTCCCTTCACTAATTCAGTATATTTTTATATATTATATGTATTCTGTGCATTCAATTGCAAAAACAATATGGGCATTATATCGATTGTCGTAACTTAGTGTAGAATCTCAATAAAATGACTATTCTATGTGGCAAGATACTAAGCAAATAAGTATAGGTATATGCATATAGCAACATGTCGGAGCCAAAACAAAATAAAACTGACGATTTAATTTTGGCCTCATGCCGCCAGTTGCGCCAATGGCGCAATGGGTAATATGTAATATTATTTAGTATCTGCAGTTAGCAAGTACCATAAAACTCCAATGTTTTTTCTATGATTCTCCATTAATCAATCCTTCCTAACTACAAAAATGGCACTATTTTATATTATTTCCTATATTTGTGCTGCTATATGATTGCATATATCCTGGTAGTTCAAAATTGCTAAAACTTATGGCTACGCTTTAGCCGGTTGCGCCAGTGGCGCAACGGGTCATCTAGTATACAAAGACATCAAAAAGAAACGAGCCAATGCATGCACCAATGCGGGCAGCAAAAAAAGAGAGTACACATGGTGACAAGGGTATAATCCACTCCCGGGGATATCAATCCGAACACCCCAGTAGTATTAAGTTGCGAACAACAGATAATTGCATTAAGCAAAGTGTGTAATGTAAACAAAGCATATGCCCTTGAGCATATGAATGTTGTTTTCTCCCTAGTAGCAACAGCACATCTACCACCTTAGAGGTTTCTGTCACTCCCCCAGGTGAAATAGAGGCATGAACCCACTATCGAGCATAAATACCCCCTCTTGGAGTCACTAGCAACTACTCGGCCAAGATAGCTACTAACAACGGAGAGCATGCAAGATCATAAACAACATAGAGATATCAAAAGATATAATTCAGTACAGCAACTTAATCATAAACACCAATATTCATCGGATCCCAACAAACCAAACATGTAGAATTACATAACGGTGATCTCAATCATGTAGGGCAGCTCATGAGATCTAAACATGAAGCACATGGTGGAGAAGACAACCATCTAGCTACTGCTATGGACCCATAGTCCAAGGTAGACTACTCACTCATCGCTCCGGAGGCAAGCATGGCGATGAAGAAGACCTCCGGTGGCGATTCCCCTCTCCGGCAGGGTGCCGGGAAGAGCTTCTGGACCCTCCCGATCTTCGGGTCGACGGTGGCGGCGGATCGCAATGTGTTCTGGAAATCTGATCGGGTACTTAGGTTTTTTCCGTCGGGGGGTCTTTATAGGCGAAGGGGCGATGTCAGAGGGGGAGCCAGGCGCCCTCACGCGGGGCCCACGCGGTCAGGGGCCTGGCCGCGCCGCCCCTGCATGTGGGGCCCTGGTGGCCCCCCTCCGACTCTCCTTCGGATCTCTGGAAGCTTCCGGGAAAAATAAGACTTCAGGAACTTGTTTCGTCCAATTCCGAGAATATTTCCTGTGTATCACACTGAAACACAAAAATAGCAGAAAACAGGGAACTGACACTGTGGCAACTCGTTAATAGGTTAGTTCCGGAAAATGCATAAAAGTGCCACTAAGTGTAACGAAACAATAGGCAAATGGTGTAAAAACAAGCATGGAGCATCAAAAATTATAGATACGTTGGAGACGTATCAAGCATCCCCAAGCTTAACTCCTGCTCGTCCTCGAGTAGGTAAGTGATAACAAAAGAATAATTTTTGAGGTGACATGCACCTACACAATCTTGATCATATATGTAAGCATCGGTGAGCTGGGATCATAAGAACTTAAAACATGGGCATGAAGATATAATCATGACAATAAGAACTTAGCAACCATGTTGTAAACATGCAAATGAACACAAACAAAAGATCATGAAAATGAAACAATGAAAGTCAAACGTGTATTCAAATCATAAGGAAAAACATACAAATGGTTTTCAGCTTGTCCTTCAAAGAGAGCAAAACATAAATGCATAGGACACCTTCAAGTTTAAGAGGGCGACTAGATACAAATAATTTAAGAACAAGTGAAACCAACAATATGAATCAATCAATGAACTTTGGGACAATGCATATCACACTAAGAATGACAACTATGCTCTCTTAATGGTGCATAAAGAAAGAAGGTGGTGACTCAACATAAAAGTAAAAGAAAGGCCCTTCGCAGAGGGAAGAAGTGATTGCAAGTTTTATAACCTTCAAAAATTATGGTACTTACCGGCTTTGAGCTCTCATTGCCCCCATCATAAGCATCTTGAATGGTTAAAGTTAATGCGAGAACAATTATGATGCATATGCTTGACAAATCATAAGTTGAAAACCTCGTGCCCCGTGAATACGAGTACCCAAACCTCATGCTATTTTACTTAGAGTCCCAAGCAAGGCTCTTGTCATTGTAAGTATATGCATATCATTGAGAACCGCCAATGGGGTACCTCCGTGCCCGATGACATGGAACAAGCCCACACCAAAATGACAGGACAAGCAGACAATGAACACCTCGACATCTCTTTTATTTGCCTTTTGTTTAGCTTTTTATTATGAGATGCGTCGTCGAATGTTCACCATGGGTATGCTGCAAATTTCCACCATGAATTATGCATGGCTTAGATTGGCGGCCTGGCGTTTCCCTAACACATATACAAACTCCATGATCCCCACAAGATTCCCAATTCATTTCACACCGCGGGCATCCATAAACAAAAGATCACGATATCAACTCAAATAAGAAGTGCAATGTTGAAAGCTTGCCCCATGACAGCATGGATGGGCTAGAATCCAACTTACAACTTGCAAGAATAACAACTCAACATAAGAGACCACAATGTCAAATTTTTAAGAACAGGAAAAAGTAAAGTGTGCCTTCCGGTTCGTGAGAGCTTTACTGACCGAATTTCGCATAACACTGGTAAGAGTTTAATTTGAAGAGAAAATAAAAGCAAGTCAAATTTACTTGGAATAGCAAATTGCTAGTAGGTATGTATGGTGGACACTTTGGAAAACTTTGGCTTTTAGGAGTTGGATGCACGAGTAGAGCTCATACTCAGTACAAGGCGAGGACTAGCAAAAGACTGGGAGCGACCAACTAAGAGAGCAATAATGGCCATAATCATGCAAAGCGACAAAGCGACATTAAAAGAAGCATAGGATGGCATCAAAAGTCAAAAACTAAATGATCATAAAGGCTATTGGCGACTTTGTAAGAGTCTAACATGTGTGAGCATGCGCCAAGTCAACCCAAATAAAGCATCAAGGAGAAAACCAAAATAATGCTTCCATACAATAAAAACAACGCATGATTTTTTCAAAGGCTCATTAAGCAATCTCAGTTATTTGAGACAAGTCATGCTACAGCAAAACCACTAAGCATACTATCAAAAAGACATCAAGCATGACATGAAAAAGCCTAAGCCGCAGTCTACACAAGCTCCTTCTTGTACCACTATTTTGCACAAAGCTTTTTCTCTTTTCCAACACCATTTAAAAATTTTATAAACACCTCTTTTGATGAAAACCAATAAAGATCAGAGGCAAAAATACACCTTGATGAAAAGATATGACAAGGTCTGAACGCAAATCAAGGCGAAAACGAAAACCAAAAGCAGTAGCAGAAAAAGAAGAACACTCGATTTTTAATAAGAGTGAAAACTAGAGCGTTCTTTGCAAATGAAAACGAGTATATCTCCTCCAAAAGAAAATTTGTTGGGGTCCAACCATTTATTGCAGCAAACAAACAAACTAAACCAACTAAGAAAACTAAAACAACTGACGCTCCAAGAAAAACACATAGTGCATGAAGCAATAAAAATATAGTGTTTTGAAAGGTGACCTGATATTTGCCGATGAAGAAGGGGTGCCTCAGGGGCATCCCCAAGCTTTGACGCTTGTACTTCTTGGATATTTCTTGGGGTGATGCATGGGCATCCCCAAGATTGAGCTTTTGTCCATTCTTCAACTCATCTCATCATTCTCCAATCCCTACACTTGAAAACTTCCTTCATACAAAACTAAACACAATTCTATTAGCAACATTAGTGTAAGCATAACATATAATCAACCTTCTTTTTGCTTCAGGTTTCAACTCAAAACCACCACATATATAGCATATACTACTGTAGCAACTTCCCCAAAAGTTCCGTGATTAAAAGAACTCAAAAGAAAGCGATAAAGCGGCAAACACAAATATTGGCAGAAATCTGTCAAAACTGAACAGCAGACAAATCTCGAATTTTTGAGGGGTTTTATGTTGCTCAAATCAAAAAGTGTTCAACTAACAAAAGTTTGGATATAACCTGGGGCATATGCACAAGAAATTTCAGGTCCAAAAGATATACAGATAATTTTCACAAATTTTTACGGTGCAGCACCAAAAACAGTTTCAGGACAGCAACATCCCCAAATCTTTACCTCACTCAAATTAGAGGCTTCTCTTGGCACAAAAACGAAATAAACAACATAAGGAGCGGTAATTACAGTAGTAATGACTTCCAAGAATCAAATAAAAGAAAACGTACTTAAAAGAAAACATTGGGTTATCTCCCAAGAGTGCTTTTCTTTAACGCCTTTGAGCTAGGCGCAGAAAATTGCGAATCAAGTAATATCAAGTGATGAAGTGCTAGTTACCTCAGTAGGCTCTTTGAAGGTTCCCGAAGATGATTCAACCTGCAAGTCACCCTTAGTGGAACTAAGAGTCTTACCAATTTTAAGAACATGTTGAGATTTAAGCGCAGAAACCTTGGGAACATACATAAATTTTTGCTCTTTTCCAACAAACACTTTCTCCTTCTTAAATTTAAGAGAAGAGAAGATTAAGCTAAGAGTTTCCATAGACTCCTCTAGTTTACCAATCCTTAAGTTTTGATTGTCATGAGTAGTGCTATCCTCTAAAATGGTAATTCTCTTACCAATATTTTCTATTAATTCACTAACGCGGCTAGCATTCTCTAGGATACTTGGCAAACTTTTCTCTAAAGAGCTGAGCTTTTCTACCACCTCCTCCAGGGTGGTCTCAGTTTTAGCAACATGAATAGGTGGTATTCCCACTAAACTTTCAATTATAGTGCATGATTTCCAGCGGGAGTACCCAGAAAATTACCTCCTGTAAGAGTATCAAGAACATACCTATTCCAACTGGATATACCAACATAAAAATTTCTAAGGAGGATCGTGGTAGAGTGATTTTTGGTACACCTATGATGAGCATTGTTAATACGGTACCAAGCATCTTTTAAACTTTCTCCCCCTTGTTGCTTAAAACTACGAACTTCTACTTCAGGATTACTCATTTTAACAAAACTAAAAGCATGTAAGTAAAAACAACTACCAAGGATTCTAATTTTTTTTGGGTTTTTGATAAAAAGCAGTGCAGGTAAAATAAATAAGGTAAAGCAAAACAATAAAACAAAGTAAAGGATGTGTGTGCGAAAAACTCCCCTCGCAGAAGTCTTCTCTTCCTCCCCGGCAACGGCGCCAGAAAATACTTGCTGGCGTGTAGTTGACGTGGGAGCTTCTTCTTCTTTCTTTGGAGGTATTCTTCTTTAGTCCCCGGCAACAGCGCTAGAAAATTGGCTGCTACTTGTTGATGGTGCCCAGAAAATTAGCTGCTGGTGCCAAGTTGATGTGAAGCAGACTGTCCTTGTGCGTGGTGAATAACCAGCCCGTTGGAAACCCCAAGAGGAAGGTATGATGAGTATAGCAGCTAGTCTTCCCTCAGTTAAGAAACCAAGGTTTAATGTCGATCAGGAGAGGAGAGACAATGACGACTGAAGGTGATGCGGAACCTGCACACACACAAACAAATACTTTGTCCCCAACTTGCGATGAGGTTGTCAATCTCACCGGTTTGCTTGAAACAAAGGTTATGAGCGTATCGAGTGGAAAACAATATAGTATGCGAGTAAAGTAAACAGTACGAGTAAAGTAAACAGTGCGAGTAAAGTAAACAGTGCGAGTAAAGTAAACAGGTGATAGCAATATGATGGAAATAGGACCGGGGTCCACAGTTCACTAGTGGTGTCTCTCCATAGATAAAATAACACATGCTGGGTAAACAAATTACAGTTGGGCAATTGAGAGAATAGAGATAAACGTGATATGTCAAGAAGATCACTATGAGATTTACTCTGGGCATTACAACAAAATACATAGACCGCCATCCAACTGCATCTATGACTAATAATCCACTCCCGGGGATATCAATCCGAACACCCCAGTAGTATTAAGTTGCGAACAACAGATAATTGCATTAAGCAAAGTGTGTAATGTAAACAAAGCATATGCCCTTGAGCATATGAATGTTGTTTTCTCCCTAGTAGCAACAGCACATCTACCACCTTAGAGGTTTCTGTCACTCCCCCTGGTGAAATAGAGGCAGGAACCCACTATCGAGCATAAATACCCCCTCTTGGAGTCACTAGCAACTACTCGGCCAAGATAGCTACTAACAACGGAGAGCATGCAAGATCATAAACAACATAGAGATATCAAAAGATATAATTCAGTACAGCAACTTAATCATAAACACCAATATTCATCGGATCCCAACAAACCAAACATGTAGAATTACATAACGGTGATCTCAATCATGTAGGGAAGCTCATGAGATCTAAACATAAAGCACATGGTGGAGAAGACAACCATCTAGCTACTGCTATGGACCCATAGTCCAAGGTAGACTACTCACTCATCGCTCCGGAGGCAAGCATGGCGATGAAGAAGACCTCCGGTGGCGATTCCCCTCTCCGGCAGGGTGCCGGGAAGAGCTTCTGGACCCTCCCGATCTTCGGGTCGACGGTGGCGGCGGATCGCGATGTGTTCTGGAAATCTGATCGGGTACTTAGATTTTTTCCGTCGGGGGGTCTTTATAGGCGAAGGGGCGATGTCAGAGGGGGAGCCAGGCGCCCTCGCGCGGGGCCCGCGCGGCCAGGGGCCTGGCCGCGCCGCCCCTGCGTGTAGGGCCCTGGTGGGCCCCCTCCGACTCTCCTTTGGATCTCTGGAAGCTTCCGGGAAAAATAAGACTTCGGGAACTTGTTTCGTCCAATTCTGAGAATATTTCCTGTGTATCACACTGAAACACAAAAACAGCAGAAAACAGGGAACTGGCACTATGGCAACTCGTTAATAGGTTAGTTCCGGAAAATGCATAAAAGTGCCACTAAGTGTAACGAAACAATATGCAAATGGTGTAAAAACAAGCATGGAGCATCAAAAATTATAGATACGTTGGAGACGTATCAGTCAACCTCACTGGTTTTAAACAAAAGTTGTACTGAAAATGGAACCAAGTTCCAAATCCCATTTTTTTTGAATTTTGAAAACAAAATCTATCGTTCATGACTAGGGGTTTGCGACTAAACTCATGGCAACACTCCTTAAATTGTAGATCCTTCGGTTTGCCATAAGGAGAAATAAAAATTCATTCCACTAAGTTGAGCATTGTTCTTACGTAATCCTTTCAACATCCATTACAAATAGTAACTGCATACAATTTGTTTCCAAAATAGCCACACCTTGTGGTGTCTTCTTCTTGTGCTTGCGGCATGCTTCGCTTGTCCCAGTTTACTAAGGTTCTCCAGTACTTTTCTCGGGGCATTTATCTGCATAATGTCCCTTTTGTTTACACTTGTAGCACGTGATCGTACTGAGGTCCTTCTTCATGCTACCTTGTGTGTTTGCTTTGTTGTTACTTTCTGGACATTGATCTGCAAAATGTCCTAGCTCCTTGCAATTGTAGCATAAAGTCTTGCTGTAGTCCTGCTTCTTCTTCTTCTTGGGTCTTCTATCTTCAGAGGTCCTTTCCTGTTGTTGGTATAATCCATCTTTGGCTCGTTGATTCATTCGTTGTATCGTGGGGTAAAGCTTGCATTCACTGGGTACATGGATGATTCCATCACATAGGAAACATGTAACATGGGCCATGGGGCATTCTCCAACTAGATGGCTTGTATCGCAGTAAGGGCACTGTTCACAACATCCTTTAGACATGTGTCCTATTTCTCCACAGATCTTGTAGGCTAGAAATGTTATCTCTGCTTCACCTCTTGGTTCCTGGCTACCAAGATTGCTTTGGGTCAGGTTGTCCTTGGTATTAGCCAAAATCTGGGGCATCATTTGTACCATTCAGGAATGATCATCCAGTACTTGCTGCATTCCTGGGGGTAACTCTTTACCATCCCCATTGACCATGCACTGGGTCATTACTTACATCATCTTAGCATGGGCTTCTACCATTTGTTGCATCACTTTCTCCATCTGAGGGCTGTTGTGATTGTTCTGGTGTTGAGGTTGCATCTGTTTGGGTCTAGGATAAGGTTAGGACTTAGCATAGATGAGAAATAGATAGAAGGGATCTAAAGAAGATTCCTACCCAAAACATCAGATCAAGGCAATTCATCTTACAAGCAACATCTATCAAACATTCATCACATCAAACAAACTAGTTCTAAACACATGAAAAGTACGATCATCTACAAATTGGTATGATCATAACGTGTATTACACAACGTCGATTATTAAAATTTCTAAATGGAAGTCCAACTAAGGCTTCTTGGTTCTCTTCTAGGTACATCCATTGTTCTGGTCCAGCTGCTTCAGTAGGTTGGTAATTTGCTCATCCTTGGTTTTGATGAGGTCTCCTTGAACACTAAGTTCAGATACCAACTTTTCCATGTCACCTTAAAGTTGACTTATGGTTTCCTTCAATGTAGTAGTATCCTCCTTTTCTTCTTTGAGGTCGTACTGAGTATTATGAAGTCTCCACTTGAGTCTTTCTCCAAGTTCCTTTATTGCTGACCAAGCAGCACATCTTGCGGAGTCAAGAAATGATGGATACATCTCGGAGTTGGTAAACATCCAAAGTCCCATCTTCTTGTGGTCATCTTCTATGTTCTTGTATAGGTGTACATTCAAGGTCTCATCTTTTTATGGGTACAACTCCACCTATATTCTTGACCTTCATCAATCATGGGAAATCCTTTGTAACCTGCTTCTCCTTGCATTCCCATGCTTAATATGAGGTTCTTCAGGGCTTTGGGAAATTCAGTCTCACACTTCAGAGTCATGATCATCACTAGTCCTTAAATAGGTGACACTGAATAGTCATGATCATCACTGGTCTTTTCATGATGGATTCAGTGAGGTTAGGCATCTAAAATAGAGAGAGAAGTAGTGTAAAACAAATGAATGGGATAAGTCTTACAAGAAAGATTCAGATAGATAAGTAGATAAGTGTTGTTTAGAAAACTGAAAAGAAGATTTTTGAGGAAAGAATTCCTAGGGCTTCCTAATCTATATCCAAACCTAGGGTCTCGATCCTACATGCCACACTATGCTCTGATACCATTCTATAGCGCCCTGCCTTTACCTAATAGCAGAACTCCTGTGTATCTGTGCCATTCCCTGAATCAGTAGATAGCACCACAGTACAAAATAAGTAATCACTACAATAGCATCAATATTACAACGTAAATCCAGTTACATAGGTCTTCAACCTTACGAGTACACAACATAAAGCATAGTAGCAATGAGCCTCCATCTTCATCAAGTGCCATAGGCAGACATGTTGGAATGTAAGCTCGAGATCCTACTCCTGGTTCCTTATTCGATTAAAACCTGCATGTTTGAATATGCAGCCCCAGAGGGGTGAGTACAACAACGTACTTGCAAATGACACATATTTGTGGCATTTGTGAAAAGACTAAACTAGATGATATCTGGCTTAGTGGATCTCAAAGGCTAATTTGCAGAAAGCCAATTTTATCCTATAACTTTCCAAAACCTTTTTAGCAAGATTTTATTTATGAAGGGTTGAAATAACTCTTATACATTACATACTAGCTAGGCATGTAGTTTCTGGGCAAAACTCAACATAGTTGTGAAACAACAGAAACCACCACCCCTCGGAATGTATGACCCTGAGCTTCTCATGTTAGTTGCTAGTCAAGTTTTAAAGCATTCAGAAAAGATGATGAGAATCTTCCGATCATTCCATGGCTAGAGACTCAATTGTCCATTCCGAGGACTCGGCTAATCGATTAGATTTTAACACCTTGCAAGGGTTGTGCACTTTCACCTTATCCTTCATTTTACGCCCATACATAAAATGAAATAAGACCTTTCAGAAAAAGCATTCAACCAAACTAGTCTGACCGTACCCCCTATATTTTGTTACCACCCCATGTCAGTACTCTTGGTTGAACCCTTAATCATACTCAATCAAGACAGAGCCCATAATGTCATAAGGCTGCACTGGAAGTACTTTAATCATGGAAGCCTTATTAATCTCTTTAATCCTGAGTGGCCGTCCCGAGCGGCATCCTGAGCTACACATCTGTCCTAGCATGTGCCCCAGGACCCACCTACTTCACTTTCCATCACATACCATTCCACCCAGGTAGTTAATTTTAGTTGAAGTTGTTAATTTATTCACAAAACAACTTAAACATGTGAACATAGCATATCATCATATTTTTCAAAGTATTTAGCATCCTACCAGGTGGTGTTTGAGGGATAGCTACTCACTACTAGGATCTAGCACTTTGTAAACAGTTGAACATTTGCCTATCATGCATTCTACTGAAAACACTAATACATAATAAAAGTAGGTAGAAGATATGTGTGTCACTTGCCTTTTTGAAGAATACAATCTTTCACTCTTCTCTCAACTAAGCTTGTAGCTCTTCACACAAACTATAGCACAAAATAACATAACATAAACATACAATACAAACACAAACATAATCAAGCAAGACAAACAATTGAAAAGTGTTTGTTTAAACAATTTAGATTATTAAGATATTGAGGTAGAATAGATATGACAAAAGAAACATGGATTGTGAGATATGGGTTTTGGATGCTAGTTGGGAAAGATCAACATGGTTTGAGAGAATTGAATTAAACAAGATGCAAGTGATGAAGTCTTTATGCTTTACCAAAGCATGACTTGAACTTAGAATAACTCATGTGAACTAGATCACATAAGTAGCAAGTAGTGCAACAACAATACTATTGAGTAAATGTGACAATAATTACTCTTAAATAGTAATTATTACACTTAGACTTTGGGTAAGTATCCATGGAGCATTGAGTTACTCAATTCACTCATTTGCAAATTGAATAGTTCAATGCATGGAAATAAGTTTAAGTAGGCATAGGATTTGATATGAGTGAATGACCTTTGGGAAATATGGTTCAAAGGTTCATTGAACAATATGAAGTATGATCATATGCTATGGTAGTAGAATTGAATCAATACCACAATAGCAAGAACAGGATCTATGATTGAGATAAATTCATATTCTACTCAAGTAGCACAATTGCAATTTTAATATATATAAATTAGACAAAATATGTTTAGATGAACAAAATATGGATCAAGGTGATGTCTAGATGTTATCTGATAGCTAGGTATGATCATAGGATTTACTAAAGTAGAAGAAACATTAATTGAAAAAGAAATTAGAATTAATCTATATAGGAAATACTCAAATTCTCATATTAGAATTTGAATAATTGTGAAGTGATTCAAGAAATTATGGAAGTGATGCTACTGGATAGCTTGCCGTAAAACAAAGCTAATGCAATTGGCATCATTCAAAAATAGATTTTTGAATTCAAATTATGATCAAAATAGTGATTTTAATAGATTTGAATGCACAAAGTGTGTGCACGTACCAACTTTGAATTTTCTTGATTCTATGATGTTCTACATGTTGAGAGGATTCCATAGACTACAGATTTATAATTTTTGGACACTTAGATCAAAAGATATGAATTAAATAAGCTAACAGAAGGGTTTAACTCAATTTGAAAATAGATTCAAATTGTGTACTGAACCTATGAATTATGAGTGCACTATTGGATTCTACAAGTTTCAAGGTTTCCATTGATACATTATTTGTTATTTTTCGAGTTACAGATCAAAAGTTATGAATTTCCTAAGATTTGATTGGAATCTGATTTGAAAATCAAATTTGAATCCAGAACAGACGCGGGCTCGACACGTAGCGTGTTCCTATTGGAGGGTACCGGTTCAGGCGGATTACGATTAGGTGTCGTAGGATGAAAAGAAGATCTGAGGGCCTAGATTGAAAGATACCCCATTCGTTTAAGTGATTCTTTCAGGGGCGTTTGATTAAGATCTAACGGGTGGGATTAAATGGGAGAGAGGCTCACCGTTTCGGAGATTAGGGTTTCGACCGCCGGCGAGAAATCCGGTGAGGGCGCACTGGTGGTGGTCTCCGACGGTGTTCTGGAGGCTTTTGGATGACGGCGATGCTACGACGGCCTTCAGGAGGACACGGCAAGCTCGGGTACGTGGTCCTTGTCCTTGATTGCGTCTAGCAGGGAGAGTGGGGATCGGCTGGAGGTGCCGGCGCGTCGGGCACACGTCGGCTTCGAGGTTCTGCAGCAGAAGAAAATGAGCGAAGGGCATTAGAGGATGCGCCGGAGGGAGTAGAAGAGAGTAGGAGGGAGGAGAAGAGACGAGGTTCACCGGCGACGGCGAATTCGGCCGGAGACGCTCGCAGTGGCTGCGGGGGTCCGACGAGCAATCTCATCGTTTTGACGACGTCTTGCACAGGAAGAAGAAAGGGGTTGGGGGAGGAGTGCCAGGGCTATTTATAGGCGAGTTTGCTTGAGGAGGGGGCTAGGGTTTTGGGGGCGATGCGATCGGAGGGCTGCGGGGGCTACCATGCTCGCGCGGGACTGCGGCCAGAGGTAGGAGGCGACTCTGACAAGCAGGCCCCGCTCGTCAGCGGGGGAGAGGCTGGCGGTGTACCCCTTCGGGGCAAAGGTGTTGCTGGGCCAGGGCCGAATCTAGCTTGGGCCGGTTCGGTTTCCCCGCGGCCTTTTTCATTTTCTGATTTCTTTTTCTTTTTCTATTTTCTGTTTTCTTTCAATTCTTTTGCAAATTTGATTTAAATCTTTTCAAACAAGGTCCTACAATATTCTAATAATCCAAGCAATGTTCTAAATCAGTAATCAAACTAGTTTTCAAAACAAAAGATGTTTTTAAATAAATTTTTTATGTGCATAGCAAGGAGGACTTGCTTGCATAAAATAATAGAATTAGGGGCTGAGAAACACTTCTTTGAAAATGGAGAAAATAATATTTGGTGAAACAATAATTGCTAATTACTTCTCAATCTTAATTCTAATACACAATCTTTATAAACCTTTTTGAATTTCATTCCTTTGCAAGCATAACTTGCATAGGTTTGAATAAAAGTTGAAAATAGCATTTTTGGATTCTTTCATTTTCTCAAAGATCTTCAAGAAAAGATAGATGATTTGAGATAGTTTTTCTAATATAGCCTTTAAAATAAACTCAAAAGTTTTAAATCCCTATGAATTTTCAATCAATGCACTCAAAACAAAAGCAAAAAAATTTCCCCCAAAATTTGATAAAATCTTGGGATGTTACAGTGAGTTGCGGTTGAGAAATATTAATGAGAAGTTTTATCATTTACTTTTTGCGCACTTTATTTTAGTTTGCAATCTTTCTTATATAATTAGTCTTGTTGATTAGTATTGGTATCAATTTGGGAGCATGAGTAATTTTAGTTGGTTTTGGGACACTTAGCTTGGTCAGTAGCAACATTACCTTGAGGTTTGAGTAGAAAAAGAAGGAAGTGTTAGTAGATATATCATTTCAGCTTTCCTTCATATTTGGCTCATAAGCAATAGTATTCTCAAGTTAAGATCGTTTGTACTTTCAAGTAAGTTTGCATGATTGTTCGTATCATATGTATGTTTGTTTGTTTCATGCAACTCTTATGCTTGCTACCCAGCCTTGCTAGCCAAAAACCTGTACTGAGAGGGAATACTTCTCGTGCATCCAATCCCCTAAAACCAAGTTACTTCCAAAGAGTCCACTATAAATTCCTATGCATGGTATTTCAAGCCATTCCAAGTAAATTTTCATGTGCTACCTTTCAAAAACCTTCAAATACTTCTAGTTTTATGCCACTATTTTTAGCTCATGAGGACGTAGTGGTTTGGCTTGTTATCTTCCATACTAAATTAAGTACCCCTCGACTAGGAAGCTTCATCTGCTCGTCATTAATTTTGCAAGGGAGCTGGTCAGACCATTGTAATCTAAAAAAAGAAAGAAAAGAAAAAAAGGGCACTCCTCCTTCGTTTGTGAAAGTTGGTGGGCACCCAATGGAATCGGTTAGCCATGGTTTGAGAAAGGAAAAGGTGGGGAGGAGTGCCAAGCTATAAAGAGCACAAATGTGCCAATTAATCAACATCTCAGAACCGCTCTCACTTGTTTAGTATGGAAGATATCAAGAACTCCGTTGCCAGTCGTTGACAAAAGCAACCACCTCTCAAAACAACTTTTACCTCTATTTTACAAATGAAAAGTTCTAGCACATGTTTAATCCCTGCTTCCCTCTGCGAAGGGCCTGTCTTTTACTTTTATGTTGAGTCAACCTATTCCCTTCTATCTCAAGCAAGCATTTGAGTTGTTATGTTTTCACTCATCCATATGTTGATCCGTTCAATGATGTTAACTATCTTCCTTTGTTTAGTACAATGCTTTTATCTAAAGGAATATATCTTTGAAAGCTTTCTATGATTGTAAAGAGTTTGTTTCGTTGAGCATATGGTTTTTGCTATATTAGCTCTGTTATAAAAGGCTCCGTTCAAAAATAAGTATAGTTTGTTCATTGTTGTCCGACCAAGAACTAAGGTTTGCCATTACCAATTATGATTTACCTTGTGCATCTTTATTTGTGGTTCTCTTTTACTTATTGCAAGTCTATATTATATGAAGGGAAGTTGCTGTCTATTATAACTTGTGCCTTGGTGAATGCGATGCTTCTTTTCCGTATTTTGTTTATCGACACTTCACTCCATAAACCTATGGTCATGTTTACCGAGTTTAGTTTTCGCTTGGGGACAAGCGAGGTCTAAGCTTGGGGGGGTTGATACGTCCATTTTGCATCACTATTTTGTATCATAATTTACTATTATTCATTGACATATTTCATATTTAGAGATGATACTTATGTTGTTTCCTCTGTTTTTACATGTTTGATGATTATTGGAGGACTTGCTACCGGAGTCAGGATTCTGCTAGAAAAAGGACCGTCAAGACACCATATTTTTGAAGATCAACAATTCCAGAGAAATATCCAGAAATTCATATAATATCAGATGACGAAAGTAGCCAGAAGGAGGAGGCGAGAGGAGCAACAAGGTGGGCTCACCACCAGGGGGCGCGGGCCCACCCCTGGCTGCGCCGACCTATGGTGAGGCCACCCTGGCCCACTACTGCCATCGCCCCCTCGCGTATATTGTCGTCCCCAAAAACCTAAGTGAGTGGGCGGGGCTAAGAGATAGACACCGCCGCCTCTGCGGGGCAGAAAACACCGAGAGAGAAAAGCTCTCCGGCAGGCAGAAATCTGTCGGGGAAATTCCTTCCCGGAGCGGGGAGATCGTCGCCATTATCATTATCATCATCATCACGCTGGACTTCATCGGGATCATTATCACCATCATCCTCATCACCAGCACCTTCATCTCCACCATCACCACGCCATCCCGCTGTAACATCTTGGGTTGAATCTTGTCAAATTCTTAGGGGAAACTTTCCCGGTGTTGATTACCTTTGTAGTTGATGCTATTGAGTGGAACCGTTGAATTAAGGTTTATGTTCAGATTATTATTTACCATTATTTCACCTCTGGTCATGATCCATATGATGTCTTGTGAGTAGTTCGTTTAGTTCTTGAGGACATGGGAGAAGTCGAGATGTTAGTAGTGAAACTATGTTGAGTAATATTTAATGGTTTGATATTTATATGTTGTGGTGTTATTCTACTAGTGGTGTCATGTGAACGTCGACTACATGATACTTCACCATTTATGGGCCTAGTGGAATGGATTGTGTATTTGGCTACTAATTGTGGGGTTGCCGGAGCAACAGAAACCCAAACCCCCGTTGGGAAACCATTGCACCAGGGAGCGTAGGATCTCAGAGTTTAAGGCTGTGGTTAGATTTATCTTAATTACTTTCTTGTATTTGCGGATGCTTGTAGGGGGTATAATCACAAGTGTGTATTAGTCCTAGTAAGGGTAGTACGCTAGCACAGGTTCACCCCCATAACACTTATCAAACCAATAAAGATTACTTAGCAGCATGAAGCGAAAGCTCTCGACAGAAACTCCCGTGTGTCCTCAGGAACGTTTGGTAATCATAAGTTGCACAACCGGCTTGTCCTTTGCTCTAGAAAGGATTGGGCCACTTGCAGCAATTACTTTTATTGTCTTTTATTTACTCGTACTTTATTTACTTGCATTACCAAATACCCCTGAAAACCTGTTTGCTAGTATTTACAGTGAATCCTTGATCAAAACCACTTGTTAACACCTTCTGCTCCTCGTTGGGTTCGACACTCTTATTTATCGAAAGTACTACGATACACCCCCTATACTTGTGGGTCATCATGGCCTGTCTAAGGATGATCGATGCCGCTACTGCAACAAGAAGGGCCACTGGGCTCGTGATTGTCGCAAGAAGAAGCGGGACGAGGAGGCGAACCTCGTCCAGCATGTCGAGGAAGAGGAACCGGCGCTCCTGATGGTGGAGGTGTGCGCCGTTGCAAGCGTGGCGATCACACCCCCAGAGCCGACGAGCGGCATTCACCTTGTCAAGGAGCGCGCCCACGTGAACCTCGGGCGTGTGGAGGAGACCAAACCTAGCTGGTACCTTGACACCGGGGCAAGCAACCACATGACCGGCTGGCGCGCGGCTTTCTCTGACATCGACATGTCGGTGCATGGCACCGTCAAGCTAGGCGATGGCTCACTCGTCTCCATCGAGGGAAAGGGCACCGTCCTCTTCAAGCTGAAGAACGGAGGGCACCGTGCGCTGGACGACGTCTACTACATCCCCAGGCTCAAGAACAACATTGTCAGCTTGGGCCAACTCGATGAGTCTGGTTGCCAAGTTCTGATTGAGGGCGGCGTCTGCTTCGTGCGCGACCGTCGGCGTCGCCTCCTGGCCAAAGTGGCATGCGGCCGTGGCCGCCTCTACATCGCCGATCTCAAGGTGGCTCAGCCTGTGTGCCTCGTGGCGCGCAGCGGCGAGGATCTGTAGCTATGGCATGGATGCTATGGCCACGTGAACTTCGACGCCCTCGGCAAGCTTGGTTGAGACAACATGGTACGTGGCATACCTAACCTGAATCATCCAGATGAACTGTGTGACAGCTGCCTGGCGGGAAAACACCGCCGCACCCCATTTCCTCGCGTCGCCAAGTTCCGCGCTGACAAGCTGCTCGAGCTGGTACATGGTGACCTATGCGGCCCCATTACGCCAGCAACACCCAGCGGGAAGAAGCTGTTCCTGCTCCTCGTCGATGATATGAGCCGCTACATGTGGCTCACTCTTCTGGAGAACAAGAGCGACGCAGCGGAGGCCATCAAGCGCTTCCGTGCCAGCGCCGAGCTAGAATCTCGGCAGCACCTGCGCACGCTCCGCACCGACCGCAGAGGAGAGTTCACCTCCGTGCACTTCCTCGACTACTGCGCGGACCACGGCATCAAGCGACACCTCACAGCCCCCTATTCTCCTCAACAGAATGGGGTCGTGGAACGTTGCAACCAGACGATCATCGGCATGGCGTGTAGCCTTCTCAAGGATAAGAACATGATGAGCATGTTCTGGGGAGAGGCGGTGTCTACCGCTGTCTACCTGCTCAACCGGGCGCCCACACAGAGCGTCACCGGCATGACCCCGTACGAGGCCTGGCATGGCGCACGGCCGGACATCACGCATCTTCGTATGTTTGGCTGCATTGTGCACGTCAAGGATGTCCGGCCACACCTCAAGAAGCTTGAGGACCAGAGCCGACCCATGGTCTTCCTCGGCTATGAGCAAGGGAGCAAGGCGTACCGCTGCTATGACCCTGTCATGAAGCGCGTGTGTGTCAGTCGTGATGTTGTCTTCAGAGAAGGCCAAGTGGAACTGGGAAGAGGAGCCCAGTGCTGGAGAGAGCAACACGAAATTCTTCACAGTGGACTTCCTGTCCATGCCTATGTCGGAAGGGAATGCACCAGCCACGCCCATGTCTGAAACTGTCACTCCGACAGGCAACATGACGCCGGGCTCCATCGCGGCGCCCACACCAGAATCTCCGAGGACACCACCACAGCCCACGCAAGTGGAACTAGCTTCGCCACCCACAAGCTTCACCTCCATGCTAGATGCTGCTGACAGTGGTGATCACCCGCACCGATTCAGAATAATGGACAACATTCTGAATGTCGGGCCGGCATATGTCCCTGAACCTGAAGAAAGTTTAGAGGAACTGCACCTCGCCACGTCAGACGAGCCCAAGTCTTTCCGCGATGCAGACGATCACGCTTCCTGGAGGCAGGCCATGCGTGACGAGATGGATTCCATCACCGAGAATGACAAATGGGAGCTCGCCACTCTCCCCGCCGGCCATCGCCCGATCGGCCTCAAATGGATTTTCAAGGTGAAACATGATGAAAAGGGTGCTGTGCAGAAACACAAGGCGCGCTTGGTGGCAAAGGGCTTTGTGCAACGTCATGGAATCGACTACGACGAAGTGTATGCACCCGTCGCCCGGTTGGAGTCTGTTCGTTTGATCTTGGCGTTCGCAGGTCACGCAGGCTGGCCAGTGCATCACATGGTCATCAAAACTGCGTTTCTCAATGGTGAGCTCGATGAGGAAGTATACGTCTCGCAACCGCCAGGCTTCGAGGCACCTGATAGTAGTGGCAAGGTTCTTCGTCAGCGCAAGGCCCTGTACGGACTGAAGCAGGCCCCGTGCGCCTGGAACTTCAAGTTGGATCAAGTTCTGAAAGGGCTTGGCTTCTTCAGGTGTCCCTCCGAGCGTGCTTTGTACAAGCGCGGCGAAGGGAGTGATCGCATTCTTCTGGGCATCTATGTCGATGACTTCATTATCACCGGCAGCAGCGAGCAGGGGATAGCTGCATTCAAGGAGGAGATGAATAAAATCTTCTGCATGAGTGATCTGGGCAAGCTGAGCCTCTATCTCGGGCTTGAGGTGCAGCAGAGCGAAGCTGGCATCATGGTGATTCAAAATGCTTATGCCCAGCGAATCCTGGAGAAGAATGGGATGAGTGGATGCAACACTTGCACCACACCTACAGAGAACAAGCTAAAGTTGAGCAAGGACAGCACTGCTGCACTCGTGGATGCCACAGAATTCAGAAGCACTGTCGGCAGCTTGAGGTATCTCGTACACACGCGACCTAATATTACTTTTGCTGTCAGTTATGTGAGCCGTTTTATGGAGAAGCCCACGGTGGAACATCTAGCAGCAGTGAAGCATGTGCTCCGGTACATCGCCGGCACACTGTACCTTGGATGCTATTTTCCGAAGAGGACTGAAGAAGCTCACCTGATCGGCTATGCTGACAACGATCATGGTGGAGATCAAGATGATCGCAAGAGCACCTCGGGTGCATTCTTCTTCCTAGGGGACAGTCCAATCAGCTGGCAATCACAGAAGCAAAAGATCGTCACTTTGTCATTCTGTGAAGCTGAATATGTCACCGGCACCAATGCAGTCTGTCAGGGCATATGGCTGGCACGGGTACTCAGTGAACTGACAGATGAAGATGCTCGTAAGTTCAAGCTCTTCATCGACAACCAATCCGCCATCTCACTTAGCAAGAACCCCGGGCTCCATGAGCGAAGCAGACACATCGATCTTCGATATCACTTCATCAGGGAGTGCGCGGAAGAGGTCAAGGTGGAGGCGAAGCATGTCAAGACTGAAAATCAGTTGGCAGACATTCTGACGAAGCCCCTAGGACGAGTCAGATTCCAAGAACTGAGGTCCAAGATTGGCATGGTTGAAAATAAGATTGTGCCCAGGATTAGGGAGTGAATGTTAGCTTTATAATCCTGTGCACGTTAGCAGTTCAGTCATTTTTAGTTGATTTTCCTTAACTGAATTTGGCATGTCTGCGAGCCTGTTCGTGGCATGCCGTAGCTAGATGACCGGCTCTATCGCGACCGCGTCGTAGGGTAGTGGACGTTGAGGTCGGATCGCATTCGTTGGTCGTGGGATGGCGCGGCTGTATCGGATCGAACCCCGTATCTCTCGCTCCTTTCTGTTTCTCGCTCGATGAATAAAAGGAAGGATAGAAGGCAGAAAAGCGGCAACGCTTACACAGCACAAAACACCTGAGTCTCTTTCTCTCTTTGTTTGCCAAAGCTTACATACTAGTAGAAGTAGGATCAAGGGAACATAAAATTTCTTGGTATAATAGCATTATTTGACCATGTAGGCACCCCCTAAAATATGAATTTTCTCTCTTGGTGGGGTGCACCGGTAGGCACCCTGGTACCATCCACTCTAGCTCCGCCAATGGCTGTAAGAGCAGGTCTTAGAATGGTTGTTGATTCACTTCATTATTTTCTTCTACCATCAGACTCACCTCCTAGTGGGGCTGTTGTCCTTGGAGGAAGGCTTGAAGCGAGCAATATTATAGTATTAATATGTGGTATCAAAGGAGAATCATAAGCAGGTAGTTTTGGATACAAATCGAATGATATCGATTTTATGTCACGTAAGCTAAGTATTTATGAAGTCAATGTTGGTCAAAGCACATGTGGCATTTCACACATGTTTGGAAATTGGCTCGATGGTGTGGTTAAATCTGAAAAAATAAATATTAGAGTGGGAGTTTGCACCATTATCACAGCAATATGGCATGTTCGGAATGAATTTATCTTTAACAAATCATGTTTCCCCACTTTCTTGCAGGTTATCCCTTTAGCTATCCATTGGATCCATATGTGGTCTTATCTCCGGCCGGAGGAGCAACGCCGGGACATGGATATTGGGTGCAACCGTTTGGAGACGGTAGCACGGGATATCTACAGCCGATTCGGGTGGCAGTTTGATGGTCGCTTGACATGTTGATGCTTATGGCTTTGCTGAAAAGTTGTATCTTTAGATGGTTGGTTCATGTATCCACTTTGTGTGATCAGTGAGATGTAATATTTGAATATGCTACTTTAATAATATTTTAATAAAAAGCCGTATGCATCAATTGATGCAGAGGCTGGGACCTCCCCTTTTCGAAAAAAAAAACACGACATTCACAATGGGTATTCAAAGTCAAAAAAATCCAGTGCAAAACTGAAGCTCAAAATTTGTTCAGTACAGAAGTACATACACAAATGTTGACAAATTGTTCAATATCAATAGAAAGGTTGACAAATTTTCTAACAAAGTCATCTTAAAACAGAGAAATTACATGATAATTTGTTCAATTCTAAACAAAGAAGTTAACAAACATTCCACCGCAACGACATCGCCTCAAAATACCAGAGAAATTACATAACAACAATAGATAACCTCATAGCACAACTTTGCGGTTCTCAAAGGCTTGGAAACGTGATATAATTGCATCATCCTTAACTTGGAAAAGGAATTCCTTCTAACCATGTAATCGTCCAGGTACTGGCGTTTCGTTATCTAAAAAAAAGTAGCCCAACACCAGTCATGGATTCAGGATTTCAGGATCCCTGCCGGCTTGCTAGCTAGCTCCAGGCTCTGGTGCTCCCTGACAGGCCCCTGTCGGTGGTGTATGCGCATAGCTGCTGTGCTCTCGCCGCGCCTCGCATAGACAACTAGACGCGTACATGTGTGTCACACGTTGCTGGAGTCTGAAACTGACCAAGGCACCGAGCGCTCGACTGAATTATCACAGGCGCTTAGCTTTGTTGAGCTGAATACTACTATATATATCTTTATTTTTTGCTAATAATAATGGGTATTCAGCTGAATACCCATGAATCAATGTGTGTCCGCCCATGTCAAAGCATTAAGCTGGCCAAATCGAACCAAAAACGCCCTAATCATCTGATGAAACATAGTATACATGCGGCTGTGCTCTCCATCAGCAGCAAAATAAATGGACCAAACGAGATGACATGATTTTCTGGGCTATCTTAGAATTGTCATCACGATTTTTGAACTTGATAGACGTAGTTCACAAATACTAGATGCAATCAATCTTATTGGCGTCCATCGAACTCCCTTCGCCTCTGACTCACGCGCTGATCCTCGAGGATTTCTCCGGCGATGGTCTAACTGATGTGATTCTGGTGACTACCGGCGGAGTCAGGAGTGTACGGGTGTGCAGACGAGGCAGCCTGGTGCGATTTTCTTCAGCACACTTGTTGGCTGCCTGATAATCGTGATTGGGGTGGTATATGTTTCACTACACCTGAATTTGCCGAACGGTGGTAAACCGAGTTCGTCGACTGATTACCGGTGACATGCTGTAATGTGTGTTCTGTGGAGAGGATCTGATTGAGAATTTCCAGCGGTGAGGTGTTGTTGTAGTGTTGCAACCAGATTTTCTTATACTAGTTAGCTGGGGGTGTTTTTAACATATGTGAACTTTGCACAACGTGTATTTATTTTTGGCAGTGAACTTATGTTGTTGCACAATGCAGATCTGACATGGACTATAGCTCTGTTACAGTGTTACTCAAGAGTCAAGACTACCATTTGTATACTCTTTGGTTAGCAGTGATTCTTGGTCCAAATTAGCACAAGAAATAACACAAAGAATGTACAACCGGGATTGCAAATACGAGTTGCAAACCATACATTATTGACATCTTCGAGTAGAAGTGCACACCATCGATGCTCACTTCTTTTCAGTTTTTTTTTTTTGATGCCCTCCATCTTCACTTAATTTCAATCAAACTGAAGATCATAGCCAAGGAGCTGGATGTGGTAGGCAGAACCGGTGGTGTACGCCGCATCATTCGTGAATTTCCATCTTATTGTGTCAGTGGTTTCGAGGATAAAGTGCAGCATGGTGAAGCATCTCCAGTAGCTTTGCGAACACCTAGATGTGGTCTACCGGGAGACCTTGGCGAGTGTCTATCCAACCGGGAGTCAGGGTGCCATGGACATAGACATTTGTGCGCTGCCACTGCTGTGACGGTGAGGAATGGCGAGAAAGCCAAATTCTGGAGCTCCCAGTGGGTCTAAGGCCTGCATCTTTGGACATTGGGCCATTCGTTCATGGCGATTCATGCTGCAGGGATCACCGGAAAAGTCTTGGACGAGTCTCCCATGCCTTCCATTCCTAGCTAGAGATGGGACTAACTAAACACTGCTGGATAGAAGAATTTGATTTTTTTTCAGGAAAATTACTACAAGAGAGTACGTCCTTGGTTTCTTCGTTAGAAGTTGCACACATATAAGTTGGATGATGCTGGTTGCAACACCAAGCCTTTTGTTTGATAAGACTTAGATGGGGCTATGCATAAGTGAGAACACAAGTGCGCCTACGAAGCTGGATGCTAGGAGAGGATATATATAGTGGCAATGCGAAGGAGTTATTCTTTTCTGATGCAGCAGCGAGCGAGAGCTACTGAAGCTGCAAGGAATTGTCCTGCATGTGCACTTAAGTCATATAACTTGTAAACTTAATTAATCGGTTACACAACTTGTAAAACATGTGCATCCAAGGTTACAAACTGATATGCTGTCTGGTTTTTGGTAAAAAAAATTGGTCACGCACTCACGCGCTATGCACCCAAGGTCATTTGGACTAAGGTTTTTTCTCTCGTAAGAGATTTCGGAAATATCTCCGGAAACCGGTTTTCTCGGTCCCCTCTAAAAGAAACTGATACCGTTTAAAATAATTTGGTTGCATTTGAATTTTAAGTCCGATGTTACATTCAATAAGCTGGACTACCAGTATCTTCATTTTTCTTTTTTGTCTGTTTTAGTCGAAAAACGCGAAAAATTTCTATTATGTCGCCTATGTGATTCGAACTCTAAACCTCTGATATCCGGTGTTACCCTTGAACCACCAGGGCTCGTTAACAATCCTACTTAGATCTAGATATCAAATCTATTTGTTCTGCGTTTAATTTTTTTTCAAATTTGTTTGAATAATCTCGTCCAGTAAATTCATGAGATTTTTAAAATTAGAAGGACAAAATTGTACTACATAATTTTTTGCCAGGGGGTTAAATGCAAAAAAGTCAAACTGTCCTCACATGCCTAGCGCATGATGGGTTTTTATAAAAAATTGGATAACAGACCGGTTTATGACCTCGGGTGCACATGTTTTACAAGTTGTGTGACCGGTTAGTCGAGTTTGCAAGATGTGTGACTTAAGTGCACATACGAGGCAAGTTGTATGACCCACGGTGTCATTTACTCAGCTGCGAGACGTTGTCCAAATAGGAGTAGAAAGACATCGCTGCTTCCCTTTAAAGGAGGCAGACTACCCGGGCTGCCAGAACACCGAAAGGTGTCTTTGATCCCAAGTTCCACTAATCCCTTCATTTAGTAGAAAATATGAAAATCGTATTTATAAGTTCCAACAAATTATTCTGAAAAGAAATCTCGACATAGTAAATGATATAAACTACAAGCATGAAAAGTCGCAACTTAAAATTCTTTGTATTATGGGTACACAAAAATGACCATATCTAGAAAAAAAATAAAGATTTGAAAAAGTGCATACTAAGATCCACATGTTTTGTCGTGTAGCTCAGAATACAAAGTATTTCGAATTGATAATTTGCATGTAAGTGGGACACATCATTTACTATATCGGAATTTTTTTGAACTCGTAAATGCGATTTTGAATTTTTTAAACAAATAGAATCACTAGTGCCCGGTATCCAATAATCTCCTCTCCTCAAAACACCTCTTATATTGGCTATTGATTCACCTTGTTGTTGCTTTTCTGCTTGTCAATCTCGACTCTCAGTAGGTTCAGTAAGGTCAAGTTAGTCCAGCTAGCTATTGTTTTGAAAATAGAACATACACATGTGTATATAGTATACATGAATGAAACATATTCATTCATTTAAGTACTATCAGGGCTATTATAGGCCTGTGAGGTTGCTTAGTGTTTAGTCTCATCTTGCTTACGGGAGGAGGTCCTCAAGTCTGAGCTTTTAGGATGGAACACTACAAGAGTTCCAATCTATCACGGCAAAAATATTTGTCACAATAAGTACTGCATTGTTGCAATATGTACGTATTATCACAAAATTCCTTACGTGCTACCCGTTGTGATAGAATGATGATGCGAAAAAAACCAATGTTGCAAGTAATGTGCCATTGCAACAATTCTTTGGTAAGTTGCCACATATTCCCAGTAGCAGCATGCACTTGATGCTATCTTTTTTGGCTGTGGCAATAGCTTAGTGCAACAGATAATGAAACACGACAATTAATAGTTTTTATAGGAATAAATTTGTGGAAATAACATACGTCAACAACATTTGCTTCATAACGCATAACCTTTTGTGGCAATAACCTATAGTGACACCTCTTGTTTTCTGGCACTAGGCTTCAACCACGAACCAATATGTTTGTGGCATTACCTTACGGCAACAACATGCCAGTCGTGGCGGACAAAAAAATGCAACATACTCTTTTTTGTTGGTGATAGTTAGGTATCACAACGGATAAAATGTTTGTGGCGAGAAGTGTGACGCCCCAAAATCAGCACCTTGCAGATTATAGCGATCACGCCATAATCTACATGATGTCGCTTTGGAAACACACCACCAAGCACCTCGTGCACGTCGCAACATGCACGTAATGCGGGTCGAATCAAGGTAGTAACATTACACAAGTTCATGAAGGAACCCACAAAATAATATATAATATAACCACGAAGAATCCACGAGTCAAAATATCCAAATATACAATACAAAGATCCAAATCATATATAAAGCAAATAGCATCTGAGTACGGACAAGAATACAAATGGGCCTAAGAGGCCTAAAGATAAACGATGGCATCCATAACCCTGCCCAGGCCAAGCCGAAAGGGTAACCTTGCTAACGTCGTCGCTCCCATACCTGTCAAAGAAACATCGCGCCCAAAGTTGCCGAACAAGGAGGGAGAGAGAGAAAAAGAAAAATAAAGCGAGGGTGAGTACCGAGGAACAAACTCCGTAGCACGTACTCTGCGAGACTAGAACAAGGTTGTGCTCGCCGGGCTATATGGTGGACTTAGCGGCAACAAAAGAAGTATACTACAGAGACATATTACAACTTCCGTCTAAATAGAATAAGATAAAAGCATAAAGGTAAACAACTAGATACTAACACCAAACATAACCCAGCCGATGTATCGCCCCTTCGCACCCAACGAGGAAGCAATTGCAAAGGCACTCACACAGTTAACAAGTTTTATTGCAGGTTTGTTGTTATAGTTGTGCTAACTTACTACACAAGTTTATTTGTATTGAAACAACAGGTGCAAGTTATTCTATGATCGAGTAGTACAGCTCCAAGTCGTCCATAACCGCGGACACGGCTTTTTGAAAAGATTTAACCCTGCAGGGGTGCCCAAATGTATCCAAATGCATGATCACTCCTTGATGCCTACAATTAGCACACTTCCAATGGTGTGCCGGCAGGAGGTCACGACTCGCACTCTCCTTAACTACAAACAAGTCCAGGAAGCCACCTAACTAAGTTTAACCCGTATCGAGAGTCCGGTCGAATCTCCAAACGGACTTAGTTGTTTGCGTCGGCGCTGCATAATGGGCTGGAACCTCACTCTGGGGAGGGTGCCCACCTGCAGTCGTCCCGCACCTACACGAGCGTGCAGAAACAAGGGGTTACAAGGCTCACTGGGCTTCCCCCAAAGTAAAATCGGACCAATAAGAAACAAGAGCTGCACGCTCGACAAGAACCAAATAGAAACATCCCGAACTAGTTGTGACCACTGGACAAGTATGTAGATTCCGGTAGTGATCAAGGGGAGGCCCGTAAACGTACCCACGTTTGGTTAGAGCGTATCTCCTGTTTCCTGTAGTGAGGCCGGAAGGTAGGTAAGAAAAGGAGATGACTGGAAAGGTTTACCGGGTAATAGGGAGGTCTAGCGCATCGCTACAATGGGGCGGCTGGAGGAGAGGCACTGGAGACCTAGGTCGTATTGGCCGGTGCGATACAAGTAAGGAATGGGACAAAGGGATTTTCTTCATGTTTTACTAACATGATTTCCTTATCCTTGTTGGTGGAGAAGAAAGAAGCTCAGGAAATAAGCGAACTATCATTCACTTAGGCCTTGTTTACTTCTAGGGCATTTGAGGGGATGGGAGGAGATTATTTCGTATCCCGGAATTTCTCTTATAGGTTGTTTACTAGTCCGGGTTTTGAGGGGATAATCCCGAGATATCCCCACATATCCCCTCCACTCTAGTGTATTTTTTGGCTAGATTAAAAACTCTCCATCATGGTAGAGTATTTTTGGGAAAGAGTATTTGAGGGGATTTGAGAGTATTGGGTGAACACCAAATCCCTATATATCTCCACATCTTTCGGGGGTGAAAATACCGAAGAAGTAAACAAGGCCTTATGAGTGCCAATGGTGGGCAATTTCCTTTAAATAGTAAGCAAAGCTGGAGCTGCTTTAAAAAATTCACTACTCCCTCTGACTACTATTACTTGTTTTTATATGGATGTATCTAGACAGTAAAGTATTTCTAAATACATCACTATTAGTGATAAGTAATAGTGGTTGAAGGGAGTTCAAAAATTTGTGTGCTGCAAAAATCTGCTATAAGAAAAAACCTCTTTGGTTGGCTTTTATCTTTTCTAGGACAGAAACAGTTTGAGTAAGCAGAACCCAATGAACCCTTAGTAAGTTACCCATCTTGACACATTTATTAAGGAAATATTGATACATGTTGATCTTGACCGGTCATGTCTCATCAAGATGCAGCCTGCATCTCTTTTCGCCAAGTGTTTGTTGTTATTGCTAAAAACTATTATGGTGTTTTGAAATATATATATGATCGGGTCACTACATTACTTTAGATAAATGAAGATGTTCTAGTACCCGAAATTTCCTCAAATTTAAACCGGAAACTAGATTCTGTAGTCCATGGACCTTGGAACCAGATCTCGTTGGATCCAATTGGATTCCATTTCAAGGGACATAGACACAAATAAGGCATAAGATCCCATATTACTAGACTTACCTGGACCTCACAATTGGATAGCCCAACATCCACTTACCGATGGCACCCGCCCCCATTGGGTTCGGGTAGAGCATAACCAAACCCGCACCCATCTCCTAAAATCTTACCCACCACCCGCACCCGCACCCGCACGTGGGTATACATTTTGTCCCATACCCACACCCGCCCGGGTAAAAAACCCGCGGGTAATACCCACCCAAAAACAACACAAGAAAATATAATATCACAACATTATAAGTAAAATATCAGGATATATATAATTCATTCAACAAAAGAGGACACATATTTAGTTCAAATTTTAGTCATAACAAAAGTGCAAAATAGCCACATGGCATCACATATTCTGCCACACGGCATCACACAATCAGTCACACGGCATTACAATAAAGGTTCTCACATGTCATGTCCCAGGGAGAGAGATGAATAGGCTAGGCGTTACGATATAGGGAAAGAAAGAGGAATTTGGGGACCTTGGGAGGGGAAACGATTTGGTGTTTAATCTGGCTCTTTAATTCAGACGCAAAAAGTTAGGGAGCCAAAAAGGTAGGTTAGACTAGATTTTAAGGATATTTTTGTTGGAAAATTCTATTATTAAGGTGGACCCACATGTCATATTCTAAGATAACAGGGTAGATGGGTATGCGGGTGTGGGTTATGCATTATCATACCCGCACCCACTATACCCATTGGGTGGAGATATTTTGCCATTTACATACCCATGAGTTTAGGTTTTATACCATACCCTCATCTTAATGGGTAAAAACCCGCTGGGTAAGTGGGTAATCCATTACCATCAGGACATCCACTGGATGGCTAGTCGCACAACGCGCTGCCTCTCGCGTGGCTTCACACGTGCACATCCGTCGGCGGCTCTTCAATCTACTGAGCGTGGTGCTCGCACATGGGGTCCTTGCATGTATGTGTACAACTGCACAAACGTTGATCTAATTTAAGCCTAGGAAAAATAATAGGTAGGCCCAAGTCCCTCCTATGGTGGTGTCTCAAGTCCGATCCGCTGCTAAAAAAAGAAGTAGCCAGCTTTAGCATTTAGGGATTTTTGGATGCGGCACAGTCGTAACAAAGGCGAATCATACCAGATGGAGATGCATGCGATGTTTGCGCAAACAGGAAACATTTAGAGATTATCAGATTCTTTGCATGCACATCTTCTTTCTACATTCTTCACCACACCACCATAGGAAGCATAAGATACTAGGTGGATAACGCATGCACGCACACCACTTTTCTCATGTCACCAAAGAGAACCTTGCGCTCTTGTTCGCTGCCACATGATGCTCTCCCAAGCCAGACTCATGTAGCATCGGTCGGTGGTGACAGAAGGAGGCTAGTGCACTAGTTTTGTACATAGCCACTGCAGAGCCATCTAGATATCATACTCGCTACTTCTTCCGAGCAGTTAGCACTAGATCTAGTGAACAGTTCATGATGTTATTTCTTCTGTTCTCTACCTTTGTAGAGCAAGTTATATTCCTAACACCTCCCATTTCTAGGTATATGTATGTCATGAGGAAAAATGGAATAATGGAATTAACTGTCGAGAAACATGAATCATCTTAAGCCTAGCTACACCTCCGATTGAGCATCAAAGAGAAAAGACTTTTTTGAGGGAAGAAACGTCGGTCACATGAGAGGTTTTTCCAAGATATATGGCGTCGGATGGAAATATGGAATGACCCTATCTCATTAATGGAACCGGATGGTTGTTAATCATTAATGATTTTTTAAGAGAAATGGTTTAAGGGGCACCTTTATATGGAGCGGGAAAAAAAGCATGAACACTTAGAATGGAGGATATACCTGATGTGCTTCTAGCTATCAGTTTACCTCGCCAACCCGCAACCTATACTATCAGGTAGGTAGGACCCACACGAGTTGGTCCACATTGCACTTGTGTCCTTCGCGTCATAATTGTAATGTGCTAATTGGGCGTCACAGTTTGTAGCATTTGTATTTCTAGTCTAGGAGTTAGCTTAGAGGAGACATTGTCAAGGATTTATTGCTACTGCTATCACGGTGCCAAGAAGCAGTAGACGATTCATGCTGCCACATAGGCAAGAAGCTATAGAACAAGCATGCCTGGAAGGTGTGGCATCTGCTCTGCCAATTCCATCATGCGTGGCTCATGTCCATCTGATGCATGTAATCGATATGCAGCATATTCTCTGGTCCCTAATATAAGACATCTTGGCAAGCTAAATTATCCTCCAAAATGCCTTATATTAGGAAGCGGAGGAGTATCAATAACAGACGAACTAGGATTTAGGATGTATAAGCTCCCCTTGCTCATTTTCAGTTGATAGCATCTCCCTTGTCATTTCTTCTACAAACTTGGTTAAACATTATCTTGCTTGCTCTAGGGCAAACCTCATACACTTTCTTTTCAGAAACAGATGAGTAAGAAATGGGAGTTGTTAAAGGAATAATTTCAAAGTTATGAGCATTATGTATGCGACCTGAACCTTTTCATTGCACCTGGTGGCTAGGTGCCCTTATGTATTTGAAGGTGGGAAGCAACATAGCAAGAAAACATCATGTTATCTCACCCACCTCCACATGTCTAATGCATGAAATATTCCACAAAAACATTGAACAAGGTATTCATCTATGTGTTTATTGGCACTCAAACTATTTTCTATATAGTGTTGGTGATGGCATTTTGCATTGGCATTTCTCATGTAAAAATACTGAAATTTGTTTGTATAGATACATTTTCTATGTGCCACACCCTATGGAATAGTTTGAAATTATCCATATGAGTTAAAAGAAAAAAAATCCTAAGGGCCCGTTTGATTCAAACGAATGCCAAAGGAATTTTGTATGATTTTTATCCTTAAGAATTTTTCCTATGTGCGCTGCTTGCTTGGTAGGATTGAAACTCTTATGAATGCATAGGAATTATTTCTATAGGATTGCATTCCACTCTGTTTTGGAGGAAAATACCCATCCACTCAAACCTCATGTTACAATTCATTTGTTTTACATGTGAGTCAAATGCTACTTGAAAGAAATTTCCTATAGGTTCCAAATCATTTAGGATTCAAATTGACATGACATTTCAATCATGCGGCTTTTCTAATTCCGTGTTCTAAAAATCCTACGAATCAAACATGCCCTAAGGGGGTATTTGTAAAAAAGAGTTAGCCACATTAGTGACTTAACGCTCACCATGACGGAATGACAAACATGTCACAAACATACAACTTGGTATCGATAGTTAGCATTTTCCCAGTGAGTGAAAAAAGATGCATGTTACTTTATCATACTTGCTCATTGTTTTTCTCGATCAATTACAAGTGTACACATATACATCCGTAGAATTAGAAATGGGATGCATCAGGAAGATTTCAATCCCCAAGGTCTTGGACAAGCTTTTGCCTTCCACGACATCCATAACTAATCAACATGAACCTAGTCCTCACCTAAGGATGAAAGTGGAGCGGAAACTTTCCGACTTTTTCGCGAAAAAACAGAAACGAAATGAAAATATGGAAACAAAAACGGAAATCTGCGGAACGGAAATGGAAACGGAATTTTTTTGGCGAAAGTGGAAATGGAAATGGAACAGCGATTTCCGGTGGAACAGATGCGGAAACGGAAGTTTCTGTTTCCGACTAATACGGAATTTCTGTTTTATGGTTTTTTTGCATAGCCAATCTAGTATGTGACCTTGTCATATTAAACTATCA
Source organism: Dactylis glomerata (assembly GCA_007115705.1). NCBI lineage: Eukaryota > Viridiplantae > Streptophyta > Magnoliopsida > Poales > Poaceae > Dactylis > Dactylis glomerata. The sequence goes on along the minus strand of QXEO01001064.1, from coordinate 829,026 downwards.
AAGCAACCCACCCATACTCTCTCATTACACTGAGTAATCTTGATAGGTTTAGGGAACAAGTTTTTCGATTTAATTGACTTGCTTGAGTTTTGCTGCATGATTCAGGTGGTCTTTTGGTTCCGATAATCATCCACTTTTCGTCCGTGTTCGTGCCGTATTCCCATGTCTGTTTCCGGAAGAATCTATTTTCATATTTGTTTCCGGTGTTTCTGTATTCGTTTCTGCTTCCGCATAAAAATATGAAAACAAATGTGGCACCACTTAGTTCCGTCCGTTTTCGCTCCGTTTTCATCCCTGACCTCACCATCCCAGTAAAACTGCTAAATCACTTGGTTTAGGAGAAAATAGAGGGGCTGAATTCACGCAGTGACATGGTGGTGTTTGAGAGTTGAGTGGCTGCCGGAACAACGCGTGAGGGCATCAATCAGCAGGGGACGAAGGAGGAAGAATGTGGGCACACGTGGCCGCAAACTAGCAGCTGGTGAGGTGAGGGACGTACGACACTACGAATATACATATTGGGTTAGCGAATAGGAATAAGGTTGAGGGCAGAACGAGCGGGAAACTTTTACGTCTTCAATTCGATCAGCTGCTCTCCTGGTACAGTCATCATAAGTTGTTGTTCTCATTTAGCTGTTTGGATGCTTAGATCATCTCGCTTGTAAGGGTGATTCTGCCCTCTTGGTATAGCCAAAGCCCTATAATTTAGAGGAGTGAATGGAGGAGTAAACTTAGAGGAGTATAACCTCTAATGGTGGCGATTTCTAGGCGATCCCTCAAATTTAACTCATCTAATAAATTAACCCCACATGGAAGTCTCTCTACATCTCCTTCTCTCTTGCTTCTGGATCCCCCCAAAGTATGTGTATAGTTAAATTTTAAGATGTGCAGTTGTATTTTAACTGAACACTTATGCGTGCATAATTTGTCACGTATGTGCACTTAAGTCATACATTTTGCAAAATAAACTAACCGGTCACACAACTTGTCAATAAGTGCACCCGAGGTGACAAAACGGTCAACCGGCCGATTTTTGGCAAAAAACCAGATTGGAGGTGGATGGGGGCATTACTTTTTGCAGTTAACCCCCTACCACAAAATTACAAGGACTATAAAGATAAATGGCCCTAGATTCATTATCTCGGGTGCCTATTGTTTGGCTCGTTCCCTATTTGATAACCCTATTTTTTTCCAAATAGTACATTGCGAACTAAGATTACAAGCTGAATCAAATAGAGTAGAGAGTGCTAGCTGCCAGCAAATTAGAAGTTCCAAACAGAGATCAAACAGATTAAATAGTGCTAGGCGAAATCATGGAGAGCCATAATCACTGGGACTGGTGCTGTCGATCTTGCCGCGCCTTGTACTGAAGGTGTGCTTGCGGCTTAGATCCTCGTCAAAGCTGTGCCCGCGCCTTGTACTGAAGGTGTGCTTGCGGCTTAGATCCTCGTCAGAGCTGTGCTGCGGAGGCAGCTGGGCTCCAGCCGGCAGTCAGATTCAGCCTTGGACACGGAGCAGGGGTCGTGCAACCATGCGTTGACCGACATTACAACCCAGTTGTCCGTCGCTGGCAGCATCTCGATGAGCTCGCCGTCGAGACCAGCAACCATGCGCTGGCCGGCGTCCGATCTCATCTACGGCGTCCGGTCACGTCTTCTGTAGAAACATGGAGCCTTTGCAGACACTGGACCAAGCCTCCATGGTCACGCCTCCGTCTCCACTCGCGCCCCCGCCGCCGGCAACTGATGACGCGATTCGCAACTCCCATAGCCGGCCATGCTCTCGATTTAGGATATAGGGTTAGGGTTCGTCGCCTATCGCTCAATTTGGGAACGAGCCCCCAGAAGTCTATTCAATCCACCTCACGCCTGGGGCACGTGCTGGTTTTTTTTCTCCAAAAAACCAGCCAGTTGACCGTTTTCTAACCTCTTGTGCACTAATTGATAAATTGTGTGACCGATTAGTTAGTTTTGCAAGATATGTGATCTAAGTGTACATACGTACATAACAAGTCTCCCGATGCCATTTACTCGATAACAATGCCTCAATGAAGCTAGATGCTGGTAGAAAATATATGTGAAGCACAAAGGACCATAATGAAGTTGTAAAAGGTTGTGCATCTAGAAGAATAAAGTCATTGTTATTATTTCCCTCAAAAGGGGGTAGCGTAATTGAGTAGTGTAAGCAGCCTTTACCATGGTTGTTGGATAGTACTTGGATTATCTTCACACTTGATGATCCTTTATGATTTTTTTTTTCTAACTGGTTTACGCCACATGCTGCGGCCTCTTTTGCCAGTGGACTAGCTTCCACTTTGACAGATGAAGATTAATTCCTAATTAAAATTATATTCGAGATTTTATAGTATATTGTATTATAGATTTTAGCTTTTAGTATTAAGTAGATCCAATGGTTGCAGCCGCACCATGATTAACAAAACAAGCTTACACATTTCAAGTGCAAAAACATTGAAAAGTTACCACCCACTTATCCTTTTTCACATTTATATCTTGATCATGATTGTTCAAGACAAACATTCCTGGGTTTAGTGCAATACAATCCCAATATAAATATCATCCAGTTTTAACTTTTATTTTTTTGTCTGTGTATGACGTATGGTGTACATTAGAAACTAGTTGATACCCCGCGCGTTGCGGCGGGCATTAGAGATGATTTTCTTGGTATACATAAAATAGCATGAAGAGTCTATGAAAATAGTGTTTATTTGCAACCGTTATAAAGTGCAAGCCTATATCTACTTACTTAGTTACTTATCTTTGGTTGCATGTTGTTGGGAAATCATATATGAAAACAATAGCTCCTTAAGAGAATAGTCTATTTCCCTATACTACCACATGATTTCATCATTATCTTGATGATTAAATTTATACCATCCCTTTCAGTTCGTGATAGTGCATAGCTTATCATTGTATTTGTAAAGACAGTAATTATTTAGTTGCCACAGAAGAATTGATTCATACTCCACTATATGGGATTTTTCTGCTCCGATCCTTAGAAAAAACTTATCTCTCAGATAGTCTTTAAGACTATGTGGTCGCTACATTTTGCATCTGGATTACACACTGATGTATTCCAATTCTGTCCCCTCAGTTGTATATATAGTTCTGAATTCACTTCTTCACAGGTTTACTTTTTTTTTTGCGGGTAAAAGTAGATTTCATTAAGCTTTGATGATGAGGATACATGCACCAGAATGGATGCCTGGTTGCGGACAGGTGATTTTGCTTATCTTCCTTAACTTTCTTACCGTCACGTTGTTCCAGCTGACCATGAAAACGTTTTGGTCCAGCACCCTGAAGTTGTTGGTGTTGCTGTAACATCATAAGTTCGAAACCATCTTACAAGATTAAGCTGGTTTAACGTTGTCTATCTTCAGGTACTTCAACCTGTTTTCCCCCCTTGTTGTTACATAGTGCTGAAGATAAAGAAGCTGGAGAGATACCCGTGAGGAAATGTGGAAGCACTATGACGGGTATGCTCTCTGATGAAATGGACCGATGTTTCAGGCAGCTTGATGATTGATGTCAAACAATCAGTGACCATACACAATAACTGATAGCTGGACACCACAGTGTTGATTCTCCTTTTATTTGCTCTTTTGACTGTAACCTGTAACAGCCAAAAAAAACTTAAGAAAGTACCGCATCAAGCCAGCAAAAAATTTCCCTTGTTCTCTACCTTCGGTCGCCGATGCCGGGAGGCCTTCGGGTCGAGGAGGTCGCCACCGCTCCGCTGCGCTACGCTGTCCGTCGACGACCCGAGCGAGTTCGCTGCGTCATGCCGCGCCCGGAGAGGCAGACCACAGATGCCTGAAAATAACGAAGCTGGACAGATAATGTTGTCTAAATTGTTGTTTTTTATAGATGCACATTTAGAACCCACGCCAGGAGGACATTTATCTTAATTCTTTGATGCACGAAGGAGGTCAGTTCACACATTAATTTTACCAATCTTCAGGCAAGAGAAAAGCATGATAGGTAGATGGATTATGGTAGATCAACACAGATCGGAGCAGCGATAAGCTCTACTACATGAAAAAAAAGAACTTATCTTATCACATATGCATTACCGCACATGAACTCCGTCAATCCATTGAAGTGGGATCGTCAGCACCAAAGTCAGCGACTCGCATCGATGTTGGCCGGAGAGATTCAGGAGGCATCAGCGGGTGAGAAGATGCATGCACCGTCCACGACAGTTTCGGCTTATCACCGCCGCGGCAGCAAAATGGCAACATCGGTGGCTCCATTGTTCGGGAAAACGATTGCGCTGCCTGTGGAGCCGTGCCTCATGTGATGGTGGGATATATAATGAGTGAGAGTGTAGATTGTAGAGAGACGTGGTGGGGAAACAGCGGAGGAGATGCATGGTTTAACGTTTGCGTTTTCGTTGCCAGTTACAGGAGAGGAAAAAAGAGAGGCAATTGAAACTGACGGGAGCGGGAGCGTAAGAGACTTGAACACTAAATATCTCATGTGCATGAGCTTGAATCAAGCGGCTGCGCTGGCTAGGCAAGCGCTTGCAAATGCGTCAGGTGCTCGTGCGGCAACAGGTGGAGGGCTATTTAGTACAAACACAGGATGACCATTGATTTATAATCAGACGGATATAAACATTTGGAGTGATGTGGATGCAGCAGGTTTGAGCTTCCAAACATTAAATGCACCATAGTGGGGATGAACTTTATAGATACTAGATGATACCCCGCGCGTTGTGGCGGGATCTTTTTAGCATTATGTATTACGAAAGTACTTCAATATGTGGATGCGGTTTGATTGTTTAGGAAAACTAAAAATCATATCAGATATTATAGTGTACAAAGATTCTGAAATTGTTGCACGCTTGGCACCCCAAAATATGAGCATTGCTGATGTTACTGTAAAAAAGGTATGTAGCTGATTTGTACAGTAACGAATGATCTTTGTAGAGGAAAGTAGCGATGCATAGGGCAGTAGGTAAAAGTGGATATCATAGCCAATCAGAATTGTACAGGTAGGGAGCAATATATATGAACAGACACTTCTGCGTGAAAGGGACAATATATATGCAATGTCCTCACAGGTTTGACCTTGTACAGGAAAGAATGACATATACTGTAGGAAGGGAACAATATAGATTCAATATCCCCATAGATATTGCAGTGACATATGCATGCACATTCAGTTTTATAGTGACAAACATGGTGTTTCAAATATTGAAAGAGAAGTGATAATCATTGTCAAATGAACAGTACATGAAGGCTTTGGCATGTTGCGTAACCAAACTGAAACTATCATAAAGAGTTGATGCCAAGTAATCATCCATGCAGGCATTATTTTGCATCATCCCGAGTTCTTCTCGATTACAATAGAAGCGAGTAAAGGTAGTAATGAGTAACTCTTCATTTAAGCAAGAATATAACTAATTTAGGTAGAAGCGAGCGCAGTTCATAGTTGTTCCATGCGTGGTTGAGGATGCCCTGCGTGTGGATGAACAAATCAGTAATTTTAGAGAGGAATTTTGTGTGTGTTGAGGTTATGATGTGCTGAAAAGTTGGATATTTGCTTGGACATGAAAATCGACAATACCTTTATTATTTATTTTCACCCTCCTGCCTTTCTTAGACGTTTGCTGCACCATTGTTGTCTGGAATGCTGTTTGAGGATGAAAAGTGAGAATGGGAAATGCGATATTTGGTATGTCATATGAGGGGAGGCACGTACTCTTGTTTAGGTCGTTTTACACTCTGAAATTCTTGTTTTCCAGCTAGAAGATGTACACCTTCTTCACTGTGGCATGTAAAAACTGCAGTGGTGAGAAATTGCAGAATGTATTATATATTTTTTGTTTTTGGTACCTTTTTTTGCTTGTTGTTTCATGGTCTGTAAATTCAATGCTTCTCTTTGCTGTAGAGTGGCTGCAAAAAATAATGGCCATTTGAAATTCATCTTGAATCTAAAGAAGTGCTGACATTAGTATAGAGTAAATCATATTACATGAGCATTGTTTTGTCGGTGGTGATAGCTGATGGTTCATGAGGCGGAGGTGTACTATCATTCAAGTTCTATGGGGTATTGTCCATTGAACTAAAATAATAAATATTTGGTTAGGATGTGCAAAAGAGCGTGTAAATTTAAATTTAGGATTTATGGCAAACCTCTGGATACTTGTAACTGGAGATGGGTTGGTAATAAGTTGTTTTCCTGAATTTGCCTGAAAATGGTTATAAATGAATATAATCTCAAATTTAGGACAACTCACTACCATATGACATATTTGAACTATATGTAAATATAATTGACAAATGAGAGCAAGTAACGATAGCAATTTAGTATTTATTGGTAAAACAGTAGTGACGTAACAACTATTGTTGCAATCCCAATTTGTGAAAATGTACTGGTGTGGGATAACTAAATAGGATAGGACGTAGATATTGCTATTGGAAAATTAATTGTAAGCAGGACACAATTGGACATCTTCAATTACTAAGGATAATCCTAACCTTTATGTAGGGAACCATTGCCGAATTGTCAACTGAGAAGCTCTTTCGTATGACATAATTTATTGGAAACCTAGAAGATGAATCAACTTTCATTCCTATATGGAATAATCTGGTTTTACCAATGGCATTATTAAGGGCGATAACATGTTCTGAAGGATCTATTTTCATATTCTGAGAAGTATGGATTGCATCTCGTTCAACCAATTCTTCAGCGACAGTAGAGAAAGCAATTACATCCAAATTTCCTGTTTTATCTGCAAGTGTAATAGGTAGCTTGTACCTATAGATGTAACAAAGTTTCAGTGTTAGGGTGGACAGTGTTAGGGTGGACAGTACAATACATAAGGAAATCAAGAAAGATCCATTGAGCAAAGATGGTACAATGGTTTCGAAGATGAGTTGGTGCAAAGGCATGTTGGTGTATCTGAATTGTTGCTATAGCCCTTGTCACACCTTGTGCATCCTTTGTAGTACCAATTAGTTGCTGGTACTATAGATTGTACTTCTGCTATAGTACTAACTGTGGCTCTTTCCTATGTGTTGGAAAAAAGATGCAGCAATTAAATTTTACTGGAAAAGCTGATGGCTATAAGTTAGGTAATAAGTTGGTGTGTACCCGAAAAGACGAAGTTGGCAAAGTTGATATTTCCTGTAGTGTGTATAGCTTTCCTGCTGCTTGAATTGGAGACAGAGGAACAATCTGAGGTTGTTGCTGTTGTAGAGGTGGAGATGCCCATTGATAGCTTTGAAATATCATATTGTAAAATATAAGCTCGGATGATGTGGGGAAAATAATGTGTCTACATAAGTATATGCAGGGAAAATGTATAATGACTCACCTAGTTCGAAACTTATTAACTTCAGGTGTATCCAAGTCTATATATATTTTAGTTGCAGAGTTTGAAGATATAGACAATGTACCCAAAAAATTTCCTGCAATCAAACCAACAAAAATCCCAACTACAATGCCTGATTGTGACTTTCTGAGGACGGCTTCTTCATCAAAGGTCTCACCATGATTGCCCCATAGACGTATTTCTTGTGTCTGTTCACTGCATATGTGGAATGCTATGTGTTGAAACACACTGGATATGTTGTTTAGGAAAATTTTGAACCAAGTTTAGTAGTAAGAGACAATACTCAAGGTTTTTTATTTTGATTCTCCTGAGTTTATTTTGAGAGGTTGGGCTTGCATAATCACATGGCCCCACGTAGCTAATGACTCCAATTATATCTGGAAATTAAAGGTCCATAAAAAATAGTCTGATGTGTGGTAAAATCATAGTGGTTAGTCAAGGAAAAGAAGGAAAGGAAATGCTACCTTGAAGAGGTCTTGCCATAATATCCATTTCTGCCAGCTTATCATATGGACAAAACTTGAATGAAAATTTTGGTATGTTCGCTCCCCTGGTTTCAAGTCGGTGAACCTTGGTGCTTTGTTTGAACTGTAGCATGTAATTCTGGTGGTGGTATACGTAGGTTTTATTTTTTATATCGACAGCTGCAACATCAGTTAACATGTAGACATGACCTTCTGTGAGTAAGGGGCGGAATTGTTTTTGGAACCTCTTGGGGACAGATAGTTGCGCCATAGCGCCCTGCGTATGGGATGAATTATTTGAAACAAAATATTATATTTTAAAATGGTAATTGCATTATGAAATTATCTTACATGTTCATCTAAGAGGACTCCATCAATGCTGATGAGAGGATCTGCAAACTTGGATTTCACGTTGATTGCATCCCATAGCCGTAAGACACGTCCAAAAACCTTACAGTTTTGTTGTCCTACACCGATGGTTTCAAGTGCTGACATGGAGTCCATTCCTGATAGATTGTTGTAAGAGAATGATGAAGGATATATTAAAGTACTATGGAATATGCATGTATGAATTGGTCAAGGAGGATGTAGGTAGAACACACTGGAATGCATATATTTCCTTTATTTCAATTTTGTCTATTAATTTGACCAAAAACTTCATCGTACACTACATTATGAGTGCAATTCTCATAAGAAGGTGGACTGTTTTCTATTAGAACTTTCAACCCCTTTGGTGAAGTAACTCTTGAAAATGCTACGTATAGTTGGCCATGCGAGAATACTGGAGATGGCAAATAAACTCCAACTCTGTTTAGGGTCTGTCCTTGACTTTTGTTAATGGTCATTGCGTAAGCAAGGCGGGTGGGAAATTGCCTCCGTCTCAATTTGAAAGGCCACCTAGAGTTACTTGATGTTGTAATAATTCGAGGGATATACACTCTTGAACCTGTAGCCTTTCCTGTTATGATTTGCCCTTCAATCACACGGTTTGTCAATTGTGTGACAATCAGCCTAGTACCATTGCAAAGGCCTCTTGATGGATCAAGATTGCGCAAAAGCATTATAGGAACTCCAATCTTCAAGTTCAACTTATGGTCAGGAAGCCCAGGCATAGGAACGCTATTAAGAAATTCTGTTGGGTATAATGCCTCCAGAGTCAAATGATTAGCAGAGCTATCATCAATTGAATCTGCACTATAGTATGACATCTCAGTAGTTGCTAATTGAGCGATCATTCTACTGTTTATTCCAGATACAACCTCATTTGTTGGTGCTAAGATCGCGCGGTCGCAAAAATATGATGCAGGATTGGTCGGTTGGCAACCTGAGTTGTACACAAATGATATCATTCCATCAAGGTTCCTACAATCTTCGGAGAGAAGCAGAGAATGCGGAATCTGTATGAATGAACTGTTGAGTTCAGTTGGAATAGGAACCAAAGCTTCGGTTCCATTTCCCACCCTCAGAAGCCAATCAGAAAAATTACTTAGCTCTTCCTTTTCAGAGGCGGAGAGAGTTTCTGACTTCAGCCTCATATTTTCAGTTAACTGTAATAGTTTACAGTTTTTCCATAAGTATGAGTTTACAATGCATGACCGCAAAATCTGTTGTTTTTTTGCATTTTGTATCACAGGAAGTGTTTGTCTAAAATCTCCACCAAGAACTACAGTCATTCCTCCAAATTGTTTGTTCTCAGCATTTTCTTTTGTTCCTGACAATATATCTCTAAGGGTACGGTCCAATGCCTCAAAACAATACCTATGATTAACAGGTGCCTCGTCCCATATAATGAGAGAAGTTTTTTGAATAAGCTCAGCCAAATGTGTGTTCTTCTTTATACTACACATGGAAGTCTGAGTAATATCCAAAGGAATTTTAAAACGGGAATGGCAAGTTCGCCCTCCTGGTAATAGTAGGGAGGCAATTCCTGATGATGCCACTGCTAAAGCTATTTTTCCTTGGCTTCTTACAGAATTAAGCAAAGTAGTCCATAAGAAGGTTTTCCCAGTTCCTCCATGGCCATAAACAAAAAATGTTCGGCCTTCATCATTCATCACAGAATTATAAATAGCACCATAAACATGCTGTTGGTTTTTATTTAATCTTGCAATATTGTCGTTTGAAGCAGTAGTCATGTCAAGTAATTCATAACTAAGTTCATCGAGCAGTAGCCTATTTTCTTCAGAAATATGTGTAACATCATCCGGAAGTGGTAAATTAAAATGGGATAAGCAATATCCTGCATCTCTCAGCAATTTGTCCAATTCAGTTAAAAGATAGGACGAAACATACATATCTGCTAATGGGTTGCTCAGTCGACTCTGGTTGCGATTCAATCTATGCTTTGCATCTTCAGACATTTTTGGTGCATACTCATCAAAAAGTTTTCTAGGATTTGCTATCTGACAGAAGATTAAAATTGTGACAAATAGCTGACGTAACTGAAATGGCATGGCCCATTGAGTCGCATCTTTTAAAGCATTGAACCACTCCTGGTCATCACCTAGGAGTCCTAAAGCCTCACATGCAGCACGAAATGTAGGATATTCATAGCCAGAGATAGTTCTGATTTGAGCAAAGGAAGTTGGTCCTTTCACAATGTGGAGTAACAAACGCAAGTAGTAAGCTTCTCCTTGGGAAGGGTTGACATGAGCAATTCTAGCAATTTTTTTCGGAAAACCACGCCGGTAATCCCAATATTTGCCATCTGAGTGCCATGTAAAATATTCCGGAAATTCAATATAGGTGTACTGTTTAGCTAGCGGGTGTTCCACATTAGCTTGTAACCATGCAGTCAACTTAGTTGTCATATTCATTGGGTTTTGAATGACTTCTTCCAGGTTGTCATCTTCGGAGTAAATAACATTATTCTCAAACGGAAGATGAACAGGGAGTCTTTCTACAGAAATGCTTGAATAGTGAATATCATATTCTTTCAAGCGCCAGTCAGCCTCATTTGGTGTTACATAGCGACATTCTAGGTAATTGTCTATTTCATTGACTGTTTCATTTGCTGAGTGTGATGATGCAGAATTAGCTTGGATTTTAGTTCTTGCACAGTCAAATCCTTTTGTTACATACTTGAACAGATATTTGTGCATACCATCATGATTAACTTTCTCTACATTTATATGAGCTTGATATTTGACTACCAAGTCGACATTGTGAGGAACAACAAATCTGTTATCAATGTCAACTCCATTTCTATTGGCAGTAATTCCATTGTTTGGCCGAGCATACTGTGTGAAACCATTCTCTAACACAGTGGTTTGGTCACAAAATTCCTTAGGGTAAAATTTTGTGCATTTTCCTTCAGACATACATGGGGAATTAGGGTTTAGACATCCACAAGGACCATGTATCATGAATGAGGAGACAACATCATATCCTATGGGATCATTCTTAGGGTCTGGTAGCTGAGCTGAAATATAGTAGTCTATCTTGTGTGCACTTAGGGGCTCATCTTTAGCTAGCCATATGATGATATGCACGTGTGGGAGGCCACGTTTCTGAAACTCAACTGTGTAGATAACTACAGAAATAGGTTTGTTTAGGATGAAGTAACATTAGAGTTAGGAAAAACAAATGTAGTTACTGACTAAATGAATGTTAAGATTACCTGCGTTTATGGGGCCAAAGAATTCTTTCTTTTTAATATCATCTATGAGCATATTAAGCTTCATTTTGAATACCCTGTTGACAATATCTGGACGGTCAGAAGGTTGTTGCCCTGGAATGGATGATAGGGCCTCTAATATTTCAGTCCAGGCAGGGTTTGAAGTGAATGTAACAAAGAGATCTGGACAACCATATTTTCTACAAATAGCAATGGAGTCTTGATAGTTTTGGTACATATAGCGAGGCCCGCCGGTAAATGAAGACGGTAATATAATCCTCTGACCAACGGAAGAACCGGATGTATTACCTCTTGAAACAGAGCTTGCCAAGTCATTGTATGGTGATGATCTGTATTTTTTCTGAAAATTGGGATTGCGATAGAATGCAATACGGAATTCTTCAACACAGCAATAATCATCCACTATATAAGCTTGCGTTAATTTTTTACCTCTTAATGGTGTGTTAAAATCACCTGGTCTATCATGTAACCTGTATGCATAGTACTCTAGCATAGTTACTTTCTTACGGTGCATACCTCGACTTTGTGGTGTGGGGCGGTACATGATGTCATCATGGTAACCTATTTCTCCATATGGGAACAACAGGGGATATTGCATAGCCATGAATCTGCAATGTTTTTCATTGATCCGTTGTAACCCTGATGAACGGTTATCTACTATTAGGTCCCTTCCGACATCTGTTGTCCCAATGTCACCGACAACCAACCCTACCACCTCCGATGCGATAGGAGCACTATAGATGTCACCATGTGCGTCAGCTTTGCCAAATAATCTGATGAAGAACTGATCAGGAGTATTTGGAGATATTTTCTCACGTGCTGTTCTAAATACCTTAACCACCGAATTATGGGTATCCAACATTGCTATGAGAGAGTCAACAATGTCTTCATTTGCATTGAAAGAAGGGCGAGAGGATGAAGAGCGTGATGATGTGGTAGAGGGTGCAGTAATGTTAATGCGGTTTCTAACCTCATGTTCGGTATCATAGATGTACAATTGTGCATACTCTGGTCTATTACCTGGTGCAGGGGGCACCAAAGAGCCAAAACGGTGGCAGACTGTACCACTAACCTTGAATACATAGGGAGCCCGACCATCATTTATAGAGTCTATAACTTTAGCGCCCATAGAAGTCATTGCAAACATGGTATTATATTGCCGAATATGGTCGAAGAAGTGTTTTGAAATTGTGCTGTTCTGTGAGGTCAGTAAATCCAACAGTGGTTGAGGAGGAGGATTGTATGGTTCCAGGTAGATTTTTCCTCCTTTACAACATAGGTTATAAATTGGATCAGAAGTATTTCTTTCTCTTCGTACACGTTCTTCATACCAAAAAAGAGCACCACAATGTTTGCATGAATGACTCGGCCCTCCAAGATTTAAGGGTTCAAAGATAGTTCCTGAAAATGTGTTTTTTTAATAATAAAAATCGGTTGACAAAAACGGGGAAAAATTTGCACGATGCACTAATGGGAACAGAAAAGGCTCACTGTTGTGGGTTGAGGCCAATGTAGGTGTTTGCATAGCTGATGTAGATGATTCCTCGTCTAACCGTCGACGTACAGAACGTTCTTCTGTACATGTCGTTGTGTAATCCATATGAAGATGATGAAAATTGAATATTTATATGTACAGTGGTTATATTTGAAGAGGCACTTTAGCGTGGACTAACCTCTATTTCTAAGCTGCGTACGCCGGCGCCGGTTATCAGAAGAAGCAGTTTGGTTTACTTGAGGGGTAATAACAGGTGTTGACTGACGGCGAGGTCGTCCACGAGGACGTGGAACAGTAGTAGTACCAATATGATCCATAGGATTGCTAGGAGTTGCAGAATTTTCCATTGCGTGTGCAAACAGGTAATCTGAATAGCGCTTTTTTTTTTGCAAACAACAGGTTCAATTCATGGATTTGAAGGACTATAGCAGGTGAGCAATTTTAAATGGAACCACATGATGTACATACGAATCCGATGTAAATAAAAAATGTAGCAACAAAAATTAAGGAAATAGATGATGCGTGCGCGTATCCCCTGTAAATTAAAATGCAAGAGGTGAACAGAGCATGCGTACCAATCCAACACGATGATGTGCAGCTTGCGTAGTGAGGAGAGACAGAATCCAAGAAATCCAATACGATGATGTGCAGCTTGCGTAGTGAGGAGAGAGAGAATCCAAGAAATCCAAAGAAATAATCCGTTGGCCTGAGGCAGTAGGAGGCAAAATACAATCAAACCATCTCCAGGGACCAAATTCAACCGGATCTGAAGCCTTGGGTCAACCTGACATATTGGGGAATATGTGTTGGATAGCAAAAAGAAGAGATAAACTATAGTGGGGATCGAGTATGTACCAGCTGAGGTCCCAAGTTGAGGAGGCGCTGCCAGCACCTTGCCTTCTGGGGTGCAGATTGCAGGTGCGTGGGCTTTTTAACTTCCATGCGGCGGCGGCGGCGGTGCATGATTTCAGATGGGCAGTTTCCAGAGCAGTTTTCAATCATTGAAGCCTTCTATTAATCCGGCTGTTTCAGAAGAGTAGTGGTCGTAAGATTGCGGGGAGGAGGACGGACGCCGGCGCGGAAGAGGAAGCAGAAGCGCACAGCAACGTGTGATGAAGAAGACGACCAATTTTTTTTAGAGGAAACACTGATTTCTTTAGGGCGGCCGCCTTTGCGAGTCCACGGAGGGGATTGGGTCGGTCCAGCCTATGGGTGCGGTCCACTACATAGTATGGAGAAAGCTGGGAGGGTCGTGCAGGCGGACCTTCCTGGTGTCTGCATGGGGCTTGGGAAAATAGTGCCAGCTGATAATAGTACAGTGCTAAAGTGAGATACCTGATCTGCTTCTATTTTCATGGACCAATTTGTCCAGAGATATTAGAATGTAATCTGCACAATGGACAGGCAAAGCAATAGAAGAAGTGTAGATCAAAGCTTCTCTCGACAAAATCAGTTACATGGAAAGAGATATAAGAATGTAATCTGCACAATGGACAGGTAAAGCAATAGCAGAAGTGTAGATCAAACCTTCTCTCAACAAAATCATTTACCTATAGAAACGTATTTTTAGCGGTTGAAAGCGTATTTGCGAGCCACGGAGCATACCTCTAGCAATATTATTAGTAGAGATAATATCTAAGACGTTGCAATATTATTGTCAAAATAAAGGGACCGGGCAGTGATAGTTTGAGAGCAAAGACTGCTAGATCCTCGATCACATACATGATACATGAAAAACTCTTGGAAATTTCCGTCTTTCCTAGACACAAAGAAGAGTCAATCATGTAATATGAATGTACGTGTAATTGAGTTGCAGTGTACTGAGAGGAACATTATCATTTGATTGTACAGTTGAGATTGCAAGTAAAAAGATGAACCATCAGGTTAGTTGAACTATATGATTGCGATTGCAAAGTAAGAAACTGAACCATCAACAAAAAGTTGACAGCTGAATCATACAAATATGTATCAGTCTCGTAAATATTTTTATATTGGTGACCTCAATGCATAGTCGAACTAATTAACCATCGGAGGCACCCTTCATCTCCTAGTGTACAGTAATGACTCTCATTCCTAATTTGTAATTATATATGGACTGGCCTCTCTGCATCAATGAAAACAGCTCAAAACCTGAAATAACTAATATCTATTAGGATGACCACGCATGTAACCAGAACAAACTTGAAACAGAAGTGACAGCGTCAGAAAGTGCACATAAAACATGCCGAAGTCTTGCATGAAACACCCAGTGACACAGAAGGAGCAAAACAAAATATTGGGATGTCAAGAAAGGGGCATACTCTTGCATAAATCAACCCTATTCTTCCATGAATCGTGTGAAATATCTCTCTTCAGTCAGGTATCAGCACAAATGATTATGGGCAAGGTTCGCCTGCTGAGTAGCAGGTCGTGCACTTCCTAAAACGAAACCAACAAAAATAATCTATTGATTTCCAGAGAAATCACTTCTTGGGTTCCATAATCTGCAAAATAGTACAATAATGTAAAAATCAAGTGCTGACATGGAATCCAATCTGGGCAAATAATTGATATTCTTGTCTCGCTATAGGTTTAGCATTGCCAACATACAAAACAAAGAAAAAATAGGTCATGGTAGCAGATGGGTTGGCAAACCTATCAGCTGATTACAACCTGACCGCTGATGAGGGGAGGAGCAAGAAGGTGACAAAACCTCAAATTCTTGTACATGTATGTATTAGCTCGCCCTGCACCTTACTTGTTGGAGTCAAGGTTGACTGTAGAGACAGCGGAGATAGAAATTAGAAAACTCAGGCCGACGAAACTGGAAATTATCTCAACGAAAACACCTGACAAAAGCAAATCAGAGACATATGGTAGAAGTACAACTCAAGTCAGGATTAGGGAGAATCAGCGGATAGCCCCAAGGGCTCCAGAATCCAACGCATCGCTAATGGAGATCCCAATACAGAAATACAACGTATGAACCGATCTGATACAAATCAACATCTTGCGGGGAAGAATCAAATATTGACGACCATATCGTCTAGCGCCTGGCGAAGTCGAGAATTCAGTGGAGCTAATGGCGGGACACCTAGGCAGAGAAGTTGGAGAAGATGCTGTGGACAGTGGCGTGAACAGCCAACCATGGTGAAGGCCATAGGAAGGTATTTATTGGCAAAATTGGTCCCTTCGCCTGTCTAACCATGTTTTTTCCACGACTCCCCGGATGTCCAGCTTCATCAATTTTTGGAACGGATCGTGGAGGAGAGCAAGGGACATGATGGCCGGATGAAGTCCTGAAAGAGAAGAAAAGGTAGTAACGCACACATCCACCTATAATTATTTGGGCATTAAGTTGGCATTCATGCAGGCTCTCAACGATCACAGAGAATAGAAGAGGAACCGAATTGGAACAGGGAGAAGTGCCCTCGATGCGTTGACTATGTGACCAGCCCATATGCAGCCCGCAGCCCTTTCCATCTTCATCGATGCTCACGTGATGAACCAGCCCAGCACAATTTATCTACTGAACGAATCTCGCCACCCACTACGACCATTGACGCCCGTTCTTCCTCTTCACCATTAATCCCCCGACGTCGTGCTCTCTTCCTCTCCCCACGATCTCCGCGAAAAACGGAAACTGATGGCGACACACGACGAGTTTGTGCAGATTTGTACCCTTTTAAACTCCAGCGATTTCGCCGCCAGGTTCCCCATCCCGGCCTCCATATTTCTCAACAGTCCGTTGTGGCCTTCACTTTACATCAGGTGTTGGTACATATACGATCTATTTTTTTTTCATAATCTGATTTCGTTCTTATGGATCTGGACTCAGGCAACATCCAAGATCGGCACTGCCACCCATCGATGCCTAATGCCTCCGTGCGGCCAGAGCAACCCTCCCCCGAGTCCCCTCTCTGCCATGCTAAACTACTCCTAAATATAGGCTGAAGAACGATGATCTGAAGCGCAACTTAGGCTGGACGTGTGAAGTGGCCACTCCTAGCTAGCATCCAGCGCTCACTCGTGATGTCACCCCTGTTAATTGTACAGGTCTACTACATATGCATTCCTTCTGTAGTACTAAAAGCATTGCATATTTTCAGTGCATCTTCTTAAATTTTATCTGAAAAGATATTTTTTGCGAAGAAATTGTATACAACACACGTTTCTATTTATGCAGAGTGATTCTGATCATGGATGCGGTAGCAACGACGAGTATGCACCTATGTGTGTTTCCTTTTTTTTGGGTATCCCGTGTTCATCATATCTACAACGCAGCGAAGCAGAACACTGAATTTAATTATTACCATGGCCGACAAATTCCTTATATTTCATCCTTTCTATCATTTTCTTATACTCCTCCCATCTATTCTATTATTTTTCTTATTCGTTTTATGCATTCATAGACTGGCAAACAATCAATAGATCTATTGGTCTCTTGCTTATTTGCAAAGAATCAAATTCAAGAATTTACTTATTTTTCCCGTGAGAGTAATGGTATAACCATACATATTCCAAGTACTAAATGTGATTTGTGAACATAATATTAATTTGATTATCATTGTTTCAGGTAGTGTTGAAAGTTGAGCAAGTAATGAACAATACTGGAGTAAGTTCCCGCACTGCCTTCCTATTGTTTTGTGTACTATGCTTTAATATCGTTCAAACGCTATGTTCCAGCTAGGCTATCAGTTAGATAAATTGAGGAACTCAACGAAGGCTATTTAAGGAGCAGTGGCTATTGTGGATCTACAGGCGAACAATGACTTACCAAGTGGAAATGAGCATATCTATCATGTTCAACGCAGGATTGTCGTACTCTAGATGCTTCCCTACGGTTTTCTTTTGAAAAATATTGGCTATCGCCCTCTTTCCTTAGTTCAGAGATTTGAGTTACTTGAGTACTTTACTAATTTCTGATTTCATTTCAGTATCCCTTTTCTCATTGTGCCTTTATTGTGACCTTGCCTCCTGATGCATTAATTTGGGGATAGCATATCCAAGACTTTGTAGTATGTACACTAAATATAGAATATCAACCTACATGGCACTCTTTTGTTACAGTATATAATACTATGTTTCTTAATAACTATCTAGAATGATTGTATGATATATATTTTAAAAGGGGTCAAGTTGCAAGGCCGAGACATATTCATAGTGTTTAACTTATTCAAATTAATAAATACAACATATGTAAGATTCGTTGCAACTTTTGGCAGGGTGCTTAGGGAAAAAAATATACTTATAGCTTCACTGATATCCCCCATCACTAAATGTACATTTACTTTTATGTTCTCAATTTTTCAAATACTCCCGCAGCAAATATGTTTAGGGAGTACTCCCTCTGTTTCAAAATATAAGATGTTTTAGCTTTGTGAAGTAAATGCATTTAGACATCTTTTATTGTATAGATTCACTTAAATATACACACTAAAACGTGTCTAAATATATTTACTTTACAAACCTAAAACATCTTATATTTTGAAACGGAGGGAGTATATATTAACATATTCCCGTAGCAACGCGCGGGGCATCATCTAGTTATACAGTATGATGGCATCCAGTGATTCAACAATCAATATTGGTCAAGAGTCAATTAAATGTCACTAAAACACAATGCTTTGTATTTTCTAAAAAAAAGAGTCATTAAAATGCATGCACTAACATGAGCACGCTGATCTTAAATAAATTATTGAAATGGAAATGTCTCCAAATAGAATAGGAATATTAAGTATTTATCTCTTACTGGACAAAGTGCTCAGGACTTCACACCTGACACATAAAAATGGGCAAAAAGTTTGATACATACTTAGAATTACAGATAAGAAAATCAGCACCCAGGCAAACGGATGTTTACTTACCATGAGGAAGTGAAGGTGCATGCCCGCAGATCCAAAATCCCACAGGTAATGAGAATGTTAATATAGCAAGGGAGGCTGATCTCGCAACACAACTGTTAGACTGTATATATTGTATTTAGGTAGGACCTAACTGTAACTTGTACCAAACTCTAATTGGCCTGAGCGCCTATATAAACACAGAAACCCCACGGCCTTTTCCGTGTGAGGCTTTCCCCCAATACCTGTCTACATGGTATCAGCCTAAAACCCTAGCCCCACCCGATCCCCTCCTAGCCGCCGCCGCCAAGGGGCAACCCTAGCCGCCGCCGCCGCTCACCCTTCCGCTGCCACAAATGGCCCCCGACCCCCTCTCCTCGGCCTCCGGCGCCATCGTCCCCACTGCTGCCGCCAACCAACCCTACCACCTCCGATGCGATAGGAGCACTATAGATGTCACCATGTGCGTCAGCTTTGCCAAATAATCTGATGAAGAACTGATCAGGAGTATTTGAAGATATTTTCTCACGTGCTGTTCTAAATACCTTAACCACCGAATTATGGGTATCCAGCATTGCTATGAGAGAGTCAACAATGTCTTCATTTGCATTGAAAGAAGGGCGAGAGGATGAAGAGCGTGATGATGTGGCAGAGGGTGCAGTAATGTTAATGCGGTTTCTAACCTCATGTTCGGTATCATAGATGTACAACTGTGCATACTCTGGTCTATTACCTGGTGCAGGGGGCACCAAAGAGCCAAAACGGTGGCAGACTGTACCACTAACCTTGAATACATAGGGAGCCCGACCATCATTTATAGAGTCTATAACTTTAGCGCCCATAGAAGTCATTGCAAACATGGTATTATATTGCCGAATATGGTCGAAGAAGTGTTTTGAAATTGTGCTGTTCTGTGAGGTCAGTAAATCCAACAGTGGTTGAGGAGGAGGATTGTATGGTTCCAGGTAGATTTTTCCTCCTTTACAACATAGGTTATAAATTGGATCAGAAGTATTTCTTTCTCTTCGTACACGTTCTTCATACCAAAAAAGAGCACCACAATGTTTGCATGAATGACTCGGCCCTCCAAGATTTAAGGGTTCAAAGATAGTTCCTGAAAATGTGTTTTTTTAATAATAAAAATCGGTTGACAAAAACGGGGAAAAATTTGCACGATGCACTAATGGGAACAGAAAAGGCTCACTGTTGTGGGTTGAGGCCAATGTAGGTGTTTGCATAGCTGATGTAGATGATTCCTCGTCTAACCGTCGACGTACAGAACGTTCTTCTGTACATGTCGTTGTGTAATCCATATGAAGATGATGAAAATTGAATATTTATATGTACAGTGGTTATATTTGAAGAGGCACTTTAGCGTGGACTAACCTCTATTTCTAAGCTGCGTACGCCGGCGCCGGTTATCAGAAGAAGCAGTTTGGTTTACTTGAGGGGTAATAACAGGTGTTGACTGACGGCGAGGTCGTCCACGAGGACGTGGAACAGTAGTAGTACCAATATGATCCATAGGATTGCTAGGAGTTGCAGAATTTTCCATTGCGTGTGCAAACAGGTAATCTGAATAGCGCTTTTTTTTTGCAAACAACAGGTTCAATTCATGGATTTGAAGGACTATAGCAGGTGAGCAATTTTAAATGGAACCACATGATGTACATACGAATCCGATGTAAATAAAAAATGTAGCAACAAAAATTAAGGAAATAGATGATGCGTGCGCGTATCCCCTGTAAATTAAAATGCAAGAGGTGAACAGAGCATGCGTACCAATCCAACACGATGATGTGCAGCTTGCGTAGTGAGGAGAGACAGAATCCAAGAAATCCAATACGATGATGTGCAGCTTGCGTAGTGAGGAGAGAGAGAATCCAAGAAATCCAAAGAAATAATCCGTTGGCCTGAGGCAGTAGGAGGCAAAATACAATCAAACCATCTCCAGGGACCAAATTCAACCGGATCTGAAGCCTTGGGTCAACCTGACATATTGGGGAATATGTGTTGGATAGCAAAAAGAAGAGATAAACTATAGTGGGGATCGAGTATGTACCAGCTGAGGTCCCAAGTTGAGGAGGCGCTGCCAGCACCTTGCCTTCTGGGGTGCAGATTGCAGGTGCGTGGGCTTTTTAACTTCCATGCGGCGGCGGCGGCGGTGCATGATTTCAGATGGGCAGTTTCCAGAGCAGTTTTCAATCATTGAAGCCTTCTATTAATCCGGCTGTTTCAGAAGAGTAGTGGTCGTAAGATTGCGGGGAGGAGGACGGACGCCGGCGCGGAAGAGGAAGCAGAAGCGCACAGCAACGTGTGATGAAGAAGACGACCAATTTTTTTTTTAGAGGAAACACTGATTTCTTTAGGGCGGCCGCCTTTGCGAGTCCACGGAGGGGATTGGGTCGGTCCAGCCTATGGGTGCGGTCCACTACATAGTATGGAGAAAGCTGGGAGGGTCGTGCAGGCGGACGAAGCGAGTAAACTTTCCCGTGCAGTGGAGCACACGTTCGGGAGGAAGTCAGGCACTATATCGGACGAAGCGAGGCGGTCGTGACAGGAATTTGGGGGTGACGTGGCTGCATGAGAGGGCAGCAAAATCAATTAGTGGGGGGGTTCTTATTTAGAGATAGAAGATTATAGATGTTGTGAGATCGTCCCTACCTTAATGCAGATATACCTTAAAAATCACATATCATTTCTGAGTCGCCATTCGCACCTCCACCATCCATAAAAGCATCCTGGTATCTCGTCCCTCCCTCCTACCATGCATCAAATTGTTCTCCACTGCCATCTCATCTTTCCCCCCTCTATTTCACACCTAGCTAGCTGCTTAGGAGCGATACAATAAGATGCATGTTACTTTATCCTACTTGCTCATTCCTTTTCTCGATCAATTACAAGTGTATGCATATACATAGGTAGAATAAGAAATGGGAGGCATCAGGATGATTTCTACCCCCAAGGTCTTAGTCGAGCTTTTGCCTCGCACGACATCCGTAAGTAAGCAACATGTACCTATTACTGGGCAACCTTATCGGACTTCCGAATGACATGATTCATGAGGAAAAAATAGGGGATGTTCTTGTTGTGACATGGTGGGCAGTGGCGGAGCCAGGCCTCGAAGCCTGTGATGTCATTTTGAATCTGTGATGTCAACTACATGGATTTTTACATTTTTTTTCTATTATTTTTTGCATCATTTACACTTGTGTACAAAGGATTTACTAAAAAGCTGTGTGGTCAATTGACCACACAGCTCACAATGTGGCTCCGCCACTGATGGTGGGTGCTTGAGATTTGAGTGGCCGTGGGAACAACGCGTCAGGGCATCAACCAGAAGGGGACGAGTGAGAAAGAATGTGGGCAGACGCGGCGACAAGTTAGGAACTGGTGAGGTGAGGGACGTGCGAGTAACAATATTGGGTTAGCAAACATACAACAAGGTGGGGGACTGTAAACACTCATGCCCGGACCATCTAGTGTGGCCCAACCCAAGGCCCATAAGGACACATCAGCCCAACAAGCGTGTGATCGGGCAGGACTGGGTCTGCCACCTGGCGTTGATGACAACCCTGGAACTTAAGGAGAGAAGAAAGAATAAGCAAGGCATCCTAGCTAGGATCACGGCTTAGGCAACAAACTCCCTGGCATCGCCAACTACCGCTTCCTCTTTTCCTGTAGCTCTCTTTCTCCTTCTGGTCAAAGAAAACCTTTGTCTCTAAGTTGTATCTAGATAGGTAATTCTCTAAAACCTGTGTATTATGATAATTAGTAGCATCGTTGCACTGATGGGAATGGCCTGGACAACGGTAGGTGGAATCACCGGCGGGGCATAGGAATTGCCACCGGAGCCGCCAGACATGGAGGAGTTGGAGGGGCTAGAAGCCATGGAGTTGGTGTGGAAGATCGTTTAGAGATTTGATATGGGGAAGGATAATACCACGAAGACCAAAAGAATTGTGCGACAGATTTGTATTCATGTATTCAGTAGGTTTATATACACCAGTACATGAGGGGGTTGGGAACCGACCTAAAGCCCTAACCACTAGTCCACCATTACATGTAGAATACACGGTGGCTAGAGAAGGAAGGTTAGGTAGGATTTTGATACAATTTTATTCGCTTACACGATAGCTTTGTTTTCAAGAGTCCTTTCATTAGAGATTTTCTAGCAAGAACACCGACATGGTTTGGCGATGCTAGCATTCATACCTAGATTGGTGTGGTGCGCCTGCCTACATGCTTGCGCCGATTGTCAATCAACGGTCTACTACTATGGAGATTTCATAAAATTTGATCTTCTATTAGTATTTGTGCGTACTCCATTGCGTGAATTTTTATATGTTGTTCATCACTAGAAAGAGCTTTTTTTTTTAGAAAATTACGCTGCGTTTTATTTAAACCATGGCATAGTCCTTTGCCAACATCACTAGAAAGAGCTATGGTGACGAACAACGACAAGCTCACTGCTCTTGCACTATAAAAATTGTAGGTTGATGATTGGTTGTATGTTCCTCTTTAGTTAGCTGCTTTATTTGTTTGTGCAGTTACCTCATTATTTGATTGTAAATGTTCTCTTTATTAATTAAAAAATACTATGGAGAACCCAAACTACTACATATTTGAACCAGGAGGACAAAATTTCAAGATAAGTTCTATGTCGGTCTAGCTACATATTTTAGGGAGTGAGAGGTAGTTTGGAGACCTAGACTTAACATATCTTCTGTAGTATCTGAATATTTTTTACAAAGTTTTCGACATGTACAATAGATAGACCTAGCTAGACATGGAACTAATCGAGCAATGTTGGAGGGGAAGATGTGTGGTCTTTTCGTTGGATAATTAATGCAAGTTTACACTTATGAGATCTTCCCTAAAGTATGTGTATAGTAAAATTTTAAGATCTACGGTTGTAGTTTTACTGAACACTTATGCGTGATAGGATTCAGAAAGAGGGATGCATAGCTGATAACAGTGGCTCAACGAAGCTAGACGCTAGGAGGAAATATAAAAAATGACCCCGAACGGCAGGAGCCCTGCTTTATTTCATTGATAGAAGAGAGAAAGGGAATACAACATAATACAAAAACACACGTCCCCTGTACAAAGAGCCAGGAGAACCTTCATCTACTGTCAGGACAACAAAAACCTGAACATTCACCCCACACTTAATGCAAAAAAGCAGCTGAAACTACAGCCAACTCATCTCTGATCATTTGAGCTAGCGAAGAAGCATTTAGCTCTTTGCCTTGGAAAACCCTGCGCCCTCGCTCTTTCCAGATGTTCCAGGTAATATAAGCAGCCAGCTTAATATTATCAGGTCTCTGGGATTTCGGAGCACACACCTGCATCTTGCGCCACCAGCTTCTGACAGAGTTTGCTTGCCGAACAACACTTACCAGACTAGCATTGTCGTTTTGGAAATTTGCCCAGACCTCTTTGACAAAACTGCAGCGAAGAGAGAGATGCGCCGCAGATTCGAGCTCTTGGTCACACAACCTACAGATAGGGTTGCATGCAATGCTTCGCCTCACCATCCTATCGGCAGTCCAGTTTCGATTCCTTAGTAATAGCCAAAGGAAAAACTTGAGCTTGCCCTCTATTTTTGCCTTCCAGATCCTGGCAAGGTGAGGCTGCTTAATTCTACCAACAAATTGCATCTCATAAGCAGATTTAGTAGAGTATTGTCCAGTAGTAGAGGGCAGCCAAACAATCTCATCAGCTGACTCCGTTAGCTGCACTTGATCAATCAACACCCAAAGTTGCAAAAACTGGTGCAGCTTATCTTCATTTGAAATTCGAGAAATCCCTCGTAGCCAATACCCATTGGCAACAGCTTGAGCCACAGTCAAATTCTTCTGTCTAGCAAGAGCAAAGACAAGGGGAGCAACCTCCGAGGGCGCGGAATCGTGGAGCCATCTATAAAAGGTTGTGCATATAGAAGAATAAAGTCAATGTGATTACTTCCCTCAAAAGGGGGCTAGCATAATTGGAACAATAAGCAGCCTTTACCATGGTTGTTCGATAGTACTTGGATTCACTTCATAGTTGATCTTTTATGATTCTTTTTGGTTTGTATCTGGCTTAAGCGATAAGCTGTGGCCTCTTGCGCCACCGGACTGGTATCTGCTTTTACAGATGAGGGTTCAGTTCTAACCAAATGTTTTTGAGATTTTACGGTACATCGTACTACATATTTTAGGGTGTAGTATTAAGTAGATCCAATGGTTGCAGTTGGATGGAGAACAACAAAACAGGTGTACTTATTTCGAGTGGAAAAACATTGACTAAGTTAACCACATATCTTTATTGATATTTATATCTCATCATGATTGTTGGAGGCAAAAGTTTGGTGGGTTTAGCGTATTACAATGAATATAAAAATCATCCAGTGTTTGACTTGTATGCATACTTCCTCAATCCTCAAAAGAGTGTACTTCCAACTATCTTAGAGTATCAAACTTTTTAAAGTTTGACTATGTTTTTACAAAAAAACACTAACATTTGTGTCACCAAATTAGTATCATTAGGTTCATGATGAAATATATTTTCATCACATATAAATTTGGTTTGAGAAATATTGTTATATTTATGCAAAAACTTGGTCAAAGTTTAAATTTTTTGACTCTCTAAAATAGTTGAAAATACACTTTTTTAAGAACGGAGTATGAGTTACGTTGGAAACGTTATGACCGCCTAAAGTCCTTAACTTAATGCACATGGACCTTTAGTTGAGATACTATCAATTATGAGTCGCCATCTGCACCTCCATCATCCATAAAAGCATCCTGATCTCACGTCCCTCCCTCCAACCATCGATAAAAGTGTTTTCCGCTGCCATCTCATATTTACCCCTCACCTTCACACCTAGCTGCTCGAGTATGACGCATGTTATTTTATCCTACTCGATCATTATTTTCATTGATCAATTAAAAGTGTACACATATATGTAGGTAGAATTAGAAATGGGATGTGTCGGAACCAGCCTACGCTGATGTCTGATTGTGCAGCAGCTGTTTATGCAGTTAGGAGTCCAGGCACTAACCTGTCAAAAAACTGGTGCGTGTACAAGGAGATCGCTGATGCTTTTACACAGCTACCTGGGTGTGCTGTGCGGTACGTTAGGAGAAAGCTTAATTCTATTGCCCATTCCTTAGCTCAGTTTGCTATTCAGTCTGGAACCTATGAACTTTGGCTGGCTCCAGTCCCGGCTTTTATTTCTGAGCTTGCTTTGAGCGATGTTGTAAACTCTGATTGTGAGTAATATAAGTGTTATCCCCCCTCAAAAAAAAAGAAATGGGATGTGTCGGAAAGATTTCTATCCCCAAGGTCTTTGTGAAGCTTTTGCCTTGCACGACATCCGTAACGAGCAAGCATCTTCCAAGTCCTCACCATCCCAGTCAAACGTCTGAATCACTTGGTTCAGGAGAAAAGAGAGGGATGAATTCACCCAATGACGTGGTAGCTGGTGCTTGAGAGTTGAGTGGCTGCGGGAACAACGCGTCAGGGCATCAACCAGCACAGGACGAGTGAGGAACAATGTGGACACACACGGCGGCAAACGAGCAGCAGATGAGGTGAGAGACGTACGAGTATCCAGCTAATTTGCTGTAAATTTGTAATTAATTTCCTTTGCTGGCTTCGGCCTCTCTTTTCTTGCTTACAAAAGACTATATCATGTACTCCGTATGAACACATGACGGAGCTTTGTCAGTTTTCGAGTTACGATCTTTCCTTTGTTTGTAATCCTCCGCGTTACGATATTTCAAAACAAACTAAAAAAATCTTTCAAAAATCCTCTACGTTACGTATGAAAAAAAAATACAAGTTCACAACACACGAGGATCCTTCTGCTAGTGCGTAAAAGAGAGCTTTTGGAGAGCGTCGATATGGCACCCGAGCTGCCTGCAGCTCTTTATTTTTTTTTCAAAAAAAATTCGAATTTAAAGATTCAAAAAATATGAAAGAAATACTGGGACGTGGAGAATAATTTGTAATACTCGTATGCTGAAAGTCATGTGAAAATACCTTGTATTTTAGCGTCGGTAAAAAAAAGAAAATTACAGATCTAGGAGTTAGTAGGCCAATTTTGAATGGGCCCCGTATTTCCAGAAAATACCGTATTTGTCTTTTTTGCTGATCCCGAAATACAAAGTATTTTCCGATGAAAATTTGCAGACATGTAGATCTTATTGTTTGCTGTATGAATATATTTTTTTCGAATTTGTTTGATGGTTTTTAAAAAATTTGAAAACGGGCTCCAGGTAGCCTGAGCTCCAAATCGATTTTCCGGAGCTTTTGGGTCAGCTAACGTGAGTTCCCATCTAAAAATAGTGAGTTCCAAGTGAATAAGCATCCATATAACAATTTTAATTTTCGTGATAAATTCTCTACCCCTACTTGGTCACATACTCACATCCTGATAGCCTATTTCCGTTTGCAGAGAATTCAGCTCAGCAACAGGGGAGCTTGCCAGTTAAAAAAAGAGTGGATTTCACTTTTTACTCTGTAGTTGTGCATTTGTGACACGTATTGCTCATTTAGTAGAACTTTTACCTAAATGTCTGAATTAAGAGAATTTAAACATTGTATTACCCTACCTTATTTTTTTTGTTTTTACCAGATAGAACCGGCATGGTATGTCAATGTGGCGCAAAAAATGTATAAAATCAAACCTCGCCATCGACAGTTATGTCCAGACTTCTCATAACCAGTTGTTTAATTTTTTGTCATCATTTTAATATTTTCGAATCCAGTCATCACTTCACACCGTACTCAATAGGCACACATAAAAAAGAGATGGTCTAAAGCTTCTAAAAGGGGTATTCTAGAAGAATTTTGACTCGACGGGGTAATTAGTGTCACAAATGTATAATTAAAGGATAAAAAATGGAAAAAAACAGAGAGCTTGCCGACCTCACATTTTTCTTCAACATTGTATCGGTGCGGGAAAGATATCCAGGAAGATAATTAAATACGAGATATATAGCTACTTGATGCAAATAACTCAGGTTAAACTGTTTGCGAAATGAGTCAAGTTTCCCATTGGTTGTGTTCCTACCGGTTCGTGGAGCCAATTTAACTAGCATATTTGGATGGACAATAAGCAAAATATATTCACACATCTCTAGTTCAAAAGTTACACAGATCGAGAAATCACACTTTATATTTGTGGAGTTTATATCCCGCAGTGGCATGACGTTTCTTGGAGCCAACTTTTTGTTCAGTTTAGTGTAGTATAAGCCGGAAAATGAGTTTGGAGGACGGGCTCTATGGAGCCTGTTTTTGAATTTAATTCAAATTAATATTTAAAAGTTTCAAAAAACTCCAAAATAAAATTCTAGATGTTGACAATGACTTATTCTACCACGCTGCAAAATACCAGCTCAAAATAGTTTGTATCCGTGCCTACACAAAAATGACAGATTTTGACAAATCCGATGATTTTTGAATTTGGAACTGTTCATCATCTTAGATCTGAAAATTTGTCATTTTTACATAGCCCAAAATACAGTATATTTCGCTTTGATTTTTTGCAAGCAGGTACAACTCATTATTATCTACACCAATGAATTTTTTTAGATTTTTCGAAACTTCAAAATGTCAATTTTTAGAAAGTTCAAAAAAGGTCCTCCATGGAGGACGGGCTCCATATTGACGCTCTCAGTATAAGCCATGTATGGTGTGTATAAATGGCCCCTGAGCTTAAAAAAAGAGCTCCATGGAGCCCTTTAGTTTGAAAAAAAATCGAAAATTAATATTTGGAAGTTTTTTAAAAAGGAAAAAATATTATGTAGATAGTCAATAATGCATAATATAGGCGTGCAAAATCTCAGTGCAAACTTTTTGGTATTCCGGCCTACACAAATTCTGACAAATTTTGAATTTTCGACTATTCACTATATGCTCATACCACACTTTTGTCATTTTTGTATAGCCTACAATCGATCTTATATAGTAATATATCATGACTATATCCAGAATTTTTCAGATTTTCTTAGAACATCAAAATATGAGTTTTGAAACAAAATAAAGAGCTACATGGAGCTCATCCTCCTACTTAAGTTTCCGAATCCAAGTATGAACCATTCAATTTGCATACAAACTACGTTAGTAACGTTGTGCGCCTCAAATCCTTACTTAGATGCACGTGGAGCTTTAGTGAACAGACTTTGGATCATCTATATAGGCGGGCACCACCTGCAACACCTTCATACTCCGTAATTAAATCCTATCTCGACGTAATTAAATCCTATCTCGACCGCTCCCTCCAACCACCAATCTACTCCGTAACAATCTTGCCTTTACCATCTCAGCTCGTCCTATATTAATTGCAGGTAGATAATAATTATTCCTCTATACCACCTCATCTCGTTCTATAATACTTCCTCTGTTTGGAAATATAAGATATTTTAGTTTTGTGAAGCGAATGCATGTAGACATCTTTTAGTGTACAAGTTTGCTTAAACCTATACATTAAAATATATCTAGATACATTCGCTTCACAAACCTAAAACATCTTATATTTTCAAACGGAGAGAGTATATTGCTAGGAGAAACGAGCTACTTCACATTATCCTACCCGATCATTTGTTGCTGGATCAACTAAAGCGTACACATATACGTTGGTAGAAGTAGAAATGGCCAATGGGATACGCCATGAAGATGTGTATCCCCATGCACGGTCTTGACCGAACTTTGCCCGAATATAGCTATGTATTTCCTTGTTGAATTTTAGGGGCTGTTTGGTTCAGGGGATATCCCTAAGTGGTTAGGGATAGCCACTGGAAAAGTGGTTGCCATGCGTTTGGTTTAGAGGATAGGAGTGGCTGTGGATAACCAGATTCTAGGAATATACTCTCAAAACGGTGGTTGAGCTCGTCCCACGAAATATGGCGGATGAAGCCAACCACTTCTGGCTCCCGTTGTTCTGCCCGTAAAAAAAAGAAAAATGCCCTATCTAATTACCCATCGCTCCTCTCTCATGAACAAGCGCGGCGACGGCGCATCTCTAGCAAGAAGAAGACTCGAGGTGCCGCATCGAGGGACCGCAGGACACGGCGGCGGCCATAGAGGGCTCGATGGGCGGCGTCGAGGGAGGACTTTAGGCGTCCATGGAGGGCAGTGAGGGAGCTCGACGGGGGAGCTGCCATGGATCGATGGCTTGGAAGGGGCAGCGTCAAGGGGGCTCGGCGGGGGAGCGGCAATGGGGGGCTCGATGGGAAGCATCCAGGAACTCGACGGGAATGGCTAGGCCATGGAGGCCCGAGGGAGCTCGACGGGAGGGCCAGGCAGCGGCCACGGAGGGCCCATGGGAGATCGACGGGAGCATCTAGCGGCGGCCATGGCTTGAGGGAGCTCGACGGGACCGTGCAGCAGCAGCCATTGGTGGGCTCGAGGTAGATCGACAACAGCGGCCATGGAAAGATCGACGGGAGATCGACCTGAGATGGGGAAGGGGCATGGGATGGGGGAGACGACCTGGTTAGCCCAACCACTTTTTATTCTTTCAGCCAAACAAAAATTTGGCTCATCCCTTACACTGAACCAAACAGCAAAAATGGCTATCCCTAACCAGGTGGTTGGGGATATCCTCATCCCCTAAAGGATATCCCCTCAACCAAACAGCCCCTTAGGGGCTGTTTGGTTCAGTGGCTATCCACTGGATGGCAGTGGATATCCACTTTTTTGGTGGCTATCCATTGTTTGGTTTAGAGGGTGGAGGGGATAGAGATAACCACTTTTGTCTCAAAATGATGGTTGAGCATATCCCACCAAATCTGCTGGATGAGCTCAACCACTTTTGGCTGGCGTCGATAGCCTCACCCGAACCGTTTTATTCTTGAGTCGTTCGTTTACCAACCATTATCCATTCCCCTTCTCTCCTTGTTTCCTCTCTCCGACCACTGTGGTGGCGGCCCGTGGAGGGCTGAGCAGGGGTGGAGAGGCCCGAGCTCGCGGTCGGCGGCCGGGAGGCATGAGCTTGCTGCCTGAGGCGGTAGGGAGGGGCGAGCTGCGCGGCCTGAGACGACGGGGAGGGGTGAGCAGCGCGGCAGGTGGCGGTCTGCGGGTAGGGGCGTGCAGCGCGGCGGCGGCCGATGGCGAGAAGTGGCGAGAAGTGTAGCCCGTGGCCGGCGCCGGGTCGGCGCAAGCTCGCAGTCGGCACCGGGGAGGGAGGCAGGAGGTGGGACGGCCTCCGAGACATGGGCGGATGCAGGCGCGCCACTGGGCGGAGGCAGGCACGGGCGGGCGGGTGTAGCACAGCTTGGGATGGCGCCGGCTTAATGGAGGCGAGCGGGTCAAGCACGGGCCGACCGGGCTTCGCTGGGGAAGTGAGCAGGCGGGGGAAGAAGATAAGAGGAAAGGGGAGTGGCTAACCACTTTTTTGTCATACCTAGCCAAACAGAAAAATTGGCTATCCCTAACCAGCTGGTTGAGGATATCTTTATCCCCTAAATGCCATCCCCTGAACCAAACAGCCCCTTAGTAACCCGAATCACGTCCTAATCGAGACGATCATATGGAGAGGAAATTGGGTGTTTGGCAGCTGGCTTACCAGAGGCAACAATCAATCCCCACCTCCCTAGTCACTCCGGAAACTCGTTGGAAGTTCCAAGAGCGCCTCCGAGTTATCAATTCCATGGATCCCAGCCTCAAGGAGTAGCTCCACTACTACAAAATTAATTGTTTCTGACGGGAACTTAAAGCCCTGTTATGATTGGCTAGTCGTCCATTAGAACCACTTCGTCTGAAATGACTCCCAGTCTTTGATAGGCGCGAAACCCATCAGAGGTAACGCTCGTCCTTGACTGGACTTAGAGCAAGAACGATAGAAGAGCTTGTTGTTGGTTATATGCCATTGCTATGTCATTTATAGCCATCTTATAGTCAATATGTACTCCTTCTGTCCACTTTTATAAGACCTTGTAGAAAGTAGACTAGATACAAACCAAAATGCATGTACGTAGATATATTTTATGTGTAGGTTCATTCATTTTAGTTTATATCTAGACTATATTAAAAAAATTACAAGGTCTTATAAAAATGGACGGAGGGAGTACAATAGCTAGTTATAAAAGTGTACCACTTTATTAATGTGTGGCCCACTTGACACTCTCACAAATTGCCTAGGAGCACGTGCTAGAGCTAGCTCTTGCATGAGAGCCCACTACTCTTCTCTCTTCTCTTCTCACTTCTCTAACTCATCAAAAATATAATATTCTAATGTTTATAGCCTGCTGACTGTACCTTATTGTACTTGCTCTTAGTAGGCAACTAACAGAACTTAGGGTCACGCGTGAGAAGCTATCTTTGATGACTAAATGGTGCAAGCCTGCCAGTAAATTTTACATAGACTCGAAGAGTCTAGCCAAATTCTTGATGAGCCAGATTGTCTCCCGAATTCTGGTTGGTCACTGACTGACTCCTTTAAGGCAACGTCAACATTGTCTTCTTATTCACAAATGCCCGAATTTACCTCCGCTCTAGGATAATGAACTGCTTGTGCCCTAGGGCCCTTCAAGAAGTGAAGCCTAGCTCCACTGCCTCTTAGCAGCCCTAGCTGGGATGCTGAGGAAAGTACATTGTACAGAAAATGGACTAGTAAAGCAACAAACACTCATAAGTAGTATCTCATGATAGTAATAGATTACATGTCAACAAACAACTAAGAAAAAAATACAAACTAGGATATAAGTGGTACCACCTAGGATTAACTTCAACCATGGTAGATATCTTGAAACTTTCATGCATGCTAAATTTCATGGTTATGTCTTTTCCTTAGCGGACATAAGGCTGGAAGAAAATGTTATATATTGCCCACGACAGTACCGGATTAGACCATCCAACACCTCGAATTGTCTTGCACCTAGTTCAATAAAGATTGATGATAGTAAGTTGATATGCATTATTGCGAACCTAATAATTAGAAAATCGAAACAAGAACGCATGGAAACACGAAGGTATGCCTTGTAGAGGGACTCTGATTACCAGTGCCATGCTCTAGGTACCTACCCTAGATTCAGAACCTCCCTATAATGACACGAGGTTATGATTTCTCTTACTACGTCATAGATTCAAAATTTAACATCGTGATCGATGTACATTTCAGTCACATTGTACAAGAATCTCTCAATTTAGAAAAACACCTTGTGAACTGCACCAAAACGTCACGATAGCGACATGGGGAGGGGGGGGGGGGGCATTAATTGAACTGCTAATTTCTCCCGGTGAAGGCTAGTGCACACCATTTTCACGATATGAACACCACCCTCTGAACAAAAGTTTGAATGAGTTTACCTAGTAAGCACGGGGAAGGGAATAATTCAAAGCAAGTTTTCAAACGAGTTGGAGGCAAGAAATCATTATAAAGGCCAGGATTTCAGCCTCAGAACATGAGACCATCATTTCTTCTCGTATGGTGTCACCAAAATTACTCTATATACAGAACCAAGTCATCAGCGTATAACGAGGGCATGTGCTTGATGCCCCAGGTCTGAAGATTCTGAAAGACTACCCTTTGCTATGCTGCTGCTCACCGGCCTCACCTTCAAATGCATAAGGGCCTCTAGCCACCTAATGCAATGAAAAGGTTGAGGTCCCATGAAAAATCAGCTCATAATTTTGAAATTATTCCATAATTACTACCATTATATTTCTTATTACTCGTATGTTCATGAAAAGAAGGATTATAAGGTTGAAAATGTCAAGGCAGATGCTATCGGTTGAAAATGCGCGATGGCAGGTTGTACATTCTAAATCTTAGTTCCCCCATGAATTGAGACTCACTCTGTTCCTTAATATAAGTTGTTTTGGAGGATATTTTAGCTTGCCAAATATCTTATTATTAGGGAGCAGAAAAAGTATTGCATAAATCCATTACATGCATCAACTGGACATGAGGCATGGATGATAACATTGGCAACACACACCTAGTAGCAGATGCCGCACCATCCTCGTGGCTGTTCTATAGCTTCTTGCCAATATGGCAGCAAAAATCGTCTACCGCTTTTTGGCGCCATGATAGCAGTAGCAGCAACTAGCGGCAACTCCTTGACAATGTCGCCTCGAAGCTGACTCCTGGACCAGAAAAACAAATGCTAAGAACTGTGACGCCTAATTAGCACATTGCAAGTATGACACGAAGGAAAAAAAAAATGCAATATACATGAACCAACTGCACGCGGGTACAACCTACCTCATAGCAGCGGTTGCAGGATCCGCGAGGTAAACTGATAGCTAGAAGCACATCACATATATGCAATATTCTGAATTTTCATGCTATTTTGTTCCACGCCATAGTCCATATAAACGTTTCCCTTGCATCTTTTATTTTGAAAAAGCATTCATGTGATTAGTAACAACTGTCCTGTTCCATTAATGACTTAGGGTCTCTCTTTGTTCCATTCATCGCCTACTTGTAGGACGATGCCACATATATTGAATAAAAAGCTTTCATGTCACCAATCTTTCTTCTTTCAACAGTCTGGTTATCTTTGATACTCGACCAGAGGTGTAGCTAGGCTTAAGAGGATCCCTATTTCGCCATAGATCGTTCCATTCTTCCTTTTTTTCTCAAACATACATATAACTAGAAATGGGAGGTTTTAGGAATGTAACTTGATCTCAGAAGGTACAAAAAATAAAAGACTCCAGCCCAAGTTGTTCACTAGATCTACTGCTAACTACTCGGAAGAAGTGGATGATATCGATGTAAGTCATGTGATCTTTACAATCAAAGATGGCTCTGCAATGGCTATGTACAGAACTACTGCACCATCCTTCTTTTGTTACGGCCGACCGATGCCACTTGAGTCTATTGTGGCTTTAGAGAGCAACACGTGGCAGCAAACAAGAGCGCAAGGCTCTCTTCAGAGACATAACAAAGTTGTGTGCGTGCCAACGTAGTCCACCTAGTATTATATGCTTCATAAGGTCCTATCAGAAAGAATTTTTTCTCGAGAATATGTCCTGGAAGACATATCAATTACATAGAATAAGAGGTCGATGGCCGAGTGTGGATAAACGTAGACCGAGCTACATGTAGCTCTTTATTTTCAACCATTCATAATTCATATTTCAAAGTTTTCAAAAATTCTGAAACAAAATTCTTGAGGTAGGTATTGTTGAAAGCTACAAACCGTATAAAGTCTCGATATGAAATCATTCATATTCTATGCTACACAAAAATAACAAATTCTGCCAAAATTATATAGTGTTGAAGTGTGTACTATTCACTATATAATATGTTAGATTTTGTTATTTTTATGTAACCTAGAATACAAAGTATTTCATATCGAGACTTTATACGGTTTGTAGCTTTCAACATTGCCTATCTCAAGAATTTTGTTTTAATTTTTTTTGGAACTTTAAAATACGAATTTAAAATGATTAAATATAAAGGGCTACATGTAGCTCGGTCTACGTTTTGAGTTTTCCGCCGATGGCCGATACACAACGCCAAGAATGGCTACAACACACACCGCTAATTGGAAGACTAGCCACTACACACTACAACAACGACGATACAAGGGCCTCACCCAAACTGAACCACAAGCGGCGTCATGACCAACGCCAAGCAACTCTGAAGATCGACCTACTCCGAACTCTCCTTGTCAACATACCCGCAAACCTTAAGCGCCTAAGAGTCAGCAGGTGGGTGGTAGGACTTGGCCAGCCCTGAGAAAGGTACCACCTTGGAGTCGTCGGCGATGGTGTATATTGCGCCTTGGAAGCTCAACCGTGAGCACCAGCAACACCAGAGCAACCCCGCACCAGAGCGCGTATGCTCCATAAGTACGTGTCTCTGAAAACTATGCTTTCAAGAAAGAAACAACGTTGA
This sequence comes from Dactylis glomerata, assembly GCA_007115705.1. NCBI lineage: Eukaryota > Viridiplantae > Streptophyta > Magnoliopsida > Poales > Poaceae > Dactylis > Dactylis glomerata. The sequence goes on along the minus strand of QXEO01001064.1, from coordinate 793,406 downwards.
AGACACCGCCATCGCCGACCGGATAACCCGAGCTAGGTTTTCACCCCGGAGACACCACCCTGAGTAGGTTAGGGAGGTGCCAACACTCCTCGGTGACGCCTCCAAGGAGGGAAGCGATGCCCGCAAGCGTCGTCGTCACCAGCTCCGATCTAAGCCTGAGCATGATCTTCATCCGAAGTCTCGGAAACCTCGTCCCTTCCCACCAGGCATTGGAGCAGCACATGCTCCTCGCCGGTTTGCCTTGCCGCCGCCACAGCACCTCAACGCCGTCGCTGACGAGATGCAGTCCACCCCCATAGCGACCCGCACGACCGAGACCAGCCCTTCTCCCTGCAGCAACCACCTTCTTCCAGCTCCAGCCTGGTCCAACCAGAGCCGCCGTGCCGCCCCTATCTCCGCATAGCTGAGCCACGCCTAGGCCCACAAACCCAGATGGGCCTAGATCTGGGCCTAGCCGCCAGCCACCAGACCACCTGCGCAGCGCTGCAGCAGGCCGCCGCCTCCAGGAAGCGCCGGAGATCCACAGCAGCACCACCAGCCACCCTCGCCGCCGCCTCCTTGCTGCTCCGCCCTCTTTATTCCTTTGAAGACATGAAAAACCCCTCTTCTTCATATTTCCCACAAAACCAAGTTGTGGACTCAGCTGAACAGCCGCTCATATACGCATGAAAATGATTGTTGCATTGATCGACTCTAAACTAGCGTGTCTAGGGATTCCATCGCTGCATCGCGCATCCAGGTCCAGCGAGGATTGAAGCGAACCCCGCAGGTCTACCACGCCTGCCTTGCCGCGACTGACCATATATACATGGAACTATCAGTCATCCCGGCCGGCGCCGGCCGTATCACACTGCAATTCTTGAGGCGCTGGAAGTTTGGTTGCTTGAGGCGAGGCACATGCGCAGATTTGTACGAACAAACGACTCCTCATAGTCTTGAGAATAAGTAAAAACACTTCTCGCTATGCTTAAATGTAACTTCTTAGCGATGACAATTTAAAGAAATTATGGTAGACCCACACTCTGATTCACGCGAAAAAATTGTTTTCACATGAAAAATAAGCTCGCTGCTTCCCCTATGCGTTGCTAAGCCATGAGCATGCATGTGCGAGCAGAGGGTATTAATTGTCGAGAGAAGTTTTCTAAGCACCCGAGAAGGAGATGAGAAAGCAGATATAGAAAGAGCCATGTAAAGGTACAGTCATGATGATGTATATTGTGGAAGTCAACGAGATGGGTGAAAAATAATCCGAACTCACCTATAAGACTATAAAACATGCACATATATTGCGTGAGAATAGAGATGCTCCATTGGTGTTTATTGATATATTATATAATTATATTTGTTAGATTGATCTCTATCCGTACGAGCCCAACGGGTCGTACGACCCCTTCTCTGGCGTCCTGATCGGGGGCGTCCGTTCGTCTGTGAACGGTGGGCCCTCGTCGCTGCGCTATATAAAGGGTGGGGGGGGGCGGCCTGCACGCCTCACGAGGTTGATCGTGCGTAGCCGCCCCCCACCGACATCCCCTTCCGATCTAGGGTTAGCGTGGGCGACGGGAAGCACCACTGCCACCACCATCGCCCCACATACACACCCATCGACATGGCATCTGGATCGACCTCTTCGAGCTCAGGCGCAGGTTATCTTTCTCTCTCTGATCTCTCCCTCTCTCTCAGAAATCGTGCATAGACAGAGTTTATTCACCGAAGTGTTCTAGCCTAGTACAACATTGGTATCAGAGCATTTGTTTAGGCTCTAGATCTCTTCGGTTTGGATCAAGAAAGAAAATCCCACTCCCCAAAAGAACTCCGAATCAAGGCAGAGAGTAAAGCAAAGAAATCTCACCGGACCTCCGGCAAAGAGCGCCGCCACTGTGGCCGCGCCGTTCCTCTCGACCCTGTGCGCATCGGCATGCCGAGGCACATGACGAAGAACATGGCAGTGGAGGAGCAAGCCTTCGCCACGGCCGAAAGGACGAAGCCCTTCGGGGGCAAAGTGCTCGCCGTCTTCCACCGCTATGGTGCGTCGACCGACAAAGGAGAATGGAGGGGACGGCCGCCGCCGTGGTGGTGTTCGCCTTCACCGGCGGGGCGCCGGCCGGAGCCGGACCTGCGGGCTGGCAGCCGCCACGCGCGGAACAGAGAAAGGCAGAGAAGTGAGAAGGGAAAAGGTGGGCAGAGGCTCGCCGGCCACGAGCTCGCCGCCGGTCGCCGGCGGGAAGCCTCCAGCCGCCGCCCTCTCTCCGGGAACCTCCAGCGCCGCCACGGGCGCGCAGGACAGAGAGGGGGCAAAGCAGAGAAAGTGAAAGGGGAGAGCTGCCTCGCCGTGGAGCGCGTCGGCCGTGGCCGGCGGCGCGCCGGCCGGCGGCGGCCCAGGCTCCTCGCAGCAGCCGCCACACGCGGGCGTGCAGACAGAACGGGGACGGGAGTGGGGCGCTAGGGTTTCAGTCACTGGGCGTCGGCCGGTTTTGTCTGGGCGATTGTCGCGGAGAACCCTCCGATTTCGATCGGACGGCCAAGGGCGTGGGGGCGGAACCGGCCTGCAGGCCGTAGGCTGCAAGGAGCTGGGCCGCAAAGTGAGCGGCGCCAACTACCTGCCGCACAGAGCGCCCCGCACGCAAAAGCAGGCCGTGGGCCACCTCAGGCCACGGGCCAAAATAGTTTTTCACTGCTATTTTATTTACAGAACACAGTTTTGATTGTTTTTGTTCAGTTTTTTGAGCAAGTTTCATATAGTTTTCTCTATTCAAAATATTCCAACGAAAATTTTGTTTAGAGAATTCAAAAGTTACAGAAACTTTTCTATAAAAGTTTAAAGTTTATGAATTTTATTCATGTTTCCGCTGCAAATAGTTAAAATAAATTGCTTAAATGCAATAAAGTGGTAATAAAATTTTGAAAGATGTGATAAAGTAATATTAAAAGTGATTGTGATTCTGTTATTATATAACCAACGTTGTTAATAGCATGATCATAATTTGTTTATTATATGATAAAAGGTGCATTTATCTCTACTTTTGCCCAACGGTAATATAGTTTTAATTGCACAAACAGTTGTATGAGTTGATCTATACCAACGTTGGATTAATGCATGCAATTGTTTTGTTATCTCACATCTTTGTGAATTTCAGGAGGCTACAGTCTGATGAGTTGCCTCAAAGACGTTCCGACGCTCAGGGGTGACAACTACACTGAGTGGCGGAAGAAAGTTGATCTGGCTTTTGTCTGCGCTGAGGTCGACTGGGTTGTGGACACTCCACAGCCGGTCAAGCCGACAGAGCCAGTCAGAGATGCAAATGATGATTATGCTGCATGGGAGAAAAAGAAAAAGGACTTTGCTCCAGTGGAGCTGGCATATGTGCTAGAGAACCAAAAGTGGGTCAATGCAAACAAAAAGTGCATGGCCTTTATAAAGAATACGATTGAGAACGCCATTGCGGGCTCAATCGCAGAGTGCACTTCCGTTGGGGAGTTTCTTGAAAAGATAAAGAGCCAGTTCACTGGCTCTTCAAAGGTGTATGCTACCCAGCTGCTCAAGCAGCTGGTCACAGAAAAGTACACAGGAGGTGCACATGGCATCAGGGAGCACATCTTGAGGATGAGCAACATGGCTTCTAAACTGAAGCCCATGGATGCTGATCTGGAGTTAAAGCCTGCTCTGCTTGTTCACCTTGTCATGGCATCATTGCCCAAAGAGTTTGATAACTTTGTTATCAACTACAACATGTCCCCTGATAAATGGGACATAGAAAAGATGATTGCCATGTGTGTACAAGAGGAAGATAGGCTTAAAGCCTCAAATGGTGGTTCAATCAACTATGTCAAGGACAACAGGAAAAGGAACTACCAGAACTTCCAGAACAGCAACCAAGGTTCTCCCTCCAAGCCATATGGCAAAGGTCCCCAACAGTATCATCAGCCCACTCTCCCAGTGGATAAAGACCAGTGTCTCCACTGCAAGAAGACTGGGCACTTCAAGAAAGACTGTCCAGAATGGCTCAAGTCCATAATGGCAAGGAAAGGTATAGATACAGTTTCTTTTGTTAATGAATCCTTGTATTCACAGTTTTCGAAATCTACTTGGTGGATTGACTCAGGTGCAACTGTTCATGTTGCTAATTCTTTACAGGGATTCCATTCGACAAGGACTATGAAAAGAAACGAAAGATGCATTGAAGTTGCGAATGGAATTCAAGCAGACGTGGAAGCTGTTGGCGACATCTCCTTGGAGTTAGCTGATGGTTTTTCGATTCTGCTTAGAGATGTGTTATTTGTTCCTTCACTTCATAGAAACTTAATAAGTGTATCACGTTTGGATAAAGACAGTTATCAGTGTTATTTTGCACACGGCAAGTGTGCCATATGGTTTAAAGATGCTTGTGTGGGTGTTGCTTTACTTCACAACAAGCTTTATTTGTTATCCTTACGTGAAAAAGTGCATTCTGTGTGTAATGTGAATGAACAAACTTCCTTGTCGAACAAAGAACAAAAGAAAAGAAAGAGAACTCATGACTCATCGAAGTTATGGCACTGTCGATTAGGCCATATTTCGAGGGGAAGAATCGAAAACCTCGTTAAAAGTGATATTCTTCCTCCGTTAGAGTTCTCCGATATAGAACAATGCATAGATTGCATAAAAGGAAAGTATGTAAAGCAAATTAAAAAGGGTGCAAACCGAAGTACAGCAACACTATAAATAATCCACACTGATATTTGTGGACCATTTTCTGTGAAAAGTGTGGATGGCTATGACTCGTTCATAACATTCACAGATGATTACTCCCGATATGGTTATATTTATCCAATTAAAGAAAGGTCTGAAGCATTGGATAAATTTAAAATATTCAAAGCAGAGGTTGAAAATCAACATGATAAAAGAATTAAGATAGTCCGGTCCGATCGTGATGGGGAGTACTACGGTCGGCACACTCCATATGGTCAAGTACCTGGACCTTTTGCAAGGTTCTTACAGGAAAATGGAATAGTCGCCCAGTATTCTATGCCGGGCGAACCTCAGCAAAATGGAGTAGCTGAAAGGCGTAACCGTACTCTTATGGATATGGTGCGCAGTATGATGAGTTATTCCACCCTGCCATTGGGATTATGGATGGAGGCGCTTAAAACCGCCATTCACATTCTCAACAGAGTACCAAGCAAGTCGGTGCCCAAAACACCGTATGAGTTGTGGACAGGGAGAGTTCCCTCCCTGCGCCACTTGAGGGTCTGGGGGAGCCCAGCTGAGGCAAAAGTATTTAATCCAAATATTGCAAAGTTAGACCCCAAAACAGTAACTTGCCACTTCATTGGCTATCCTGACAGATCAAAAGGTTATCGTTTCTACTGTCCAGACAAATACACAAAGTTTGTAGAAACGAGACATGCAGTCTTCTTGGAGGACGAATTGATGAGGGGGAGCATGGTAGCTCGAAAAATTGATCTTGAGGAGAAGAGGGTGCATGCACCTAATCCGATGATTCAGGAGCCATTTTTCTCGCTACCTGTTGTGCCTGCACCAACAATCCCTGAGGTTGCGGTGCAAGCACCTGTTGTAACTCCACCCATGACAACAAGGTGTGAAGTTTCGGAACCTGTCCGTCAGGAGCCGACTGAACCCTTCGTTGAGCATGAAAGGGAGCTGCAGCAGCCACCTCTAATAGATGTACCAGAAGTTGAGGTACATAATGAGCCAGAGAATGAGGCCCTAAGAAGGTCCAAAAGAGTCAAGAAATCAGCTATTTCTACTGACTATAAAGTTTATAACACAGAAACAGTTCATATGGAAGGTGATCCCACCTCATATGAAGAAGCTATGGGAGGCCCCAACTCATCGAAGTGGCTAGAGGCCATGGAAGATGAAATGAGGTCGATGAGTTCCAACATTGTTTGGAACTTAGAGGAAATTCCCAAAGGAGCCAAAACAGTAGGCTGCAAATGGGTCTACAAAACAAAGTATGACTCTAACGGGAACATATAAAAGTATAAAGCGCGTCTAGTGGCAAAAGGATTTACACAAAGAGAAGGGGTAGATTACAATTAGACATTTTCTCCAGTCTCATGTAAGGATTCCTTCAGAATCATAATGGCACTAGTTGCACATTTTGATTTAGAGTTGCATCAAATGGATGTAAAGACGGCATTTCTAAATGGAGATTTAGAAGAAAAAGTGTACATGAAACAACCCAAGGGTTTTTTCATGGAGGGGAAGGAACACATGGGATGCCGTCTAAAGAAATCCATTTCTGGATTAAAGCAAGCCTCTAGACAGTGGTATCTAAAGTTTAATGATACCATCAAAATATTTGGATTTAAAGAAAACATCGAGGACAACTGCGTTTATGCAAAGTTTAAAAGTGGGAAATATATTTTCCTAATCTTGTATGTGGATGATATCATGCTTGCTAGCAGTGATGTTAGTCTTCTGCGAGAAACAAAGAAGTTTTTGTCCTCAAACTTTGATATGAAAGATCTTGGTGAAGCTTCATATGTTTTGGGCATAGAAATTCACCGAGATAGAAAGAATAGAGTGTTAGGACTATCACAGAAGGCATATTTAGAAAAAGTTCTAATAAAGTATAATATGCATAAGAGTAATGCCACACCTGCTCCGATAGTCAAGGGCGACAGTTTTGGGGAATATCAATGCCCCAAGAATCAATATGAGATCGATCAAATGAAAGCAGTACCATATGCTTCGGCTGTTGGAAGCTTACAGTATGCACAAGTGTGCACTCGCCCTGACTTAGCTTTTATCACCGGGGTACTCGGTAGATATCAGTCAAATCCAGGCATAGAGCACTGGAAGATGGTAAAGAAAGTATTGCGCTATGTGCAAGGCACAAAAGACCTCATGCTAACTTATAGAAGATCTGATTCCCTAGAGATAAAAGGGTATTCAGATGCAGACTATGCGGGAGACAAAGATGAAAGAAAGTCCACAACTGGATATGTGTTCACTCTCGCAGGAGGGGCTATTTCGTGGAGAAGCTGCAAACAGACAATAGTTGCATCATCCACGATGTATGCCGAATTTATAGCATGTTTTGAGGCCACAAATCAGGTGTTATGGCTAAAGAAATTTATACCCGACTTGAAAGTAGTGGATTGTATTGACAAACCAATAAAGATGTACTGTGACAACCAGCCTGCAGTATTTTATGCTCACAACAACAAGTCGAGTAAAGCTACCAGACCAATAGAAGTAAAGTATTATGTTGTGAAAGATAAAATCCAGGATCAAATCTGTGAACGGTGGGCCCTTGTCGCTGCGCTATATAAAGGGTGGGGGGGCCGGCCTGCACGCCTCACGAGGTTGATCGTGCGTAGCCGCCCCCCACCGACATCCCCTTCCGATCTAGGGTTAGCGTGGGCGACGGGAAGCACCACTGCCACCACCATCGCCCCACATACACACCCATCGACATGGCATCTGGATCGACCTCTTCGAGCTCAGGCGCAGGTTATCTTTCTCTCTCTGATCTCTCCCTCTCTCTCAGAAATCGTGCATAGACAGAGTTTATTCACCGAAGTGTTCTAGCCTAGTACAACAATATTATGTTCTCCATTGTAAACAAAAAATCACATGAAGAATCGACGTTCTAATGCCTCTCGCAATGCTCTACCTTGGAACTCGACATCACTCTAAGTGAATGTGTGACACATAGCAACTTCCGGAAATTTGGGCTACCGTTTCGTAACCCTAGCTCTTTGAGCTCGTTTTTGGATCTCGAAGCCGATCCGCCTCGCTGGCGTCGTTGCGTCGGGTCCCTCGTCCTCCGGCGGCTGCCTCGGCAGCGGGAGGGCGGGGGAGCCTCGTCTCACCCGTGTTTTTGTGCAGGTTTGGTTTCTTCCAGCCGGTGGCGCCGAGGAGTTGACGGCGGCGTCGGTGTCGTGTGGTGTGGTGGGGGTCGGTCCCTCCGGCCGTGAAGCTCCGCGGAGATGCACGGCAGACCTTCACCCGTTTCTCGCCTGCGGGTCCTCGGATCGGCGGCGCGAGGTGTCCCTCGCCGGAGTCCGCGTACTGGCGGATCCGGCACCGAAGAATAACAAGGCCCTGAGGTGGTTCGTCCTCGTCGACGGCGCTGGTGGTCCTGGGTGGAGGCTCGTCGGAGCTGAGACGAGGCGTCTTCCCGTCCGCTGGGGGGTCCCTCCCGAGTCAAGGCCAGAGGGGAGGAAAGGCGGCGGTGCTACGCCTCATTGTCCGGCCCATCGGCGTTGCTGTCGGCGTCCGGGAGAAGAAGAAGGACTTCTTTGTAATTCTTCGTTTTTCGTGGACTGTTCTGTAAGAACCGTTGGATGAATTCTAATCAGGCCCTTTTCGCAAAAAAAAAAAATGTGTGACACATAATTACTGAGGAGAGGATGGAACCATCTATGGAGTAATAAACAATCACTTGATCAATCTTCGCACGTGGTGAAGCTCTGACACACGTTTCAAGTACGAGATGAACGACAAAGGTGTGATATCTCAACGCACGCTGGTCAATTTAACTTACTTCACAGCAGCTGTTGTGGGCCCTGCAAGGTAAACTTGTAGCTAGAAGCACATCATATGCTATGAACGTTCGTGTTATTTTGTCCTGCCCTATAAAACATGTCCCTTAGAACTTTCCTCTTAAAAGATGATTCATGATTAATAGCAACCGTCTGGTTTTTAGTTAGGGTCGTCTTCCACCCATCACATACTTATAAACCCATGCTTGCGGCAAAAACCTGCCATGTCATCGACCTATCTTGCTCCAACTGTTCATTCTCCTCTAGGGCTCAACTGGAGGTGTATCTAGGCTTAAGCAGATCCCTCTTCCTCCATATTTCGTTTCATTCCATCATTTTTTTCTCATAAATATATGTAAATAGAAATGGGAGGTGTTAGGAATATAACTTTCTCTTGCAATCTACACATCAGAAGAAATAGCTTCCTGATTTGCTCATCAGATCGCGTGCCAACTGCCGGAAAGAAATAGCTAAGTATGTCTCGTGTGCTCTAGACTCAAAGATGGCTCTGCAACAGAGGCAGCGCTACAATGCTATATATAGGCTGGAGCTGTACGTGTACAACACCAATGCAGTAGGTATCAACCTCGTGGCAGAGCCGGTTGATGTTAGTATACCTTAGTTTGGCTGCACATAACATCACATGGCAGCTAGCGTACATGATCACAAGCGGACACGTAATCCCGCTAAAGAATGGGCTATATAGTTCAATCTATACTACTAGTTTTCTAAAAGATGCAACAACTAAACTGACTAATTTTAATTATGAAACCGGGCGGATTGGACGACGCCTTGCATCCCTAATGCTCACACATCTACCTCCCGGCAATAAACTCGTCGTTGTGCGCATATCAATGACCACTTTTGTATCCTTCGCTTCTTATAGGCCTATACATAGGTTCCAGTAATTTTTTTCATTCTCATCCAGATTCCACCAAAATTTATCCGTCTCTTGCGAGAGTTGAACATGTGCCAAACATCCTAATAGGGCATTCCCGATCACACTCTGGGACCCTTCTGAATGTCAGATTACGTGCAGAAACTCTAAAACTGAAGCAATAGTATTACATTTTTTACGTACAATGTTGTATAGAGCCGGATATTCCTCCAAGAGATGGGATTTCATAACCATTTATACTCCCATAATCTAAACTCTGACCCATACTTAATTATAAATGATCTACAGTGGAGTAACTTTTTTTTGGACACCCCCAAAAAATGTGAGTCCCATCCCCCCCCCCCCCCCCCCCCCCCCCCCCCCCCCCCCGGGGTTTCAAGTACACTTTGGACAACTTTATGAGGCAATATATTTTCTATTTAGGAGGAATTGCCATTCCCCCCATATCTTTGGCGTGAAGCTTCAATACAAAGCCCCCTTGATCTTTAGATCAGCACACCAAATCGCATCTAACCAACCATTATTTCTGTTCACACTATCTCCTTACAATATGAATCTTGATCAAAAGTAGTCCAATGTATGTAAGACTCTTTAGGTAACTAGAAGAAAGAAAAAATATACAATATCATATTACTTAGTTCCGAATTAATGAGAACTAGTCTTCCACCAAGTGGCATTTTACCTTTACAGCTTCTATAGTTGCTCCACAACATGTTTCCATTCAGCATCTGTGAGCCTTTTGATAGTGTATCAAAATACCCAAATAACTAAAAGGAAAGTGATCTTGCTCACATCCATATTTTGGCATATTGAGTAGCCTTGTTTTGGCTTCCCCGAAGCAGAACAATTTAATCGTGTGGAAGTTTATTTCGAGCCTAGAAAAAGTTGCTCGAACGCTGATAAAATTAATTTAGGTTCCTAGCCTTTCCAGGTCATGTTTTATAAAGAAAACCATTTCGTCCTCATATTGAAGGATAGAAAGTCCACCATCTGCAAAATGTGGAACCAGCCTCTCAATTTACCCTCTCTTGTAACCCAAACTATGAATTAATGAAATAAAGGTAGCCGTATGCATCAATTGATGCAGAGGCTGGGCTGCCCCTTTTGGAAAAAGCTCTTCTCAATCTGGCCATCAATTTCAGCGGATTCAATCATGACAGCAACATATCAACTACTATATTAAATAGAATGAACGATAATAGGTGAAACAGTTTTATATATAGTATACCCTCATAATTAAGATAAGACGATGGCGACGATCTCCCCTCTCCGGGAAGGAATTTCCCCGGCAGATTTCTGCCTACCGGAGAGCTTTTCTCTCTCTGGTGTTTTCCGCCCCGCAGAGGCGGCGGTGTCTATCTCTGAGCCCCCCCCCCCCTTGACTTAGGTTTTCGGGGACGATGAAATACACGAAGGGGCGATGGCAGAAGTGGGCCAGGGCGGCCACACAACAGGCCGGCGCGGCCAGGGGTCAGGCTGCGCCCCCTATGTGTGAGCCTGCCCTGTGGCTCCTCTCGACTCCTCCTTCTGGCTTCTTTAGTCTTCTGGTAAAATATAATTTTCTGGTATTTTTCTGGAATTTCCTGATCTTCTGAAATATGGTGTCTTGACAATCCTTTTTCCACCAGAATCCTGACTCCGGCAGCAAATCCTCCAATGATCATCAAACATGTAAAAACAGAGGAAACAACATAAATATCATCTCTAAATGTGAAATATATCAATGAATAACAGTAAATTATAATACAAAATAGTGATGCAAAATGGACGTATCACTGCTTCAGTACAAGGTTGGAGGAAAAAAAATGGTTTTATATCAAAGACCGGAAAGTTTCTTCCTCTGACCAGTACGGCATTGCCCCTTTTCATGCCTCTAAAGAATTGAAAAAATTGGCCTCGTGGGATTCGCCTCCAACTGAAGCTGAGATGGAGGAAATCAAACCGCTTCTGGCCCGCATTCAGGCTCTAAAGAGTGGTAAAGGAGGTGCACTTTCGGGCACTCAACTTATGGCGTTTTTCCTGCAACGTCGAGTTCAACCCCTTCAACATCGTCTTTCCTAACTGTGGTCTTATTCTGGCTTGGGGGATTCTTCTCGAGTATCTGATGATCTTATGGAGAAGAAAGATCTCGACAAGCGAGTGAGAGCTCTTACTACTCTCACTAAAGATCATGAAATTGCGGATTTGACCGCTAGATACTTCGACTCCGAACACCCCTTGCCTGCGGTATGTGTACTGTCTTCATTTATTCGTCTTCTTTTATCTTATCACTGTTTTTCTTATAATTGTCGGCTTGTTTTCCTTTCAGGATCACCAGTCCCTTGCATCTCGTCCTCCTCTTCCAGAGGGAGGAGCCCTTCAGGATGTGCCCGTTTCTGCTGCCTCCGAAGCCCTCGAGGCTGAGGACAGCCAAGAAGGAGATGAAGCCAAACATTCGTTGGAAGGGACCAGTTCGACTACGCCGCCTCCTCCTGCACTTTCCGAAGACCTTGGTCTTGATACGAAGAGGAAGCGTGTGATGGAGCTCCTTTCTTCGAGTACTTCAATGCAAAAGAATGTGATCGGGGAGACCTCTATGCTTGACGAGGGGTTAACTCGACAAATGTCCTAGATGAAGGACTTAGGATCGGGGGAAGAGGGCGTCGGATGAACTCGAAGGTAAAGTTAGTCGAAATAAGTATGTATCGAAAGTAAACTTGGGTGTTCAACCTGGCTTGCTTTCAATCTGGCCTACACCGTCCCCTCCTGGCCCCTATATATAGGTGGCCAGGTCTCGAGGATTGGGTAGGGTCCGATACAGATTACAATATCGACATACGGTAAGAACTCATATCTCGACTATCGTTATAATTGGGCCTAGCTTAACGGGCCTCAGGGGTACTCAACTAACGGGCTGTATTAGCTATACCCTTGTCAGTAGCCCCTGAGATTCTACCAGAATTGCAGATTCGGGTTGAATCTCTAATCTTTAAATCTTCGACTTGATCAATTCTTCGACTTCTTTATATCTTCAAATCTTCAACTTGGTCTTTTGACTTATTTTCATGATAATTTTTCGCAAGGGGTTTTGATGAACAAGCCTGACAACTCTGACGGATCAAGAGGTCAGTTAACTGCCGGAACAGATACTTGTCACCTACTTCAAATTCAATCCCCTTGGACTTGAATTTGGGATACCGGTCAAACCCACTCTTTTGCCGCATTTAGGACTTATAAAGAATGAATCCCAGTGATTCTCAGGGTACCCAGTGCATCCACCAGGATTTTCTTCGCGTCGTAGACATGGATACATACCAGCAGAGCACATCTATGTGCATATACTAGGCCACACAGGACGGATCCCGGGGTCTTACCTTCATGACAAGTCACGGCATTTGAGTTTCATTGCGATAACGCAACTCGAGAATCTCATGTCGCAGTCAAATTTTGACTGAAAATATTCGGGTTTAAACAACCATAAAACTCGCTCCCGATGGGAGTAACACTCCTCCACTTCACATGTTCCAATGCTTGCCAAGAAATATCGTCGGGTGCGCGCTCAGCGCTCCCGATGGGAGTAGCCCCCGAGCCTATAGTCGAAAAATAGTTTTTCAAGTATAGGCTCAAATATAATGTAGTCCATCATACTTCAACTCGAAATATTTTAATGATAACCTGTCGTCGAATACGCGTCTACCATTCCAGTTAGAAGTTGCATTCAACATTTTTTTAAAGTAGTAGCCCCCAAGGCTATAATCGAAAGTCCTTCGTGTATAGTCTTGTCTATAGATTTTGCACTTGTCGGCGCCATCCTTCTTGTTTTTGACCTTTCTTATATCATATTCTTTATGACATCAATGAGTACGTCACTCTGTATGAGTGCGAACCGTTTTATGGGCAGCACTGTAATTTTCGCAATTTTTGACCGTTAGTGGGCTGCCGTTTCCGCTCTTTGCGCCACGTCTCAGCCCACGATCCTTCTTTTAGAAGGTATATAAGGGGGCAGTGGGGGATTTTACTGTTTACCAGCTCTTTCTCTCCGCCGCCTCCATTGCCGATCTCTTCTCCTCTCTCCGTTCGTGCATAGCCCCCAAGCGCAGCGTGATAGATGCGCGTGAAGCACCTAGCCACCAAGAACACCATGGCCAAGACATCTTCTGCGACCAGCTGGGTATGCTCTGCCATCACACAGAGGGAGTTGGAGAAGGCCAGGACGGACGGCCTCATCTCCAGCTCCGATTCAATCAAGTTCCCCAGTACTGAGCGGATCCCGCAGCCCCCAAGTGGCTATCGGGTAATGTTTCTTGCCTTCCTCCTCCGTGCCCTTTCTCTTCCTGCCCACGAGTTTCTTCGTGGGCTTCTCTTTGTCTACGGTGTGCAGCTTCACCAGCTCACACCTAACTCTATCCTGCACATTGCTTGTTTCATGACTCTCTGCGAGTCATTCTTGGGCATTGAGCCCCACTTTCTTCTCTGGAGGTCAATCTTTCGGCTTCGCCCCAACGTTGCTCTGGCCAAAAAACCTGAATTGGACGGAGCCGTTGTCTCTGTGCGCCCTGAAGCGTAGTACCTCGAATTTTCCTTTGCCGCTTCTGTCCAGGGGTGGAGAACCAAATGGTTCTATATCCAAGATCGCAAAGCCTCTCCTGAAGACCAATATGGTCTAGCCCCTTTCGATGCCTCCAAGGAAGTGAAGAAATTGGCGTCGTGGGATGCGCTTCCCTCAGATGCGGAAATAGAACAAGTTCTTCCTCTTCTATCTCGCATTCAAGCTTTGAAAGGAGGCAAAGGAGGCGCTTTGTCGGGTATTCAACTCATGGCGTTCTTTGTGCAACGTCGAGTTCAACTCCTGCAGCACCACCTTAGCAAGCTTTGGAGTTATTTTGGCTTGGAAGATCCTACTCGCGTCTCTGAAGATCTGATAGAGAAACAAGATGTGGACAAGCGAGTTAGGAACCTCACCAAGCTCACCAAGGATCATGCGGTTGCTGATTTGACCGCTGATTACTTCGACTCCGTGCACCCTCTACCCAAAGTACGTATCTTTGTGTTCACTTGTTATCGAATTTTGTTTACTTCGATTTGTGTTTTTCTTTGCCTATGTACTATGCTGACTTGTTTATGTGCAGGGGCACCAATTCCTTGTTTCGCGCCCTCCTCTTCCAGAGGAAGGGCCTCTTCCGGCTGATCTGGCCTCTTCTGTATCTGAAGCCCCCGAGGCTAAAGAAAATCAGGACGGAGATGATGCCGAAGAATTAGAAGAAGACACTAGTTCGTCGACATCGCCTCCTCCTGTGCTCACTGAAGATACTGGTGTCGACAAGAAGAGGAAGCGTGTCGACGAATTTGCTTCTTCGAGTTCTGCAGCGGCTGATAAGGCCTCTGTTCTTGCAGGAGATATGGAATACTTCGACCTCCTGGCATCGTAAGTGCTTTATTCGAGTTCTTCAATTGCACTGCTCTTGCCTTGTTTCTGTTGTGTTATACATAACTTGTTTTCTTCTTGTAGAGATGACGAGGAGCCGCCAAAAGATGGTATAGCTGCTCCTTCAATTTCGCCTGCGACCGCTGATGAGCCTGCTGAGCCAGACATTGCACCGAGGGTTACCAGGGCTTCTGTCAAGAAGATTCCTCAAGCCCGAAGCCTCAAACGCTCGAAGAAGGCAAAAGAAGCCGACGTTTCTCTTGAAGCTCATGCATCTACGGTTCCCCCCGCTGATGTGAGTAACTCTCTTTCACTTATTTTCCTTGTATACACTTATGCTCTTACACGCCCTTTCTCCCAGGCATTGTTGAAGAGATTCGTCGCCTTAGGCACTGAATGTGCTGAGTACCTAAAGGTTGCGAAAGCTTCCGAAGGTATGTTCTACATCCAGTCATGACTTTTCCTCCACGCTTATCTTTTGCTATTTATTTGACTTCCTTTCTTCTTCTGCTGTAGCTGCTCTAGCAACAGCCAATGCCCGAATTGCGTCGCTAGAGGCCGAGCTTAGTGCCTCGCAGAAGGCCTACGATGTTGCGGCCGCTGCCAAAGCAAACACTGAGAAGTCGCAGAAATCAGCGCTTGGTAAGGCGAAGAAAGCTAAAAAAGCTTTGGCCGATGCCAACAAGGAGCGTACTCAGCGAGAGCAAGCCGTGACAGAGCGTCTTCGCACGATGTCTGCTACTGCTGAAGGTAAACACTTCGCCTTGTCTTTTATTTCGACTCCTGTTGCGTTGTTATACTTGCTGATACTTTTCTTTTCTTTTTTCCTTTGTCCTCTTTTGTTGTGCAGGATTTACCGGGGTATCTTCGTCGTCTTTGCAACCGGGCGATGATCCTCTGCTGACCGCGGTTAACCTACTCGAGGCAAACTGGATATCTATCCAGGAGACTTTTGAGTTGGTTAGCCGCGTTCTGTCGCGGCTGTTCATCGGGTTGTGGCCAAAGAAGAAGGCGGAGGTTCCGAAGGACAACTTGGAGAAACTTGCCAAGGCCTTCGATACAACTGAAGACCCCACCCTCCAGCTTAAGGGGCTTTCTCTGAAGCGTGGTGCTGAGGGTGCTATTGCATTTTCTTTTGCACACGGTGCGGACTTCGACTGGGAGAAGGTGAGCTCTCCCCATGGCCGCACCCGCGATGAGATGAAGGCTTTCTTCGAGAAGGTGAAGAAGTTGGCGCCTGCACTGGCGGCAATTATTTCTCCTTCGGCAGCCTCCGCGGCATCTACTGCGCCACCTCCAGCGGCGGAAGATCCTGCGCCTCCGTCGACTGTTGGCGAGGAATTTGTCATGCCTTCTTCTGCCACGGAGCAAAATGCTGAGGTGGCGTAGACTCGGCTTCTTTGTAGCTTTCAATTTCTCCTTTTGAATGTAAAAACTTTTAGTCGCGTGCAACCCGAGAATCTTAGTCAAAGGGTTTTGCACTTATGTAAATATGTTTCCTTCTTATGAAGTCTTGTGCTGTCTCTCTAAAATGTTTCTCCTTTCTTTTCTTTTGACTTCCAGTCGATGCACATCAATGATCCTTTGACTTGCGGGCCTGCTCCTTCCTCTGCCCGCACGTTCGGCTCGACGATTTCGTCGCCTCCTAGTCGATGCAGTCAATGCGCAGAGTATTCTTCAAGGATTTCTGATCTTGAGGCTCGCTTGACTTTAGCCAAACGCCAAGCTCAGATGGCTTTTGATAAAGCTGGCAAAACTTCTGGTTTGATGAAGCAGGTATCTATTCTTGACGATAAGGTATATAGTCTGATGGCGAAGATTGTACATCATGAAGAGTGCGACTCTTTTGTCATTGGTATTATCGAATCTGCCTGCGAGATGCTGCGATGTAAGTTTCCTTGCGACTCCTCTTTCTTTTCCTTTTAATCCACTGCTTTTTTGTGATATCATTTGCTATCATAGGCACTTGTTTGGATTTCGCTGCTGAAGATCGTCGGGTTACCGAGTGAAATGCGGCTCTAGAAAGAATGTCCGCCGGTGTTGAAACTTTGTGGTCTGATCCTCGACGCCAGAGTGTTATTGTATTGCTTCAGGACCGTGCATAGCACATTGGCGAGGCAGTTGATGGCTGCAGAAGAGCTCTCGTAACTATGCACTCTGTTATGCTTCCTCGCAATCCTCTGCCTGCAACTTTCCCACTGCTTCTTGATACTTTTAGATCCAGCCAGCGAATTCATCGATTGATAGAACTGAACTTAGTGGCAGGTGCCAATTTTGCTCTTGGATGGATACGCAAGTGGCAGCCAAGACTTAATTATAGTTCTATGTCGCTGAGCTATCCTCCAGGTGGAGCTAGCCTTCGAGTACACTTGGAGAGTACGTTGCAGCCTGCCCGACGAATTATAGCCAGACTGTTGCAAGAAGATGCCGCGTTTTTCCGCGAGTATCACTACTTAGACCCTTTAGGTGTAGACGATTCAGACAACCCGATGTTGTAATACTTATGTGGAACGCGAGAGTTTCTTATTTTGCGACTGTATGTCTGAAATTTATTCTCAGAGCGTTTTTTGTATGATTCGTGCGTTTGCCGCATTTTCCCTTTGAAAGACTCGTAAACTCGAATATGAGGAACGTTTTGTCTTTATTATACTTGTAATGTAAGATACATGGGGTGACCCAAGAGATCCGGCCTATGACCTGTGTTCTGGATCTAGAGGGCATTGCCCCTGGTATAACTCGTGGCTTTTACAGCCTTATTCTCCTACTCTACTTTGTTGTTCTTGATGTTTATGCCATCATGGCATTCTCTTCTTCTCCTGTATCTTTATCTTCTCCTGATGCTCCTACTCGTGGTTTCTTCATCTCGGGCTCCACAACGCGTCCTTCGAGTAGCTTGACGCCTTCTGTAGTCGTGCTTTTCGCCTTCTCTGTATAGTTGGCTGTCATGCCAAAGTTTTACGCCATCTTGTGGAACTCCCTGTCGCAGAGATCTAAGACTTCAAAACTTCCTTTTACTGTAATTATTCCTCTTGGTCCTGGCATTTTGAGTACCAGATATGTATAGTGAGGCACTGCCATGAATCGCGAAAATGCGGGTCGTCCGAGGATCGCATGATACTGAGATGGCCAGTCCATGACTTCGAAGTCTAACTTTTCTCTTTTGTAGTTTTGCCGGTTGCCAAAGCAAACATTGAGTGCTATTCGACCTAGTGGATAATTAGCACTTCCTGGTACGATCCCATGGAAGGAACAATCTGTTGGCTTCAGGAACTCTAGTGATATATGCATTGCTTTGAGTGTTTTCGCATATATCAGATTGATTCCACTTCCTGCATCCATGAATATTCAGTCGACATCGTATGCGCCAATTTGAGCTTTGAGTACCAAAGGCGCGTTTCCCGGCCGAGGTACTGTTATAGGGTGATCTTCCCTATTGAACTCGATGGGTTGTTCTGACCAGTGTAGATATTCTGTTGTAGCTGGAGGTGAAGTGACTGCTAGATTGACTTGTCGAGTAATACTCTTTTCCTCTTTGTTCGACTTAGGCACAGGTTGTATCATTGCTGTGATGTGTCCCTTAGATGGAACGTACCTTTGTCGTCATCGTGTCCCTGGTTTGGCTGGTCTTGTCCTTGAGGTGCTCCACTGTTCCCTTGCTGATTTGTGGGAGGTTTGTTGCTTCCTTCGTATCCTTGTCGCCTTGCTTTGGTTTGTTTATTTAATGTTGCCTCTTGTAGCTTCAAGAATGTTGTGCAATCTTTCATTGCATGCCTGGATACTCGCTTTCCATCGACGAACGCTGAGTGTATATGACAAGGTCCGTTGAGCATGTCTTCTGGCGACGGGTTGTACTCTCTGGATTCTCTCGTGAGAAACTTTTTATAGTCCTCTTTTCCGTAGCTTCGATATCCCGAGCTTCTGGGATCACTTCCTTGATAGCTATTGTCCTTGTACCCTGCGGCTACTTGGCTATGGGAGCCGTAATTGTCGTAATTGCAGGACCGTCTCCTTTGACTTCCGTATCTGTTTCTCCTATCATCTTCTGGAGATCGCGTACGCTTGGTGTTGCATGCGTCTTCTCCGTCTGCGAATCTATTTGCTACGTCCATGAGGTCTGATACTGTTTTTGGCTTAATTCTTCCCATCTCTTCGACTAGGTCTCTTCGCCTTAATCCAATGATGAACACATCTATTGCTCTTTCGTCTGAAACTTCGACTGCTGAGTTTTTGATAAGATTCCATCTTTGGATGTATGCCCATAATGTTTCGTCGCGTTGTTGCACACATGCTTTGACTTCTTCTATTGATGTTGGCCGCTTGTATGTCGACCTGAAGTTGCTTGTGAATTGCTTTGTGAGGTCTTCCCAGCTCCCAATAGTTTCTTTCTCTAGTTTGCTCAACCATGACCTTGCTGCGCCGGTGAGGTGTAGTTGCAAACTTTGCATTGCTGTTTCTTTGGTTCCTCCCAATATTTGTACTGCTTTCAGATAGTCTGAGAGCCATGATTGTGGTTCCTGTGACCCGTCGTACTTTTGTTGATCATGAGGTAATTTGAACCCCTTGGGTACTGGTGTAGTGCGAACCCTGTGGGTAAAGCACGATGCTCCCATCTCCTTTTCGTCGTCTTCATAGTCGCGCTTTCCATTTGGAGATCGAGATCTTCGGGTTCCTCCATGTTGTCTTGGTGATGGTGATCGAGATCATTGATTACTACTTCTGTGCCGAGGACTGTTGTGACGGCGAGGTGACCAGATAATAGAGCCCGTTAGTTGACTACCCCTGAGGCCCGTCAAGCTAGGCCCAAGTGTAATCCTAGTCGAAATACGAGTTCATGTCGTATATCGATATTGTAATCTATGTTGGATCCCTCCCGTACCTTGAGACCTGGCCACCTATATATATAGGGGCCAAGAGAGGACGGTGGGGGACGGATTGAGAGTAAGCCAAAGTTCCCCCTACGTTTACTTTCGTCACGCACCTTGTTTGACTGAGTTTACCTTCGAGTTCATCCGACGCCCTATTCCCCCGATCCTAAGTCCTTCATATTGGACGAGTTAACCCTCGTCGCATGGTAACTTCCAACTTATTTGAGAAAAAGTTTCACGCAAAGACAATCTTATATTTACTAATTGGAGGCACCATACGGAGCACCACGTTAATCCTAGAAGTTAAGAAGCCTGACCCGTCCGATTAATGTACAATACGTCCGAGCCGTCAGATGTATTTTGACATACGACCTGCTGTCCCCCACAAACTTGAGTCGTTGCCTACTTGGTCTCTACCCAACCATAAAGATTCTAGAGGTTATAATCGTTTAAAAATAATTGAGGTGTAGATCAATCAAGGCTGCTGATCCTCTCACATCCCCACGCCGCCGCCATGTATGCCACTTGGTGCCATCGGCGTATCTCAGTCCTCCTCCTTTGAATTCGATCTACTCCTCTACTTGGAAGTAAAACAATCCTGGCGCATGGTCACTGGGACGAGAAGGATGATGGAGTCATCGCACTGGCCCATGAACTTCAGCTGCATGCGTGTGTAACCTATACAGGTCGTGGAACGATTCTAAGAAGGAGAGCATGTGAAGTTCGACGCTGGCGGTCAGCTTTATACAAGTACAATGCGTTGCCTCCATCACACAGGTGTCTCAGCGCTAGAAAAAAGAGATGCCATCGATTGATCGGAGTAAGGCGTATACATGTGGTTCGACGAGCTGCAGCTGCTGTATAATACCAATGAAGTGCATCGGCGACCAGGCTCCACGTCTTGAACGTTCTTCAACTGCAGTGTCCTTGCCAGGTCCGTACGTCCAACAGCAGGTCAGCCAAGAGCCACCATTCAAATTCAAGTGACCCTCTACATTATTGCTAACTTCTTCATACTATATTTGTCAAGCAGAGTAAGAAAGGCCGTAGCTCTATGAACCATGATCAAGTTTTAGTTTGTGTCTCTGAATTGTGCAATATATTATTCGTCTTTACCAATGTAATACCAACATAAATTATTTTGTCTATTTGATAAATATGTCTTAGGTGATGATGTTTTTACCTGGCAGCCAATCGATGTCTGATCTGTCTCCGGCTGATTCATTTTATGGCGGCGCGAGGTGGATAAGCCATTTCTTACGTGCGCCTTAGGGCCGAAGTTTGGGCCATCCGTAATGGATCGCAAAGCAAACTGTGACAGTATTGGCCCTGCGCCATCTCTTGGGCTTGGGCATCGTTGATCTCAGGTGAGCTCCTGATAAAAATGGGTTGAGAATATTCAACCGTTATTTGGTCTCTATTACAATTGGCGAACAAAAATTGCTGCATCACAGATGCATAAAGTGGTATTGTTGCCTAGAACTAGAGCCACGGTCTATGCAAACATTTATCTGAGATGATACTATGCACGTGAGTGTGCGGTGTGTTTGATGAAATGCAGATGAGAATAATCATAGACTCGCGGGCAGCTGCCCTTATGTGATTTTTGGTTCAGTAGGACTACATGCTTCAGATTAGAACTTGAGTAGGTGGTCCGCTGTGTTCAGTGGTTCTACACTAATCCAAATAGTTTGGGCATCATAATTCTTCCGATGCAATACAAGTATACATGTTGATCAAGTGACCTTTGTTAGATTACGACATCATGCTCTCCTTCTCTTTTAAGGAATTTTTCCTCCCATTATGATAGGATGTACATGACGCTTTCGTCCTACAAATTATGCACCCACACATGAATCAAATTTAAATTCGGTACAACAGACAACCGTTTTTTATTCTACATATAATGTAACTGTTTTTGAATCAATTTGCTGTCATATGCCAATTTTATTTCCATGCAAGGACCAGCCACTATACACCATAAAAGTAGATCGTTGAGCGTTTAGAAACTACTGAAAAGTAAGTTGTACTTCAGAGGAGATGTTTATTGGTGCTCTTTTCTGGTGTCTACTACCTGCAGACACTGACCGGGTAACATGTTTTGTTTATGGATGAACTCTGCAACCGTCACAAATCTCATCGATCAATTCCCCCATGAATTTGTTTAATTTATATGGCAATTTGATTGCTGTTCCCCGGGTTTAGAAAAACACGCTGTCACCTATTGGTGGACCAAAGGAGTAGATAGTACTACTTAGAGGTGAACAGTTTACTGCATAATTTTTTGTTCAACACCAAAGATTTTGGCAGCTGTTTCAGATAGGTAGAAGGATGTGCCAGTATTGTGACCTTGATTTTTTAAAAGGTTGAGAGTATCAAACCTGCAAACTGTAACTGTATGTCAATCTACCTGGGTAACAAAATTAAGAGACTAAATAGTATTTGTGATGCCCAGTGTGTGCTATCGTTCAACAATTTTCTTTCAGAAAAATAGCACGGCAATAATTTTATTCTCAGCATGTGAAAATGGCAATATTTTATCACATCATGTTTGCTCATTTTCTGGCATGATTTGCATACATTTTTTCTACGGTGTGTCATCTTAAAGTTATGCACTATTTTAAAAAAGTGTTGTGTGATATTATTTTCCCTTATTCATAATCTCCAAATACTTCAGCCTCCCCTAAAAACAAGATAAGAAAAAAAGTTTCATGTATTAAACTTTCGACAATCTTTCTATTTGTAAGCTTGGGTATAAAATGTTTTTCAGAATTGTTTTCTGATTTATTTGTCTAATAATATAAAAACTAGCCCGTGCAGATGCACGGGTTGATGGCTAGTGGCTCTAATGTGCTGCACCGGATGACGCTGCCGCTGAGCCCACCCAGTCACGTAGAGGATACAAAAACAATTGCCATCAAGCTATTTTGGTTTCCTTTCATCGCCACTAAAATCAAATCCATACGATTAATTACATCTACGTCTTAAAATATCGGTCCTAGCAAATAGAAATATCCAAAAAGGAAAACGGAGCACTAAAATCCAGGTGATAATTAGATGAGGACTAGGCCTGGTATGTCAAATGATTGGACATGAATTCTTCCAAATGGTGTCGTCTAGATCTAGGGAACAGATGGAATAGTGCATTTTCTTTAGTTGTCTCTTCTCTGTTAAGGCAAATAAAAGAAGAGGCAATTATTCTCGTGGAT
The DNA here is from genome assembly GCA_007115705.1 of Dactylis glomerata. Classification (NCBI taxonomy): domain Eukaryota; kingdom Viridiplantae; phylum Streptophyta; class Magnoliopsida; order Poales; family Poaceae; genus Dactylis; species Dactylis glomerata. The sequence goes on along the minus strand of QXEO01001064.1, from coordinate 770,537 downwards.
CTTCAGGAAAATATGATATATTCTTCTTATGATGTATCTAATGCTTTGGATCTGGGATTCTTTTCTTCCCTGGTAGACATAGGAGGCTGCAAGAGTGCAAGTTCCACCGTATTGTTTCATGTGTATTTCTAGGACCTACTGGGATGGTCGGATGGATACAACATATCAGAAGGGACTGTTACCAAAATAATGTTTGGAATCGAATTACTACATATCTTGGAACCTTCTCCCGTGTCTATAAAGTTTGCTCCTCATATCTATTTTGTTATGTATATGTCATAGCTAAAAATATATGTTAATACAAATTAGTATGGAGAATTAGTATTAGAGGATGGCAGGGTGCCGCCACCGCCGTTGACGGCATGGTGCCACGTCGGCAGCCAGGCGCCATGCCGGCGATGCCAACGGCGGCAGGGTCTTCGTAAAAAATTCGCGTTTAGTGGGTCCGATCGGTCGTATCGCTTCAGTCCACGCCGGCTCCACGTCCTGGCTTCGTCAGCGCGTAAACGAGTCCGTAGGTAATTTAGTCCGTATGTGTAGCATTACTGATTCTGCTTCGCCACTGAGAGTGGCGACGCACGAACGCCTGCTTCGCCACTGAGAGTGGCGACGCACGAACGCCTGCTTCGCCACTTAGAGTGGCGACGCACGAACTGCCGCGCCACTGTCTGTGGCGACGCACCGTCAGCTGCTTCGCCACCGTGAATGGCGATGCAAAAATGGGTTAGTCGTGTAAAATAGTTTCACCGATGGTTTATTATTTGAAATCATTTTAAATTTAGGTTATTTTTGTTTAAATGGCCTGCCGACGAGTGGAAATTGGCCTGCGGAAGGGTCAACGTTCAGTAACCGCCTCTTCTCCCTGGATCCCATACCCGCTGTGAAATGTCATTGCTGACTTCGATTCAAATCAGCTCCTTGCAGGTTAATGTCTGAATATGTCTGAAAACAACAGTTACAATGTTCGTGTCTACTCTAATCTTACAAAATGTTAGGAAAACTTCCCAGTTAAGCTGGATGAAATTATGGCCCTCTGTTTAATCATCGTTAGTGTTAATATCATGGCCCTCTGTCTGGATGATGTCGAAGTATAGATATATGATGTTCTTATGCTGCTTGTTCTATGTACTGGAGCACGTGTTATTCAGTTATTTAAACTCATTGCTGGTAACTCAAAATACAAACAATTATGTTGCCTGCTTGTGATGTCGACACAGCTAAAGTGCTATGCAGTTGGTGGTCTATCTTTTTGGGGAAATGTTTTCAGTTTCCGGTGAGGCAAGTTTATCCTGTGCCTTATGTTCATGTAGTTCGATTCATTTTAATTGGACAGTTAGGCTGAAATTTTGAGGTTCATTCACGGGCAAGTGGCAGATTCATTACAAACACAGTGTTGCCTTTTTTTACTCTGGTCTATCAAATGCGTAATCTTTGACACGCCATATGATAGTGTTAATGTTTTATCTTTCATATTTCGACTCGATGAATTTATCAGCTGAACCCAATACTGGGACTCAACTCCAAATGGGATGAAGGTGGCTCATTTTTTAAGGGTTCAGCTAACTTATTGCAGACACACAAGATCACGCCACTTGAGCACTTACACAATTGTATAGGAGTAAGTTTGGATCTTCGTGAAGCAATGCATCATGGAGATATTCCTTATAGGGTCCTCGATACATCCTTAGAGCGTCCTTCAACTAAGCAAAAGAACAAACGTCGATACAAGAGAAGGTTTGGTATGCCAAATTGGACAAAGTTTAGAGCATTCACTTGATACCCCATGTTCTTCACTCTCGAGTCTTGCGTGAATTTGCTCAAGTATTACATGAAATCTATTGCCATCCCCTTATATATTACCCCACATGTGTGACATAGCCGACTCGTTGCGGTCCATGTGCATTGGTGCGTAGATACGAAGCACATCCGTTCATTGAATTGGTCTTTAACCCTCTTCCAAGAGGTTCCGACAGTTTGTGGGGCACCAGAAATGGGGTCAAGGCTCACGACCTTCCAAGAATCACATAGGCATGCACTTGTCCTCCAACGTATTTAATCTTGTGCCTTAGCTCCCATTCCCCCGCTTCATGCCTTTGCCACCAGTGTCAATATTGAGGACATCCATGTGCTCTTCCTCCCCCTCCTCATCTTCTGCATTCTGTGTTTCTGTGGTGGCGGTGCCTCGGCGTCACCATGGACACATCCACCATCACAGATCATGTCGGCTAAGATGTCGGCACCCTCGGTGTCGCCATGGACACATCCACTGTCCCGGATCATGCCAGCTAAGATGTCCGTGCCTCGGTCTATACACACAGACACAAATCCTAATAAATGTACGACCACACAATTTGAGATGGTAATAGTAGTGTCTGCGCTCCTCATCAGCGGTCGAAGCGCACGCTCAAAATTCCATCGAACAGGTGGCGGGGGTCAACACCATCACCATCAAACAGGTTTGCAGCCAACCCGCGTGCTAGCGTAATCGGCGAATGAGAGTGGAGCCTTGCGCAGTGCTAGCTAGCCGAGTAGGAGTGGCTGAGGTCAAGGATGATCCCGCGTAAACCATGGTCGGATCTCCGTTCCCAACTAGGGACACCTGGGGAGTGCGGGGGGAGCCCCCCCCCCCCCCCCCCCTCTGCGGTATGGATTAGTATCAACCTAGGTTTCCGCCTTTATATATACTCCTTGTAAGCCTACACGGGATAAATTGTATCTGTGAAATCCCTGGCGTTGTGTAAACACTCTAACATATATTGAAGATTTGCTAGTTAGAGCCCGTGGTTTTTCCTCTCTTTGTTGGAGAGGTCTTTCCACGTTAAAATCTTTGTGTTCCTACGTGCTTGGTTCTGATCTATTCTTGAGGACAGGCCCGTTCTCCCCATCTCAGAGGAGAACCAATTATGCGACCTCATAGCAGGGCTCTCGTGGTACTAGTTCGACGAAGACCGTGAGGTGCTCATTGAACCGCCCGCGGTGGTGCCCCCTTGGATTCCTCTAGTGGACCCTTAGTTTCTGTCAATGATGCCGCCGCATAGGCCTTGGCTTCCAAGGAACTCCCACATCCATCGCCGCGCATTCATTGCGGCCTTCTTCAAACCGCTTTGTATGTGTCTGTCATTGATGTATATTGATACGTCCATTTTGCATCACTATTTTGTATCATAATTTACTATTATTCATTGATATATTTCACATTTAGAGATAATACTTATGTTATTTCCTCTGTTTTTACATGTTTGATGATCGTTGGAGGATTTGCTGCCGGAGTCAGGATTCTGCTGGAAAAGGGACCATCAAGACACCATATTTCAAAGATCAGGAAAATTCCAGAAAAATACCAAAAAATTATATTTTATCAGAAGACTGAAGAAGCCAGAAGGAGAAGGTGAGAGGGGCCACATGGCAGCCTCACCACCAGGGGCGCGGCCCAGCCCCTGGCCGTGCCGCCCTGTGGTGAGAGCCCCCTGGCCCACTTCTGCCATCGCCCCTTCGCGTATTTCATCGTCACCGAAAACCTAAGTCAAGGGGGGCTCAGAGTTAGACACCGCCGCCTCTGCGGGGCGGAAAACACCAGAGAGAGAAAAGCTCTCCGGCAGGCAGAAATCTATCGGGGAAATTCCTTCCCGGAGAGGGGAGATCATCGCCATCATCATCATCATCGCGCTGGACTTTATCGGGATCATCATCATCATCTCCATCACCAGCACCTTCATCTCCACCATCACCATGCCATCCCGCTGTAACATCTTGAGTTGAATCTTGTTAAATTCTTAGGGGAAACTTTCCCGGTGTTGATTACTCTTGTGGTTGATGCTATTGAGTGGAACCGTTGAATTAAGATTTATGTTCAGATTGTTATTTACCATTATTTCACCTCTGATCATGATCCATATGATGTCTTGTGAGTAGTTCGTTTAGTTCTTGAGGACACGGGAGAAGTCAAGTCGTTAGTAGTGGAATTATGTTGAGTAATATTTAATGGTTTGATATTTATTTGTTGTGGTGCTATTTCACTAGTGGTGTCATGTGAACGTCGACTACATGATACTTCACCATTTATGGGCCTAGTGAAATGCATTGTGTATTTGGCTATCAATTGTGGGGTTGCTGGAGTGACAGAAACCTAAACCTCCATTGGGAAACCATTGCACCAGGGAGCGTAGGATCTTAGAGTTTAAGGCTGTGGTTAGATTTATCTTAATTACTTTCTTGTATTTGCGGATGCTTGCAAGGGGTATAATCACATGTGTGTATTTATCCTAGTAAGGGTAGCAGGCCCGTCTCCAGGATTTGGGGGCCCCGGTGCGACTTATAAAATGGGGCCTTAATTTTTATTCAAACTCACTAACTAGTATAATAAAATAATATGTTTAATTTACATTATATAACTTCAGCCATACAATGTTTGCAAAAATATCAAGTATTCAATCTGAAATAGTAAATATATAGAACTAAAGTAATAAAACGAACCTCATGATCTACCAAAAAGCATCATCCGCCGGGTATTTCTTGAAATAAAATCTTCAATCATAGCATTATAGTTGATCTTCTCCAAGATATCACTCTCAAGTGCTATAGTCGCCAATCCACTAAGTCTTTCTTGTGTCATAGTAGAACGCATATAGGATTTCAGCAATTTGAGTTTAGAAAACTTCTTTCAGCAGATGCAACCGTAACAGGAATGGTTAACAAAATTTTGTATGCAATATTAGCAAAAGGATAATAGGGCCGCTTCTCCAAAACCTTCAAAATATCAAGAGGACCCATAGATTTCTCAAGTAAATCTTGGATAAAAATTAACTCAAACCACAATTGTTGTCCATCAATATCCTTATGTTCTCCATGCTTAAGTGCAGCCTCAAGTTTAAGACAAGAATCCATCAAACTCTTATCATCCAAGGATCGTAGCCTATCTGAAGTAAACAAGAAACCAAATGTATCTTCATACTCCTTGTACTGTTCAAATCTGGTGTCAAGTGAAGCAATAGCTTGATCAACAATACGCAAAAAATTATTAATCCTATATGACTCCTCTGCAGAATGAGAGTCAGTAGGTTCATCAGCTGGCCCCTCATCAAACTGTCTTTTCCTTGTAATTTTACGCTTGGTGCGAAACCCTGGATTAATATTCATCTCCATTGCAATTTCCTTAGCAGCTTCCAATGCTTTTGCAAATCCAGTTTTTCTATACTTAGTGAAAAAGGAAATCAGCCCCTGTGCAGACTCAATTGCAATATCAATAAGCATATCCTTTGACTGTAGCTCCTTGCTTACCAAATTAATAGAAGATAAAATTTCATACCAGATGATTATAGATGCTAAAAACTCAAAGTCACCAAGTTCATTTTCTGCCAATGATTTAGCTACACTACTTGTCATTGGATCCTTATCAACTTTAGCCACTTGTAGCAAAGCCTCCCGTATATCTGACATTTGGAACCTTATAGCCTTAAGACTGTCAACGCGACTCTCCCAACGAGTAGCTGACAATGACTTGAGAGTCAATCATGTTATATTATCTCTAAGAATTTGCCACCTCTTTGTAGAATTAGCAAATGTTGTATAGATGCGCTGGATAATTCCAAAAAAAATAGTTGCATTACGACAAGAATTTTCCATATCACATAGTGTCAGATTCAAATTATGACAACCACAAACTGAATAAAAAGCTCTTGGATTTATTTTCAAAAGTCTGCTTTGTACCCCTTGATGCTTTCCTTTCATATTTGACCCATTATCATATCCCTGTCCTCTCACATTATTGATATCAAGATCAAGCTTCTTCAGTTCCTCTTCTAAAACATCAAACAAACCTTGCCCAGTGGTATCATTCACATCCAAAAAACCTAAGAAAGATTCTTCGATACAAACAGAGCCTGAAGATGTATCAACATACCTTAAGATCAAAGACATTTGTTCTTGATGGCTTACGTCAGGAGTACAGTCAAGTATAACTGAGAAATACTTTGCCTTTTTAACCTTTGCAATAATTTCAGACCTGATCGCAGTAGCTAGCAAAGCTATTAACTCATTCTGGATGGAAGGACCAAGATAATGATCACGAGTTCTGTCATTGGTAATTCGGTCAACATGCTCTTTCATAACCGGGTCAAATTTAGCCAACATTTGAACCAATCCTAACAAATTTCCATTTGCTATCTTGGTACAACTTATAATTACTGCCACGCAATGCTATGTTATGTTCTCCAAGAAACTGTACAATCAAAAGAATCCTGTACAAAACTTTTCTCCAATGCTCCCTTTCCTTTTCAATTTCCCGCTGAGCAACATGATCAATTGTTTGATTATTCTGTAACCTCATACGCTCGTCATACCATGCACTCACATTTGTAACATGTTCTCTACTAGTTTCATGTTGTTGAAGTCTAACACTAAGATGTATCCAGTCACTGAAACCCTCATTTGCTAACAATCCTCTCACATGCCCCTTTCTTAATAATTTGCAGCAAAAACAAAATATTTTGTCAAGCTCTTTGCTGTATACAAGCCATTCTCTGTCACATATTTCTCCATTTGGAAGCTCTCTATTGTATGCCGATGTAGAAAACCTTCTAGTATTTTTGCCTCTAGGACCATGCTTAATAGACAAGTCTCTTTTAGGACCCTTTTGCAGCAATATATCAATCATTTTAGGATCAAGACCATCCCAATATCTCGGATCAAATATATCAAGATGAGAAGAGCTATTGGTGTCATCGTGAGCAGTAGCATCATTACCTTCAACGCCAATATTAGCATCATTGCCTTCATCATCAGGTTGATCATTACCTTCATCATTAGTATTAGCATCATTGAGTTCATCACCGCTATTACCATCATCACCTTCATCATGTTCTGCAATATGAACTTCAACCTCTACCACACTATCACCACGGCCATCATCAACATTAGCATCTGGAGTTTGATTTTCAAATTTTATTTGAGGCTCTTTCAGAACAAATCTATTTAGAGCACCCTTTTGGGACTGCGCTGCTGCTTCTAATCTTTGTTTTTTCTTCTTCTTTTCGGCACCCGATTGGCACTTTTTCTTTCTCATGATTTGCCCTATTTCACAAATTAATAACCAGTTTAGAAAACAAATAAATAAATTGACATTTGACAACATATTGCAACAACATATTGCTGGGCCGTATGACCAAAGAAGGAGCACAAAAAAAGGTAGAGTTACAGGAACCTATATGCGTTCCTCTCTAGTTTGCACTGAAAAAATTCAAGTTGCAACTTGAGTTCAGGAACCTATATCCTCTCTGGTTTGCACTGAAAAAAAATCATCAATTCGAAGTTTAGTACCTTAATTCCTTGCTGATTCGCTGTGTGCGCGGAATTCCTTGCTGACTCGCTGTCAGGCCTGCTCGCTGTGTGGGCGGAATTTCAGTCCGGTTTGTATGGGTTGTGTGCGAGCAGAGCGATCAACCAGGGAGTGATCAATCTGGGGGCGGCGGTGATCTCGCGACGGGCGACGGCCGACGGGAGAAGGGCAGAAGGCAGGGAATCGATCTCGGGACGGGAGCACCGGAGCAGCAGGGCGAGGCGAACGAAGAGACAGGGGCGGCGAGGCGGCGAGCGATCTCGGGAGAAGGCCTCAAGGGCTCGGGGCGAAGCGTTTTCTTCAAAGCACGACGGATCAGCCAAAATTTTGGACTGCTGGGCCTGGGCCATACGACGGTATGCTACTGGGCTGCGCAAAATTGGGGGCCCCTCAAAATCGGGGGCCCTGTTCGGTCGATCACACTGCACACGTCCATCGACGGGCCTGAAGGGTAGTGCGCTAGCACAGGTTCACCCCCATAACACTTATCAAACCAATAAAGATTATTTAGCGGTATGAAGCGAAAGCACTTGACAGAAACTCCCGTGTGTCCTCGAGAACGTTTGGTTATCATAAGTTACACAACCGGCTTGTCCTTTGCTCTAGAAAGGATTGGGCCACTTGCTGCAATTATTATTATTGTCTTTTATTTACTCGTACTTTATTTACTTGCATTACTAAATACCCCTAAAAACCCGTTTGCTAGTATTTACAGTGAATCCTTTATTAAAACCACTTGTCAACACCTTCTGCTCCTTGTTGGGTTCGACACTCTTATTTATCGAAAGTACTACGATACACCCCCTATACTTGTGGGTCATCAAGACTATTTTCTAGCGCCGTTGCCGGGGAGTGACGTGCTATTGAAGAGTGGAATTGGTAAAGGTAACCATCGCTGTGAGTATTGCTTTTATTTCTATCTTTTATTTTTATTTTATTTTGCTATGGAGAATTCTCCATTTGGTTTCCTATTTGGGAACACTACTACCACTGCTGCACGTGTGGATGAACCACCACCACCACCACCTGCTCAATTAGATCCTTTTAAAATACCTATGAAAATTGTTGAGCGTGTTATGGATAACTGCTATTCAGGAGATGGAACTGTCCATCCGGGTGATCACTTACTTTTTATACATGAATTATGCGAGTTGTTCAACTATGCAGGTATTTCACCAAGCCAGGTCAAGAGAAAGCTATTCTCTTTATCCCTGAAAGATAGAGCTGAGGAGTGGTATCGGCTGCTTATAGATGGTCCATCTATTGCATGGGAGGAAATTGTGCCTCTCTTTTATTCCAAGATTTATCCTCCAAGTGAAATTCATAAAGATCGTAATCGAATATATAATTTTTGGCCTCATGATGGAGAGAGTATTGCCTAAGCATGGGGGAGATTGAAGTTACTAATGCTCAAATGTCCCATTCATGAGCTCCCCAATAATATTGTTATTGATATTTTTTATGCGCGGCTTGCTCTTCATGATAAGGATTATTTGGATGCCTCATGTTTTGGATCATTTACTCATATCAAAGAAGATGCTAAGCGGAATCTCCTTGACCGTATTCAAGAAAATGCTGAAGGATGGAAAAACAACAAAGGTAGGAGGTCAGGTATAAATTATGATTATAAATGCATTAAAACTTTTATGGGAACCGATGACTTTCATAATGTTAGCACTGCTTATGGTCTTGATTCTCAAATACTTGCTAACTGTCTTAAGGCTTTTGCCTCTTATCTTGATGTTCCAAAGAAAGATTGGAACAAATATCATGCGCCTTGATACGTCTCGAACGTATCTATAATTTTTGATGCTCCATGCTTGTTTTTACACCATTTGCCTTGTGTTTCGTTACACTTCGTGGCGTTTTTATGCGATTTTTGGAACTAACCTATTGACAAGATGCCATAGTGCCAGTTCCCTGTTTTCTGCTGTTTTTGTGTTTCAGAAAAGCTACACAGGAAATATTCTCGGAATTAGACAAAACAAAAGCCAAACATCTAGAAATTCACCGAAGCTTCCAGAGAACCAAAGAGGAGACGGAGTGGGGCCACGAGGGACCCACACAATAGGGCGGCGTGGCCTGGCCCCTGGCCGCGCCCCCTACGTGTGAGGGCGCCCTGGCAGCCCCCTGACGACGCCCTGATGGGGCCGAGTTGATGAAGTAAAATAACCGGCCAGTTGGAAAACCCCAAAAGAAGGTTTTGATGAATATAGCAGCAAGTTTTCCCTCAGTTAAGAACCAAGGTATGTCGATCAGGAGAAGAGCAGACAATACGACTGAAGGTGATGCTTGCTAGCTTGCGACGGCTTAGGAAAATTTATAGGGCGCCTCGTCCAAGCTTTGCTTGCTAGCTGCAACGCGGAACCTGCACACAACACAACCAAATACTTTGTTCCCAACTTGCGATGAGGTTGTCAATCTCACCGGTTTGCGTGAAACAAAGGGTATGCGCGTATCGAGTGGAAAACAATAGAAGTATGAGTAAAGTAAACAGTATGAGTAAAGTAAACAGTGCGAGTAAAGTAAACAGGTGATAGCAATATGATGGAAATAGGACCGGGGTCCACAGTTCACTAGTACTGTCTCTCCATAAGAGAAATAACACATGCTGGGTAAACAAATTATAGTTGGGCAATTGATAGAATAAAGATAAACGTGATATGTCAAAAAGATCCCTATGCGATTTACTCTGGGCATTACAACAAAATACATAGACCGCCATCCAACTGCATCTATGACTAATAATCCACTTGTGGCGAATCAATCCGAGAACTCCACAAGTATTAAGTTGCGAACAACAGATAATTACATTAAGCAAAGTGTGTAATGTAAACAAAGCATATGCCCTTAAGCATATGAATGTTGTTTTCTCCCTAGTAGCAACAGCACATCTACAACCTTAGAGGTTTCTGTCACTCCCCCAGATTAAATAGAGGCATGAACCCACTATCGAGCCTAAATACCCCCTCTTGGAGTCACTAGCAACTACTCGGCCAAGATAGCTACTAACAATGGAGAGCATGCAAGATCATAAACAACATAGAGATAACAAAAGATATGTTTCAGTATAGCAACTCAATCATAACACCAATATTCATCGGATCCCAACAAACCAAACATGTAGAATTACATAACGGTGATCTCAATCATGTAGGGCAGCTCATGAGATCTAAACATGAAGCACATGGTGGAGGAGACAACCATCTAGCTACTGCTATGGACCCATAGTCCAAGGTAGACTACTCACTCATCGCTCCGGAGGCAAGCATGGCGATGAAGAAGACCTCTGGTGGCGATTCCCCTCTCCGGTAGGGTGCCAGGAAGAGCATCTGGACCCTCCCGATCTTCGGGTCAACGGCGGCGGCGGATCGCGATGTGTTCTGGAAAATTGATCGGCTTCTTAGGTTTTTTCTGTCGGGGGGTCTTTATAGGCGAAGGGGCATCGTCAGAGGTGGCCCGAGGGGCTCTCACACATAGGGGACGCGGCCAGGCCCCTGGCCACGCCGCCCTAGTGTGTGGGGCCCTCGTGGCCCCCCTCCAACTTCTCTTCGGATCTCTGGAAGCTTCCGGGAAAAATAAGACTTCAGGAACTTGTTTCGTCCAATTCTGAGAATATTTCCTGTGTATCACTTCTGAAACACAAAAACAGCAGAAAACAGGGAACTGACACTGTGGCGACTTGTTAATAGGTTAGTTCCGGAAAATGCATAAAAGTGCCACGAAGTGTAACGAAACAGTAGGCAAATGGTGTAAAAACAAGCATGGAGCATCAAAAATTATAGATACGTTGGAGACGTATCAAGCATCCCCAAGCTTAACTCTTGCTCGTCCTCGAGTAGGTAAGTGATAACAAAAGAATAATTTTTGAGGTGACATGCACCTACACAATCTTGATCATATATGTAATCATTTGTGAGCTAGGATCATTAGAACTTAAAACATAGGCATGAAAGATATAATCTTGACAATAAAGTCTTAGCAACCATGTTGCAAACATGAAAATAAACACAAACAAAAGATCATGAAAATGAAACAATGAAAGTCAAACATGTGTTCAAATCATAAGGAAAAACATACAAATGGTTTTCAGCTTGTCCTTCATGGAGAGCAAAACATAAATGCGTAGGACACCTTCAAGTTTAAGAGGGCGACTAGATACAAATAATTTGAGAACAAGTGAAACCAACAATATGAATCAATCAATGAAAACTTTGGGACAATGCACATTATACTCAGAATGACAACTATGCTCTCTTAATGGTGCATAAAGATAGAAGGTGGTGCCTCAACATAAAAGTAAAAGAAAGGCCCTTCGCAGAGGGAAGCAGTGATTGCAAGTTTTATAGACCTTCAAAAATTATGGTACTTACCGGCTTTGAGCTCTCATTGCCCCCATCATAAGCATCTTGAATGGTTAGAGTTAATGCGAGAACAATTATGATGCATATGCTTGACAAATCATAAGTTGAAAACCTCGTGTCCTGTGAATACGAATACCCAAACCTCATGCTACTCAACTTAGAGTCCCAAGCAAGGCTCTTGTCATTGTAAGTATATATGTATCATCGAAAACCGCCAACGGGGTACCTCCGTGCCTGATGAAATGGAACAAGCCCACATCAAAATGACAGGACAAGCAGACAATGAACACCTCGACATCTCTTTTATTTGCCATTTGTTTAGCTTTTTATTGTGAGATGCGTCGTTGAATGTCCACCATGGGTATGCTGCAAATTTCCACCATGAATTATGCATGGCTTAGATTGGCGGCCCAGGCGTTTCCCTAACACATATACAAACTCCATGATTCCCACAAGATTCCCAATTCATTTCACACCGCGGGCATCCATAAACAAAAGATCACGATATCAACTCAAATAAGAAGTGCAATGTTGAAAGCTTGCCCCATGACAGCATGGATGGGCTAGAATCCAACTTACAACTTGCAAGCATAATAACTCAACATAAGAGACCACAATGTCAAATTTTTTAGAACAAGAAAAAGTAAAGTGTGCCTTCCGGTTCGTGAGAGCTTTACTGACCAATTTTCGCATAACACTGGTAAGAGTTTAATTTGAAGAGAAGATAAAAGCAATTCAAATTTACTTGGAATAGCAAATTGCTAGTAGGTATGTATGGTGGACACTTTGGTAAACTTTGGCTTTTAGGAGTTGGATGCACGAGTAGAGCTCATACTCAGTACAAGGCGAGGGCTAGCAAAAGACTGGGAGCGACCAACTAAGAGAGCAATAATGGCCATAATCATGCAAAGCGACAAAGCGACATTAAAAGAAGCATAAGATGGCATCAAAAGTCAAAAACTAAATGATCATAGAGGCTATTGGCGACTTTGTAGGAGTCTAACATGTGTGAGCATGCGCCAAGTCAACCCAAATAAAGCATCAAGGAGAAAACCAAAATAATGCTTCCAAATAATAAAAACAACGCATGATTTTTTTCAAAGGCTCATTAAGCAATCTCAGTTATTTGAGACAAGTCATGCTACAACAAAACCACTAAGCATACTATCAAAAAGACATCAAGCATGACATGAAAAAGCCTAAGTCGCAGTCTACACAAGCTCCTTCTTGTACTAGTTTTTTGCATAAAGCTTTTTCTCTTTTCCAACACCATTTGAAATTTTTATAACCACCTCTTTTGATGAAAACCAATAAAGATCAGAGCCAAAAATACACCTTGATGAAAAGATATGACAAGATCTGAATGCAAATCAAGGCAAAAACGAAAACCAAAAGCAGTAGCAGAAAAAGAAGAACACTCGGTTTTTGATAAGAGTGAAACTAGAGCGTTCTTGGCAAATGAAAAGCAAGCCAACTTCTCCAAAGAAAATTTGTTGGGGTCCAACTATTTATTGCAGCAAACAAAACTAAGCTAACTAAGAAAACTAAAACAACTGACGCTCCAAGAAAAACACATAGTGCATGAAGCAATAAAAATATAGTGTTTTGAAAGGTGACCTGATTTTTGCCGATGAAGAAGGGGTGCCTCGGGGTCATCCCCAAGCTTTGACGCTTGTACTTCTTGGATATTTCTTGGGGTGATGCATGAGCATCCACAAGCTTGAGATTTTGTCCATTCTTCAACTCATCTCATCATTCTCCAATCCGTACACTTGAAAACTTCCTTCATACAAAACAAAACATAAATCTATTAGCAACATTAGTGTAAGCATATCATATAATCAACCTCTTTTTGCTTCAGGTTTCAACCCAAAACCACCACATATAAAGTATATACTACTGTAGCAACTTCCCCAAAAGTTCCGTGATCAAAAGAACTAAAAAAGAAAGCGATAAAGCGGCAAAAACGAATAGTGGCAGAAATCTGTCAAAACAGAACAGCTGACAAAGGTCGAATTTTTGAGGGGTTTTCTGTTGCTCAAATCAAAAAGTGTTCAACTAACGAAAGTTTGGATATAACCTGGGGCATATGCACAAGAAATCTCAGGTCGAAAAGATATACAGAGGATTTATATGAATTTTTACGGTGCAGCACCAAAAACAGTTTCAGGACAGCAACATCCCCAAATCTTTACCTCACTCAAATTAGAGGCTTCTCTTGGCACAACAATGAAATAAAAATGATAAGGAGCGGTCATTACAGTAGTAATGACTTCCAAGACTCAAATAAAAGAAAAAGTACTGAGAATAAAACATTGGGTTATCTCCCAAGAGTGCTTTTCTTTAACGCCTTTGAGCTAGGCGTAGAAAATTGCGAATCAAGTAACATCAAGTGATGAAGCATCAAGCTCATAATTTGCTCTAAGAATAGAATCAAAAATTAATTTCTTTCTTTTCCTAGGGAAGTGTTCCATACCTTTCTTGAGTGGAAATTGATATTTTATAGTGCCTTCTCTCATATCAATGATGGCACCTACAGTTCGAAGAAAGGGTCTTCCCAAAACAATAGGACATGAAGCATGGCATTCAACGTCCATAACGAGAAAATCAACGGGAACAAGGTTATTGTTAACCACAATAAGAACATCATTAATCCTTCCCAAAGGTTTCTTCTTAGCAACATCAGCAATAGGAACATCATAATAACATTTTTCAAGAGGCGGTAAATCAAGCATGTCATAAATTTTTCTAGGCATGATAGAAATACTAGCACCTAGATCACACAAAGCATGGCAATCAAAACCATTAACATGCATATCAATGATGGGTTCCCAACCATCTTCTAACTTCTTGGGAACAGAAGCTTTTTGCTTCAACTTCTCATCCCTAATTTTCATGAGAGCATTGGTAATATGCTTAGTAAAAGCAATATTTAAAGAACTAGCATTAGGAGTCAATGCAAGCTTTTGCAAGAACAAAATAACTTGAGATATATTGCAGCCATCAACATCAAAATCATTAAAAGAAGTAGAGCTATCATCTCCTACACTCTGAAAAATTTCAGCACTCTTTTGAGAAAAAGTTTTGGCAGTTTTAGGCTTTTTAGCACAAGGAGTGGGAGTTTTCTCTACACCAATCAAAGTAAGAGGATTGCTAGCATTAGGAGCAACATCATTAGAGGTAGTAATAGTACAAACTTTCATATTCCTAGCAATCTTATCCTCTCTTTCCCATCTAGCATGCAATTCTGCTAACAATCTAAGAGTTTCATCAATTCCAACTTGAATAGCATTAGCAGTAGCAAAAACATTGTTCTCTTTCACATCATTAGGCAACACTTTTAATTTAAGAAGTTCAACATCAATAGCAAGGCTATCAACTTTAGAAGCAAGAATATCAATTTTGCCTAAGTTTTCCTCAACAGACTTGTTAAAAGCAGTTTGTTTTACCATGAAGTCTTTGAGCATGACTTCAAGTTCAGAGGGCGCGGCCCTAGTGTTGTTGTAGGAATTACCATAAGAGTTGCCATAACCATTACCATTGGTAGAAGGATATGGCCTATAATTGTTACTAGCAAAATTGTTCCTATAAGCATTGTTGTTAAAATTATTGTTTCTAATGAAGTTCACATCAACATGCTCTTCTTGAGCAACCAAAGAGGCTAAAGGAACATTATTAGGATCAACATGAGTGCTATCATTAGCAAGCATAGCCATAATGGTATCAATCTTAGCACTCAAGGAAGAGGTTTCCTCAACAGAATTTACCTTCTTACCTTATGGAGCTCTCTCGGTGTGCCATTCCGAATAATTTACCATCATGTTGTCAAGTAGCTTTGTCTCGGTGCCCAAGGTAAGGGACATAAAAGTGCCTCCAGCAGCTGAATCAAGTAGGTTCCTCGAAGAAAAATTCAGTCCTGCATAAAAAGTTTGGACAATCATCCAAGTAGTCAGTCCATGAGTGGGACAATTCTTTATCATAGATTTCATTCTTTCCCAAGCTTGAGCAACATGTTCATTATCAAACTGAGTAAACTTCATAATATTACTATGCAAGGATATAATCTTAGCAGGAGGATAGTATCTACCAATAAAAGCATCCTTGCACTTAGCCCATGAATCAATACTATTCTTAGTCAAAGACAGCAACCAATCCTTAGCTTTTCCTCTCAAGGAAAAAGAAAACAACTTGAGCTTAATAATATCACTTTCTACATCCTTATATTTCTGCATCTCACATAGCTCAACAAAATTGTTGAGATGAGCTGCAGCATCTTTAGTACTAGCACCAAAAAATTGCTCTTTCATAACAAGGTTCAATAAAGCAGGCTTAATCTCATAAAAATTTGCAGCAGGAGCAGGTGATGCAATAGGAGTGTAGATAAAATCACTATTGTTTGTGCTAGTAAAGTCACACAACTTGGGGTTTTCAGGAGTAGCCATTTCAACAAAACTAAAAGTAGATAAGGAAAAACAACTACCAAGGATTCTATTTTTTTTGGGTTTTTGATATAAAACGATGCAAGTAAAAATAAAGTAAAGCAAAACTTAAAACAAAGTAAAGGATGTGCGTGCAAAAAACTCCCCTTGCAGAGGTCTTCCACTTCTTCCCCAGCGACGGCGCCAGAAAACTTGATGGGGCCGAGTTGATGAAGTAAAATAACCGGCCAGTTGGAAAACCCCAAGAGAAGGTTTTGATAAATATAGCAGCAAGTTTTCCCTCAGTTAAGAACCAAGGTATGTCGATCAGGAGAAGAGCAGACAATACGACTGAAGGTGATGCTTGCTAGCTTGCGATGGCTTAGGACAATTTATAGGGTGCCTCGTTCAAGCTTTGCTTGCTAACTGCAATGCGGAACCTGCACACAACACAACCAAATACTTTGTTCCCAACTTGCGATGAGGTTGTCAATCTCACCAGTTTGCTTGAAACAAAGGGTATGAGCGTATCGAGTGGAAAACAGTAGAAGTATGCGAGTAAAGTAAACAGTGTGAGTAAAGTAAACAGTGCGAGTAAAGTAAACAGGTGATAGCAATATGATGGAAATAGGACCGGGGTCCACAGTTCATTAGTGGTGTCTCTCCATAAGATAAATAACACATGCTGGGTAAACAAATTATAGTTGGGCAATTGATAGAATAAAGATAAACGTGATATGTCAAGAAGATCACTATGCGATTTACTCTGGGCATTACAACAAAATACATAGACCGCCATCCAACTGCATTTATGACTAATAATCCACTTGTGGCGAATCAATCCGAGAACTCCACAAGTATTAAGTTGCGAACAACAGATAATTGCATTAAGCAAAGTGTGTAATGTAAACAAAGCATATGCCCTTGAGCATATGAATGTTGTTTTCTCCCTAGTAGCAACAGCACATCTACAACCTTAGAGGTTTCTGTCACCCCCCAGATTAAATAGAGGCATGAACACACTATCGAGCATAAATACCCCCTCTTGGAGTCACTAGCAACCACTCGGCCAAGATAGCTACTAACAACGGAGAGCATGCAAGATCATAAACAACATAGAGATAACAAAAGATATGTTTTAGTATAGCAACTCAATCATAACACCAATATTCATCGGATCCCAACAAACCAAACATGTAGAATTACATAACGGTGATCTCAATCATGTAGGGCAGCTCATGAGATCTAAACATGAAGCACATGGTGGAGGAGACAACCATCTAGCTATTGCTATGGACCCATAGTCCAAGGTAGACTACTCACTCATCGCTCCGGAGGCAAGCATGGCGATGAAGAAGACCTCCGGTGGCGATTCCCCTCTCCGGCAGGGTGCCGGGAAGAGCTTCTGGACCCTCCCGATCTTCGGGTCGACGGCGGCGGCGGATCGCGATGTGTTCTCGAAAATTGATCGGCTTCTTAGGGTTTTTCCGTCGGGGGGTCTTTATAGGCGAAGGGGCATTCTCAGAGGTGGCCCGAGGGGCTCTCACACATAGGGGGCGCGACCAGGCCCCTAGCTGCGCCGCCCTGGTGTGTGGGGCCCTCGTGGCCCCCCTCTAACTTCTCTTCGGATCTCTGGAAGCTTCCAGGAAAAATAAGACTTCAGGAACTTGTTTCGTCCAATTCCGAGAATATTTCCTGTGTATCACTTCTGAAACACAAAAATAGCAGAAAATAGGGAACTGGCAGTGTGGCGACTTGTTAATAGGTTAGTTCCGAAAAATGCATAAAAGTGCCACGAAGTGTAATGAAACAGTAGGCAAATAGTGTAAAAAAAGCATGGAGCATCAAAAATTATAGATACGTTGGAGACGTATCATGCCCCTTCGCCTATATAAAGCCTCGGGATGAAAAACCCTAGGGGAATCGGCAATTTTCCAAAAAGAGTTCCGCAGCTCCGCCGCCACCGCCGACAAATTTCAGGGGACAGAAGACTCTGTTTCGGCACCCTGCCGGGACAGGGAAGTGCCCCCGGAGCCATCTCCATCGGTCTCCATCGCTGTCTCCGCCGTCTCCATCAACCTTGCTGTCTCCTATGATGAGGAGGGAGTAGTTCTCCCCTGGGGCTGAGGGCTCTACCGGTAGCTATGTGGTTCACCTCTCCCTCCCATGATGTGATCTTTATGTGATCGTGAGCTTTGTATCTAGTTGAATTGGTAGATATTATTATTCAGATATTATGCTACTCCTATGCTTTATTATTGTACTCTCCGGAGATACCTCATATCATGGTGTAAAGGTGACTAGTATGTGCATCATGTGTATCTTTTTGGTTAATGTCTCTATGAAATGTTGGTGTTTATTGGAACCATCTAGTGCGCTCAAGGTGATAGTGTGGGACAATCTAGTTTGGGTACATACAGACTTTGAGGAGTGCTTCATAGCCCTACGTATGATTAGTGTATGTTTTCCATTGGAGAATTGTTTTGAGTTGCATATTGATGATAGTATCTATTGGTTCAATTATGTTATATTTGTTGGGAGTGTGTCCACTAGTGAAAGTATGATCCCTAGGCCTTGTTTCCAAGCTTTGCACACCGTTTACTTCCTGTTTTGTTACATGTTTGCTTGCTGCCATTTTTATTTCAGATCGCGTTTACTATTTATAATCATCACAACTACTTGTATTTCACTATCTCTTTGCCGAACTAGTGCACCTATACATCTGACAAGTGTATTGGGTGTGTTGGGGACACAAGAGACTTTCTGTATCGTAATTGCAGGGTTGTTTGAGAGGGATAGCTTTGACCTCTTCCTCCCTGAGTTCGATAAACCTTGGGTGATCCACTTAAGGGAAACTTGCTGCTGTTCTACAAACCTCTGCACTTGGAGGCCCAACACTGTCTACAAGAACAGACGCGTGCGTAGACATCAAGCTCTTTTCTGGCGCCGTTGCCGGGGAGGTAAGGTAAAAGGTACTCGCATCCTCCTGTGTGAGTGCTCGAAGTTATTTCCTTTAGATTCTGCAATTACATCTTTTTGTTTCTTGTTTTTATTTTCACTAGTTAGGCTTAATGGAAAATAAAGAGTTCTTTAGTCTTTTTCCTGAGTTTAGATTTGAAGAGAAAATTGAAAAACCTTTGGAGCTTAATTTGCATACTAATAGTGTTGTTAGTATGAATGCTTTAAATACCGTTTTTGCTAATGCTATAGAAAAGTCTAAGCTTGGGGAAGTTGGTTTTGTTAAGCATGATATTTTTAGTTCCCCAGCTTTAGTGGAGAAAGTTTGCTCTGATGATATTTTATCTCCCCTATGTGATGTTCCTATGCCTGTTACTTATGTTAGTGATCATGATTGAGAAAAGCACTCTACTTTTGATATTGAAAATCTGTTTGGTACCAATTATAAGGTTAATAATTGTTGTACCATTAGTACTATCCATGTTCCTTCTTATGATGATATGTTTGATGAATATGCTTTGAGAAATAGTTGTTCTCTAGCTTGTGATGATACTAAACCTCTAGTTTATGATGGTTATGATGATGAGTATAATATTTTCAGTTCACCTACTTTTAAGGAGAAAATTAGTTATGATTACAATATGCCTCCTGTTTTTTATGACTATGGTGATGAGAATAATTATTCTGTTGAATCTGCTCCTACTACGATTGTTCATGTGGGGAGTATTATTTCTTTTATGCGTGTGGCTCATGATAGGGAAGCTTTATGTGATAGTTATATTGTTAATTCTATTCATGATGCTACTGAAAGTTATTATGAGAGAGGGAAACATGGTTTGATGGATCTCAACAATATTGAGTTTCCCCTCTTTATGTTGCAATTTTTGAAGTTGTACTTGTTTTGCCTTCCTATGCTTTTTGCTTTGCGCTTTCATGACTTGTCTCTTTACAAGACTATTTTTCATAGGAAGTGGTTCAGATTTAAATATCTTTCACATTTGCTTTTTGATGCTATCTATTGCTTCAAGTTCTTATATGGCGCCTTTGCCTCAAGCTCTTATATGGCGCCCATATGAGCATCTTTGCAAATTACTGCGCCTAGCTCAAAGGCGTTAAAGAAAAGCACTCTTGGGAGATAACCCATTGTTTATTTTCAGTACTTTTTCTTTCATTTGAGTCTTGGAAGTTATTACTACTGTAATAACCGCTCCTTATCCTTTTTATTTTGTTGTTGTGCCAAGAGAAGCCTCTAATTTGAGTGAGGTAAGATTTGGGGATGTTGCTGTCCTGAAACAGTTTTCGGTGCTGCACCTTAAAAATTCGTGAAAATTCTCTGTATATCTTTTGGACCTGCGATTTCTTGTTCATATGCCCCAGGTTATTGATGCTACCGATTTGATGAAGTAAATAACCGGCCAGTTGGGAACCCCAAGAGGAAGGTGTGATGAGTATAGCAGCTTGTTTTCCCTAAGTTAAGAAACCAAGGTTTATCGTTCAGGAGAAGAGCAGACAATTACGACTGAAGGTGATGCTTGCTAGTTTGCGACAGCTTCGGACAATTTATTTATGGCGCCTCATCCAAGCTTTGCTTGCTAGCTGCAACGCGGAACCTGCACACAACACAACCAAGTACTTTGCTCCCAACTTGCGATGAGGTTGTCAATCTCACCGGTTTGCTTGAAACAAAGGTTATGAGCGTATCAAGTGGAAAACAGTAGAAGTATGCGAGTAAAGTAAACAGTGCGAGTAAAGTAAACAGGTGATAGCAATATGATGGAAATAGGACCGGGGTCCAGAGTTCACTAGTGGTGTCTCTCCATAAGATAAATAACACATGCTGGGTAAACAAATTACAGTTGGGCAATTGATAGAATAAAGATAAACGTGATATGTCAAGAAGATCACTATAAGATTTACTCTGGGCATTACAACAAAATACATAGACCGCCATCCAACTGCATCTATGACTAATAATCCACTCACGGGGATATCGTCCGAACACCCCATGAGTATTAAGTTGCGAACAACGGATAATTGCATTAAGCAAAGTGTGTACTGTAAACAAAGCATATGCCCTTGAGCATATGAATGTTGTTTTCTCCCTAGTAGCAACAACACATCTACAACCTTAGAGGTTTCTGTCACTCCCCCAGGTTAAATAGAGGCATGAACCCACTATCGAGCATAAATACCCCCTCTTGGAGTCACTAGCAACTACTCGGCCAAGATAGCTACTAACAACGGAGAGCATGCAAGATCATAAACAACATAGAGATAACAAAAGATATATTTCAGTATAGCAACTCAATCATAACACCAATATTCATCGGATCCCAACAAACCAAACATGTAGAATTACATAACGGTGATCTCAATCATGTAGGACAGCTCATG
Organism: Dactylis glomerata; assembly: GCA_007115705.1. Lineage (NCBI taxonomy): Eukaryota > Viridiplantae > Streptophyta > Magnoliopsida > Poales > Poaceae > Dactylis > Dactylis glomerata. The sequence goes on along the minus strand of QXEO01001064.1, from coordinate 749,070 downwards.
AGATCTAAACATGAAGCACATGGTGGAGAAGACAACCATCTAGCTACTGCTATGGACCCATAGTCCAAGGTAGACTACTCACTCATCGCTCCGAAGGCAAGCATGGCGATGAAGAAGACCTCCGGTGGCGATTTCCCTCTCCGGCAGGGTGCCGGGAAGAGCTTCTGGACCCTCCCGATCTCGGGTCGACGACGGCGGCGGATCGCGATGTGTTTCTGTTGTAAACATGAAAATGAACACAAACAAAAGATCATGAAAATGAAACAATGAAAGTCAAACGTGTGTTCAAATCATAAGGAAAAACATACAAATGGTTTTCAGCTTGTCCTTCAAAGAGAGCAAAACATAAATGCATAGGACACCTTCAACTTTAAGAGGGTGACTAGATACAAATAATTTAAGAACAAGTGAAACCAACAATATGAATCAATCAATGAAAACTTTGGGACAATGCACATTATACTAAGAATGACAACTTTGCTCTTAATGGTGCATAAAGATAGAAGGTGGTGACTCAACATAAAAGTAGAAGAAAGGCCCTTCGCAGAGGGAAGCAGTGATTGCAAGTTTTATAACCTTCAAAAATTATGGTACTTACCGGCTTTGAGCTCTCATTGCCCCCATCATAAGCATCTTGAATGGTTAAAGTTAATGCGAGAACAATTATGATGCATATGCTTGACAAATCATAAGTTGAAAACCTCGTGTCCCGTGAATACGAGTACCCAAACCTCATGCTACTTTACTTAGAGTCCCAAGCAAGGCTCTTGTCATTGTAAATATATGCATATCATTGAGAACCGCCAATGGGGTACCTCCGTGCCCGATGACATGGAACAAGCCCACATCAAAATGACAGGACAAGCAGACAATGAACACCTCAACATCTCTTTTATTTGCCATTTGTTTAGCTTTTTATTGTGAGATGCGTCGTCGAATGTTCACCATGGGTATGCTGCAAATTTCCACCATGAATTATGCATGGCTTAGATTAGCGGCCCGGCATTTTCCTAACACATATACAAACTCGATGATCCCCACAAGATTCCCAACTCATTTCACACCGCGGGCATCCATAAACAAAAGATCACGATATCAACTCAATTAAGAAGTGCAATGTTGAAAGCTTGCCCATGACTGCATGACTGGGCTAGTCTCCAACTTACAACTTGCAAGCATAACAACTCAACATAAGAGACCACAATATGAAATTTTTAAGAACAGGAAAAAGTAAAGTGTGCCTTCCGGTTCGTGAGAGCTTTACTGACCGAATTTCGCATAACACTGGTAAGAGTTTAATTTGAAGAGAAAATAAAAGCAAGTCAAATTTACTTGGAATAGCAAATTGCTAGTAGGTATGTATGGTGGACACTTTGGAAAACTTGGTTTTTAGGAGTTGGATGCACGAATAGAGCTCATACTCAGTACAAGGCGAGTGCTAGCAAAAGACTGGGAGCGACCAACTAAGAGAGCAATAATGGCCATAATCATGCAAAGCGACAAAGCGACATTAAAAGAAGCATAAGATGGCATCAAAAGTCAAAAACTAAATGATCATGAAGGCTATTGGCGACTTTGTAAGAGTCTAACATGTGTGAGCATGCGCCAAGTCAACCCAAATAAAGCATCAAGGAGAAAACCAAAATAATGCTTCCATACAATTAAAAACAACGCATGATTTTTTTTTCAATGGCTCATTAAGCAATCTCAGTTATTTGAGACAAGTCATGCTACAGCAAAACCACTAAGCATACTATCAAAAAGACATCAAGCATGACATGAAAAAGCCTAAGCCGCAGTCTACACAAGCTCCTTCTTGTACCACTTTTTTGCATAAAGCTTTTTCTCTTTTGCAACACCATTTGAAATTTTTATAAACACCTCTTTTGATGAAAACCAATAAAGATCAGAGGCAAAAATACACCTTTATGAAAAGATATGACAAGGTCTAAACGCAAATCAAGGCGAAAACGAAAACCAAAAGTAGTAGCGGAAAAAGAAGAACACTCGGTGAACGATAAGAGTGAAAAACGGAGTGTTCTTGGCAAATGAAAACGAGTACATCTCCTCCAAAGGAAATTTGTTGGGGTCCAACCATTTATTGCAGCAAACAAAACAAACTAACTAAGAAAACTAAAACAACTGACGCTCCAAGAAAAACACATAGTGCATGAAGCAATAAAAATATAGTGTTTTGAAAGGTGACCTGATTTTTGCCAATGAAGAAGGGGTGCCTCGGGGGCATCCCCAAGCTTTGACGCTTGTACTTCTTGGATATTTCTTGGGGTGATGCATGGGCATACCCAAGCTTGAGCTTTTGTCCATTCTTCAACTCATCTCATCATTCTCCAATCCCTACACTTGAAAACTTCCTTCATACAAAACTAAACACAAATCTATTAGCAACATTAGTGTAGCATAACATATAATCAACCTCTTTTTGCTTCATGTTTCAACTCAAAAATACCACATATATAGCAAATACTATTGTAGCAACTTCCTCAAAAGTTCCGTGATCAAAAGAACTCAAAAGAAAGCGATAAAGCGGCTGACGAGGGTTAACTCGACAAATGTCCTAGATGAAGGACTTAGGATCGGGGAGATAGGGCGTCGGATGAACTCGAAGGTAAAGTTAGTCGAGATAGGTGTGTATCGAAAGTAAACTTGGGTGTTTAACCTGGCTTGCTTTCAATGTGCCCTACACCGTCCCCTCCTGGCCCCTATATATAGGTGGCCAGGTCTCGAGGATCGGGTAGGGTCCGATACAGATTACAAATATCGACATACAGTAATAACTCGTATTCGACTATCATTACAATTGGGCCTAGCACAACGGGCCTCAGGGGTACTCAACTAACGGGCTCTATTAGCTATACCCTTGTCAGTAGCCCCTGAGATTCTACCAGAATTGCAGATTCAGGTTGAATCTCTAATCTTCAAATCTTTGACTTGATCAATTCTTCATATCTTCAAATCTTCGACTTGGTCTTTCGATTTATGATAATATTCTGCTCGCAAGGGGTTTTGATGATCAAGCCTGACAACTCTGACGGATCAAGAGGTCAGTTAACTGCCGGAACAGATACTTGTCACCTACTTCAAATTCAATCCCCTTGGACTTGAATTCGGGATACCGGTCAAACTCACTCTTTTGCCTCATTTAGGACTTACAAAAAATGAATCCCAGTGGTTCTCAGGGTACCCAGTGCGTCCACCAGGATTTTCTTCGCGTCGTAGACACGGATACATACCAGCAGAGCGCATCCATGTGCGTATACCAGGCCACACAGGACGGATCCTGGGGTCTTACCTTCGCGACAAGTCGCGGCATTCGAGTTTCGTTGCGATAACGCAACTCGAGAATCTCATATTCGCAGCCAAATTTTTGACTGATAAAACCATAGAATTTCGGATTTTAAATTAATCTTCTTCGCTCCCGATGGGAGTAATCTCTCTTCGTTTTGTCGACTATGTAGTCGAAGGTTATATGCTTATCCTTCCGCATCTCCAATATTGATTACCTTCATCTCTATCGGGTGCGCGCTCAGCGCTCCCGATGGGAGTAGCCCCTGAGGCTATGTTTGGCGACTTGTAGTCAAGCATAGGCTCAAAGTTCAGCTCTTCTTTCTTTTGTTGACATCTTACTACTTGGCAAGCCCCCGAGTCCAAGTCGAGGTTTTCATATCGTGCAACCAGAGTCTCCTTTTCTTGTTTTTCTTTGATATTATCGTCTGCTGTACGCAGAATTTTAACTCCTGCTGCAAAAATATGTTTATGGGCTGTGCTGTAGCACGGAGGCCCAATAACACGTGCTTATAAATAAAGCACCATCTTGTAAAGGCAAAAACCCTAATCAGATATCTTCCTCCGCCGCATTGTCTTCTTTTCTTCATCTAGAGTTTTCCGAGGTTTTTCCCTCATGGCAGATGCTGAAGGTTCTCGTCTGAACCTTGGATCCCCGGCGGCGCCACGAGGTCGGGGTCGCCCGCGTGGCAGCAAGAACAAGAGCAATACCACTCTGGTCGCCGCCGGAACTTCATCGGACGCTCCAGCTAAGCGTCGTCCCGGCCGTCCACCTGGTAGCAAGAACAAGCCCAAGGTGACTGGCGCCGCTCTAGGTCCTGCTGCTCCTCCTCCTGTTGCTCCTGCCGCTCCCGCTGCTTCTCCTCAAGTCTTCTCCTTTTTCTGCATTGCCATGGCGCAGTGCCGTGAGATTCAGCGCTTGCCGCTGAATTTTACCAAGTTTATGGATGGGCGCGAACTGCGAGAAGCTGTTCTTCGCGAGCAATCTGGCAGTGGTATCCCGTATGAGGTGGAGGCAGTGTTGGAAAAGGCGACGCCTAGGCAGCGCTTAGGCACGCTTAAGCGCTAGGCGATGGACAAACGCCTCGCCTAGGGCATAAGCAGAAGTCTAGGCAGTGCAACTAAGAAATATGCTTTCCCAACAAGAATTTATGTCATATTGCACTAAGGATCCATATGTGCCATATTCTAATGGTAGTTGTTCATAATTTATTCACTTAGATGCTCTAAACTAATGTGTATTCACTATTATATCCCATATGCATGCTTGATGGTTCAAAAGTTGTAACCGCCTAGGGCATGTCTAGGACACGCCTAGGACGCTTAAGCACTGCCTAGGCACTAGGCGAATGCCAACCGCCTCGCTTACGCCTAGCGCTTTTTCCAACCTTGGGTGGAGGTGTGGTATGATGGCAACGGCGAGCAGTACTTCAGGGGCGGCTGGTCGCAATTTGCATAAGACCACGATATCCATCAAGGCTTCTTCATGGCCTTCGACTTCCACATCGGGACGTCGAAGTTTGACGTGAAGATCTACGATGGCACCCAGTGCCAGAAGAAATATGAAGCTGAAGTCTAGTTCCATTAGGATATGTAATTTCGTTTTATAATGTCTTCCCTGCAATGATATTTGTAATGCATATTCGTACTTTGCGTCGATGCCTTTTGCTAGTACCAAGAGAACAAATCGTGTTCTGAGGTATGCTTTCCATATATCGGGTTCTTTGCGAACCAAAAAATGTAAGAATAATATCGGGTTCTTTTTATGAACCAAGTTCTCTCAGTATTTATCGGGTTGTTTAAACAACCTTATAATGAAAGAAAACCTCCAATCTTGCGATAATGACTCTTTTCGTACGACCCAGGGGTTGAAGCCCCCGAGCGGAGAAGTAACAAATATTTGTACAATTTCGTCGAGTTTAACCCAAAGAACCCGACCTGTGGTCTCATGTTCTGGGTTCAGAAGGCTAACTCGAATTTATTGATACCACTATATGTAGTCTACGCGTAAAAACGTCGTAGCTGTTCTGCGTTCCACGGGTTGCTCTCGTCCTTCCCAGTCTTCTTGTCTTGTAGTCGATATGCTCCTCCTGGTATTACTTCGGTGACGATGTAAGGTCCCATCCAAGGAGATTCCAATTTGCCGTGGCTGTCTTGCCTGAGACGCAAAACTAGGTCTCCTACCACGAAGGATCGTGGACGAACTCGACTACTATGGTAGTTTCATAGGCTTTGTTGATACTGCGTAGCCCTTTCTAGTGCTTTATCTCTTGCTTCATCTAGTGCATCGACATCGTCTTGCAATGCTTCTGTCGACGTTGTCTCGTCATATGCTGTCACTCTTGGAGCCTCATGTGTAACTTCGACTGGAAGCACGGCTTCTGCGCCATGGACCAAGAAGAAAGGAGTTTCTTGAGTTGCTGTATTGGGCGTAGTTCTTAGGCTCCAAAGAACGGAGGGCAATTCTTCTACCCAAGCGCTCTTGGCTTTCTCGAGAGGTGCTAAAAGCCTCTTTTTTATGCCACTGCATATTAGGCCATTGGCTTTTTCGACTTGCCCGTTCGTCTTCGGGTGCGCCACGGATGCGAATTTGAGCTTGATCCCTAGTCCTTCGCAGTAACTCTTGAATTCCTTCGAAGTGAAATTTGTCCCGTTATCTGTGATGATGCTGTATGGTACACCAAAACGGAAAACTAATGACTTGATGAAGCTGATTGCTGCTGTAGAATCTTGAGTTGTTACCGGGGCCGCTTCCACCCATTTTGTGAATTTATCAACTGCCACTAGCATGTAGACATGCCCTCCTGGCCAAGATTTGTGCAACTTTCCCACCATATCGAGGCCCCATTGTGCGAAGGGCCAAGATAACGGTATTGTTTGTAGCTCCGCTGCTGGTGCATGCGGTCTAGATGCAAACCTTTGACACGCTTCACACTTTCGAACTATATCTTTTGCGTCCTCGATGGCTGTTAACCAATAGAATCCTGCTCGGAAGGCTTTTGCTGCTATTGCTCTGCTGCTAGCATGATGGCCATATACTCCGCCATGTATGTCTTTTAATATTGCTTGCCCTTCCTGGGGCGTTACACAGCGCTGTAAAACGCCGGTGATGCTTCTCTTGTACAATTTCCCCTCCAAGACGACAAACGCTTTCGATCTTCGAGTTATCCTCTTGGCCTCCACTGCATCTGCTGGTAGTTTTTTGTTTATCATGTACGCAAGATACGGCTGCATTCAAGTTTCTTCTATCATCATGACCTCCTTTGGTTCTGACGTAGCCCCCGAGCCTGCTGTAATAGTCGGGCTTTTTCCACTTTTTATTGATCTTTCCACTATTTCCTCCCAAAATACTCCGGACGGCACAGGTAAACATTGTGACCCGATATTTGCTAAAGTGTCGGCTTCTTCATTGTTGTTCCTGCTTATGTGCGAGACTTCGCATCCATCGAACGTTCCTTCTAGATAATGGTACAAATTTTTGTAGGCCATCATGTTCTCATTGATTGTGTCACATCTGTTCATAACTTGCTGAACAACAAGGTTAGAGTCTCCAAATATTTTTAGGCGAGTTGCTCCACATGCTTTAGCCATCTTCATTCCGTGCAACAAAGCCTCATACTCCGCTTCATTGTTAGAAGCCTGTGGAAAGCTCATCCTTAAGACGTACTTTAATTTGTCTCCATGAGGTGATATCAACACTACTCCTGCGCCTGCGCCTTGGACTCTCTTAGAACCGTCGAAGTACATTGTCCAAGTACTCGATAAATCTGGTGGTCCCGTGCTTTGCAGCTCGAGCCACTCTGCTGTAAAGTCTGGCAAGACTTGCGACTTGATCGCCTTCCTTTTTTCGTACGTGATGTCCATGGGAGATAACTCGATTCCCCACAAAGAGACACGTCCCGTTGCTAGAGGGTTGTTCAATATATTCGATAGTGGCGCTTCATTGACCACTATAATTGGGTGCACCGCAAAATACTGTCGTAGTTTACGTGCGGTTGTGAAGACACTGTATGCCAACTTCTGATAATGCGGGTACCTCTGTTTGGTTGGAGATAGCACTTCACTGATGAAGTATACCGGCCTCTGGACGCCATGAGCTTTTCCTTCTTCTTTCGACTACTAGAGCTGTACTCACCACCTGATGGGTTGCGGCGATGTACAATAGCAGTGGCTCTTTCTCTTTTGGTGCGACCAGCACTGGTGGCGTGGAAAGCACTTTTTCAATTGTGCAAACGCTGCGTCTGCTTCTTCTGTCCACTCAAATTTATCGTCTGATTTCTTCATAAATGCATAAAAAGGAAGCGCCTTCTCCCCTAGTCGAGCAACAAAGCGACTTAATGCCGCGACGCGTCCTGCCAATTTCTGTACGTCGTGGAGTTTCGTGGGTTTCCCCATTGTTAGAATTGCTTGAATCTTCTCTGGATTTGCCTCTATTCCTCGTGCTGATACCAAGAACCCCAAAAGTTGCCCTGCTGACACTCCAAAGGAACACTTTGTCGGGTTCAGCTTAAGCTTGTATTTATTCAGGTTGTCGAAGGTTTCCGCCAAGTCGCCGATTAAGGATTTCTCTTCTCTTGTTGTGATGACTACATCATCAATGTAGACTTGGATATTTCGTCCTATTTGGCTTCCGAGGCAGTTTTGCATCATCCGTTGATAAGTTGCTCCTGCATTTTTTAGGCCGAAAGGCATTACCTGGTAGCAAAATACTCCGTATGGTGTGATGAAGGCCGTTTTTTCTTCGTCCTCTTTCTTCAATTTGATCTGATTGTAACCAGAATATGCGTCCAAAAATGAAAGCCTTGCACATCCCGCTGTGGAATCGATTATCTGATCGATGCGGGGTAGAGGGAAGGGATCCTTTGGACAGTGCTTATTGAGAGATGTATAGTCGACACACACTCTTTGCACGTCTGTATTCCTCTTGGGTACTATGACTGGGTTTGATACCCAACTCGAAGTTTTGATTTCTCTGATAAATCCGGCATTTTCTAGCCTGTGCAATTCTGACGCTATCGCCTTCCTTTTAGGTTCATCAAATCGCCTCAATGGTTGCTTGACTGGTTTTGCCTTGGGATCTACATTTAGTGCGTGCTCGACGAGTTCCCTGGGAACCCCTGGCATGTCCGATGGACACCAGGCGAAGATTTCCCAGCGCTCACGGAGGAACTCGACGAGCGCGCCTTCCTATGCAGGATCCAAGTTCACCGCAATTAATGTTGTCTTATTTGGATCCCCGAATTCAGATAGGGCGTCGTATGAACTCGAAGGTAAAGTTAGTCGAGATAGGTGTGTATCAAAAGTAAACTTGTTTGTGCTAGTAAAGTATGCGAGTAAAGTAAACAGTGCGAGTAAAGTAAACAGGTGATAGCAATATGATGGAAATAGGACCGGGGTCCACAGTTCACTAGTGGTGTCTCTCCATAAGATAAATAACACATGCTGGGTAAACAAATTACAGTTGGGCAATTGATAGAATAAAGATAAACGTGATATGTCAAGAAGATCACTATAAGATTTACTCTGGGCATTACAACAAAATACATAGACCGCCATCCAACTGCATCTATGACTAATAATCCACTCACGGGGATATCGTCCGAACACCCCATGAGTATTAAGTTGCGAACAACGGATAATTGCATTAAGCAAAGTGTGTAATGTAAACAAAGCATATGCCCTTGAGCATATGAATGTTGTTTTCTCCCTAGTAGCAACAGCACATCTACAACCTTAGAGGTTTCTGTCACTCCCCCAGGTTAAATAGAGGCATGAACCCACTATCGAGCATAAATACCCCCTCTTGGAGTCACTAGCAACTACTCGGCCAAGATAGCTACTAACAACGGAGAGCATGCAAGATCATAAACAACATAGAGATAACAAAAGATATATTTCAGTATAGCAACTCAATCATAACACCAATATTCATCGGATCCCAACAAACCAAACATGTAGAATTACATAACGGTGATCTCAATCATGTAGGGCAGCTCATGAGATCTAAATATGAAGCACATGGTGGAGAAGACAACCATCTAGCTACTGCTATGGACCCATAGTCCAAGGTAGACTACTCACTCATCGCTTCGGAGGCAAGCATGGCGATGAAGAAGACCTCCGGTGGCGATTCCCCTCTCCGGCAGGGTGCCGGGAAGAGCTTCTGGACCCTCCCGATCTCGGGTCGACGACGGCGGTGGATCGCGATGTGTTTCTGGAAAATTGATTGGGTACTTAGGTTTTTCCCGTCGGGGGGTCTTTATAGGCGAAGGGGCGATGTTAGAGGTGGCCCCAGGCCTCCTCACACCATGGCGGCGCGGCCAGGGCCTGGGCCACGCCAGCCAGGCGTGAGGGCGGCCTGTGGCCCCTCTCCTACTTCTCTTCGGATCTCTGGAAGCTCCCGGACAAAATAAGACTTCAGGAACTTGTTTCATCCAATTCTGAGAATATTTCCTGTGTATCACTTCTGAAACACAAAAACAGCAGAAAACAGGGAACTGGCACTGTGGCGACTTGTTTGTAGGTTAGTTCCGGAAAATGCATAAAAGTGCCACGAAGTGTAACGAAACATTGGGCAAATGGTATAAAAACAAGCACGGAGCATCAAAAATTATAGATACGTTGGAGACGTATCAGTTATATCCAAACTTTCATTAGTTGAACACTTTTTGATTTGAGCAACAGAAAACCCTCTAAAAATTCGACCTTTGTCAGCTGTTCTGTTTTGACAGATTTCTGCCAATATTTGTGTTTGCCGCTCGATCGCTTTCTTTTTGAGTTCTTTTGATCACGGAACTTTTGGGCAAGTTGCTACAGTAGTATATACTTTATATGTGGTGGTTTTGAGTTGAAACCTGAAGCAAAAAGGGTTGATTCATTATTATGCTTACACTAATGTTGCTAATAGATTTGTGTTTAGTTTTGTATGAAGGAAGTTTTCAAGTGTAGGGATTGGAGAATGATGAGATGAGATGAAGAATGGACAAAAGCTCAAGCTTGGGGATGCCCATGTCACCCCAAGAAATATCCAAGAATTACAAGCGTCAAATCTTGGGGTTGCCCCCGAGGCACCCCCTTCTTCATCGGCAAAAATTAGGTCACCTTTCAAAACACTATATTTTTATTGCTTCATGCACTATGCGTTTTTCTTGGAGCGTCAATTGCTTTTGTTTTCAGTTTTGTTTTACTTTATTTGCTGCAATAAATGGTTAGATCACATCATGTTTCTTTTGGAGGAGATGAACTCGCTTTTCAATTACCAAGAACACTCTAGTTTTCACTCTTATCATTCAACGAGTGTTCTCTTTTCTGCTACTGCGTTTAGCTTTTGTTTGTCACCTTGATTTTTGTTCAGATCTTGTTTTATCCTTGCATCAAGGTGTATTTGGACCTCTGGTATATGTTAGTTTTCCTCAAAAGAGTTTCCTCAAAAAGGTTTGAATGGTGTTGGAAAAGAGAAAAAGTTTCATGCAAAAAAGTGGTACAAAAAGGAGCTTGTTTAGACCGCGGCTTAGACTTTTGCATGTCATATTTGATGTTGTTTTGATAGTATGCTTAGTGATTTTTGCTATAGCATGACTTGTCTCAAATGACTGAGATTGCTTAATGAGCCTTTGAAAAAATCATGCGTTGTTTTTATTATATGGAAGCATTTATTTGGTTTTCTCCTTTGATGCTTTATTTAGGTTGACTTGGCGCATGCTTACACCACGTTGACTACAAAAATAAGTCGCCTATAGCCTCTACGATCATTTAGTTTTTGACTTTTGATGCCATCTTATGCTTCTTTTAATGTTGCTTTGTCGCTTTGCATGATTATGGCCGTTATTGCTTTCTTAGTTGGTCGCTCCCAGTCTTTTGCTAGCCCTCATTTTGTACTGAGTATGAGCTCTACTCGTGCATCTAACTCCCAAAAACCAAGTTTGCCATTGTGTCCACTATAAATTCCTATGCATGGAATTTGCAAGCCATTCCAAGTAAATTTTCATGTGCTACCTTTCAAAATACTTCTCATTTTGTGACATTGTTTTCAGCTCATGGGGACGTAGTGGTCGGATTTGCTATCTTCCATATTATCTTATTCCAAAAGGAAAAAAAAAGAGAAAAAGAAAGAAAGAAAAAAGGCACTCCTCCATGGTATGTGAATGTTGGTGGGCACCCAATGGAATCAGTTAGCCATGGTTTGAGAAAGGAAAAAATGTGGGGAGGAGTGCCAAGCTTTATAAAAGAGCACAAAAGTGCCAATCTTTCTCTCAAAAACTTGCTTTATTTTTGTATGGAAGATAGTAAGAACCCCATTGCCAGTCGTTGACAAAGACAACCACCTCTCAAAACCAATTTTTATCTCTCTGTTTTACAAATGGAAAGCTCTAGCACATGTTTAATCACTGCTTCCCTCTGCGAAGGGCCTTTCTTTTACTTTTATGTTGAGTCTCCACCTTCTACCTTTATGCACCGTCTAAGAGAGCATAGTTGTCATTATGAGTATAATGTGCATTGTCCCAAAGTTTATCATTGATTGATTCATGACTATGGTTTCACTTGTTCCTAAATTATTTGTATCTAGTTGCCCTCTTAAACTTGAAGGTGTCCTATGCATTTATGTTTTGCTATTCCATGAGGGACAAGTTAAAAATCATTTACTATGTTTTTCCATATGATTTGAACACACATTTGACTTTCATTGTTTCATTATTCATGATCTTTTGTTTGTGTTCTTTTTCATGTTATAACATGGTTGCCAAGTTTCTATTATCAAGATTATGTCTTTCATGCCCATGTTTTAAGTTCTTTGATCTCAGCACTCAATGCTTTACCTATATGATCAAAGTTGTGATGGTGCATGTCACCTCAAAAATCATTTCTTTTGTTATCACTTACCTACTCGAGGACGAGCAGGAGTTAAGCTTGGGGATGCTGATACGTCTCAAACGTATCTATAATTTTTGATGCTCCATGCTTGTTTTTACACCATTTGCCTTGTGTTTCGTTACACTTCGTGGCGTTTTTATGCGATTTACGGAACTAACCTATTGACAAGATGCCACAGTGCCAGTTCCCTATTTTCTGCTGTTTTTGTGTTTCAGAAAAGCTACACGGGAAATATTCTCGGAATTGGACGAAACAAAAGCCGAACGTCCAGAAATTCACCGAAGCTTCCAGAGAACCGAAGAGGAGACGGAGTGGGGCCACGAGGGCCCCACACAATGGGGCAGCGTGGCCTGGCCCCTGGCCGCGCCCCCTACGTGTGAGGGCGCCCTGGCAGCCCCCTGACGGCGCCCCTTCACCTATATAAAGCGTCAGGACGGAAAACCCTAAGGGAATCGGCAAGTTTCCAGAAAGAGTTCCGCAGCTCCGCCGCCACCACCGACGAATTTTGGGGGACAGAAGTCTCTGTTCCGGCACCCTGCCGAGACGGGGAAGTGCCCCCGGAGCCATCTCCATCGGTCTCCATCGCCGTCTCCGCTGTCTCCATCGACCTCACCACCATCTCCATCAACCTTGCTGTCTCCTCTGATGAGGAGGGAGTATTTCTTCCCCGGGGCTGAGGGCTCTACCGGTAGCTATGTGGTTCACCTCTTCCTCCCATGATGTGATCTTTATGTGATCGTGAGCTTTGTATCTAGTTGAATTGGTAGATATTATTATTCAGATATTATTTTACTCCTATGCTTTATTATTGTACTCTCCGGAGATACCTCATATCATGGTGTAAAGGTGACTAGTGTGTGCATCATGTGTATCTTTTTGGTTAATGTCTCTATGAAATGTTGGTGTTTGTTGGAACCATCTAGTGCGTTCAAGGTGATAGTGTGGGACAATCTAGTTTGGGTACATACGGACTTTGAGGAGTGCTTCATAGCCCTACGCATGATTAGTGTATGTTTTCCATTGGAGAATTGTTTTGAGTTGCATATTGATGATAGTATCTATTGGTTCAATTATGTTATATTTGTTGGGAGTGTGTCCACTAGTGAAAGTATGATCCCTAGGCCTTATTTCCAAGCTTTGCACACCGTTCACTTCCTGTTTTGTTACATGTTTGCTTGCTGCCATTTTTATTTCAGATCGCGTTTACTACTTATAATCATCACAACTACTTGTATTTCACTATCTCTTCGCCGAACTAGTGCACCTATACATCTGACAAGTGTATTGGGTGTGTTGGGGACACAAGAGACTTTCTGTATCGTAATTGCAGGGTTGTTTGAGAGGGATAGCTTTGACCTCTTCCTCCCTGAGTTCGATAAACCTTGGGTGATCCACTTAAGGGAAACTTGCTGCTGTTCTACAACCTCTGCACTTGGAGGCCCAACACTGTCTACAAGAACAGACGCGTGCGTAGACATCACGCCTTATAAAGATTCTATTAGTCATATTCCTGCTGCAGCTACTGAAGTTTGTACTATTGATAGCATTGTGCCTGAACCTTATTTTGAGAAGACACCTTTCCCTGCTAAGGTAAAAGAGCATTCTACTTTGGTAAGTGTGTCTAATAAAAGTACTAAGAAAGCTGTAGAGCCCGATGAGCAAATTACTATTAAGTCTCCTGTGGCTATATTGAAGGACCTTGTTACTAAAGATGTAGGGGATGAATATATTCTCTTTTATGAAGATGCTTCTAACATTATCTCACATCCTAATAGGCGTAGGAAAACAAGTGTTCCTGTTATTTCTGTCAGGATTGGAGATCATTGCTATTATGGTTTATGCGACATTGGTGCTAGTTCAAGTGCCATTCCTTTAGAGCTCTACAGAGAAATTATGCATGAGATTGGCGCTTGTCAACTTGAGGATATTGATGTGGTTGTTAAGCTTGCTAACAGAGAGACTGTTTGGCCTCTGGGTATTGTTCGAGATGTGGAAGTTCTTTGCGGTAAGACTAAATATCCCACTGATTTCCTAGTACTTGGTATAGAAGCTAGTAAAACTTGTCCTATTATTTTTGGTAGACCCTTTTTGAATACTTGTGATGCTGTGATAGACTGTAAGAAGGAGAAAATTTTCACTAAGTTTAATGGAGAATCTTATGAGTTTAATTTTTCCAAGTTTGCTAAGACTTCTTATGAAAATGACATGCCTAATGAAAATTTTCGAGTTGAACAGCTTGCTTCTATTTCTCTCGCACCTAATAATGCTTTGCAGCAATTCATGGAGGACCATGAAAGTGATGTTTACAGGAAGGAAAGAGAAGAGATTGACGATATTTTCTTTCGTCAACCACCGTTGATCAAGCACAATTTACCTGTAGAGGATCTTGGTACCACTTTATCACCTAAGGAAGATCCTGTTTTTGAATTAAAACATTTACCTGATGATCTTAAATATGCTTATATAGATCATAAGAAAATATATCCTATTATTATCAGTTCTAAACTTTCAGGAAAGGAAGAAGAAAGGTTATTGGAGATATTGAGGAAACATCGAGGAGCTATGGGATATACTCTTGATGATTTAAAAGGGATTTCTCCAACTTTATGTCAGCATGCTATTAATATGGAGGAAGACACAAAGCCAGTTGTCGAACATCAACGCCGCTTAATTCCCAAGATGAAGGAAGTGGTAAGAAATGAGGTATTGAAGCTCCTTGATGCTGGTATTATATATCCTATTGCTGATAGTAGATGGGTTAGTCCTGTTCATTGTGTTCCTAAGAAAGGAGGTATGACTGTTGTGCCTAATGAGAATAATGAGCTTATTCCTCAAAGGGTAGTAGTTGGTTATAGGATGTGCATTGATTTTAGGAAGGTAAACAAAGTTACTAAGAAAGATCATTGTCCTTTACCGTTTATAGATCAAATGCTAGAGAGGTTGTCTAAGAAGACGCACTTTTGTTTTCTTGATGGTTATTCCAGTTTTTCTCAGATTGCTGTTAAAAAGGAAGATCAAGAGAAAACCACTTTTACTTGTCCTTATGGAACTTATGCTTATAGACGTATGCCGTTTGGTTTATGCAATGCTCCTGCTACTTTTCAAAGATGCATGTCTGCTATTTTTCATGGTTTTTGTGAAGAAATTGTGGAGGTTTTCATGGACGATTTCTCCGTCTATGGAACTTCTTTTGACAATTGTTTGCACAATCTTGATAAAGTTTTGCAGAGGTGTGAAGAAACTAATCTTGTTCTTAATTGGGAGAAATGCCATTTTATGGTGAATGAAGGAATTGTCCTTGGACATAAAATTTCTGAAAGAGGTATTGAAGTTGATAGAGCAAAAGTTGAGGCAATTGAGAAGATGCCCTGTCCCAGAGATGTTAAAGGTATTCATAGCATTCTTGGTCATGCTGGTTTCTATATGAGGTTTATTAAAGATTTCTCTAAGATTTCAAAGCCTCTTACTAATCTTCTCCAAAAAGATGTACCATTTGTCTTTGATGATGATTGTAAGAAAGCTTTTGAAACTCTTAAGAAGGCTTTAACTATGATACGTCTCCAATGTATCTATAATTTTTGATGCTCCATGCTTGTTTTTACACCATTTGCCTACTGTTTCGTTACACTTCGTGGCACTTTTATGCATTTTCCGGAACTAACCTATTAACGAGTTGCCACAGTGCCAGTTCCCTGTTTTTTGCTGTTTTTGTGTTTCAGAGTGATACACAGGAAATATTCTCGGAATTGGACGAAACAAAAGCCAGAAGTCTTATTTTTCCCGGGAGCATCCAGACATCCGAAGAGAGGAAGGAGAGGGGCCACAGGCCTCCCTCACACAGGGCTGGCGCGGCCCAGGCCCTGGCCGCGCCGCCCCTGTGTGAGGAGGCCCTGGCAGCCCTCTGACATCGCCCCTTCGCCTATAAGAAGCCTCGGGACGGAAAACCCTAAAAGAGTCGGCAATTTTCCAGAAAGAGTTCCGCAGCTCCGCCGCCATCGCCGACGAATTTCGGGGGACAGAAGTCTCTGTTCCGGCACCCTGCCGGGACGGGGAAGTGCCCCCGGAGCCATCTCCATCGGTCTCCATCGCCGTCTCTGCCGTCTCCATCGACCTCACCACCATCTCCATCAACCTTGCTGTCTCCTATGATGAGGAGGGAGTAGTTCATCCCCGGGGCTGAGGGCTCTACCGGTAGCTATGTGGTTCACCTCTCTCTCCCATGATGTGATATTTATGTGATCGTGAGCTTTGTATCATGTTGAACAAATAGATGTTATGTGTACTCTAGTGGTGATTGTTAAAGTAATCTATTCCTCCTGCCATGGTGTAACGGTGACAGTGCGTGCATCATGGTGGTACTTGGTTTAGGCTATGATTGTGATCTCTTGTGGATTATGAGAATAATTATTGCTATGATAGTTTGAGTGATCTATTCCTCCTTTCATGGTGTAATGGTGACAGTGTGTGCACCGTGTTAGTACTTGGTCTAAGTTGCAATGATTTCTATCTTGAGTTGTGATCTGATTTGGATATCTCTATGAGTGGTGTTTGTCAAGTACTTGATGAACTTTAAGGGGTGCTTCTGTAGCCACTACACAATGATTAGTGTTATTCAATAGGAGAGTAATTCAGAGTACCATAGTGAAGAGAAGTTGTTTATTTGTTCAATCATGTTATATTGTTGGGAGTGTGTCCACTAGTGAAAGTATGATCCCTAGGCCTTGTTTCCAAGCTTTGCACACCGTTTACTTGCTGTTTTGTTATATGTTTGCTCGCAGCGATATTTATTTCACATCACGTTTGCTACTTATAATCATCTATACCACTTGTATTTCACTATCTCTTCGCCGAACTAGTGCACCTATACATCTGACAATTATATTGGGTGTGTTGGGGACACAAGAGACTTTCTGTATCGTAATTGCAGGGTTGTTTGAGAGGGACAGCTTTGACCTCTAACCTCCCTGAGTTCGATAAACATTGGGTGATCCACTTAAGGGAAACTTGCTGCTGTTCTACAAACCTCTGCACTTTGAGGCCCAACAAGTGTCTACAAGAATAGAAGTGCGTAGACATCAAGCTCTTTTCTGGCGCCGTTGCCGGGGAGGTAAGGTAAAAGGTACTCGCATCCTCCTGTGTGAGTGCTCGGAGTTATTTCCTTTAGATTCTGTAATTACATCTTTTTGTTTCTTGTTTTTATTTTCACTAGTTAGGCTTAATGGAAAACAAAGAGTTCTGTAGTCTTTTTCCTGAGTTTAGATATGAAGTGTTTGAAGAGAAAATTGAAAAACCTTTGGAGCTTAATTTGCATGCTAATAGTGTTGTTAGTATGAATGCTTTGAACACCGTTGTTGCTAATACTATAGAAAAGTCTAAGCTTGGGGAAGCTGGTTTTGTTAAGCATGATATTTTTAGTTCCCCAGCTTTAGTGGAGAAAATTTGCTCTGATGATATTTTATCTCCCATATGTGATGTTCCTTCTTATGATGATATGTTTGAAGAATATGATTTGCGAAATAGCTGTTCTTTAGCTTGTGATGATACTGAACCTCTAGTTTATGATGGTTATGATGATGAGTATAATATTTTCAGTTCACCTACTTTTGAGGAGAAAACTAGTTATGATTACAATATGCCTCCTATTTTTGATGATTATGGTGATGAGAATAATTATTATTTTGAATCTGCTCCTACTACTATTGTTCCTGTGGTGAGTATTAATTCTTTTATGCATGTGGCTCATGATAGGGATGTTTTATGTGATAGTTATATTGTTAGTTCTATTCATGATGCTACTGAAAGTTATTATGAGAGAGGGAAATATGGTTTGATGGATCTCAACAATATTAAGTTTCCCCTCTTTATGCTGCAAATCTTGAAGTGGCACTTGTTTTATCTATCCATGCTTGCTACTATGTGCCTCGTTGATTTATTTTCTTACAAGATTCCTATGCATAGGAAGTGGTTCAGATATAAATGTCTTTCACATTTGCTTTTTGATGCTCTCTATTGCTTTAAGTTCCTATATGGCGCCTTTGCCTCAAGCTCTTATATGGCGCCTACATGAGCATCTTTGCAAACTACTGCGCCTAGCTCAAAGGCGTTAAAGAAAAGCACTCTTGGGAGATAACCCAATGTTTTTACTTTCAGTACTTTTTCTTTTATTTGAGTCTTGGAAGTTATTACTACTGTAATGACCGCTCCTTATCCTTTTTATTTTATTGTTGTGCCAAGAGAAGCCTCTAATTTGAGTGAGGTAAAGATTTGGGGATGTTGCTGTCCTGAAACTGTTTTCGGTGCTGCACCGTAAAAATTCGTATAAATTCTCTGTTTATCTTTTGGACCTGCGATTTCTTGAGCATATGCCCTAGGTTATATCCAAACTTTCATTAGTTGAACACTTTTTGATTTGAGCAACAGAAAACCCCTCAAAAATTCGACCTTTGTCAGCTGTCCAGTTTTGACAGATTTCTGCCAATATTTGTGTTTGCCGCTTTATCGCTTTCTTTTTTGAGTTCTTTTGATCATGGAACTTTTGGGGAAGTTGCTACAGTAGTTTATGCTTTATATATGGTGGATTTGAGTTGAAACCTGAAGCAAATAGAGGATTGATTATATGTTATGCTTGCACTAATGTTGCTAATAGAATTGTGTTTAGTTTTGTATGAAGGAAGTTTTCAAGTGTAGGGATTGGAGAATGATGAGATGAGTTGAAGAATGGACAAAAGCTCAAGCTTGGGGATGCCCATGCATCACCCCAAGAAATACCCAAGAAGTACAAGCATCAAAGCTTGGGGATGCCCCCCGAGGCACCCCTTCTTCATCGGCAAAAATCAGGTCACCTTTCAAGACACTATATTTTTATTGCTTCATGCACTATGTGTTTTTCTTGGAGCGTCAGTTGTTTTAGTTTTCTTAGTTAGTTTAGTTTTGTTTGCTGCAATAAATGGTTTGATCACATCATGTTGTTTTGGAGGGAGATGAACTCCGTTTTTTATTTGCCAAGAACACTCTGTTTTTCACTCTTATCGTTTCAATGAGTGTTCTCTTTTTCTGCTACTGCTTTTGGTTTTCGTTTTCACCTTGATTTGCGTTCAGATCTTCTTATATTTATTTATCAAGGTGTATTTTTGCCTCTGGACCATGTTGGTTTTCCTCAAAAGAGTTGGATTAAAAAAGTTTGAATGGTGTTGGGAAAGAGAAAAAGCTTTATGCAAAAAAGTGGTACAAGAAGGAGCTTGTGTAGACTGTGGCTTAGACTTTTTCATGTCGTGCTTGATGTCTTTTTGATAGTATGCTTAGTGGTTTTTCTGTAGCATGACTTGTCTCAAATAACTGAGATTGCTTAATGAGCCTTTGAAAAAATCATGTGTTGTTTTAATTATTTGGAAGCATTATTTTGGTTTTCTCCTTGATGCTTTATTTGGGTTGACTTGGCGCATGCTCACACATGTTAGACTCTTACAAAGTCGCCAATAGCCTCTATGATCATTTAGTTTTTGACTTTTGATGCCATCTTATGCTTCTTTTAATGTCGCTTTGTCGCTATGCATGATTATGGCTGTTATTGCTCTCTTAGTTGGTCGCTCCCAGTCTTTTGCTAGCCCTCATTTTGTACTGAGTATGAGCTCTACTCGTGCATCCAACTCCCAAAAACCAAGTTTGCCATTGTGTCCACTATAAATTCCTATGCATGGTATTTGTAAGCCATTCCAAGTAAATTTTCATGTGCTACCTTTCAAAAAACCTTCAAAACACTTCTCGTTTTGTGACACTGTTTTCAGCTCATGAGGACGTAGTGGTCGAATTTGCTATCTTCTATATTGCTTATTCCAAAAAGGAAAAAAGAGAAAAAAAGAAAGAAAAAAAAGGCACTCCTCCATGGTATGTGAATGTTGGTGGGCACCCGATGGAATCGGTTAGCCATGGTTTGAGAAAGGAAAAAAAGGTGGGGAGGAGTGCCAAGCTTTATAAAAGAGCACAAAAGTGCCAATCTCTCTCTCAAAAACTTGCTTCATTTTTGTATGGAAGATAGTAAGAACCCCATTGCCAGTCGTTGAAAAAGACAACCACCTCTCAAAACCAATTTTTATCTCTCTGTTTTACAAATGAAAAGCTCTAGCACATGTTTAATCACTACTTCCCTCTGCGAAGGGCCTTTCTTTTACTTTATGTTGAGTCACCACCTTCTATCTTTATGCACCATAAGAGAGCATAGTTGTCATTCTTAGTGTGATATGCATTGTCCCAAAGTTCATTGATTGATTCATATTGTTGGTTTTACTTGTTCTTAAATTATTTGTATCTAGTCACCCTCTTAAACTTTGAGGTGTCCTATGCATTTATGTTTTGCTCTCTTTGAAGGACAAGCTGAAAACCATTTGTATGTTTTTCCTTATGATTTGAACACACGTTTGACTTTCATTGTTTCATTACTCTTGATCTTTTGTTTGTGTTCATTTTCATGTTATAACATGGTTGCTAAGTTTCTTCTATCAAGATTATGTCTTTCATGCCCATGTTTTAAGTTCTTATGATCCCAGCTCACAATGCTTACATATATGATCAAGATTGTGTAGGTGCATGTCACCTCAAAAATTATTCTTTTGTTATCACTTACCTACTCGAGGACGAGCAGGAGTTAAGCTTGGGGATGCTGATACGTCTCCAACGTATCTATAATTTTTGATGCTCCATGCTTGTTTTTACACCATTTGCCTACTGTTTCGTTACACTTCGTGGCACTTTTATGCATTTTCCGGAACTAACCTATTAACGAGTTGCCACAGTGCCAGTTCCCTGTTTTCTGCTGTTTTTGTGTTTCAGAGTGATACACAGGAAATATTCTCGGAATTGGATGAAACAAAAGCCAGAAGTCTTATTTTTCCCGGGAGCATCCAGACATCTGAAGAGAGGAAGGAGAGGGGCCACAGGCCTCCCTCACACAGGGCTGGCGCGGCCCAGGCCCTGGCCGCGCCGCCCCTGTGTGAGGAGGCCCTGGCAGCCCTCTGACATCGCCCCTTCGCCTATAAGAAGCCTCGGGACGGAAAACCCTAAAAGAGTCGGCAATTTTCCAGAAAGAGTTCCGCAGCTCCGCCGCCATCGCCGACGAATTTCGGGGGACAGAAGTCTCTGTTCCGGCACCCTGCCGGGACGGGGAAGTGCCCCCGGAGCCATCTCCATCGGTCTCCATCGCCGTCTCCGCCGTCTCCATCGACCTCACCGCCATCTCCATCAACCTTGCTGTCTCCTATGATGAGGAGGGAGTAGTTCATCCCCGGGGCTGAGGGCTCTACCGGTAGCTATGTGGTTCACCTCTCTCTCCCATGATGTGATATTTATGTGATCGTGAGCTTTGTATCATGTTGAACAAATAGATGTTATGTGTACTCTAGTGGTGATTGTTAAAGTAATCTATTCCTCCTGCCATGGTGTAACGGTGACAGTGCGTGCATCATGGTGGTACTTGGTTTAGGCTATGATTGTGATCTCTTGTGGATTATGAGAATAATTATTGCTATGATAGTTTGAGTGATCTATTCCTCCTTTCATGGTGTAATGGTGACAGTGTGTGCACCGTGTTAGTACTTGGTCTAAGTTGCAATGATTTCTATCTTGAGTTGTGATCTGATTTGGATATCTCTATGAGTGGTGTTTGTCAAGTACTTGATGAACTTTAAGGGGTGCTTCTGTAGCCACTACACAATGATTAGTGTTATTCAATAGGAGAGTAATTCAGAGTACCATAGTGAAGAGAAGTTGTTTATTTGTTCAATCATGTTATATTGTTGGGAGTGTGTCCACTAGTGAAAGTATGATCCCTAGGCCTTGTTTCCAAGCTTTGCACACCGTTTACTTGCTGTTTTGTTATATGTTTGCTCGCAGCGATATTTATTTCACATCACGTTTGCTACTTATAATCATCTATACCACTTGTATTTCACTATCTCTTCACCGAACTAGTGCACCTATACATCTGACAATTATATTGGGTGTGTTGGGGACACAAGAGACTTTCTGTATCGTAATTGCAGGGTTGTTTGAGAGGGACAGCTTTGACCTCTAACCTCCCTGAGTTCGATAAACCTTGGGTGATCCACTTAAGGGAAACTTGCTGCTGTTCTACAAACCTCTGCACTTTGAGGCCCAACAAGTGTCTACAAGAATAGAAGTGCGTAGACATCAAGCTCTTTTCTGGCGCCGTTGCCGGGGAGGTAAGGTAAAAGGTACTCGCATCCTCCTGTGTGAGTGCTCGGAGTTATTTCCTTTAGATTCTGTAATTACATCTTTTTGTTTCTTGTTTTTATTTTCACTAGTTAGGCTTAATGGAAAACAAAGAGTTCTGTAGTCTTTTTCCTGAGTTTAGATATGAAGTGTTTGAAGAGAAAATTGAAAAACCTTTGGAGCTTAATTTGCATGCTAATAGTGTTGTTAGTATGAATGCTTTGAACACCGTTGTTGCTAATACTATAGAAAAGTCTAAGCTTGGGGAAGCTGGTTTTGTTAAGCATGATATTTTTAGTTCCCCAGCTTTAGTGGAGAAAATTTGCTCTGATGATATTTTATCTCCCATATGTGATGTTCCTTCTTATGATGATATGTTTGAAGAATATGATTTGCGAAATAGCTGTTCTTTAGCTTGTGATGATACTGAACCTCTAGTTTATGATGGTTATGATGATGAGTATAATATTTTCAGTTCACCTACTTTTGAGGAGAAAACTAGTTATGATTACAATATGCCTCCTATTTTTGATGATTATGGTGATGAGAATAATTATTATTTTGAATCTGCTCCTACTACTATTGTTCCTGTGGTGAGTATTAATTCTTTTATGCATGTGGCTCATGATAGGGATGTTTTATGTGATAGTTATATTGTTAGTTCTATTCATGATGCTACTGAAAGTTATTATGAGAGAGGGAAATATGGTTTGATGGATCTCAACAATATTAAGTTTCCCCTCTTTATGCTGCAAATCTTGAAGTGGCACTTGTTTTATCTATCCATGCTTGCTACTATGTGCCTCGTTGATTTATTTTCTTACAAGATTCCTATGCATAGGAAGTGGTTCAGATATAAATGTCTTTCACATTTGCTTTTTGATGCTCTCTATTGCTTTAAGTTCCTATATGGCGCCTTTGCCTCAAGCTCTTATATGGCGCCTACATGAGCATCTTTGCAAACTACTGCGCCTAGCTCAAAGGCGTTAAAGAAAAGCACTCTTGGGAGATAACCCAATGTTTTTACTTTCAGTACTTTTTCTTTTATTTGAGTCTTGGAAGTTATTACTACTGTAATGACCGCTCCTTATCCTTTTTATTTTATTGTTGTGCCAAGAGAAGCCTCTAATTTGAGTGAGGTAAAGATTTGGGGATGTTGCTGTCCTGAAACTGTTTTCGGTGCTGCACCGTAAAAATTCGTATAAATTCTCTGTTTATCTTTTGGACCTGCGATTTCTTGAGCATATGCCCTAGGTTATATCCAAACTTTCATTAGTCGAACACTTTTTGATTTGAGCAACAGAAAACCCCTCAAAAATTCGACCTTTGTCAGCTGTCCAGTTTTGACAGATTTCTGCCAATATTTGTGTTTGCCGCTTTATCGCTTTCTTTTTTGAGTTCTTTTGATCATGGAACTTTTGGGGAAGTTGCTACAGTAGTTTATGCTTTATATATGGTGGATTTGAGTTGAAACCTGAAGCAAATAGAGGATTGATTATATGTTATGCTTGCACTAATGTTGCTAATAGAATTGTGTTTAGTTTTGTATGAAGGAAGTTTTCAAGTGTAGGGATTGGAGAATGATGAGATGAGTTGAAGAATGGACAAAAGCTCAAGCTTGGGGATGCCCATGCATCACCCCAAGAAATACCCAAGAAGTACAAGCATCAAAGCTTGGGGATGCCCCCGAGGCACCCCTTCTTCATCGGCAAAAATCAGGTCACCTTTCAAGACACTATATTTTTATTGCTTCATGCACTATGTGTTTTTCTTGGAGCGTCAGTTGTTTTAGTTTTCTTAGTTAGTTTAGTTTTGTTTGCTGCAATAAATGGTTTGATCACATCATGTTGTTTTGGAGGGAGATGAACTCCGTTTTTTATTTGCCAAGAACACTCTGTTTTTCACTCTTATCGTTTCAATGAGTGTTCTCTTTTTCTGCTACTGCTTTTGGTTTTCGTTTTCACCTTGATTTGCGTTCAGATCTTCTTATATTTATTTATCAAGGTGTATTTTTGCCTCTGGACCATGTTGGTTTTCCTCAAAAGAGTTGGATTAAAAAAGTTTGAATGGTGTTGGGAAAGAGAAAAAGCTTTATGCAAAAAAGTGGTACAAGAAGGAGCTTGTGTAGACTGCGGCTTAGACTTTTTCATGTCGTGCTTGATGTCTTTTTGATAGTATGCTTAGTGGTTTTTCTGTAGCATGACTTGTCTCAAATAACTGAGATTGCTTAATGAGCCTTTGAAAAAATCATGTGTTGTTTTAATTATTTGGAAGCATTATTTTGGTTTTCTCCTTGATGCTTTATTTGGGTTGACTTGGCGCATGCTCACACATGTTAGACTCTTACAAAGTCGCCAATAGCCTCTATAATCATTTAGTTTTTGACTTTTCATGCCATCTTATGCTTCTTTTAATGTCGCTTTGTCGCTATGCATGATTATGGCTGTTATTGCTCTCTTAGTTGGTCGCTCCCAGTCTTTTGCTAGCCCTCATTTTGTACTGAGTATGAGCTCTACTCGTGCATCCAACTCCCAAAAACCAAGTTTGCCATTGTGTCCACTATAAATTCCTATGCATGGTATTTGTAAGCCATTCCAAGTAAATTTTCATGTGCTACCTTTCAAAAAACCTTCAAAACACTTCTCGTTTTGTGACACTGTTTTCAGCTCATGAGGACGTAGTGGTCGAATTTGCTATCTTCTATATTGCTTATTCCAAAAAGGAAAAAAGAGAAAAAAAGAAAGAAAAAAAGGCACTCCTCCATGGTATGTGAATGTTGGTGGGCACCCGATGGAATCGGTTAGCCATGGTTTGAGAAAGGAAAAAAGGTGGGGAGGAGTGCCAAGCTTTATAAAAGAGCACAAAAGTGCCAATCTCTCTCTCAAAAACTTGCTTCATTTTTGTATGGAAGATAGTAAGAACCCCATTGCCAGTCGTTGAAAAAGACAACCACCTCTCAAAACCAATTTTTATCTCTCTGTTTTACAAATGAAAAGCTCTAGCACATGTTTAATCACTACTTCCCTCTGCGAAGGGCCTTTCTTTTACTTTATGTTGAGTCACCACCTTCTATCTTTATGCACCATAAGAGAGCATAGTTGTCATTCTTAGTGTGATATGCATTGTCCCAAAGTTCATTGATTGATTCATATTGTTGGTTTTACTTGTTCTTAAATTATTTGTATCTAGTCACCCTCTTAAACTTTGAGGTGTCCTATGCATTTATGTTTTGCTCTCTTTGAAGGACAAGCTGAAAACCATTTGTATGTTTTTCCTTATGATTTGAACACACGTTTGACTTTCATTGTTTCATTACTCTTGATCTTTTGTTTGTGTTCATTTTCATGTTATAACATGGTTGCTAAGTTTCTTCTATCAAGATTATGTCTTTCATGCCCATGTTTTAAGTTCTTATGATCCCAGCTCACAATGCTTACATATATGATCAAGATTGTGTAGGTGCATGTCACCTCAAAAATTATTCTTTTGTTATCACTTACCTACTCGAGGACGAGCAGGAGTTAAGCTTGGGGATGCTGATACGTCTCCAACGTATCTATAATTTTTGATGCTCCATGCTTGTTTTTACACCATTTGCCTACTGTTTCGTTACACTTCGTGGCACTTTTATGCATTTTCCGGAACTAACCTATTAACGAGTTGCCACAGTGCCAGTTCCCTGTTTTCTGCTGTTTTTGTGTTTCAGAGTGATACACAGGAAATATTCTCGGAATTGGATGAAACAAAAGCCAGAAGTCTTATTTTTCCCGGGAGCATCCAGACATCTGAAGAGAGGAAGGAGAGGGGCCACAGGCCTCCCTCACACAGGGCTGGCGCGGCCCAGGCCCTGGCCGCGCCGCCCCTGTGTGAGGAGGCCCTGGCAGCCCTCTGACATCGCCCCTTCGCCTATAAGAAGCCTCGGGACGGAAAACCCTAAAAGAGTCGGCAATTTTCCAGAAAGAGTTCCGCAGCTCCGCCGCCATCGCCGACGAATTTCGGGGGACAGAAGTCTCTGTTCCGGCACCCTGCCGGGACGGGGAAGTGCCCCCGGAGCCATCTCCATCGGTCTCCATCGCCGTCTCCGCCGTCTCCATCGACCTCACCGCCATCTCCATCAACCTTGCTGTCTCCTATGATGAGGAGGGAGTAGTTCATCCCCGGGGCTGAGGGCTCTACCGGTAGCTATGTGGTTCACCTCTCTCTCCCATGATGTGATATTTATGTGATCGTGAGCTTTGTATCATGTTGAACAAATAGATGTTATGTGTACTCTAGTGGTGATTGTTAAAGTAATCTATTCCTCCTGCCATGGTGTAACGGTGACAGTGCGTGCATCATGGTGGTACTTGGTTTAGGCTATGATTGTGATCTCTTGTGGATTATGAGAATAATTATTGCTATGATAGTTTGAGTGATCTATTCCTCCTTTCATGGTGTAATGGTGACAGTGTGTGCACCGTGTTAGTACTTGGTCTAAGTTGCAATGATTTCTATCTTGAGTTGTGATCTGATTTGGATATCTCTATGAGTGGTGTTTGTCAAGTACTTGATGAACTTTAAGGGGTGCTTCTGTAGCCACTACACAATGATTAGTGTTATTCAATAGGAGAGTAATTCAGAGTACCATAGTGAAGAGAAGTTGTTTATTTGTTCAATCATGTTATATTGTTGGGAGTGTGTCCACTAGTGAAAGTATGATCCCTAGGCCTTGTTTCCAAGCTTTGCACACCGTTTACTTACTGTTTTGTTATATGTTTGCTCGCAGCGATATTTATTTCACATCACGTTTGCTACTTATAATCATCTATACCACTTGTATTTCACTATCTCTTCGTCGAACTAGTGCACCTATACATCTGACAAGTGTATTGGGTGTGTTGGGGACACAAGAGACTTTCTGTATCGTAATTGCAGGGTTGTTTGAGAGGGATAGCTTTGGCCTCTAACCTCCCTGAGTTCGATAAACCTTGGGTGATCCACTTAAGGGAAACTTGCTGCTGTTCTACAAACCTCTACACTTGGAGGCCCAACAAGTGTCTACAAGAATAGAAGTGCGTAGACATCAAACTACTGCTCCTATTGTTCAACCACCTGATTGGAATTTACCCTTTGAAATTATGTGCGATGCTAGTGATTTTGCTGTTGGTGCTGTTCTTGGACAGCGCGTAGATAATAAGTTGAATGTTATTCATTATGCTAGTAAGACTTTTGATGTTGCTCAGAAGAATTATGCTACCACTGAGAAAGACTTTCTTGCTGTTGTTTTTCCATGTGATAAGTTTAGACCTTACATTATTGATTCTAAAGTTACTATTCATACTGATCATGCTGCTATTAGATATCTTATGACTAAGAAGGACGCTAAGCCTAGGCTTATTAGATGGGTGTTGCTTTTACAAGAGTTTGATTTGCATATCGTAGATAGGAAAGGTGCTAAAAATCCTGTGGCTGATAACTTGTCTAGATTGGAAAACATTTCTTTTGATCCTATTCCTGTTAATGATAGTTTTCCAAATGAACAGTTGGCTTCAATAAATGTAACTTCGCGAGACCTTCCTTGGTATACTGATTATGCTAACTTTATTGTTTCCAAGTATTTGCCTCCAACCTTTACAGCTCAGCAAAGAAGAAAATTCTTTTATGATTTGAGGCATTACTTTTGGGATGACCCACACTTATATAAAGAAGGAGTTGATGGTATTATGTGAAGATGTGTACCAGAGTATGAACAACAAGAAATATTGAGGAAATGCCATGGAAGCGCTTATGGAGGACATCATGCTGGAGATAGAACCGCACAAAAGGTTCTACAATCAGGCTTTTATTGGCCAACCCTCTTTAAAGATGCTAGAAGGTATGTTTTATCTTGCGATGAATATCAAAGAGTTTGTAATATTTCTAGACGTAATGAAATGCCTATGAGTTACACTCTTGTTATTGAACCATTTGATTGTTGGGGATTTGACTTTATGGGTCCTTTTCCTCCTTCAAAAGGTTGTACTCACATACTTGTTGCTGTTGATTATGTTACCAAGTGGGTAGAAGCCATACCTACAAAGAGTGCCGATGGTGAGATCTCGTTAAAAATGCTTAAGGATGTTATTTTTCCTAGGTTTGGTGTGCCTAGATATCTTATGACTGATGGAGGTTCTCATTTTATTCACGGTGGTTTTAGAAAAACTCTTGCTAGATATGACGTTAATCATAGAATTGCTTCTACTTATCATTCCCAAACTAGTGGGTAGGTAGAGCTTTCGAATAGAGAGATCAAGTCTATCTTGCAGAAGATTGTCAATAGATCTAGGAAAAACTGGGCTAGCAAGTTAAACGATGCTTTATGGGCTTATAGAACTGCTTATAAGAACCCCATGGGCATGTCCCCTTATAAAATGGTTTACGGAAAAGCGTGTCACTTGCCTTTAGAATTAGAACACAAAGCTTTTTGGGCAGTGAAAGAGCTTAATAGGGATTTTAAACTTGCCGGTAAAAAAATGTTGTTAGATTTGAGTTCTCTAGATGAGTGGAGAAACGAAGCCTATGAGAATGCCAGACTTTTCAAAGAGAAAGTCAAGCAATGGCATGATAAGAGAATTCTTAAAAGAGAGTTTCATGTTGGTGAGAAAGTTTTATTGTATAGGTCTCGTCTCAGATTTTTTGCACGGAAATTACTCTCTAAATGGGAAGGACCATATGTTATTGTGGAAGTGTACCGCTCAGGTGCGATAAAGATTGCTTCATTGAAAGATGACACTACACAAGTGGTGAATGGGCAAAGACTCAAACATTATATTGCTGGAGATTCTTATAATGAAGATGTTGATGTTATTCAAACAGTTTCTCCGGAAGAATTCATCCAGGACAATTTGCAGGAACCTGTAGAGTTCGTTTTCGAATAGGTAACAGTTCTAGCCAGAAAAGGTTCGCGAAAAACTTTTCCATTAATATTTTTGTTGTTTTTATTAAATATGAAAAATCATGAGACGAAAACGGGTAGGAGACGGAGTCCGGTGGCTCCTCACCACCAGGGGGCGTGGGCCCACTCCAGGCCGCGCTGCCCTGTGGTGAGACCACCCCCAGAGCTCGTTTCCATCCTGGTTTCCTCCTATGATTTCGTCTCGATGTTTAATTTTTGCCTTTATAACCCCCCGGGTTACCCGAGGTCTGTATATCGTTTTCTCGTCGTGTTTTGTTTCGAGCTGTTTCTGTCAGGGGATTGTTCTCAGCTTTGAGTTGCAATGTCTTCGTCTGGTCCATCCGAGGAGATCCCTCTTGCGGATACCATTAATCCATATATGAGGGAACTGAAGATGCATCCAAAGGAGTTGTTGCTCAAGGATGGGGAGTTGCAGATCAAAGATGTCCAAGTTCCTAAGGGAGAAGGGAGTCTCGAAGCCAGGTTGGAAGCACTGGAACAAGAAGTTTTTAAGTATAAGAAGATGGCGGAACGCAAGGTGGACATCATCCATAGGATTAATCAAGAGCTTGTTACCAAGTACAAGAAGGAGACTACAGAACTCTAGAAGGACATCTTTTCGCTCCATGAGACCACTAACTAATTACAAGCACAACTCTACGACTTGCAGAACCAAAATTGTGAGTATGAAGCTAGATTTCAACAATTAGTGCTATTGCAAGTTTCGGGATATTGGAGACCAAGACATCCTTCCTTGACGGGGGACCTCTGCCTTGGAAGTACGATGATGATAAAGACTCACACCCACCACCGAAGGAGTAATTCATCATGGTATAGGCATCCCCTTGGCTTGTTCCAAGCTTGGGGGAGTGCCGCGGTATCACATTATCACCTTTTACTCATTTACTTTTCAAGTAGAGTCATATCATGAATAGAGAAGTTATCTTATAGAATAGTTTGCAGTGTGGAAGTATCCTCCTTAGTTGGTTATCTATGTATCCCTTGGTGTGAGTTGCGGTAATGAAATATTAATGAGAAGTTTTATCGTTTACTTTCCGCACACTTTATTTTAGTTTGTAATGTTTCTTATATGATTAGTCTTGTTGATTAGTATTGGTATCACTTTGGGAGCATGAGTAAATTTAGTTGGTTTTGGCAAACTTAGCTTGGTCAGTAGCAACATTACCTTGAGGTTTGAGTAGAAAAGAAGAAGGAAGTGCTTGTAGTTACATCACTTCAGTTTTCCTTCATGTTTGGCTTATAAGCAATATTATTCTCAAAGTTAAAATCATTGTACCTTCAAGCAAGTTTGCATGATTGTTCTTATTATATGTATGTTTGTTTGTTTCATGCAACTCTTATGCTTGCTACCCAGCCTTGCTAGCCAAAGACCTGTACTGAGAGGGAATACCTCTCGTGCATCCAACTCCCAAAAGCCAAGTTACTTCCAAAGAGTCCACTATAAATTCATATGCATGGTATTTCAAGCCATTCCAAGTAAATTTTCATGTGCTACCTTTCAAAAACCTTCAAATACTTCTCATTTTGTGCCACTATTTTTAACTCATGAGGATGTAGTGGATGGGTTTGTTATCTTCTATACTAAATTAAGTACCCCTCGACTAGGCAGCTTCATCTGCTCGTCATTAATTTTGCAAGGGAGCTGGCCAGACCATTGCAATCTCAAAAAGGAAAGAAAAAGCACTCCTCCATGGTATGTGAAAGTTGGTTGGCACCCGATGGAATCGGTTAGCCATGGTTTGAGAAAGGAAAAGGTGGGGAGGAGTGCCAAGCAATAAAAGAGCACTAATGTGCCAATTAATCAAACATCTCAGAACCGCTCTCACTTATTTAGTATGGAAGATATCAAGAACTCTGTTGCTAGTCGTTGACAAAAGCAACCACCTCTCAAAACAACTTTTACCTCTGTTTTACAAATGAAAAGCTCTAGCACATGTTTAATCCCTGCTTCCCTCTGTGAAGGGCATGTCTTTTACTTTCATGTTGAGTCAACCTATTCCCTTCTATCTCAAGCAAGCATTTGAGTTGTTATGTTTCACTCATCCATATGTTGATCTGTTTAATCATGTTTATTAACTTCTTTTGTTAGTACAATGCTTTTGTCTGAAGGAATATATCTTTGAAAGCTTTCTATGAATGCAAAAGTTTGTTTCATTGAGCATATGGTTTTTGCTATATTAGCTCTGTTTTAAAAAGGCTCCATTCAAAAGCTAGTATAGTTTGTTCATTGTTCTCTGACCAAGAACTAAGGTTTGCCACCACCAATTATAGTTTACCTTGTGCATCTTTATTTGTGATTCCCTTTTACTTATTGCAAGTCTTTATCATATAAAGGGAAGTTGCTGTCTATTATACCTTGTGCCCTGGTAAATGTGATGCTTCTTGTCCATATTTTGGTTATCGACACTTCACTCCATAAACCTGTGGTCATGTTTACCGAGTTTAGTTTTCGCTTGGGGACAAGCCAGGTCTAAGCTTGGGGGGGTTGATACGTCCATTTTGCATCACTATTTTGTATCATAATTTACTGTTATTCATTGATATATTTCACATTTAGAGATGATACTTATGTTATTTCCTCTGTTTTTACATGTTTGATGATCATTGGAGGATTTGCTGCCGGAGTCAGGATTCTGCTGGAAAAAGGACCATCAAGACACCATATTTCAAAGATCAGGAAAATTCCAGAAAAATACTAGAAAATTATATTTTATCAGAAGACTGAAGAAGCCAGAAGGAGAAGGCGAGAGGGGCCACAGGGCAGCCTCACCACCAGGGGGCGCGGCCCAGCCCCTTGCCGCGCCGCCCTATGGTGAGAGCCCCCTGGCCCACTTCTGCCATCGCCCCTTCGTGTATTTCATCGTCCCCAAAAACCTAAGTCAAGGGGGGGGGCTCAGAGTTAGACACCGCCGCCTCTGCGGGGCGGAAAACACCAGAGAGAGAAAAGCTCTCCGGCAGGCAAAAATCTGCCGGGGAAATTCCTTCCCGGAGAGGGGAGATCATCGCCATCATCATCATCATTGCGCTGGACTTCATCGGGATCATCATCATCATCATCTCCATCACCAGCACCTTCATCTCCACCATCACCACACCATCCCGCTGTAACATCTTGAGTTGAATCTTGTTAAATTCTTAGGGGAAACTTTCCCGGTGTTGATTACTCTTGTGGTTGATGCTATTGAGTGGAACCATTGAATTAAGGTTTATGTTCAGATTGTTATTTACCATTATTTCACCTCTGATCATGATCCATATGATGTCTTGTGAGTAGTTCGTTTAGTTCTTGAGGACATGGAAGAAGTCAAGTCGTTAGTAGTGGAGTTATGTTGAGTAATATTTAATGGTTTGATATTTATTTGTTGTGGTGCTATTTCACTAGTGGTGTCATGTGAACGTCGACTACATGATACTTCACCATTTATGGGCCTAGTGAAATGCATTGTGTATTTGGCTACCAGTTGTGGGGTTGCTGGAGTGACAGAAACCTAAACCTCCGTTGGGAAACCATTGCACCAGGGAGCGTAGGATCTTAGAGTTTAAGGCTGTGGTTAGATTTATCTTAATTACTTTCTTATATTTGCGGATGCTTGCAAGGGGTATAATCACAAGTGTGTATTTATCCTAGTAAGGGTAGTGCGCTAGCACAGGTTCACCCCCATAACACTTATCAAACCAATAAAGATTATTTAGCGGTATGAAGCGAAAGCACTTGACAGAAACCCCCGTGTGTCCTCGAGAACGTTTGGTTATCATAAGTTACACAACCGGCTTGTCCTTTGCTCTAGAAAGGATTGGGCCACTTGCTGCAATTATTATTATTGTCTTTTATTTACTCGTACTTTATTTACTTGCATTACCAAATACCCCTGAAAACCCGTTTGCTAGTATTTACAGTGAATCCTTTATTAAAACCACTTGTCAACACCTTCTGCTCCACGTTGGGTTCGACACTCTTATTTATTGAAAGTACTACGATACACCCCCTATACTTGTGGGTCATCATATATCATGACTGCCTTTCGCTAGGCCACATCTGCCGCCCATGCCTCATTTGTCATGTCCTCTGGCTTAGTCATCTGACACTTTTTTCTCGATCTGAGGCATCACGATGGTGAGGACATGGACGAAGACATTGGCAGGGGAACAAGAGAGTTGCGGGCAGGAGAATGGAATGAGATTGGAAATGAGTGGTTAATGAGAAAAGTGGAATAAGATTTTGTTGTGTCAATGCTAGGGCTGGCTTTCAGCGGAATCCTACGTGGTGCCGTGTGTCCACGCTCCCAAGCCGGTCCCTATGGGTTGGGGCCGGCGCGGGACAGATACAATATTAGGGTGCACCTTGTGCCGACATTTGATTGGATCTGGATGTCTATTTCAAAGTTGGCGTCCCAACAACGCTATTTGGGGGCTATGGTGGGCGTAGGTGGCGATGCCTTAGACCTCGTTATTTAGCCTTAGGACTCAGAAATGGTTTTAGTAGCCTTTTTTAGTGTCTGTGCTAGAGATGCTCTTAAAAATTAAAACACCTTACTCTAGCCTACTCCCATTCTTTGAAGTTTAATCCAGGTCAATAAATAAATAAATTCAAAAAAGGATGCACATGCACGAGGCATCTTATCTTTGATTATTTGGGATCATCTTGACTCATACACGGCAACGGCCAAACTTTGTTGATGTGCGCGCACATACATGGTTCTCGGTCTCTTCCTCTAGCTTAGCTTGATCAATTTCCGATATAAAGTGTGCATCATATTGTCTCGTGTTGTTCATGTCATGGGCTCACCTTTTCTTCCTCTTTAATTATTCTCTCTACAGATCTAGATAGTATATATTTCTCCATATCTCGTCATCTCGACGATCATTCCAATCTGCCTCTTCAAGTTGCTTACTCTTGCAGTTTTTCATGGAATAAACATCACATTTAATTAGTCTACTTGTCTTTATTTTCACGTATATATCTTGACAAGGTCTCCTATAAAATATGTGTTAACAATATCAATAATGGGCCAATGTCTTACAAGGTCAACTGAACACATTCGAAACCGATGACATTATGACAAAATCGAAAAGGAGAATCCATCTTTGGGTTTTTCAGACATACATAGCTCCGTGTAGAATTAATCCAACAAGAAAATATCTCTTGCTTTTCTCAGAAAGTGCCATATCACGACGTTTGCGGTATAATAACTTACTTGTGGGAAATGTCATGCTATATATTGCTAGCTCCGGTGACGAATGAATAAAGTTGTTTGCTGTGCTTCGGGATCAACGTGGAAAATTAAGCCATTGCAATATTAAGTAGCTTATTCTACTTTCCTACAAGTTTCACCAATCCTAAAAGGTACTCTCTTTCCCTTATTTTCTGTTTAAGATCAGTGAGTCTGTATTAGTCCGTATTATTCATGTTTATTTTAGCAAAACTTTCCTCGAGCAGGCTACGGTGCCTCGCCACGGATAAACCATTGACATGCATTTATGTAGGCACATATGATAAGAAACTGGCTATCCAAAAATGTGTTCTTGTACGTATGACAATAGTAGACACATCATGGTATCTTATCTAAATATGTGCAGTCCCACAGGAAGAGACAAATGCCGCAACCATGGGCTTTGAGAACTCGTACGTAGCCACAAAAGAAAAGCATGCAGCGTGTAGTGACCAGTCTACAGATATGTTGTGTGTACACTAGCGGTGGTGCGGGTTGACATTTTGGCCTCCCACCGGGACACTTGCTGTGGTTGACATCACCACACGACCAAAATGGATGGGGTACACCGCATGTGCCACAGGCATTCTTATAGCTTGAGGACTTTAGGATGTCAACACCGTGGGAGGAGGTTGTCATGTCCCTTTCGGTGGTTTTATCCTGTGATGACCTCATTTCAATATGGAAAATTGAATTTTTAGAAAATATATTTAACAGCCAACAAAAAACGACATTGATCAGTAAAATCTTATTTTTAAGTATCTAATCAACATGATTTCTGGTGGACAAACTGGTTGGCACTATTGTATGTTTATGACACTGATATATTCCGCTTATACATAAAATTGAGCTGTGTGAGAAGTAGCAATTTCTACATTAGTAAAATGAGGACCTTTTAGACTCGACATTGTAAGTTATCCTTTTTCAGTTATAGCCAAGTTAGAAAAGCTTGTTTAAAATCCCTAGACAACCAAAGGGTTTATCTGTATTTGAAAGCATCACAATGTGATTTTCTGCCCCCGTGGTAAGGAAGAGGGATATGTTTGTCGTGTCAAAGCGTATTTTCTTTTCCGTGGGGAAGATGGACATGTGTGTCGTGTCAAAGCACATTATCTTTTCCGTGGGAGACAACGTCTTTTGTCGTTAACGAATCGCAAGTGGTGATCCACAAATCTAGATTTTCTTATGCAATCTGCGTGGTCACGGTCTCGTCGTATGTTCATTTAGAGCATTATGGACATATCTTTTGCGTAAGAAGTAGCAATTTCCACATTAGTAAAATGAGGACCTTTTAGACTCTACATTACAAGTTATCCATTTTCATTTATAACCAAGTTAGGAAAGCTTATTTGAAATAAAGTTAAGCTTATTGGAGATGTTGCGCTCATGCTATGGACGCACAAGGTAGAAGTTTAATAAATTAGCCTATTCTCTAAATTATCCTAGCCGTTTAACTAATTCGTCTTTGTCCGAGGTGAGAGGTCAAGACACCTAAAAGGAGATAAGAAAATCTCATGTTATCTTGGCACCGTAGGTGTAGTGCCCAAAAAAAGAAGTCAAAAGAGAGTTCAAGTGCACTTTCATGGACAAAAGTTTCTCATTGCTCTCATCACTAAGGACGTAGACACAGATAGATAGGTTCATGCATCATTGTTGCCTTCTCCAAAAATAAAGGCAAAAGGATAGTTGATGAAGTATTTTCTGGAAGAATTTTGGCATGTTGCAAGGAACATTTAACACTGGAATGTGATGTGGATGTGCCTTGGAATTGCTTGTAGTGCTTAGCCTTGTAGGCTGTACGCAGGCAGGCATACTATTCTCCTAGCTAGCTTGCCGGGAAACCCCATGGAGAGAATTCTTCTGGGAAATGCACATGATGGCAGCTGGCCAGCATATCCATACCTTCTTGCATGCTCCACTTCATCTTCTATATATGCTAGAAAAAACTTGATCACATTTTTTCTTGAGAAAATTTCTTATTTAACACTACATAAAAAAATGTGATTCCCTATTCGATACCCGGATATTTTTGTTCTTCCTTATTTGAAAAGAACTGTGCCGATCAATCAGAGAAGAGAAGGATTAATTTGGAGCTTGCTGAGAAGGATGCATGGTTTGTGTCGAACACAAATTACTTTCCACGGAGCTTATAACTTTTCCAAGTTGCTTCTCTTCGAAGGATGGTCCATAAATTAGCTCGTGCAGCTGGTTTTCATCTTTTCTTCTATGGTTATAGTTGGTTCAGCTAATTTACTCATGTACTTAGCTTTGTCAAGATCACGAT
This sequence comes from Dactylis glomerata, assembly GCA_007115705.1. Lineage (NCBI taxonomy): Eukaryota > Viridiplantae > Streptophyta > Magnoliopsida > Poales > Poaceae > Dactylis > Dactylis glomerata. The sequence goes on along the minus strand of QXEO01001064.1, from coordinate 712,244 downwards.
CAAGAGTACTAAAACACAAGCGCAAACACGCGCTTAGCTTTAAATAATGCCCCCACTTTTGGCTCCACTAGCTTTTTGATCGGAACCTTTGACCAAGGAACCAAACTAACTAACCATGATTAGCTAGCTGCCCGTATGTTGTGAGGCATGTATGCAGCCTAATCAACCCTTACTTTTGTCCTCTTGTGGATTTATATGTTTCTTAATGTAAGCGAAAATAGCCAGGAGAATAAGAATCTAAGTGGACCTGATTCTAAAAATAACTAAAAAATGGTATTACAAAGTTTCAGTTTTAAGAAATAAATCACACACATACATATTACCTTCATAATTACTCGTGCATTTTTTTTAAAAAATACGATGGTATTTGGCCTATACAAAAAAGATAATATAGAACTTTGTATTTTTTTACAGTAAAAATCCGGTCCGTGTACTATTACTTGGACATTTATCTTTTACACACAAGCTGCATTTTTGTACACCTGTGTATATTCTCTACACGCATGATTTACGTTATATTTTATTTCGTGCAATTTTTTGATTTTACTATTCATAAAGGGCCACACGCACCCATGTCTACCAAATTGACGTTGCTTATTGCTCTGGCTATATTATGTGCCATCTATCCATATATTTTTCATCCGATATGGACGATAGCTTAATAATAGGATTCATGCAACACAAATGCTTTAAGTAATTTCCTTTTGTTTTTTGTTTGGAAAATATCTAGCTATATAATTTATATGTGTATGTTTTGTGCATATTTCTTAGCTCCTTGTTAAGAAACTTGATGTGATTTTAGTCGATGAGAAGTTCTATATGCGGATAATCAAATGTGCCATGGGAACACATGCTCCTGGCTACAAGAAGTAAACTTCTAAGTCAGTATATCACATGGAAAAAATCCATTGCCAAGAAAATATAGACCCAGCTACCCGAATTCTTGGCGCCATTATAAAATCTTGTAGAGAGAATAGAAGTTATGTTCCATGTTAATAAACAATTTTAGTGTTCCATCTTTTTGATTATTTGAGCACATATCTTCTTCCTTAAGACAGTTGTTTATGGAAATTTACAAGCACATATAATGCATGAACACAATACACATGTTGAAATATTTGTTTTTTTTTCAAGTAGTACCTTTTATGAATTTATTGTTCATCTTGAAGCCATAATCACGAGAACCAAGTCATCTCTCTTAATCTATATGGAGCCATAAATAGCACCATTCCATGCCACCTAGGTAAACATCATCTGCAACCACTTATATTTTTGCTAAAGCAAGTTTGAATAGAAAATTACATAGTCATAATTTTAAGTCTTAAAACTGTAAATCCTATGGCTAGAACTGTAGACTCAAGTGACCAATTTTTATCACGAAGGTTTGTAGCATCACATGATAAATCACGATTTCGATAACCTCGGTTTTCTTGGTCCATAGAAGTCATTTTTACAAACATCAACTCTTCAACTCACTACTTTTTATAACATTAGATTCATATTCAAAAGAACTTTCCAATGGTATAATTTTAATGTTAAATATCTTATATTTTCTTAACTAAAATTAATAGTTAAAATTTATTTTAAAATATATAATTGTCCAGTAATCTGGTATAGAGGGAGTAAAACCGATTCCAACCACTTGGAACCAGGTCCAAAGGGGCCAAATAAGCGGACTAGCAACGAATCTAATTCATCGATCCATGCGCATCACCACCCTCGGTACCAGATCCAACTCCCCGACCAACTAAAAGAACGTCACGGAACACAAGAACCAACACGGTAAAACCTTATCCAGAAGATTTGCAACCAAAAGATTATAAGCGGTAACTAAACTAACAGATCACAAACGGACTCTGGAAATTATCCAAATAAATCCGTTCCCGACTATTATTTGTCCGGTAAAAATAAAAAAGGAAAGCCGGTAAAAAATACTACTCCTCTTCGAAGCGAGGCCGGCCGATGGGCCCCACCACACCCTGGAAAATAATCTCTTTTCTTTTCGGGCGAGAAAAAGTAAACCCCCAAGGAAACGAAATTACGAAACTACCCTCCTTCTGTTTATTTCTTCCTCACTCTCCTCCCCCTCCGTCCGCTGCATCTCTTCCTCGTATATTCCTTCTTCTTCCTCCTCCCCCGCGTCCCAATCTCCAACGAACTTCCCGGAATCCCGACCCGCCCCGACACAAATCCGCTCGCCCAATCCCGAATCCCCCGCCGCAATCCGAACTCGCGACCGATTCGAGGCTCGGCCACGGGAATCTGCCCCGCTCCCTGTGCGGCGCTCCTGGAGGGAGGGATTTCCGGTGGGAGCTTGGGTTTCCGTTTCCGCTGAGAGTGCCGGAGCCTTCTGTCCGGCAGGCCGGAGCCTGAGTCCTTGAAAGTTTTCTTTTTTTTGGGTGTTGAAGATGCGGTGGCCGTGGCCGCTGGCGGCGAGGAAGTTCAGCGTCCGGCTGGTGGTGCGGCGGGCAGAGGGCCTGCTGCCTCCCGCGGCGGACGCTGATGTGGAGGCGAAGGTGGCGGTGGAGGTGACGTGGAAGGGCCCCAAGGCGAGGTGGAAGGGCATCCGGGTCTGCCGCAACCGCACGCGGCTGGAGTCGTCAGCGCCGGCGCCGGCGGCCGACGCCGCGTCGTCGTTGTCGTCGGCGGCTGTGGTGGAGTGGGAGGAGGAGTTCGAGGACGTGGTGACGCTCACCGCGACGTCGCACCGCAAGGCCGCCGCCGCGTTCCAGCCATGGGACCTCTCCTTCTCCGTCCTCAATGTGAGCACACTCCTTTCCGCGTACGCTTATTTTTTTTCCATGTGAAAAGGAAAGCAATTTTGATATGGTTTTCTATGTTCTTGATGTGTAGTTTCATCACCGATTGATGGTTTATAATTTGACGATTTTCTACCTGCCCTTCCTGCTGATTTTGAGTCGATTGGATCGTTAGATTAAGTTAGCCATGGGTGTTTGAATCGTTCCTGTTTGGATTTATTTGTTTAGCATTTCACTCCGGTCATGGTGATGGTGAAACTTTTGACTTTTTTTTTTCGGTTGAAAAGGTCAGTCTCATTGGTTATTCGTTGAAAACGATAACTTCGTTTAATTCCTCTGGATCCTGCCTTTCTACAAACAAACAAAAAATCTAAGACAACAAACGCGCTTTAACAGAATATAACAATTTTAGAATTCACTACTAGTTCTTTTTCGGCAAATTACTTGAGGAGTGTGGTTGGTGCTGGATTTTATTCCAGTTTTTTGCGATGATAGGATGATTGGGCTTAGCCTCCTTTTGCCCCCTTTGTGCTGTTTTGATGATCAGGTTGAGTGGATGATAAAGGTTCAGGTATTGTGGTTAGATCATCTAGTTATTTGGAATATCCAAACTGGTTTAGCTTTGTTGGGAGTTTTGAAAAAATGTAAATTGGTTAGCTTTGTTTGGAGTTTTGAATCGCTTGCTTGGAATAATGAAGTGTTCTTTAGCTAACTTATTATGTTTGTTTATGTAACCAAGTTGTTTTAATATACAAAGCCTAGCTGTCGAGTGAATAATAAAGAATTGCGTTGTTCATATTCACAGCTTTAGCTTGGCTGGCATAGACTAGGTTTGATGCAAGGAGAAAGCAATATAATTCAATTTAAGGTTTGTATCCCGTCAGGACGACACATAGGTAAATCAGGAGTTGCGCATAATTATACTATTGTCAGTCTTCGCAAACTCAGGAGAGATTGTCCGGGCATGAGTTGATTAGGTTTGCTGTCTATGTCCTGCCAATTGTCTCTTTGCGAGCCTTTAGACAACCAGCAGCACAATGGAAAAAAAATGGGATGCTGTAACTTTCTTGTCCCCATTAATTTCTACTAGTTTGTGATTGGTGTTTTTGCCATTTTGTTATGTTGTTTGCTTGGTGATTCGCTGTCGTGCCATTTAATTGTTTTGTGTACAGTGTGTAACTTATAGCTGCTCTAGCGGGAGCTTGGCAGTTGTCACCCAATTCACTGGCGTGTTTATGTTCTCATGGGGCAGGCTACCATTTTTCCTGAGTTATTAATCTAGTCTGAATTACCGTCACATTTAAATCCAAATGAGGTGGCTACCAGTTTTGCCGAGTTAAACTACTACTGTGAAATGTAATGTGTAGAACGTTTTGCATCTTCTTTAATTGGCTTTGTCCTCAATGGTGTCCTGCATTTTATTCTGACATCTGAATGGTCTGTCTTTGATTTTGCAGGATTCAAATAAAGGGCTAAAGAGTGAATCGATTCTGGGAACTGCGTCACTGAACCTAGCAGATTACACATCTGCTGCTGAAGAGGAAGTTGAGATTATCCTCCCATTATCAGTGCCCAATGGCACACCTGAGTCTCCCCCATCACTTCATGTATGTTGGTGATCTGATGATTTTAACCAGTGACATTTTCTTGGCAATTATATATCCATTTCCCATTGGAACGACATATATCATGTAGTCAACCAGTTTGTTACTGTCATTTTTTTTTCAGCTGACTCTGAGTTTGGTGGAACTAAGACTTCCTCAGCAATCTCCGGATGCTTCACAGCGTTCTGTTGCTACTGCCCCATTGTCACCTTCCTCTGGTGACTCTGTTCCTTCTGGAAAAGATGAGGTTTCTGTCATTAAAGCTGGATTGAGAAAGGTGAAACATATTACAGATCTTGTTTCAATACGGAGGTCCAAAAAGGCCAACAGAGAGGATGACAACAGTGATAAGTATGTTCACAGTGATGGGGCCGAATACCCTTGTGCTATTGACTCTGATGATGATCTAGATGATAGACAAAGGGATGAGGACTTGAGCGGCGCAACTGTCAGGAAGTCCTTCAGCTATGGTTCGCTGCAGTCTATGAATTATGCTGGTGGCCTCTTTTATGCGCATGCAAGGATTGATGGAGAGCACGAGGACTGGATATATTACAGTCACAGAAAATCTGATGCCGGTTATCACGCAGAGAAAGAATCATCCTCCACTGCTGAAGAGCATACCTCCATGGTTATTCGGCGAAAAAGGAGTATACTTCCATGGAGAAAGGTCAAAGTGCCAAAGAAAGGGGAACCATTATTGAAGAATAAGGATGGAGAAGAGGGTGGTGATGATATTGACTATGATCGTAGGATTTTAACCTCTTCCGATGGATCTGTTTCGGAGGTACGTATTTTCTTGATATCTTTGGAAACAATCTTGATTTTTTTCTTTACTGCCTTCATGCCCATTTTTTCATATTTACTTCTTGTTTACTGCTAGTGTTGGTTAGGGCTTGCTGATAGCATATGATCTTTCTTATTTCCAGGGATCAAATGGTTCGGTTAACAGTATGGAGTCAGTATTTGGCGATGATAATTTTGTTGTGGGAAACTGGGAGTCAAAGGAAGTACTTAGTCGCGATGGCCATTTGAAGCTTTCCACCAAGGTGTTCTTCGCATCAATAGACCAGAGAAGTGAACGGGCTGCCGGGGAGAGCGCCTGCACTGCGCTGGTTGCTGTCATTGCGGACTGGTTCCAAGCAAACCAGGAGCTGATGCCAATCCGCTCACAGTTTGATAACCTCATCCGAGAAGGGTCTCTAGAGTGGAGGAAGCTTTGTGAGAACGAGACCTATCGAGAACGCTTCCCCGACAAGCACTTTGATCTTGAAACAGTGCTTCACGCCAAGATCCGCCCGCTCACAGTTTGTCCTAACAAGTCATTCGTTGGGTTTTTCCAGCCTGAAAGTGTGGAGGATGCCAGTGGATTTGACTTCCTTGATGGTGCGATGTCGTTTGATAACATCTGGGAAGAGATAAGCCGAGCAGCGGAGTGTTCCACTGACAAACCAACTCTATATGTTGTCAGCTGGAATGACCACTTTTTCGTTCTCAAGGTTGAGGCCGACGCATATTACATCATCGATACACTCGGTGAGAGGCTGTTTGAAGGTTGCGACCAGGCATACATCTTGAAGTTCGACGACAACACCACAATCCACAAAGTGCCGGCTGAAAAGAAAGAAGCCAACTCTGATTCCAGCACACACCAGAAGGATTCTTCGGAGAGCTCCTCCACCGAGCAGGACAGCGGGACTGAAACCGATGAGAGCGAGCTGCTGGTGCTGAAGGGCAAGGAGGCGTGCAAGGAGTACATCAAAAGCTTCCTGGCCGCCATCCCGATCCGCGAGCTGCAGGCCGACATCAGGAAGGGGCTCATGGCTTCGACCCCACTGCACCACCGCCTCCAGATCGAGTTCCACTACACCGAGTCATGCCCAACCCTCCCGGCTGCCCCATTCCCAGCGATCGAAGAAGCCCCCTTTGAGTTCTCCTGGCCGGACCCTCCACCTGCCATGGAGATTGCCCTAACACATGCAGTCGCCGTTGTATAGCCGTGCCATGGCTGCCGAGATCTGCCACCCTCGTTTAACATACAGAGAGTCTCTTTTTCAGGGCGAACCTTGAAGCGGACCAGCTCGAAGATCTGGCTTCGTTGTCTCGAGTTTGCGCTGTTTGCTGTCTAGTTAAGATGAAGTGGAACTGACTAGTATAGGTAACCGAACTCCTCCCCTTTTGGTGTGTGTATTTTCAGGCTCTGGGAGCTTTCATTTTTGTAAAGAAAGAAAGATGGTGTTAGCTCCTACCCGTCCTGAAATTGAGCTATGCTGGATATGTAATCCTTAGATCCTCAATGTTAATTATGCCTTGGTCCCTCTGAGTTTTTTGCCCTGCTGATTTCAGCTTGCAGTCTCACAGCTCTGAAATTTTGGTATCTTCAAGATGCTGACATGTGAATGCATAATATAATATATAAGTATTCAGTTAACCATCCTCTGATCATGACAGAATCCCTGGATAATGAACAGTTCTATGTCAGCATCGCTGCAAAGACTTATCAGAACTAAAAACCCCTCGTTGTCAACGCTTTGCTTTTCCGGTGCGTGACAGGCACTCATCCGATCCACCACAAACAATTTCTTTAGAGTGTGACAGGTGAGCTGCCATTGTGGAAGTGCAGATGAGCTGTGTGTACATCATGTTTGATAGGTCAAAGTCAAACTTGGTTGTTTTTGGAACTTTAGAATCTCTTGGGTGTGTTATTGATAGTGCTAGTTGGCATCACCTTTTCTGCGGTCAACTCTTGACTTTGTACATGCCCATCAGGTGGGCCACATGTGAGCTGATGATAAAAATCAGAAAATAGTAGTACAGTAAAGAAAGCAAGTTGCAGCATAGTTAACTTATTATTACTGGATAGAAGTAGACATATGGATGCATAATTTGCGTGACCTAGGTGAAACTTTCCTACCCTATATGGCTCCTAATATTGAACATAATCACACCAGGTCACCAGTCACTACCTACTCCGAAGAGAGCTAGCAAATTCAGAGGTTTACCAACCAAGCGCAATCTGTCTGTGTACTCTACTACCTATTCATGGCACTGAAACTAAAGAAAGCATTGGGGCCAGGTCGTCAGGTACTTGCTCTCGCGGCCATTGCTGGGTTGAAAAGCTGCCTTTTTGTTGTTGACCATTTTATTGAGTGTGATCAAAGCTATGGTGATTAATTGTTTCGCTTATTAATTGGCTTAGTGAGGTTGCAGTCGGTCCAGTTTAGTACAACTATTATAGTACCTTGACACATGTACCTGCTCTATTTTCCAACCTTTTGGTGTTAGAAATTGCATATATCTAATCACCACCATTGAATTCATTGTGACCATGGTGTGTCCCCTGGTCTGATTATACGTCGGGGCGGCGGCCTTCGATGTTGGTGCGACAGCTCAGGGAGTTGTCCATGTGCACAGTATAGTTTTGATTGTTTGGGAAGCTTCAGAAGATTAAGGTGCCTAGTATAGTTTTGATTGTTTTAACTTGTCAAAGTAAAATAAATAAAAGAGGTTAGTTTAGTACATGACCCGACGAAGTACAGTGGTATTCAGGGCCACGCCTCCACCTCCCCAAAGATGTTGTTGATAGGCTGCACAGGGCGCGACATAGAGGTTGGAAGTCGAGGCAATGACCCAAAGGCTTTGACTATGTTGAAGGTGTCCCTCTCGTTGCGTGTGGTAGACGAGGTGTACTCGCACTGACTAGCTATAGCATGATCTGATTAGCACCGCAAGAAACTACGGTCTCGTCTGATTCGCATGATTTTCAAAACGCAGGAATAGGAAAAATGCAGGATTGATATGGCATGTCCTCTCCAATCCTACAAGATTAGGAAACTATAGAATTTTGGATCCACAGGAAAAGCAAAGGAATTGTAAAAAGAGGCTGGATTAAAGGAATTTTTTCCCTCCAAAACAAAGTGCAAATGAATCCTTTGTAGAAATTTCTCAAAGGATTGCAATCCTTCGAATCAAACGACCTTTATAGAAAAAAAAAATCCAAAAGGATCCAAATCCTTCAAAAAATCCTACACGGTTCCTTTGAATCGAACGAGCCCTACATGTCTAGAGGATTCGAGTCGCTTCAAATGAATGGTCAATTACTTTTGGAAAGATTCTCAGGATTACATGATCTAGTGTTAGATATTCATTTCGTTTTTAAGCAGTTTTTTAAATTTTTAAATTTTTGTTTAAAATTCAAAAAAGGTTGTGTGCGTGTGTCAGATAGGCCTCATGGAATGGGCTTGGCTGGCACCGGAGTTGTGGTCAGGCGATTTACCCACCCTTCCATCTGTTAGAAATAATAACTTTTACAGTTATTAAGGGGATAATCCCCGCTTTCTAACTGCACAACGGTTCCACAATGGAACCGACGCTCTGTTCCGGAGCGACGCCTCCTACAGAAATCGGCCTATTCATATCTCTTCATATTGTATATAAGGCCCATCAAACATCAATAAAGACTACAGATTTCACTCTTGTGATTTTCTCTCTGGTTCTTTCTCGATTACCTTTAACACGTTATCAGCACGACACATTGTGGATACTCCCCCAAAATGGAATTTCGGGGTCCATCTCTCAGCACTAGAGAGTATAATCTGATGAAATCAGTAGATACTCATGTTTCTAGTACCTTATGTGATAACTTAATAAAATGTATGGGAGATCACTTGTTAAGTAATCACGGCAGCGAAGATAATCTGCAATGTATGCAGTAGATCCATGCACTACCTTTGATCCCAAATATCAACTTGAAGTAGTCACTTAGAATTTTGCATATCAACTTGTGCTCGTATCAAGCCGAAGGCTCAATTAAGACGATGAATTGATATTTGATTCTTGCTCGTATTGAACCAAAAATGGCTCAATTAAGATGAATCGATTTTTATTTGCAAGAAATTGAAAATCTCGATTGCAAATAATGGATGCAATTAATCTCGACATGTGCACACATGGAAATATATATTACATCACTTATTTTCAGGAATACACAAAGTACTCAAACTGAACACAATACTGAAACTAAATACCGCGATTACCAGTGTCAAAACTGAATTAGAACTAAATAAACTAGAACTACTCTTAAAGGACAGAAATTGCAAAATTTAGAGAAAAAAATTCAAGCAAATTCAGCCCAAAAAGGCAGCCTAGTGGGCCGACCCATGTCCTAGCCAGAGCGGTTAACAGAGAGTGGATAGGGATCGATTGGATCCCCAATCCTCTCACAGTCAACGCCATGGCCAAGAACCAGCACCACGCGCACCAGGAGCCGTCGCCGCCCGGGCGGACTTCACCGGAGGCCGGAGCCGCTCCCGTCGCGGGCGTCCTCGTCGGAGGACTCGCCGGGGAGGCGGACGATGGGAGTAGCGTTGTCCACGAGCCCCAACGCGGTCGGGCTCCAAGTGTCGGCGGCGCGCCGTCCGCGGCCGCTCGATGGCAGGCTGGGAAGCGGCAGGCCGATGGCCACGAGGCCACGGCAAGCGCCGGAGCGCGGTGAAGGTGCAGGGTGACGGGCGTAGGAGACGGCAGCTGGTAGCGCGACGGCGTCGGCAGCCGCGCTCGGAGGAGCGGTGCCTCACGTGGCCGGTCGCGGGCATGGGCGCCGCCACGTCGAGTTAGGAGCGCGACGGCCGCCATGCTGGCTTCGAGGCCGCCTGGTCCGGCCGCTGCGAGGAGCAGCACTGCGCTGGTGCCGGTCGAGTGGAAGGGAAACCTCCATAACCCCAGCTTTAGCTTGCACACACTGGCTAGGACATCGGAATACCTGGACTCACGTGTATTGAGAAATCACGAAGAGTCATCATAGGTGCATGAGATTTCCTCCTACAATATCGATTCTAGAGAATTATAACAAAAGCCTACAATTGTCGACAAACATTTCTCTTATATGATTGTATACATCCTTCAAATTATTCAGATCCAAAGACCATGACCATGGCATCACTACTAGGAAAACCCTTATCCATGGGCCCATTATCTGTGGAGCACTACGTTTCGGTGCTCCACAGATAAGTATCCGTGGTGCACCACATATAGGTGCTCCACAGATATCATCTTACCCGCGGCGCGCCGTGAAGGAGATGCGCCATGGATAAGTGGGCCCCACCGAGCACCAGGGCCTGGGGTGTCAGGCCCCCATATCCGTGGCGCATGCATTGGGGGTGCGCCACACATAGTGTGGATACCCGTGGCGCACCACATATACATGCGCCACGGATATGTGTGGGCCCATCCTCTGGAAAAGGTGGCAGACATATCCGTGGAGCACCACTTAGAGGTGCGCCACGGGTATATATATCTGTGGAGCACCATTTTGAGGTGCGTAATGGATATGTCGTACCTACCACCATAAAGGTGCCATCTTCCCCTACCTCCCACTCCAAGCCCTCACTCCCATAGATCTAGCTCTAGCTCTAGTTCCTCTTCTCTCCACCCCTATTTTCTTCAACTATTTCTCCATTTTAGGTAGCTAGCCAAAACTTGTATTTGGATAGTATGTAAGGGTTGACTTCCTCCTCCTCCCCTCCCACATATATCTAGCTCTATTAATTCCTCCCACTAGCTAGCACATATCTTTGTCTCCCTCAATAGTTTGGCTCTCCGCTCACGGATTCGTCGGTAACTTGTCTAATAGGTGAGTATATGGTTGGATGAAAACATGTATGCTTGTTTCCTTGTGGCGGTCGACGCGCGGCACGTATGGCGGTGTGTGATATATATGGCATATGTGTTTTGTATGTGATCGAGAGGGGCATGGATGCTTGTGTATGGTTTGTGCAGGTACCGGCGCGTGGTGCATGGATGTTTGCCGAAATGTTGATTAATTTCTGTTTCGGCAAACTTTTGCACTACCCATATGTCCTATTTATAGGGAAGGTCATCATGCCAAAAAAAAATCGGCGATATGACCATAATTTGCTCCATACCGTGCAGACAATGATGGTGCGCCATATGAGCGAAGGTATGGTGGCTAGATACAAGGAACGCGCGATGGCCGTCATGATTCGGAACAACATGTCCGAGATAAGATGTCCTTGTCATAGATGCAACCTCAGGGCCCTAATCAAGCCTGATTCCGGTACATTGGAGAAGCACTTGCTCATGAGTGGTTTCATGAAAGGCTACATTGACGAGGACGTCAACAACGGGCCCCCGCCGGCAGGAAATGGCGACGTGGGAGGCCGACGAGAAGGCGAAGAGTCACCCAGACATGATGAAGGAGATGCAGGACATGATGATGACACCGGATTCGATGGTGGTGGAGAAGACGCAGACACGGAGACACCGATAACTTCAGCCTTGCGGGACCCTCATGTTCAAGAACTGCTCCTCACAGAGACAAGCAACGCCAAAGCTGTTGCCCGTGAGAAAGACAAGCTGGAGCAACTGGAGAAAGACAGGAAAACTCCATTGTATCCTGGGTGTCGGCCCGGGGATACACGCCTGAACATAACCCTCAAAGCTTTGGAGATGAACGTTAGCTTCGACGATAACATGGCATACTGGCACGAGAAGCTTCCCAAGGGGAACACATTGCCAAGGAGTACCGAGGAGGCCAAGAAAGTCGTGTGCCCTCTCAATCTACCGCACGTGAAGTACGATGCATGCATCAATGATTGCACACTTTATCGGGACGAGTACAAGGAACTAACCACATGCCCGGTGTGCGGCCAATCACGATACAAGGGAGGGAACAGGAAAGTTCCTCGAAAAGTGGTATGGTACTTTCCTATCACCCCCTGTCTGAAGCGGTATTTCGTAGACCCTGAGGAAGCAAAGCTCATGCAATGGCACGCGGAAAGGGAGAAGCCCGAAGATGATCCGGAGAAGGGCACGATCCTGACACACCCTGCGGACGCTAGCCAGTGGCTCGCGTTGGACATGGAAGACGGTTTCGGGGACGATGCCAGGAATGTTAGGCTGGGTATGAGCATAGATGGACTCAATCCCTTCGGCAACCAGAGTAGCACGCATAGCACCTGGCCCATCTTTGTATGGCCGTACAACCTTCCCCCCTGGCTGTGCACCAAGCAGAGATACGTACACATGAGTATTCTTATTCAGGGGCCGAAACAACCGGGTATCGACATGCACCTGTATCTCGAGCTGTTGAAAGAGGAGTTAGCCATGTTGTGGGAGACGCCGGCACGTACGTGAGACGCCTACAAATGAGAGTATTTTGGTCTGAGAGCCGCATTGCTCACGACGGTGCAGGACTATCCTGGATACGCATATGTCTCTTGCCAGGTGGCCCATGGACACAATGCATCTGTCAGGTGCATGGATAAAATGTCGCATGTCCAGCTACCGAAGGACCCCGGTTCTTCGAAAACCATGTTCCCTGGCATTCGAAAGTGGCTTCCCGCCGATCATCCTTGGAGAAAACGCGGAGATCCGTTCTATGGTAGTGAGGAGCTCGAAACATCCCCACCTATTTATAATGGAGAGGATATCAATGATGCGCTAGAAGAATGGGAAGCGTGCCCCGCGCCGGGAAAGAAGCGTCCGAAGGTAAAGCCGCTGCGAGGTGTATGGAAAGCGAGGTCCGTTTTCTGGGACCTGCCGTACTAGAAATACCTCCACACGCCTCATAGCCTTGATCTCATGCACATCACGAGGAACGTGTGCGAGAGTCTAGTTGCCACTATCATCAACATGCCGGAGAAAACCAAAGATGGGCCAAAGGCAAGAAACGACCTGATCAAGCTGGGCATCAGGAAAGAACTTCATGGAGGACGCCCCGATGACGCTGATGATGATGAGACGCAGGCGGATACTAAAGGTCATATGCGCAAAAAGGCCAAGAGAAACGACTACTACTACCCACCTTCCTGCTTCACTCTTAGTGAGCCGGAGCTCCACCAGTTTTTCAGCGTCCTCCTAGGAGTCAAGCTTCCTACCGGTTACGGAGGGAAGATATCACGATACCTGGACGAAATGAAGAAGAGGTTCTCCGGGATGAAATCTCACAACTGCCACGTGCAGATGACGCAGATACTTCCAGTAGCGCTCCGAGGGATCATGGACGAGCACGTACGTGAGACGCTGTTTGGCCTCTGCAATGTTTTCGACGTCCTCTCTAGGAAGTCGATCGGCATGAAGCAGCTCGAAAGGCTACAAGGTGAGATCGTCATGATACTATGCGAGCTCGAGATTTACTTCCCCCCCCCCCCCGCGTTCCATGACATCATGGTGCATCTGCTCGTCCACGTGGTGGATGATGTCATCCACCTCGGGCCGCCATTCCTCCACAACATGATGCCGTTCGAAAGGCTGAACGACATTCTCAAAGGCTACGTTCGCAATAGGGCGCGTCCGGATGGAAGCATAGCCAAAGGCTTCCTGTCCTACGAGTGCATATCATTCTGCCAGAATTATCTACAAAACGAGGACGAGGACGTCCCTATTGGTCTGCCTATCAGGAGGCACCTCGGCAGGATCCATGGGTTAGGTCACCGCGATGGCTTCATCCCCATGCACGTCGTCTTCCAAGCCCGACAACCAGACTTTGACAGGGCACACCGAGTCGCGCTACAACACATTGAATTGGTCGAACCTTGGGTGTTAGAGCACAAAAGCTTCATTGAGAAGAAGTTCAGTGACACGGGCAGACGGAGGACGAAGGGAGACGTAACTAGAGGGCACAACTCCAGCTTTACGCGTTGGTTCAAGGAAAAGCTACTCCATCTTCATCATGGTAACATGCCTTCCACGAAAGAGGAAAAACTCTTATTCGTCTTGTCACAGGGCCCCGCGATGAACTTGAGGACCTATCAGGCATACGACATCAATGGTTACACATTCTACACCGAGAAAAAGGACCATAGCAGCAAACACCAGAACTCGAGGGTCACGATGCTGTCCTACGCGGACGAGGAATCCACCGTCAATGAAAGGTTCTTTGGGAGGATCGAGGAGATCTGGGAACTCAACTACTATGGAGAGAAGATGGCGATGTTTCGGGTCAGATGGGCCAAGAACGTCAAAAAAGAAGGCCAGTACTTCACCACCATGGTCATACCCAAAGCCAAATCCAGCGCGAACGTCTAGGCAAAAAATGAGCCATGGGTACTGGCGAGCCAGGTTGATCAATGCTTCTTCATTACCGACCCGGTAAGGCCTAGCCGCGTTGTCGTTAGGAGGGAAAAAAGGAGCATCATCGGAATGGAGGGAGCGGCCACCGAGCAAGACTTCGACAAGTACGGCGATCCCAAGATAGAAGAGGAATTCGACAAGTACTTCGACAGGCCTAGTGATGCCGCTGGAAGAAGGAAGACCACCCTACCCGCTAAAGGATGCCCGTACACGAGAAGAAATCCCCATGTTTCCGGGCTCAATTATTCAACTGCGACGAAGAAGGGCAAGAAGATCGTGACGAGTCGACGATGGTAGCTCGTTCGGAATCGACATCGGACAACATGTGTCATTTTTTGGAGGAACAATCATATAAATGATTTTTGGTTTTTTGTAACAATGATCATATATATGATATATATGATTCATATGGTTTTTTTGTAACAATGATATGATATATAGATGTCGGACTGGTACTATTTAAAAATTATTATTTTTAGAATAAGCAAATGTTATTTATTGCAATATAGTAATTTTAAACTTTCTGAAATACAGTTTTTGTAAAACAAAAAAAGGTGGGAGGTCCAGGGTTCGAACCTGGCACCTCCCCAAAGACCCAGCGAACCCAGAACCATTGTGCTATGTCGAGATTGTTGTCTAGATGGCACTGCGGCCGCTTTTGAACTATACTAGCGCACCTCGGGGGGATGCGCCACGCATAACCAGGACTTAGGGGTAAAACGGTTCCCCGCCCTTTCTTCTCTCCCACGCGTGACACTTCTCTTCCCCGCCCGAACCCTAGCCGACGCGCTCGCCTCCGCTCCGAGCCGCCGCTCGCCTCCGCTCTGCCGCGCTCGCCTCCGCTCCACCGCCCTCGCCCTCACCTCCGCTACACCGCGCCGCGCACGCCTGTGGAGGAGCCGTCTGTGGAGGAGCCGCCGCCGTCGTCTATGGAGGAGCCACCGCCGTCGGTGAGCGCCCACCACCGCGGAGGAGGAGCAGGTCGCCGTCTTCCCCGACCTTGCCTTCAACCCCAACGTCGCCGTCTTCCCCTCTTCCCTGCCTCGGTGAGCGCCCGCCTTCCCCTCTTCCCCTCTTCCCCCACTACAAGAAAAATAGCCTGTAGAGACATTATTTTTGGTAGCTAGAGACATTATCATTGTCTCTACAATGGAATAGAGGCACTTCGTCAGGTGTCACATAAGTGCCACTACATGCAGTGTCCCTAGGACTAAAAGACACTTCCATAATGTCTATAGATATTATAAGACATTTCATAGAGGCACTTTGTATTGTCTCTGCATTCTATAAGACATTAGTAAAGATATTTATTCTGTCACTATTTATATGGAAAAATAATTTATAAAAACGTTGGTAGCAATCCTTGAACTCAAGACCTTCATGTAAAGGTCATACTAACCCAACCACTTAGCCTCACACAACATCTTGTTAATACACATTAGAAAACTCTTATGGGACTATGTTACATGCCTAAAAATGCCTCTACAGAATGTAAATAGTGTCTCAAACCATGTCTCTAACTATGATGTAAGGCCACTTTATGAAGTGTCTTTAAAAATGCCTCTACATGATTTCTAGCAACACTTATTTAGTGTCTCATAAAATGCCTTTTAACACTCATTTGATACTTACGAGATAAATGTCTCAACTAGTGTCTCTAGATTTAAGACACTCAACCTTGTGTCTATAATAAGTGTCCCTACTTCAAGGAAAGTGTCTCTACATGATTATTTAACAATTTTATAAAGGCAAATCATAAGTGCCTCTAGAGAAGTGCCGCTACAAGCAGTTTTTGTTGTAGTGCCCGCCTCTGTTTCTGGTTTGGGCGCCCTCGCTGTTACGGTCACGAGCCACTTTTCCTTTTGTGTTTGCGATTTGGCAAGATCTTAGGGCAGACATGGGCTCGATTAGATTATCTTAGCTGACAGACATACCTCTCTTGATACGACCCAAGAATTTTCCTTGGATTTGATGAACTCGGTAGAATACACTATTCGTAAAATGTGTATGGGAAAGATTCCGATGGATCTGACAAAGGGCGTTTCTCTTGGGATTCGCTGGAGAATGTTGTAGGCACTCGGCTCTATCATGTAGTAGTAGGAGCATAGGAACGAGCGAGCAGTAGCCAGTTTGTCTACTATTCAAATTACAACAGATATACTAAGGCTCACTTTCCTAGCATGTTAAGCTCAAAGCCCTAGCATATGATAGTTTAAAACTAGGACGCACTTAGATATGTTCTTGCTAGGAGATCAGAGTTGGATTATCTTACAGTATGGTCAATGCATTGATGCACGTTCAGAACAGTCCTCCTAGATTGAATTTCCTAGTTGTTAACTTTACCATTGATTTAATCATTCTGTTCCTCATGATGCCCTACTGTCAATTCTTCCTCTCTTGACATGATTACCAGGCTACCAATCTAACCGTGATCGTGCATCTTTTTGTTCTGCTGCATTGGTATATCTTTCTTTCTGCTGCATCAGTAGGACGCCTGTCCTTAGATGCAATACCCATTGCTTCCTTCACATAAGCATGTCTAAACAAATGGGTGTTCTTTCTTGCCATGTTTTATCTGAATGCTATAAATCTTCTTTTACAATGGGTGTTCTTTCTCACTTGGTAACAAGGTTCGCTTGCTCATCTAGATTCTAGAGTTCACAAGTCCATAAGCACCGCATAGGTTAGTACCAAAGTATGAAATATATATAGGAAAGCAAAATGACCATCTGCCATCCTGCTGTTCAGCGAATTAAGTTTCAGTTGTTGTCTTCAATGCCGAGCTACCTAAAATCGACCAAAAGACAGTAATAAGCATAATGTGTTTCATCTGGGGTACTCAACTAGTGGGCATTCAGTGGTTATGTAGGTCACTGTGTTTTGTTATTTCGACACTGATTCAAACTTTGGCTTCAACCTTTATTGAACAAATTAAATACAATTTTAGTAATTCCTTTAGCATCCTCATGATATTAAAAGATCTAATTACCCACTGACATATTAATTGGTAAACATAGTGAGATTTTAGTTCCAAAAATTCTCCAATATGCCAGGTGGATAGTATTGGTATTGTACTGGTCAGAAGAGGAAGACATGCATATTTGCAAGCAATAACAATATTTAATAGCATGTGTATATCTTCCCTTTTAAGAAATTAGTCCTATACCTTTTTATTGATACAAGATATACTTGCTGGAGCTATGCTCTTTCATATGTTCTCTCATTTTATATGTAAAGTATATAATATACACATGTTCTCTCATTTTATATGTAAATTTTCAAGATAAACTTGCTCAAGCTATGCTCTTTCATTTAGATAATGGAGCTATGCTCAAGATATACTTAATTTGTTGATGTGCTGGGACTGCTAGGTTCTTACTGTGAGCATTCATGTTAATATGTGACTGTTAGGTTCATGTTAATATAATACTGTCATTCATGTTAATATGTGACTGCTAGGTTCTTACTATTCCCAGATGCTCTTGTAGAATACAAGCTCTCTAATTGATTTTCTTATATATAACACTTTCATTCATGTTAATATGTGACTGCTAGGTTCTTACTGTGAGCATGTTCTTATACTGTGAGCATGTTCTTATACTGTGAGCAACAATACTGTGAGCATGCTCTTATACTATGAGCAACAATGGTGGAAAGGCACACATTTTTACTGTGAGGTTCTTTTACTCAGTTTTTGCACAGAATTTTATGCTTCTGTGGACAGCAATGGTGGAAAGGCACATGTTGTGTCTTATGTGTATGTTGTCGACAAATCTGTGTTGGAAAGGCACATTTCATGCTTTTTGTGTGTGAATTGTTTACAGGTTTTGGAAAATGAGTGCCTATTACTCCCAAAATGTTGATTGATTTATGTTTCGGTGAGAAATAGGCACTCCTAGGTAGCCATTTATAGGGGAGGTGCTATCGAATTTTCCGATCGATTTTTTGTTGTACTAAGCATTTTTCTCTATAAACATAAGCTCGAGTATAAGAAGCTTCGACGCTAGCTCAACTGCTTCCTTGCTTTGTCATCACCATGTAATTTAGCTGCTCTTTATAGGTATTTTATATGATAACAGAATTTATTTCTCTCTGCTTTTAGGTACGCCTCCGCCGCCATGGTGCGCCGCAAGATCACCACCTATGCCATGATGAGCCGACGCCTACCACCACCCCCTCCGACGCCGCCTCCAACGCCGCCACCTCCAGCGTCCGACGATGAGGAAGAAGTCCCCGAGGTGGACTATCCGGAGGATGAAAAAGAGAACGACCGCCTGGAGGCGGAAGCCCAGGCGGAGATCGATGACATGGAGTGGGCCATCTTGGACCCCGAGGATGAAGAACAGGCGGCCATCCACGCCTCGTGGCGTTCTCTGCGGATGGATAACAAGGAGGCGGTGCTCGACGACGAGCTCGACGACCGACTTCTTAAGTCAGGGCTCAAGAAGTCGCGCGACCGCCACACGACGGAGGAGGGAGAGCGCGGCTTCATGGAGTTGGAGCGGCGGCGCCTCTTGGCGCTGCTCGCGGAGGACTCCGGTCGCCTCCACAAGATTATGGAGGATGACTTCCTCCCTGCCCCCGCCGTCGCACGAGATGCTCGATCGGGCCTAGCGGCGACGAAGAAGGGGGCCAACGACGACGAGGCGGGCCCCTCCAGGCGCTAGAACTTTTTTTTCGTATTATGAATTTCTTATTGCTGGAATGTTGCAAAATATGCAAAAAAAAAATTAATTTGTTTTGTAGAATTTTAATCAATATTTCTTTAATTGAAATGGCAAAATAGTTAATTGTTTGAATAGTTAGAATAATTGATTTTTAAAATAGAAAATAGTTTTGAATTAGTTATTCAATTTCAAACACTTTTCATATTCATAGTTTTATCAAATTCTATAAAAATAGAAAATAGTTTTGAATAGTCCCGATTCATATTTTTCAGATTTTTTGTTGTCATTCCTTTCGTTGCATAACATATATACTACATGTCTATAGAGAGATGGCGAAGTGGTACGTGGTGTACAGTGGTCGGGTTCCAGGAGTCTACGAGGAGTGGGAGGACTGCCATGCACAGGTGACCAACTTCAGCGGCAACTGCTACAAAGGGTACAAGACAAGAGAGCTCGCGGTCTCCAAGTGGAGGAGACACGTGTGGAAGAAGAATCGGATGAAGTTCTTGATCATGGTCTCGATCTTGCTCATCGTCGTCGCCGGTGTGATCTATTCGTTCATATAGTAGTCTAGGTGATATGTAACTCCATATATAATATGTAATGATCAAAGTTGTACTTAACTTGTGTAATGATTCGACACTTGACTTCATATTTCGACACTTGACTTTATATTGATGTCTTCCGACACTTGACTTCATATTGATGTATTTTGGTGAATTCCAGTGTTACTGATGTGTATATCTTTGCATTTCTGTTGTATACTGTATATTTTTGTGCTGTATACTGTGTATTTCGGCTATATTCTCGAAAAATATAAATAGAAAACATACTAATGGAGCACCATTTTAATTGCCAGTGGCGCACCCTATCCGTGGCGCACCTAGATTGGGTGCATGATGCTCCAAGTGAATGTGGCTTCAGACTGTCCTTGTGCGTGATGAATAACCAGCCCGTTGGGAACCCCAAGAGGAAGGTATGATGAGTGCAGCAGCAAGTTTTCCCTCAGTTTAAGAAACCAAGGTTTATCGAACAGGAGAGGAGAGACAATGACGACTGAAGGTGTTGTGGAACCTGCACACACATAAACAAATACTTTGTTCTCAACTTGCGATGAGGTTGTCAATCTCACCGGTTTGCTTGAAACAAAGGTTATGAGTGTATCGAGTGGAAAACAATATAGTATGCGAGTAAAGTAAACAGTACGAGTAAAGTAAACAGGTGATAGCAATATGATGGAAATAGGACCGGGGTCCACAGTTCACTAGTGGTGTCTCTCCATAGATAAAATAACACATGCTGGGTAAACAAATTACAGTTGGGCAATTGATAGAATAGAGATAACGTGATATGTCAAGAAGATCACTATGAGATTTACTCTGGGCATTACAATAAAATACATAGACCGCCATCCAACTGCATCTATGACTAATAATCCACTTGTGGTGAATCAATTCGAGAACTCCACAAGTATTAAGTTGCGAACAACAGATAATTGCATTAAGCAAAGTGTGTAATGTAAATAAAGCATATGCCCTTGAGCATATGAATGTTGTTTTCTCCCTAGTAGCAACAGCACATCTACCACCTTAGAGGTTTCTGTCACCCCCCCAGGTGAAATAGAGGCATGAAACCACTATCGAGCATAAATACCCCCTCTTGGAGTCACTAGCAACTACTCGGCCAAGATAGCTACTAACAACGGAGAGCATGCAAGATCATAAACAACATAGAGAAAACAAAAGATAATATCCAGTACAGCAACTTAATCATAAACACCAATATTCATCGGATCCCAACAAACCAAACATGTAGAATTACATAACGGTGATCTCAATCATGTATGGCAGCTCATGAGATCTAAACATGAAGCACATAGTGGAGAAGACAACCATCTAGCTACTGCTATGGACCCATAGTCCAAGGTAGACTACTCACTCATCGCTCCGGAGGCAAGCATGGCGATGAAGAAGACCTCCGGTGGCGATTCCCCTCTCCGGCAGGGTGCCGGGAAGAGCTTCTGGACCCTCCCGATCTTCGGGTCGACGGCGGCGGCGGATCGCGATGTGTTCTGGAAAACTGATCGGGGCCCTTAGGTTTTTCTCGTCGGGGGGTGATACGTCTCCAACGTATCCATAATTTTTGATGCTCCATGCTTGTTTTTACACCATTTACCCGATGTTTCGTTACACTTCGTGGCACTTTTATGCATTTTCCGGAACTAACCTATTAACGAAGTGCCACAGTGCCAGTTCCCTGTTTTCTGCTGTTTTTGTGTTTCAGAAGTGATACACAGGAAATATTCTCGGAATTGGACGAAACAAGTTCCAGAAGTCTTATTTTTCCCGGGAGCATCCAGACATCCGAAGAGAGGAAGGAGAGGGGCCACAGGCCACCCTCACATAGGGCTGGCGCGGCCCAGGCCCTGGCCACGCCACCCCTGTGTGAGGAGGCCCTGGCAGCCCTCTGACATCGCCCCTTTGCCTATAAGAAGCCTCGGGACGGAAAACCCTAGGGGAGTCGGCAAATTTCCAGAAAGACTTCCGCAGTTCCGCCGCCGCCGTCGACGAATTTCGGGGGACAGAAGTCTCTGTTCCGGCACCCTGCCGGGACGGGGAAGTGCCCCCGGAGCCATCTCCATCGGTCTCCATCGCCGTCTCCGCCGTCTCCATCAACCTTGTTGTCTCCTATGATGAGGAGGGAGTAGTTCATCTCCGGGGCTGAGGGCTCTACCGGTAGCTATGTGGTTCACCTCTCTCTCCCATGATGTGATCTTTATGTGATCGTGAGCTTTGTATCATGTTGAACAAATAGATGTTATTATTCAGATATTATGCTACTCCTATGCTTAATTATTATAGTGTACTCTAGTGATGTTATTAAAGTAATCTATTCCTCCTGCCATGGTGTAACGGTGACAGTGCGTGCATCGTGGTGGTACTTGGTTTAGGCTATGATCGTGATCTCTTGTGGATTATGAGAGTAATTATTACTATGATAGTATTGAGTGATCTATTCCTCCTTTCATGGTGTAATGTTGACAGTGTGTGCACCGTGTTAGTACTTGGTCTAAGTTGCAATGATTTCTATCTTGAATTGTGATCTGATTTGGATGTCTCTATGAGTGGTGTTTGTCAAGTACTTGATGAACTTTAAGGGGTGCTTCTGTAGCCACTACACAATGATTTGTGTTATTCAATAGGAGAGTAATTCAGAGTACCATCGTGGAGAGAAGTTGTTTATTTGTTCATTCATGTTATATTGTTGGGAGTGTGTCCACTAGTGAAAGTATGATCCCTAGGCCTTGTTTCCAAGCTTTGCACACCGTTTACTTACTGTTTTGTTACTTGTTTGCTCGCAGCGATATTTATTTCACATCACGTTTGCTACTTATAATCATCACTACTACTTGTATTTCACTATCTCTTCGCCGAACTAGTGCACCTATACATCTGACAAGTGTATTGGGTGTGTTGGGGACACAAGAGACTTTCTGTATCGTAATTGCAGGGTTGCTTGAGAGGGATAGCTTTGACCTCTAACCTCCCTGAGTTCGATAAACCTTGGGTGATCCACTCAAGGGAAACTTGCTACTGTTCTACAAACCTCTGCACTTGGAGGCCCAACAAGTGTCTACAAGAATAGAAGTGCGTAGACATCAAGCTCTTTTCTGGCGCCGTTGCCGGGGAGGTAAGGTAAAAGGTACTTGCATCCTCCTGTGTGAGTGCTCGGAGTTATTTCCTTTAGATTCTGCAATTACATCTTTTTGTTTCTTGTTTTTATTTTCACTAGTTAGGCTTAATGGAAAACAACAAAAAAATTAGAGAGCTTTATAGCATTTATCTTAAGTTAGGACATGAAGTGTTTGAAGAGAAAATTAAAAAACCTATGGAACTTTATTTGCATGCTAATGGCAATGTTATTAGTATGAACTCTTTGAACACCATTATTGCTAATGCTATGGAAAAGTCTAAGCTTGGGGAAGCTACTTTTGATGAAAATGATCTTTTTAGTCCCCTAGCTTTGGAGGAGAAAATTTACTTTGATGATACTTTACCTCCAATTTATGATGATTACAATGATGATTATGTTATTTTCAGTCCACCTACTATTGAGGATAAAATTAGTTATGATTACAATATGCCTCCTATTTATGATGATTATGGTGATGAGAATAATTATTCTGTTGAATTTGCTCCTACTACTATTGTTCCTGTGGTGAATATTAATTCTTTTATGCATGTGGCTCATGATAGGGATGTTTTATGTGATAGTTATATTGTTAGTTCTATTCATGATGCTACTGAAAGTTATTATGAGAGAGGGAAACATGGTTTGATGGATCTCAACAATATTAAGTTTCCCCTCTTTATGTTGCAAATCTTGAAGTGGCACTTGTTTTATCTATCCATGCTTGCTACTATGTGTCGCGTTGATTTATTTTCTTACAAGATTCCTATGCATAGGAAGTGGTTCAGATATAAATGTCTTTCATATTTGCTTTTTGATTCTCTCTATTGCTTTAAGTTACTATATGGCGCCTTTGCTTCAAGCTCTTATATGGCGCCCATATGAGCATCTTTGCAAATTACTGCGCCTAGCTCAAAGGCGTTAAAGAAAAGCACTCTTGGGAGATAACCCATTGTTTTATTTTCAGTACTTTTTCTTTTATTTGAGTCTTGGAAGTCATTACTACTATAATGACCGCTCCTTATCTTGTTTATTTCGTTTTTGTGCCAAGAGAAGCCTCTAATTTGAGTGAGGTAAAGATTTGGGGATGTTGCTGTCCTGAAACTGTTTTCGGTGCTGCACCGTAAAAATTCGTGAAAATTCTCTGTTTATCTTTTGGACCTGCGATTTCTTGTGCATATGCCCCAGGTTATATCCAAACTTTTGTTAGTTGAAGACTTTTTGATTTGAGCAACAGAAAATTCCTTAAAAATTCGACCTTTGTCAGCTGTTCAGTTTTGACAGATTTCTGTCAATATTTGTGTTTGCCACTTTATCGCTTTCTTTTGAGTTCTTTTGATCACAGAACTTTTGGGGAGGTTGCTACAGTAGTATATACTATATATGTGGTGGTTTTAGGTTGAAACCTGAAGCAAAAAGGGTTGATTCAATGTTATGCTTACACTAATGTTGCTAATAGAATTGTGTTTAGTTTTGTATGAAGGAAGTTTTCAAGTGTAGGGATTGGAGAATGATGAGATGAGTTGAAGAATGGACAAAAGCTCAAGCTTGGGGATGCCCATGCATCACCCCAAGAAATATCTAAGAAGTACAAGCGTCAAAGCTTGGGGATGCCCCCAAGGCACCCCTTCTTCATCGGCAAAAATCAGGTCACCTTTCAAGACACTATATTTTTATTGCTTCATGCACTATGTGTTTTTCTTGGAGCGTCAGTTGTTTTAGTTTTCTTAGTTGGTTTAGTTTGTTTGTTTGCTGCAATAAATGGTTAGATCACATCATGTTTATTTTGGAGGAGATGAACTCGTTTTCATTTGCCAAAAACACTCAGTTTTTCACTCTTATCGTTCACCGAGTGTTCTTCTTTTTCTGCTACTGCTTTTGGTTTTCGTTTTCGCCTTGATTTGCATTCAGATCTTCTTATATTTATTTATCAAGGTGTATTTTTGCCTCTGGACCATGTTGGTTTTCCTCAAAAGAGTTGGATTTAAAAAGGTTTTAATGGTGTTGGAAAAGAGAAAAAGCTTTATGCAAAAAAGTGGTACAAGAAGGAGCTTGTGTAGACTGCGGCTTAGGCTTTTGCATGTCGTGCTTGATGTTATTTTGATAGTATGCTTAGTGGTTTTGCTGTAGCATGACTTGTCTCAAATAACTGAGATTGCTTAATGAGCCTTTGAAAAAATCATGCGTTGTTTTTATTGTATGGATGCATTATTTTGGTTTTCTCCTTTGATGCTTTATTTGGGTTGACTTGGCGCATGCTCACACATGTTAGACTCATACAAAGTCGCCAATAGCCTCTATGATCATTTAGTTTTTGACTTTTGATGCCATCTTATGCTTCTTTTAATGTTGCTTTGTCGCTTTGCATGATTATGGCCATTATTGCTCTCTTAGTTGGTCGCTCCCAGTCTTTTGCTAGCCCTCGCCTTGTACTGAGTATGAGCTCTACTCGTGCATCCAACTCCCAAAAACCAAGTTTGCCATTGTGTCCACTATAAATTCCTATGCATGGTATTTGTAAGCCATTCCAAGTAAATTTTCATGTGCTACCTTTCAAAAACCTTCAAAACACTTCTCGTTTTGTGACACTGTTTTCAGCTCATGGGGACGTAGTGGTCGGATTTGCTATCTTCCATATTGCTTATTCCAAAAAGAAAAAAAAAGAAAAAAAAAAGAAAAAAGGCACTCCTCCATGGAATGTGAATGTTGGTGGGCACCCGATGGAATCGGTTAGCCATGTTTTGTGAAAGGAAAAAGGTGGGGAGGAGTGCCAAGCTTTATAAAAGAGCACAATAGTGCCAATCTCTCTCTCTCAAAAACTTGCTTCGTTTTTGTATGGAAGATAGTAAGAACCCCATTGCCAGTCGTTGACAAAAGCAACCACCTCTCAAAACTCAAGTTTTATCTCTCTGTTTTACAAATGAAAAGCTCTAGCACATGTTTAATCACTGCTTCCCTCTGCGAAGGGCCTTTCTTTTACTTTATGTTGAGTCACCACCTTCTGCCTTTATGCACCATTAAGAGAGCATAGTTGTCATTCTGAGTATAATGTGCACTGTCCCAAAGTTTTCATTGATTGATTCATAATGTTGGTTTCACTTGTTCTTAAATTATTTGTATCTTGTCGCCCTCTTAAACTTGAAGGTGTCCTATGCATTTATGTTTTGCACTCTTTGAAGGACAAGCTGAAAACTATTTGTATGTTTTTCCTTATGATTTGAACACACGTTTGACTTTCATTGTTTCATTTTCATGATCTTTTGTTTGTGTTCATTTTCATGTTTACAACATGGTTGCTAAGTTCTTATTGTCAAGATTATATCTTTCATGCCCATGTTTTAAGTTCTTATGATCCCAGCTCACAAATGCTTACATATATGATCAATATTGTGTAGGTGCATGTCACCTCAAAAATTATTCTTTTGTTATAACTTACCTACTCGAGGACGAGCAGGAGTTAAGCTTGGGGATGCTGATACGTCTCCAACGTATCCATAATTTTTGATGCTCCATGCTTGTTTTTACACCATTTACCCGATGTTTCGTTACACTTCGTGGCACTTTTATGCATTTTCCGGAACTAACCTATTAACGAAGTGCCACAGTGCCAGTTCCCTGTTTTCTGCTATTTTTGTGTTTCAGAAGTGATACATAGGAAATATTCTCGGAATTGGACGAAACAAGTTCCAGAAGTCTTATTTTTCCCGGGAGCATCCAGACATCCGAAGAGAGGAAGGAAAGGGGCCACAGGCCACCCTCACATAGGGCTGGCGCGGCCCAGGCCCTGGCCGCGCCACCCCTGTGTGAGGAGGCCCTGGCAGCCCTCTGACATCGCCCCTTCGCCTATAAGAAGCCTCGGGATGGAAAACCCTAGGGGAGTCGGCAAATTTCCAGAAAGAGTTCCGCAGTTCCGCCGCCGCCGTCGACGAATTTCGGGGGACAGAAGTCTCTGTTCCGGCACCCTGCTGGGACGGGGAAGTGCCCCCGGAGCCATCTCCATCGGTCTCCATCGCCGTCTCCGCCGTCTCCATCAACCTTGTTGTCTCCTATGATGAGGAGGGAGTAGTTCATCCCCGGGGCTGAGGGCTCTACCGGTAGCTATGTGGTTCACCTCTCTCTCCCATGATGTGATCTTTATGTGATCGTGAGCTTTGTATCATGTTGAACAAGTAGATGTTATTATTCAGATATTATGCTACTCCTATGCTTAATTATTATAGTGTACTCTAGTGATGTTATTAAAGTAATCTATTCCTCCTGCCATGGTGTAACGGTGACAGTGCGTGCATCGTGGTGGTACTTGGTTTAGGCTATGATCGTGATCTCTTGTGGATTATGAGAGTAATTATTACTATGATAGTATTGAGTGATCTATTCCTCCTTTCATGGTGTAATGTTGACAGTGTGTGCACCGTGTTAGTACTTGGTCTAAGTTGCAATGATTTCTATCTTGAATTGTGATCTGATTTGGATGTCTCTATGAGTGGTGTTTGTCAAGTACTTGATGAACTTGAAGGGGTGCTTCTGTAGCCACTACACAATGATTAGTGTTATTCAATAGGAGAGTAATTCAGAGTACCATCGTGGAGAGAAGTTGTTTATCTGTTCATTCATGTTATATTGTTGGGAGTGTGTCCACTAGTGAAAGTATGATCCCTAGGCCTTGTTTCCAAGCTTTGCACACCGTTTACTTACTGTTTTGTTACTTGTTTGCTCGCAGCGATATTTATTTCACATCACGTTTGCTACTTATAATCATCACTACTACTTGTATTTCACTATCTCTTCGCCGAACTAGTGCACCTATACATCTGACAAGTGTATTGGGTGTGTTGGGGACACAAGAGACTTTCTGTATCGTAATTGCAGGGTTGCTTGAGAGGGATAGCTTTGACCTCTAACCTCCCTGAGTTCGATAAACCTTGGGTGATCCACTTAAGGGAAACTTGCTGCTGTTCTACAAACCTCTGCACTTGGAGGCCCAACAAGTGTCTACAAGAATAGAAGTGCGTAGACATCAGGGGGTCTTTATAGGCGAAGGGGCGTCGTCAGAGGAGGGGCCAGGCGCCCTCACACGGGGGTGGCGCGGGCCAGGGGCTGGCCGCACCGCCCCTGTGTGTGGGCCCCTAGTGCCTCTCCTCCTACTCCTCTTCGGATCTCTGGAAGCTTCCGGGTAAAATAAGACTTCAGGAACTTGTTTCGTCCAATTCCGAGAATATTTCCTGTGTATCACTCTGAAACACAAAAACAGCAGAAAACAGGAAACAGGCACTGTGGCACTTCGTTAATAGGTTAGTTCCGGAAAATGCATAAAAATGCCACTAAGTGTAACGAAACAATAGGCAAATGGTGTAAAAACAAGCATGGAGCATCAAAAATTATAGATACGTTTGAGACGTATCAAGCATCCCCAAGCTTAACTCATGCTCGTCCTCGAGTAGGTAAGTGATAACAAAAGAATAATTTTTGAGGTGATATGCACCTACACAATCTTGATCATATATGTAAGCATTGGTGAGCTGGGATCATTAGAACTTAAAACATGGGCATGAAGATATAATCATGACAATAAGAACTTAGCAACCATGTTGTAAACATGCAAATGAACACAAACAAAAGATCATGAAAATGAAACAATGAAAATCAAAGGTGTGTTCAAATCATAAGGAAAAACATACAAAAGGTTTTCAGCTTGTCCTTCAAAGAGACCAAAACATAAATGCATAGGACACCTTCAAGTTTAAGAGGGCGACTAGATACAAGTAATTTAAGAACAAGTGAAACCAACAATATGAATCAATCAATGAACTTGGGGACAATGCATATCACACTAAGAATGACAACTATGCTCTCTTAATGGTGCATAAAGAAAGAAGGTGGTGACTCAACATAAAAGTAAAAGAAAGGCCCTTCGCAGAGGGAAGCAGTGATTAAACATGTGCTAGAGCTTTTCATTTGTAAAACAGAGAGATAAAACTTGATTTTGAGAGGTGGTTGTCTTTGTCAACGACTGGCAATGGGGTTCTTACTATCTTCCATACAAAAATGAAGCAAGTTTTTGAGAGAGAGATTGGCACTTTTGTGCTCTTTTTATAAAACTTGGCACTCCTCCCCACCTTTTTTTCCTTTCACAAACCATGGCTAACCGATTCCATCGGGTGCCCACCAACATTCACTTTCCATGGAGGAGTGCCTTTTTTCTTTCTTTTTTTTCTCTTTTTTTTTTCTTTTTGGAATAAGCAATATGGAAGATAGCAAATCCGACCACTACGTCCCCATGAACTGAAAACAGTGTCACAAAACGAGAAGTGTTTTGAAGATTTTTGAAAGGTAGCACATGAAAATTTTACTTTGGAATGGCTTACAAATACCATGCATAGGAATTTATAGTGGACACAATGGCAAACTTTGGCTTTTAGGAGTTGGATGCACGAGTAGAGCTCATACTCAGTACAAGGCGAGGGCTAGCAAAAGACTGGGAGCGACCAACTAAGAGAGCAATAATGGCCATAATCATGCAAAGCGACAAAGCGACATTAAAAGAAGCATAAGATGGCATCAAAAGTCAAAAACTAAATGATCATGAAGGCTATTGGCGACTTTGTAAGAGTCAAACATGTGTGAGCATGCGCCAAGTCAACCCAAATAAAGCATCAAGGAGAAAACCAAAATAATGCTTCCATACAAAAAAACAACGCATGATTTTTTCAAAGGCTCATTAAGCAATCTCAATTGTTTGAGACAAGTCATGCTACAGCAAAACCACTAAGCATACTATCAAAAAGACATCAAGCATGACATGAAAAAGCCTAAGCCACAGTCTACACAAGCTCCTTCTTGTACCACTATTTTGCATAAAGCTTTTTCTCTTTTCCAACACCATTTGAAATTTTTAAAGACACCTCTTTTGATGAAAACCAATGAAGATCAGAGGCAAAAATACACCTTGATGAAAAGATATGGCAAGATCTGAACGCATATCAAGGCGAAAACGAAAACCAAATGCAGTAGCAGAAAAAGAAGAACGCATCGATGAACGGTAAGAGTGAAAAACTGAGCGTTCTTGGCAAATGAAAACAAGCAACTTCTCCAAAAGAAAATTTGTTGGGGTCCAACCATTTATTGCAGCAAACAAACAAACTAAACAAACTAATAAAACTAAAACAACTGACGCTCCAAGAAAAACACATAGTGCATGAAGCAATAAAAATATAGTGTTTTGAAAGGTGACCTGATTTTTGCCGATGAAGAAGGGGTGCCTCGGGGGCATCCCCAAGCTTTGGCGCTTGTACTTCTTGGATATTTCTTGGGGTGATGCATGGGCATCCCCAAGCTTGAGCTTTTGTCCATTCTTCAACTCATCTCATCATTCTCCAATCCCTACACTTGAAAACTTCCTTCATACAAAACTAAACACAAATCTATTAGCAACATTAGTGCAAGCATAACATATAATCAATCCTCTATTTGCTTCAGGTTTCAACTCAAAACCACCACATATATAGCACATACTACTGTAGCAACCTCCCCAAAAGTTCCATGATCAAAAGAACTCAAAAGAAAGCGATAAAGTGGCAAACACAAATATTGGCAGAAATCTGTCAAAACTGAACAGCTGACAAAGGTCGAATTTTTGAGGGATTTTCTGTTGCTCAAATCAAAAAGAGTTCAACTAAGAAAATTTTGGATATAACCTGGGGCATATGCACAAGAAATCGCAGGTCCAAAAGATAAACAGAGAATTTTCACGAATCTTTACGGTGCAGCACCGAAAACAGTTTCAGGACAGCAACATCCCCAAACCTTACCTCACTCAAATTAGAGGCTTCTCTTGGCACAAAAACGAAATAAACAAGATAAGGAGCGGTCATTACAGTAGTAATGACTTCCAAGACTCAAATAAAAGAAAAAGTACTGAAAAGAAAACATTGGGTTATCTCCCAAGAGTGCTTTTCTTTAACGCCTTTGAGCTAGGCGCAGAAAATTGCGAATCAAGTAATATCAAATGATGAAGTATCAAGATCAACTGCAGAGAACTTTTCAACAATGAAGGAAAATATGTTCAATTGAGTTTTTGAAAATCCTTTATGGTCACGCTTTGGCACACTACTTTCATCAAAAAGATTTTCAGGATAAATCCAGGCAAAATTGTTTTCGAAAGCATCATTCAATCCCAAAAGCTTGCAAGGTATAGGTATTTCGGTTCCCTCATCATTAGTATCAATAACCTTTATAGGTGAACCGAGTTTATTGAAACGTTTAAGCACTTTCCTAGCTTCAATAACGACATCCTTAAATTCTAGGCGCAAAGTTTCTAAGATAAAAGCCTTCTTTTCGGGATCCTCAATTTCATGAAGCTTAAGGAACATATATTGCATAAAAGGATTAAGACTAGCAAACCTAGTTTCCAACATGTTAATTAATATAACAGAAGCAACTTCAATACTAGGAGCAAGCTCAACCCAAGACTTTTCCTCATCTTCCTCATGCATAATAATGTGATTAAAGAACTCCTCAATGTTACTTTTGCCAATAATCGAACCACTACCTACTGAGAGGTCCTCCAGAACGTACTTAGGGATCAACATGATAAACTAAAGTAAAGAAATAACAACTACCAAGGATTCTAATTTTTTTGGGTTTTTGATATAAAAAGCAATGCAGGTAAAATAAAATAAAGTAAAGCAAAACAAATAACAAAGTAAAGAATGTGTGTGCGAAGAACTCCCCTCGCAGAAGTCTTCTCTCCTCCCCGGCAACGGCGCCAGAAAAATAGCTGATGCTCCAAGTGAATGTGGCTTCAGACTGTCCTTGTGCGTGGTGAATAACCAGCCCGTTGGGAACCCCAAGAGGAAGGTATGATGAGTGCAGCAGCAAGTTTTCCCTCAGTTTAAGAAACCAAGGTTTATCGAACAGGAGAGGAGAGACAATGACGACTGAAGGTGTTGTGGAACCTGCACACACACAAACAAATACTTTGTTCCCAACTTGCGATGAGGTTGTCAATCTCACCGGTTTGCTTGAAACAAAGGTTATGAGTGTATCGAGTGGAAAACAATATAGTATGCGAGTAAAGTAAACAGTACGAGTAAAGTAAACAGGTGATAGCAATATGATGGAAATAGGACCGGGGTCCATAGTTCACTAGTGGTGTCTCTCCATAGATAAAATAACACATGCTGGGTAAACAAATTACAGTTGGGCAATTGATAGAATAGAGATAACGTGATATGTCAAGAAGATCACTATGAGATTTACTCTGGGCATTACAACAAAATACATAGACCGCCATCCAACTGCATCTATGACTAATAATCCACTTGTGGTGAATCAATCCGAGAACTCCACAAGTATTAAGTTGCGAACAACAGATAATTGCATTAAGCAAAGTGTGTAATGTAAACAAAGCATATGCCCTTGAGCATATGAATGTTGTTTTCTCCCTAGTAGCAACATCACATCTACCACCTTAGAGGTTTCTGTCACTCCCCCAGGTGAAATAGAGGCATGAACCCACTATCGAGCATAAATACCCCCCTCTTGGAGTCACTAGCAACTACTCGGCCAAGATAGCTACTAACAACGGAGAGCATGCAAGATCATAAACAACATAGAGATAACAAAAGATAATATTTAGTACAGCAACTTAATCATAAACACCAATATTTATCGGATCCCAACAAACCAAACATGTAGAATTACATAACGGTGATCTCAATCATGTATGGCAGCTCATGAGATCTAAATATGAAGCACATAGTGGAGAAGACAACCATCTAGCTACTGCTATGGACCCATAGTCCAAGGTAGACTACTCACTCATCGCTCCGGAGGCAAGCATGGCGATGAAGAAGACCTCCGGTGGCGATTCTCCTCTCCGGCAGGGTGCCGGGAAGAGCTTCTGGACCCTCCCGATCTTCGGGTCGACGGCGGCGGCGGATCGCGATGTGTTCTGGAAAACTGATCGGGGCCCTTAGGTTTTTCTCGTCGGGGGGTCTTTATAGGCGAAGGGGCGTCGTCAGAGGAGGGGACAGGCGCCCTCACACGGGGGTGGCGCGGGCCAGGGGCTGGCCACGCCGCCCCTGTGTGTGGGCCCCTGGTGCCTCTCCTCCTACTCCTCTTCGGATCTCTGGAAGCTTCCGGGTAAAATAAGACTTCAGGAACTTGTTTCGTCCAATTCCGAGAATATTTCCTGTGTATCACTCTGAAACACAAAAACAGCAGAAAACATGAAACTGGCACTGTGGCACTTCGTTAATAGGTTAGTTTCGGAAAATGCATAAAAATGCCACTAAGTGTAACGAAACAATAGGCAAATGGTGTAAAAACAAGCATGGAGCATCAAAAATTATAGATACGTTTGAGACGTATCAGTGCACCGCAGGTATTATGCGTGGCGCACCCCACTTAGGTGCACCACGGATAGGACACTTAACCGTGGCGCACGTGGGCGTGCGCCACTGGTAATAAATATCAGTGGCTTGATATGCGTGGCGCACCACTGGTGCGCCACTGAAGCCCAAATTGGTGCGCCACAGATAAGGGTTTCCCTAGTAGTGCATAGTGTAAACTTCTCGCTCGGACTAAAAAAAACAAAAGATGCAATCCAAGCAGAATTAGCCTCGCTCCTCCAATTGAATTCCCTACGGGAATCAATATATTTTCTTCTAGAGAACAACATGGTGGTGAGAAAGCAAGGCTTGTAGCATAAGGTCGGGTTTCCGCAGAGATCTGAGACCTACTCTCCAAATAGGATTGGAATCCTCAAATTTTTCCGATTATACCATTGGCAGTGCAAAATCATCTATCTATGCAGTTGATAGATGTAGTGACTACATTTCATGTGGATCACTAGATTTGGACATGTATGGTTTCCGATGGAATCTCTATCCGGATTGAAATGTAAATGCAACATGTATTTGTGTAAAAATCAATGAGTCATTACATGGCTTATTGTTGTTGGTATATTCTGGTACAACCGGCATAGTGAGTTCCTTATCTACAAGGATTACTCCTACAATAATGATTAACCATGCGTGTTTGTCATACACAAGGATTACCCCTGCAATGACAAAGAACGTGATCATCTAAAAGACGGAATTTGAGATGAAGGATTTGGTTAAACCCAAGAAGTGCTTGATACTACAATTCGGGCTACTTCACTCAAGTATTATGGTACACCAAGCTGCCTATATTATAAATATTGGAGAAAGCTAAAATGGAAAAGTCACATCCATCTCCCATGCCGGTTGTTTAATCTCTAGACATAGAGAAAGATTCACTCAAACCGCGGAATGATGTAGAAGGGATGTTGGGACTGAAGTGCCATATCCTAGTGCCATTGGACCCATCAAAACAACTAGTTGGGAATCAAGAATATCTTCCAATATCTCCAAGGCATCGCACATTACTTGACATATTCTGGTAATTTCAGAGAAATCTAAACTGCAATATCATCAGGATGCACTGATGTTGGCTACTTGAATGATCCTCACAATGTGTACCTACATGGTAGAAGTGTCACTCCATTGATGTCTTTGAAACAGACTTCAGTGACTACACCTACCAATCATTCTGAATACGAAGCCGCGTTACACTTGTAGCTTTATGGAATGATAAACCACATACATGAGTCATATGGTATTGATTCTCTTGAATCATCGACCATTATCTACACAGATAATGTTGCTTGTGTTGCAGGGATGCAAATAGGATACATCGAGAGCAATATCATTAAGCATATTGCCTCTAAATTGTTTTATCTCCATGAGCTCCTTAATAGCCGAAGAATAAACATCTTGCAAGTCAAAATCATGCGATAACCTCGCTGACCTATTCACGAAGTCTCTACCAACTTTCATATTCCAGAAATATTTTTATGGAATTAGTATTCGACGGCTTCAGGATTTGCAAGAATCAGCGGGAGTATCTCCCTAGACTACTCCTGTTCAAAGCATCATATTACACTCTTTTTCTCTTTATGAGTTTACTATCCAGGTTCTCATCAAGGTTTTTAATGAGGTAATATCAACACAAGATCATATGTCATACTTTATGTTTTCCCCACCGGGGTTTTTAGGAAAGTATACACGACATATATATTGTTATCTAAACTCTATGAGGTGTTTCCTTTTGACAATGTTTTTCTCATATGGAGTTAACACAGAGGCAATAATCGTTATGTGTTGTATCATTTTCTCCTTATTTTCTCAATGGGTTTGAAGGAGTTTTAACAGCATATCCAACCATTATATGTTGCACCATTTTCTCCTTATTTACCCACTGGGTTTAAAGGAGTTTTAGCAACATATCATACACACTGCTCCTCATATTTTTCCCACAGGTTTTTTTTGAGGAGAATTAATCAAGATGATGGATCTTTATATAATCAAGCGGTGATTAGGGGGAGTGTTAGAAATAATAACTTTTACAGTTATTAAGGGGATAATCCCCGCTTTCTAACTGCACAGCGGTTCCACAATGGAACCGACGCTCTGTTCCAGAGCGACGCCTCCTACAGAAACCGGCCTATTCGTATCTCTTCATATTGTATATAAGGCCTATCAAACATCAATAAAGATTACAGATTTCACTCTTGTGATTGTCTCTCTGGTTCTCTCTCAATTACCTTTAACACCATCAACGCCTCCTACCAGCAAGGCCCAGCCCAGCCATACTTCCACACCAGCCCACGAGCAAGCCCGACACGTGGCCGACGCGCGGCGTCCAGCCTGCCCCGCTGGCCTTATCCACTCCGAGGTCGCCACATGGCTGTACACGCTGACGCGGATCCCTGTGACGCGCGGGCCCCGTCACCCGCCGGCCCCACGTGTCCTCACCGCCGCGCACGAATATTCGTCGCGTACCAGGGCAGTGGGCCCACCCCGCCCCGCTCCCGCAACCCCGGACTCCAACGTCCCGCGGTGCAATCCAGTTTTGGCCCCCGCGCGCTCAGTCCCGCCCTTTCCCACCCCAAATAACCTCCTAGACCAGGTCCATGCACCATACGGCCGAAGTCCATTCCTAGAAAAGCCTGTGGTCCATGGACCGCGTTCTTGCTGCGTCCAGCGCGTGGCGGCCGTGCCCCACCGCTTGTCTCGACCGACGCGCGACAGCCTACCGGATCCCCTACCGCCCTATACCTCCTCCTCACTGCCAGCCGGGTCCTATCTTTCTACGTCCCACATGTCAGTGACACGCGAGATGGCTCAGGTGGGTAGGCTTATCCCCGCATGGGCCACGCCGGAAAGGAGCCGTTATTTAATTATCGCCCAGAGCGGGGATATATATAAAAATCCCCCAAATCCCCACACGTCCCTCGTTTCCCCTCTTCCTCCACCTCCCACCTGCACGCGCTCCACCCATCCACCCCACCCTCGCCCGCGTGACCCAGGAGCGGGAACCCAAAACCCAGCCATGGCGGCCGCCGGCGGAGGAGAGGAGCTCGTGTCCGTCGAGATGCCTGCGCCCGAGGGGTGGACCAAGAAGGTACTTACCGCATCTAGCCCGCTAGCCTATCTACCTACCAGCTGAGCCGGTGTTTAGCAGTTCGTGGCTTCGAATTGGGCCGGATAGGGTTGGAATTCGCGGGTGTTTAGGGTTCTGGGCGCGGAATTCGGGGTGGTGGGGCGCGAATTCGAGCTGGATTCGAGGGTTTCCGGGGGTTTGAGGGTTGCCGATTTATCGGTCGGATTCTAGGGTTTGCGCGGCTGGGGTTTGGCGACCCCGCGACTAGGTTTTGGAGTCGGGCTGGCGGTCCCCTAGGGTTTCCTAGAGCTCGATTGGAGCTGCGTGTGCGTACTGTGAAGTGAGCGGAATGTGCTGTGGTTGACTGGTTGGAGTGTACCTTGTCATGGTTGGTGGGGCCGAAATCGTCCCTCTTTCGGAGCTGCTGCAGGTGGGGATAGGGGTGCAGGAGCTTGTTTAGGCTCTTGCAGTTGTAGTCTCGGGCAGATGCCCAAATCTAGCTCCACCTGCTGGCTGCTGCTATGTGTGCGGAGTGAATTCTCTTTGTTACGAGATTTGGGGCCTTGTGTGAAAATTGTGAAGCTTAGTTTGGATTCTGTATGCTGAATTTATCATGGGCATGGGACGGTTCCAATGTTCTGAATTTGCAGCTTCGAGCTGTTGCATATTCAGCTGCATGAGTGCATCATCCAAGTTCCATGTCTCCCCAGTTTAGATATCGATTTTATGTCATTGTAGTAACCTTGTTACAATGGACTTTTGGTTTGGCTTTGATTAGAGAAAATACTTTGTGAGGAGAAAATGCTTCAGCTGTGTCGTGCCAGAATTGCAAGCCCGACAGTCACCGATAATGCCGTGCCAATAGAAGTTTCTTATGTTGGCAGAAAATTGTCTGACGAAGATTTTTGAGTGCTTACAATCTGTCAGCTTACATGTTCGTTTGACCACTGTGATTTTCTAGGACTGCATTGGAAAGTCTCTCATATGAGTTTAGGAATTTATTAATACCTTAGCGGATGCGCCTGTGGCGGTTAGACTCCCTGAGTTGATGAACTTATTTGTTCATTATCGGATGTGTTTATGGCGGTTGGACTCCCTTGTTTTTTTTTGTCGTGTTAAGAAATCATCCAGAATGTATTAAATAGCTCAGCAGTGAATTTGGTTGCTTCTCCGGATTGTTTTGTTTCTTGCTTTGCTATATAATAACGACACGTGGTAAGCCTTTTGCTGGATAATTATGACACCTACTAAATTTAGTGGTTGTGTTCTCTGAAAAAAAGTTGGCTGCGACTTGAGAATCGTCATAACTCCTCACGTCATCATTAATATAGATTTGTCACGTAGGGTAATGTGTTACTGTATTTGATTTTTCGCTGGATAATAATGACACCTGGTAAACTTTAGTGCCTGGTGTTTTCTGGAAAAATGTTTTTTGCAACTTGAGAATCTAAATACTCCTTACATTACCATTATTAATTTGTCTCATAGGGTAATGAGTTACTTCTGGATCATTAGGTTGAATCATAGCTTTCTTTTTCATGCGATTTGAACATTCAAGATTATGTTGCTATAGCTTGAATAGGCCACATTTTATTGGAAGCAAAAGGACTGGCCATGTGATATGGTTGCCAAACTTGACTAGATGAGCCTATAGTCGATCATTATACATACATTGCCAAATTTGTGTTCAGATAATAAATTTTCTTGTATCCCAAGAACATATGGTGCCTGGATAGTAAGTATTAGTGTCCTGTAACTACTAACTAGGTGGTCTTTGGTTGAATCATTCACAAGTTGCATCATTTTTATTTGAGGTGGATAATATGGTTGCAATTATATGTTCCGAGACATTTTGTTTGAAGTAAAACCATTCGTATTTTTCCTATTTACATGTGTGGTGCTTCTGTTTGTCCACTTTGTTGATAAGGTCTTCCTGTTTATTTGACTCTGCTTCACATTTTTTTTGATCTACATATATGTGATTTTACTCCAAAGTGATGGACAGTTGTATTTAGAATGGGCGTTGCCTAGACTCTTCTATGAAATCTGTGGTGCTGATTGCACAAGTTGAGTGACACTAATTATTAGGATTGAACTAAAGCATAATTGGAAGTTCAGAATATCGTTTCTTATGAGTTGCAGGCACGTGCCTTTCCTTTTGTTATGTCATGCAAGATTGATTAAGTAGTGAGCCTTATGGATGAGCCATGATTCTGTATAATACACTTCTGGATATTATCTTTGAAGGTAACATCATGGAGTTCCAGCAATATCACCTCTGAAACTAGGTCCATGGACCAAATATGAGTAGATTAAATTTATGCGACTCTGTGCCATTAGCGCGGACACAAAAATCATAGCTAATAGGATCAGCTGCGAAGAAATGCAAAAACATTCCTAGTATAATTTTTTTTGCCTTTCTGACATTGTTTGCTAAATTGAGGGTTTTTCCTGAATTTTTTTTCCTTACTACTCATCTAATAATTTTAGCAGAAGTGCTAGTGACAACTG
The DNA here is from genome assembly GCA_007115705.1 of Dactylis glomerata. Classification (NCBI taxonomy): domain Eukaryota; kingdom Viridiplantae; phylum Streptophyta; class Magnoliopsida; order Poales; family Poaceae; genus Dactylis; species Dactylis glomerata. The sequence continues at coordinate 673,454 of QXEO01001064.1, read as the reverse complement.
ACTAGCTATATGTTGCCCTTTGGTGCAAATATGGCATAGTTGATATTAAGATAACTTTTTTTAATCTTATTATTAAATTTCATGTGTCTCTGTTAAGATTGTAACCTTTTACTCTTTTCAATATACTATGTAGTAATGTACTCTTGGTAATGTAACTCTTGTTCCTACCAAAACATCTTATATTTGGGAACAGAGGTAGTAGTTCTTAACAGTAAGTATGCGTTTGCATAAGTTCTGTCGGTGGCTGAGACACTGATTATAGTGGTGAATACACTGTGCATAGAGAGATGGGTAAAGCTAGAGTTGAGATTCTGCTTGCTTGATTTACTGTGTATCAGGGGAATATGGTATCGGCATAGGAAAAGAATAATACAAGCCATGTAATATTATCTAACACTATTAGGGCGAAGCTAGAGTTTGGTTTCTGCCTCACTTGTTTTATGTTTATGGTGTATCAGTGGGAACATGGTAATATGAAAATTAAAGGAAAATGCTTGAATGTTACAGGCCACATTATTATTCTGCTTTATTAGGGAGCCTAGGATGGTTGCCTTGTGAATTGATTACTTATGACAACATTTAGCCATACAAAAGCTTCTTATCTTATGTCATGCACCTTTTTTTTCCCAATGATGTTTCCGGGTATTGAATTTGTTTCCAGTCATCCAGTGTTAGAAATAGATTTCATTTTCAGGCAAGCATTTCATTCATTTACTAGATTTCATTACCAATACATATTCTCTATACAGTGCCACCAACTAACATCCTGGATTTTCTTAATATTGCAGTTTACTCCCCAGAGCAGAGGGAGATCTGAGATTGTCTTTGTTTCACCAACTGGGGAGGAAATTAAGAACAAGAGGCAGCTGAACCAGTACCTAAAGGCAAATCCTGGAGGCCCTGCTTCATCAGAGTTTGATTGGGGAACTGGTAGATGCTTGTCCCCTTGTGTTTCTTCATTATGTTACTTATGTCTACAGATAACTGTATAGCTTTAGAAGAACAATTTGTGCGAAAATCTGATCCAATCATCTAAAATGGTTTATGAACAGGTGATACCCCGAGGAGATCCACTCGGATTAGCGAGAAAGTGAAGGTATTTGATAGCCCTGAGGGTGAGAAGATCCCAAAACGTAGTAGGAACTCTAGTGGCAGAAAGGGCAAGAAGAAGGAGGATCCTGAAACTGAGGAAGGCAAAGAAGCTGAGACAGGCAAGGAGGCCACTAACGGCGAAGAAGATAAAGATGCTGAAGCTGGCAAGGAGGCGCCTAGTGAAGATGTTGCAAAGAGCACCAATGTGGAGACGAAGCCTGCTGAAGAGGTTGCTGCAGAAGGCACTGATGTGGAGATGAAGCCTGCTGAAGAGACCAACGATGTTGTAGAAAGCACTGATGTGGAGATGAAGCCTGCTGAAGAGACGAAAGCTGCTCCTAGTGAAGACGCAGGGAAAACTGAAGACTCCACAGTTGAGACTGACGTGCCAGCACCTGCTCTAGTTGAAGACAAGGAAGATATAAAGCCAGCTGAGTCTGATGCCCCTCCTGCACCTGCGGAAGACAAGGTAGATGTAAAGCCAGCCGAGCCTGAAGCCCCTCCTGCACCTGCAGAAAACAAGGAAGATGCAAAGCCAGCTGAGTCTGAGCTTCCTCCCGCACCAGTAGAGGAGGCCGTTGCCGCTGAGGCCGTCCCTGTAAGTTCCGAGGGGGCAACTACTGAGGAAGTAGCCCCTCCAGTGAGCAACCCAACTGAGAACTCAGTTGCTGCTCCCAGTGAGCCTGCTGTTCCTCCTCCTGCTCCAGCATCTGAGACCAAAGCAGATGCCGCCCCAGTAGACACCGAGCCAGCCTCGGCCACCAATGAGTCATCACCTGCCGTCAACAACGGGCAGCTGTCGCCTGGCGTGAAGTGCACCTGAAGCAGCTCCTCGCCATTCCTCCGCGTCGAGTCTCCTAGGATCATTCGCATTGTAATCAATCAGTCTCAGTCGGGTAAGAATGTTAATTTAGCCAGTCTGACGTTACTGGGTGGTGAGCGCCGGTAAGTACCTAGGCTCTGCATTTAGTCGCATTTTGTATGGCCGGCGTGGGCGGCCTCCCTATGAGGCCCTCCGCCATTGCCCTGCCGGCGCAACATACATGTACCCCAATCCATATCGTCTGTTTATCTAACTTGTAAGTTCATTAATCTTAGGGAACGGTTATACCGCTGTCTGTCTGTCTGTGTTTGTCATGTACCTGTGATGTATTGTGAGACCTGAATACTCTACCCTTTGTATGTTGTTGTTTATCTCCAATGAATAATAATGGGGTGTTGTCTATGTGTGTTATATTTTTGTGTTGACAATAAAATGGAGTATGTGTGTATGTTTTGTACAACAATGCATTCATCAGGCAAAAACTTCTACTCTTTCATGTTTTGTACTACAACAATGCATTCATCAGGCTCAGAACCGTTTTGCATCAAATTGCCGTGTCACAAAATCCATGCGTTTCCATTTTCATACGCATACACCTCTTCTTTTTACATGCCGGAGTTCCCTAAGAACTAGTCGTGGCTGGCGTGCCGGGCGAGGGGGCTGTGGGCGCCGGCGGCGTGCGGCAGACGGGGCAGCTGGGGCGGAGGCGGAGCCACTGGTCGACGCACGGCCGGTGGAAGGAGTGCTCGCAGCCGGGCAGCACCCGGAGCACGTCGCCGCGGTCGTAATCCCCGAGGCACACCGCGCAGGACGCCTCCGCCGACGCCGCGTCCCCGCCCTGCACCACCACCCTTGGCAGCGCGCTGATCGCGGCCTCGTCCATCCCGGCCTCCAGCTCGACGTCGCCGCCGGCCGCCGCCGCCTCTGCGCTGCCGGGCGGCACCTGCATCGGAGGAATGGGCGTGGCCTCCCGCGAGCACGTGTGGAGGAAGTAGGCGATGACGACGACCACCGCCACGCTGATGACGGCGAAGGCGATCTGCAGCGCCGCCATGCATTCGCATGCCCCGAGCTCCGGCGTGCTCGTCCGGCCCGCCGCCGCGCGCGCCGAGTAAAGTCAGCGCCTGCCTGCTAGCTTATCTCTGCATCTTTCTTTGAGGGAAGCTTATCTCTGCGTCTAATAATGACGCGGTGATAAGCTTATACTCTGTCGCCTGTCGGATCATCAGGTCAGGTGGCGATGTGATCCACTCCGTAGCGTGTGGGTCGTATAAGTCAACGCCCGATTGCCATTCGAAGAACTATTGTAATTATTGGTCTTCTTCCTCATTCTTAAAATGGAAACAGGGTGTGATTGGCTGTCGGTGATGGCTCCTGGGTTGCTCCAGGGGCCGGCTGCGGCTGCACGGTAGGGGGTTGACAGATACTACCATGGTTGAATATTTGAAAATGATCGAGGTCCCTATCTGTGGCATTCCAAATCATTTTTTCTTGTGTAATTATTGTTACTTACTTTTTGTTACTCAATGGCCTTACCAAAAGGGAAGCTGATGCTGAACCTTGGACAGTTAAAAACCTAATTTAGCTTGCGCCTTGCAAAAAGGCTTCCATTGCTGCTGGAACTTGCGATAAATGTGCGCTCTTGCTAAGGAGTAATTCAGGATTTGCAAGGTTAGAGAGAGAAGAGGAGTATCTTTTATAATAACATTTTATATTGCAGAATAAATTTTGTAGGAAATTACTGTACTTTCTCCAATCCATAATAATAGTTTCTAATTTAGTATAAAGTTATACTAAATCAGCGACACTTATTATTGACCCGAGTAAGCATTATCACTCCCGCCAATTAAAAAAAGTGTGAGATGATTTAATACAATTTAGTTTAAAGTCACTGATACTCATTAGAAAATCGGAGAGAATATACATTTAGCCTTGCAACAATGAAATGGAAAAGGCTGAAAGCAGGCCAGCTTGACGGGCCCAGCCGTCAGGAGATCGGCCTTCATGAGAGGTTGCAAGGATTGATTCACGTACCGCCTGGTGGAAATAAAACTCGAGACTCTTAATGAGTACTCGAAAACTCGGCTCAACTCAGCTCGAACTCGAACACTAATGAGTCGAGACAAGCTAACATTTTTAGCTCATTAAGAAAACGAGTTTAATGAATCGATTTACGAGTACTCGTTAAACTCATTTAGCTTGTAATATGTCTAATTATACCACTCAAAACTATGTGATGCCATTTTTATCATGGATTATTCATGGTGTCACTTTTAATTTAAGGGATGTTGAACTTCTAAGCAATTTTTGAATGTTAAAGTTTACCTTATATTGTGGATCGTTGTCCATTCAATATACATGCTATGTTGCTAATGTTGTCACGTTCTTATCGAGCTTAATGAGTTTCTTGACCCAGCTCGAGTTTTAATTAAGTCGAACCAAGTTGAGGTCTAGAGCTTGTTTAGCTAATGAGTTGAGTTGAGCTAGCTCGTTGATTAACGAGTATTTACGAGTTGAGTCGAGCTGGCTCGATATCTACCCCGCTTACTGCGACATAGGTGTGGATACCAAGCCTAATCGACTTAGCTCGTAAATACTCATTAAATAATTACCGAGTCAACGCAACTTAACTCAATAAATAAACAAGCTCTAGACCCCAACTCAGCTTGACTCAATTAAAAATTGAGCTGGCTCAGTAAACTCATTATGTTTGATAAAAAAATATGAACAACATAAGCACCACAGCGTGTATATCGTCAACACTTAATAATCCACATTATATCATAAAATTAAACATTAAAAAATTGTTTAACCGCCTAACGTACATAACGTAATAACTGGCATGAACAATACATGATGAAAATAACATCATATGGTTCCTAAGACTGGTCACAGTGGGTAGTATCATATACTCGCTCTATCCACAAAGAAGTGTATATGTAGCCTAAAACTTTGTTCACAAATAAGTGTACATCTCTACTTCCAATACATTTTAAAGTAGAACAAATTGCTACTCTCTTATCACAAGGGAATCAAGTTCAGTAGCATTTAGCAAATTATCTCTTCATTTTATAAATGCACTTAACTCATTGGAAGTGACAAAATTAAAGAAGAGAGGGGTAGTGATGTGCATCTTTCCAATGCAAAAAAATCCTTAAGTTGCCTTGAAAAATGCAAATGTACACTCTTTTGTGGACGGAGGGAGTAGTAGTATCACATATATGATATGTGTATATGATACTACCTCTAGAATTGATAGTATTATTTAGTAGTGTTATAATCTCATTATATTTGTTGATCCGTAGAATCTCAGTGTAAAATTATGGATATGATTTATTTGACATTATTATTTTTAATTATACATGCTATAAAATGATACAAAAACAAAACTATGTACACCGTGGTAGCTGCTCACCATTTTAGCAGGTGACACGTGTGTAACGACGTTAAAACCGCATCCACGCCCCGAGCCACTCCTCTCCCACCTTATCCTCTCCTTTCTCCGTCTCTCTCATCTGTCCACCGCTCCTTGTCACCATCTCCAATCCGCGGCGTCCGGCGACGGGATCGAAGAGAACTGCGGCATCGACGACCGCGACGTCCTGCGATGGGATCAAAGAGAACTGCGGCATCGACGCCCGTAGCTGGAGAAGGGTGCATGCGCCCCGGCTTCTTGTCCTCGCCGGCATTGAGCTCGGCCTCCCGGTGGTGGGATCACCTGAGTCGAGGTAAGGAGGCGGCGAGGTCAGGGGTGCCGGCAAGGCCGCATGTGTTTAGGGCGGCCGCCTCCCAGCTCGATCCCGTCCTCCAGGCCGCGAGGAGGTGGGCACCGTGGGGCGAGGTCAGGGGTCCCTGTGGTCGCGCGAGGAGGTGGGCGTCGCGGGACGAGGTCAGGGGCCCCTGTGGCCGCGCGAGGAGGTGGGCGCCGTGGTTGCTGGCCTAACTGCGGCGTGCACAAGGTGCCGCCTCTCGCCAGCGGCTGCCAGCGTCGATTGTCGGTGGCGGGGACCGGGATCTCATCTTCGTGCGCTGGTGGGCGAGTGGTCCAGGGCGCCATCAGCTCTCTCATCGCCGCCGCCACCAGGCACTACCTCCTCCGCGAGATCGTCAAGGAGCATCCCAGCCTGGAGCGCGTCGAGCTCACGGACGCGCATGGCCAGGGCACCCTCTGCATGGAGCGCCGCATCTCAAGGAGTTCACCGACAAGCCGCTCATCGTGGCAGCCGCACCCTCTCCTGATTTTCCCCACCACCGTGCTACCTGATATGTCTCAAACATATCTATAATTTTTGATGCTCCATGCTTGTTTATGCACAATTTGCTTTGTGTTTTGTTACACTTTGTGGTGTTTTTATGCATTTTTCGGAGCTAACCTATTGACGAGATGCCATAGTGCCAGTTTCCCCTTTTCTGCTATTTTTGTGTTTCAGAAAAGCTACATGGAAAATATTCTCAGAATTGAACGAAACAAGCATGAAGCATCAAAAATTATAGATATGTTTGAGACGTATCAGAAGGCACCATTAAATATCAATTTCCACTCAAGAAAGGTATGAAACACTTCACTAGAAAGAGAAAGAAATTACTTTTTGACTCTATCATTAGAGCAAATTATGAACTTGATGCTTCATTGCTTGAAATTACTTGATTTCCACTTTCTGCGCCTAGCTCAAAGGCGTTAAAGAAAAACACTCTTGGGAGATAACCCAATGTTTTCTTTTTAGTACTTTTTCTTTTTATGAGTGTTGGAAGTTATTACTACTGTAATTACATCTCCTTATCATTTTTATTTCGTTTTTGTGCCAAGAAGAACCTCTAATTGGAGGAAGGTAAGATTTGGGGAAGTTGTTGTCCTGAAACAGATTTCTATGCTGTACCGTAAACATTCATGAAAATTTTCAGAACGTCTTTTTGATCTGCGATTTCTTGTGCACATGACCCAGTTTATTGTCTAACTTTCATTAGTTTTGCACTTTTCAATTTGAGCAACAGAAGGTCCTCGGAAAAATCAATCTTTACCGGCTGTTCTATTTTGACAGATTTCTGCCACTATTTGTGTTTGCCTCTTGATCGCTTTCTTTTTGAGTTTTTTTATCACATAACTTTTGAGGAAGTTGCTGCAGTAGCTTATGCTTTAATGGGTGTTATACTTGAGTTGAAACTGAACTAAAGGGTGGATTTACTATCTTGCTTGCACTAATGTTGCTAATAAGAATTGTGTGAAGTTTTGTATGAAGGAAGTTTTCAAGTGTAGGGAAAGGAGAATGATGAGATGAGATGAAGAATGGACAAAAGCTCAAGCTTGGGGATACCCATGTCACCCCAAGAAATATCCAAGAGGTACAAGCGTCAAAGCTTGAGGATGCCCCGAGGCACCCCTTCTTCATCTACAAAAATCAGGTCATCTTTCAAAACACTATATTTTTATTGCTTCGTATACTATGCGTTTTTCTTAGAGCGTCTTTATTTTTGCTTTTAGTTTTGTTTTTTTTGCTGCAATAAATGGTTGGACCCCAACATGTTTCGTTTGGAGAAGACGCACTCTGTTTTTTTATTACCAAGAACACTCTAGTTTTCACTCTTTTTGTTCAACGAGTGTTCTATTTTTCTAGTACTGTGTTTAGCTTTCGTTTTTCATCTTGATTTTTGTTGAGAACTTGTTAGTTCTTTGTAGCTAGGTGTATTTAGACCTCTGGTCTATGTTGGTTTTCATCTTTAAGAGTTGTTTCAAAAAGGTTGATTGGTGTTAGAAAAGAAAAAAAAGTTTTATGCCTGTAGTGGTAGAAATGGGAGCTTGTTTAGACTATGGCTTAGACTTTGCACTTATTTCTATTTAAGTTGATATTGTGATCTTTCATTTATGGATGCTTATCTGTGTGAAAGGAATTGGAAACTTGTGGAGTTCATGGAGTTTGTATATATGTTAGAGAAACGCATGGGCCACTAATCTAAGCTATGCATCATTCATGGTGGAAATTTACAGCATGCCCATAGTGGACATTCGACGACGCATCTCAAAATAAAAAGCTATACCCAATAGTAAATAAAAGAGATGCCGAGGTATCCATTGTCTGTTTGTCTTGTTATTTTGATGTGGGCTAGTCTCCATTTCATCGGACAAGAGGTATCCTGTTGGCGTTCTCAATGATACACACATGCTTACAATGACAAGAACTTGCTTGGAACCTAAGTCAATTAGCATTGTTTAAGTACTCGTATTCACGGGACATGAGATTTTCAACTTATGATTTGTCAAGCATATGCTTCATATTTGTACTCGCATTAGCCTTAACCATTCAAGATGCCTATGATGGGGGCAGTGAGAGCTCAAAGCTAGTAAGTATCATAATTTTTGGAAGGTTTATAAAATCTTGCAATCACTAGTTCCCTCTGCGAAGGGCCTTTCTTTTACATTTATGTTGAGTCTACACCTTCTACCTTTATGCACCATCTACAAGAGGATAGTTGTCATTTCTGAGTATAATGTGCATAGTCCCAAAATTTATTATTAATTGATTCATGATTATGGTTTTGCTTGTTCTTAAATTATTTGTATCTAGTCACCCTCTTAAACTTGAAGGTGTCCTATGCATTTATGTTTTGCTACTCCATGAGGGATAAGCTGAATACCACTTTGCTATGTTTTTCTATATGGTTGAAGCACACACTTGACTTTCAATGCATTATTACTCATGATCTTTTGTTTGTGTTACTTTTCATGTTATAACATAGTTGCTAAGTTCTATTGTCAAGTTTATGTCTTTTATGCCCATGTTTAGAGTACTTTGATCCCAACACTCAATGCTTTACATCATTTGATCAAGATTGTGATGGTGCATGTCACCTCAAAAATTATTGTTTTGTTATCACTTACCTACTCGAGGACGAGCAGGAGTTAAGCTTGGGGATGCTTGATACGTCTCAAACGTATCTATAATTTTTGATGCTCTATGCTTGTTTATGCACCATTTGCTTTGTGTTTTTTTACACTTCGTGGCGTTTTTATGAATTTTCCGGAACTAACCTATTAACGAGATGCCACAGTGCTAGTTCCCTGTTTTCTGCTGTTTTTGTATTTCAGAAAGTTACACAGGAAATATTATCGGAATTGGACGAAACAAAAGCCAAAGTTCTTATTTTTCCCGACACAAGACGGAGTCCAAAGCAGAGACGGAGGGGGGCCAGAGGGCAGCCACGCCATAGGGTGGCGCGGGCCACCCCCTGGCCGCGCCACCAGGTGGTGTGGGCCCCTGGTCCACCCCCTTACATCGCCCTTCCGCCTATATATTCTCCTCGATGAGAAAACCCTAAGACCCGAACTCTTTTCCAGAAAGCATACTGCAAGCCGCCATCGTCGACGCGAGATCAGGAGGGTCCAGAAGCTCTTCCCGACACCTTGCTGGAGAGGGGAATCACCACCGGAAGTCTTCTTTATCACCATGCTTGCCTCCAGAGTGATGCGTGAGTAGTCTACCTTGGACTACGGGTCCATAGCAGTAGCTAGATGGTTGTCTTCTCCTCCATGTGGTTCATGTTTAGATCTTGTGAGCTGCCTATCATGATCAAGATCATCGTTATGTAATTCTACATGTTGTGTTTGTTGGGATCCGATGAATATTGAGTACTATATCAAGTTGATTTGTGATTTATCATCTCTATGTTGTTTATGATCTTGCATGCTCTCCGTTGCTAGTAGATATCTTGGCCGAGTAGATGCTAGTGACTCCAAGAAAAGTATTTATGCTCGATAGTGGGTTCATGCCTCTAGTAATCTGGGAGAGTGACAATAACTTCTAAGGTTGTAGATGTGCTGTTGCTACTAGGGAGAAAACAACAATCTTGTGTTCAAGGACATTTGTATTGTTTATATTACACACTTTGCTTAAGATGATAATCTGTTGCTTGCAACTTAATACCCAACGGTTGTTCGGATGATATTCGGCGGGTGGATTATTAGTCATAGATGCAGTTGAATTACGGTCTATGTATTATGTTGTAATGCCCAAGTGAATCTCATAGTGATCCTCATGATATGTACATGCATTTGTTTGCATTCTTTATTCTGTCAATTGTCCAACTGTAATTTGTTTACCCAGCATGTTATTTATCTTTATGGAGAGACACCTCTAGTGAACTGTGGACCCCGGTCCATTCTTTTACATTCATATTACTGTTTACTTTTACAAGCATTATTTACTTTCTTGCAAACAAATATATTTTACCACACGATACATTTAATCCTTTGTTTACAACAAACCAGTGAGATTGACAACCTCACTGCCAGTTGGGGCAAAGTACTTTGGTTGTGTTGTGTGCAGGTTCCACGTTGCTGCTGGTGCAAAGCTACGCCTCAGATAAGGCACTATATATAAATTGTCTGGAGCTGTCGCCAAGCCAGTTAGCATCAACCTTTGGAAGTTGGTTCTTTCTCCTACTAGTTCGATAAACCTTGGTTTCATACTGAGGGAAACTTGCTGCTGTGCTCATCATACCTTCCTCTTGGGGTTCCCAACTGGGTGCCTACTACGCACCATCAATGTAATCATCCTGTGCATCACCTGGAGCTCCATATGCAAGCATCCGCAAAGCAACAATGCACTTCTGAAGTGAGGAAAAACCAACCATACCATTGCAATCCTTCTTGCATATGAAGTAGTTGTCGAAATGCCAAACGGCATAGACAATGTCGAGGAAGAGCTTCCGGCTTATCCGAAAATGGCACCAAAATACAACCTCGTCGTGCAATGGGTCGTCGGCGAAGTAGTCAGCATAGAGAATGCAGTAGCCTTCCAACCTCTGCCGTGGCTTGCTCTTGCGGCGGCCAGGCACCGACCCTCCGCGGCGAGGCTTCGCATCAGAGCGGGTGTACAACGCCATCAGGCACGACAACATCATCAAGTGCTCTTCGTCATCACCGACGCTGATCTCGGCTTCCTCCTCCATTAGAGCGGCGAACATGGTCTCGTTGTCGGAGTCCATGAGCTCGTCCATGGCCTAGGCAATACGACGAACACCTTCTGGGCGAGGTCGAGGTTGCTGGCGCTGCGGGAGAGCCCGGTGATACGATGGACCACCTCGAAATGTTGGCGGGCGGGGGCGATACAGCATGCTACTGCCGCGATTTGGTGGAAGGAAGGTGCACCATCTGGGAATGGTGCGGCGAGGCGGCGATCTGGTGGGTGTGTGAGATGCGATGGCAGATTTTGGGGGGAGAATGGTAGCATCTCGCCAACAGGGATGGCCCACAGCATTTTTGGGTGTACCCGACGCCCCCGCTCGCCCCCCCATGCGCTGGGTTTCGACCGGGTGCGCCGCACAAAAAACACCCTAGGTCGGATGAAAAATCAGTTAGGGGGGCGCGGCTGGGTGGGATTTTTGGCGCCAGCGCCCCCAAACGGTGTTTGGGGGGCCTTTAGGGGGGGGGGGCGAGTGGAGATGCTCTTAGGATACTTAGCTATAACTATCAGAAGATAATATTAACAATGATTAGTTGCCTAGTTTTAGAGCCTATTGTCTGAATTCCAGGTGTATAGTTGTCAGATACTTTTAGCAGGTTATTAACCTACTATCCCAGTGATTAGTTGCCAGGTTCTAGAGCCTAAGGTCTAAATTCAAAGTGTTAGCTGTCAAGTTCTAATGTCTACTTGCCAAAAATTGCCAATGACTAGCTCCCAAATATTGTTGATAATTGCCAAATTCTAGCACCTAGTTGCCAAATTCCCAGTTCACAACTTCCAAATTCCTAATGCCTAGCTGCCAAAATTTAACACCTAGTTGCAAAATTCTCAATTCCTAGCTGCCAAATAATAGCGCTGAGTTGCCATAATTTCAGTTCACAGCTTCCAAATTCCTAATGCCTAGTTGCCAAATTTCAGCACCTAATTGCCAAATTCTCAATTCCTAGCTGCAGGTAGTAACTAGGGATTCACTCAAGAGATAGTTCAATGAAAAAATCCATGAGTATCTCAACAAATCAAAAGAGATCAAAAATGGCAAACATCTGCACACCCAGCCGGACTCGTTATCGTGCCTCCACCTGCTGTCGGCAGCGACCTCATCCTCTGCTTAGTCCATGGTGGACTCTCCACTGCAGTCTGTGTTGCATGGTCGCCAGTGGAGGAAGCCTCCTCGGGTAGCCTACCGAGAAGCATCCCCCTCGAGCTGCCTTGGCTCGCGGCCTGCCCTGAAGTGTGCTCAACGACGGTGGTGTGCGGCTGCCTCAGAAGCGTCCTCATCAGTGTCGGCGGCGGAAAGCCACCTTAGCACGCTCGTCTGCCCACGACGCGTGCTCGGCGGCACGGTCTGCTCCGGTGTGCGCTCGCTTGTGCGTGGACTTCCCCGATGCAAGATCGGCGGTGACGGCGAAAGCATTGTCTAGGCGCTCTTTGGGAGGCGGTGGTTCCATCCTCACGTGCTACTCTGCCGCATGAGCTTCTCTGGTGCGCGGCCTCTGATACGTCCATTTTGCATCACTATTTTGTATCATAATTTACTGTTATTCATTGATATATTTCATATTTAGAGATGGTACTTATGTTATTTCCCCTGTTTTTATATGTTTGATGATCATTGGAGGATTTGCTGCCGGAGTCAGGATTCTGCTGGAAAAAGGACCATCAAGGCACCATAGTTTGAAGATCAGGAAAATTCTAGAAAAATACCAGAAAATTATATTTCATCAGAAGACTGAAGAAGCCAGAAGGAGGAGGCGAGAGGGGCCACGGGGCGGCCTCACCACCAGGGGGCGTGGCCCAGCCCCTGGTCGTGCCCACCTGTGGTGAGAGCCCCCTGGCCCACTTCTGCCATCGCCCCTTCACGTATTTCATCGTCCCCAAAAACCTAAGTCAGGGTGGGGCTCAGAGATAGAGACCGCCGCCTCTGCAGGGCGGAAAACACCAGAGAGAGAAAAGCTCTCCGGCAGGCAGAAATCTGCCGGGGAAATTCCTTCCCGGAGAGGGGAGATCGTCGCCATCGTCATCACCATCGCACCGGACTTCATCGGGATTATCATCATCATCTCCATCACCAGCACCTTCATCTCCACCATTACCACGCCATCCCGCTGTAACATCTTGAGTTGAATCTTGTTAAATTCTTAGGGGGAAATTTCCCGGTGTTGATTACTCTTGTGGTTGATGCTATTGACTGAAACCATTGAATTAAGGTTTATGTTTAGATTGTTATTTATCATTATTTCACCTCTGATCATAATCCATATGATGTCTTGTGAGTAGTTCGTTTAGTTCTTGAGGACATGGGAGAAGTCAAGTCGTTAGTAGTGGAATTACGTTGAGTAATATTTAATGGTTTGATATTTATTTCTTGTGGTGCTATTTCACTAGTGGTGTCATGTGAACGTCGACTACATGATACTTCACCATTTATGGGCCTAGTGAGATGCATTGTGTATTTGGCTACCAATTGTGGGGTTGCTGGAGTGACAGAAACCTAAACCTTCGTTGAGAAACCATTGCACCAAGGAGCGTAGGATCTTAGAGTTTAAGGCTATGGTTAGATTTATCTTAATTACTTTCTTGTATTTGCGGATGCTTGCAAGGGGTACAATCACAATTGTGTATTTATCCTAGTAAGGGTAGTGCGCTAGCACAGGTTCACCCCCATAACACTTATCAAACCAGTAAAGATTATTTAGCGGTATGAAGTGAAAGCACTTGAGAGAAACTCCCGTGTGTCCTCGAGAACGTTTGGTCATCATAAGTTACACAACCGGCTTGTCCTTTGCTCTAGAAAGGATTGGGGCACTTGCAGCAATTATTGTTATTATCTTTTATTTACTCGTACTTTATTTACTTGTATTACCAAATACCCCTGAAAACCCATTTGCTAGTATTTACAGTGAATCTTTGATCAAAACCACTTGTCAACACCTTCTGCTCCTCGTTGGGTTCGACACTCTTATTTATTGAAAGTACTACGATACACCCCCTATACTTGTGGGTCATCAAGACTATTTCTGGCGCCGTTGCCGGGGAGTGAAGCGCTATTGAAGAGTGGATTTGGTAAAGGTAACCATTGCTGTGAGTATTGTTTTTGTTTTTATCTTTTACTTTTATTTTATTTTGCTATGGAGAATTCTCCATTTGGTTTTCTATTTGGGAACACTTCTACCACTGCTGCACATGTGGATGAACCACCACCACCACCTGCTCAATTAGATCCTTTTAAAATACCTATGAAAATTGTTGAGCGTGTTATGGATAACTGCTATTCAGGAGATGGAACTGTCCATCCGGGTGATCACTTACTTTTTATACATGAATTATGCGAGTTGTTCAAGTGTGCAGGTATTTCACCGAGCCAGGTCAAGAGGAAGCTATTCTCTTTATCACTAAAAGGCAGAGCTGAGGAGTGGTATCGGCTACTTAAAGATGGTCGATCTATTGCATGGGAGGAAAGTGTGCCTCTCTTTTATTCCAAGTTTTATCCTCCAAGTGAAATTCATAAAGATCGTAATCGGATATATAACTTTTGGCCTCATGATGGAGAGAGTATTGCCCAAGCGTGGGGGAGATTGAAGTTACTAATGCTCAAATGTCCCATTCATGAGCTCCCCAATAATATTGTTATTGATAATTTTTATGCGCGGCTTACTCTTCCTGATAAGGATTATTTGGATGCCTCTTGTTTTGGATCATTTACTCATATGACTAAGAAGGATGCTAAGCCTAGGCTTATTAGATGGGTGTTGCTTTTACAAGAGTTTGATTTGCATATCGTAGATAGGAAAGGTGCTGAAAATCCTGTGGCTGACAACTTGTCTAGATTGGAAAACATTTCTTTTGATCCTATTCCTATTAATGATAGTTTTCCAAATGAACAGTTGGCTTCAATAAATGTATCTTCGCGAGACCTTCCTTGGTATGCTGATTATGCTAACTTTATTGTTTCAAAGTATTTGCCTCCAACCTTTACAGCTCAGCAAAGAAAATTCTTTTATGATTTGAGGCATTACTTTTGGGATGACCCACATTTATATAAAGAAGGAGTGGATGGTATTATGCGAAGATGCGTACCAGATTATGAACATCAAGAAATATTGAGAAAATGCCATAGAAGCGCTTATGGAGGACATCATGCTGGAGATAGAACCGCACAAAAGGTTCTACAATCAGGTTTTTATTGGCCAACCCTCTTTAAAGATGCTAGAAGGTATGTTTTATCTTGTGATGAATGTCAAAGAGTAGGGAATATTTCTAGACGTAATGAAATGCCTATGAGTTACACTCTTGTTATTGAACCGTTTGATTGTTGGCGATTTGACTTTATGGGTCCTTTTCCTCCTTCAAAAGGCTATACCCACATACTTGTTGCTGTTGATTATGTTACTAAGTGGGTAGAATGATAGGTTCGTAGCATAGAAAATAAAAATTTTCCTACGCATGAACACAAAACTAGACAAGAACATCTACGAGATGGTAGCAACGGAGACTAACCCTCAAAGACCAGTAGCGGGGATTACATTCCCGCACAAATGTTGCCGATGGAGAGTCGAGGAAGATGCACGTAGTCGTTCACTTGACGTAGTCGACGTAGTGGTTCACTTGACGATCACGAGATCGTGTACACGGCGCCACAATCGGCAGCGCCCCCGTGCTCGGTCACATGTACAGCTCGTCATCGACTCCTCCACGCCCTCGGTCCAGCGGGGCAGCGGAAGAAGGGATCCGCCGGATACTCCAACACACACTTCTCCAAGTGTGTGAAATGCGAACTGACAATCCGGCAGAGCTTCGCTAAGCCAAGATGGATTTTTTGGGGCAGCAACTTTGCGGGAGAGAGGAAGAACCAATGTGTGTGAAACTTGGAGGAGAGGGGGGGTTTATAGGGGAGGAGAGGGCAGCCCCCTTGGGGGGTGCGCCGGCCTAGGAGGAGGTCCTCCTCCTCATCATGGTGGTAACCCCCCCTTCATGTCCTTCATGGTGGTAACCCCCTCATCAACATGAGGTAACCCCCATTTTAATTTTGCATGACATTCATGCTAATTAAAATTCACACTTATTGATTTAATAAAACATTTTTATTTCTTTAATATTTGTTAATTCATTCAATTAACAAACATTAACAAATACCCCCTTGAGTTATTTCGATATCCCAAAACAGTTTCGGTGCTTTTCTGAAACAACCCTCATGTTGTCCTGTGATTCGATCGGAGTATCGTATCCACTCAAAAACGACGGCGAACCTTAAGTGTGTCACCCTACGGTTCGTGAATAACGTGGACATGATCAAGACTCCTCTCCGATCAATAATCATCAGCGGGATCTGGAAATCCGTGATGACTCCCACTTACTCAACGATGAATCTAGTGATCGTGTGAACCTTTAACGAACATAGTTAAATCCTTTTGTCTCGCGATATTATTACTTGTCCGAGATCCGATCATTTGGTATCAACTATACCTAGTTTGATCTCGTTCCCGACAAGTCTCTTTACTCGTTCCGTGATAATGCATTCCCGTGACCTAGTCACATGCTTGCAAGCGATTCTAATGCAATATCACCGAGAAGGGCCCAGAGAATATCTTTTCGTCATCCGGATGGACAAATCCCACTCTTGATCCATGAGCCTCAACTAATACTTTCAGAATACCCAAATCAACCTTTATAATCACCCTGTAATGGTGTGACGTTTGATATCATCAAGGCACTCTTTCGGAATCAGTGATTAACATGATCTCATGGTCTGAGGATTAGAACTATTTCATATGAGTTTGATATAGCAATAAACTTGATGACTTGATCGTATTGCTATTCGTACTATGGGTGTGAGTGTTCATCACATCATTCTTCTAATGATATGACCCCGTTATTAACAACATCCAATGTTCATGATCAGGAAACCTTGATCATCGGTTAATCAACGAGCTAGTATAAAAGAGAGGCTTTACTAGAAACCCTTTTTAGTTTATTAATCACACAAGTATTAATGTTTCCGATTAATACAATTCTAGCATGAGAAATAAACATTTATCATAAACATAGAATATGATAATAACCACTTTATTATTGCCTCTCGGGCATATTCCCTTCAGTCTCCCACTTGCACTAGAGCCAATAATCTAGTTGATACTTGCGTATATAACACTTATGGCTTTCACGTGTTATCCGTACGCGTTGCAGCGGTTAATCTGATCTCCAGATCTGACACTTTCAGTTCTGTGTGTATTTGCATGTCTTTGCGTCTCTACGCTTCATTCATTCTCAAATGAGACAGTTGGGTATAAATTTGGTCCTTAGGTGAGACCTTAGTTCCTTTAGCTAAAATTATGTTGTCACTATTGTTACACAATAGATCTTCATAGTAATAGCCTGCTTGGAACTACACCTAGTTTGATAACAAACTTCTTGACACAAATGCCCTCCTTTGCTACTTCTAAAGCAGCCATGTACTCAACCTTTGTTGTAGAATCCATCACAATATCTTAACTTTGGAACCCATCCAAATCCATCATGGAACTTCCTTCCATTACATTGTGCCGCCTAAACACATAGCTAAAATTGAGATAAACTTAATTTGTATCTTGTGACAAACTTAGTATCAATATAACACTTTACAATGAACTATGTGTCACTTCGTCATACATAAAATATATCCTTAGTCCTTCCAAAGCACATAAGGATATCCTTAATATTATCCAGTGATCATCTTATGACATTTATCACTCTGGTATATACTCATAACATTTAGAGCATAGGACATGTCTGGATATGTACATATCATGGTATACATGATCGATCAAATCATTCATGTGGCTTCACTCATCAAGTGTTAAAAACACCTAAATCTTGTTTCAACCTCTTCCATGCGGCAAGAACTTTTCTTGTCGTTTCCATATTGAACTTCATTCAATATTTCATCTATGTACTTTGGCACAACCATAATGGTACCTCGATCTATCTACATAGACATCGGTACCCAATATTTTGGTTCTGCCTAAGTCTTTCATTGAAATCTAATTTTAATGAAATTCTTAACCTATGTCAATAAAAGATACATCATTTCCAATTAACAATATGTCTTCTACATAATGTACTGAAAATATGTCTCAACACTCCCACTTAATTTCTTGCAAATGCAAGCATATTCATCGTATATGATGAAACTAAACCTTTTAATTATTTCATCACGGTGAATATTCCAACTCCGCGATGCTTACTTCAACCATTGAAGTTTGCATGGCTTTTTAGCATCCTTTGAATTTACAAAACCCATTGGACCATGTCATGTATATGTCCTAGGTAACCATTCTATTAGAAGAATGTTGTCTTGTTTGTTCAACTAACATATACCAAACTTGGCATATGTAGTGGTTGCTACAGTAATCCGTCCAGACAAAATATCGCTATGAAAGATCAAATCTTGTCATAGTCAACTCCTTGAACACAATCGTAAACTCTTTTAACGATGTGTCGATTATTTCATAGATGTTAAACATCCATGTATGTCTTTATAGATCCTAACATGTTCATTAGGCTTCATGCCTTTTGAGGGTCTTCTAAGTTCATAAACTTGGTTTCTCGTGTATGAAACTATCATGGATTTTATGGCTTCTAGCCATTTGACGGAGTCAGGGCCCATCATTGCTTCTTTGCATGTAGTCGGTTCATCATTGTCAAACAATAATGATCTATTCTTAAATCTAACTATTTGATTGTTACCCGACTCACACGGTTCAATAGGAACTTAGATCTATGTGACCACAACCTTTGAGGTACGACAGCCATGCGCATTGTGGCCGCCTCCGGGACACTTCCCAGCGCTGCGCTACTCAGCACATAGAGCTTAGGTTCAATAACCCAATCAAAGTTCTATTGTCCTCCCACTTAACCTTTTGCGAAAAATTCCTTCTCAAGAAACTTGACATTTTTCAGCGACAAACACTTTTGTCTTCAGTGTTCTGGAGGAATACCCAACAGTTACTTTGGGATAACCTACAAAGACGTATTTATCCGACTTTTGTTGTAAACATTTTACATATGCCTAGCATACCAAAATTTTAGAAAAGACAACTTGGGTTTTATCCCATGCTATAACTCATATGGTGTCATTTCAACGGATCATGATGGCACTCTTTTCAGTGTAAAAGCGGTAGTCTCTAAAGATTTATCCTTAAAATATAATGGCAGTTTTATAGATGACACCTTTGATCCAACGATGTCAAACAAAGTTTGATTTCATCTCTCGAACACTCCATACTCCTATGGTGTTTCAGGAAATACAAGTCTATGGAACGATTCCTCAACTTTTAGGTGTTTGCTAAACTTATAACTCAAATATCTTCCTTTATGATCAAATCATAAATTCTTTATTCTCTTGTTACAATGATTTTCCACTTCATCTAGAAATACTTTGAACATTTTTCAAATATTTCATGCTTCTTCCTTATCAAGTAAATATACACATATATCTACTCAAATCATCGGTTAAAGTAAATGAAGTTCAAGAATTCACCACACACGGCTACACATAATGGACTATGTATATCAACATGTACAATATCCAATAAGTTAGTCATTCGTTCTTCTTTGGCCTACAAATGGAGTTTTAATCATCTCTAGGAAATTTTCACAAGTGTCAATTGATTCAAAATCAAAAGGACTCAAAAATTCCATCAACATGGAGTTTCTTCATGTTTACTTTCCAATATGATTTAAACGGTGGTGTCACTCATAAGTGATCTTCTAATCATTTGTCTTGAGACACTTTTAGCATCAGTGTTATGGATGTGATTTCTCCAACAAGATAAGCGTTCATTCATCTTTTATGAATGTGGTAATAATTTGAACAACCATTGTTCTCATAATACCAGAACAAAATAACAATTATTCAAACAAATCTTGAAGGCTAGGTTTAATTCCAATGAAACACAATAACACTTTATTTGTTTTCAATGAGAATCATTCGATATTCATTTGCTAGTTAATTAGGCCATTGTAGTTCTTGTATTGCGTTGTTCTATATGACAGTTCATACAAACCAATTTAGTATCAAATACCCAAGAACCACATTGTTTTAACAAGCAACGAATACAGCCATACCATGTATATCTTCTATATACCTGAGCTGGACATTTCCAGTCTTTTCTTTTCCGCCAGAAGAAATTTCAGATTCTCTTTTAGCAATTCTTTTTCGTCTAGAAGAATCTATCAACATCAATAGTGGCGCCATATGATCCCTTGTTGATGGCGCCCAGAAAATTAGCTGATGGCGTGTGGTTAACGTGGGAGCAAACTGTCCTTGTGCGTGGTGGATAACCAGCCCGTTGGGAACCCCAAGAGGAAGGTATGATGAGTATAGCAGCTAGTTTTCCCTCAGTTAAGAAACCAAGGTTTAATATCGATCAGGAGAGGAGAGACAATGACGAATGAAGGTGATGTGGAACCTGCACACACACACAAACAAATACTTTATTCCCAACTTGCGATGAGGTTGTCAATCTCACCGGTTTGCTTGAAACAAAGGTTATGAGCGTATCGAGTGGAAAACAATATAGTATGTGAGTAAAGTAAACAGTGCGAGTAAAGTAAACAGGTGATAGCAATATGATGGAAATAGGACCGGGATCCACAGTTCACTAGTGGTGTCTCTCCATAGATAAAATAACACATGCTGGGTAAACAAATTACAGTTGGGTAATTGATAGAATAAAGATAACGTGATATGTCAAGAAGATCACTATGAGATTTACTCTGGGCATTACAACAAAATACATAGACCGCCATCCAACTGCATCTATGACTAATAATCCACTCTCGGGGATATCAATCCGAACACCCTAGAAGTATTAAGTTGCGAACAACAGATAATTGCATTAAGCAAAGTGTGTAATGTAAACAAAGCATATGCCCTTGAGCATATGAATGTTGTTTTCTCCCTAGTAGCAACAGCACATCTACCACCTTAGAGGTTTCTGTCACTCCCCCAGGTGAAATAGAGGCATGAACCCACTATCGAGCATAAATACCCCCTCTTGGAGTCACTAGCAACTACTCGGCCAAGATAGCTACTAACAACGGACAGCATGCAAGATCATAAACAACATAGAGATAACAAAAGATATAATTCAGTACAGCAACTTAATCAGAAACACCAATATTCATCGAATCCCAACAAACCAAACATGTAGAATTACATAACGGTGATCTCAATCATGTAGGGCAGCTCATGGGATCTAAACATGAAGCACATGGTGGAGAAGACAACCATCTAGCTACTGCTATGGACCCATAGTCCAAGGTAGACTACTCACTCATCGCTCCGGAGGCAAGCATGGTGATGAAGAAGACCTCCGGTGGCGATTCCCCTCTCCGGCAGGGTGCCGGGAAGAGCATCTGGACCCTCCCGATCTTCAGGTCGACGGCGGCGGCGGATCGCGATGTGTTCTGGAAATCTAATCGGGTACTTAGGTTTTTTCCGTCGGGGGGTCTTTATAGGCGAAGGGGCGATGTCAGAGGAGGAGCCAGGTGCCCTCACGCGGGGCCTGCGCGGCCAGGGGCCTGGCCGCGCCGCCCCTGCGTGTGGGGCCCTGGTGGCCCCCCTCCGACTCTCCTTCGGATTTCTGGAAGCTTCCGGGGAAAATAAGACTTCAGGATGTGGTTTCGTCCAATTCCGAGAATATTTCCTGTGTATCACTTCTGAAACACAAAAACAGCAGAAAACAGGAAACTGGCACTGTGGCAATTTGTTAATAGGTTAGTTCCGGAAAATGCATAAAAGTGCCACTAAGTGTAACGAAACAATAGGCAAATGGTGTAAAAACAAGCATGGAGCATCAAAAATTATAGATACGTTGGAGACGTATCAAGCATCCCCAAGCTTAACTCTTGCTCGTCCTCGAGTAGGTAAGTGATAACAAAAGAATAATTTTTGAGGTAACATGCACCTACACAATCTTGATCATATATGTAAGCATTGGTGAGCTGGGATCATAAGAACTTAAAACATGGGCATGAAGATATAATTATGACAATAAGAACTTAGCAACCATGTTGTAAACATGCAAATGAACACAAACAAAAGATCATGAAAATGAAACAATGAAAGTCAAACGTGTGTTCAAATCATAAGGAAAAACATACAAATGGTTTTCAGCTTGTCCTTCAAAGAGAGCAAAACATAAATGCATAGGACACCTTCAAGTTTAAGAGGGCGACTAGATACAAATAATTTAAGAACAAGTGAAACCAACAATATGAATCAATCAATGAACCTTGGGACAATGCATATCACACTAAGAATGACAACTATGCTCTCTTAATGGTGCATAAAGAAAGAAGGTGGTGACTCAACATAAAAGTAAAAGAAAGGCCCTTCGCAGAGGGAAGCAGTGATTGCAAGTTTTATAACCTTCAAAAATTATGGTACTTACCGGCTTTGAGCTCTCATTGCCCCCATCATAAGCATCTTGAATGGTTAAAGTTAATGCGAGAACAATTATGATGCATATGCCTGACAAATCATAAGTTGAAAACCTCGTGCCCCGTGAATACGAGTACCCAAACCTCATGCTACTTTACTTAGAGTCCCAAGCAAGGCTCTTGTCATTGTAAGTATATGCATATCATTGAGAACCGCCAATGGGGTACCTCCGGCCCGATGACATGGAACAAGCCCACACCAAAATGACAGGACAAGCAGACAATGAACACCTCGACATCTCTTTTATTTGCCTTTTGTTTAGCTTTTTATTGTGAGATGCGTCGTCGAATGTTCACCATGGGTATGCTGCAAATTTCCACCATGAATTATGCATGGCTTAGATTGGCGGCCCGGCGTTTCCCTAACACACATACAAACTCCATGATCCCTACAAGATTCCCAATTCATTTCACACCGCGGGCATCCATAGACAAAAGATCACGATATCAGCTCAAATAAGAAGTGCAATGTTGAAAGCTTGCCCCATGACAGCATGGCTGGGCTAGAATCCAACTTACAACTTGCAAGCATAACAACTCAACATAAGAGACCACAATGTCAAAATTTTAGAACAGGAAAAAGTAAAGTGTGCCTTCCGGTTCGTGAGAGCTTTACTGACCGAATTTCGCATAACACTGGTAAGAGTTTAATTTGAAGAGAAAATAAAAGCAAGTCAAATTTACTTGGAATAGCAAATTGCTAGTAGGTATGTATGGTGCACACTTTGGAAAACTTTGGCTTTTAGGAGTTAGATGCACGAGTAGAGCTCATACTCAGTACATGGCGAGGGCTAGCAAAAGACTGGGAGCGACCAACTAAGAGAGCAATAATAGACATAATCATGCAAAGCGACAAAGCGACATTAAAAGAAGCATAAGATGGCATCAAAAGTCAAAAACTAAATGATCATGAAGGCTATTGGCGACTTTGTAATAGCCTAACATGTGTGAGCATGCGCCAAGTCAACCCAAATAAAGCATCAAGGAGAAAACCAAAATAATGCTTCCATACAATAAAAACAACGCATGATTTTTTCAAAGGCTCATTAAGCAATCTCAGTTATTTGAGACAAGTCATGCTACAGCAAAACCACTAAGCATACTATCAAAAAGACATCAAGCATGACATGAAAAAGCCTAAGCCGCAGTCTACACAAGCTCCTTCTTGTACCACTATTTTGCACAAAGCTTTTTCTCTTTTCCAACACCATTTGAAATTTTTATAAACACCTCTTTTGATGAAAACCAATAAAGATCAGAGGCAAAAATACACCTTGATGAAAAGATATGACAAGGTCTGAACGCAAATCAAGGCGAAAACGAAAACCAAAAGCAGTAGCAGAAAAAGAAGAACACTCAATAAACGATAAGAGTGAAAAACTGAGTGTTCTTGGCAAATGATAACAAGGCAACTTCTCCAAAGGAAATTTGTTGGGGTCCAACCATTTATTGCAGCAAACAAACAAAATAAACCAACTAAGAAAACTAAAACAACTGACGCTCCAAGAAAAACACATAGTGCATGAAGCAATAAAAATATAGTGTTTTGAAAGGTGACCTGATTTTTGCCGATGAAGAAGGGGTGCCTCGGGGGCATCCCCAAGCTTTGACGCTTGTACTTCTTGGATATTTCTTGGGGTGATGCATGGTCATCCCCAAGCTTGAGCTTTTGTCCATTCTTCAACTCATCTCATCATTCTCCAATCCCTACACTTGAAAACTTCCTTCATACAAAACTAAACACAATTCTATTAGCAACATTAGTGCAAGCATAACATATAATCAATCCTCTATTTGCTTCAGGTTTCAACTCAAAACCACCACATATATAGCAAATACTACTGTAGCAACCTCCCCAAAAGTTTGATGATCAAAAGAACTCAAAAGAAAGCGATAAAGTGGCAAACACAAATATTGGCAGAAATCTGTCAAAACTGAACAGCTGACAAAGGTCGAATTTTTGAGGGATTTTATGTTGCTCAAATCAAAAAGTGTTCAACTAACAAAAGTTTGGATATAACCTGGGGCATATGCACAAGAAATCGCAGGTCCAAAAGATAAACAGAGAATTTTCACGAATTTTTACGGTGTAGCACCGAAAACAGTTTCAGGACAGCAACATCCCCAAATCTTTACCTCACTCAAATTAGAGGCTTCTCTTGGCACAAAAACGAAATAAACAAGATAAGGAGCGGTCATTACAGTAGTAATGACTTCCAAGACTCAAATAAAAGAAAAATTACTGAAAAGAAAACATTGGGTTATCTCCCAAGAGTGCTTTTCTTTAACGCCTTTGAGCTAGGCACAGAAAATTGCGAATCAAGTAACATCAAGTGATGAAGTGCTAGGATCAGCACGTGCCTTACGTCTTCCTTTCTTACCTTTGCTCTTGACTCTAGGAAAGACATGGTTATTGCAAGGTGGAGAGATAAATCTTATATTGCCTTTTTCCACATCAATGACGGCGTCCAGGAGCTTCAGAATGGATCTTCCAAGTGTGATTTGTCCTTTTCCTACACATTCAATAACAAGATAATCAGTAGATATCATTCTTCCTAGGAATTTTGTAAAAACTCCTTCAGCTATTCCAAGGGGAAATATAGTGGCATTGTTAGTAAGAGAAATTCCTTCTCCTCCCTCAGAAAGCTTCCAAAGGCTTAAAGATTCATAAACATCCTTTGGCATGAGACAAAATTCAGACATAATATCACAACGAGCATGAAAAGTTTCACCACTAATGGTGATTTTTATCGTAGGATACCAACTCGAAGGTTCAGTATTTGTTGGCACATAATCAAAATGCTGGCGCAAAGTATTGTAGCAAGAATTCAAACTAGCAGTGTGAGTCTCAAGAGTATTAATTCTATTAAAAATGCACACAAGAGAGGAATCAAAATAGGTTGGCATGCTATAAATTGTAATCAACTTTTTTATAATATTGAAGGCTTGATCTCCATCACAATGAAGGAAATCTCCTTCTGCAGTAGCATCCAAAGCATATCTATAACGAAGAGAAAGTCCAAAGTAACAGCTACTAAGAAGCAAACTCAAAGTCATTTTAGGTTCAGTTTTTCCATGCCAATCATAAATTCTAGACCAAGCTTCTTTAAAGCTTTCCCCATCTTTCTGCTTAAAAGTAAAAATCATGTCCTCGGGAGACATAGTAGTAGCAACTGAACTAGACATAATAAACTAAAGTAAAGAAATAACAACTACCAAGGATTCTAATTTTTTTTGGGTTTTTGATAAAAAGCAATGCAGGTAAAATAAATAAAGTAAAGCAAAATAATAAAACAAAGTAAAGGATGTGTGTGCGAAAAACTCCCCTCGCAG
Organism: Dactylis glomerata; assembly: GCA_007115705.1. Classification (NCBI taxonomy): domain Eukaryota; kingdom Viridiplantae; phylum Streptophyta; class Magnoliopsida; order Poales; family Poaceae; genus Dactylis; species Dactylis glomerata. The sequence goes on along the minus strand of QXEO01001064.1, from coordinate 647,768 downwards.
AAGTCTTCTCTTCCTCCCCGGCAACGGCGCCAGAAAATTAGCCGATCCCTTCTTGATGGCGCCCAAAAAATTAGCTGATGGCGTGTGGTTAACGTGGGAGCAAACTGTCCTTGTGCGTGGTGGATAACCAGCCCGTTGGGAACCCCAAGAGGAAGGTATGATGAGTATAGCAGCTAGTTTTCCCTCAGTTAAGAAACCAAGGTTTAATATCGATCAGGAGAGGAAAGACAATGACGACTGAAGGTGATGCGGAACCTGCACACACACAAACAAATACTTTGTTCCCAACTTGCGATGAGGTTGTCAATCTCACCGGTTTGCTTGAAACAAAGGTTATGAGCGTATCGAGTGGAAAAAAATATAGTATGCGAGTAAAGTAAACAGTGCGAGTAAAGTAAACAGGTGATAGCAATATGATGGAAATAGGACCGGGATCCACAGTTCACTAGTGGTGTCTCTCCATAGATAAAATAACACATGCTGGGTAAACAAATTACAGTTGGGCAATTGATAGAATAAAGATAACGTGATATGTCAAGAAGATCACTATGAGATTTACTCTGGGCATTACAACAAAATACATAGACCACCATCCAACTGCATCTATGACTAATAATCCACTCCCGGGGATATCAATCCGAACACCCTAGAAGTATTAAGTTGAGAACAACAGATAATTGCATTAAGCAAAGTGTGTAATGTAAACAAAGCATATGCCCTTGAGCATATGAATGTTGTTTTCTCCCTAGTAGCAACAACACATCTACCACCTTAGAGGTTTCTGTCACTCCCCCAGGTGAAATAGAGGCATGAACCCACTATCGAGCATAAATACCCCCTCTTGGAGTCACTAGCAACTACTCGGCCAAGATAGCTACTAAAAACGGAGAGCATGCAAGATCATAAACAACATAGAGATAACAAAAGATATAATTCAGTACAGCAACTCAATCATAAACACCAATATTCATCGAATCCTAACAAACCAAACATGTAGAATTACATAACGGTGATCTCAATCATGTAGGGCAGCTCATGAGATCTAAACATGAAGCACATGGTGGAGAAGACAACCATCTAGCTACTGATATGGACCCATAGTCCAAGGTAGACTACTCACTCATTGCTCCGGAGGCAAGCATGGCGATGAAGAAGACCTTTGGTGGTGATTCCCCTCTCCGGCAGGGTGCCGGGAAGAGCTTTTGGACCCTCCCGATCTTTGGGTCGACGGCGGCGGCGGATCGCGATGTGTTCTGGAAATCTGATCGGGTACTTTGGTTTTTTCCGTCAGGGGGTCCTTATAGGCGAAGGGGCCATGTCAGAGGAGGAGCCAGGTGCCCTCACGCGGGGCCCGCGCGGCCAGGGGCCTGGCCGCGCCGCCCCTGCATGTGGGGCCCTGGTGGCCCCCCTCCGACTCTCCTTCGGATCTCTGGAAGCTTCCGGGAAAAATAAGACTTCAGGATGTGGTTTCGTCCAATTCTGAGAATATTTCCTGTGTATCACTTCTGAAACACAAAAATAGCAGAAAACAGGAAACTGGCACTGTGGCAACTTGTTAATAGGTTAGTTCCGGAAAATGCATAAAAGTGCCACTAAGTGTAACGAAACAATAGGCAAATGGTGTAAAAAGAAGCATGGAGCATAAAAAATTATAGATACGTTGGAGACGTATCACCATACACATGGCACATAGTTCAAGGCATGATTAGTCAAACACTAATATCCTTGGACTCGCACTTTGAAGTAGATCACCATTATCAAATATTTGGCGTTCTTCCAAATTCCATTCTTTAGTAATCTTTTAGTGTAGTAAACATTTTACCTACATCTTTCATTCATCCTATCATGATAACTTTCATGATCAAGCTACTATAGCTCATGAGGACGAATTGTGAGTATAATGTTAGTTCTCAAAACCTTTTTAGGAGATCTAGACGCCTAGCGTCTCCAATCTTCACAAATTCTCATACAATATGAGAACATGTGTCTTACTAAATTATACTCTATCACATTGCAACCAAACATTGATTCAGATATCAAAATATCTTTCACATATGATAGTTCATGAAACAATTCTTTCAGCTCCTAGATAACCTTGATACTAAAAACAACTTTTGAATATCAAGGATCATGGAGGCAAGTGTGATACTTAGATACTAACACTGGAATTGTTACTCTTGATTTAATACTACTTATTAAATTTTATCGAGTAACCAAGGTTTGCTAAAAGTTTGCAATAGGACTTTAAACTTTAGATTAACATTCAAACAATACGATACCAGTTCGTAAAGTTAACATCCAGAATTCTATAGTTCTATTATCTCAATTATAGCTAATCGCAAGGTAGTAAACGGATGCCAATAACTACAACAAACTATGTAAATTCACTTTGATTTAGTTCATGATAAATTGAGTTCTATAATTCAAAATTAATAAGTGAACTCCCACTTAAAAACAACATCCCTCTTAGTTTTTTTAAGTGATTACACAAACCAAATTCACTATACCGCAACCGATCATCACGTGCGACGGCATAGTTTTAAAGGCGAACATCACCATGTTCATCATATCAACCATATGACTCATGCTTAACCTTTCGGTTCGTGTTCCGAGGCCATGTCTGTACATGCTAGGCTCGCTAAGTAGAACCATAGCACTCACGTGTGTAAAACTGTCTTACACCCATCGTATGTGAACGTAGAGTCTGTCACACCCAATCATCACGTGGTGTCTCAAAACGACGAACTTTCTTGACGGTGCATGCTATGGAAGAACACATTTTTATCTTGATATTTATGTGAGAGGGATCATCTTATAATGCTACCGCGCGATCAAATCTAAGCAGAATAAGATGCATAAAAACATCAGATGCATATATAATATGATATGATATGGTCCTTCACGCATTCGATCTCCATCTTGTGCGTCATGGCATAATCTCCATCATTCCACCGCATTCGATCTCCATCTTGTGCGTCATGGTATGATCTCCATCATTCCACCGCATTCGATCTCCATCTTGTGCGTCATGGCATGATCTCCATCATTCCATCGGCGTAGCTCCAAGGTCCATGGCGCGCCACCTTGGTTGTCTTCCTCCATTACAATATATCACTTGGATATATATATATATATATTCGACACGCATACCATTTAAATGTAAAGACAACCATATCACATCACATGCCCCGCAAAAACAAGTTAGACGTTTCTAATTTGTCTTGCATATTTTACGTGGTTTGGGGCTTTCTAGGAAGAACCGTTCTTACCTACGAACATGTAACCACAACGGTGATAAAAATATTATTAACAACTCTTTGTAAAATAGATCATAACTATAGTGGGAGAAACGTGCACCCGCAAAGCCACATATGCCGAAGCATGTCAAGTATGGGACAAGTCTCGTAAACGCGGTCATGTAAGGCTAGTCTCGGGCAGCTTCAATCCCACTATGCCACTATAATCCAAAATACAAAATAAATTGCAATAACATGATCATCAACGCCCACATCCACATGTGTTCTAACCGTGCATACCAACTATGCATAGAGATGGCTCTGATACCACTGATGGGTTCGTAGCATAGAAAACAAAAAATTTCCTACGCATGAACACAAAACTAGCCAAGAACATCTACGAGATGGTAGCAACGGAGACTAACCCTCGAAGACTAGTAGCGGGGATTACGTTCCCGCATAAACATTGCCGATAGAGAGTCGAGGAAGACGCACGTAGTCGACGTAGTGGTTCACTTGACATAGTCGACGTAGTGGTTCACTTGACGATCACGAGATCGTGTACACGGCGGCACAACCGGCAGCGCCCCCGTGCTCGGTCACACGTACAGCTCGTCGTCGACTCCTCCACGCCCTCGGTCTAGCGGGGCAGCGGAAGAAGGGATCCGCCGGACACTCCAACACACACTTCTCCAAGTGTGTGAAACTCGAACTAACAATCCGGCAGAGCTTTGCTAAGCCAAGACGGATTTTTTGGGGCAGCAACTTTGCGGGAGAGAGGAAGAACCAATGTGTGTGAAATTTGGAGGAGATGGGGGGGGGGGTTTATAGGGGAGGAGGGGGCAGCCCCCTTGGGGGGTGCGCCAGCCTAGGAGGAGGTCCTCCTCCTCATCATGGTGGTAACCCCCCCTTCATGTCCTTCATGATGGTAACCCCCTCATCAACATGAGGTAACCCCATTTTAATTTTGCATGACATTCATGCTAATTAAAATTCACACTTATTGATTTAATAAAACATTTTTATTTCTTTAATATTTGTTAATTCATTCAATTAACAAACATTAACAAATACCCCTTGAGTTATTTCAATATCTCGAAATAGTTTCGGTGCTTTTCTGAAACAACCCTCATGTTGTCCTGTAATTCGATCGGAGTATCGTATCCACTCAAAAACGACGGCGAACCTTAAGTGTGTCACCCTGCGGTTCGTGAATAACGTGGACATGATCGAGACTCCTCTCTGATCAATAATCATCAGCGGGATCTGGAAATCCATGATGACTCCCACTTACTCAACGATGAATCTTGTGATCGTGTGAACCTTTAACGAACATAGTTAATTCCTTTTGTCTCGCGATATTATTACTTGTCCGGGATCCGATCATTTGGTATCAACCATACCTAGTTTGATCTCGTTCCCAACAAGTCTCTTTACTTGTTCCGTGATAATGCATTCCCGTGACCTAGTCACATGCTTGCAAGCGATTCTAATGCAATATCACCAAGAAGGGCCCAGAGAATATCTTTCCGTCATCCGGATGGACAAATCCCACTCTTGATCCATGAGCCTCAACTAATACTTTCAGAATACCCAAATCAACCTTTATAATCACGCTGTAATGGTGTGACATTTGATATCATCAAAGCACTCTTCCGGCATCAGTGATTAACATGATCTCATGGTCTGAGGATTAGAACTATTTCATATGAGTTTGATATAGCAATGAACTTGATGACTTGATCGTATTGCTATTCGTACTATGGGTGTGAGTGTTCATCACATCATTCTTCTAATGATATGACCCCGTTATTAACAACATCCAATGTTCATGATGAGGAAACCTTGATCATCGGTTAATCAATGAGCTAGTATAAAAGAGAGGCTTTACTAGGAACCCTTTTTAGTTTATTAATCACACAAGTATTAATGTTTCTGATTAATACAATTCTAGCATGAGAAATAAACATTTATCATAAATATGGAATATGATAATAACCACTTTATTATTGCCTCTCGGGCATATTCCCTTCATAGAAGCCATACCTACAAAGAGTGCCGATGGTGAGACCTCGTTAAAAATGCTTAAGGATGTTATTTTTCCTAGGTTTGGTGTGCCTAGATATCTTATGACTGACGGAGGTTCTCATTTTATTCACGGTGGTTTTAGAAAAACTCTCGCTAGATATGATGTTAATCATAGAATTGCTTCTGCTTATCATCCCCAAACTAGTGGGCAGGTAGAGCTTTCAAATAGAGAGATCAAGTCTATCTTGCAGAAGACTATTAATAGATCTAGGAAAAACTGGGCTAGCAAGTTAAATGATGCTTTATGGGCTTATAGAACTGTTATAAGAACCCCATGGGCATGTCTCCTTACAAAATGGTTTATGGAAAAGCGTGTCACTTGCCCTTAGAATTAGAACACAAAGCTTTTTGGGCAGTGAAAGAGCTTAATAGGGATTTTAAACTTGCTGGTAAGAAAAGGTTGTTAGATTTGAGTTCTCTAGATGAGTGGAGAAACGAAGCCTATGAGAATGCCAGACTTTTCAAAGAGAAAGTCAAGCAATGGCATGATAAGAGAATTCTTAAAAGAGAGTTTCATGTTGGTGAGAAAGTTCTATTGTATAGGTCTTGTCTCAGATTTTTTGCAGAAAAATTACTCTCTAAATGGGAAGGACCATATGTTATTGTTGAAGTGTACCGCTCAGGTGCGATAAAGATTGCTTCATTGAAAGATGACACTACACAAGTGGTGAATGGGCAAAGACTCAAACATTATATTGCTGGAGATTCTTATAATGAAGATGTTGATGTAATTGAAATAGTTTCTCCAGAAGAATTCATCCAGGACAATTTGCAGGAACCTGCAGAGTTCGTTTTCGAATAGGTAACAGTTCTAGTCAGAAAAGGTTCGCGAAAAACTTTTCCATTAATATTTTTGATGTTTTTATTAAATATGAAAAATCACGAGACAAAAACGGGCAGGAGACGAAGTCCGGTGGCTCCTCACCACCAGGGGGCGCGGGCCCACCCCAGGCCGCGCCACCCTGTGGTGAGTCCACCCCGGACCTCGTTTCCGTCCCGGTTTCCTCTTGTGATTTCATCTCGATGTATAATTTTCGCCTATATAACCCCCTGGAGTCCCCGAGGTCTGTATATCATTTTCTCGTTGTGTTTTATTTTGAGCTGTTTCTATCAGGAGTTGATCTTAAGTTTTGAGAGCACCATGGCTTCTTCAAGAAACGACAAGGGAAAGAGGCCTAGGGAAGAAGACCCCAAGCTGAAGGAGGAACAGGAGGCTAGAAAATCAAGAGCGAGAAACTCTACTTTTGCAGGGTCAATGAACGCCGGACGTGCCTTTTCTCATGACATGCGGGGGCCAATGTTTCCAGTCTTGGATTTAAATTTTATGCCTATAATAAAAGAGGGTATGCTAGTCACTGACGAGCTTTGTGCCCAATACCGAATTCTGGAGAGGGAGATACAGATACTTCAAGAAGAGAATCTCAGGCTTCGCATGATGATTGAATATTTCATTAACCCAAGGGTGGTCCCACCACCACCGAAGGAGTAATTCGTCATGGTATTGGCATCCCCTTGGCTTGTTCAAAGCTTGGGGGAGTGCCGCGGTATCACATCATCACCTTTTACTCATTTACTTTTCAAGTATAGTCATATCATGAATAGAGAAGTTATCTTATAGAATAGTTTGCAGTGTGGAAGTATCCTCCTTAGTTGGTTATCTATGTATCCCTTGGTGTGAGTTGCGGTAATGAAATATTAATGAGAAGTTTTATCGTTTACTCTCCGCACACTTTATTTTAGTTTGCAATGTTTCCTATATGATTAGTCTTGTTGATTAGTATTGGTATCACTTTGGGAGCATGAGTAAATTTAGTTGGTTTTGGCAAACTTAGCTTGGTCAGTAGCAACATTACCTTGAGGTTTGAGTAGAAAAGAAGAAAGAAGTGTTTGTAGTGACATCACTTCAGTTTTCCTTCATGTTTGGCTTATAAGTAATATTATTCTCAAAGTTAAAATTGTTGTACCTTCAAGAAAGTTTGCATGATTGTTCTTATTATATGTATGTTTGTTTGTTTCATGCAACTCTTATGCTTGCTACCCAGCCTTGCTAGCCAAAGACCTGTACTGAGAGGAAATACTTCTCGTGCATCCAACTCCTAAAAACCAAGTCACTTCCAAAGAGTCCACTATAAATTCCTATGCATGGTATTTCAAGCCATTCCAAGTAAATTTTCATGTGCTACCTTTCAAAAACCTTCAAACACTACTCATTTTGTGCCACTGTTTTTAGCTCATGAGGACGTAGTGGATGGGTTTGTTATCTTCCATACTAAATTAAGTACCCCTCGACTAGGCAGCTTCATCTGCTCGTCATTCATTTTGCAAGGGAGCTGGTCAGACCATTGTAATCTCAAAAAGAAAAGAAAAAGGCACTCCTCCATGGTATGTGAAAGTTGGTCGGCACCCGATGGAATCGGTTAGCCATGGTTTAAGAAAGGAAAATGTGAGGAGGAGTGCCAAGCTATAAAAGAGCACCAATGTGCCAATTAATCAAACATCTCGAAACCGCTCTCACTTGTTTAGTATGGAAGATATCAAGAACTCCGTTGCTAGTCGTTGACAAAAGCAACCACCTCTCAAAACAATTTTTACCTCTGTTTTATAAATGAAAAGCTCTAGCACATGTTTAATCCTTGCTTCCCTCTGCGAAGGGCCTGTCTTTTACTTTCATGTTGAGTCAACCTATTACCTTCTATCTCAAGCAAGCATTTGAGTTGTTATGTTTCACTCATCCATATGTTGATCCGTTTAATCATGTTTATTAATTTCTTTTGTTAGTACAATGCTTTTATCTGAATGAATATATCTTTGAAAGCTTTCTATGAATGCAAAAGTTTGTTTCATTGGGCATATGGTTTTTGCTATATTAGCTCTATTTTAAAAAGGCTCCATTCAAAAGCTAGTATAGTTTGTTCATTATTCTGTGACCAAGAACTAAAGTTTGCCACCACCAATTACAGTTTACCTTGTGCATCCTTATTTGTGATTCCCTTTTACTTATTGCAAGTCTATATCATATAAAGGGAAGTTGCTGTCTATTATAACTTGTGCCTTGGTGAATGTGATGCTTCTTGTTCATATTTTGATTGTCGACACTTCACTCCATAAACCTGTGGTCATGTTTACCGAGTTTAGTTTTCGCTTGGGGACAAGCGAGGTCTAAGCTTGGGGGGGTTGATACGTCCATTTTGCATCACTATTTTGTATCATAATTTACTATTATTAATTGATATATTTCATATTTAGAGATGATACTTATGTTATTTCCCCTATTTTTACATGTTTGATGATCATTGGAGGATTTGCTGCCGGAGTCAGGATTCTGCTAGAAAAAGGACCGTCAAGGCACCATAGTTTGAAGATCAGGAAAATTCTAGAAAAATACCAAAAAATTATATTTTATCAGAAGACTGAAGAAGCCAGAAGGAGGAGGCGAGAGGGGCCACGGGGTAGCCTCACCACCAGGGGGCGTGGCCTAGCCCCTGGCCGCGCCCACCTGTGGTGAGAGCCCCCTGGCCCACTTCTGCCATCGCCCCTTTGCGTATTTCATCGTCCCCAAAAACGTAAGTCAGGGGGGCTCAGAGATAGACACCGCCGCCTCTGCGGGGCGGAAAACACCAGAGAGAGAAAAGCTCTCCGGCAGGCAGAAATCTGCCGAGGAAATTCCTTCCCGGAGAGGGGAGATCATCGCCATCGTCATCACCATTGCACCGGACTTCATCGGGATCATCATCATCATCATCTCCATCACTAGCACCTTCATCACCACCATCACCACGCCATCCCGCTGTAACATCTTGAGTTGAATCTTGTTAAATTTTTAGGGGAAACTTTCCTGGTGTTGATTACTCTTGTGGTTGATGCTATTGAGTGGAATCGTTGAATTAAGGTTTATGTTCAGATTGTTATTTACCATTATTTCACCTCTGATCATGATCCATATGATGTCTTGTGAGTAGTTCGTTTAGTTCTTGAGGACATGGGAGAAGTCAAGTCATTAGTAGTGGAATTATGTTGAGTAATATTTAATGGTTTGATATTTATTTGTTGTGGTGCTATTTCACTAGTGGTGTCATGTGAACGTCGACTACATGATACTTCACCATTTATGGGCCTAGTGAGATGCATTGTGTATTTGGCTACCAATTGTGGGGTTGCTGGAGTGACAGAAACCTAAACCTCCGTTGGGAAACCATTGCACCAGGGAGCGTAGGATCTTAGAGTTTAAGGCTGTGGTTAGATTTATCTTAATTACTTTCTTATATTTGCGGATGCTTGCAAGGGGTATAATCATAAGTGTGTATTTATCCTAGTAAGGGTAGTGCGCTAGTACAGGTTCACCCCCATAACACTTATCAAACCAGTAAAGATTATTTAGCGGTATAAAGCGAAAGCACTTGACAGAAACTCCCGTGTGTCCTCGTGAACGTTTGGTCATCATAAGTTACACAACCGGCTTGTCCTTTGCTCTAGAAAGGATTGGGCCACTTGCAGCAATTATTGTTATTATCTTTTATTTACTCGTACTTTATTTACTTGCATTACCAAATACCCCTGAAAACCCGTTTGCTAGTATTTACAGTGAATCCTTGATCAAAACCACTTGTCAACACCTTCTGCTCCTCGTTGGGTTTGACACTCTTATTTATCGAAAGTACTATGATACAACCTCTATACTTGTGGGTCATCAGCCTCCCACCACGCGAGCTTCTCCGGCGCGCGGCCTCGGTGTGGTCTGCTCCAATGTGCGTTGGTGGCGCGTGGACTCCCCTGATGCATGCTCATCTTCGTCGGTGACGGCAGCGTCGTGTGCTAACGCCAAGTTGATGTGGGAATATGCAGTTGATGGTCCTTGTGCGTGGTGAACAACCAGCCCGTTGGGAACCCCAAGAGGAAGGTGTGATGAGTATAGCAGCAAGTTTTCCCTCAGTTAAGAAATCAAGGTTTTATCATTCTTGGAGAGAAGGGACAATAACGACTGAAGGTGATGCAGACTGACTTAGTAACACTCCAACAAGGGCGCCGTTTAACGATACTTGTTGACTCATCTTCGGTCAGTAGCAACGCGGAACCTGCACACAACACAACCAAGTACTTTGTTCCTAACTTGCGATGAGGTTGTCAATCTCACCGGTTTGCTTGAAACAAAGGTTATGAGCGTATCGAGTGGAAAATAGTAGAGGTATGCGAGAAAAGTAAACAGTGCGAGTAAAGCAAACAGGTGATAGCAATATGATGGAAATAGGACCGGGGTCCACAGTTCACTAGTGGTGTCTCTCCATAAGATAAATAACACAAGCTGGGTAAACAAATTACAGTTGGGCAATTGATAGAATAAAGATAAACGTGATATGTCAAGAAGATCACTATGAGATTTACTCTGGGCATTACAACAAAATACATAGACCGCCATCCAACTGCATCTATGACTAATAATCCACTTGTGGCGAATCAATCTAAGAACTCCACAAGTATTAAGTTGCGAACAACAGATAATTGCATTAAGCAAAGTGTGTAATGTAAACAAAGCATATGCCCTTGAGCATATGAATGTTGTTTTCTCCCTAGTAGCAACAGCACATCTACAACCTTAGAGGTTTCTGTCACTTCCCCAGGTTAAATAGAGGCATGAACCCACTATCGAGCATAAATACCCCCTCTTGGAGTCACTAGCAACTACTCGGCCAAGATAGATACTAACAACAGAGAGCATGCAAGATCATAAACAACATAGAGATAACAAAAGATAATATTCAGTACAGCAACTCAATCATAACACCAATATTCATCGGATCCCAACAAACCAAACATGTAGAATTACATAACGGTGATCTCAATCATGTAGGGCAGCTCATGAGATCTAAACATGAAGCACATGGTGGAGAAGACAACCATCTAGCTACTGCTATGGACCCATGGTCCAAGGTAAACTACTCACTCATCCCTCCGGAGGCAAGCATGGCGATGAAGAAGACCTCTGGTGGCGATTCCCCTCTCTGGCAGGGTGCCGGGAAGAGCTTCTGGACCCTCCCGATCTTCGGGTTGACGGTGGCGGTGGATCGCGATGTGTTCTGGAAAAGTGATCGGGTACTTAGGTTTTTCCCGTCGGGGGTTCTTTATAGGCGAAGGGGCGATGTCAGAGGTGGCCCCAGGCCTCCTCACACCAGGGCGGCACGGCCAGGGGCTGGGCCACGCCAGCCCTGCGTGAGGGCGACCTGTGGCCCCTCTCCTTCTCTTCGGATGACTGGAAGCTCCCGGACAAAATAAGACTTCAGGAACTTGTTTCATCCAATTCCGAGAATATTTCCTGTGTATCACTTCTGAAACACAAAAACAGTAGAAAACAGGGAACTGGCACTGTGGCGACTTGTTAATAGGTTAGTTCCGAAAAATGCATAAAAGTACCACGAAGTGTAATGAAACAGTAGGCAAATGGTGTAAAAACAAGCATGGAGCATCTAAAATTATAGATACGTTGGAGACGTATCAAGCATCCCCAAGCTTAACTCCTGCTCGTCCTCGAGTAGGTAAGTGATAACAAAAGAATAATTTTTTAGGTGACATGCACCTACACAATCTTGATCATATATGTAAGCATTTGTGAGCTGGGATCATAAGAACTTAAAACATGGGCATGAAAGATATAATCTTGACAATAAAAACTTAGCAACCATGTTGTAAACATGCAAATGAACACAAACAAAAGATCATGAAAATGAAACAATGAAAGTCAAACATGTGTTCAAATCATAAGGAAAAACATACAAACGGTTTTTAGCTTGTCCTTCAAAGAGAGCAAAACATAAATGCATAGGACACCTTCAAGTTTAAGAGGGCGACTAGATACAAATAATTTGAGAACAAGTGAAACCAACAATATGAATCAATCAATGAACTTTCGGACAATGCATATTACACTAAGAATGACAACTATGCTCTCTTAATGGTGCATAAAGATAGAAGGTGGTGACTCAACATAAAAGTAGAAGAAAGGCCCTTCGCAGAGGGAAGCAGTGATTGCAAGTTTTATAACCTTCAAAAATTATGGTACTTACCGGCTTTGAGCTATCATTGCCCCCATCATAAGCATCTTGAATGGTTAAAGTTAATGCGAGAACAATTATGATGCATATGCTTGACAAATCATAAGTTGAAAACCTCGTGTCCCGTGAATACGAGTACCCAAACCTCATGCTACTTTACTTAGAGTCCCAAGCAAAGCTCTTGTCATTGTAAATATATGCATATCATTGAGAACCGCCAATGGGGTACCTCCGTGCCCGATGACATGGAACAAGCCCACATCAAAATGACAGGACAAGCAGACAATGAACACCTCGACATCTCTTTTATTTGCCATTTGTTTAGCTTTTTATTGTGAGATGCGTCGTCGAATGTTCACCATGGGTATGCTGCAAATTTCCACCATAAATTATGCATGGCTTAGATTAGCGGCCCGGCGTTTCCCTAACACATATACAAACTCCATGATCCCCACAAGATTCCCTATTCATTTCACACCGCGGGCATCCATAAACAAAAGATCACGATATCAACTCAAATAAGAAGTGCAATGTTGAAAGCTTGCCCATGACTGCATGGCTGGGCTAGTCTCGAACTTACAACTTGCAAGCATAACAACTCAACATAAGAGACCACAATGTCAAATTTTTAAGAACAGGAAAAAGTAAAGTGTGCCTTCCGATTCGTGAGAGCTTTACTGACTGAATTTCGCATAACACTGGTAAGAGTTTAATTTGAAGAGAAAATAAAAGCAAGTCAAATTTACTTGGAATAGCAAATTGCTAGTAGGTATGTATGGTGGACACTTTAGCAAACTTTGTCTTTTAGGAGTTTGATGCACGAGTAGAGCTCATACTCAGTACAAGGCGAGGGCTAGCAAAAGACTGGGAGCGACCAACTAAGAGAGCAATAATGGCCATAATCATGAAAAGCGACAAAGCGACATTAAAAGAAGCATAAGATGGCATCAAAAGTCAAAAACTAAATGATCATAGAGGCTATTAGCGACTTTGTAAGAGTCTAACATGTGTGAGCATGCGCCAAGTCAACCCAAATAAAGCATCAAGGAGAAAACCAAAATAATGCTTCCATACAATAAAAACAACGCATGATTTTTTCAAAGGCTCATTAAGCAATCTCAGTTATTTGAGACAAGTCATGCTACAGCAAAACCACTAAGCATACTATCAAAAAGACATCAAGCATGACATGAAAAAGCCTAAGCCGCAGTCTACACAAGCTCCTTCTTGTACCACTTTTTTGCACAAAGCTTTTTCTCTTTTCCAACACCATTTGAAATTTGGGATTTCTATTTTCGTGCCCTCGGGTCCTTAGCTGTACTCAGTTTTCCCCAGCTCCTTAGTTTTTCCTCAGTTTTGTCCAAGCCCTTGGCTGAAACCGTCACCGGTGCTGGAACGGCCGGTTGCCCGACGGTTGAACACCTTTGACCGTTAACTGCTGACTAGTGGGGCCACGTAGAGCCCGCAAAGACACGTCAAAGCATCCATCTTTGTTTGACCGTAAGCATCGCCGTATCCCTGACCAAAACGCGGACGAGTGGGGCTTCGGTATATCGAATGACAAGTGGGGCCATGACGCTGATACAAGGTGCAATACACGGGTAGGATTAGATTTTTAAACGGAGCTCTACAACGATGGCACGGAGGAGGTGGCCTGCGGGGTGCCGAGATGAGATCGACGTCCACAAAGAACTGCATGAGGCGAGACCAGACACATTAGATAGATATGAACTAGACGCGTTTAACCATGCAAAGAAGAGAAGAAATGGTCGAGGACATCGACAACGACCTCAACACTTTGACTGACGGTGTCGGACACGAACGCAAGCAATGTAGAGAAAACTAGTGTCTCTCCTTTCTGGCATGTATAGATAGGTGCTAGGGGAGTGTGGTGGCGAAGGGAAAAAACTCACGGTGGTCTGTGGCGTCCAGCATAGCGGGGCGATGTGGCCGTGCCCACAGCGGCGTGCATGTTCGGCATTAGCATTAGCATGTACGTTCGTCATTGGCCTCGGCGGTATCTCTGGTGTGTCAGTGATCGGATGAGGGGACAGGATTGAGGGTGCATCCCGACGGTGACCTAGCAGTGGCGGCGAGCATGCATAGCCGTTCTGACCATGCCGATATCGGCATCGACATCGTTTGGAGGCTGTGGTGCTCGAATCATGGTGGAAATTGCGATTCCCTATTATTTTTACATGCATAATATATAGAAAATAGCTAGATCTCTAAATCGATGCATATGAAGCTACATATATATTCTTGGTCATAATCCCCTTATCTAAAGGGGATGGATGCATGGCTTCACGTCGTCGTCGCTTTCATCGTCAGTATCTTCGTCGTCCGTGTAGTAGTACTTCCTGCACAATGTTACGTCGAACACCTTCACTGTGAGCACATCATCGCCTTCATATTTGAAGTGTAGGATGTAGCCGAAATCCACACCGTGCGCGATGGCGAAATTCTCCCAGCCCTTGTCGAGGTACATCCGGCCTTGTCCGTCAAATAGGACCTCCACGGTCCAGAGACGAGGACCGCAGTCAGCTGCTCGCAGATACACCTTTGCGGGCTCCTGGCCGTCAAGATAGTCCGCAAACTTTTGTGGGAGTGCCTGCAAAGAGATCGAGCGCCGATCGTTTGAAATTAAAGGCTTTTTGGAACATGCACATAATTAATCACATGCATCATATATGTGGGAACGCGTCCGTACCTTTTTGGCCAAAGGGTCTTCATAGATGACGATTAAGAACTCCTCTATGATCAATGGCAGTGTTGACGGTGGTGGTGGCAATGATGATGATCCACCACCCAGGCCGCCCCTTCCCCTTCCCCTTCCCCTTCCCCTTCCCCTTCCGGTCGGCGTCCGAGACGTGGAAGCCATGGCAATGGATCAAGTGTATGTGAACGAAGAAGAGAAGGCAGAAACAAAGAAGATAGAGGCAGAACCTATTGACATGAGGGATGGCCGAGGTGGGGGTTTATAAGGGCGAGATGACCGTTGTGGGGTTACATAATAAATTAAGGAGGAGATGACCGTTGTGGGTGTTTATATCTCAACAAAAAAGTAATGCCTAAAAGAAATGGAAATTCGTGATAGTTTATTATTTTACCGTGAAAAGTAATGCCTAAAGGAAATTCGTGATAGTTTATCATTTCACCGTGAAAAGTAATGCCTAAAGGAAATTCGTGAAAAGTAATGCCTAAATGGAAATTCGTGATAGTTTATTATTTTACCGTGAAAAGTAATGCCTAAAGGAAATTCGTGATAGTTTATCATTTCACCGTGAAAAGTAATGCCTAAAGGAAATTCGTGATAGTTTATTATTTTACCGTGAAAAGTAATGCCTAAATGAAAATTCGTGATAGTTTATCATTTTACCGTGAAAAGTAATGCCTACAAGAAGTGGAAATTCGTGATTACCAAACTTGTTGAATCCGGTGGCCAACTCGTTATTTAGCATACATAGAGGGGTAGTAGTTTGCCACCGACAGATAGAGAGAGGGTGGCACGATCCTGCCCGTTAGATCATAGGATCGACGGTAGGTGGGCACGATCCGTGTGACAACAGCTCGACCAATCAGGCCAAGTTTGGGCTTCTGTGAGAAGGGAGAGGGTAAAACTGAGTAGTATCAAGGATACAAGGGCAAGTAAATAATAAACAGGCTAAGGAATTCAAATAAGAGATTTAGAAAAAGAAAAACACATATTTTGTACAATGAAACCCAGGTTGGCCTACCTCAAAGTATTAGCAATTCAAATATACATGAGTGTAAAAATTATGGCCTCATTCAGACAAACTATATTTTGGGTATAGATGTTTTGAGAAGGGGTTTGAGTGGAAAGCCATGAACCTTCATAGCTACTAGTGATTTCAGAAGTGGCCATTTGTGTGAAAACTTGATTTATATATGATTGTTATGATTTTATTTTGCGCATGAGTTGGAGGCACTATGATTTTATTTTTTTGAATTTTTTTGCGCATGAAATGACTCAATTAGATGGCTTAATCCCATCTGTTGACTCTCTGTTGACCAGCCACTTGAGGGTAAAACTGAGTATATTGCACTAGCCAGTATTAGTACTCGAGGGGAAAACTGAGTACAGATATTTTTCCAGTGTAAGACTCGAGGGTAGAACTGAGTACACGTAACGGTGCTGACGTGCAGTCCCACGGACGCGTGTCGCGGTGAGCAGCGGTTAGCCGCGCGGTGCGCGTGCTGAGACCAAAACGTCAACTGCCAGTACAGAGCCCCTCTCCCTCCCTCTGCACACAGTCTCATCATAACTCACGCACGCAACCACGCCTCTCACGTCCCATCACCTTCTCCAAAAAAACCCAGCCGCCCTACGCGCGCTCCCCTGCCGGCGATGGAGAAGAAGAATGCGCCGGCGGCCGTCGCCCCCGAGCCCGTCGCCTCCGAGCCCATCGCCTCCGAGCCCGTCGCATCCGAGGGCGACGCATCCAAGCGCGGCGCCTCCGTGAACTGGGCCTCTCTTAAGGGTGACGGACCACTTCACAAGATCGGCGACTGCTTACTGGCGAACGAGGAGTACGTGGACACCTACGCTGCTTTGAGGCAAGTTTGTACAAATTGGCGCTCAAATCTACCTGAGCCCGACGTGCACCTGCACGAATGGATCGTGGTAGAACACGCCCTTCCACGCGCCGCTGAGTTCTCCTTCCTCAACCTCCGCACATCCCGCTACGTCACCATCGATCTAACGGAAGTTCATGCAAGGTTCAAATTCCTCCATATCTATAGAGTTAATCTATTTTTATTTTCAATCGTAAACATCTTAGTGCTGAATGTTATCTTCATCAACTCCCTTTTAGATACTACTTCGTCGGCTTTTAACGTGGCGTCATCGTGCTTGCCCAGAGGAACCAGCCGCACAAGATACGGCTTCTGAACCCACTCACAAAGACTTTGAACGCTATGTTTGAGGCGCAGATGCCATCTATGATTGTGCAGTCAGTCGCTGTAATGAAGTCCCCGACTATGGTCTTCATTTGCACAGGTTACCCCAATGAAATTGCTTGGGTCGATAAGAGCTCTCCAACTAAGGATATATATGTACATGATTGGGGAGAAGGAAGATTTACGATCGAGGACCATTCTCTGCGTTGCATTACCCCGTTCAATGGTGAATTGTACGCAATAGCTCTGAATGAGTTCGGAAGAATAGTGTGCACCAACAATGTCCAGTTGGAGCAGCGCGCGAGCACTGTCAGCATGAAGACACTATTTTCATTTCCAGAACTTGGAAATGATTATGATTCCAAGTTCTACCTTGTGGAGTCGGATGGTGATCTGCTGCTTGTGTTGTTGGGCGGCAGCACTGACGACAACCGGCATTTGGAGGAAGGTCAACCATTGGTGTACCGTGTGGACACTGAGAGCCGCTCTCTCCATGCCGTTAGTAACATTGGCAGTCATGCCCTCTTCGTCAATTTTAGCCGGTGTATCTCCGTCGACACCAGAGTGCACCCGACAGTTCGACCTGGCTGCATCTACTACGCGGATTTGGGTTATATCAGAGAGTATGATGATGATAGAAAGGCCTGGGATGAGTGGCCACGACGTGCGGATAGAATAGGATATGGTCCGAAAAATGAACAAAGGCCATACCATTTGGAGGATGTATTTGCTGCACACTGCAGACGGAGGGAGTTTAGTGAATATTTCTTTCATCTCATGAATTATAGCGACGACGAAATATATGATACAGAATGAAGAACATTGTTATTGGCTGCTTTTGGCTGCTGTATACAGTTTATGTATTATACTTAGTTTTCTGGATTTATTATGCTGCTGTGAATTCATCCTATACTAGCTTCTAGATTTGTTACCATATTGGGCAAAAAACGAGGGCCAAAAGGCAACAATCATTGAAGAAAGACAGAAATAGAAGCTTCTATAGATTTGATACTAATTTGGTGAAAAGAGAGAGAACTGTTACAGAGAGAGAGGGGAAAAAGGCGCTCTGAAAAGGTGCTCTGAAAAGGCAATGCCAATTTGGCCCGAGAGAGACAGAACCGAGCTCTCACGTACAACCAAACGCGGTCTCGTCCTGTCCCACGCGGTCCCTTTCTACCAGCCCCACGCGACGCGGCCCCACACGACGCGGCCCCACACGTCAGCACGGAAACGGTCAACTAAACGGGAATCCTCCCGTCCGAGCTCCTTCTGAGGGTTTCAGACAACGGCTTGGGGAAAATTGAGGAAAAACTAACGAGCTGGGGAAAACTGAGTACAACTAACGACCTGAGGGCACGAAAATAGAAATCCCTTGAAATTTTTATAAAGACACCTCTTTTGATGAAAACCAATAAAGATCAGAGACAAAAATACACCTTGATGAAAAGATATGACAAGGTCTGAACGCAAATCAAGGCGAAAACGAAAACCAAAAGCAGTAGCGGAAAAAGAAGAACACCCGGTGAAATTGTAAGAATGAAAACGGAGTATTCTTTGCAAATGAAAACGAGTACATCTCCTCCAAAGGAAATTTGTTGGGGTCCAACCATTTATTGCAGCAAACAAAACTAAACTAACTAAGAAAACTAAAACAACTGACGCTCCAAGAAAAACACATAGTGCATGAAGCAATAAAAATATAGTGTTTTGAAAGGTGACCAGATTTTTGCTGATGAAGAAGGGGTGCCTCGGGGGCATCCCCAAGCTTTGACGCTTGTACTTCTTGGATATTTCTTGGGGTGATGCATGGGCATCCCCAAGCTTGAGCTTTTGTCCATTCTTCAACTCATCTCATCATTCTCCAATCCCTACACTTGAAAACTTCCTTCATACAAAACTAAACACAATTCTATTAGCAACATTAGTGTAGGCATAACATATAATCAACCTCTTTTTGCTTCAGGTTTCAACTCAAAAGCACCACATATATAGAAAATACTACTGTAACAACTTCCCCTAAAGTTCCATGATCAAAAGAACTCAAAAGAAAGTGATAAAGCGGCAAACACAAATATTGGCAGAAATCTGTCAAAACATAACAGCTGACAAAGGCCGAATTTTTGAGGGGTTTTATATTGCTCAAATCAAAAAGTATTCAACTAATGAAAGTTTGGATATAACCTGGGGCATATGCACAAGAAATATCAGGTCCAAAAGATATACAGAGAATTTATACAAATTTTTATGGTGCAACACCGAAAACAGTTTCAGGACAGCAACATCCCCAAATCTTTACCTCACTCGAATTAGAGGCTTCTCTTGGCACAAAAACGAAATAAACAAGATAAGGAGCGGTCATTACAGTAGTAATGACTTCCAAGACTCAAATAAAAGAAAAACTACTGAAAAGAAAACATTGGGTTATCTCCCAAGGGTGCTTTTCTTTAACGCCTTTGAGCTAGGCGCAGAAAATTGCGAATCAAGTAATATCAAGTGATGAAGCATCAAGCTCATAATTTGCTCTAAGAATAGAGTCAAAAAGTAATTTCTTCCTTTTCCTAGGGAAGTGTTCCATACCTTTCTTGAGTGGGAATTGATATTTTATGGCGCCTTCTCTCATATCAATGATAGCACCTACAGTTCAAAGAAAAGGTCTTCCCAAAATAATAGGACATGAAGCATGGCATTCAACGTCCATAACAAGAAAATCAACGGGAACAAGGTTATTGTTAACCACAATAAGAACATCATTAATCCTTCCCAAAGGTTTCTTCTTAGCAACATCAGCAATAGGAACATCAAAGTAACATTTTTCAAGCGGTGGTAAATCAAGCATGTCATAAATCTTTCTAGGCATAATAGAAATACTAGCACCTAGATCACATAAAGCATGGCAATCAAAACCATTAACATGCATATCAATGATGGGTTCCCAACCATCTTCTAACTTCTTGGGAACAGAGGCTTTTTGCTTCAACTTTTCATCCCTAATTTTTATGAGAGCATTGGTAATATGCTTAGTAAAAGCAACATTTAAAGAACTAGCATTGGGAGTCAAAGCAAGCTTTTGCAAGAACAAAATAACTTCAGATATATTGCAGCCATCAACATCAAAATCATTAAAAGAAATTGAGCTAGCATCTCCCACACTCCGAAAAATTTCAGCACTCTTTTGAGAAAAAGTTTTGGCAGTTTTAGGCTTTTTAACACAAGGAGTGGGAGTTTCCTCTACCCCAATCAAAGTAAGAGGATTGCTAGCATTAGGAGCAACATCATTAGAGGTAGTAATAGTACATACCTTCATCTCTCTAGCCATCTCATCTTCTCTTTCCCACCTGGCATGCAATTCCGCTAACAATCTAGTATTTTCATCAATTCCAACTTGAATAGCATTAGCAGTAGCAAAAACATTGTTCTCTTTCACATCATTAGGCAACACTTTTAATTTCAGAAGTTCAACATCATGACCAAGGCTATCAACTTTAGAAGTAAGAATATCAATTTTGCCTAACTTTTCCTCAACAGACTTGTTAAAAGCAGTTTGCTTACCGATGAAGTCCTTGAGCATTACCTCAAGCTCGGAGGGCGCGGCCCTAGTGTTGTTGTAGGAATTACCATAAGAGTTACCATAACCATTACCATTGGTAGAAGGATACGGCCTATAATTGTTACTAGCAAAATTATTCCTATAAGCATTGTTGTTAAAATTATTATTTCTAATGAAATTCACATCGACATGCTCTTCTTGAGCAACCAGAGAGGCTAAAGGAACATTATTAGGATCAACATGAGTCCTATCATTAGCAAGCATAGCCATAATGGTATCAATCTTATCATTCAAGGAAGAGGTTTCCTCAATAGAATTTACCTTCTTACCTTGTGGAGCTCTCTCGGTGTGCCATTCAGAATAATTTACCATCATGTTGTCGAGTAGCTTTGTTGCGGCCCCCAAGGTAAGGGACATAAAAGTGCCTCCAGCAGCTGAATCCAATAGGTTCCTCAAAGAAAAATTCAGTCCTGCATAATTTTTTTGGACAATCATCCAAGTAGTCAGTCCATGAGTGGGGCAATTCTTTATCATAGATTTCATTCTTTCCCAAGCTTGAGCAACATGTTCATTATCAAACTGAGTAAATTTCATAATATTGCTACGCAGAGATATAATCTTAGCAGGAGGATAGTATCTACCAATAAAAGCATCCTTGCACTTAGCCCATGAATCAATACTATTCTTAGTCAAAGACAGCAACCAATCTTTAGCTTTTCCTCTCAAAGAAAAAGGAAACAACTTGAGCTTAATAATATCACTTTCTACATCCTTATATTTCTGCATCTCACATAGCTCAACAAAATTGTTGAGATGAGCTGCAGCATCTTCAGTACTAGCACCAGAGAATTGCTCTTTCATAACAAGGTTCAACAAAGCAGGCTTAATCTCATAAAAGTTTGCAGCAGGGGCAGGTGGTGCAATAGGATTGCAGATTAAATCACTATTGTTCGTGCTAGTAAAGTCATACAACTTGGTGTTTTCAGGATTGGCCATTTCAGCAAAACGAAAGTAAACAAGTAAAAACAACTACCAAGGATTCTAATTTTTTTAGGTTTTTGATATAAAACAATGCAGGTAAAATAAATAAAGTAAAGCAAAACAATAACAAAGTAAAGGATGTGCGTCTGAAAACTCCCCTCGCAGAAGTCTTCCAATCTCCCCGGCAACGGCGCCAAAAAAGAGGCTGCTAACGCCAAGTTGACGTGGGAATATGCAGTTGATGGTCCTTGTGCGTGGCGAACAACCAGCCCGTTGGGAACTCCAAAAGGAAGGTGTGATGAGTATAGCAGCTAGTTTTCCCTCAGTTAAGAAACCAAGGTTTTATCGTTCTTGGAGAGAAGGGACAATAACGACTGAAGGTGATGCAGACTGACTTAGTAACACTCCAACAAGGGCGCCGTTTAACGATACTTGTTGACTCGTCTTCGGTCAGTAGCAACGCGGAACCTGCACACAACACAACCAAGTACTTTGTTCCCAACTTGCGATGAGGTTGTCAATCTCACCGGTTTGCTTGAAACAAAGGTTATGAGCGTATCGAGTGGAAAACAGTAGAGGTATGCGAGTAAAGTAAACAGGTGATAGCAATATGATGGAAATAGGACCAGGGTCCACAGTTCACTAGTGGTGTCTCTCCATAAGATAAATAACACAAGCTAGGTAAACAAATTATAGTTGGGCAATTGATAGAATAAAGATAAACGTGATATGTCAAGAAGATCACTATGAGATTTACTCTGGGCATTACAACAAAATACATAGACCGCCATCCAACTGCATCTATGACTAATAATCCACTTGTGGCGAATCAATCCGAGAACTCCACAAGTATTAAGTTGCGAACAACAGATAATTGCATTAAGCAAAGTGTATAATGTAAAAAAAGCATATGCCCTTGAGCATATGAATGTTGTTTTCTCCCTAGTAGCAACAGCACATCTACAACCTTAGAGGTTTCTGTCACTCCCCCAGGTTAAATAGAGGCATGAACCCACTATCGAGCATAAATACCCCCTCTTGGAGTCACTAGCAACTACTCGGCCAAGATAGCTACTAACAACGGAGAGCATGCAAGATCATAAACAACATAGAGATAACAAAAGATAATATTCAGTACAGCAACTCAATCATAACACCAATATTCATCGGATCCCAACAAACCAAACATGTAGAATTACATAACAGTGATCTCAATCATGTAGGGCAGCTCATGAGATCTAAACATGAAGCACATGGTGGAGAAGACAACCATCTAGCTACTGCTATGGACCCATGGTCCAAGGTAGACTACTCACTTATCGCTCCAGAGACAAGCATGGCGATGAAGAAGACCTCCGGTGGCGATTCCCCTCTCCGGCAGGGTGCCGGGAAGAGCTTCTGGACCCTCCCGATCTTCGGGTCGACAGCGGCGGTGGATCACGATGTGTTCTGGAAAAGTGATCGGGTACTTAGATTTTTTCCGTCGGGGGGTCTTTATAGGGAAAGGGGCGATGTCAGAGGTGGCCCCAGGCCTCCTCACGCCAGGGCGGCGTGGCCAGGGGCTGGGCCGCGCCAGCCCTGCGTGAGGGCGGCCTGTGGCCCCTCTCCTTCTTCTCTTCGGATGACTGGAAGCTCCCGGACAAAATAAGACTTCAGGAACTTGTTTCGTCCAATTCCGAGAATATTTCCTGTGTATCACTTCTGAAACACAAAAACAGTAGAAAACAGGGAACTGGCACTATGGCGACTTGTTAATAGGTTAGTTCTGGAAAATGCATAAAAGTGCCACGAAGTGTAACGAAACAGTAGGCAAATGGTGTAAAAACAAGCATGGAGCATCAAAAATTATAGATACGTTGGAGACGTATCATCGTGCTCGCCGACGGCGGCCTGGAGGAGCCCTCCACAGGTCGCGCTCCCGACTGCTCCATTGAGCTCGTCGGCGGCAGCGGGCCTCCAGCATGGCGCACCACCTCCTCGCGCTCGGTAGCGCCGGCCTGGCTCGCGCCCGTCGACAATGGTCTGACGGAGCCTTCCTCGCGTCGCGCTCGCTGCTCCACCTTGAGATCGTTGGTGGCGGCGGGACCTCCACCCCGATGGGCCACCTCCTGATACGTCTCAAACGTATCTATAAATTTTGATGCTCCATGCTTGTTTTTACACCATTTGCCTATTGTTTCGTTACACTTAGTGGCACTTTTATGCATTTTTCGGAACTAACCTATTAACGAGTTGCCACAGTGCCAGTTCCCTGTTTTCTACTGTTTTGTGTTTCAGAAGTGATACACAGGAAATATTCTCGGAATTGGACGAAACCACATCCTGAAGTCTTATTTTACCCGGAAGCTTCCAGAGATCCGAAGAGGAGTAGGAGGGGGGCCACCAGGGCCCCACACACAGGGGTGGCGCGGCCAGACCCCTGGCCGCGCGGGCCCCGCGTGTGGGCGCCTGGCTCCCCCTCTGACATCGCCCCTTCGCCTATAAGAAGCCTCGGGACGGAAAACCCTAGGGGATTCGGCAATTTTCCAGAAACAGTTCCGCAGCTCCGCCGCCGCCGTCGACGAATTTCGGGGGACAGAAGTCTCTGTTCCGGCACCCTGCTGGGACGGGGAAGTGCCCCCGGAGCCATCTCCATCGATCTCCATCGCCGTCTCCGCCGTCTCCATCGACCTCACCGCCATCTCCATCAACCTTGCTGTCTCCTATGATGAGGAGGGAGTAGTTCATCCCCGGGGCTGAGGGCTCTACCGGTAGCTATGTGGTTCACCTCTCTCTCCCATGATGTGATCTTTATGTGATCGTGAGCTTTGTATCATGTTGAACAAGTACATGTTATTATTCAGATATTTTGTGTACTCTAGCAATGTTATTAAAGTAATCTATTCCTCCTGCTATGGTGTAACGGTGACAGTGCGTGCATCATGGTGGTACTTGGTTTAGGCTATGATTGTGATCTCTTGTGGATTATGAGAATAATTATTGCTATGATAGTTTGAGTGATCTATTCCTCCTTTCATGGTGTAATGTTGACAGTGTGTGCACCGTGTTAGTACTTGGTTTAAGTTGCAATGATTTCTATCTTGAATTGTGATCTGATTTGGATATCTCTATGAGTGGTGTTTGTCAAGTACTTGATGAATTTTAAGGGGTGCTTCTGTAGCCACTACACAATGATTAGTGTTATTCAATAGGAGAGTAATTCAGAGTACCTTAGCAAAGAGAAGTTATTTGTTCAGTCATGTTATATTGTTGGGAGTGTGTCCACTAGTGAAAGTATGATCCCTAGGCCTTGTTTCCAAGCTTTGCACACCGTTTACTTGCTATTTTGTTACTTGTTTGCTCGCAGCGATATTTATTTCACATCACGTTTGCTACTTATAATCATCTATACCACTTGTATTTCACTATCTCTTCGCCGAACTAGTGCACCTATACATCTGACAAGTGTATTGGGTGTGTTGGGGACACAAGAGACTTTCTGTATCGTAATTGCAGGGTTGTTTGAGAGGGATAGCTTTGACCTCTTCCTCCCTGAGTTCGATAAACCTTGGGTGATCCACTTAAGGGAAACTTGCTGCTGTTCTACAAACCTCTGCACTTGGAGGCCCAACAAGTGTCTACAATAATAGAAGTGCGTAGACATCACCTCCTCGTGCTCAGCAGCGCCGGTCTGGCTCGCGGCCGTCGACGGCGGCCCTGGCCGAGCCGTCTCCTCTCCGTGCTCCTGGTGAGGCACTGCGATGCAGTGGCGTGTGTGGTCTGATGTGATGCGGTGGCGTGTGTGGCTGAGAGCGAAGGAGATAAGATAAGGTGGAGGTGGGGTGGTGCGGTCCCTATAGGGCGCGATGCAATCTACGAACCGCACGGAAGAGTTGTTTGTGCGGCGCTTGTATAGATTTTCCCAACTATAAAAGTACCTTCCTTTCAACTGATTTAAATAGAAGATTGCAAAACATGGAGGAACAAATAAAAAGTTGTTCAATAGCCTATATATAAAATGAGTTGCAAAAGGTCCTTTTTTATGAAGGATAACCCCCGTCACAAGATGTGCAACAACACAAGGATTGGCCATTGAATATAATAAAGCGCACGTACTAATAAAGAATCCCTAAAAAATCCTTGAAAATACAACTACATCACCCACATAAGATTTAATGATACAAAAACTTGTCCTTGATGTTTCATGATGCAATGATATCTGGATTACACACTATGACATCTATAAATAGCTAGCTACCCCATGTAACATGGAAAATCGTCAACCATGATGAGTAGGAAGAATGGCACCGAAATCACATATAGTTCGATATATAAGGAAATGGGAAGCATTGGAAATTTGAGTGCAAGTTGACAATAAAGATTAAGTATAGAATTTAGTACTAAGAGTAGCAATGAGCACATCAAAATTGTGCAATTAAATTGGGGTAGTTTAGTCTAGGTAGTGTCGAGAGGAAGAATATTCTGTCACAGTTACACAACAAATCTTCCTTGTAAGAGTAGAATATAACTTTTCACCGGAAACGTTGCCACCACTGCACCTCCATATGCCTTGCCTACCCGTCACTCACACAGTTGTGGTCGCGGCATGTCAAAACACCACACGACCAAGATTGTCGCCGATTCACGAGGTAAAACATCATGGCGATGATTATCTGAACTTGGCTGGAACTTGCACCACTCTGGATGGACATGAAGCCGATAGAACTGTACTACTATGCACGATGCCAAGCTAGATAGTGGACCGAATTTCGATATAGAGCGAGCATGACACTAGTCGGTCCATCAGCCGGCAGGTGCGCACAACAGTTTTTTCGGATAATTGATTAAATATGTATGTTGGCCAGCTCTGATAAACAGTTACGATCCATGATGTGTACAACTGTTTTTTCTGAATATGACATTGTACATTAGACATTAGTACATATGAAGATTCAAAGGACCAAATAATCCATGATGCCAAAGAAAAAAGATGACAAAATCAAGATAGGCAGACTTTGGCTAGCTGGCCGCGCGCAGGGTGACAAAGAGATATTTTCTGAGCACCACCTCACCTACATCCTCATATCTGGGTTGTTAATTGGTGCATCAAGATCCGTGCTGACCTATTTTTTTTCCTCTCTAATAATTTTTTTTTTGTATCTCTCACTCTATATAACCTTTGAATCTGAAACTTGGCAGTTCACTGAAATATTTGAGATAGATTTTGGGAAAAATAGTTCAGGATTTTTATGACAGTATATATTTACTTTTAAAACATTTTTTGTTGAATTTTAAATATTTGAAAATTTTAAATTTCACAAAAAATTTGAATTATTTTTCTCACATTCTAGTTGCAATATTACAGTTGACCTACAAAGTTTCAAGTCCATATGTTATATAGTTTAGAAGATATAAAAAAGACAAATCCCAAACAATAAAAAGGTGTAGGTGAGATGGTGCTTAGCCAAGTTTTTTCCGGGTGACAAAATCAAGATAGGCATTGTCTCTCTCTCTCCCTCCGAGCTCGCTAGCTTACACGTGCGTAGTGGAAGAGGTAGACACTGAGAATGACATTGTACATATGGGGATTTAATAATTGACCAAATAATACGGTTGCTAGAAGAAAGAAGATAACAAAAATTACAGACAGAGACTTTGGTGAATCCGGTTGCAGGCGCATAGTCGGAGAGGAAGAGGAGTGAATGCCCCCTCTCGTTTGCGTCGAGCTCTTCAACCGTCATCTGGTTATGCCATGGCGGACTACAAATCACACACCCACACAGACACAGTCACACAAAAGAACAACCACCTAAACTCAAAACATACAACAATTCCACCAAGAAGGCAATAATGATCGAAAGCACTCACCGCCTTGGGACCCCGAGGTTGTTCACGTGCAGCACCTCCTGCTCCTTACGAAACCGCCGCCTCTGCTCGTCCGTCTCCGCCGTCGCGTCCCTGCGCCGCCATGGGCCCACGGCCAACCAAACGATTTCAGACATTTTAGACCGAAGTCCAGTTTCAACAAAAAACGATTCGTAACCGAAGGAGGAGGAGGGGCAGCCTCTCACAGGTTGATGACAAGGGCTGAGGAGGCTGCGTTGGCGAGGGCGGAGTGGAGGCGGTCCTCCTCGGCAGTGCGCTAGAGCACGACATCGATGTCGCTGACGTTGATGACGAACTGGAGGGGAGGCGCGCGGCGGCGGGAGGAGGTGAGTGCCTTGCCCCGCTCCTTGGTGGCGGTGGCCGCCCTATTCTGCTGCCGGATCAGCGCGCGGCCCAGGTCCTCCCCTTCCCTCCCTTCTTCCCACCGCCCGCCATCGCCGCCGTAAGGTCGAAGCCGCCAATCCGCAAACATAAATCATCTAGTAGATCGGCCGAGAGAAGCTTGGAGGAAGAGGAGGAGCATTGGGTACCGCTAGGGTTTTAGCAATAAGGAGGAGTGGGGGAGGAGAAGAGGTGAAGAGAGGAAGAAGAAGATGGAGACGCAACACGAAAGGTGTTCGAGATATTTGAGTTGATTTTCTCCTGCGCGTGAGTCTCTGGGAAATGGGACCTACATGACAGAGGGCGTATGCGCTGACGCGACACACTATAACCAGTTTCACAATTTCGGGTAACTACAAAACTATAAAAGTACCTTTCAAATGATTTAACAAAAAACACTTTTCAAATTATTCCGAGCTGCATGATTTCCCGCTTAGGCCTTGTTTGGTACTAGAGTTTTGGTGGAGATAATCTCCACCAAACCCTAAATCCCCGCTCACTTCTAAAAATATGTATTGGTACTAAAGTATTGGGCGAGTTTAATCCCCACTTTTCCCTAAATTTTAGTGTATTTTTGTCAATCTCCAATACTCTACCTCTACCTAGTGGATTGTAGGTGGGGTTTTGTGGAGATTGGGTGAAGGTAGGGATTTCACCCAATACTCTAGAGATTATCCCCACCAAAACTCTAGTACCAAACAAAGCCTTAAGATCGCAGAACAGAAAATTGAACATAGTGTAGGACGGAATGTAACCCAAAAAACAGAAGATTGCAAAACATGGAGGAACAAATAAAAAGTTGTTCAATAGCCTAATATGAGAATGAGTTGCAAAAAGTTTTTTTATGGAGGATACCCAGCCAAAAGATGTGGAACAACACAAGGATTGGCCATTGGATAAATAAAGCGCATGGAGTAATAAAGAATCCCTCAAAAAAATCATTGAGAATACAACTATATCCCCCACATAAGATTTAATGATACAAAAACTTGAGATAAGATTTTCTGAGCACCATCTTAGCTATCCCCTCTATCTAGGTTGTTCAGAGGTGCATTAAGATCCGTGCTAGTATTTTTTTCTCCTCACAAACAACTTCTCTTTTTTGTATCTCTCACACCATATAATATTTAAATTCGAAACTTTACAGTTCACCGAAACATTTGAGATAAAATGTGGGAAAAATACTTTGGTATTTTTATGACATTAAATATATAAGTATTTAAATAAAATTCTTTTGAATTTTAAAAATTCAAAAATTTCAAACTGCACAAAAAAATCTTGAACTATTTTTATCATGTTGCATTTGTAATGTTTCAATGGTATGCAAAGTTTTAAATCCTTATATTATACATTTTTAAAGGTATAAAAAAGAGAAACTTAAAAAAGTTAAGAGGGTGTAGGTGAGACCCTGCTCATTTCAGACTTTTCCCAAAAACTTTGTCCTTGATTTTCATGATGCAATGATGTCCGGACCAGATACTATGTTCACCCAGTGACCATCTATATATAGCTAGCTACCCCCATGTAATAGAATCGTGTTTAGTTGCTAGGGCTGAATGGAAAATCGTGCAAGCAGAGCAACAACGGCGTGTACCATGAATGGCACCAGAGTCACATAGTTCGATCTATAAGAAAATGGGAAGCATCGAAAAATTGAGTGAGAGATTCGGGCGAAGATTCAGTATAGAATCTTGTACTAATCTAAAAGAAACATTCTTGGGGGAATCCTAGTCTATCCACGCTAGCTGAATCCTAACCGTTCATTCTAGCGACGTGGCCGCGCGCTAGCCGTTCGTTTTCCCGATCGTGCGATCCTGGCCGTCCGATCAGCTTGTGGCACTGCTCACGTGGTCCGAACCGTCGGTTTCTTTAGCACTCCATCGCCACTGGTGATATACCCGCGCAGTCACTGATCTGTGGGTCTGCTTTTCGCGGGACCCGAAGGTCGGCGACTGAGTGTACGTGGACGCCTGTGGATGTTCGGCTGAACAGTAATGTGCGGTGGCCGTGGTTTCGCATGCCCGCCAGGGGCAAAATCGACAATTCACATCACCATTCATCCTTCTCCTCTCGGGCCGTATGTGCGTGGCGACCGGCGAGGCGACGCCGTACGTCGAGCACGTGCAGGCCGCACCTGCTCTCTTGTCCATGGAGAGAAGGAGAAAGAGGGGTCTTCCTCGTGGCTGGCTTGCCTCTCTTTCCCTCTCACCCACTCCCTCTCTCTCTCCTCCTTTTCCTCCTGAAAACCCTAGCCGCCGCCAGATCGGCTAGGTTTCTCACGGCGGTGGCGCGAGCGTCGATGAATGGCCAAAGTGGAGGTGTAGAGGAACGGCCATCCTCCCTCCTCTCTCTTGGCCAAGAGGCAAAGGGACTGGCGGATCCATTTGGCCTTCCCAGATGCAGCCTTGCCTCCTGGTACATTTCCATCAAGGGAGGACGAGGAGGACAGGCACGACGAGGGGCTGCCGGAGGCACCACAGGAACGCGCCCCGGTGCGGGGAGGTGGCGCAGGTGAGCGGATCGAGCCAGACGGAGCGGTTGCAGTGGCAAGCGGAAGGAGGCGTCGCTGGAGCGGGTCCCGGAGGAGGGAGGCGGCGAGCCAGTGGAATCAACGCACGACACCTCGTGCTCGCCTCATGGCCAGGCTGGTAGAGATGCGCGCCACCGCGGCAGTTGCGGCCCGAGCATCGCGGCTCGTGCACGCCTCGCGGTGAGGCTGCTGGAGCTGCGTGCGAGCTCATGGCCAAGCCGCGCACGGTCTTGCCCGTCTTGGGGAAGATGTTGGCCCGGCCGCCCACCCAACTCCCAGATACCAGGTGCCCACACCCCACGAGCATGGAAGAAGCTACACATGGTGGGTTGGAGATCTCGATCTGTTTTTTCTTTCCATTTTATTGGTAGTTCTCTTTTATGCTTTCGTTTCCATATGGTTGTGAAGTTCAGGAAAGAAGCTAGATTAGATCGGTGCACTCAAAAAAAGGATTGGTGCCTTACACATGGATGTGATTCACTCTGCTGAAAAAAAAAATCAGATCATTTTGGTAGAACGGAGGGGAGCTCTATCCAGACCTCCTTCTTAGTAGTAGCTAGCTTACATATTCAATAGCCTTGAAGGCTTTTTAGAATTTCTAATCTGCTTTGCAATTCTCATTTGTAGTCCCACTCAGTATTTAGCAATTCTTCCAATTGTGAGTTTTCAGATCCCAATGCAGATTTAATAAACAAAATTGTCATATATACATCACAAACTCAGATTTATTATCAAAGATGATGCGAGAGATTGGGTGTGAACAATGTTATTTTTCTTTACGAAAACTTTTAAATTATTTTCAGTTAACTCATATTAATATGTGGGTATGTGGGTCAGCTAAGTAATATGTGCCCTCAATCCCAAATTTTCAGTGTCAATGTCAACAAGTAACAATTATTTGTGCTATGCTTAGGACTAGCTTTACCGTTGTCTCAAAAGAGGAGTAGCATTACCGAAACAGACATGAGCATGGTGAAAGCAAGGTAGTACTGTTATAATTCAGTTTACTATGCTATGCGGCCTACTAATTTTTTTATTACATTGTGTTGTTCTGAACTATTTTATTGTTTTATAAACATGACATAATGCTTACTTGTCCCTCTAGCGATTTTATCCGGAAGCAGTGCCATATGAAAGAATCTCTGCTTTCCATAATGAGCTTGGTATTTCAGTTCGCACAGGTTTATTGTGACATGAACCCATATTTTCTAAATAAATAAGCTGACAGGGCCTATTTTGCTGGTGTTTAACGGGAAAAGTATTATTTAATTATAGTATGCAACATTTTGGATTAGGTTTGTATTATCATTGGGATTGAGAATGGAATTGGATAAAAGATGCTTTCATATAACATAATTTGGTCCAGCCCAATTTTTTCCGATGTAGCGCCCTCGACAAAGAAGCAGCAGTATGTAGTGTTCTGGTTCCCTAGAGAGATCTCCCTGTTCTTGTAAAGAATGGAATCAGGATTATTGAGT
This sequence comes from Dactylis glomerata, assembly GCA_007115705.1. NCBI lineage: Eukaryota > Viridiplantae > Streptophyta > Magnoliopsida > Poales > Poaceae > Dactylis > Dactylis glomerata. The sequence goes on along the minus strand of QXEO01001064.1, from coordinate 615,699 downwards.
TTCTATCACACTGTTTGTTTTTCATGGAAATAAAACTATTTGCCAGTCATCTCTCTGCATTTTATCCAGGCTATCTAGACAGATACAGTTTAGTGGGTCACATTATGTAGATGTGTGAACTTTCTAGCATACACGAAGTCATGAGTTGTGCAATGTTTGTGCCTGATTCTTTTGTAATAGTTTTTTTAAAACTTCACTTGTATAGGTATGTCAAACAGAAATAAGGTATTGCCATGTACTTAATTATTTAACCTTTTTTGGGGGGTTACTCATTTGCTATTGGCATGTTTTCTATTATTTAACCTAGAAACATGTGAATAGCTAATGAATTAAGGGCAATTAGTTTAATACTTTACTCAGCAGATATTACAGTTAATTATCTTGATAACATACTTCTGTTCCCAAGTCCTAGAGTAAGTGGTGGGAGTGATAGCCCTGTCGCGCCAGCTCGGCTGCTACATGGTACATAGCCTTTCACATATACTTACTTCCTGATTTTTTCTTTGCTGCAATTGGGTGTTTCATCTACGTTATTTCGAAGTGTGAATGACTTTGTTGGTACTGGATCTGGCAAGGAGGTTGCTGGTGTCATCTATAATGGTGTTGAGTTCCCTCCCTTCCAGTAACAGGTTCACTGAGTTCTTCGACCACAAGCTCAGAATCAGTAAGTTTAGAAAGGAATCTAATCTGAATATTGTTTACCAATTTACTACATATTCCAGTTGCAATATAATATCCCTTTTCATCATCCTTTCAACTTCTATTAAGGCTGTATATGTGTGCTTTTGGTGTGAGCATGCGTGTGTTTATATCTTTGTCACCCTACCATTTTGCTTCAATACATCAAGCCTATGCAAATTGGTTAGAAACACAGTCTTGGTACCCATGTTTGATGATATTCAGGTTGGGCAGCCTCCTTTTCACCTCATATCATTTAGATTTAACGGGTGTCAGTGAGTGTAGCCCTGTCGCCTTATCAAATAAATGTCAGTTTTGGTGCCATTCCTCAGAAGTTGTACGGTATGCTAGAATAAGCGTGTATTGAGCACGTATGAAGTAAGTGTGTATACTGATAATTAAGTGATCAAATGCTCGCCGTTGCAATATTCAAACTGTAGTCCTGTTAGTCAACCTCAAAATAGTTTCTTACATATAATTAGATTGAAAATGGGGTCTTGGAAATTTATGGAAGCAACACATCACACTATCTACCAAACAGATGTTGCATGGACTTTGTCTGTCGATGCCGACGACCTAGGCATCAAGGCTTCAGGTGTAGAAGGGCAAAGAAGGACAAAAAGAGCACCTCCTTGAGCTTCCGTGCAGTGATGGACCGCGAATCCGGTGAGCAAAGTCAGTGTAGCCACACCGTTGACCACCAGATGATTGTATAAATTCCGTTTTAACCTTGATTTGGTTCAACCGTACAAGGCTTGCCCAGCGTGGGTCTTATGATCTTTGGGAACCACCTCAAAAGGCAAAACTTATGTTTGTTTGATGCATATGCTACTCAATTACGTAGGTAATTGTAGTTTTCCCGTTTTCTACCATTTCACATGGCTTGCTTATTCTCATTTTTAGTTTTAGTCCACATAGTATTTTGGCTAAGTTGGGCTCAGAAATGAGATTGTTGTGTTTATTCATGTAAATTCAAAACAGTGGTGGGGTTAAAATCTTCAGTTTATTTGCTATTATGGCATATAAGAAAATAGCCTTTCACATATATCCTAATGTAGCACTTCACCTCGCTGCGCTGCTTGGCTGAAGCTTATATTTGTGCATTTCAAAAGCTAGATGGTGTTGTTCTCTCCAAGACCATAAGGTTCATGCCGTCTGTTCATAAATTTTACACTCATCAAGTATGGAGCTCTGTTATGTATGAACGTTTATTTTCTACTATTTTCTCTTAGTAACATGCTTAGCTAGATAGAAAATTGAACTCTGTTCTGCTAAATAAGTGAGGACCATGGGTGCTCTTGCAAAATGTCTATAGAACACGATGCCAAATACGTTTAGCCACTCCTTGCAGAAACCAGTCAGCATCAAACTTCTCATGGTTTCTTTCTTCTATAAAATTTTTTATATTTAGGACAAGATTTCCGATTCAGTTGACGGTTGATGTGGTTATATAGAGCTTTATGAGAGATATTTTCTTACAGACATGTTGTTTCAGGTATTTCAGATTCGTATGCAAGTTTGAAGCACTTCATAATGTTTTTTTTTCTTTTGAGAAAACACAAAGGACTCTTTGCGTTTTATTTCATTGAAAAGAAAGGATTCGTTACAACCCTCCTAAGAGGCAACTGATGAGATTACAAAGTGCTTAATGAACAACATTAGTGATGATCTCTGTGTTTGCTTGCCAGTTATTTTTTCACTTTGCTAAGTATTAGTTGTGTGTGATGTTTTGGGAACTATAGATGAATGTATTCCTTAGCTGATGCATGTGTGTTTGATCTCAGTTCTAAGTAGCAATATTCATAAGCATTCATTTAAATGTACTTTTTGTTGAATGGCATGCTAATTAAAATGACATATGGTATGTGTTGGAGGAGAGCTTTAGGATTAACTGTGTAGTCATGTGATCATCAATCTTGTGAATGTGTAATTTTGATGTATGCATTTATGCTCTTAATTTTCCTGCAGGAAGAATTGTTCGTGGAGATTAAAAGCAAATGATCAATTGAACACCTGGTGAATGTAGAAATTCTACGAGTTCTGGAGATATTTGGTATTCTCCACAAACTTTGCGTTTCCAGTTCATAGAGAGGCAGTTACACTTAATAATTGGCCTTCATTGCAAGAAAATGCTGATATCCTAATGGATTCTTTTCCTGCAGTTTGCTTACTTGTTGTAAATTCGTGTGACAGTGGAAGTTTGTATGTTAGAAAAGACCCTCAGAACTGCTCCTATTGAAAATAAGACCATCGTGAGTTATATGATATATATATATATTGATGGATAATCTCTAGCAAAATATGAATATATTCAGAGGACTGCGCTGGGTATCTAGAACCATAGTTATCAACTAGGTATTTTTTTTTACTGATTTAACTAAATTTGTAGATGAAACTCGATCTGGTCGTGCTATTTGATCTGGACATGTTTGAAAACCTGGTAACCTCTTAGGTTAGTTTATCCTTTTATTTAGGCACATTGCAATGTTATATCTGTGTCTGTTTGTCATCTCATTTTGAACCATTAACTCATACTCATGCATTGATGTGTGGCATTCCCTGCCGCCCTTATAAGCTAAACTAGACTAGGAAATTATTTCCCATGTGTGCCCTTCCTCTTTTCTTTTCTCTACATTATGTTGGTTTATGTTGTACAGTCACTTTGACCAAGCTTGCCCCTTCACAGAGATGGTTTCATTCACGGTTTTGCATACAAGTATAGGTATTCCGAACCAGACTCTTCTGGATTATGGTATGTGTATTGCATAACTAAACTTTTTAGTGAGGTTTACTAAACATCCCTTCCTTATTTTTACAACAACTGAATACCTCTTCCTGATTTTCAAGGATGAAAGATTCTTTTGTGTTGTTCCTGACTTGCTATCATGTTTAGCTCATGCCTATTAAATTTTATGAAATCAGCATCTGAAAAATAACCTCATAAGATTGCACACAAAGAGATTGGATTTGCATAGTTATTCACATTTGTTAGCATATTCCCTTGTCTTATACACTGCTTTAAAACCTTTTGCTCTTTCTATACTTTGGCTTCTAAGCTTATCATGGTATAGCTTATAATACCATACACATTTTACTAGGGCATTAGATCTATACTAGCATTGAAATTTTGAATCATACCAGCAAGGAACTGGAAATGATGCTTTGTTTTTGTTTCCTTAATTCAAACACTGCAGTAACACCTTTTTCTTTCTGATACAATCCCTTCGTGGGTAATATATTGTCCTTCTGCAGTTTTGATACATGTACCTCTTCTAGGCCTAAAAGCAGGCCTGCATATTCTCAAATTCTTGTCATTTGTCACTAGCAAGACACTCCTTGAGTAGAAGAGGATGTCCATGCAAAAAAGTTGATTGCTCCCTCCTAGGTTGATATTATATATTTCATTCATCCTTGGTATGCCTTGGTCAATTCTGGATGCAATATTGATACATGCACATCCACTCATATGTATTCACCAAGTCATTTATGGACTTCTGATTGGTCTATTCAACATGCAACACCTGACAAGTTGATCATTTAATAGTAGCACAATAGATATCTCTTTCTTAGAGCATTTGCAAAGACGGTGTATTCACTCATGTAAAAATGTAACTCAATGAACTGCTATGTAATCATATGTTTATTAATATTATGTCGACGCCTAAGGTAAAAATATCTTGACAACTGTAGCATTTTATATGTCCATATTACATGAATGTGAAGATAACAGGTAAATTTCACTTGCTAACCTGGTGGCAATTCCAATTGTATGTTTTTGTCGGTTATTCATATGCTTGCCCGCCGTAGGCGGCTTGCCGCAACATCCTACAATGTTCTGTAATATAACATGTCTATTTTGATACTCGCACAACGAGTTTTCCCCAGCCCTAGCCACTACATTGTGTAAGATTTATGATGCCTACTACTGAAAGGACACAGATGTCGCCTAGAGGGGGGGGTGAATAGGCGATATCAAATTTTACGAATGGCTTGAACAAAAGCGGAATTAAACTAGCGTTTATTTTGTCAAGCACAAAAAACCTAAATAAACTAGGCTCACCTATGTGCACCAACAACTTATGCTAAGCAATACAAGTAACAAGGTGATAGCAAGATATATGACTTCAAGCACGAAGGCTATCACAATGTAAAGTGCATAAGTAAAGAGCTCGGGTATAGAAATAACCGAGGCACGCGGAGACGATGATGTATTCCCGAGTTCCTCCCTTGAAAGGGAGTACGTCTCGTTGGAGGGGTGTGGTATCGCCACAAAGGCCTAACCAACGCCACAAAGGCCTCACCCTATTCTCCGGTGTGAGCTTGCGCCACAAAGGCCTAGCTCACTCTTCCACTAAGGGGTTCCTCAAGGCGGAACCGGGCCTTTACACAAAGCTTGGGGCACACTTCCACAACTTAATTGGAGGCTCCCAAGAATAGCCACAAAGGCACCACAAAGCCACAAAGCCGTCTAGGGTTCCAAGAACCCAAGAGTAATAAGCTCACAAACTTTCACTTACTCGAATCTCCGGGGAGAACTCAAACCGATGCAACTTATGCAATGGCAAGAGCACACAAGGTGCTCAAATCCTTCTCACCCAAATTTCACCAAAGCAACTAATGCTATGGAGAGATATGAGAGGAAGAACAAAGGAAATCCACAAAGAACTCCAAGATCTAGATTGACTATGTTCCCCTCACTTAGAGGAGAGATGGATTGGTAGAAATATAGATCTAGATCTCCTCTCCCTTTTCCCTCAAAAATATCCAAGAATCATGGGAGGAATGGAGGAGGAAGGGCAAGCTTGCAAAGTCAACAATGGAGGAGAGAGAATCCCAATTCGTGCACAGCCCAAGGAGGAAGAAGGGGTATTTATACCCCCCACGAAATATGGCCGTTGCAGGACTTGGAGGGGCGGAATATCCGCCCCCCTTACTGGGTGACGCTGAGCAGAAACTGCAATACGAAAACGGTGATAACTTTTTCATCCGGACTCCGTTTTCGATGATCTTGGGCTCGTTGGAATCACCACAACGAGCTCTACAACTTCATCCATAGAAACATCATAGTCCAACAAGGGAGTATAAAACCAAATGATGAAAGGTTTGCCCTCTCTTTGAAGGCAAACCAGTAAAACCTCCAAACATCAAAAACGCAATAAGAGTTTCATGCGAAATCCGTTTTTGATGAGCTAGAGCTTGTCATGGAAATAACCACAAGCTCTAAAACCTCACATGGATAAAACCCAAATAAGAACCAAGAAAGATGATGCCAAGTATGCAAAGGTTTGAGCTCTCTCCGAACGATACAATTAAGTTACTCACTCGAGAGCCCCTCTTGATAGTACGGCTACCGATCCTATAACCCGGTCTCACAACAAACACCATGAGACCGGTAAGAAGGAAACCCTAACACTATCATACCTTTGCCTTGAGCATTCCACTTGAGGTGGATAAAGACGATCTTGATCTTCTCAAGTTGGACCACCTTTCTTGATTGAACTTGCTTGGTGAAGTCTTGCGGATTGCTCCCCCATACTCCACTATGGAAGAGACTCTCTTTAAGCATATCTTCACATATCCATGATCACAATAGAGATGGCAAGCTTCAAGCATATGTTCTCTTCTAGTTGCTCATCTTGAACTTGCGCTTTGACTTGATCAATCCTCGAATCAATTCTTCTTTCTCCATAATGATGGTGTCTTGAGGATACACATGAGAGCTCACTCAATCTTATTCTTCAAGACACACTTGACATAAGCTCAACTCCCCTAAGACCAATCTTTGGATCACTCCTTGAATAGCACCTTGGTCAACACATAATCTTCTTCTTACAACCTTGACTCCAACAAATGGTTCAAGCATTGTCTATGGACAAGTCCTACACATATAACTCAATGCAACCATTAGTCCATAGGGATTGTCATTAATTACCAAAACCACACATGGGGCTCGATATGATCTTTCAATCTCCCCCATTTTGGTAATTGATGACAATCTCTTTGAGAGGGTTTATATAATGAATTCAAAGAACCAAAATGGTTGTACTAACATCAAATACTACAAAAGTATGTGATGTTAGTAACACCACCATATATAGAGCAAACTCCCCCACAATCTATGCACGTGTGAATGATCTTGATTTCATTGCATATATTGCCAACCAAGGTTGTTGGTGGAGTTTCCACTATATACTCAACCATGCAAAGCATGCAAGGCAAATGCTTAAGAACAAACCAAAGCATAAAAGCCAATTCCCTTTAAACCCTCGAAACTTTTCCCCCATTGGCATCCATTGCCAAAATGGGCGAAAAACTTAGAAGGCCAATATAGTGTGAGTTCCTCCAAAACGGTGTGCATATCCAAAAGAAATAAGTGAAGACACATGCACATATGCAAAGACAAATATATGAAGGAAACCAAACTATATTGAGGATCAAAGATTGCAAAAAAAATAAGATAACACGATGGATAAACTTCAACAAATGAAGATAGCAATCAAACAATCCAAAGAACAAATTGAATAAGGATATTATGATAAGATCGAAAAGGTGCTCTAAATAATATGAGGAAGCTCCCCAAGGTGTGTGCACAAAATATTCTATTTGAGTTGAAGTATAAGGTGCACACATATGGAATCATCACTCCCTCAATATTATTCAAAACAAAATGATACCAAGTGAAATTAAATACTATGCTAACCGCAAAATGGTGCTTTAAATGAAATGAGGAAGCTCCCCAAGGTACGTGCAAAAATTAGAATGTTTATATTTGAATACAATTTGCACAACATGGAGTCCTCACTCCCTCAATAACATTTAAAACGCAACCATTTGCAAGAGATCATAGAGAAGAAATTAAGCTTACACTTGCGTCAACCAAATGGTTGAGCAACAAGCAAGGGACAATATATTAAAAGGCTCAACCAAAGAAATGTGTGATAGGAATGACAAAGAATATTATAAGACTAACACAAGGATAAGCATAGAGCATCCACATAGTCTTCAATGAATGAAATTGCTTAGCATTCTATCCCAACACATAAGGTTCAAATAAGATATCAAATAATGAGATATCATCTCTCATGTGTATAAGTTTCTAAGTAGACAATATCACAAAGATAATTATCACAAAGAAACATGTACACACAAAATAGATACTAAGAATAGAACATGATATCCAAAATGAAGGCATGCAATATACCAATGAGATTTTTGCTTTTAAAGCATGGCCAAAGGCTCAATTTATCTTATTGTATATTGACAAACTTCAACCACCAACATGTTAAAGACATCACAAATATCAACAAGGGAAAGAAGATAGTTGGGATGCATTGATAAAAACAACAAGTATCATAGCGAGGGATACCAAACGGAACAAATAAATTTGCAATTTCATCAATATTGCACATGTGAGCTTATTGAGGAATTGATATGCAAAAAGATTGCTAAATTGACATATATGGGATAAGAGAATCATGAGCATGATTTTTATATGTTCCCAATAATATGTCCTCATCTCAACTTGCTCACATTTGCAATAAAGAGGTTTCATTAGAATCCTTGCAAAAAGCACAACATTTGCAAATAAATATTTTCAATGCCATAAAACAACCTATACAAGGTTGGATACTAGAGAAGTATGCATGAAGAAGATACTTGTTACCGAGATATAATGGTAGGATGTAGTAGATAGGAGTTCTTCAATAATCCTAGCTTGCCTCAAATTATCATTTAGTCACCACTTCATCTTTATTATTGAGACAAGCACCAATATATCTCCATGTACCTAAAACAAAGTTCAAGTACAAGATGGTCCCCAAACTCATTGGGTCCAAAGTAGTTAGAAACTACAACATATAGGACAAACTCCACATAAATATGTGCATATATATATGAAATTGAATTTCATGCACATCTTAGCCGATTTAGGATTTGATGGAGCTTCTCCTATATATTTGATCAAAGAAAGCAACAACATGTCATACAATATACATTTAGTAAATATGCATGCACAAGACTTTCAAGAGCCAAAGGAGATACAATTTGGACAAAACACCAAGAAGGACAAGAGAGCACACAAAATTGTGAAGCTACAAAAGGTTGTCCAAATTATATCAAAGAATCAAATCAACACAAGATTGACTCCAAAGTTCAATTAGTGAACCAAGCAAAAACCAATGAGCATAAAGTATAACTAAAACACACATGCTCAAAGACATAACTCATTTTAAGAGTAAGAAATAAATAATAAGGAATGAGATCACCAACTCCCAAAGGGAGCAAGGTTCAAACAAACAAACCAAACTCTCCACACTTTTTATGATGGCACACTAAGTACCAAAAAGAAAAGATTTGTCTTCCAACAAAAAACCAATACCAAATGAAATAAGCACAAAGAGTGTGTTATAACAAATATAGGAGAGCTCCCCCAAGATTAGTGCATTATTTATGATTTTGCATTTGAATACAAAATGCACACAAGTGGGATCATCACATCTACCTACATAGAAATAACACAAGACAAGTCCAACGAAATCAAATGGAATAACAAAAGTCACGGAAGACAATGGGAGCTAAAACAAATACATTTTTGGCTAGAGATAAGGCAATTAAAAGCAATAGCCAATGTAAAGATGATCAATATACATGTGCCACATGATATAGTACCAATTGTCCAAGAACAAGAGGTATTTGGATTTATTTCCCGGTGGTAGTTTACATATAAATCCAAGATCATCTTCACAACAAAAAAAAACATACGGAGAAGGATAGGAATTAATCACCATGCTCAAGAAGATATTCTTGATAGACTCAAATAGTTAAACAATCACGCAAAGCAATGATTAAGATAACATGAAGCAAATGGTTTTCCAACTTTGATGTAGCATTCCACATTTTAGGAAAACCCTATCAAGAAAGTATCTCACAAACAAGATCCAAAACAAGAGCAATAAAACAATTTGGCAAATTGGAATTTGTTTGAGAAAACATGCCACATAGAAGCAAGATAATTTACAATATCAACACTATGTGACACAACCTCAAATATACACATTATATTGGTTTGTAGTATGCACAAAGCATATTACTCCCCCATAATGTGATAAAACATTTATTTTTCATAAGAGGCAAATAAACCCAACAAGATGATTAATGGACATTATAGAATTTGAATTTCTCATGAGAATGACATACCACATAGAAACTAGATAATCTTCAAATATCAACACTAAGTGGTATTCCTCATGTACACACATTTTTAGGATTGTGAAGTGCAAAGCATATCACTCCCCCAAAATGGGATGGTCCAATAATCTCTCACAAGAGCCAAGTAAGATAAAACGAGATGCAAAAGGCTCAACAAGAACAACCATACATGGTGTGCAAACCAACATGCACATACTTGATTACTCAAAATGAAGCAAGTAGGAAGCACAACATATACACACACATGCAAGATACAAAACCCAACACATGCAAAGGGGCGAGTAACTTTCAAGGTAGATAAGTTGAATACATGTTACCGCAAGGAGGAACATTGGATATATGATAGAAATAAGATAATCCAAATGACTTGACTTGAGAAAATATAATTGATGAAGATCCCTTAATTCTTCATGATATAGCCAAGTCTTCAATGCCCTCCAACAACACCTATTGTTCAAGTAATGGCTTGTTGGTCCCCAACCAAGTTGGGTCCTAAGAAGTTAGAAACAATAAGTTTGGCAACCCAAATGGTTCTTTTCTTGACACCACTTTGAGCGCCAACAAATTTGGCAAACACATTGCCAACCTTATCCTTGCAAAGTGAATAAACATCTTCAATTATGATAGGGTTGGATGAGTTACCACTAGTGCATGAAGAAGATAGGTGACCCTTCTCATGGCATATGTAGCAAGTTCTCTTCTTCACCTTCTTCTCACTTGATTTCTCCACAAGGGGAGCATTAGCTTGATTTTTCTTGGGAAGTGACCTTTCTTCAACTTGAGGTTGAGCAAGGGCTTGAACTTGAGGCCGCTTCCCTTGTTGCTTCTCACTAAGTGCCTTTTTCTTCAAAGGGCAAGATCTAACATGGTGCCCTTCAATTTTGCACTTGAAGCAAACAATCTTGGCCAAATTCTTGACTTGTTCTTGGCCCTTCTTCTTCTTGTATATTTTGGACTTCTTCTTGTTGTTAGAGATAAATCCAAGTCCACTCTTGTCATTGGGGGATTGTTGCACACTCAAGATCTTGTTGAGTGTGGACTTCCCTTCATGATGTTTTTCCAAGTCTTTCTTCAATGAAGTAACTTGGGCCTTGAGCTCTTTGATTTCCTCTACATGGTTAGTGACAACACAAGTACTAGTGGAAGTAGAGGCTACATTGTTAGAGCAACAAGGCAAGGAGGGTAATTCATCACTAGATGTAGCAATAGTATAAGTGGATGAATTACTAGGACTAACACATGTCAATATAGCATTTTGAGAAATAGTGCTAGCGTCCACATGAGGCTCACAAGATGTTACCTTTGTAGATATAGCCTCATGAGCTAACATTAGGCGAGCATGGGACACTAAAAGATCCTCATTAGAGCTAGATAGCTTTTCATGACTTTCTTCCAATTTCCCATACTTTCTAGTTAGCAACTCAAGTTGAGCCCTTAGCTCAACATTCTCCTTCACAATAGATGCTTCATAAGAAATAGAGTTAGTAGCACAAGCATCATTATCATGAGCAATAGGAGAAGACAACTTAGCAAGAGCGAGGTCACGTTCTTTAGTGAGTTTAGAAATAATTTCATTACATGACTCCTCAATGGATTCAAGCTTCTCCTCAAGAGAAACCCGAAGCTCTTGCTCTTCCTCTAGAGCATATTTTAAATCATGGATATCATTGGCATACTCACGCTCAAGAGAAAACATTTTATCAATTTGTTCTTCCTTCATCTCAATGAGTTTTGTGCTCTCAATAGCACAACTCATGATTTCAAAGAAGTTGGGCAAAACATTTTTATGGTTATGCAAAGCATCAAAGACCACCTTACCCTTCTTGTTTAAATACTCAATATAGTCTTCTTCATTTTCCTCATCCTCACCATTGTCCTCAACATCATTATGATTTGAAGACCTAGCCATAAGGCATATGTGGGAACCGTGAGAAGAGGAAGATGAAGAAATACTTGAAGCTCCATTCAAGACCTTGTCTTGGCCCAAAGACTCTTCGGTTTCCTCTATATGGTTAGCATCACAAATACTAGAGGAAATAGAAGCATTTGTATCATGGCAACAAGACAAAGCAAGCATATCATCATGAGATTTATTCAAGAAACATAAACATGATATGCAAGGACTATCAACACAAGCATGTAAAATATTTATGGGGCTACAAGTGTTTAAGTCCAAAGATGAAGCATTGCAATGAGATAGAGATGAAGGATCATCAAAAGTAAGCATACTATCACCATTGCAAGTTTCATCACCACTCACCATATCATTACCTTGTGTCTTGACACACTTTGGTAAAGTGGATGAAAGTTCATTGCGGCCGGAAGTGGAAGGAATACAATAATCCCCAATAATCTTGGACACACAATATTTTTCTTGAAGCTTTGTACATATCTCATGAGCGCTCCGAAAAGGCGTGATGGAGAAGGTAACTACATCGCTCAAAGCATTAACAATCACATGAGTAGCTTGAGCATTGAGATACAAGTTTTTCTCATCCTCTAAAGATAGATTTTGAGTATCCTTTGGAGAAGAAAAACCCGCATCTACAATTCACTCCATAGATGGGTCCATGACCCGAAAATAATTAAGCATGTGAATTTTCCAAGTATCATAATTTGTGCCATCAAATATAAAAGTGTTATTGTGCACTAATCCCCTAGCCGACATCTTTGCTCTCAAGGCGGTGAAGCCTAAAATGAGAGACCAGGCTCTGATACCAATTGAAAGGACACAGATGTCGCCTAGAGGGGGGGGGGGTGAATAGGCGATATCAAATTTTACGAATGGCTTGAACAAAAGCGGAATTAAACTAGCGTTTATTTTGTCAAGCACAAAAAACCTAAATAAACTAGGCTCACCTATGTGCACCAACAACTTATGCTAAGCAATACAAGTAACAAGGTGATAGCAAGATATATGACTTCAAGCACGAAGGCTATCACAATGTAAAGTGCATAAGTAAAGAGCTCGGGTATAGAAATAACCGAGGCACGCGGAGACGATGATGTATTCCCGAGTTCCTCCCTTGAAAGGGAGTACGTCTCGTTGGAGGGGTGTGGTATCGCCACAAAGGCCTAACCAACGCCACAAAGGCCTCACCCTATTCTCCGGTGTGAGCTTGCGCCACAAAGGCCTAGCTCACTCTTCCACTAAGGGGTTCCTCAAGGCGGAACCGGGCTTTTACACAAAGCTTGGGGCACACTTCCACAACTTAATTGGAGGCTCCCAAGAATAGCCACAAAGGCACCACAAAGCCACAAAGCCGTCTAGGGTTCCAAGAACCCAAGAGTAATAAGCTCACAAACTTTCACTTACTCGAATCTCCGGGGAGAACTCAAACCGATGCAACTTATGCAATGGCAAGAGCACACAAGGTGCTCAAATCCTTCTCACCCAAATTTCACCAAAGCAACTAATGCTATGGAGAGATATGAGAGGAAGAACAAAGGAAATCCACAAAGAACTCCAAGATCTAGATTGACTATGTTCCCCTCACTTAGAGGAGAGATGGATTGGTAGAAATATAGATCTAGATCTCCTCTCCCTTTTCCCTCAAAAATATCCAAGAATCATGGGAGGAATGGAGGAGGAAGGGCAAGCTTGCAAAGTCAACAATGGAGGAGAGAGAATCCCAATTCGTGCACAGCCCAAGGAGGAAGAAGGGGTATTTATACCCCCACGAAATATGGCCGTTGCAGGACTTGGAGGGGCGGAATATCCGCCCCCCTTACTGGGTGACGCTGAGCAGAAACTGCAATACGAAAACGGTGATAACTTTTTCATCCGGACTCCGTTTTCGATGATCTTGGGCTCGTTGGAATCACCACAACGAGCTCTACAACTTCATCCATAGAAACATCATAGTCCAACAAGGGAGTATAAAACCAAATGATGAAAGGTTTGCCCTCTCTTTGAAGGCAAACCAGTAAAACCTCCAAACATCAAAAACGCAATAAGAGTTTCATGCGAAATCCGTTTTTGATGAGCTAGAGCTTGTCATGGAAATAACCACAAGCTCTAAAACCTCACATGGATAAAACCCAAATAAGAACCAAGAAAGATGATGCCAAGTATGCAAAGGTTTGAGCTCTCTCCGAACGATACAATTAAGTTACTCACTCGAGAGCCCCTCTTGATAGTACGGCTACCGATCCTATAACCCGGTCTCACAACAAACACCATGAGACCGGTAAGAAGGAAACCCTAACACTATCATACCTTTGCCTTGAGCATTCCACTTGAGGTGGATAAAGACGATCTTGATCTTCTCAAGTTGGACCACCTTTCTTGATTGAACTTGCTTGGTGAAGTCTTGCGGATTGCTCCCCCATACTCCACTATGGAAGAGACTCTCTTTAAGCATATCTTCACATATCCATGATCACAATAGAGATGGCAAGCTTCAAGCATATGTTCTCTTCTAGTTGCTCATCTTGAACTTGCGCTTTGACTTGATCAATCCTCGAATCAATTCTTCTTTCTCCATAATGATGGTGTCTTGAGGATACACATGAGAGCTCACTCAATCTTATTCTTCAAGACACACTTGACATAAGCTCAACTCCCCTAAGACCAATCTTTGGATCACTCCTTGAATAGCACCTTGGTCAACACATAATCTTCTTCTTACAACCTTGACTCCAACAAATGGTTCAAGCATTGTCTATGGACAAGTCCTACACATATAACTCAATGCAACCATTAGTCCATAGGGATTGTCATTAATTACCAAAACCACACATGGGGCTCGATATGATCTTTCAACTACTTACCATTTATTCTAACATAACGTATTGTACATGTATGTAATATGCTACCTATGAATTGTAAATGAAATACTATCAGAATGAAATGTACCCTCCTGTATGCTAATCTTCTATCCAATTTGCTTGAAACTACAATTTATTTTATACATGTCAGTTCCTTTTGTTTTAATCAAGAACGTTTGCAAAATAGTTTCTTATATGAAAACTATTTCTATAATATCTGACACTACTATATACTTTATAATATCATAAAACTATATTTTGTTGCATCCTTTTTTTTATTGCGCTTTTTATACTTGCTTGCTCGCCGTTAGGCGGGCAAGCGCGCGGCAAGCCGCGCTATCCTACCTAGTCTAAAGTAAATATAGCCGCATGTTACCCCTTACTCCCAGGCCTTCTGTGATCCCGTCCGTTGGATGAGAATTTACAGTCGATCCTGGCCGTCCATCTGAATTACTGTTTGGCTTAGAAAATCTACCCACCCTCAGAACGGTCCAGCCACTGTCACTGATCAGCCCGGCCAGCATCGTCCGAGGCCCGCTCGTCGGTGATGCCCGTCTCATGGCTTGCTGTTCGATGAAAATGATAAGAGAGGAGAGAGACGCGGTGGCAGCCCCAGTGTTTTGTAGTGATTGCAGGGGCAAAATCGGGTTTTCATGTGTCATTTTCGTCCTTCCCCTCCCAGTCGTACGCTCGTGGCGGACGGCGAGGCGACGCCGTACGGCGTGCTGCACCGGCTACCCCTCGCCCCTAGCTCCTTCCCATGCCCAGCCTCTTCCCACCCACTCCATTCCACCAGATCTTCTAGGGTTCCTCATATGGAACGGCTCCACAGGTCAGCCGCCAGTGAGAAGACTCCGGTGGAACCCTAGATGCAGCTGCCAGCCCCCAAGCCTCCAACGATCGTCGCCGTCCTCTCCCCGTCGGCCGTCGCCACTGCGGCGTTCTCCTCCAGGGAGGAGCTGAACTGGAGGAGCAAGCGCTCTCAAGAGCCTGCCTCCACCCCGCTGCTCGCCTCCTCCTTCGCCTCATCTGCCCCCATGTCGACCTCCTCCTTAAGCGTCCTATCCTAGGCTGTAGCTGGCGGGAAGGTGCAGGTTGGGGCTCGTCTTCCTCCTCAAGGTAGAGACGAGGAGAGGACCGCCCCGGTGGATTGGCGGCCTCCCAGATCTCGTGGCAGTGCAATCGAATTTTTCTTTTCAACTAATGTTGCTTGGATCGTTGATAAGGTAAACATGGCTGCCCATTCCCACCCCCTCTCTCCTCTGATTTTAGCTTAGATGTGCTTTCTCATGTCCAGATTGAACACTTACTAGCCTGATTGCAACTGCTACGGTTGAGAACCATTTGTTTCTGAAATTTGATAGTTTCTTTCTATGGTAAAACAAACCAAGTTGCAGACCCTTTGTTTGTGTCAATAATGGAAATTGAACTGAATGAGAGTTGCAGATGTCTTTTCTATTGCCTGAAAGCAAACTAATAATTGCTATATCTTCCATGTAGGGTTCCATATATCAGTTTTTAGGTTGAATACGTGAGCACTTAGCTATTTAAGCTGAAGAGGAAAGACTGCGTAGCGGAGTACAATAGTTATGCGTGTGTGAGAGAAGGGTGGAGAAAGAAGAGGCTTGCGTAAGAGGAGAAGAGGAAGGTTTGTCTCCGTGTTCACTGGTTGCAAGTGCTCTACTTCACAAATCTGCAGCCTACAGGTTGAATATTCTTCACAAGACAATCTGCCAGTGTTATTGCATTGAGAGGCGTGTAGCAGACTTTATATTCTTTTTTTGAGTTAAAGTGATATTTGAGCAAACTCACTACATAGATCTAGAATTCCGGATATGGCTGTTAAAAGTTAAAATAAGAGTTCCTTGTCTTTCTGCTCATTTTATTTATCAAATTTGCACAGGAAAACAAGCTTGGATAACATATTATAAGAATAAGGCTCACCTCTAGATCATGGTTTCAAGGCCTGAATGAAACACAGCTTATTTTGCACTTCACTCTAAAGATTGTAAAAAATGAGAACTATTTACCTATTGATTAAGTACACAAATGTGGTTGTCGATTAGGGATACAATTTTTCCAGCTAAAACAATCTGGAAGGCTTTGCATTAGCTGGTAGATGTAATGAAATTCAATTCTCTGACTTGGATTTGTTGCGGTGATCAAGATGGCATGGCAGGTTGGGGAGGATGCCACAATCTTCTTATATATACGTGCCACGGCAATGTGTACAGAGGTATAGTTGTTGCTCTTTCAATTTGCCACGATCAATAGAGCTCTATTTTTTGTTCAGGGTTGGGATTACATTCAGTTTGAATACAAGTATTTAGCTGGGTTGGGTAGAGATCTATTTATTGTTCATGGTGGGGATTACATTCAGTTTGAATACAAGTATTTAGCTGGGTTGGAGCAGCAAGATCTTTAGCTTCTTGCACTTTCCCTTCATATAAGCAGTTATGTTGATGGATATCTTCCTTCAAAAAATTTCATTGATATGTTACACTGGTGTGTCAAAGTTTTTCCACTTTTATTATGTAATCTCCGAGTATCTCAGTGTACTAAAAATGGAAACTCCGAGAAGTGTCCACTAGTTTATTCCCTTTGGCTTCAGTGATCAGGGTTAGTCCAGATTAAAGTAGCCATATAAGCTGCCAGTTGCCAGTTCATTTATAGATGTGAGGTTATGTTCTAATTTTTTGTTGGTCATATTTCCTGGACAATAGAGTTCTGGATGATTTCTTTCAAGGTATATTTGATGTGTTATCTCATGCAATCTTCATGTACATAACCAATATCCTGTAAATTTGAGCAAGGTGTTAGTTGTTAGATATATCAATGTAAGAAATACAGAATGTAGGAACATGTGAGAGTGGCAATAATCCTTTAATTTTCAGTGTAAGAAATTCAGCATGTTTTTGTCATTTTGTACTGCAAATTTTAGGTGGTTGTTTTCTATACCAGGGAGTGCTTTCTAATGTAGAGCATCTTAAAAGACAAGGTTTAGATTATCAAAACTGAGGAAAGTACCCAGTACCTGATTTGTTCATTGTTGAACTACAAGATTTTTGGTACTAATTTGCATTTGTTTGTTCTTTTACTGTAGGAAGCAGCTAAGTCAGGAAAGAAAGCCTCTCTTCTTAAGCAACTTTTTGTGGAATTAATCCTCACGTGGGTGTCTTGCTTTATCAATTGTTACTTCTAAAAATGTTAGGTTCATAGCTGACTTCAAGAGAGCATACATAATAGCTACATACTCTTTCGATAAACTTCAATTCTACCATTCTTTCTATAGAGTGGAGACCTTACGTTACATGTGTAGTATTATGGTCTAGAGCTAAATTATCACTTGAATGGTTTTAGTTTAATTTCCTTCATTTGCAGGGGTTTGGATGTACTTAGGTTTCTCGCCATGCTTCCATGTCATCGCTGCCTCGACTGGTTATCTGCTCTCCCACAAACACATTGCATAAGCACCATGTTTGAGGGTCACTCTGCTGGTGCTCACAATGGCCACATTGCAGACTGATCAGCTTGTGTGAAGGTTTATTTTATTGACGATAGATGCTAGGTATAGGCTTCTATCTATTCATCGAGTACTACATGTATGTATTTTTATTTTCTACATTACAAGTTAAAGCAGATATGTTTGGGCTTACAAGCTTCTACTGGCTCTTGGCATTCTCCTACCATATACCTATAAATATATTTTTTGAATTCGCCCTCAAGTATCATAATGGATATTTATGTTTGTTAATTCTTAGAAGCTTTATTGCTTCTGGAACTGATACCTGAAGTCACAATCATTACTGCACTATGTTGGTCCATGGTTCTGGACGCGAGGGACTAGGAATTTCTATTCTAATGCGGTTTATTTGATCTTTAGATGGATGAGGATGTTGGCAACCTGCCACCTACCTCATTATCCACTTCGTAGCTGAGCACTCTAAATTTGTGCAGTTTTAATAGACCTTTGTAGGCTAATATATCTCTTAGAATGCATAGTTTATCTTATTTCCTGTTTTCGAGTAGATTCAGTTCTTGGATCTTACCCATATATATTATTATTAACTTGTGGGTTTATGGAAATACAGTTGCACCATTGATCATAGGGTTTCCTTCTTTGGTGTTTGTATGCCTTCTCACTGCGATTGGTCCTTCATTATTTGTTCATGAAATTCATATTGCTTTGAAATTAGTCTGTCCCTGACATATGTGTTGATAAGGCCTTCTTCCGTTACGAAACAACCTGGAGGTACTTACACAGCCAACTCATCAATCAGAAAAATTTACTATTAATTTTCTTTTGATTTATCCATACACTTACACGGTACCAAAGGCACTTCCCTGTGGATGAGTCCGTTTGTCTTCTTGGGTAGGGAGGCAATAATCAGATATTTAACTCCCTGTGGATGACTCATCTGCTATTATTTTACATTTTCAACTAGAGTTTTTTCACATAGTTGCTTATGTCTTAGTCCTGATTATTATGAGAAAACCTTAAGCAGGCCACACAAAAGATGATGATAGGGCTGATGGAAAAGCAATAGTTTCTTATGAGAAAACCTTTAGCAGGCCACACAATTGAATTTAGTTCAACAGTTTTTGTCCATGGTTTAAAGTTTGCTTTCAAGTATGATTTGTCCTAAGCTGTAGTAGTTTCGAGTAGTAGCTCTGATGGTAAGTACAGAGTGTTTATTTGAGTGATCCATCTTACTTTATTTTATAGTGTTATCTGTAGAAAGAATGTTTGGTAGATAGTTTTTGGAAATTAATCCTCATGTTTATTGAAACCAAGAATCAACATATGAAGTGTGTAGCTTATGCTGCTGGTCTGAGTCATCCAAAAGGCGTTACTGATCCGTGTTATTAAGTGAATTTGGTAAATGAATCCTTTCTTCAAATTCAAAATGCCCCTTATTATATGGCATGTATGTGCTTGCAGTAGGGGATAGGAATGTATATTTTTTGGTTCACCTTTTTTCATCTTCATTTGCATATGTATAGTGCCTCCGTCGCCAGCTACGAACTCGCTGCAACCCACACCGCTGTCACCGACAGCAGCCAGTCTCCGATATAGGAACATAGGAAGCTAGGGTTAGGGATTCCCCTTTCTCGATCTGGGAACAGCCTCACGAGACGAGACAAGAACTATCTGTTGATTTTGCAAATATGACCCTTTAGATAATATTTTTTCTTGGAGATAAGCGTCCTGGCGAAGAGCCCTAACTGTTGAGACCTTGATATGGGCCCTTACAATCGACAAAACATTACATGATGGCCCAATACCTTCGTAGACGCATATATCCCACTAGCCCACGAATATTCGCATAGGTAAAATGTTACTCCCTCTAATCGGAAATAAGTGTTGTACTAACTCACCAACACTTACTTCCGATTGGACGGAGTAAAGTAGATCTAGGTTTTCACATGTTGTCTTCTTCCTGGTCGGCGGCTGGTCCCCTCTCTTCATCAGCGACAAGATCCTTGTCCTGTACTGAGACCGCTCAATGCAACCATTGTCTGAGCTCCTTCGTTATACGATTTGTCCACAAAGGTATAAAGCTCCTGCCTTTGTACCCAAACCATATGTACTGTTAGTCACATTTTGAGTTCAGGATTCCAATGCACTTGTGCATTCACTTTGAGCCAAATAATGTGACCTACTAATCTCTATGCCGAAACTATTTCTGAACCTCCGTTGTTCAGAAGCGGTTGATTCAAAATGCTCTATGTATATCTAGAATACTGATTCAGTGTTACTTCACGCTTACATATACTTAAATTTTGTTCCCAGTTTAACAAGCAGAACCTGTCTATGAAGCTACGATTCACATATTTAGGTTTTTGGTTCAGTAGGTTGCTATTTTTATGAATTTTAGTATTGACTACGAAACAACTTTATCAATGTCACTATGGCACTTAAACTTGCTGCTATTCTTACATAATTTACATATCTATACATAAAAAGCTCCTGCTACTTTACTTGCCATGCTTTGTTTGTAGAAACAGGAACCGAGATGAGCGACGACAGTGATATTGATGAGTCTGTGATATCTGCCTTCTCATGTGACAAAGAGGTACTGCATTCCTCCATTGAATAGTCTTTAGAAACAATCAACACGAATAGTGTTTACCACCTATTGACAATTCTTCTACCGAATTTTTTATTATCCAGGGTGTTCAAAAACATCTGACAATTGCAGGAAAATTAATGTTTGATGAGATGCTGAGACAACTTGGATTGCCATTGGCTCAATATCAACACACAATTTATGAAGACTGCACAGTTTATGTGACAGTTATTTTCCAAACATCAAAACTGACCCACCAAGGCTCCATCACCCATGAGAATATCCGGAGTAAGGTCTATGGACGTGGGTGTAGTGGAACACACCGCTGCCATGACAGCTATCAGATATATGGAGAATATGACTAAAACGGTGATCAAAGATATAAATTATGACAGGTTAAAACAGTTAGAAGAAGAGAACAAGTGGCAGGTAAAGCACTTATAGGAAGAGAATGGATATCTCAGGATTAAGCTCAGGAAAGCAGACTTCAAAACTGAAAAACTTGTTAGAGGTTGGTTTCTATGTGTGACGTATATGTGTTCCTTCGCAGACCAGTTTCATAATGTGGCAGTTCTGACCTATTACGGTAGAGTTGAGATCATAAATGGTAGAATCAAAAGAGCTCTTACAACCATCTACTGGACTTTAGAAACGCTCAAGTCAACAGGCACCATACTAGAAACCAAGCTAGAGAAATAAGGCGTTCTTAGATCAAAATTATCACATCAGGATCTTATGGTCTTTAGTATGTCACTGCTCTTTAGGTACTCACACAGTTGATTTTCTCCCGCTACTGAGTAATATAATATCTAAACAGATTGACATCTCTTGCTTACCGCTTATTCTCCCCTAATGTATTCTACATGCCTGAACCATAGTACATCTATATTCTATGTAAAATGCTCTAATATGTACCTTCTTATCTGGGTCTGCCCTTTCTATAATATAATCTGATTTTTTAAGTCTTTCAGACTGCAATGTATATTCTACATCTCTCTCCCTTTTATTTAAGTTTTCCCTTTGCTTCTATATTACAAAACTAAAATCATAGTGAAAGAACTTACTCATAATTCATTGAGTCACACCCAGCTCTTAATTCAATGAGATACAGAAAGTTTAAGGTAGCATAGATATGTCATCGATTCTTAATATTCGCTTGCCCGCTGTAGGCGGGCAAGCGCGCGACCGCGCCTTCCTACCTAGTAGTAGAAGTGAGCACATGAAAGTTGTGCTATCTAATTGGCATAGTTCAATCTAGATAGTATGGAGTCGAAGACTATTTCCTTACAAATGCGCAAACAATCTCCCTTGTGAGATTGGAATATAGGTCTTCCTCTGAACCCTTGCCACCATGGCACCTCCATATGATCGCCTAAGTGTACTACTCACTTCACCCGATACTCGCACAGTTGTCATTGTGGCATGTCAAAACGCCACGGAGAAGTAGATAGAAATGTACTCCGTATGAAGCAAATCTTGGCAGGATAGACGACCAAATTCCGATGTAGCGGGCAAGACTCCATACCACTATAGTGGGTACATCGGCAGGCAGGCATGCGCATGCATATGTATGCACATTTTTCGGATATATGTATGTCAAGCACAGCTACAATCGAAATGGATGGCTGTAGGATGCGATTGATTAATTTAGTACAAAATCACATGGTATCAATCGATCCTTGGCAGCTCAAAATACTCACATATATGTTGTTTAAACCTATGTCTCGATAAATCTGAAACTAAATGTCATTGTTCAGTTACTGTCGACACAGTTCAGTACTTTTTCCGTTAACTAACTGTCAACACGGTACAGTTTTCAGAGTAGCTAGGACTTGTCGTTTTCAGTTAGATCGGTAAGCTATTTTCTAGCAGTTTTTCGTGAGCTGGACGAGGAAGCGTTCTTGTGCTATCCCGTATGTAATCTTAGGATCATCTTGTGTCTGCCTTGGTCGTGGGTTGGCACGATCAGATAGAGGAGCATCGGTCGCGATCACCACTCTGAGAAAAGCAGGCGCCAACACCTCCTACGATGGATTGTGAGGGCGCCTCGTAGACCCTCTGGTCACGTGGTGTGCGCTTCTCTCCCCTGACCCCCCTCGCGCTTTGTGCCCTTTCTTGCGCTACCCTCCCCCCCTCCCCCCCGTGCGGGGCCGACTTGTACCTCCTTGTTTTGATGATAAATGAAAATTCAGGTGGGCTTTTCGCCCTCCGTTGTTTTGCCTCAAAAGAAAGAAAGAAGAAGCCGACAAAGGTCATGAACACCAGCACGTACATTAGCCCTAAGACATGATCCATCTCTTCTTTTTACTCTATACAAGCGGAGCTCAAAGGAAGTACTGCTCGATTAGCCAGCTCTGGCTCAATCTTCCAATCAGTCTTGGGGACTTGGATGTGTGCCCATCACACTCACATCAGTGCTACTACTGTATGCTGGTCACTGTTGCTGATGGTTTTAGCGATGAGGAGGAGGAGGGGGAGGAGAAGAAGGGATGGAGGAAGGAAGAAGACGACACGACTCAAGGAGTTTGAGATATTTGAGTTCCTTTTCTCTTGCACGTGAGTCTCTGGTTGTCGGGATCCGCCGGGTGTATGTGCTGACACGACACACCAACTAGTTTCTCAATTCCGAGTAACTTCAAAACTAAAAGTACCTTTCAAATGATTTAACAAAAAGTATATTTCAAATAATTTATCAAAAAAGTACTTCTAAAATTCTTCCGAGCTACATGATTCCCCGCTTAAGATCGCAGAACAGAAAATTAAACATAGTATAGGACGGAATGTAACCTAAAAAATAGAACATTGTAAAACATGGAGGACAAAAAAAGTTGTTCAATAGTCACCTATACACGAAATGAGTTAAAAAAAAGTTTCTTAAAAAACTGGAGGTTAACCGTCGGCACAAGATGTGCAGTTTTAAGACCCAACACATGGATTGGCCGTTGGATATAATAAGGCACATGTACTAATAAAGAATCTTTGAGAATAGATGGTGTGAAATTTGTCCTTGATGTTTCATGATGTAATGATGTCTAGACCACACACTATGTTCAGCCAGTGACGATCTATAAACAGCTAGCTACCCTCATGTAATAGAATCATGTTTAGGTGCTAGGGCTGAAGGGAAAATCGTGCAATGAGAGAAACAATGACGAGTATGATGAATGGCAGCATCAGAATCACGTAGTTTGATACATTTGAAAATGGGAAGCATTGGAAATTTGAGTAGAAGTTGACAAAAAAAGGTCAAGTATAGAATTTAGTGCTAAGGGTAGCAGTGAGCATATCAAAGTTGTGCCATCAATTCGGCGTTGTTCAGTCTAGATATTGTCGAGACAAATACTATTGCATCGCAGTTGCACAAGCAATCACCTGTGTGAGAGTGGAATATAGCTATTTCCGTCAGCCCTTGCTACCACTACACCTCCAATCCAAACGTGTGCCTAATTAAGTGTAACAACCAATTCACCCGTCACTTGCACAGTACTCGTTGCGGCATGTCAAATAAAAACACTATACAACCAACATTCTCGTCGATTCACAAGGTGAAATGGTCATGGAGAAGCATATCTGAACTTGGTTGCAATTGTCACAATGTATACGGAGCCTATATAAATGTACTCCGCAGCTGGGCATGATAGACACCAAATTCCAGTGTAGCGAGAATGTCAGCATGACACTATATACTACTATGGTCAGTCCATCGGACGTGCATGTGCGCATATATGTATGCAAATTTTTCTAGATGATTGATCCTTGGCAGCTCAAGACACTCACATATATACATTTGTACAACTATTTCCCTGAAAATGACATAGTTCCATATGATATGACAATATAATCCATGTTTCCAAAGAAAGAAGATGACAAAAATCAAGATGGGTAGACTTCGGTGAATACTCTAGCAAGGCGGCCACGCGCGAGAGCAATAATTAGCGGTATTCGTCGTCTCTCCCTTCCTCCAAACTCGCTAGGTTGCAGGCGTGTAGTCGTAGGGTAGAGGAGTGGGGCGAGGTAGAGGTGGAGGGTGAGGAAGAAGACGCCGGTGAACCCTAAAAACACCAGACCTAAGACCACCGGGCAAACATCGCCCATCTTCTTCTACTCTACATAGCAGCACAACCGTGTGGACATAGTAGCAACTATTGCTCGATTATGGCTCGATCTTGCGATCTCTAGATGGCAACCAACTGTCCTGGGGAATTGGTTGCACCCCCTTTGCATTCACATTACTGATCGTAATGGTATTATTTCAAGGATGCGTGGTGATCACTGTTGCCGACAGCTGATTCACACATGTATCATTGTTGTCAGCGGCTGATCCACAATAAGATCAATTAAATTAACATATGAAAAGGCTAAGTTATCAGTATGGTACATGCATGTGTTGACACGTGATATTTTTAGTTACACATTGCAATTTTTTGATACAAGCGTGTGGAATTTGTACTTTTTTATATTCGTGGTGGAAATTAACCAGCCTGACAAATGTTTAGTTGATTCTTGAGTGTATGATGGCTACATTTTCTTGACTTGCTAGCAATATATATATATATATATATATATATATATATATATATGTGTGTGTGTGTGTGCTAATAAGAATGCCACAAATATCTACAACTAAATTGTCCATATAAGATTTAGTGGCATAAAAACCTATCCTTGATGTTTCATGATGCAATGATGTCTAGACCACCCATTATGTTCATGGAGTGACTATCCAAAAATAGCTAGCTACCCCATGTAGTAGAATAATGTTTAGTTGTTGGAGCAAAATGGAAAAATTGTGCAAGAAGAGCAACAATGACGAGTACAATCAATGACACTTGAGTCACGTAGTTTGATATATCAAGAAATGGAAAGCATTGGAAATTTGAGTGCGAGAGGATTACAAAGAGCCACCACAACATTCATTATTCAGCTTAACAATGAACACATCAAAGTTGTGCTATGAAATTGGCATAGTTTGGTATAACTAGTATCGAGCCAAAGTCTATTTCATCATAGTTATAGAACAAATTGACCTTCCAAGGGTGAAGTGTCGCTCAACACCAGGATCATTGACAAGACTGCAGGTCAGTATGCTTGCCTAGATGTACCACCCAGCAGCACAATAGTCATTACAACATGCCAAACTAACACAACATGACCAACATTGTCGTGGATTCACGAGAGGTGTAACACATCATGGTGAAGCTTATCTGAACTTGATTGTGATTGTCACCACTCTAGATGGATATAGATATGATAGAACTGTACTCCACATGATGCCTAGGTGGGCTAGATATAGATGAACGAATTTCAATGTAGATCGAGCATGACACTAGTTAATCCATTGGTCGGCATATGTGCTTATATACATATGCACTTTTCAAGTGATTAATCAAGCCCGTCAACTCTAATAAACATAGTTACGATCCAAATGGATGGTTGTAGAAGTAATGTAGTTGATTAATTAGACAAAAGCACATGTACACATCAATCGATTCTTGGCAGATCAAGACACTCACATAGTCGCATACATGTGTACAACTTGTTTTACCAAACATGACATTGTAGATTAGTACATATGAAGATTTAAGGGACACAATAATCCATGTTGCCAAAGAAAAAAAGATGATAAGAATCAAGATGGACAGCTAATGATAGTCGATCGTGTGTGCGGTGACAATTAGTTGCATCCATTCGATACATTATCTCTCCCTCCCAAACCTCGTTAGGTTGCAGGCGTGTAGTTGTATTCGTATAGGAATAGGGTGAGGTAGAGGTGGAGGGTGAGAAAGAAGACAACGGCAATGGCCATGAACACCACCCGACCACCCTATACACCAAGCATACGACATCACCCATCTTTGAGTTGCTCATCCGCGCGTAGCTCAGATCCATGTATATCTACTACATAGTTCACATCCATTTCTACATGTAAAATTATCTGATCTTTATATTCTAAAAATGTTTTTTAACGAAACAAGCTAAATGTAGCCTGGAATCTACTATGCATTTTTATCATTAGATTGCGTTTAAATATGGCTCATCCAATCCCAGGGAATCAAAGATGCTGGTTTTTGTTGGAGTCTTTATGCATACGCCTAAAATGTCATATAGAAACAAAATGATAAATTTCAACCTAAGTATCTAATAACAAAGAAAGAATGTCATTCTGGTTCTAATTCACCAATATCAGTGACTCGAATTGCAAGCACTATAGAGATAGCATGACACTACATATTTTGCATAGCGAAGCCGCGAAGATCAAAATTAGCAACCATTCGAAATAAAACCCAAAATTCTCTTTCTATGATTGTCATTAGTAGCCAATTAATATATCTTGTATGTTCTCTTATGCATATTTAGTTTCGCACAATGGTCTGGTGCGGAGAAATGTCCATTGGAGAGCGAAGCCATGAAGACTAAAAATTAACAGTTATTCAAACCAAAATGCGCTAACGATGATTTTCATTAATATCCAACTGATATAGCTTGCGTGTTCATTTATGCATTTTTAGTTACACATAATGGCTTGGTGTAGCAAAATAAATCAACGCGACAATTTTTAGTTGTTGCTTGACTTTGTGATGGATACATTGTCTTGAATTGCTAGCAATGTATTAATTTGCAAACAAGAATGCCACAAATATCTACGACTACATCACTGACATTAGATTTAGTGGCACAAAAACTTGTCCTTTATGTTTCACGATGTAATGATGTCTAGACCACACATTATGTTCGTCGAGTGACTATCCATAAATAGCTAGCTACCCCATGTAATAGAACCATGTTTACTTGCTAGGGCCGAATGGAAAATTGTGAAAGCAGAGCAACAATGATGAGTGCGATGAATGGAATGAGAGTCACGTAGTTTGATCTATCAAGAAATGGGAAGCATTGGAAATTTGACCAGGAGTTGATATTAGAGATCTCGGACAAGGTCCACCATTGAGCGTAGCAGTGAGCACATCAAAGTTTCTTTATGAGATCAGGATAGTTTGGTCTAGATAGTGTGGAGACAAAAAAAGTTTCATCACAACTACACAACAAATCTCCCCTACCAAGGGTGGAAATGTAGCTCAACACTTGAACCCATGGGACCTCTGCATGTCCATATGCTTGAATAAATGTCCACCCAATTCACTTGTCACCCACACAATGGTCGCAACATGACAAAACGCTACATGACCAACATTGTCTTTGATTCACGAGGTGAAAATATCATGCAAAATCTTATCTAAACCAGTTAGATGCATCCATCGTCTCTCCATCGCTCCAAGCTCGCTAGGTTGCAGGCACGTAGTCGTAGAGGTAGAGGAGCGGTGCGAGGTAGAGGTGTATGGTGAGAAAGAAGACGTCGACGATGGCCACGAACACCACTCCGTACACCAGCTGGCAAACATCACCCATCTTGTTTCTTCTGTACACAGCAACTCAGCCGTCCGGAGCTTGATTAGCAGGCTATGACTCGATCTCGCGCGCTATCATTAGATGGAAACCAACCGGTCCAGGGGATTTGGCTCTCCACCCGTCGCATTCACATCGGAAGTGCATGTAGTGTGGTCACCGTTGCCGGCGGCTGATTCACGATAAGATTGATTAAATTTAGAGAGGAAGTGCCTGAGCTGTATGTGATACAGGGAGTATTGCCGACATGTAGCATGCATGTGTCACGAGTCCCATGGCGCTGCGCCATGTGGGCTATACTGGCTTCGGACGGGCAACACGGACGACCATAAGCATGCCAACCCCTCTACAGTTTGGTGGTGGTGGCCAAGGGTGATTCCTATTTATCGTCCATGGGCACGCTGGAATGCGTCGTGCCTGCGGTGACTTGGGTCACGGTCCAGGAGCGCGATAATGCCATGTTTTTGGTTTTCCTTTTTTTTTGTGTGTTTTCGCTGCTTTTTTCATTGGTTTGGGTTTCACGGTTTTTAACTGGGTTTTCGGTTAACTAGTTTGGTTTTTTCTAAGTTTGTTGCATTGAACTTTTTTTAAGTTTGAATAATTTTCAGATTTGAACATTTTTTAATTTGAACAATTTTTCGATTTGAACACTTCTCGGATTTGAAATTTTTAAAATCTGAACCTTTTCAAGTTTGAACAATTTTTGGATTTGAATACTTTTCAAATTTGAAAATTTTTAAAATCTTTTTTCTTTTCAATTTTGAATAATTTTTGAATTTGAACAATTTGTTAGTTTTGAACATTTTTTGATTTAAACTTTTTAAAATCTAAGTAGAAATGAAAAAGGAAAAAATACCTTTATTGGGCCGTTTTAGTGCGGTCCACGACCAAGACCCACACGCGCGGCGGTATAGCACACACCCGCGAGTGGGAACTAGCCGCTCCCATGGCCATGCACTTCGGTGATGATGTATTGATGTGTACTAAACTCGTAGTGAGACTTTGGCGCATATCTGCCATCTAATGCGGATATAACAGACAAGAGCAACTAAACACAAAATAAACCCAGCCTTGGCCATATATAGGATGAAAATTTAGACTCTGTTTGTTCACAAACTGCTTTTGGAAATTGAACAAATCTTTCCCGGAATATATAATGCAATAGATGTGGTGTATTGTTTCAAAATTTTCTGGAAGTTTGGATTTTAACTTCAAAATGCAGGACATAAATTTGAAATGTGTAACATCCCAAGATTTTATCAAATTTTGGGGGAAATTTTTTGTTTTTATTTTGCTTGTGTTGATTGAAAATTCGCAAAGATTTGAAACTTTTTGAGTCTATTTGAAAGCTTTATCAGAAAACTATTTTAAACTTTCTATTATTTTCTTGAAGAACTTCTTTGAGAAAGATCAAGTATCAGAATACTATTTTTTCCATTCTTTATTCAAACCTATGCAAGCTTGCTTGCAAAGGAGTGAATCACAAAAGTGTTTTATTTAGCAAAGTTTGTATTTTAAAGAGCTAAGTTTGAAAGATACTTTCAAACATTATTTTATAAAGTGTTATCCTCTTATTTTAAAAGGATTTATTTCAAACCCTATTCAGCTTTATGCAAGCTTGCTTGCAAAAGATTGTTTTACAAAATTTGCTTTATTCTATATGGGTTGCCCTTTTTCAAACCATAATTGAGTGTGTTTCCCAATCATTATTTTATAAACTATTATTTTAAAAAGAATCAAGTTCAAACTCTTTTCCAATTATTTTTATGCAAGCAAAGCCATTAGGTTCAATTTAGACCTTTTATTAAAAATCTTGTTTTGGTTCTGAAAGTATGTTTCCTATTGGTTTAAAACCTTGCTGTGAATTTTAGAAACTTTACAAAGTTAGTTTGAAGCAATTTGAACCAAATTTGCAAAAGTTATGAAGCAAATAAGAAAAACAGAAAAAGGGAAAGAAGAAAAGAAAATAAAAATAAAACGGACCCCCGGGAACCATTCCGGCCCAGGACTGAAGGAGGCCCGCGGCCCAGAAGGCGATACCGAACCGGTACCCTCTCCCTTCCCTCCTTCTCACTGACTGGTGGGACCCCTTCATCAGGGCGAAGTCGTCTTCAAGCTTGGACCGAAAAACTCGCCGGAGACCGTTTCCTCCGCAGTAACCCCTCCCCTCTTCAATTCTTTTATTGCCTGAGTAATTCGGCCCCGCACCCACGCCTATAAGAAGCCCTACTCCTCCTCTCCTTTTTTCCCTTCCTTCCTCTCCAAATCATGCCCCCAGACTGCCGGAATAGCTCGCCGGAGTCCCGTAGACCTGCGGTTGTTCATCGTCGAATTCGACAAAGCCGTAAGCCCCTGCGCCCCCTCACCTGCACTAGTATGCTTACCTTTCTCTGAAACTCACGCTGGCGCCCTCCCCTTGTCCAAATGTCGCAGCAACGGCGTGCGCAGACTCGTCTGCAAGCTAGCCGACGCGCGGAGCGTTTCCAGCCGCCTCTCCCCACCTGCACCGGACACAATCGAGCACTTCGAGGCCCTTTAAGAGTTCGCCGTCCTCCTACGTACCCCGTCCGCTACTTACTCGACGCCCTGGACCACCGGAAACTCGCCGGAGTTGAACCAGAGCACCTCGCCGGGCTTTTCTCGCCGGAACCCTAACCTAATCCGGTGAGCATCTCCCTCCTTTCCACTCTGGCCGCCGGATCTTGATCAAACGACCCATATCGATCTTTTAAACGAATCGGTTTAAAACAATCTGGTGCGTCCAAACACCATAAGATCCAACGGCGGAAAACCGTGATCCACCCGAAGGGGTACGGGCCAATCAGAACAGCGCCACGTGGCCAGCCTCAGTTTAAAACAGAATCGAAATAGGTTTTCAAATCAGATTTCAACTGAATCTTCAAAAATTCATATCTTTCGATCCATAGGTCCAGAAATAGCAAATAATATCTCGTTGGAATCCTTAAGAAATATAGAATCCAGTAGTACAATAAAACTTCATATTTTATGGGTCCAATTTGAAACTATTTTCAAATTGGAATCAAACTCTCTATTAGCTTGATTAATTCATATCTTTAGAACCAAGTGTCCAAAAATTACAAATTTGTAGTCTTTGGAATCCTCTCAACTTGTAGAACATCATAGGATCAATAAAATCCAAATTTGATACGTGCACACACTTTGTGCATTCAAATCTATCCAAATCACTATTTTAGTGATAATTCAATTTCCATAACTTATTTTGGAGTAATTCCAATTGCAGTAGCTTTGTGTTACTGTCCTCCATCCAGTAGAACCACTCCCATATTTTATTGAATCACTTCACAATTATTCAAATTCTAATATGAGGATTTGAGTAATTTCCATTATAAGAATAAATCTATTTCTGTCCAGTAATGTTTCCTTCTACCATAGCAAGACTTATAATCATGCCTAGTAGACAATGTTGTCTAAACCATATCTTGATCAAGATCATATTCACTTAGACCTATCTTGTATAGTACCCACTTATTCAAATTACAAATGTGTCATTTGAGTAAAGTATGATACTTTCAATCTTAGTTTCTACCTTTGCTACTATGGTATTGATCAAATCAACATCATAGTACTTAACCCAATCCCATTTAATCATCAGGAACCTTAAGCCATGTTTTCAAACATCATCTATACATATCCATTACCTATAGCCACTTACTCATGTCTACTCAATCTTAGCCTTGCGTTGAACTATTCAATTGCATTGAGTCAATTGAGTACTTCAATGTTAATAGAACCCTAGCCTAAGCTTAAGTGTAATATATACTATTTAAGAATAATTGTTGTCACACTTATTCAATAGTATTGCTATTGCACTATTTTGTCTCTTATGTGATTTACCCACATGAGATATTCCAAGATTCAATATGCTTTAGTAAAGCATAAAGATCTCACTCATCATATTTTGTCTAATTCATATATGTACTCAAATTGCAATTGTGCTACTTGAGTAGAATATGAATTCAACTCAAACTTAGGTTCTATTAATATGGAGTTGTTATAACCCGTACCATAGTATGTGTTATACACCATGTTGATCAATGAACCATTTGAGCCATGTCCTCAAATATCAATCATTCATATCCAATCCAATGCCTACTTAGTTTTGTTCACATGTATTGAAATATTCAACTTGCAAATGTGCTAATTGAGTAATTCAAGCATTCTCAAAACCTAGCCTAATTCCTAAGTGTGATAGATGCTATTTAAGAGTAATTGTTGTCACATTTACTCAATAGTGTTGTAGTTGCACAAATTGACTCTTGTGTAATCTATTACACATGAGCTATTCCTAAAACTCTTATGCTTTGATAAAGCATAAAGACTTCATCAATTATATTATGCCTAGTCCAATCCTCTCCCAAATCATATTGATCTTTCCCAACTAAGCTCTCCGATTCATATCCCACAAATCATGAATACATTGCCATATCTTTCCTGTCATAACATATCAATAAATCTAAATTGTTAAACAAATACTTTTCAGTTGTTTGATTCGTTGATTGTGTTGGTATGGTATGTTTATGTTATGTTATTTCTTGTGCTATAGTTTTTGCGGAGAACTACGTGCTTAGTTGAGAAAAGTGGAAAGATCGTATTCTTCAAAAGGCAAGTGACACACATGAACCTCTACCCATTTTACTTATGCATTAGTTTAATCACCTCTTGTAGAATGCATGATAGGTGATTTATTCAACTGTTTTATCAAATGCTTAGATCCTAGTAGTGTGTAGCAATCCCTCAAACCCCACCTGATAGGATGCTAAATACTTTGAAAAATATTGATGCCGTGCTTGATCACTTGTTAAAAGTGTTTTGTGAACAAATTAAGAACTTCAACTAAAATGAAACACCTGGGTGGGTTGGTTTGATGATGGAGGCGATGTTGAGTGGCGACCTAGGGCTGCACATTGCGTAGTTGTTGCCTGGGCAAGACCTGGGGCTACCCTTGTGTAGTTGCTGCCCGGGCGTACACTTGTGGTTTGCCACCCAGGAACAAAGAGATGGCTATGTCTTCCATGCTTAGTGTACTTCCAGTGCAGCCTTATGACATTATGGGCTCTGTCTTGACTGATTAGATGTGGGAGTGCAACTTGCGTGCAAGAAGATGGTGGTAGATGAAATATAGGTTGGGAACGGATCTTGCCAGTTAGTTGCCCTCTCCTCTAAAAGGTCTCGTTTCATTTTATGTATGGGCATAAAATGAATCGTAAGGTGAAAGTGCACAACCCTTGCAAGGTGTCAAAAACTAATCGATTAGCCGTGTCCCCGGTTATGGACAACTTGAGTCTCTAGACATGGAATGTACGGAATAATCTCATCACCGATTCTGAATTATTAAAATTTGTCTAGAAACCCCTAGGTAGGAACTAAGGACCATACACTCCGAGGGGTGGTGGTGCCTGAGGTTCCAAACTTTGTTGAGTTTCGCCCAGAACTACATACCGGCCAGTATGTAGTGTATGGGGGTTGTCTTGACCCTTGAAAAATAAAATTTGTTGAAAGAAAGAATTAAAATGGTTTCATAGGATAAAATTGGCTTTATGCAAATCAGCCTATGAGATCCACCAGCCAAATGTCATGTAGTATAGTCTTTCCACAAAATGCCACCAAATATGTGTCATTTGCCAGTACATCATTGTACTTACCCCTCTGGGGCTGCATATTCAAACGTGCAGGTTTTATTTCGAGTAAGGAACCAGGAGTAGGATCTCGAGCTTACATTCCAACATGTCTGCCTGTGGCACTTGATGAAGATGGAAGCTCACTGCAACTATGCTTTATGCTGTGTACTCGTAAGGTTGAAGACCTATGTAACTGGATTAACGTTGTAATATTGATGCTATTGCAATGATTACTTATTTTGTACTGTGGTGCTATCTACTGATCCAGGGAATGGCACAGATACACAGAAGTTCTGCCTTTAGCAAAAGGCGGGGCGCTACAGAATGGTATCAGAGCATAGTGTTGCCTGTAGGATCGAGACCCTAGGTTGGAATAGACTAGGAAGCCCTAGGATTCTTTTCTCACCTTCACAAGAAAATCAATTCAGTTTCCTAAATGAGATCAATCTATATACTTTTAGTTTGAAATTTTCTTGTAAGAACTTACCCCATTCATTTGTTTTACACTACTCTCTTTTCTAATTTAGATGACCAGCCTCATTGAATCACTGAAGAAAGGACCCGTGATGATCATGACCCTGAAGTGTGAGACTGAGTTTCCCAAAGCCTTGAAGAACCTCATGTTAAGTATGGGAATGCAAGGAGAAGCTGTTTACAAAGGATTTCCTGTGATAGATGAAGGTGAAGAATATTGGTGGATGCAACTCCACCTGTATAAGGACAAGGAAGATGACCACAAGAAGATGGGACTTTGGATGTTCACCAACTCCGAGATGTATCCATCATTCCTTGACTCAGCAAGATGTGCTGCTTGGTCAGCCATAAAGGAACTTGGAGAAAGACTCAAGTGGAGACTTCATAATACTCAGCAAGACCTCAAAGAAGAAAAGGAAGACACTACTACATTGAAGGAAACAGTAAACCAACTTCAAGGTGACATGGAAAAGTTGGAATCTGAACTTAGTGTTCAAGAAGACCTCATCAAAACCAAGGATGAGCAAATTGCCAATCTACAGAAGCAGCTGGACCAGAACAATGGATCTGCTTAGAAGAGTACCAATAAGCCTTAGTTGGACCTCCAGTTAGGAAATTTTAATAAGCAACGACGTGTAATAAACGTTATGGTCATACCGACTTGTGGATGATCGTACCTTTTGTGTTTGTTATAGAACTAGTTTGCTTGATATGAAGAATGTTTGTTAGATATTGCTTGTAGGATAAATTGTTTTGATCTGTTTTGTTTAGGGTAAGATTTTCTTCTTTAGATCCCTTCTATCTAATTCTCATCTATGCTAAGACCTAAACTTGTCCTAAAACCCAAACAAAAGTTTTCTCAGCGACAGAACAACTTCAATGACCCTCAGTTGGAGATAAGGATACATAGTACAATAACAAGAGGTAGTATTTCAAGTACAAGAGACTGAAACATTACGCAAGAGACTGCACAAAGGATGATAATCCAAGACTCCAGTAAGCTAGAATAGCTGAAGGATACCACGCAAACAATAAGAAAACACCCAAGGTGTAGCTAATATGGAAGTGCTACCATTCAACCACCTCATGCAAAAAGGGTGGAAGGAGCAAACAGAGCAATGGAAAGAGCAAACAGAGCAATGGAAAGAGCAAACAGAGCAATGGAAAGAGCAAACAGAGCAATGGAAAGGATTTTATTTCCTCTTAAATGGCAAACCAAAGGATCTACAACTTAAGGATTATTGCCATGAGCTTTGTTAAAAACCTCTATCTAGGAACGATAGATTTTGTTTTCAAAATCCAAAATAGGATTTGGGAACTTGGTTCCAATTTCAGCAAAACTTTTGTTTAAAAGCTAGTGAGGTTGACCAAGAGTTAGAATGCGAGATGCACCAAACCAAATGCAAGGTAATGATTGGGTGCGACATGGATTGGCCCCCATGACGACTACTCATATTGTTCGCTCTTGTATGAGGAATGGTAAATCTAGAGAGACATACCTACATCAGAGATGACGTCGTAAAACCATAACCTTAGGAGGATAATATGTTACACCCTTATAGTGAGCCAGTGGCCAAAACGTAGGAATACGGTGAGGATGTTTTGGTTTCGAACAACTACACGAATCAGAAATGTTTTGCTCAGTGGACCTTGAATACGAAGACTGTTCAGCTTCGGCTACTACCTATTCGGCTACCTCCCTGAGCCTATAAAAGAGAGGTCGCTCCTCTCCAGGAAGTCATAACAAAGACAGCCACCACTACCTATGAGATTGCCTCCTGATTCCAGAGCCCTACGCCACCAAAGTCTACCCCATCCCGACCTACAATGTTATGAGACAACCCTCCAAATCCATGGAACTGTGTTCCTGCCCATGAGAGCGTCGTCAGATCCCTTTTCCCTAAGAAGGAGTTCATCTTTGAGATATAACCGAGTTGTTCAGCGCCTTTCAACAACTATGAAGACGGTTGCTAAAGGAATTCTTAAGGACCATCGGGTGCCCGTGGCAAGTAACACGACTTGCTCCGGTAACTTGAATGGGTTCAACAATGCTGGTTATAAGGCGACCTTCCGTCCCTTAAAGGTGCAAGTACCTCTTACAGAGTCCACCTTGTTTACCCCTATGAAATGCATGAGAAGACTGCAGAGAGATGCCATCCAAATTCATTGGGATGTGTGGTCTCATCATGTTCGTGGGGCAAGCATGCAGTACTTGGCACTGAGTCATCTTTTGAGATTCTGCAATGAAAATCAGCTAAAAAGCAACAAGGAGTATGGTGATAGCCTGTATGCTATCTTGGCCTTGGTGAGGACCGACCAAGAAGAGGCTAGATACACATTCTTGGAAGATGTACAACAACCAGGAAGGTTACCAGAACATAATAGTATCGTGGAAAATTGAAGAGCAGAATGGTATAAGGAAGCAACCATGAGATGAAGAACCTCTAAGGATGATGATAAGAAAGTTGAGATGATGAG
Organism: Dactylis glomerata; assembly: GCA_007115705.1. Taxonomy (NCBI): domain Eukaryota; kingdom Viridiplantae; phylum Streptophyta; class Magnoliopsida; order Poales; family Poaceae; genus Dactylis; species Dactylis glomerata. Next base: position 578,960 of record QXEO01001064.1, on the reverse strand, counting down.
AGGATACCCTCTCAGCTTGGTCTTCTGAATGACCCCAAAGAGGAGACAACTCATCTTGGACCTCTGATTGAACCAAAGAGTGACTCCTCAGTGTCCAAAGTAGTTCAACAACTACCCCGTTGGATAGAAAGCTCTACAATAGAGTAAGGTTACCTCAAGCAACCCCATAAGGAAGGTTGGTGTCGGATTTGTGAATAGACACCCACCTATTGTAAATGAAGATGTGGACTACCTTGTTGAAGACAACGCGATGGATGATATCTGCTTATCACCAGAATTGGATGGAACCCTTGGTGTGCCCACTTTTGAACATAGTTGTGAACATCAAAATTTCTGAGAAGGGCGATTCAGCGAAAATGGCACAACAGTGAATACAAGCTGGGAACAAAATGCAAGTGCTTAAGGAAGCATCAAGATACCACCAAGAGGAATTTTTCTTTTAAGGGTGGTAGCCACCCAGATACCTAAACCCAGACAACCTAATACCTACTTTCTTTCTAGCCTCTCCAATCTCGAGGACGAGATTTCTTTTAAGGGTGGTAGTCTGTAACATCCCAAGATTTTATCAAATTTTGGGGGAAAATTTTTGTTTTTATTTTGCTTGTGTTGATTGAAAATTCGCAAAGATTTGAAACTTTTTGAGTCTATTTGAAAGCTTTATCAGAAAACTATTTTAAACTTTCTATTATTTTCTTGAAGAACTTCTTTGAGAAAGATCAAGTATCAGAATACTATTTTTTCCATTCTTTATTCAAACCTATGCAAGCTTGCTTGCAAAGGAGTGAATCACAAAAGTGTTTTATTTAGCAAAGTTTGTATTTTAAAGAGCTAAGTTTGAAAGATACTTTCAAACATTATTTTATAAAGTGTTATCCTCTTATTTTAAAAGGATTTATTTCAAACCCTATTCAGCTTTATGCAAGCTTGCTTGCAAAAGATTGTTTTACAAAATTTGCTTTATTCTATATGGGTTGCCCTTTTTCAAACCATAATTGAGTGTGTTTCCCAATCATTATTTTATAAACTATTATTTTAAAAAGAATCAAGTTCAAACTCTTTTCCAATTATTTTTATGCAAGCAAAGCCATTAGGTTCAATTTAGACCTTTTATTAAAAATCTTGTTTTGGTTCTGAAAGTATGTTTCCTATTGGTTTAAAACCTTGCTGTGAATTTTAGAAACTTTACAAAGTTAGTTTGAAGCAATTTGAACCAAATTTGCAAAAGTTATGAAGCAAATAAGAAAAACAGAAAAAGGGAAAGAAGAAAAGAAATTAAAAATAAAACGGACCCCCGGGAACCATTCCGGCCCAGGACTGAAGGAGGCCCGCGGCCCAGAAGGCGATACCGAACCGGTACCCTCTCCCTTCCCTCCTTCTCACTGACTGGTGGGACCCCTTCATCAGGGCGAAGTCGTCTTCAAGCTTGGACCGAAAAACTCGCCGGAGACCGTTTCCTCCGCAGTAACCCCTCCCCTCTTCAATTCTTTTATTGCCTGAGTAATTCGGCCCCGCACCCACGCCTATAAGAAGCCCTACTCCTCCTCTCCTTTTTCCCTTCCTTCCTCTCCAAATCATGCCCCCAGACTGCCGGAATAGCTCGCCGGAGTCCCGTAGACCTGCGGTTGTTCATCGTCGAATTCGACAAAGCCGTAAGCCCCTGCGCCCCCTCACCTGCACTAGTATGCTTACCTTTCTCTGAAACTCACGCTGGTGCCCTCCCCTTGTCCAAATGTCGCAGCAACGGCGTGCGCAGACTCGTCTGCAAGCTAGCCGACGCGCGGAGCGTTTCCAGCCGCCTCTCCCCACCTGCACCGGACACAATCGAGCACTTCGAGGCCCTTTAAGAGTTCGCCGTCCTCCTACGTACCCCGTCCGCTACTTCCTCGATGCCCTGGACCACCGGAAACTCGCCGGAGTTGAACCAGAGCACCTCGCCGGGCTTTTCTCGCCGGAACCCTAACCTAATCCGGTGAGCATCTCCCTCCTTTCCACTCTGGCCGCCGGATCTTGATCAAACGACCCATATCGATCTTTTAAACGAATCGGTTTAAAACAATCTGGTGCGTCCAAACACCATAAGATCCAACGGCGGAAAACCGTGATCCACCCGAAGGGGTACGGGCCAATCAGAACAGCGCCACGTGGCCAGCCTCAGTTTAAAACAGAATCCAAATAGGTTTTCAAATCAGATTTCAACTGAATCTTCAAAAATTCATATCTTTCGATCCATAGGTCCAAAAATAGCAAATAATATCTCGTTGGAATCCTTAAGAAATCTAGAATCCAGTAGTACAATAAAACTTCATATTTTATGGGTCCAATTTGAAACTATTTTCAAATTGGAATCAAACTCTCTATTAGCTTGATTAATTCATATCTTTAGAACCAAGTGTCCAAAAATTACAAATTTGTAGTCTTTGGAATCCTCTAAACTTGTAGAACATAATAGGATCAAGAAAATCCAAATTTGATACGTGCACACACTTTGTGCATTCAAATCTATCCAAATCACTATTTTAGTGATAATTCAATTTCCATAACTTATTTTGGAGTAATTCCAATTGCAGTAGCTTTGTGTTACTGTCCTCCATCCAGTAGAACCACTCCCATATTTTATTGAATCACTTCACAATTATTCAAATGCTAATATGAGGATTTGAGTAATTTCCATTATAAGAATAAATCTATTTCTGTCCAGTAATGTTTCCTTCTACCATAGCAAGACTTATAATGATGCCTAGTAGACAATGTTGTCTAAACCATATCTTGATCAAGATCATATTCACTTAGACCTATCTTGTATAGTACCCACTTATTCAAATTACAAATGTGTCATTTGAGTAAAGTATGATACTTTCAATCTTAGTTTCTACCTTTGCTACTATGGTATTGATCAAATCAACATCATAGTACTTAACCCAATCCCATTTAATCATCAGGAACCTTAAGCCATGTTTTCAAACATCATCTATACATATCCATTACCTATAGCCACTTACTCATGTCTACTCAATCTTAGCCTTGCGTTGAACTATTCAATTGCATTGAGTCAATTGAGTACTTCAATGTTAATAGAACCCTAGCCTAAGCTTAAGTGTAATATATACTATTTAAGAATAATTGTTGTCACACTTATTCAATAGTATTGCTATTGCACTATTTTGTCTCTTATGTGATTTACCCACATGAGATATTCCAAGATTCAATATGCTTTAGTAAAGCATAAAGATCTCACTCATCATATTTTGTCTAATTCATATATGTACTCAAATTGCAATTGTGCTACTTGAGTAGAATATGAATTCAACTCAAACTTAGGTTCTATTAATATGGAGTTGTTATAACCCGTACCATAGTATGTGTTATACACCATGTTGATCAATGAACCATTTGAGCCATGTCCTCAAATATCAATCATTCATATCCAATCCAATGCCTACTTAGTTTTGTTCACATGTATTGAAATATTCAACTTGCAAATGTGCTAATTGAGTAATTCAAGCATTCTCAAAACCTAGCCTAATTCCTAAGTGTGATAGATGCTATTTAAGAGTAATTGTTGTCACATTTACTCAATAGTGTTGTAGTTGCACAAATTGACTCTTGTGTAATCTATTACACATGAGCTATTCCTAAAACTCTTATGCTTTGATAAAGCATAAAGACTTCATCAATTATATTATGCCTAGTCCAATCCTCTCCCAAATCATATTGATCTTTCCCAACTAAGCTCTCCGATTCATATCCCACAAATCATGAATACATTGCCATATCTTTCCTGTCATAACATATCAATAAATCTAAATTGTTAAACAAATACTTTTCAGTTGTTTGATTCGTTGATTGTGTTGGTATGGTATGTTTATGTTATGTTATTTCTTGTGCTATAGTTTTTGCGGAGAACTACGTGCTTAGTTGAGAAAAGTGGAAAGATCGTATTCTTCAAAAGGCAAGTGACACACATGAACCTCTACCCATTTTACTTATGCATTAGTTTAATCACCTCTTGTAGAATGCATGATAGGTGATTTATTCAACTGTTTTATCAAATGCTTAGATCCTAGTAGTGTGTAGCAATCCCTCAAACCCCACCTGATAGGATGCTAAATACTTTGAAAAATATTGATGCCGTGCTTGATCACTTGTTAAAAGTGTTTTGTGAACAAATTAAGAACTTCAACTAAAATGAAACACCTGGGTGGGTTGGTTTGATGATGGAGGCGATGTTGAGTGGCGACCTAGGGCTGCACATTGCGTAGTTGTTGCCTGGGCAAGACCTGGGGCTACCCTTGTGTAGTTGCTGCCCGGGCGTACACTTGTGGTTTGCCACCCAGGAACAAAGAGATGGCTATGTCTTCCATGCTTAGTGTACTTCCAGTGCAGCCTTATGACATTATGGGCTCTGTCTTGACTGATTAGATGTGGGAGTGCAACTTGCGTGCAAGAAGATGGTGGTAGATGAAATATAGGTTGGGAACGGATCTTGCCAGTTAGTTGCCCTCTCCTCTAAAAGGTCTCGTTTCATTTTATGTATGGGCATAAAATGAATCGTAAGGTGAAAGTGCACAACCCTTGCAAGGTGTCAAAAACTAATCGATTAGCCGTGTCCCCGGTTATGGACAACTTGAGTCTCTAGACATGGAATGTACGGAATAATCTCATCACCGATTCTGAATTATTAAAATTTGTCTAGAAACCCCTAGGTAGGAACTAAGGACCATACACTCCGAGGGGTGGTGGTGCCTGAGGTTCCAAACTTTGTTGAGTTTCGCCCAGAACTACATACCGGCCAGTATGTAGTGTATTTGGGTTGTCTTGACCCTTGAAAAATAAAATTTGTTGAAAGAAAGAATTAAAATGGTTTCATAGGATAAAATTGGCTTTATGCAAATCAGCCTATGAGATCCACCAGCCAAATGTCATGTAGTATAGTCTTTCCACAAAATGCCACCAAATATGTGTCATTTGCCAGTACATCATTGTACTGACCCCTCTGGGGCTGCATATTCAAACGTGCATGTTTTATTTCGAGTAAGGAACCAGGAGTAGGATCTCGAGCTTACATTCCAACATGTCTGCCTGTGGCACTTGATGAAGATGGAAGCTCACTGCAACTATGCTTTATGCTGTGTACTCGTAAGGTTGAAGACCTATGTAACTGGATTAACGTTGTAATATTGATGCTATTGCAATGATTACTTATTTTGTACTATGGTGCTATCTACTGATCCAGGGAATGGCACAGCTACACAGAAGTTCTGCCTTTAGCAAAAGGCGGGGCGCTACAAAATGTTCTAACATAAAATGTATGCCCAAATTCGAAGAAGCTTTACCAAAATGCATAATGCAATAGCTATGATCTACTAGAATTGTTTCAAAATTTTCTGGGAAGTTTGAATTTTGATTTTGAAATTTAGGATAAAAACTTTTATCTAAACGAAGAGGGGGATGCCCCTTGATGGTTGGGCCTTAAAAATGTGTACAACGCGGGCACCGTTGCTATCCTCATAGGAAAGCAGAGCTAAAGATGTCGGCATCGATGGTGTGGTGGGTGAGGATAGACAACTAAGTTGCGGTGGATCATACATCCATTTTGCATCACTATTTTATATCATAATTTACTGTTATTCATTGATATATTTCATATTTAGAGATGATACTTATGTTGTTTCCTCTATTTTCACATGTTTGATGATTATTGGAGAGCTTGCTGCCGGAGTTAGGATTATGCTGGAAAAAGGACCGTCAAGACACCATATTTCTGAAGATTAGCTATTCCAGGAAATTACCGAGAAATTCATATTTCATCAGAAGATGGAAGTAGCCAGAGGGAGAGGGCGAGGTGAGCCACCAGGGGCCCACACCACCAGGTGGTGCAGGCCAGCACTAGGTCGCGCCACCCTGTGGTGTGGCCGCCCTGGCCCACCCCTGCCAGCGTCCCCTCGCGTATATTGTCATCCCCGAAAACCTAAGACCAGGGGATCAGAGATAGACTCCGCCACCTCTGTGGGACGGAAAACACACAGAGAGAAAAAGCTCTCGGGCAGGCAGAAATCTACCAGGGAAATTCCTTCCCGGAGAGGGGAGATCATCGCCATCGTCATCGCCATCGAGCTGGGCTTCATCGGGATCATAATCTTCATCACCATCATCACCAGCACCTTCATCATCTTCATCACCACGCCATCCCGCTGTAACATCTTGGGTTGAATCTTGTCCAATTCTTAGGGGAAACTTTCCCGGTGTTGATTACTCTTATAGTTGATGCTATTGAGTGGAACCGTTGAATTAAGGTTTACGTTCAGATTGTTATTTACCATTATTTCACCTCTGGTCATGATCCATATGATGTCTTATGAGTAGTTTGTTTAGTTCTTGAGGACATGGGAGAAGTCGAGATGTTAGTAGTGAAACTATGTTGAGTAATATTTAATGGTTTGATATATTTATGTTGTGGTGCTATTTTACTAGTGGTATCATGTGAACGTCGACTACATGATACTTCACCTTTATGGGCCTAGTAGAATGCATTATGTATTTGGCTACTAATTGTGGGGTTGCCAGAGTGACAGAAACCTAAACCCCCGTTAGGAAACCATTGCACCAGGGAGTACGATCTCAGAGTTTAAGGCTGTGGTTAGATTTATCTTAATTACTTTCTTGTATTTGCGGATGCTTGCAAGGGGTATAATCACAAGTGTGTATTAGTCTAATTTGGGGTAGTGCACTAGCATAGGTTCACCCCCATAACACTTATCGAACCAATGAAGATTACTTAGCTGTATGAAGCAAAAGCACTTGACAGAAACTCCCGTGTGTCCTCAGGAACGTTTGGTAATCATAAGTTACACAACCGGCTTGTCCTTTGATCTAAAAAGGATTGGGCCGCTCGCAGCAATTATTTTTATTGTCTTTTATTTACTCGTACTTTATTTACTTGCATTACCAAATACCCCTGAAAATCCGTTTGCTAGTATTTACAGTGAATCCTTGGTCAAAACTGCTTGTCAACACCTTCTGCTCCTCGTTGGGTTCGACACTCTTATTTATTGAAAGTACTACGATACACCCCCTATACTTGTGGGTCATCAAGACGATTTTTTGGAGCCGTTGTCGGGGAGTGAAGCGCTATTGAAGAGTGGAATTGGTAAAGGTAACTTTCGCTGTGAGTATTATTTTTATTTCTGTCTTTTATTTTATTTTTCTATGGAGAAGTCTCCATTTGGTTCCCTATTTGGGAATACTACTGCCTCTATTACAGTAGTGGATGAACCACCGCCTGCTCGTTTGGATCCTTTTGAAATACCTATGAAAATTGTTGAACGTGTAATGAATAACTGCTATTCAAGAGATGGAACTGTCCATCCGGCTAATCATTTGCTCTTTATACATGAATTATGCGAGTTGTTCAAGTGTGCAGGTATTTCATCAAGCCAGGTTAAGAGAAAGCTATTCTCTTTATCACGGAAGGGCAGAGCTGCGGAATGGTATAGGCTGCTGAAGGATGGCCGATCTATTGGCTGGGAGGAAATTGTACCCCTCTTTTATTCTAAATTCTATCCTCCAAGTGATATTTATAAAGATCGGAATCAAATATATAATTTTTGGCCTCATGATGGAGAGGGTATTTCCCAAGCGTGGGGGAAATTGAAGTCACTTATGCTCAAATGTCCCATTCATGAGCTCCCCAGTAATATTGTTATTAATAACTTCTATGCAAGGCTTTCTCTTCACGATAAGGATTTATTGGATGCTTCTTGCTCTGGATCATTTACACGTATGAAAGAAGAAGCTAAATGGGATCTTCTTGACCGTATTCAAGAAAATACTGAAGGATGGGAGAACGACAAAGGTAGAAAGTCAGGTATAAATTATGATTATGAATGCATTAAATCTTTTATGGGAACCGATGACTTTCAGAATGTTAGTGCTGTTTATAATCTTGATTCTCAAATACTTGCCAACTGTTTTAAGGCCTTTGCCTCTTATCTTGATGTTCCAAAGAAGGATTGGAACAAGTACCATGCGCCTTATAAAGATACTACTAGTTGTGTTCCTGCTAGAATTACTGAAGTTTGTACTGTTGATCGCATTTTGCCCGAGCCTTATTTTGAGAAAATGCATTTCCCTGCTAAGGTAAAGGAGCATTCTATGTTAACTAGTGTGCTTAATAAAACTGCAAAGAAAGCTTTAGAACCTGATGAGCAAATAACGGTTAAGCCTCCTGTAGCTATAGTGAAGGACCTTGTTACTAAAATGTAGAAGATGGACATATTATCTTTTGTGAAGATGCTTCTAATATTGTTTCACATCCTAGTAGATCTAGGAAAACAAGTGTTCCTGTGCTTTCTGTCAGGATTGGTGATCATTGCTATTATGGTTTATGCGACATTGGTGCAAGTTCAAGTGCTATTCCTTATGAGATTTACAGAGAAATCATGCATGAAATTGGTTCTTGTGAACTGGAAGATATTGATGTGGTTATTCAGCTTGCTAACAGAGAAACTATCTCTCCAATTGGTACTGTTAGAGATATGGAAGTTTTATGCGGTAAGACTAAATATCCTGCTGATTTTCTAGTACTTGGTTCAGCTGCTAGTAAAACTTGTCCTATTATTTTTGGTAGACCCTTTTTGAATACTTGTGGCGCTGTTATAGATTGTAAGAAGGAGAAAATTTTGACTAAGTTCGATGGAGAATCTTATGAGTTTAATTTTTCTAAGTTTACCAAAGCTCCTTATGAAACTGAATTGCTAATGAAGATTTTAGAGTTGAACAGCTTGCCTCTATTGCTCTTGCTCCTAACGATGCTTTGCAGCAATATATGGAAGACCACAAAAGTGAGATCTTCAAGGAAGAAAGAAATAAGATTGACGAGATTCTTCTTTGTCAGCCAGAGATGCTTAAACACAATTTACCCGTGGAGGATTTGGGTACCACTTTGCCACCAAACGAAGATCTTGTTTTTGATTTAAAACCTTTACCTGATGATCTTAAATATGCTTATATTGATGATATGAAAATATATCATGTTATTATTAGTGCTAAACTTTCAGGGAAGGAAGAAGAAATGTTATTGGAAATATTGAGGAAACACCGAGGAGCTATGGGATATACTCTTGATGATTTAAAAGGGATTTCTCCTACTATATGTCAGCATGCTATTAATATGGAGCCAGATGCAAAGCCAGTTGTTGAACATCAACGCCGTTTAATTTCTAAGATGAAGGAAGTGGTAAGAAATAAGGTATTAAAACTCCTTGATGCTGGTATTATTTATCCTATTGCTGATAGTAGATGGGTTAGTCCTATTCATTGTGTTCCTAAGAAAGGAGGAATAACTGTTGTGCCTAACGAGAATAACGAGCTTATTCCTCAGAGGGAAGTAGTTGGTTACAGGATGTGCATCGATTTTAGAAAGGTCAACAAAGTTACTAAGAAAGATCATTATCCTTTACCGTTTATAGATCAGATGTTAGAGAGGTTATCTAACAAAACTCATTTTTGTTTTCTTGATGGTTATTTAGGTTTCTCTCAAATTGCTGTCAAAAAGAAAGATCAAGAGAAAACCACTTCTACTTGTCCTTATGGAACTTATGCTTATAGACGTATGCCTTTTGGTTTATGCAATGCTCCTGCTACATTTCAAAGATGCATGCCTGCTATTTTTCATATATTTTGTGAAGAAATTGTGGTGGTATTCATGGATGATTTCTCCGTCTATGGAACTTCTCTTGAAAATTGTTTGCACAATCTTGATAATGTTTTGCAGAGATGTGAAGAAACTAATCTTGTTCTTAATTGGGAGAAATGCCACTTTATGGTGAATAAAGGAATTGTTCTTGGACATAAAATTTCTGAAAGAGGTATTGAAGTTGACAGAGCAAAAGTTGAAGCAATTGAGAAAATGCCCTATCCTAGGGATGTTAAAGGTATTCGTAGTATTCTTGGTTATGCTGGTTTTTATAGGAGGTTTATTAAAGATTTCTCTAAGATTTTAAAGCCTCTTACTAATCTTCTTCAAAAAGATGTACCATTTGTTTCTGATGATGATTGTAAGGAAGCTTTCAAAACTCTTAAGAAGGCTTTAACTACTGCTCCTATTGTCCAATCACCTGATTGGAATTTACCCTTTGAAATTATGTGTGATGCTAGTGATTTTGCTGTGGGCGCTGTTCTTGGACAGCGCATAGATAAGAAGTTGAATGTTATTCATTATGCTAGTAAGACTCTCGATGCTGCTCAAAAGAATTATGCTACTACTAAGAAAGAGTTTCTTGCTGTTGTTTTTGCATGTGATAAGTTTAGACCTTATATTATTGATTCAAAAGTTACTATTCATACTGATCACGCTGCTATTAGGTATCTTATGGCAAAGAAGGATGCTAAGCCTAGGCTTATTAGATGGGTGTTGCTTTTACAAGAGTTTGATCTGCATATTGTAGATAGGAAAGGTGCTGAAAATCCTGTTGCTGATAATTTGTCTAGATTGGAAAATATTTCTTTTGACCCTATTCTTGTTAATGATAGTTTTCCAAATGAACAGTTGGCTGCAATAAAGGTAACCTCACGAGAGAGTCCTTGGTATGCTGATTATGCTAACTTTATTGTTTCCAAGTATTTGCATCCAACCTTTATAGCTCAGCAAAGAAGGAAATTCTTTTATGACTTGAGGCATTATTTTTGGGATGACCCACACTTATATAAACAAGGAGTGGATGGTATTATGCGAAGTGTGTTCCCGAATATGAACAACAAGAGATATTGAGGAAATGTCATGGTAGTGCCTATGGAGGACATCATGCTGGAGATAGAACTGCACATACGGATCTACAATCAGGTTTTTATTGGCCTACCCTTTTTAAAGATGCAAGAAAATTTATTTTATCTTGTGATGAATGTCCAAGAGTTGGTAATATTTCTAGATGCAATGAAATGCCTATGAATTATTCTCTTGTTATTGAACCATTTGATTGTTGGGGATTTGACTTTATGGGTCCTTTTCCTCCTTTAGAAGGTTATACACATATACTTGTTGCTGTTGATTATGTTACTAAGTGGGTAGAAGCTATACCTATGAAGAGTGCCGATGGTAAGACCTTGTTAAAGATGCTTAAGGATGTTATTTTTCCTAGGTTTGGTGTGCCTAGATATCTTATGACTGATGGAGGTTCTCATTTTATTCATGGCGGTTTTAGGAAGACTCTTGCTAGATTTGACGTTAATCATAGAATTGCTTCTGCTTATCATCCCCGAACTAGTGGGCAAGTAGAGCTATCGAATAGAGAGATCAAGTCTATCTTTTAGAAGACTGTTAATAGATCTAGGAAAAACTGGGCTAGCAAGTTGAACGATGCTCTATGGGCTTATAGAACTGCTTATAAGAACCCCATGGGCATGTCTCCTTACAAAATGGTTTACGGAAAAGCATGTCACTTGCCTTTAGAATTAGAACACAAAGCTTTTTGGGCAGTGAAAGAGCTTAATAGGGATTTTAAACTTGCCGGTAAGAAAAGGTTGCTTGATTTGAGTTCCTTAGATGAGTGGAGAAGTGAAGCTTATTGATACATCCATTTTGCATCACTATTTTGTATCATAATTTACTATTATTCATTGATATATTTCATATTTAGAGTTGATACTTATGTTATTTCCCTTGTTTTCAGATGTTTGATAATCATTGGAGGATTTGCTGCCGGAGTCAGGATTCTGCTGGAAAAAGGACCATCAAGGGACCATATTTTGAAGATCAGGAAAATTCCAGAAAAATACCAGGAAATTATATTTTCCCAGAAGACTCAGGAAGTCAGAAGGAGGAGTCGAGAGGAGCCAGGAGGGGCCCTCACGCCAGGGTGGCGCGGCCTGACCCCTGGCCGCGCCAGCCCTGTGTGAGGCCACCCTAGCCCACTTCTGCCATCACCCCTTCGCGTACTTCATCATCCCCAAAAACCTAAGTCAAGGGGGGGGGGGGGGGGGGGGCTCAGAGTTAGACACCGCCGCCTCTGCGGGGCGGAAAACACCAGAGAGAGAAAAGTTCTCCGGCAGGCAGAAATCTGCCAGGGAAATTCCTTCCCGGAGAGGGGAGATCATCGCCATCGTCATCACCATCGCACCGGACTTCATCGGGATCATCATCATCATCTCCATCACCAGCACCTTCATATCCACCATCACCATGCCATCCCGCTGTAACAACTTGAGTTGGATCTTGCTATATTCATAGGGGAAACTTTCCCAGTATTGATTACTCTTGTAGTTGATGCTATTGAGTGGAACCGTTGAATTAAGGTTTATGTTCAGATTGTTATTTACCATTATTTCACCTCTGATCATGATCCATATGATGTCTTGTGAGTAGTTCGTTTAGTTCTTGAGGACATGGGAGAAGTCAAGATGTTAGTAGTGAATTATTGTTGAGAAATATTTAATGGTTTGATATTGTTGTGGTGCTATTTCACTAGTGGTGTCATGTGAACGTCGACTACATGATACTTCACCATTTATGGGCCTAGTGAGATGCATTGTGTATTTGGCTACCAATTGTGGGGTTGCTGGAGTGACAGAAACCTAAACCTCCGTTGGGAAACCTTTGCACCAGGGAGCGTAGGATCTTAGAGTTTAAGGCTGTGGTTAGATTTATCTTAATTACTTTCTTGTATTTGCGGATGCTTGCAAGGGGTATAATCACAAGTGTGTATTTATCCTAGTAAGGGTAGTGCGCTAGCACAGGTTCACCCCCATAACACCTATCAAACCAATAAAGACTATTGGCTTTATGAAGCGAAAGCTCTTGACAGAAACTCCCGTGTGTCCTCGAGAACGTTTGGTTATTATAAGTTACACAACCGGCTTGTCCTTTGCTGAAGAAAGGATTGGGCCACTTGCTGCAATTGTTACTACTGTCCTTTATTTACTCGCACTTTATTTACTCGTATTACCAAATACCCCTGAAAACCTGTTTGCTAGTATTTACAGTGAATCCTTGATCAAAACCACTCATCAACACCTTCTGCTCCTCGTTGGGTTTGATACTCTTATTTATCGAAAGTACTACGATACACCCCCTATACTTGTGGGTCATCAAGACTATTTTCTGGCGCCGTTGCCGGGGAGTGTAGCGCTATTGAAGAGTGGAATTGGTAAAGGTAACCGTCACTTTGAGTATTGTTTTTATTTTTTCTTTTATTTTTATTTTACTCTGCTATGGAGAACTCTCCATTTGGTTTCCTATTTGGAAACACATCTACTACTACTGCTGCACATGTGGATGAACCACCACCGCCACCACCTGCTGAAATTGATCCTTTTAAAATACCTATGAAAATTGTTGGGCGTATTATGGATAACTGCTATTCAGGAGATGGAACTGTCCATCCGGGTGATCACTTATTATTTATACATGAATTATGCGAGTTGTTCAGATGTGCAGGTATTTCACCAAGCCAAGTCAAGAAGAAATTATTCTCATTATCATTGAAAGGCAGAGCTGAAGAGTGGTATCGACTACTCCAAGATGGTCCATCTATGGCATGGGAGGATATTGTACCTCTCTTTTATTCCAAGTTTTATCCTCCAAGTGAAATTCATAAAGATCGTAACCGGATATATAATTTTTGGCCTCATGATGGAGAGAGTATTGCCCAAGCGTGGGGGAGATTGAAGTTACTAATGCTCAAATGCCCCATTCATGAGCTCCCCAATAATATTGTTATTGATAATTTTTATGCGCGGCTTACTCTTCCTGATAAGGATTACTTGGATGCTTCTTGTTTTGGATCATTTACTCAGATGAAAGAAGATGCTAAGTGGAAACTTCTTGACCGTATACAAGAGAATGCTGAAGGTTGGGAAAATGACAAAGGTAGGAAGTCAGGTATAAACTATGATTATGAATGCATTAAATCTTTTATGGGAACCGATGACTTCCATAGTGTTAGCACTGCTTATGGTCTTGATTCACAAATACTTGCTAATTGTCTTAAGGCCTTTGCCTCTTATCTTGATGTTCCAAAGAAAGACTGGAACAAATATCATGCGCCTTATAAAGATTCTATTAGTCATATACCTGCTGCAGCTACTGAAGTTTGTACTGTTGATAGCATTGTGCCTGAGCCTTATTTTGAGAAGACACATTTCCCTGCTAAGGTAAAGAAGTATTCTACTTTGGTAAGTGTGTCTAATAAAAGTACTAAGAAAGCTGCAGAACCTGATGAGCAAATTACTATTAAGTCTCCTGTAGCTATATTAAAGGATCTTGTTACTAAAGATGTAGGGGATGAATATATTCTTTTTTGTGAAGATGCTTCTAACATTCTCTCACATCCTAAAAAGCATAGGAAAACAAGTGTTCCTATTATTTCTGTCAGGATTGGAGATCATTGCTATTATGGTTTATGTGATATTGGTGCTAGTGCAAGTGCTATTCCCTTGGAGCTTTACAAAGAAATTATGCATGATATTGGCGCTTGTGAACTTGAAGATATTGATGTGGTTGTTCAGCTTGCTAACAGAGAGACTGTTTGGCCTCTTGGTATTGTTCGAGATGTGGAAGTTCTTTGCGGTAAGACTAAATACCCCACTGATTTTCTAGTACTTGGTAAGGAGGCTAGTAAAACTTGTCCTATTATTTTTGGTAGACCATTTTTGAACACTTGTGGCGCTGTGATAGATTGTAAGAAGGAGAATTTTTTTACTAAGTTTAATGGAGAGTCTTATGAGTTTAATTTTTCCAAGTTTGCTAAGACTTCTTATGAAAATGACACGCCTAATGAAAATTTTCGAGTTGAACAGCTTGCTTCTATTGCTCTTGCTCCTAATAATGCCTTGCAGCAATTCATGGAAGATCACAAAAGTGATGTTTTCAGCAAGGAAAGAGAAGAGATTGACGACATTCTTCTTCGTCAACCACCATTAATCAAGCATAATCTACCTGTGGAGGATCTTGGTACCACTTTACCACCTAATGAAGATCCTGTGTTCGAATTAAAGCTTTTGCCTGATAATCTTAAATATGCTTATATAGATGATAAGAAAATATATCCTGTTATTATTAGCTCTAAACTTTCAGGAAAGGAAGAAAAAAGACTATTGGAGATATTGAGGAAACACCGAGGAGCTATGGGATATACTCTTGATGATTTAAAAGGGATTTCTCCCACTTTATGTCAGCATGCCATTAATATGGAGAAAGACGCAAAGCCAGTCGTGGAGCATCAACGCCGCCTAATTCCCAAGATGAAGGATGTGGTAAGAAATGAGGTATTAAAGCTCCTTGATGCTGGTATTATTTATCCTATTGCTGATAGTACATGGGTTAGTCATGTTCATTGTGTTCCTAAGAAAGGAGGTATGAATGTTGTGCCTAATAAGAATAACGAGCTTATTCCTCAAAGGGTAGTAGCTGGTTATAGAATGTGCATTGATTATAGGAAGGTAAACAAAGTTACTAAGAAAGATCATTACCCTTTATCGTTTATAGATCAGATGTTAGAAAGGTTGTCTAAGAAGACTCATTTTTGTTTCCTTGATGGTGATTCTGGTTTTTCTCAAATTGCTGTTAAGAAGGAAGATCAAGAGAAAACCACTTTTACTTGTCCTTATGGAACTTATGCTTATAGACGTATGCCGTTTGGTTTATGCAATGCTCCTGCTACTTTTCGAAGATGCATGTCTGCTATTTTTCATGGCTTTTGTGAAGAAATTGTGGAGGTCTTCATGGACGATTTCTCCGTCTATGGAACTTCTTTTGATAATTGTTTGCACAACCTTGATAAATTTTTGCAGAGGTGCGAAGAAACTAACCTTGTTCTTAATTGGGAGAAATGCCACTTTATGGTGAATGAAGGAATTGTCCTTGGACATAAAATTTCTGAAAGAGGTATTGAAGTTGACAGAGCAAAAGTAGAGGCAATTGAGAAAATGCCCTGTCCCAGAGATGTTAAAGGTATTCGTAGTATTCTTGGTCATGATGGTTTCTATAGGAGGTTTATTAAAGATTTCTCTAAGATTTCAAAGCCTCTTACTAATCTTCTTCAAAAAGATGTACCATTTGTCTTTGATGATGATTGTAAGGAAGCTTTTGAAACTCTTAAGAAGGCTTTAACTACTGCTCCTATTGTTCAACCACCTGATTGGAATTTACCTTTTGAAATCATGTGTGATGCTAGTGATTTTGCTGTTGGTGCTGTTCTTGGACAGTGCGTAGACAATAAGTTGAATGTTATTCATTATGCTAGTAAGACTCTTGATGCTGCTCAGAAGAATTATGCTACTACTTAGAAAGAGTTTCTTGCTGTTGTTTTTGCATGTGATAAGTTTAGATCTTACATTGTTGATTCTAAAGTTACTGTTCATACTGATCACGCTGCTATTAGATATCTTATGACTAAGAAGGATGCTAAGCCTAGGCTTATTAGATGGGTGTTGCTTTTACAAGAATTTGATTTGCATATCGTAGATAGGAAAGGTGCTGAAAATCCTATGGCTGACAACTTATCTAGATTGGAAAACATTTCTTTTGATCCTATTCTTGTTAATGATAGTTTTCCAAATGAACAGTTGGCTGCAATAAATGTAACTTCGCGAGACCTTCCTTGGTATGCTGATTATGCTAACTTTATTGTTTCCAAGTATTTGCCTCCAACCTTTACAGCTCAGCAAAGAAGAAAATTCTTTTATGATTTGAGGCATTAATTTTGGGATGACCCACACTTATATAAAGAAGGAGTTGATGGTATTTCACGAAGATGTGTACCGGAATATGAGCAACAAGAGATTTTAAGAAAATGCCATAGCAGCGCCTATGGAGGGCATCATGCCAGAGATAGAACCGCGCAAAAGGTTCTACAATCAGGTTTTTATTGGTCAACCCTCTTTAAAGATGCCAGAAGGTATGTTTTATCTTGTGATGAATGTCAAAGAGTTGGTAATATTTCTAGACGCAATGAAATGCCTATGAGTTACACTCTTGTTATTGAACCATTTGATTGTTGGGGATTTGACTTTATGGGTCCTTTTCCTCCTTCAAAAGGCTATACCCATATACTTGTTGCTGTTGATTATGTTACTAAATGGGTAGAAGCCATACCTACAAAGAGTTCCGATGGTGAGACTTCATTAAAAATGCTCAAGGATGTTATTTTTCCTAGGTTTGGTGTGCCTAGATATCTTATGACTGACGGAGGTTCTCATTTTATTCATGGTGGTTTTAGAAAAACTCTTGCTAAATATGATGTCAATCATAGAATTGCTTCTGCTTATCATCCCCAAACTAGTGGGCAGGTAGAGCTTTCTAATAGAGAAATCAAGTCTATCTTGCAGAAGACTGTCAAAATAGATCTAGGAAAAACTGGGCTAGTAAGTTAAACGACGCTTTATGGGCTTATAGAACTGCTTATAAGAACCCCATGGGTATGTCTCCTTATAAGATGGTTTATGGAAAAGTGTGTCACTTGCCCTTAGAATTAGAACACAAAGCTTTTTGGGCAGTGAGAGAGCTTAATAGAGATTTTAAGCTAGCCGGTAAGAAGAGGTTGTTAGATTTGAGTTCTCTAGATGAGTGGAGAAACAAAGCGTATGAGAATGCCAGGCTTTTTAAAGAGAAAGTCAAGCAATGGCATGATAAGAGGATTCTTAAGAGAGAGTTTCATGTTGGTGAGAAAGTTCTTTTGTATAGGTCTCGTCTCAGATTTTTTGCAGGAAAATTACTCTCTAAATGGGAAGGACCTTATGTTATTGTGGAAGTGTACTGCTCAGGTGCTATTAAGATTGCTTCATTGAAAGATGACTCTACACAAGTGGTGAATGGGCAAAGACTCAAACATTATATTTCTGGAGATTCTTATAATGAAGATGTTGATGTTATTGAAACAGTTTCTCCAGAAGAATTCATCCAAGACAAATTGTAGGTACCTGCAGAGTTCATTTTTGAATAGGTAACAGTTCTAGTCAGAGAAGTTTCGCGAAAAGCTCTTCCTTTAATATTTTTGCTGTTTTTACTAAATATGAAAAATCACGAGACGAAAACGGGCAGGAAAAGGACTCCGTGTGCTTCTCACACATAGGTGGCGCGGGCCCACCCCTGGCCGCGCCACCCAGGTGTGAGAGCACCCTGGAACTCGTTTCCGTCCCGGTTTCCTCCTGTGATTTCGTTTTGATGTATAATTTTCGCCTATTTAACCCCCCGGAGTCCCCGAGGTCTGTATATCGTTTTCTCGTCGTGTTTTGTTTCAAGCTGTTTCTATCAGGAGTCGATCTTAAGCTTAGGGGAGCCATGGCCTCTTCAAGTGACAACAAGGGCAAAGGACCCTGGGTAGATGATCACCAGCGCCAAAAGTGGAAGGAAGAGCAAGGTTCAGGGAGAGCAAGGCCAAAGAACCCTGCTTTTGAAGGACCAACGAAAGCTAGACGTATCTTTTCTCATGATCTGCAGGGACCAACATATCATGTTTTGGATCTTAACTCCATGCCCGTGATAGAAGAGGGTATGCTGGTCACTGATGGGTTTTGTGCTCAATATCAAGCTTTGAAAAGGGAGGTAGAGATGTTGCAAGAAGAAAATCTTAGGCTTCGCCAGATGCTGGAATACTTCATTAATCCAAGGCTGCTACCAATACCACCCAAGGAATAATTCGACATCGCTATAGGCATCCCCTTGGCTTGTTCCAAGCTTGGGGGAGTGCCGCGGTATCACATCATTACCTTTTGCTCATTTACATTTCAAGTAGAGTCATATCATGAATAGAGAAGTTATCTTATAGAATAGTTTGCAATTTGGAAGTATCCTCCTTAGTTGGTTATCTATGTATCCCTTGGTGTGAGTTGCGGTAATAAAATTTTAATGAGAAGTTTTATTGTTTACTTTCCGCACACTTTATGTTAGTTTGCAATCTCTCTTGTATGACTAGTCTTGTTGATTGGTATTGGTATCACTTTGGGAGCATGAGTAAATTTAGTTGGTTTTGGTAAACCTAGCTTTGTCAGTAGCAACTTTACCTTGAGGTTTGAGTAGAAAAGAATAAAGAAGTGCTTGTAGTTACATCACTTCTGTTTTTCCTTTATGTTTGGCTTATAAGCATTGTTATTCCTAAAGTCAAAATTGTTGTGCCTTCAAGGGAGTTTGCATGATTGTTCTTATTATTTGTATGTTTGTCTCTTTCATGCAACTCTTATGCTTGCTACCCAGCCTTGCTAGCCAAAAACCTGTACTGAGAGGAAATACTTCTCGTGCATCCAAATCCCAAAGCCAAGTCACTTCCAAAGAGTCCACTATAAATTCCTATGCATGGTATTTCAAGCCATTCCAAGTAAATTTTCATGTGCTACCTTTCAAAAACCTTCAAACACTTCTCATTTTGTGCCACTGTTTTTAGCTCATGAGGATGTAGTGGATGGGTTTGTTATCTTCCATACTAAATTAAGTACCCCTCGACTAGGCAGCTTCATCTGCTCGTCATTAATTTTGCAAGGGAGCTGGTCAGACCATTATAATCTCAAAAAGAAAAGAAAGAAAAGAGCACTCCTCCATGGTATGTGAAAGTTGGTTGGCACCCGATGGAATCGGTTAGCCATGGTTTGAGAAAGGAAAAAGGTGGGGAGGAGTGCAAAGTTATAAAAGAGCACCAATGTGCCAATTAATCAAACATCTCGGAACCACTCTCACTTGTTTAGTATGGAAGATATCAAGAACTCCGTTGCTAGTCGTTGACAAAAGCAACCACCTCTCAAAAAAAAATTTACCTCTGTTTTACAAATGAAAAGCTCTAGCACATGTTTAAGCCCTGCTTCCCTCTGCGAAGGGCCTATCTTTTACTTTTATGTTGAGTCAACCTATTTCCCCTCTATCTCAAGCAAGCATTTGAGTTGTTATGTTTCACTCATCCATATGTTGATTCGTTTAATCATGTTTACTATCTTCCTTGTTTTGTACAATGCTTTTGTCTGAAGGAATATATCTTTGAAAGCTTTCTATGAATGTAAAAGTTTATTTTGTTGAGCATATGGTGTTTGCTATATTAGCTCTATTTTAAAAGGCTCCGTTTAAAAGAAAGAAAAGCTTATTCATCATTCTCTGACCAAGAACTAAGGTTTGCCATTGCCAATTATAGTTTACCTTGTGCATCTTTACATGTGATTCCCTTTTACCTATTGCAAGTCTACATCTTATAAAGGGAAGTTGCTGCCTATTATAATTTGTGCCTTGGTGAATGTGATGCTTCTTGTCTGTATTTTGATTATCGACACTTTTTCTCCATAAACCTGTGGTCATGTTTACCGAGTTTAGTTTTCGCTTGGGGACAAGCGAGGTCTAAGCTTGGGGGGGGGAGGGTTGATACGTCGATTTTGCATCACTATTTTGTATCATAATTTACTGTTATTCATTGATATATTTCATATTTAGAGTTGATACTTATGTTATTTCCCTTGTTTTCACATGTTTGATGATCATTGGAGGATTTGCTGCCGGAGTCAGGATTCTGCTGGAAAAAGGACCATCAAGGGACCATATTTTGAAGATCAGGAAAATTCCAGAAAAATACCAGGAAATTATATTTTCCCAGAAGACTCAGGAAGCCAGAAGGAGGAGTCGAGAGGAGCCAGGAGGGGCCCTCACGCCAGGGTGGCGCGGCCTGACCCTTGGCCACGCCAGCCCTATGTGAGGCCACCCTGGCCCACTTCTGCCATCGCCCCTTCGCGTACTTCATCGTCCCCGAAAACCTAAGTCAATGGGGGGGGGGGGGGGCTCAGAGTTAGACACCGCTGCCTCTGTGGGGCGGAAAACACCAGAGAGAGAAAAGCTCTCCGGCAGGCAGAAATCTGCCGGGGAAATTCCTTCACGGAGAGGGGAGATCGTCACCATCGTCATCACCATCGCACCGAACTTCATCAGGATCATCATCATCATCTCCATCACCAGCACCTTCATCTCCACCATCACCACGCCATCCCGCTGTAACATCTTGAGTTGGATCTTGCTATATTCATAGGGGAAACTTTCCCGGTATTGATTACTCTTGTAGTTGATGCTATTGAGTGGAACCGTTGAATTAAGGTTTATGTTCAGATTGTTATTTACCATTATTTCACCTCTGATCATGATCCATATGATGTCTTGTGAGTAGTTCGTTTAGTTCTTGAGGACATGGGAGAAGTCAAGATGTTAGTAGTGAATTATTGTTGAGAAATATTTAATGGTTTGATATTGTTGTGGTGCTATTTCACTAGTGGTGTCATGTGAACGTCGACTACATGATACTTCACCATTTATGGGCCTAGTGAGATGCATTGTGTATTTGGCTACCAATTGTGGGGTTGCTGGAGTGACAGAAACCTAAACCTCCGTTGGGAAACCTTTGCACCAGGGAGCATAGGATCTTAGAGTTTAAGGCTGTGGTTAGATTTATCTTAATTACTTTCTTGTATTTGCGGATGCTTGTAAGGGGTATAATCACAAGTGTGTATTTATCCTAGTAAGGGTAGTGCGCTAGCACAGGTTCACCCCCATAACACCTATCAAACCAATAAAGACTATTGGCTTTATGAAGCGAAAGCTCTTGACAGAAACTCCCGTGTGTCCTCGAGAACGTTTGGTTATTATAAGTTACACAACCGGCTTGTCCTTTGCTGAAGAAAGGATTGGGCCACTTGCTGCAATTGTTACTACTGTCCTTTATTTACTCGCACTTTATTTACTCGTATTACCAAATACCCCTGAAAACCTGTTTGCTAGTATTTACAGTGAATCCTTGATCAAAACCACTCATCAACACCTTCTGCTCCTCGTTGGGTTCGACACTCTTATTTATCAAAAGTACTATGATACACCCCCTATACTTGTGGGTCATCACTTATGAGAATGCCAGACATTTTAAAGAGAAAGTCAAGCAGTGGCATGATAGGAGAATTCTTAAGAGAGAATTTCATGTTGGTGAGAAAGTTATATTGTATAGGTCTCATCTCAGATTTTTTGCAGGAAAATTACTCTCGAAATGGGAAGGACCCTTTATTGTTGAAGAGGTGTATCATTCAGGTGCGATAAATATTGCTTCCCTTAAAGATAATACTACGCAAGTGGTGAATGGGCAAAGACTCAAGCATTATATTTCTGGAGATTCTTATAATGAAGATATCGATGTTATTCAAGTGGTGACTCCGGAAGAATTCATCAAAGAACATATGCAGGAAACTGCAGAGTCCGTTTTTGAATAGGTAACATTTCTAGTCAGAAAAGGTTCGCGCTAAACTTTTTTGCTTATACTTTTGTTGTTTTTATTAAATATGAAAAATCATGAGACGGAAACGAGTTGGAAACGGAGCCCGGAGGCTCCACGCCACCAGGTGGCGCGGACCCCCTGCTGGCCGCGCCACCCCGTGGTGTGTTCGCCTCGGAGCTCGTTTCCGTCCCGCTTTCCTCCTGTGCCTTCGTTATGATGTTTAATTTTCACCTATATAACCCCCCAGATTGCCCGAGGTCTGTATATCATGTTCTCGTCGTGTTTTTGTTTCGATCTGTTTCTTTCAAGAGTTGTTCTCAGTTCTAGAGGCATCATGGCCTCCACAAGCAATGACAAGGAGAAGATGCCTCCAGAAGATGATCGCCAAGACCCCAAGCTAAAGGAAGAGGTTGAGAGTGAAGCCGAAGAAGAAGAGATAGAAGAAGACCAGAGTCCATGCCCTAGCATCATCGTTGCAAGCATTGGAGTGGTGACAAATAATGACAAGTTCAAGAAGAGTGCACAGATAAGAACTAGAGGGGATGTTCCACGCCATCCCTTAGCCCCAAAGACATCTTCGTCAGGCAACAACCCCTTCCATACTCTCATACATGAATATCAATTCCAAAAGGTGCCTAAAGCAAAATTACCCTCTAGTTGGGATATAGATCGTTCTAACCGTGCAGAGAAAGAGAGCTTTAAGCGTGAAGAAGGGTGGGGAAATAATTCCAAGAGCTGGGATTCGCAGTCTGACATGTTCATGAGCCGTATTGAGCATAATTCGGAGATGATTTGTAATCTCACCTAAAGATTGATGAGTTGAAGGAACTGATTGAGAAGCTTATTAAAGACTGATGACCCACAAGTATAGGGGGTGTATCGTAGTACTTTTGATAAATAAGAGTGTCAAACCCAACGAGGAGCAGAAGGTGTTGACAAGCAGTTTTGATCAAGGATTCACTGTAAATAGTAGCAAACAGGTTGTTAGGGGTATTTGGTAATGCAAATAAATAAAGTACGAGTAAATAAAAGACAATAATAATAATTGCTGCAAGTGGCCCAATCCTTTCTAGAGCAAAGGACAAGCCGGTTGTGTAACTTGTGATTACCAAACGTTCCTGAGGACACACAGGAGTTTCTGTCGAGTGCTTTCGCTTCATGCAGCTAAGTAATCTTCATTGGTTTGATAAGTGTTATGGGGTTGAACCTATGCTAGTGCACTACCCCAACTTGGACTAATACACACTTGTGATTATACCCCTTGCAAGCATCCGCAACTACAAGAAAGTAATTAAGATAAATCTAACCACAGCCTTAAACTCTGAGATCCTAAACTCCCTGGTGCAATGGTTTCCTAACGGGGGTTTAGGTTTCTGTCACTCCGGCAACCCCACAAATAGTAGCCAAATACACAATGCATTCCACTAGGCCCATAAAGGTGAAGTATCATGTAGTCGATGTTCACATGACACCACTAGTGAAATAGCACCACAACATATAAATATCAAACCATTAAATATTACTCAACATAGTTTCACTACTAACATCTCGACTTCTCCCATGTCCTCAAGAACTAAACGAACTACTCACAAGACATCATATGGACCATGACCAGAGGTGAAATAATGGTAAATAACAATCTGAAAAAACCTTAATTCAACGGTTCCACTCAATAGCATCAACTACGAGGGTAATCAACACCGGGAAAGTTTCCCCTAAGAATTGGACAAGATTCAACCCAAGATGTTACAGCGGTATGGCGTGGTGATGGTGAAAACGAAGGTGCTAGTGATGATGGTGATGAAGATGATGATCCCGATGAAGCCCAGCTCGATGGTGATAACAATGGCGATGATCTCCCCTCTCCAGGAAGGAATGTCCCCGACAGATTTCTACCTACCGGAGAGCTTTTTCTCTCTCGGTGTTTTCCGCCCCGCAGAGGCGGTGGAGTCTATCTCTGATCCCTCCCCGGTCTTAGGTTTTAGGGGACGAAGATATATGCGAGGGGGCGCTGGCAGAAGTGGGCCAGGGTGGCCACACCACCTAGTGGTGTGGGCCCCTGGCTGCTCCCCTCGCTCTCTTCTTCTGGCTACTTTCGTCATCTGATAATATATGAATTTCTGGGTATTTTCCTAGAATTGCAGATCTTCAGAAATATGGTGTCTTGATGGTCCTTTTTCTAGCAGAATCCTGACTCCGGCAGCAAGTTCTCCAATAATCATCAAACATACGAAAACAGAGAAAACAACATAAGTATCATCTCTAAATATGAAATATATCAATGAATAACAGTAACTTATGATATAAAATAGTGATACAAAATGGACATATCAACCCCCCAAGCTTAGACCTCGCTTGTCCCCAAGCGAAAACTAAACTTGGTAAACATGACCACAGGTTTATGGAGTAAAGTGTGGATAAACAAAATACAGACAAGAAGCATCACACTTACCAAGGCACAAGTCATAATAGACAGCAACTTCTCTTCATATAACTTGAATTGTAATAAGCAAATGGAATCACAATAAAGATGCACAAAGTAAATCATGATTGGTGATGGCAAACCTTTGTTCTTGGTCAGAGAACAATGAACATATTATACTTATATTTTGATCGGAGCCTTTTATATCAGAGCTAATATAGCAAAAACCACATGCTCAATCATAACAATCTCTTTACAGTCATAGATAGCTTTCAAAGGTGCATTCTTTCAGATAAAAGCATCATACTAAATAGAGGAAGACAGGAAACAAGATTGATTAAATCAACATATGGATGATTGAAACACAACAACTCAAATGCTTGCTTGAGACAGAAGGGAATAAGTTGACTCAACATAAAAGGAAAAGATTGGCCCTTCGCAGAGGGAAGCATGGATTAAACATGTGCTAGAGCTTTTTATTTGTAAAACAGAGATAAAAGTTTATTTTGAGAGGTGGTTGTCTTTGTCAACGACTAGAAACGGAGTTCTTGCCATCTTCCATACTAAACAAGTGAGAGCGGTTCCGAGATGTTTGATTAATTGGCACAATTGTGGTCATTTATAGTTTGGCAATCCTTCCCGCTTTTCCTTTCACAAACCATGGCTAGCCGATTTCATCGGGTGCCCACCAACTGTCACATACCATGGAGGAGTGCCTTTTTCTTTTCTTTTTCTCTTTTTTGTTATAATGGTCTGACCAGCTCCCTTGCAAAATTAGTGACGAGTAGATGAAGCATGCAAGTCGAGGGGTGCTCAATTTAGTATGGAAGATAACAAACCCAATGATGCTCCAAGTGAATGTGGCTACAGACTGTCCTTGTGCGTGGTGAATAACCAGCCCGTTGGTAACCCCAAGAGGAAGGTATGATGAGTGCAGCAGCAAGTTTTCCCTCAGTTTAAGAAACCAAGGTTTATTGAACAGGAGAGGAGAGACAATGACGACTGAAGGTGTTGTGGAACCTGCACACACACACAAACAAATACTTTGTTCCCAACTTGCGATGAGGTTGTCAATCTCACCGGTTTGCTTGAAACAAAGGTTATGAGTGTATCGAGTGGAAAACAATATAGTATGCGAGTAAAGTAAACAGTACGAGCAAAGTAAACAGGTGATAGCAATATGATGGAAATAGGACCGGGGTCCACAGTTCACTAGTGGTGTCTCTCCATAGATAAAATAACACATGCTGGGTAAACAAATTACAGTTGGGCAATTGATAGAATAGAGATAACGTGATATGTCAAGAAGATCACTATGAGATTTACTCTGGGCATTACAACAAAATACATAGACCGCCATCCAACTGCATCTATGACTAATAATCCACTCCCTGGGATATCAATCCGAACACCCTAGAAGTATTAAGTTGCGAACAACAGATAATTGCATTAAGCAAAGTGTGTAATGTAAACAAAGCATATGCCCTTGAGCATATGAATGTTGTTTTCTCCCTAGTAGCAACAGCACATCTACCACCTTAGAGGTTTCTGTCACTCCCCCAGGTGAAATAGAGGCATGAACCCACTATCGAGCATAAATACCCCCTCTTGGAGTCACTAGCAACTACTCGGCCAAGATAGCTACTAACAACGGAGAGCATGCAAGATCATAAACAACATAGAGATAACAAAAGATATAATTCAGTACAGCAACTTAATCATAAACACCAATATTCATCGGATCCCAACAAACCAAACATGTAGAATTACATAACGGTGATCTCAATCATGTATGGCAGCTCATGAGATCTAAACATGAAGGACATAGTGGAGAAGACAACCATCTAGCTACTGCTATGGACCCATAGTCCAAGGTAGACTACTCACTCATCGCTCCGGAGGCAAGCATGGCGATGAAGAATACCTCCGGTGGCGATTCCCCTCTCCGGCAGGGTGCCAGGAAGAGCTTCTGGACCCTCCCGATCTTCGGGTCGACGGCGGCGGCGGATCGCGATGTGTTCTGGAAAACTGATCGGGCCCTTAGGTTTTTCTCGTCGGGGGGTCTTTATAGGCGAAGGGGCGATGTCAGAGGAGGGCCCAGGCGGCCACACACGGGGGTGGCACGGGCCAGGGGCTGGCCGCGCCACCTGTGCGTGTGGGCCCCTGGTCCCTCGCCTCCTACTCTCCTTCGGATCTCTGGAAGCTTCCGGGTAAAATAAGACTTCAGGAACTTGTTTCGTCCAATTCCGAGAATATTTCCTGTGTATCACTTCTGAAACACAAAAACAGCAGAAAACAGGAAACTGGCACTGTGGCACTTGTTAATAGGTTAGTTCCGGAAAATGCATAAAAATGCCACTAAGTGTAACGAAACAATAGGCAAATGGCGTAAAAACAAGCATGGAGCATCAAAAATTATAGATACGTTTGAGACGTATCAAGCATCCCCAAGCTTAACTCCTGCTCGTCCTCGAGTAGGTAAGTGATAACAAAGAATAATTTTTTAGGTGACATGCACCTACACAATCTTGATCATATATGTAAGCATTGGTGAGCTGGGATCAATAGAACTTAAAACTTGGGCATGAAGATATAATCATGACAATAAGAACTTAGCAACCATGTTGTAAACATGCAAATGAACACAAACAAAAGATCATGAAAATGAAACAATGAAAGTCAAACGTGTGTTCAAATCATAAGGAAAAACATACAAAAGGTTTTCAGCTTGTCCTTCAAAGAGAGCAAAACATAAATGCATAGGACACCTTCAAGTTTAAGAGGGCGACTAGATACAAATAATTTAAGAACAAGTGAAACCAACAATATGAATCAATCAATGAACTTTGGGACAATGCATATCACACTAAGAATGACAACTATGCTCTCTTAATGGTGCATAAAGAAAGAAGGTGGTGACTCAACATAAAAGTAAAAGAAAGGCCCTTCGCAGAGGGAAGCAGTGATTGCAAGTTTTATAACCTTCAAAAATTATGGTACTTACCGGCTTTGAGCTCTCATTGCCCCCATCATAAGCATCTTGAATGGTTAAAGTTAATGCGAGAACAATTATGATGCATATGCTTGACAAATCATAAGTTGAAAACCTCGTGCCCCGTGAATACGAGTACCCAAACCTCATGCTACTTTACTTAGAGTCCCAAGCAAGGCTCTTGTCATTGTAAGTATATGCATATCATTGAGAACTGCCAATGGGGTACCTCCGTGCCCGATGACATGGAACAAGCCCACACCAAAATGACAGGACAAGCAGACAATGAACACCTCGACATCTCTTTTATTTGCCTTTTGTTTAGCTTTTTATTGTGAGATGCGTCGTCGAATGTTCACCATGGGTATGCTGCAAATTTCCACCATGAATTATGCATGGCTTAGATTGGTGGCCCGGCGTTTCCCTAACACATATACAAACTCCATGATCCCTACAAGATTCCCAATTCATTTCACACCGCGGGCATCCATAAACAAAAGATCACGATATCAACTCAAATAAGAAGTGCAATGTTGAAAGCTTGCCCCATGACAGCATGGCTGGGCTAGAATCCAACTTACAACTTGCAAGCATAACAACTCAACATAAGAGACCACAATGTCAAATTTTTTAAGAACAGGAAAAAGTAAAGTGTGCCTTCCGGTTCGTGAGAGCTTTACTAACCGAATTTCGCATAACACTGGTAAGAGTTTAATTTGAAGAGAAAATAAAAGTAAGTCAAATTTACTTGGAATAGCAAATTGCTAGTAGGTATGTATGGTGGACACAATGGAAAACTTTGGCTTTTAGGAGTTGGATGCACGAGTATAGCTCATACTCAGTACAAGGCGAGGGCTAGCAAAAGACTGGGAGCGACCAACTAAGAGAGCAATAATGGCCATAATCATGCAAAGCGACAAAGCGACATTAAAAGAAGCATAAGATGGCATCAAAAGTCAAAAACTAAATGATCATGAAGGCTATTGGCAACTTTGTAAGAGTCTAACATGTGTGAGCATGCGCCAAGTCAACCCAAATAAAGCATCAAGGAGAAAACCAAAATAATGCTTCCATACAATAAAAACAACGCATGATTTTTTCAAAGGCTCATTAAGCAATCTCAGTTATTTGAGACAAGTCATGCTACAGCAAAACCACTAAGCATACTATCAAAAAGACATCAAGCATGACATGAAAAAGCCTAAGCCGCAGTCTACACAAGCTCCTTCTTGTACCACTATTTTGCACAAAGCTTTTTCTCTTTTCCAACACCATTTGAAATTTTTAAAGACACCTTTTTTGATGAAAACCAATAAAGATCAGAGGCAAAAATACACCTTGATGAAAAGATATGACAAGATCGGAACGCAAATCAAGGCGAAAATGAAAACCAAAAGCAGTAGCAGAAAAAGAAGAACGCACGATGAGTGATAAGAGTGAAAAACTGAGCGTTCTTTGCAAATGAAAACGAGTACATCTCCTCCAAAAGAAATTTGTTGGGGTCCAACCATTTATTGCAGAAAACAAACAAACTAAACCAACTAAGAAAACTAAAACAACTGACGCTCCAAGAAAAACACATAGTGCATGAAGCAATAAAAATATAGTGTTTTGAAAGGTGACCTGATTTTTGCCGATGAAGAAGGGGTGCCTCGGGGGCATCCCCAAGCTTTGACGCTTGTACTTCTTGGATATTTCTTGGGGTGATGCATGGGCATCCCCAAGCTTGAGCTTTTGTCCATTCTTCAACTCATCTCATCATTCTCCAATCCCTACACTTGAAAACTTTCTTCATACAAAACTAAACACAAATCTATTAGCAACATTAGTGCAAGCATAACATATAATCAATCCTCTATTTGCTTCAGGTTTCAACTCAAAACCACCTCATATATAGCATATACTACTGTAGCAACCTCCCCAAAAGTTCCATGATCAAAAGAACTCAAAAGAAAGCGATAAAGTGACAAACACAAATATTGGCAGAAATCTGTCAAAACTGAACAGCTGACAAAGGTCGAATTTTTGAGGGATTTTCTGTTGCTCAAATCAAAAAGTGTTCAACTAAGAAAAGTTTGGATATAACCTGGGTCATATGCACAAGAAATCGCAGGTCCAAAAGATAAACAGAGAATTTTCACGAATTTTTACGGTGCAGCACCGAAAACAGTTTCTGGACAGCAACATCCCCAAATCTTTACCTCACTCAAATTAGAGGCTTCTCTTGGCACAAAAACGAAATAAACAAGATAAGGAGCGGTCATTACAGTAGTAATGACTTCCAAGACTCAAATAAAAGAAAAAGTACTGAAAAGAAAACATTGGGTTATCTCCCAAGAGTGCTTTTCTTTAACGCCTTTGAGCTAGGCGCAGAAAATTGCGAATCAAGTAATATCAGATGAAGCATTAATATCAACTGCAGAGGTCTTATCAATAAGGCATTGTATTTCATCCACATAAGTTTTAGAAGACCCTTTGTGATCATGCTTTGGTACACTATTCTCATCAAAAAGATTTTCAGGACAGATCCAGGCAAAATTATTTTCGAAGGCTTCACACAATCCCAAAAGCTTGCAAGGTATAGGTATTTCGGTCTCCTCATCATTAGTATCAATAACCTTTATAGGTGAACCGAGTTTATTAAAACGTTTAAGAACTTTCCTAGCTTCAATAACGACATCCTTAAATTCTAGGTGCAAAGTTTCCAAGATAAAAGCCTTCTTTTCGGGATCCTCAATTTCATGAAGCTTAAGGAACATATATTGCATAAAAGGATTAAGACTAGCAAACCTAGTTTCCAACATGTCAATTAATATAACAGAAGCAACTTCAATACTAGGAGCAAGCTCAACCCAAGACTTTTCCTCATCTTCCTCATGCATACTAATGTGATTAAAGAACTCCTCAATGTTACTTTTGCCAATAATCGAACCACTATCTACTGAGAGGTCCTCCAAAATGTACTTAGGGATCAACATGATAAACTAAAGTAAAGGAATAACAACTACCAAGGATTCTAATTTTTTTGGGTTTTTGATAAAAAGCAATGCAGGTAAAATAAATAAAGTAAAGCAAAACAATAAAACAAAGTAAAGAATGTGTGTGCGAAGAACTCCCCTCGCAGAAGTCTTCTCTCCTCCCCGGCAACGGCGCCAGAAAAATAGCTGATGCTCCAAGTGAATGTGGCTATAGACTGTCCTTGTGCGTGGTGAATAACCAGCCCGTTGGGAACCCCAAGAGGAAGGTATGATGAGTGCAGCAGCAAGTTTTCCCTCAGTTTAAGAAACCAAGGTTTATCGAAAAGGAGACGTATCACCCAACCACTACATCCTCATGAGCTAAAAACAGTGGCACAAAATGAGAAGTAGTTGAAGGTTTTTTAAAGGTAGCACATGAAAATTTACTTGGAATGGCTTGAAATACCATGCATAGGAATTTATAGTGGACTCTTTGGAAGTAACTTGGTTTTTGGGAATTGGATGCACGAGAAGTATTCCCTCTCAGTACAGGTTTTTGGCTAGCAAGGCTGGGTAGCAAGCATAAGAGTTGTATGAAACAAACAAACATATATGTGATAGAAAACAATCATGCAAACTTCCTTGAAAGTACAAACGATCTTAACTTGAGAATACTAATGCTTATGAGCCAATCATGAAGGAAAGCTGAAATGATGTATCTACAAGTATTTCCCTCTTTTCTACTCAAGCCTTAAAGTATTTTTGCTACTGACCATTGCTAAGTTTGCCAAAACCAACTAGATTTACTCATGCTCCCAAAGTGATACCAATACTAATCAACAAGACTAATCATATAAGAAAGATTGCAAACTAAAATAAAGTGTGCAGAAAGCAAATGATAAGACTTCTCATTAATATTTCATAACCGCAACTCACACCAAGGGATACATAGATAACCAACTAAAGGAGGATACTTCCACACGGCAAACTATTCTATAAGATAACTTCTCTATTCATGATATGACTCTACTTGAAAAGTAAATGGGTAAAAGGTAATGATGTGATACCGCGGCACTCCCCCAAGATTGGAACAAGCCAAGGGGATGCAAATACCAATGATGAATTACTCCTTCGGTGGAGGTGAGTCTTTAATAAGCTTCTCAATAAGTTCCTTCCACTCCTCAATCTTGTAGGTGAGATTACGAATCATCTCTGAATTGTGCTCAATCTGGCTCATGAACATGTTGGACTGCAAATCCCAACTTTTGGAATTATTTCCCCACCTTTCTTCACGCTTTAAGCTCTCTTTCTCTGCACGGTTAGAACGATCTATATCCCAACTAGAGGGTAATTTTGCTTTAGGCACCCTTTGGAATTGATGTTCATGTATGAGAGTATGGAAGGGGTTGTTGCCTGAAGAAGATTTCCTTCGAGCTAAGGAGTGATGTGGAACACCCCCTCCAGTTCTTATCTGCACACTCTTCTTGAACTTGTCATGATTTTTCACCACTCCAATGCTTGCAACGATGGTGGTAGGGTATAGACTCTAGTATTCTTCCATCTCTTCTTCTTCGGCTTCACTCTCAACCTCTTCCTTTAGCTTAGGGTCTTGGTGATCATCTTCTGGAGGCATCTTCTCCTTGTCATTGCTTGCGGAGGCCATGATGCCTCTAGAACTAAGAACAACTCCTGACAGAAACAGATCGAAACAAAAACACGACGAGAACACGATATACAGACCTCGAGCAATCCGGGGAGTTATATAGGCGAAAATTAAACATCGAAATGAAGGCATAGGAGGAAACCAGGACGGAAACGAGATCCGAGGCGGACACACCACAGGGTGGCACGACCAGCAGGGGGCCCTTGCCACCAGGTGGTGTGGAGCCTCCGGGCTCCGTTTCCAACTCATTTTTGTCTCATGATTTTCCATATTAAAGAAAAAAAACAAAAGTATGAGCAGAAAAGTTTAACGCAAACCTTTTCTGATTAGAACTGTTACCTATTCGAAAATGGACTCTGCAGTTTCCTGCATATGTTCTTTGATGAATTCTTCTGGAGTCACCACTTGAATAACATCGACATCCTCATTATAAGAATCTATAGAAATATAATGCTTGAGTCTTTGCCCATTTACCACTTGCGTAGTATTATATTTAAGAGAAGCAATCTTTATTGCACCTGAACGATACACCTCTTCAATAATAAAGGGTCCTTCCCATTTCGAGAGTAATTTTCCTGGAAAAAATCTGAGATGAGACCTATACAACAGAACTTTCTCACCAACATGAAATTCTCTCTGAAGAATTCTCCTATCATGCCATTGCTTGAATTTCTCGTTAAAAAGTCTGGCATTCTCATAAGCTTCACTTCTCCACTCATCTAAGGAACTCAAATCAAGCAACCTTTTCTTACCGGCAAGTTTAAAATCCCTATTAAGCTCTTTCACTACCCAAAAAGCTTTGTGTTCTAATTCTAAAGGCAAGTGACATGATTTTCCGTAAACCATTTTGTAAGGAGACATGCCCATGGGGTTCTTATAAGCAGTCCTATAAGCCCATAAAGCATCGTTCAACTTGCTAGCCTAGTTTTTCCTAGATCTATTAACAGTCTTTTGCAAGATAGAGTTGATCTCTCAATTCGATAGCTCTAATTGCCCACTAGTTTGGGGATGATAAGCAGAAGCAATTCTATGATTAACGCCATATCTAGCAAGAGTCTTCCTAAAACCGCCATGAATAAAATGAGAACCTCCATCAGTCATAAGATATCTAGGCACACCAAACCTAGGAAAAATAACATCCTTAAGCATCTTTAACGAGGTCTCTCCATCGACACTCTTTGTAGGTATAGCTTCTACCCACTTAGTAACATAATCAACAACAATGAGTATATGAGTATAACCTTCTGAAGGAGAAAAAGGACCCATAAATTCAAATCCCCAACAATCAAATGGTTCAATAACAAGAGAATAATTCATAGGCATTTCATTGCGTCTAAAAATATTTCCAACTCTTTGGCATTCATCACAAGATAAAATAAACTTTCTAGCATCTTTAAAAAGGGTAGTCCAATAAAAACCTGATTGTAGAACCTTTTGTGCAGTTCTATCTCCAGCATGATGTCCTCCATAAGCACTACCATGACATTTCCTCAATATCTCTTGTTGTTCATATTTTGGGACACAGGTTCGCATAATACCATCCACTCCTTCTTTATATAAGTGTGGGTCATCCCAAAAATAATGCCTCAAGTCATAAAAGAATTTCCTTCTTTGCTGAGCTATAAAGGTTGGAGGCAAATACTTGGAAACAATAAAGTTAGGATAATCAGCATACCAAGGACTCTCTCATGAAGTTAGCTTTATTGCGGCCAACTGTTCATTTAGAAAACTATCATTAACAGGAATAGGATCAAAAGAAATGTTTTCCAATCTAGACAAATTATCAGCAACAGGATCTTCGGCACCTTTCCTATCTACAATATGCAAATCAAACTCTTATAAATGTAACACCCATCTAATAAGCCTAGGCTTAACATCCTTATTTGCCATAAGATATCTAATAGCAGCGTGATTAGTATGAATAGTAACTTTCGAATCAACAATATAAGGTCTAAACTTATCACATGCAAAAACAATAGCAAGAAACTCTTTCTCTGTAGTAGCATAATTCTTTTGAGCAGCATCAAGAGTCTTACTAGCATAATGAATAACGTTCAACTTCTTATCTACACGTTGTCCAAGAACAACACCTATAGCAAAATCACTAGCATCACACATAATTTCAAAGGGTAAATTCCAATCAGGTGGTTGGACAATAGGAGCAGTAGTTAAAGCCTTCTTAAGATTTCGAAAGCTTCCTTACAATCATCATCAAAAACAAATGGTACATCTTTTTGAAGAAGATTAGTAAGAGACTTTGAAATCTTAGAGAAATCTTTAACAAACCTCCTATAAAAACTAGCATGACCAAGAATACTACGAATACCTTTAACATCCTTAGGGCAGGGCATTTTCTCAATTGCTCTGTCAACTTCAATACCTCTTTCAGAAATTTTATATCCAAGAACAATTCCTTCATTCACCATAAAGTGGCATTTCTCCCAATTAAGAACAAGATTAGTTTCTTCACATCTTTGCAAAAAATTATCAAGATTGTGCAAACAATTATCAAAAGAAGCTCCATAGATGGAGAAATCATCCATGAATACCTCCACAATTTCTTCACAAAATCCATGAAAAATTGCAGACATGCATCTTTGAAAAGTAGCAGGAGCATTACACAAACCAAAAGGCATATGTTTATAAGCATAAGTTCCATAAGGACAAGTAAAAGTGGTTTTCTCTTGATCTTGATTTTTAACAGCAATCTGAGAGAAACCAGAATAACCATCAAGAAAACAAAAATGAGTTTTCTTAGATAACCTCTCTAACATTTGATCTATAAATGGTAAAGGATAATGATCTTTTTTAGTAACTTTGTTGACCTTTCTAAAATCGATGCACATCCTATAACCAACTACTACCCTCTGAGGAATAAGCTCGTTATTCTCATTAGGCACAACAGTAATTCCTCCTTTCTTAGGAACACAATGCACAAGACTAACCCATCTATTATCAGCAATAGGGTAAATAATACCTGCATCAAGGAGTTTCAATACCTTATTTCTTACCACTTCCTTCATCTTAGGAATTAAACAGCATTGATGTTCAACAACTGGCTTTGCATATGGCTCCATATTAATAGCATGCTGACATATAGTAGGAGAAATCCCTTTTAAATCATCAAGAGTATATCCCATAGCTCCTCGGTGTTTCCTCAATATTTCCAAACACTTTTCTTCTTCCTTACCTCAAAGTTTAGAGCTAATAATAACATGATATATTTTCTTATCATCAATATAAGCATATTTAAGATCATCAGGTAAAGGCTTTAAATCAAAAATAGGGTCTTCCGTAGGTGGCAAAGTGGTACCCAAATCCTCCACGGGTAAATTGTGTTTAAGCAACTCTGGCTAACAAAGGAGAATCTCATCAGTCTCATTTCTTTCTTCCCTGAAAATCTCACTTTCGTGATCCTCCATATATTGCTGCAAAGCATTGTTAGGAGCAAGAGCAATAGAGGCAAGCTGTTCAACTCTAAAATCTTCATTAGGCAATTCAGTTTCATAAGGAGCTTTGGTAAACTTAGAAAAATTAAAATCATAAGATTCTCCATCAAACTTAGTCAAAATTTTCTCCTTCTTACAATCTATAACAGAACCACAAGTATTCAAAAAGGGTCTACCAAAAAATAATAGGACAAGTTTTACTAGCAGCTGAACCAAGTACTAGAAAATCAACAGGATATTTAGTCTTACTGCATAAAACTTCCACATCTCTAACAATACCAATTGTAGAGATAGTCTCTCTGTTAGCGAGCTGAATAACCACATCAATATCTTCCAGTTCACAAGAACCAATTTCATGCATGATTTCTCTATAAAGCTCATAAGGAATAGCACTTGAACTTGCACCAATGTCGCATAAACCATAATAGCAATGATCACCAATCCTGACAGAAAGCACAGGAACACTTGTTTTACTAGATCTACTAGGATGTGAAACAATGTTAGAAGCATCTTCACAAAAGATAATATGTCCATCTTCGACATTTTTAGTAACAAGGTCCTTCACTATAGCTACAGGAGACTTAACAGTTATTTGCTCATCAGGTTCTAAAGCTTTCTTTGTACTTTTATTAAGCACACTAGTTAGCATAGAATGCTCCTTTACCTTAGCAAGGAAATGCATTTTCTCAAAATAAGGCTCAGGCAAAATGCGATCAAGAGTACAAACTTCAGTAATTCTAGCAGGAACATAACTAGTAGTATCTTTATAAGGCGCATGGTACTTGTTCCAATCTTTCTTTGGTAAAGGCCTTAAAACAGTTAGCAAGTATTTGAGAATCAAGACCATAAATAGTACTAACGTTATGAATGTCATCGGTTCCCATAAAAGCTTTAATGCATTCATAATCATAATTTATACCTGACTTTCTACCTTTGTCGTTCTCCCATCCTTCAGTATTTTCTCGAATACGGTCAAGAAGATCCCATTTAGCCTCTTCTTTCATACGTGTAAATGATCCAGAGCAAGAAGCGTCCAATAAATCCTTGTCATGAAGAGTAAGCCTTGCATATAAGTTATTAATAACAATATTACTAGGGAGCTCATGAATGGGACATTTGAGCATTAGTGACTTCAATCTCCCCCACACTTGGGCAATACTCTCTCCATCATGAGGACAAAAATTATATATTTGATTCCGATCTTTATGAATCTCACTTGGACAATAGAATTTAGAATAAAAGAGGGGTACCGTTTCCTCCCAGCCAATAGAGCGGCCATCCTTCAGCAGCCTATACCATTCCGCAGCTCTAGCCTTCAGTGATAAAGAGAATAGCTTTCTCTTAACCTGGCTTGATGAAATACCTGCACACTTGAACAACTCGCATAATTCATGTATAAAGAGTAAATGATCACCCGGATGGACAGTTCCATCTCCTGAATAGCAGTTATTCATAACACGTTCAACAATTTTCATAGGTATTTTAAAAGGATCTAATTAAGCAGGCGGTGGTTCATCCATTACTGTAATAGTAGTAGTAGTATTCCCAAATTGGGAACCAAATGGAGACTTCTCCATAGCAAAATAAAATAAAAGACAGAAATAAAACAATACTCACAGCGAAAGTTACCTTCACCAATTCCACTCTTCAATAGCGCTTCACTCCTCGGCAACGGCGCCAGAAAATAGTCGTGATGACCCACAAGTATAGGGGGTGTATCGTAGTACTTTCGATAAATAAGAGTGTCGAACCCAACAAGGAGCAGAAGGTGTTGACAAACAGTTTTGATCAAGGATTCACTGTAAATACTAGCAAACGGGTTTTCAGGGGTATTTGGTAATGCAAATAAATAAAGTACGAGTAAATAAAAGATAATAATAATAATTGCTAGAAGTGGCCCAATCCTTTCTAGAGCAAAGGACAAGCCGGTTGTGTAACTTATGATCACCAAACGTTCCTGAGGACACACGGGAGTTTCTGTCGAGTGCTTTCGCTTCATGCAACTAAGTAATCTTTATTGGTTTGGTAAGTGTTATGGGGGTGAACCTATGCTAGTGCACTACCCCAACTTGGACTAATACACACTTGTGATTATACCCCTTGCAAGCATCCGCAACTACAAGAAAGTAATTAAGATAAATCTAACCACAGCCTTAAACTCTGAGATCCTACACTCGCTGGTGCAATGGTTTCCTAACAGGGGTTTAGGTTTCTGTTGCTCCGGCAACCCCACAATTAGTAGCCAAATACACAATGCATTCCACTAGGCCCATAAAGATGAAGTATCATGTTGTCGACGTTCACATGACACCACTAGTGAAATAGCACCATAACATATAAATATCAAACCATTAAATATTACTCAACATAGTTTCACTACTAACATCTCGACTTCTCCCATGTCCTCAAGAACTAAACAAACTACTCACAATACATCATATGGATCATGACCAGAGGTGAAATAATGGTAAATAACAATCTGAACATAAACCTTAATTCAACGGTTCCACTCAATAACATCAACTACAAGGGTAATCAACACCGGGAAAGTTTCCCAAGATATTACAGCGGGATGGTGTGGTGATGGTGAAGACGAACGTGCTGGTGATGATGGTGATGAAGATGATGATCCTGATGAAGCCCAGCTCGATGGTGATGACGATGGTGATGATCTCCCCTCTCCAGGAAGGAATTTCTCCGGCAGATTTCTGCCTACCGAAGAGCTTTTTCTCTCTCGGTGTTTTCTGCCCTGCAGAGGCGGCGGAGTCTATCTCTGATCCCTCCCTGGTCTTAAGTTTTCAGGGACAAAGATTTACGTGAGGGGGCACTGGCAGAAGTGGGCCAGGGTGGCCACATCACTGGGTGGCGCAGCCAGGGGCTGGCCCGCGCCACCTGGTGGTGTGGGCCCCTAGCTGATCCCCTCGCTCTCTCCTTCTGGCTACTTTCGTCATCTGATGAAATATGAATTTCTGGGTATTTCCCTGGAATTGCTGATCTTCAGAAATATGGTGTCTTGATGGTCCTTTTTCCAGCAGAATCCTGACTCCGGCAGTAAGTTATCCAATAATCATCAAACATGCGAAAACAGAGAACACAACATAAGTATCATCTCTAAATATGAAATATATCAATCAATAACGGTAACTTATGATATAAAATAGTGATGCAAAATGGACGTATCAAAGACTCACCGCCACCACCAAAGGAGTAATTCGTCATTGGTATTGGCATCTCCTTGGCTTGTTCCAAGCTTGGGGGAGTGCCGTGGTATCACATCATTACCTTTTACCCATTTACTTTTCAAGTAGAGTTATATCATGAATAGAGAAGTTATCTTATAGGATAGTTTGCAGTATGGAAGTATCCTCCTTTAGTTTGTTATCTATTCCCTTGGTGTGAGTTGCGGTTATGAAATATTAATGAGAAGTCTTATCATTTACTTTCTGCAGACTTTATTTTAGTTTGAAACTTTTCTTATATGATTAGTCTTGTTGATTAGTACTGGTATCACTTTGGGAGAATGAGTAAATCTAGTTGGTTTTGGCAAACTTAGCAATGGTCAGTAGCAACAATACTTTGAGGCTTGAGTAGAAAAGAGGGAAATACATGTAGATACATAATTTCAGCTTTCCTTCATGATTGACCCATAAGCATTAGTATTCTCATGTTAAGATCGTTTGTACTTTCAAGGAAGTTTGCATGATTGTTTTCTATCAAATATATGCTTGTTTGTTTCATGCAACTCTTATGCTTGCTACCTAGCCTTGCTAGCCAAAAACCTGTACTGAGAGGGAATACTTCTCGTGCATGCAATTCCCAAAAACCAAGTTACTTCCAAAGAGTCCACTATAAATTCCTATGCATGGTATTTCAAGCCATTCCAAGTAAATTTTCATATGCTACCTTTCAAAAACCTTCAAATACTTATCATTTTGTGCCACTGTTTTTAGCTCATGAGGACGTAGTGGTTGAGTTTGTCATCTTCCATACTAAATTAAGTACCCCTTGACTTGCACGCTTCATCTGCTCATCACTAATTTTGCAAGGGAGCTGGTCAGACCATTATAACAAAAAAAGGAGAAAAAGGAAAGAAAAAGGCACTCCTCCATGGTATGTGAAAGTTGGTGGGCACCCGATGGAATTGGTTTGCCATGGTTTGTGAAAGGAAAGGTGGGGAGGAGTGCCAAACTATAAAAGAGCACAATTGTGCCAATTTTTAAAACAATTCGGAACCGCTCTCACTTGTTTAGTATGGAAGATGGCAAGAACTCTGTTACTAGTCGTTGACAAAAACAACCACCTCTCAAAACAAATTTTTATCTCTTTTTACAAATGAAAAGCTCTAGCACATGTTTAATCCCTGCTTCCCTCTACAAAGGGCCTATCTTTTACTTTTATGTTGAGTCAACCTATTCCCCTCTGTCTCAAGCTAGCATTTGAGTTGTTGTGTTTCAATCATCCATATGTTGATTTATTCAATCTTGTTTCCTGTCTTCCTTTGTTTAGTATGATGTCTTTATCTGAAAGAATATACCTTTGAAAGCAATCTATGATTGTAAAGAGATTGTTATGATTGAGCATGTTATTTTGGCTATATAAGCTCTGATATAAAAGGCTCCGATCGAAACATAAGTACAATCTGTTCATTGTTCTCTGACCAGGAACAAAGGTTTGCCATCACCAATCATGATTTACCTTATGCACCTTATTTGTGATTCCCTTTGCTCATTGCAAGTTAAATTATATGAAGGGAAGTTGCTGTCTATTATGACTTGTGCTTCGGTAAGTGTGATGCTTCTTGTCCGTATTTTATTTATCGACTCTTCACTCCATAAACCTGTGGTCATGTTTACCGAGTTCAATTTTTGCTTGGGGACAAGCGAGGTCTAAGCTTGGGGGGGTTGATAATTCCATTTTGCATCACTATTTTATATCATAATTTACTATTATTCATTGATATATTTCATATTTAGAGATGATACTTATGTTGTTTCCTCTGTTTTCACATGTTTGATGATTATTGGAGAGCTTGCTGTCGGAGTCAGGATTCTGCTGGAAAAAGGACCGTAAAGACACCATATTTCTGAAGATCAGCAATTCTAGGAAATTACCTAGAAATTCATATTTCATCGAAAGATGGAAGTAGCCAGAAGGAGAGGGCGAGGTGAGCCACCAGGGGCCCACACCGCCAGGTGGCGTAGGCTAGCCCTAGGCCGCGCCACCCAGTGGTGTGGCCGCCCTGGCCCACCTCTGCCAGCGTCCCCTCGCGTGTATTGTCGTCCCCAAAAACCTAAGACCAGGAGGGATCAAAGATAGACTCCACCGCCTCTGTGGGGCGGAAAACACGCATAGAGAAAAAGCTCTCTGACAGGTAGAAATCTGCCGGGGAAATTCCTTCCCGGAGAGGGGAGATCATCGCCATCATCATCGTCATTGAGCTGGGCTTCATCGGGATCATCATCTTCATCACCATCATCACTAGCACCTTCATCATCTTCATCACCACGCCATCTCGCTGTAACATCTTGGGTTGAATCTTGTCCAATTCTTAGAGGAAACTTTCCCGGTGTTGATTACTCTTGTAGTTGATGCTATTGAGTGGAACCGTTGAATTAAGGTTTATGTTTAGATTGTTATTTACCATTATTTCACCTCTGGTCATGATCCATATGATGTCTTATGAGTAGTTCGTTTAGTTCTTGAGGACATGAGAGAAGTCAAGATGTTAGTAGTGAAACTATGTTGAGTAATATTTAATGGTTTGATATATTTATGTTGTGGTGCTATTTTACTAGTGGTATCATGTGAACATCGACTACATGATACTTCACCTTTATGGGCCGAGTAGAATGCATTGTGTATTTGGTACTAATTGTGGGGTTGCCGGAGCGACAGAAACCTAAACCCCCGTTAGGAAACCATTGCACCAAGGAGTGTAGGATCTCAGAGTTTAAGGCTGTGGTTAGATTTATCTTAATTACTTTCTTGTAGTTGTGGATGCTTGCAAGGGGTATAATCACAAGTGTGTATTAGTCCAAGTTGGGGTAGTGCACTAGAATAGGTTCAACCCCATAACACTTATCAAACCAATGAAGATTACTTAGCTGCATGAAGCGAAATCACTTGACAGAAACTCCCGTGTGTCCTCAGGAATGTTTGGTAATCATAAGTTACACAACCGGCTTGTGCTTTGCTCTAAAAAGGATTGGGCCGCTCGCAACAATTATTATTATTGTCTTTTATTTACTCGTACTTTATTTACTTGCATTACCAAATACCCCAGAAAACCTGTTTGCTAGTATTTACAGTGAATCCATGGTCAAAACTGCTTGTCAACACCTTATGCTCCTTGTTGGGTTCGACACTCTTATTTATTGAAAGTACTACGATACACCCCCTATACTTGTGAGTCATCAGTGGGCGGATGCGATCCACTCGCAATTCAGCATGAGCTTGCAACTCTCTCTAGTTCTCCGTGGTGACGCTCCTGCATCAAACCCTTGCCACCATATACTGGCGCGGGAGAAATCAATCCCACGTCCACAAAAAACCCTTGCCCTCAGCTTGTACTAGGATTGAAATGGCTAATCTAGTTTGACTTTACCTTTTATCACTCCTGTCCATATGCACTGGATGGCAGACATGTGGGCCCAAGTGATCTCATGGTGACTTGGTACACAATATCATCGAAGCCGAGTCCCAAGGTCACACTCCTTGATGGCGTGGACTTGATTAATAAATCTTGTTTGCTAATTCTTCCATTCCACGCAGAACATAATATATTTTGGAATTATGTTTGAGAAAAATGCTAGAATTTATTTTATTGATATTTATAATCACAAGACAAGAAAGATTTATACATTACGTGGAAATGTCTGATCAATTTTGGTTTTTTCATAACGTTGGACAAAACTGTTATAAACTAAATGTTGCAAAATTTAAGGAGAATTAATTTGGTCAAAAGAAAAGTTCTTTATGTTTGACCAAAGATTATAGAAAGTTTACAATACCAAATTAGTATCAATATATAACAACTATTGAATATGTATTCATAGTTTATTTATTGCATCTAAACATGGCACACCCAATCCTAAGGAGTCAAAGAGATAACGATGATGAATTTGTGTTGGTACCGGATTCTTTATTCACAAACCTAAGATGTCATGTAAAAGTTAGTAGAGGCAATATTACCTAAGAATCTAAAAGAAAATAAAAGATGTACCCCCTCCAACCACTATTACTTTCACTATGTATTCAAATTTATTTTAGTGTCTAAATACACTCATATTAGCGACAAATAAAGCATTTCGACTTTGAAGCCATCTAGCCGGTGGTACTAAATATTCACCATAAAGTGAAACCATGAGGAATCAAAGTCAACACTTACTCAAAGAAACCGAAAATGCACAGACGAATCATCTTTTGATATACAAATCTATTTTCATATGTTTTTGTTGATGAGTTACACACATAGGTTTGGTGAGTGGCCATATTTCTTTCTTTTACCGTCCCGTTTAGTAATAAATTGACACAAGATATTCTTTGTTGTTGCTTGCGGCCCCGATGGACTGTTTGCACATAATTTTCTGTTTAGGATTGCTCATATATATAGATGTGCAATCGATGCCAAAAATGTTGAAAACTAACTCACATGAGGTTAATTGATGACACAAATGTTGGCACGTGTTGTCTGGTGACTCAATGATGTCTCGACTATACACTATGTAGCACCAATGACCTTCCTTATAAATAACAAGCTGTCCCTTGCAAAAAAGCATGCTTAGTTGCTTGGATCAAATGTGAATTGTGGACCCAAGAGAATCAATGACCAACACTGATCTCACGTAATGCGAACTTTTAGGGAATGGGATGCATCAGAACGTTGAGTAGGAGTCGTGCTGAAAATTGTAGTCTGAAATCTAGTAGTGAGGGTAGTAGTGAGCACATCGAATATGTGATATTAAGTCGGCATATATATTTTAGAGAGCGTCGAGACAATGATCTCACACCACCAAGTGACGCGACAATTTGTCCTCATGAGTTTGTAATATAGCTCGACAATGGAACCGTTACCGGCAGTACATATCCAGGCGTGCCAACATGTCTGTCCCAGTTCCGAAGTAACCGTCCGCCGCTATCGCCGATCCGAGTCAAAACTCCACACAGCTGCCAGGGAAGTCAATTTTGGGAATGGAAACCACTTGGTGATGATGTATGTTGAGTTGGTGGCTTCACCAACAACTCAAAACCGATAGTATAGATATAACAACTATTGAATATTTATTCATAGTGTGTTTATTGCATCTAAACATGGCACATCCAATGATGAATTTGTGTTGGTACTGGATTCTTTATTCACAAGCCTAAGATGTCATGTAAAAGTTAGTAGAGGCCATATTAGCCTAAGAATCTAAAATAAAATAAAAATGTACCCCCCTCCGACCACTATTACTTTCACTATGTATTCGAACATATTTTAGTATCTAAATACATTCATATTAGCAACAAATAATAGTGGTATGAGGAAGTTGTTTTGCTTTCCGTCCAATCATTTCGACTGGCTCGTCTTTGAGGTCATCTAGCCAAAGGCACTAAATATTCATCACAAAGTGAAACCGTGAGGAATCAAATTCAACACTTACTCAAATGAAACCCAAAATGCACAGATGAATCATCATTTAATATACAAATATATTTTCATATTTCTTTCTTTTGCCACCCCGACTTGGAATAAATTGACACACCACATTCATTGTTGTTGCTTGCGGTCCCAATGGACTGTTTGCACACAATTTTCTGTTTAGGGTTGCTCACATATAGATGTGCAATGGATGCCAAAAATGTTGACAACTAACTCACATGAGGTTAATTGATGACACAAATGCTGGCATGTGATGTCTGGTGACGCAATAATGTCTAGACCACGCACTATGTAGAACCATTGACCTTCCTTATAAATAACGAGCT
This sequence comes from Dactylis glomerata, assembly GCA_007115705.1. NCBI lineage: Eukaryota > Viridiplantae > Streptophyta > Magnoliopsida > Poales > Poaceae > Dactylis > Dactylis glomerata. Next base: position 534,299 of record QXEO01001064.1, on the reverse strand, counting down.
ATCCCTTGTAAAAAAGCATGCTTAGTTCCTTGGATGGAATGTGAATTGTGGACCCAAAAGAATCAATGACCAACACTGATCTCACGTAATGTGAACTTCTAGGGAATGGGATGCATCGGAACGTTGAGCAGGAGTCGTGACAAAATTTTTGGTGTGAAATCTAGTAGTGAGGGTAGCAGTGAACACATCGAATCTGTGTTAACAAGTCGGCATATAATTCTTAGAGAGTGTCGAGACAATGATCTCACACCGCCTAGTGACGCGGCAATTTATCCTTGTGAGTTTGTAATGTAGCTCAACAATGGGACCGTTACAGGCAGTACATATCTCGGCGTGCGAACATATCTGTCCCAGTCCCAACGTCACCATCCACCTCTATCGTCGACGCAAGTCAAAAAACCTAGTGAAGCTTATCTAAACATTGTTTCGATAAAGGAAATATAGTAATATCAAACTATATTATGAACTTGGCTGCAATTGTCACCATGTCGCTCGTGATGGATACAAAGCCATTGTAGTCCGCAAAACGCCATGGTAGTTTAGGCTGAAGATAGTAGTTACTCTCTCAATATACATGCATTGTTTTCTTTCCAGACCCAGTTGATTGGAAATATGTGTTGCAAGCTCTGGTAAAAACATTAGAATGGTTCTGGGTCTAGTTAAATTACACGATTAAGGACACGAGCTTCTGTTGACCGGTCACACTAGTGGAAAAAACCCCTATGGTCCCGGTTCGTGTGGGCCATTGGTCCCGGTTGCCGAACCGGGATCGATTACTCAGGACCAATTCCGGTCCCGGTTCAAGCACGAACCGGGACCGATGGGTCTCCACGTGGGCGTGCGCGCAGCGGGGGGGGGGGGGGGGGGGGGGGGGTGGCTCATTGGTCCCGGTTCGTGGCACGAACCGGGATCGTTGGTCTCTGCATTTCGGGCTATTTTTGTACAGCGGCAGGGTTTTGTGTTTTTTTTCTATTTATTTATTTGATGTTTTGTATTCAATTTAATGGTACTACATATATACAAAAATAATGAAGGAACCACACTATATATATATTACACATCATGGTCACGAATATATTATACACCATCTCATCCGTCGTGCTTGGTCGAAACATATTACAAACGGTACTCCACACAAATTTGATCTAATTTACATCTTCTTTTTTACACTTCACCCTTCTAAATGAACCGGGTAATAGTATTCTCCTTTTGGATCTATGACATGTTTTAATAAGAATCCGGTAATTTCCTCTTAAATTGCTTGCACGCGTTCTTGTGGTAGAAGACCGTCCCGCATCGATTCGATCTAATTTAAAGAAGGAGATCAATATATATGAATGAAACTAAACACAATTGATGGTAATAAAATAAAGTTGTGATTATTGTTTATCGTACTTCAATTTTTTTGAAGTTCCGGTCTGCGCCCTTCTCTTTGGTCGTGGCGAATGAACTCGCAGATATAGTATCCACGTAAGTTATTCCCGGCTTCCTGCCTCAAGCACTTTACGAGAACGGAGTTCAATCAAAATAATAATCAAGCATGATAATGGTATTGAAACTAGAATCAAAGAGATATGCGGATCTAGCAAGTAGTACTTACATTCAATGGTTGAAATGTAAGCTCTGGCTTCCAAACACCCCTAGTGTTGGCGGTGAACCGTTTCCAAGCCTTTTGGAGGCATTCCTGCATGTTCGCCCACTTTTCTAAAGGTGTGCGTTTTGAGTCCATGACTTTGACTACTCCTTTGTCAACAATAATGATTAACAGAATAAAGTGGAAGTTGCACACACATAACGAGTCAATTATACGCTTAACATCGAGTAAGCGAAAACAGAATGTGTACAAGATAGTAACACTCACTCAAAGTTGTAAGGAAATAGTATTTCCCTTCTGTTGCTGAAATACTTCAACGATTGTACCAAGTTATCCTCTGTCTCTTTGGGTTTTTTTAGAGTATCTTCATGAACGAAATTCCAGTCAACGAACCCAAGGTCATAGATTCCTCCTTTGTTGCATTCGAGAATCTTCATTCTGCATATATAATTAATATAGTGATGAGTAAGATTATACAAGCAATGAATGAGCTGAGCTAGAAAGACTTAATAATACTTACAGACAATAGGCACTGACGATAGTTTTGTCGAGGGCGTCTTGTTGGTAAAACTGAAATAATTCTAGAAATTCAATCAGTAAGAAGCCATCTTCATGACCGTAATGGTGGTGTTTATATCCAGCGTAGATCTAGTTTTTGGATTCAGCACAGGCTTGCATGTACCGCTTATGCAATCTCCGTATTTTTGTTGGTAGATCTTTGACTAACTCGGTTTTGATGAGAGGAGCCCCGTGCCGGTATATGTATGCTATTTGTTGGTACCCCTCAAACTCATCCAGACGGCTCATGTACTCAGCAATAGACAGTCCGTATAATTTGGCCTTTTCTCCGTAGAGATGAATAAACTCCGGATCAATGTTCGGATCATGTCGCTCCTGGGCTCTCCACTCATTGGTATCGTACACTTTGAGCGGTTCGATCGATTGATTTTTCTGTTGTCTGAGCTGGGCAACTTCTTTCCCGACTCTCCGCTCTTTTGCCTCAGCCAACTTGGTAATAGAGCGATTATAGTCTGGTGTGAGCGCTATGGGTTGGTGAAGCTGAAACTTAAGCGCGGCTGCTTTGGCTTTATCTTCTGCGGTGACCGAGAAGAATGGCTCTGTCGGCTTTGGCTTTTTCTTGTTAGCCATGTCAATCTTCCACTTTTCATAATGGGCATCTGCGGCCGCAGCAATTTACTCATCTGTCTTCTCGCAAGGTAGCTTCTTCATATTCTGATGAGGTACTCTTGGGAGGAGCGATAGCTTACGTTTCGGTGATCGGAACATGCTCTTGCTGCTGCTGGTGGTGCTTCCCCTCTTAGTATACTTCCTCTTTAGTCTCTGAGGCTCAGGGGACGGAGACGGCCGATGCAGCGGCGGAGACGGCTGAGGCGGCGGTGGAGATGGCTGCACTGAGTGGTAAGGCGATGAAGGCGACGGTTGCACTGGAGAATGGTGAGGTGGCGGCGAAGGTGGATTGTTGCTCCCTCACCGGAATCATTCAGAAACGTCCTGGTGACATCGATATCTTCATTTTCGTGGATCATTCCTTGGAGGAAGTATTCATCATCTTGAGTTGTGCCATGTGCTGGATCTATAGTATCTGCAAATTAAGAATTGCAAGTTATTATAATGCAAATAATCAAGATTTTTCTACTATAAAAGTAAAACCATTTTATTAATAGGAAAAACAACTGCTAATAGTAATTAACCCTATTCTCGACACTAACACCTTGCAGGCATCAAACTTTACCACAAACTTCACTCAGCACATTAACATATAGCTACCAAGCTCATCAAGCCAACCCAATTGGAATCACTCTGACATAGGTTAGGGTTGATTTTTAATGATTTTCCTAACCTCAAATATTACTAGAAGTGCAAAATAAATTCTAAAAACAATCTGTAGCCCCTAAAATTCTACCTGAGGTTTTGGTTACCAAACATTTGCACAAGTGCTAGCCAAGGTTTTGGTTACCAAATGAGTTTTATTAGTGTAATACTTACATTGCCTGTTAAATTTGGGGCCCAAGTTAACATGCCACTGAATCACTATTGCCTGAACTTTATTTTGTTCTTCTAATTAAGCAAGGTTCAAAGTTGGTTAACAATGCATGATTATTGACATAAACAAGTAGAGCACATTGTACTGATAATTTTGATAGGTCATTCACAATTTTCTGACAAGCAGATAATTTTCTACGGATTTTACAAATTGCAGCATTTTCTGAAATTACAGAAAAATAAAAAAAACATTTTACACCTGGGGCAGTCTAGCCAAAGTGGCTGATAAAGGGGCCCAAGGACAGCTCAGAGGCCACTTGGGCCAAGCCCTTGCCCACGGCCACGCACGGCTCGCCGGCCGGCCAGCAACGGCGGCGGAGAAGGGCGCTCGGGAGCGATGGGGATCGAGGAGGGGCTCACCCTGCGGGCGGCTGCGTCGGCCACGACGACAGGGAACGCCGGACGGCGGCTGCGTCGGCCGCGGCGAGCTTGGCACCTGCGGGCGGCTGCGTCGGCCGCGGCGAGCTCAGCACCTGCGGGCGCCGGCGGGCTCTGTAGGGGGCATCGGGAGAGGGACGAGGAAGGGCATCGGCCGGCGAGCTGCGTCGGTCAGGAAGGGCGGGCCAGACGGGTGGCATCGCTGCAGAGAGAAGGGTGAGCGGTGGCGGGGGGAGAGGGAGAGGAAGGGCAAGGTCACGGCGGCGGGAGAAGAGAGCTCACCGAGGACGGCGGCGAGCTTTTCCGGGGCGGAGATGGGCAGCCTGCCGGCGTGGTTTTCGTTCGGCGCGTATATTTCCTTAGCGGTTTTGGTGATTTGGGGGAAGTGGGGGAGGAAGAAGGCTCACAGTTATATATCTCGGGGTCATTGGTCCCGGTTCATGCCATCAACCGGGACCGTTGATCCATCGATCCCGGTTGATGGCATGAACCGGGACCAATGACCTGGGTGGGGGGGGGGGGGGGGGGGGGGGCGCTGCTGGGCCGCCACGTGCCGAGGATCATCGGTCCCGGTTCGTGCCACCAACCGGGACCAATGACCCGATTTAGGCTTTTTCAAATTTTGTTTTCTTCTTTAATTAATTAGGTGTTTCAATTTGAAATGATTATTTATTTGGAATTTGAAAAAACTTTTAAAAGGAAAAGTGCTTCAATTGAAATAACTAATCCAAAACCATTTTCTGTTTTCAAAAATATTTATTGTAACTAAACAATTTTACTATTTTTAATTAAAAATGTATTAACAAATATTAGCAGGAGGGTGCCCAGATTTGAACTATAAGTACATGATATAATGCTTGTAAAATTTTTAAAATCATTTATAGGTTCACAACATGCTATTTCATCAGAGATCCACTTCAAGTTCAGCGAGGCTCGGCCCCGGGCTAAGAAGCTTCATGCCCGCCGTTTTGAATATAGTTTGAAACGGGCATAAGAAATTCAAAAATGATCCAAACAATGTGAAACCTTCGCGTGGTGTCATATTATGTGTTATAGTTGCAAGGAAAAATATTGAACTTGGAAAATTGCAAACATCATAAAAAATCCTTCACAAAATGACCTATCATGTGCGAGGTTTCTTTGTATTTAGGTCAAACCACCAATGTTATGGCTAGAATCAGGGCATAGTTTGTGATAATGTGCCCATATTATGCACACATGTGCATCTTGGGATGGCTTACGATGTTGCAGGAGGAAGATTTCCCTTTCGACACACGAAATAGCCAATTTCCATTTTTGAGGTGCCGAAATCGGGGTGTTCTGTGAAGGAACCACAAAATTAAAGTTTGGCATTGGTACCAACCCATTTTTCAAAAATACTATACCACCTTAGATGGACAAATTCCCAACCAGTGTATCAGGAACCTTTTCGTCCATCCCTCATGAAAAAGACAAATTCCTGCCGAATCGGTAGGAGGGTGCCCAGATTTGAACTACAAGTACAGGATATAATGCTTCTCAATTTTTTTTAAAATCATTTATAGGTTCACAACATGCTATTTCATCAGAGATCCACTTCAATTTCAGCGAGGCTCATCCCCGGGATAAGAAGCTTCATGCCCGCCGTTTTGAATATAGTTTGAAACGGGCATAAGAAATTTAAAAATGATCCAAACAATGTGAAACCTTCGCGTGGTGTCATATTATGTGTCATAGTTGCAAGGAAAAATATTGAACTTGGAAAATTACAAACATCATAAAAAATCCTTCACAAAATGACCTATCATGTGCGAGGTTTCATGGCATTTAGGTCAAACCACCAATGTTATGGCTAGAATCAGGGCATAGTTTGTGATAATGTGCCCATATTGTACACACATGTGCATCTTGGGATGGCTTACGATGTTGCAGGAGGAAGATTTCCCTTTCGACGCACGAAATAGCCAATTTCCATTTTTGAGGTGCCGAAATCAGGGTGTTTTGTGAAGTAACCACAAATGAAAGTTTGGCATTGGTACCAACCCATTTTTCAGAAATACTAGACCACCTTAGATGGACAAATTCCCAACCGATGTATCAGGAACCTTTTCGTCCATCCCTCATGAAAAAGACAAATTCCTGCCTAATCGGTAGGAGGGTGCCCAGATTTGAACTACAAGTACATGATATAATGCTTCTGAATTTTTTTTAAAATCATTTATAGGTTCACAACATGCTATTTCATCAGAAATCCACTTCAAGTTTAGCGAGGCTCAGCTCCGGGCTAAGAAGCTTCATGCCCACCGTTTTGAATATAGTTTGAAATGGGCATAAGAAATTCAAAAATGATCAAACAATGTGACGTGTCATAGTTTTCATACATTACATAGATTTACATAGGGTTTAGGGTTTAGGGTATGAATCCTTTGTCGCGTATGTCGATCCCTTGCCTATGATCGCTTCTTAGGCCGTAACCATGGAGCATCTTCATTATTTAACGGGATGCTTGGGTCAGTTTTCACGGTGAAGGGCGGAATTTCTTCAAACTTATCATAATCTACTGACATGTCTGTCTTGTCCTTGATTCCCGCGATGTTTCTTTTCCCTGAAAGAACTATGTGACGCCTAGGATCATCGTCTGATGTATTCGTTTCCTTATTTTTTTTCTTTTTTTTTCGGTCTGGAGGACGTGTCCTTCACATAGAAAACCTGAGCCACATCATTGGCTAGGACGAATGGTTCGTCTCTATAACCAAGATTCTTGAGATCCACTGTTGTCATTCCGTACAGCTGGTCTACCTTTACCCCTTCTCCATTCATGTTGACCCAACTGCACCGATACAAAGGGACCTTAAAAGTAGGTCCATAGTCAAGTTCCCATATCTCCTGTATGTAACCATAGTATGTGTCCTTTTTCCCATTCTCGCATGTTGTATCAAAGCGGACACCACTGTTTTGGTTGGTGCTCTTTTTATCTTGGGCGATCGTGTAAAATGTATTCCCATTTATCTCGTACCCTTGGAAAGTCAATACAGTCGCAGGTGGTGTCGCGGCCAACAAGTAGAGCTGATCTCCAATAGTGGTGTCATTCATGAGATGTAATTGCAACCAAGTGCCGAAAGTCTCCATGTGATTTTCTTTAATCCAGTAGTCATCCTTCCCCGGGAACTTGGAGCGTACAACATTCATGTGTTCCTTGATATACGGAGCCACGAAGGTAGAACTTTGTTGAACTGTGTAGTGTGCTTGATTCAAAGAATGCCCGTCCCTAAATATCATTGCTTTCTTTCCTAGCATGCCTTTTCCACTTAGTCTCCCCTCATACCATGATTCAGGAACACCAATCGGCTTAAGGTCAGGAAGAAAGTCAACACAGAACCCAATCACCTCCTCTGTTCCATAGCCCTTGGAGATTCTTCCTTCTGGCCTAGCACGGTTATGAACATATTTCTTTAAGACTCCCATGAACCTCTCGAAGGGGAACATATTGTGCAGAAATACAGGACCGAGAATGAAAATCTCTTCGACTAGGTGAACTAAGAGATGCGTCATAATATTGAAGAAGGACGGGGGAACACCAACTCAAAACTGACAAGACATTGGACCACATCCTTTTGTAGCCTTTCCAGACTTTCTCGATTGATCACCTTCTGAGATATTGCATTGAGGAATGCACATAGCTTCACAATGGGTACTCGAACATTTTCCGGTAGAAGCCCCCTCAATGCAACCGGAAGAAGCTGCGTCATAATCATGTGACAATCATGAGACTTCAGGTTCTGGAATTTTTTCTCTGCCATATTTATTATTCCTTTTATATTTGACGAGAACCCAGCCGGGACCTTGATACTGCTCAGGCATTCAAAAAAGATTTCCTTCTCTGCTTTGGTAAGAGCGTAGCTACTTAAGTATTGACGGCCTTTATCAGTATGCTTGTTGTATGGGTCTTTGATACGTTGCTGGTCCTCCCGTGCTTCTGGTGTATCTTTTGTCTTCCCATACACGCCCAAGAAGCCTAGCAGGTTCACGCAAAGATTCTTCGTCATGTGCATCACGTCGATTGAAGAACGGACCTCTAGGTCTTTCCAATACTCAAGGTCCCAAAATATAGATTTCTTCTTCCACATGGCCGTGTGTCCGGTAATGGGGTCTTTTGTTGCGGGCAGGATGACCACACAGTTGGGAACCCCAAGAGGAAGGTATGATGAGTACAGTAGCAAATTTTCCCTCAGTAAGAAACCAAGGTTTGTCAGTCCAGGAAAAAGCCAAGCTCCAGAAGGTGATGCTTGCTAGCTTCGTGACACTCCAACAAGGACGCCATTTACGACACTTGTTAGTGCGTCTTCAACTAGTAGCAACGCGGAACCTGCACACAACACAACCAAGTACTTTGCTCCCAACTTACGATGATGTTGTCAATCTCACCGGTTTGCTGTAAATAAAGGTATGAGCGTATCAAGTGGAAAGCAATAGTAGTATGCGAGAAAGTAAATAGTGCGAGTAAAGAAAACAGGTGATAACAATGTAAAGGAAATTGGACCGGGGTCCACAGTTCACTAGTGGTGTCTCTCCATAAGATAAATAATAACATGCTGGGTAAACAAATTACAGTTGGGCAATTGATAGAATAAAGATAACATGCATATATCACGAGGATCACTATGAGATTTACTCTGGGATTACAACAAAATACATAGACCGCCATCCAACTGCATCTATGACTAATAATCCACCCACGGGGATATCGTCCGAACACCCCATGAGTATTAAGTTGCGAACAACAGATAACTGCATTAAGCAAAATGTGTAATGTAAACAAAACGAATGTCCTTGGACACAAGAATGTTGTTTTTTCCCCAGTGGCAACAGCACATCTACAACCTTAGAGGTTTCTGTCACTCCCCCAGATTAAATAGAGGCATGAACCCAACTATCGAGCATAAATACCCCCTCTTGGAGTCACTAGTATCTACTTGGCCAAGATAGCTACTAACAACGGAGAGCATGCAAGATCATAAACAACATAGAGATAACATAAGATATATGATTCAGCACATCAACTCAACATAACACCAATATTCATCAGATCCCAACAAACATAACATGTAGAATTACACAAAGATGATCTCGATCATGTAAGGCAGCTCGTGAGATCTAAACATGAAGCACATGGTGGAGAAGACAACCATCTAGCTACTACTATGGACCCATAGTCCAAGGTAGACTACTCACTCATCGCGCCGGAGGCAAGCATGGCGATGAAGAAGACCTCCGGTGGCGATTCCCCTCTCCGGCAGGGTGCCAGGAAGAGCTGCTGGACCCTCCCGATCTTGGGTCGACGATGGCGGCGGATCACGATGTGTTTCTGGAAAATTGATCGGGTTATTAGGTTTTTCCCGTCGGGGGGTCTTTATAGGCGAAGGGGCAGCGTCAGAAGTGGACCAGGACGGTCACACACGTAGGGGGCGCGACCAGGGGCTGGGCCGCGCCGCCCTACTATGTGGCCGGTCCGTGGCCCCTCTTCGTCTCCTCTTCGGACTTCTGGAAGCTTCGATAAATTTCTGGATGTTCGGCTTTTGTTTCATCCAATTCCGAGAATATTTCCCGTGTAACTTTTTTGAAACACAAAAATAGTAGAAAATAGGGAACTGGCACTATGGCATCTTGTTAATAGGTTAGTTCCGGAAAATGCATAAAAACGCCACGAAGTGTAACGAAACACTAAGCAAATGGTGTAAGAACAAGCATGGAGCATAAAAAATTATAGATACATTTGAGACGTATCATCTTTCGGAACAGATTGACCGCCAGGACCCTTTCCAAAGATTACTTTTAAGTCCTTCACCATACCAAATACATCAGCACCTTTAGGGAGCTTAGGCTTCTTCCGGTGATCTGCCTCACCGTTGAAATGCTTGCCTTTCTTTCTTACTTGATGATTGGTCGGAAGAAATTTACGACACTCCAGGTACACAACCTTCTTACATTTATCCAAATATGTACCTTTAGTCTTATCTAAACAGTGCGTGCATGCATTGTATCCCTTGTTTGATTGTCCTGAAATGTTACTAAGAGTAGGCCAATCATTGATGGTTACAAACAACAACGCTCGTAGGTCAAATGGCTACTGTTTGTGCTTATCCCACACCTTTACACCTGGTTCTGCCCACAGCTGCAAAAGTTTATCGACTAATGGCCTTAGGTACACATTAATGTCGTTGCCGGGTTGCTTTGGTCCTTGGATGAGTACTGGCATCATAATAAACTCCCGCTTCATGCACAACCAAGAAGGAAGGTTGTAGATACATAGAGTCACGGGCCAGGTGCTGTGACTGCAGCTCTGCTCCCCAAAAGGATTCATGCCGTCTGTACTTAGACCAAACCATAAGTTCCTCGCATCATCTGCAAAGTTCGAGTACTTTCTCTTGATGTTTCTCCATTGTGACCCATCGGCGGGGTGTCTCAGTTTCCCTTCTTTCTTACGCTCTTCTTTGTGCCATCGCAACAACCTGGCATGCTCTTTGTTTCTGAACAGACGTTTCAACCATGGTATTATAAGAGCATACCACATAACCTTAGCAGGAACCCTCTTCCCGGGGGGCTCGTCATCACCCTCAACATCACCAGGATCATCTTGTCTGATCTTGTACCGACATGCAGTGCACACCAGACATTTATCCATATTCTCGTACTTCTCACCGTGGTACAGGATGCAGTCATTAATGCATGCATGTATCTTCTCCACATCTAATCCTAGAGGGCAGATAGTCTTCTTTGCTTCGTACATTGTCTCGGGCAGCTCGTTATTCTTTGGAAGCTTCGACTTCATTATTTTTAGTAACTTCTCAAATCCCTTGTCAGATAAACCAGCCTCTGCCTTCCATTTCAGCAGTTCAAGTGTGGTACCGAGCTTTGTGCTGCCATCTTCGCAATTTGGGTACAACAACTTTTTGTGATCCTTTTGCATGGCCTCCAACTTCAGCTTCTCCCTTTCTGTATCGCATTGTTGCTTTGCATCAGAAATGACCCGACCAAGACCATCAACGGGCTCATCCGATGCCCGTTGTTCTTCATCTTTGCCGCCTCCCTCTTCTTCATTGTCTTCCATTGCAGTATCACCGTATTCTTCAGGGGACATAGGATAGCTGTCATCATCCTCCTCTTCTTCATTTTCTTCCAGCCTAACCCCTCTTTCTCCGTGCATGGCCCAACAATAATATCCGGGCATGAAACCTCTCCGAAGCAGATGGCTTTGAAGGATTCTCGGGGCAGAGTGCTCCGTCACATTCTGACAGTCGACGCAGGGACAAGGCATAAAATTATCCACTTTGTTTTCCTTAGCCACATCGATAAATTTATGCAGGCCTGCAATAAAATCGGAATCGCGTCGGTCGCCGTACATCCATCGCATCCGCGCATCGATCTGCGTCATAATAATTAACCATTACAATAACATCATGAATAGTAAAATGACCACCCTATATGGACACATGCAATATTTTTGTATCAGTTACAGATGAAGAAGATAAAGTTGCTAACCTCGGCCGAGGATACCGTGTTGTTCGAACTTAAATGTGGCTCAGACATTTCGTCAAACACCATGTGTGCAATCAAAGGAAAAAAAAGCTAGCACCCACACCTCACACACAATCCAGTAAAATTTGGTGGCAAAGGACTGGGCTTATTTATAGCCAGGGGAGGGTCTTTGATCCCGGTTCGTGGCATGAACCGGGACCATTGCTCTGCAGAGCGCCACGTGCCACGCGGGGGGGCATTGGTCCCGGTTGATGCCACAAACCGGAACCGATGCTCCGAAATGAACCGGGACCGGCCTTCAGGCGGCACGGACCGGGACCGAGGCCTGTCATTGGTCCCCATTGACAAACCGAACCGGGACAGATGGCATTTGGGTGCTGGACCAAAGACCTATTTTCTACTAGTGTCATCGAACCTAGATATTAGCTTATACATCCATATATAGAGAGTTTGATTTTCTAGAGAATGCCAAAAACAAAGAATTCATTCATCTTGATAAACTTTGTAATAAGGTAGATACTAATCCTAGTCTAATACGGCTTGGGTTTACCCTAACCGACATTGTACCTAACCCTGTAACTCTACTCCTATAAATACAAATCAGGCCGGATCAATATTACCGAGCACTACCTCTACCTTTTCTTATCGTAAGTTTTTCATGGTATCAGAGCCAAACCTAAATCGAATCTAAAATTCGCCGACCCTCTCCGCTGTGTTCACATTTGCGCCGATGATCTTCTCCGCTGCAATCATGGTGCGCACTTCCTCGGCTCAATCCGTCGGCTCAGTTGGTTCCAAGACCAGTGTCTCCAAGCTCTCCAATCCCTCGCAAAATTTTGGCGGTGTGGGTTCCTCTTCGTCAAGCTCGTCGGGGCCTTTCAACTTTGCCTCGCCAAAACACATAACATATCATACGTGAGTTTAGAATCACCCCATTAGTTAATTCAGTTGTACCACGGCTTACCATATAGTCCCACAAAAATAATTAAGTTGTTTTTAATTATACATTTCTACAATAATGTTCCATTGAATTGTGAACACACATTTTGGATCTAGCAATCAAAGTAATTTAGATAAAGTGGTCTATTTATCCAGCTAATACACGACTATATATCGAATTATAATTTTAAGCCTATATAAGAAAATCTGATAGACTATATTTTTAAGCGGTTTAAATAATACTCCCTCCGATCGGAAATAACTGTCGGTGGTTTTGTATTAACGTAGTACAAAATTTATACTAAGTCACCGACAATTATTTCTGATCGGAGGGAGTATGATATTATCTAGATAGAGTCGCGCTATTTGATCTTTGTAACTATACATGATTTTTACATCACGTAAATTTTGACATACTTTGAAAGCCAAGAAGAACATAAAAAATATACAAATTACGTAAAAAATATATTTACACGACGTACAAAAATCTCTACTAATAATACGGGGATCGGTCGTGATGGTACCTGATACATGGTACGTCAAAAAGCCGTTTCGTACGTGTAAAAAACCGGAATAAAACCGGATGCTTCCTATGTCCTCTGTCCCAAAACCAGTTCACCACGAGAAGGAAACCAGGGAGCGGCACGAAAAAACTTGCGGTGTCCTCCCCCGTTCTCGTCTCCTTCCTCCCTCGCTCTCTCTGCGCTGTGCGACGCACCAACCTCCAGCGAGCGCGCCGACCCGCCTCCCAATCCGCGACTCGAGCAGCCGGTACCGCCCCACCGTCTCGTATCCGCTGCCTCTAGCTTGCCGGCGCCGCTCTCCAGTTCCCTGACTCGAGCCCGCCGGCACCGCCTTCCAATCGCCTGTGTCGAGTCCGCCGCCGCCGCCTTCCAATCCCCTCACTTCACCTCTCGAACGTCCGGCGTCGTCCACGCCAATATCGGCCTCCTGCTCAACTGGCGCTGCTCCTCCTCCCGCGCCCCCTCTATTCCACACAGACATCCGGCGTTCCCGTGGTGGCTTCGCGCGGCACGCCCTGCTACTAGCGTGGTGCCGCTGCCTTATCCGACGTGCAGGCATCATCTCTTCATCGCATTCATCTCCAGCTACTAAATCATCTTCCTCTTTTGGTATGATCTTTAATTTTAGCATTTTCGCGTGTGTCCAGTTTCTGTTGAGGTTCAGTGTTTTGCAGGCGAGCGACAAATACAAAAGGCAAAATCCAGGTTCCTTATATAAGTGCACTTCAATGTGACCCGGTCATTTTATACTGGATGTAATTTTAGTTTGAATTTCTCATTTTTTTTGCGTTATCAAGTTGGATTAACGTCTGACAACTTGTAATCTGGATTGGTGATTTGGGAGTCCGTCATGGTCCGTCAGTTCCAGGCTTCTAGCCATAGTTGCACAAAACATGGGTCGGTGCTGCGGTGTTTGGACGGAATTCTAGCGGAGATCAGGCAGCCTTTATGTGTGTACTGCCGCGAGCGCCTTAGTGGTCTCGACTTACACAAAAGGCAGTGTTGCTTGTTCTTCTGACTCCATCACTTGAGGGACACCAATTCTCGTTTCCAACTGTCAATTAGATCCGATGTTTCGATTCTTACCAAAGCATACTGTATACGAGCATACTAACTCACGATTTTGTTAATTCATTCGTGCACGATAGGCATGGGTGTTACATTCAGTGATTTGCTTCACTTGCTTATGCAAACTTGAATGGTTGTCCTTTATGGCCGATGCAATCTCTTTTTTTTTGCGGGTAGGACGATGCCATCTCTGGCCCTGAGTACGACGACCTCCAGTTACTCACCTGAGTTTGTGATCTATTCCCAGCCATGATCATTGTCGGTCTGCTTGCTTTTTGTCTTCAGGTAGTTTCCTAGCTAGGTAAATCTGAAGCAGTAAATCGAACGCCTGTGTTCTGAACTCTAAACTCTAACTGAATCATGGGTCTGTTTTCATCGCTTATCTTTCTGAATGAATGCATAACTGTTTCCATTGTTCATTTCATGGTTATTCTTTGAGCTTACATGCATGGTTATTTGATTACAGTGCTTGATCAATTTTGGGTCTAAAGAATTAATAACCTTAGATGGATCTCTTCTCTTTCTGAATCCAACTGGAATCTTCTCTACATGAATTCACACTGTTGCATATGAAATCATTCATTTATTATCGAGGTGTAAGCAAGTTCTAATTTTAATTACCACCCGTTGATCCCAGCTGTAATAATCCAATTGTATGGTTTTGTTAATTCAAACTGCCAGAATGTCACTTTTTTCTTGTTCATGAGGAGGTCTTGAGGTTGTTTCTCAAGGTCTTTTTCAGTTCTGGTATATATATGGGTTTAGAAGGAGATCATAGTCAATCGGTCAGTACAAATTAGAAAAAGAATTTGTCAGACTCAACTCTTGTGCATTTTCTTCAGGTATAACTCTGAAATTTACCAAGGGGACATTCAGTAAGTAGTTCTAGCTTTATAACATGGAAAGAAGAATTACAATAACATGAGCTGGATTTTAGAAGCAACCACGTTCATCGACAGGCACCAAGCGGAGTCTCTGGCTCCTGATATTTCATGAACTCATATGTCAAATTAGTTTTAGTGTTATTATTATGACTTGGTAAACCGTAGCGAAGCACGGACAATTTGCTAGTGTGATATAAAGCAGATATTATTGTGTTATTTTACGCACTAATGATTCATACACTATGTTTTTATGTATATATTTTATTGTGAGTAAATATGAACTTAATTATTAGTATACAAACATAAAATTATTAATATAAAAACGTAAAATTACGTTGGGTGCAAAATAATTATTCTACACCCTGTGTGCTGAATAGCTTTTCTATATCTAAACATTAATATACTTTTCGGCTGGGTGAAAGATACACAATTTCCAAAATAAGATTGTCTACACACTAAAACGTGATTAGTTATATCTTAACAAAATTGAGAAAATTAATTTATTATGAAAAAAGTAAATTAATTAGTAGGCATTTTTTTGATGGAATCCTAGCGATGCACGAGATCCGTCTATTTTAACTTTTTTTTAGTTGGACTCTGTCTGTGCAAGTAGACCTCAATTTCTTGAATTGTGGTCAGCAGTCAGCTAGGTCTTTGGTAATATGTTTTTATGTGGTGAAATCGTAAGGAGCGTGAGCGTGCATCTGTTGGTCGGCAACCTTGCCGACCTTTTCTTAGACAATTTACTCTTGTACGTGATATTATTGTTTGTACCAAATACAATATAATTTTACAAAACCTCTGTTACCTGAAAATCCTAGCCACATATTTTATATCTAATTGTTAAAATTAATTAAGATAATATGGATTAACATAATGTCTCTACTAGTAAACATGCTCATGCGTTGCAACGGGAAATATAATTTGTTGGCACGGTTATGATGATCGCCAACCATGCTAAGGTGATAGCATCACCCAGCTCCCTAGTGACCTTTGAATCGTCATGGTTATCACCTTGTCGTCGGTGTCGTCTGACACATGCCATGAAAAAAAAATACATACTGCTTTATCAATTCTCTAATTATATTTAAGTATTTTTAAATCCATATATCACTAAGATGATATAAAAATTTCAGTATTCTACCTTTAAAAAAATCACAGTTTAAAAACAATTTAAGAAAAGAGATACTGAACTTCCAAAAATTGTTGTGTGTAAGCTAGCACCTCACCTGATCAAAAGTTGGTGCCGTACAAAGATACACAGGCCTCTTGCATTGGATGAAAAGATAAGACAAGTGGAGCTAAAGCTAGCACGTAGCACCTCACCTGATCGATCAATCCTCCTATTAGTAGGTCTTTTTTTTTCCAAAAAAGCAATCGCCGAAACTATCCTGAAACTTCAATGCTCCAAAATAAAACATATATTTTTCCAATCTAATCTCCAATGACGCATGGACTGATGCCCTTTTCTGGAAGGCTGGATGGCAATGCAGGTTTTTCAGTTATATTTAGAGCTTCAGATATCTAGATATTTGTACACCACTACTACTAACTATCAAATATGATATGTTCTCTCATTTTCACTCTCTTATCTCCTTCTCCCCATCGATCCCCAGCCTGTCCGGCGAGATCTGGGTTACCCCACCTGACAAGGGTATAGTTAATCGAACCCGTTAGTTGAGTACCCCTAAGGCCCGTATAGCTAGGCCCAATTGTAATGACAGTCGAATACGAGTTCTTACCGTATGTCGATATTGTAATCTGTATCGGACCCTACCCGATCCTCGAGACCTGGCCACCTATATATGGGGGCCAGGAGGGGACGGTGTAGGCCAGATTGAAAGCAAGCCAGGTTGAACACCCAAGTTTACTTTCGACACACACTATTTCGACTAACTTTACCTTCGAGTTCATCCGACGCCCTATCTCCCCGATCCTAAGTCCTTCATTTAGGACATTTGTCGAGTTAACCCCTCGTCAATTGGCGCCGACCGTGGGGATTCTGGGCGTTGGAGTCATGAATTCGACGGCTTTTTCGCTTTTAGCCAACAGCAGTTCAGAACTCGACGGAAGTCAGGAGATGGAGTTAACAATTGGAAGTTTGAGCATCTTCGTCGGACCATCGGGTTCGTCCCGCCTCTCAGATTCGACGAAACCAGATCCGTCGGCAAGCAAGCCCGAAACAGAGGTAATACTGGAATCATCAGAAGGCTCTTCCAGCGAGGTAAACTCGCCGGTCAGCCTGGAAAAAGCACCAATTGCAGAAGGCGACAAAATTCAGGAAAATTTCGACTCAGAAGAAAGGGTAAGTCAAACATACAACAGTGCAAGGGACTTTGTCGTCGTGGTGAAACAACATATGCCATAGGATGGCTTAAATGGGGGCCGAACTAGATGCTGGAGGATTCGGGAGAGGGGAACGAGCTAAAGAGCATGACAGAAAGGAACACAGATCTGCCCAGGTTCGGGGCTCTCGTAAGGAGATAACACCCCTACTCCTGCTCTACTGGTTATGTGTATTTGGATCGATGGAGTATACAACAATGGTGCTTCCAAGCTCTCTGCTAGAGGAGGAAGATGAACTGCTAAGTGTAAGAACACAGAGAGACCAATCAACCAAAAACCCCCTGCTAGGACTCCCTGTGCCACCTTATATAGTGGTGGCCAGGGTTACAACGGTCACAAGAGACCAGAAGACACGAACTACACCCCAAACAGGACTTTCTCCCTGATTGCTCTCGATGGGACTTGCCCTTGATGTACCTTGTACCTCCAGGACTGTGACCTTACCACTCTGAGGTAAGCTTGTACTTGTGCACAGTGAGGGTAGGCAACCTCCACTGTGCACCCTGCCATCATACCCTGCTACCATGCTTGGATGTTTTCTTCCTTGATTGTAGGGATTGGACACCTTAGCTGACTTATGTATCCCGGATATGACCGTTGGCCATATCCCGGACCTATATGCCGGACCATCGACCTATGAAGGTCGGGTAATCCGGCACCCTGCTCCTGCACGAGATAACATACAAGTTAGGCCGGCATATCTATCTATATGCCGGCACTCCACAATGAGTATCCCTGTTATACCGACATATCCGGACACCAGCCGGGATATACAAATATGCCGGCCTGGCCCATGCTCTTATATTCCGGCCAGGCCCTTCCTTGGTCAACCGGCATAAAGTCAACCATAGTCCTTGCATCTTTCTAGTCTCTTGACCCTACCGGGGGTCATCCCCCCGACATTAGTCCCCGAAGCTGTCGAGGTCCCCCAGTCTTGACTGAGGGGCCTTGGCAGGTTCAACATATCCTCTTCTCATTATAACCCGGCTCTCCGTTATATCCCGACTATCAGATTATATGCCGGGACGTCCACACATATCCCGGCAACTCTTCCTTCTCCAAAAGTTATTCCGGCCGGTCCCGAGGGTATTCCGGACGGAACATATACACCGGGCAGTCAAGCCGGTATATAGATGAGACTTCCTCGAGAAGCCACGCCTGACAGTTTGCATCGAAACTTGGAACCGTCCTGTCATCTCGAACGGTCACACACGATGTGACGGTTCACATTGCATTTACTCCCTGCCATCATTGCCTAGTGGCACGGTTACAGGAACCGCCGCCCCACTCCGTGCCGCCACGTGGCGACTCACCGCAGAAACGGTCGTGGTGGTGGAACACTCCCCACGACCCCCACGACCGGCCTCCTCGGTATAAATACGGGGTGGGGGTAACTTGCTCTTTTTACCCCCACACAGTCTTCGTCTTCCTCAGATCCTCTGCCCCTTGCGCTTCGCCGCCGGACCAAGAAACCGAGAAGGAAAGCCGCCGCCGTCGCCCACCTGCACGCCGGCGCCTCCGCTTGCCGACGTCCGGCGTCATCGTCGATGACGCCGCCGCTCCTCTCTGCGACATTGCTGAGAGATCGGATCTGCCTCTGCACGCTCGCCGCCGTTTCACCGCCGCCGGCCAAGCTTCGGTGAGCTTCTCTTTCTCTGTTCTTGTTCTTCATCCCTCCTGCCTCTCTGTAGCTATACCACGATAGCCCTGCTAGCTTGAATCTGTGGTAGCTTCTCTGCTTGATGTCTCTTCGACACGATTTAGCATTGCCAGGGATATCCCTTTGGAGTACACCACTGTTCTTCCGTGGGAATTATATCCACATTTATTTCCGGATTTAACTGCCTCGGTAGATCTTCTATTTCTGCTAACATTGGTGAGAGCTGTATGCCGGAGAGACTAACCTCCCTCTTTTCTCCGGCCTTGATAGGATTAACATCACGGGACTCCGGCTCTCACGCCTTGTCCCGGCCATTAAGATGGCATCTTCAAGCATGACGGGTACCTCGGCCTCGGAGGAAGATAACTCGGCCCGGGCCCAAGGACGCTCCGGCTGGGAGGGGTCGGAGGTCACTCCGGCCGACATATCTTGGGTCACCTCCACCAGGAGAGTGCCAGAGGGAGTTGCATGCCGGCTACCGGCGGGAGAGACTGCGCCGGCACCTGAACCCGGCGAACGCGTCGTCTTCATCGCCCACTTCGAGCGGGGTTTCGGCCTGCCGGTGTCGGACTTCTTCTGGGACGTCCTCGACACCTACGATCTACAACCTCATCATATCCCGGCCAATGCCGTGATGATCCTCTCCGCCTTCGCTGCTTTTTGCGAAGGCTACGCCGGCATAGAGCCCCTCTCCCAAGGCTGGGCGAAGTACTTTCAACTCCGGAAACAAGTCATCCAAGAGCCGCCCCAGAACAAGGATGAGCCGCAGGAAACGGCCCAGGAGAAGAAGGACCGCCCCATGACCCTATGTGGCGCGGCCACCATCATGTCCCGGAAGGGCTCGGACTTCCCCAAGGTGGAGCTCCTTGAGTCTTGCAAGAAGTGGCAAAAAAGCTTCTTCTACGTCAAGAACACCACCGACGAGGATCTGCTCAACCTGCCGCCATTTGTGGACGAGCCACCCTTGGCTATGAAGAATTGGACTTACAACCCGAAGAACTCGGTGATGCCGGTGAACGCGCTCCACCGGGTTAAGGGCGAGCTCCGGGATGCCGGCCTTACCCCTCAAGATCTGGTGGCATGCTTTATTAGCCGGCGTGTCTCCCCTCTGCAGCGCCGGTCGCACAAGATCTGCCAGATGAGCGGGCCCATGGACCCCACCCGGCATTCCACACATGAGCTGACTCCGGCCGACATTCTGCGGCGGATCAAGGACGTCTGCAAGTCCTCTCAGGCCACCTTTGCCTGGGGGCTAGAACCATATAGCCGGGATAGGCCCGCCCCAACGGTAAACACCTCGGCCAACAAATACTCTTTTACCCGGCATATAGATACTTAAGCCGACACATATCTATTTATCGACATATATCATGCCTGATCCGACATACTTCTTGCACCGGCATATTCCTTGCTTCTGACCAATTTACTTTGCATTATGCAGAAGTTCAGCTTCCAGCGTATGGAGAACTCCCGGATCAAGATCGCGGCAGACCGCACTGCTGCGGATGTTGAAGATCCGGACCATTGGGACAAGCTGCCCCGGAACACCCGTGCTGCCGCTGCCGCGGGTAAGGCCTCTTCATCCCGGCATTTCACTCAAGGCCGGAGTGAGGGTGAATCTGACGAGGAGATCCTGACGTATTATGACCCGATGCCACTTGCATATGCCTTTCCTTCTTTACCTTTTGCTTATCCTATGCCGTCCTCAGCTATCCCGGACGATATGGTCGTCGACGCCGCCCCTCTGAACCAGGGACCTCCTTCCACCGGTGGACGTTCCGGCCGGAAGCGAGGCGTGAAGCCCCAACCCGACACACCTCAGCAACAGAAGAGGCAGAAGGTTGGCGTGCCTATTCCGAAGAAACAGAGGCCTGTTGCCGCGGGGTAAGTTTCTTTTCCTTGTATTGCCTCCGACATATCTCTTGCTTTGATTACTAATTTAGCATTTTCTCTCTTTCAGGGCTCCTCTTGCGCCGGAACATGCTTCCAGCACAAGTGCTAGCCCCAACATTGAAAAGCCGGCGACCGCTGCCACCCCCGACATTCCTTCAGCAAGCCATACTACCTCACCGGCGCCGGCATCTTCGCCTGCGCCAGACAAGACCATCTCCCCGGCGAAGGACGTTCCTCCGCCGGAACAAGATTTCTCTGCCCCCGACGTCCACATGGACTCGGGGGCTCAACAGGAACCTTCGGCTTCTGATGTCCACATGGACACCGGAGCCCACCAAGAAGCCCCAGACTTTGGCGCGCCCACCAGCGACGCCGGCACAACTGAAGATGTCGGCGCAAGCAACAAGAGCGCCGGCATAGATGACAAAGGAAAAGGCCCGGCCGTGCCGGAAGTCCGGACTATTCCGGAACCTGCCTCTGCTGGCCAAGCTGCACCGGCCGCGCCGGAACAACCTGCCCCCAAGACTCCCTCTATTGAGAAGACTCCAGCACCATCCAAGACCGCTGCTCCGGCCAAGACCCTCATCCCAGACAAGACCTCTGCCCCGGTCAAGTCCGGCACACTCAAGTTTCACCCGACCAAGTCCGGCACACCAGCCGCCGCCACTGCTCCTTCTAAAGCGGCGTCCCGGACCAGCTCTGCCCTGGCCCTGCATCTTGGCAGGGCAGCAACCCGGCCTGGCTACCGGCGCAACTTCTTCGACACGCCAGAACTTGAGGGCATCGTCCCCCTGGTGACGAAAAGTGATCAGAGCCTTGGGTCTCTCAAGGAGCACTGTGCCAGGTGGAATGACGCCGGCAACATGGACACAGCGGACTCCAGGAGCAAGAAGATGGCCGAAGCCTCGGCCACTGGCAATCCCTCAGACATCCTGGCCGCGAAGCCCCTTCCAATTGCCTGCGAGCTCCTCAGCCTCCAGCAGAGACTTCACCAACTGGCCGATGCCACCAACGTAAGTCTTCTCTACCTACACACATATCCCCAGTCCCCGAAAATGTCGGCTGTCCGGGATACGGACATCCGGGATTTTCCAATATTCTTGTAGTTAGCTGTTCTCGAATTAACTGCCGACATATGAGCTCGATCCGAGCTTCAAATCCTAGTCACCGAGAGCCAGGATAGGTGCGCAGCACCTGTGCCGGGTCTTTGCCTATTTCACTTTTTAATTATTTTTCAAATCCTCTTGACCGAGATACAAGCTCAATCCGAGCTTCAAATCCTAGTCACCGAGAGTCGGGATAGGTGCGCAGCACCTGTGCCGGGTCTTCCAAAGAGTGATCACCTGATAGAATCTTCAACTTTAACTGATATGCCAAGTTTCTCTCCTGATATTTCAAATCCCAACACTTTTGCAGCGCATGAACAACACACGGGCCGACATGTATCATGACCAGGTGTGCGAGCATCGGAAGTTATCCGACGAGCATAGCAAGCTTCGGCTGGAGCTGTCCCAGAGAGGTAAACTTCGCCGACATACCGCTATATGCCGGACACCTTTCCTCTTTTTACTTTGCAATACTATTCCTGCCGGCACATAACCTTGTGCCGACATTCCTCAGCTGGCACTGAAGAACAAGTCGCCGAGCTTCTTAAGAGGGTGAAGGAGCTGACAGGTATGCCGGATTCCTGGAGATCTTTTATCTCTTCCGTTGTACTTCAAATCCTTTGACTCTTGCCATTGTTTTCTATCTTCACATTATTTTGACTTCAAATCTTTTCAGATGAGAAAGCTGGACTGGAAGCACGCCACCAGGACTGTATGTCCTCAGTGGATGTGGCCAAGCAACTGGACGACCGGGATGCCGCTCACAAGGCCGAGATAGAGCAGCTGAAGGGCCGGATCACCGAGCTTCTGGACGAGAAGGAACAGAGGGAGGGCCAACTGAAGAAGACCCAAGACTTGCTCGTTGCTTCCGAGACTGATGCCTCCACTGCCCATGCCGAACTGTCCAGCTTAAAGGAGCAAGCGACAAAATGGGAAGTCACAGTCGCACAACTCAATGCTGACCTCGCCAGTAAGCTTCAAATCCTTTTTCCTTATCCTGCCCGAGATATCATGTTCTCTTCCGGCATACCCTCTATGCCGACATACTCTCCTTGTGCTAACATCATCTATTTTTCTCAGACATGTTCCCCGCTTCCGTCGAAGACATTGAGAGGGCTCTGCAGTTGGATCGAGAAAGCCGGGGTGTTCCGGTTGACTCGGCCAACTGGGACATGTCGGAGCAGCTGCTGGCTCTGCAATCCCGGAAGAACGCCATGACGCTCTACACCGAAGAACTCTTCTATGACGCCCAAGAGGCATTCTCTGCCCTCTGGCCGGGACAAAGGACGCCCACTGATCCTGTTGATCTCGGCAATGACCTGCAGCTTGCCAAGGTTCGCCTCCGGGAATGGCGAGATTCCGGCGCGAGGGTTGGAGCTGACGAAGCTCTCAGCTACTTCTTGTCCTGGTATGAAAAAGCTGACTTGGAGACTTTGCGCACTGTGCGCGAAGGATCCATTTGGACCACGGATCCGGAACACATCCGGCGTCGGCGGGAGTTGGCCCACAGCTATGTGGACTATGCCGACACCGACGCCTTCGTCCGGGGCATCCGCGAGCCGGAGAAGAAGGACGACGCCGGGGCATCTGCTGCTGCAGAGGGCTCCGACTCCAGCCAAGATGAAGAGGAAGCCGAAGAGGCCGACACCGACGCCCCGGAACAGGGATCTGCCCCGGGCGGAGGTGATGGCTCCATTCCATCTGCTGGGTCCGGCACTCCTGAAGCCGACACCTCTACTGCTACAGCTCCACCAGCCGGCGGCTCTGCTTCTGCCCCTGCTCCTTGACTTTGCAGCACAAAAAACTTTAAGCTTTATCAGATCCCCGGAATGCCGGGTGCAACTGTAAGATATACGTTTAATTTCCTGTGGTTTGCTACCTGAACATGTTTTATCTCGGTTTGCTTGTTATCAACGCCGGATCATCTTTGGCTAAGTCACCGAGTTTGTTTTCCTGTTTCCTCAATTTCACAACCTTGGCTACTTGTCTACCTTATCTGGCTTTCGACCTATGAGTCTCAAGGTTGCTTCATCGAACATACAGTACTTTAACTTTGAAACTTAGACTTCAAATCATCCGACATTTCAAGTTTCATTTTTAGCTCTAACATAAATGTCGGTTCGCTTGCTATTTATTTCCTTAGCCGTTTTCCATGTGTAGACAATTTCCGGCATCTACTCTTGCTAGCCATGAAGCCGGGTTTCGGACAGCAGCTGAGTCGAAGAGCGGCCTTTGTTGCCGACACATTACTAGGCCGACATAGGAAACATTCAAATCAAGCCAGCCGGCATATTACAAAAAACTGTAAATGAACAACGATATATCTCGGAGGCAGAGCCCACTCTCTTTGGGATGCTGACATTTCATTCATTAGACTTGTGCCGGCATAAAGAGCCGGCACACAAAAGCAAAATATGGAAATACATACATTGTGCTGCTCAGGAGTAAAAGGGGCGGAGTAGAGCTATGTTCCATGGCCTCTTGGTTTCTTCTCCGGACCTGTCCGCCTTGTCCTTCTTGGGGGCCTGCGCATCTATAAGATATTAGGCATCATTGTGCAGAGCTCTGCTCACAATGAATGGCCCCTCCCATGGAGGAGTTAACTTATGATGGCCTTCTGTTCCTTGCCTTAGCCGGAGTACTAGATCTCCCTCTTGGAATCTCCTTGGATTTACCTTCTGCGCATGATAGCGTCTGAGGTTCTGCTGATATACTGCTGTTCTTGACAGAGTTATATCTCTTGCTTCCTCTAGCAGATCCACATCATTTTCCCTGGCTTCTTTAGCCTCTTCCTCAGTATATAGCACTACTCTTGGTGCATCATGTATTACATCTGTTGGAAGCACAACTTCTGCTCCATACACCAGGAAAAATGGTGTGTAGCCTGTTGACCTATTCGGAGTTGTCCTTAAACTCCAAAGCACTGCTGGCAATTCATCTAGCCAACATCCCGGAGTTTTCTCCAGTGGCTCCATCAGCCGGGGTTTTATGCCGGACAACACTAGTCCATTTGACCTCTCTACTTGGCCATTGGCACAAGGGTGAGCGACCGACGCTATGTCCAGCCGGATTCCCACTTCCTCACAAAATCTGGCAAATGGTCCTTGGGCAAAGTTCGACCCATTGTCAGTGATGATGCCATGGGGAACACCATATCTCAAGATTATATCTTTCAAGAATTTCACTGCTGTGTGACCATCACACTTGCTTATGGGCTTCACTTCAATCCATTTGGTGAACTTGTCCACCATGACCAGGATATGGGTCATTTTTCCTCTGGCCGGCTTAAAAGCCCCGACCATATCCAGGCCCCAAACAGCAAAGGGCCAGGTTATCGGGATAGTCTTCAAGGCAGATGCTGGTTGATGAATCTGATGGGCATATCTCTGACACCCATTGCATTTCCGGACCAAGTCTTCTGCTTCTTGCAGTGCCGTCGGCCAATAAAACCCATGCCGGAATACCTTTGCCACCAATGCTCTGGATGAAGCATGGTGACCACACTCCCCCTGATGAATTTCCCGGAGCATCTCCAGGCCTTCCGCAGATTCAACACATCTCTGCAATACTCTGGTGACACTTCTTTTGTACATTTCCTTGTTTATGATGGTATAACCTTTGGACCTCCTTATAACCCGGCGGGCTTCATTTTCATCCGCCGGTGCTTGGCCATTCATCAGGAAATCCATAATTGGACGTGCCCATGAGGGCACTTCCCTGATAGTGAACACTGCCTGATCTATCTCCATCATTTCGACCGACACATAATCGATTTCCATGGGCTGCGAAGTCCCCGAGACTGAGGGATCAGTCCCCGGGTATGCCGGAGCAGTCCCCGGGTATACCGGCACAACCTCTTGGTATATTTTACCCTTGCCCTTAGATCTGCTCCGGAATACTGCACTCACCGCATATGTCGGCCCAGTCCCCGGGACTGAGGAATTAGTCCCCGGGTTATCTGACCTGGCTCCGGCATCTATGTCCATTGGAACTGCATCCTCCGGACTCGGTGGGACATAAATGGAAGATGACTCCGGCGAGGGCTTGATTGACGGCTTTCTCAGATGCTCCAACGAAATGCCGGGCGGGATTGAATCTCTGGATGATCCCAGCTTGGACAATGCATCGGCTGCATCGTTCTGAGCCCGGAGAACATGCCGGAACTCACAACCTTCGAAGTAACCGCTCAACTGCTGTACCAGGAAACGGTAGGATCCCATGTTTGCATCATGAGCATCCCATATTCCGGAACACTGCTGAATCACTAAGTCAGAATCACCGAAACACATAATCCGGCGAATTCCTATGTCCTTAGACACCTTCAGGCCATGAACCAGTGCCTCATATTCCGCCACATTATTTGACGCTGCAAAATGAATCTGCAGGACATATCACAATTGGTCATGCTTTGGTGAACTGAGAACTATGCCGGCAACCAGGCCATGGATTGTCTTGGACCCATCGAAATGCATCCTCCAATAATTTGCATCTGGCAATGGTGGCTCATACTGTATCTCGGCCCAGTCAATAAAGAAATCAGCCAACACCTGGGACTTGATTGTATCTCTCTTATCATACTGAGGTGTATATGGCGAAAGCTCTATTGCCCACTTGGCAATTCTGCCACTGGCATCTTTGTTACTTATGATCTCCGAGATAGGGGCCTCGGCCACTACCCGGATTGGATGCTCTTGGAAATAATGCTTGAGCTTCTTGGCCGCCATATAGACACCATAAGTCATCTTCTGATAGTGTGGGTAGTTTTGCTTTGAGGTGGAGAGGACTTCACTCAGATAATATACCGGCCGCTGCACGGTTTTGCCTCCCTCCTCTCGCTCCACTACTACCACTGCACTGACAACCCTGTTGGTTGCCGCTATATAGAGCAACATCGGCTCCCGGGCCATTGGAGATGCTAGTACCGGCGCTGTTGACAACATCTATTTTAATTCCTTGAAAGCAGCATCTGCTTGTACTGTCCAGACAAATGTGTCGGACTTCTTCATTAACTGATATAATGGCAAAGCTTTCTCGCCCAGCCGGCTTATGAAACGGCTCAGGGATGCGAGGCACCCTGCGAACTTCTGTACTTCCTTCAAATCTGTCGGCGGCTTCATTCTTTCTATAGCACGAATCTTGCCGGGATTTACCTCAATACCCCGGCTGGAAACAAGGAAGCCGAGCAACTTGCCCGCTGGCACACCGAAGGTACACTTTGCCGGATTTAACTTCATCCGGAACCTCCTCAGATTTGCGAAGGTTTCCCGGAGATCGCCTATGAGAGTTTCACTCTCCTTGGTCTTTATGACGACATCGTCGACATATACCTGCACATTTTTATCTATTTGATCATGCAAACACTTCTGCATACATCTCTGGTAAGTTGCGCCGGCATTTCTTAAACCGAACGGCATAGTGAGATAGCAATAAGCCCCGTACGGGGTAATAAAGGATGTCTTTATTTGATCCGGCTCATACAAAGGGATCTGGTGGAAACCAGAATAGGCATCTACAAATGATAACAGTTCACATCCAGCTGTGGAATCAATCACTTGATCGATTCGAGGGAGCGGGAATGGATCTTTAGGACATGCCTTATTCAAGTTGGTGTAATCAACACACATCCGCCATACTTTCACTATGGCGGGTTCATCCTTCTTCTTTTCCACTAAAACCGGATTAGACACCCAATCCGGATGTAGTACTTCCTTGATAAAGCCGGAGGCTAAGAGCCTAGCCACTTCCTCCCATATGGCTTTCCTTCTATCGCCGGCATTCCGCCGGAGCGGCTGCTTCACCGGCTTAGCATCCGGTCTCACATGCAATGCGTGCTCAGTCAGCTCCCTCGGCACACCTTGCAAGTCTGAAGTAGACCATGCAAAGATATCCCGATTCTAACGAAGGAAGCTGATGAGCTCGCTTTCCTATTTGGGATCCAGACTTGCCCCGACGAGGGCATGGCGCTCCGGGAAAACTTCATCCAGAGGCACCTTTTTGACCTCCTTGCCTGCTTGAAAAGTAGCACTGCCACCGGGATTTGCCATGCCCGGCATAGATTTGCCGGCCACGACCGTCTCAGCAATTTCCACGGCTCGCTTGAGCCTCTTCCTTTCCTCTGCAATGATCAGAGTTTTGGCCAGGTTAGACCCGGCTGTGGCACATGCCATTGAACGCTTGTAATCACCAATGATGGTGATCACTCCCTTGGGCCCCGACATTTTCATCTTTAGGTACGCAACATGCGTAGAGGCCATGAACTTTGCCAGTGCCGGCCTACCCAGCAAGGCATGGTAGGGGCTTTCCAGATCCACCACCTCAAACATGAGGTTCTCCACCCTGCAGTTATCCCGGCTGCCAAACATGACATCCATCCGGATCTTGCCCATCGGCGCACACGAAAGTCCCGGCACAATGCCGTGGAATGTGGTCTTGCTTGGCTCCAGCATATTCTCCTTGATGCCCAGCTTCTGCATCGTATCTCGGTACATGATGTTGATGCTGCTACCATTGTCAATGAGGACCTTGCTGAACCTCACGTTATTAGCCGGCCCGACGAATGTCGGATCCATCACCAGAGCATACCCGCCGGGGTTCGGCATGATCCTGGGATGATCTGCCCTGTCCCAGCCAATGGCCTGGTCAGACCAGTACATTAGCTTCGGTACTGCCGACATAACGGCATTTACCTCCAAACACCGCCGGTACAAGCTCTGCTTGTCTGTTCTTTCGGTCTCAAAGACCATGTAGCTCTGATCATGCTCCTTGTACTCATTCCGGCCTGCTGCTGGGCCTCTGGCATAGTGTTCCGGGTTATAGCTCTGATCTACTTGATTTACGCCGGCACTTCCGGCATTGCTCTGATTCCCGGGATTAACCGGCCTGGGCGGGACTGCAATTGTGTTGGCACCTGTCAACGGCGATGGGGCTGCCGGGACAGGTGGTCTAGCCGGTCCCCAGGGACCTGCACGACCTGCTAATATGTCGTCCAGCCATGAATAGTTTCTGGTCAAATGATTCGCCGGCTTACCCGGCTGGAATGTGTGAAACACACAAGGTTTGTCCATGGCCAAACCCACTGTATACCTCGGCCACTGCTTCTTCTGTCCGGCGGCTCCGCCGGCATTCTTGTTGATCCAGACATTCTTCTTCTGGAAGGGCTGCGCTTGCTGCTGCGGCTGCTGATTGCCCTCATATCTCGGACGCTGGCTACTGCCGGCGCCCTCTTGCTCTTCCTCCACAGCAGCTACTTGTGCCGCTCCATACCGGTAATCTGACCTTTCATCTCTTCTTTTGTTCCGGTTATCAGAGCGATAGTATTGCCCTGGTCTCCCGGCGCTGATGGTGTTCCCCTGAGTCTGCCCCTGTCCTTGTGAATCAAGGGTGGGCTGCATGGGGTCTCCCAGAGCATAACTATCGGCAATCTTGATTGTTTCGGCCAACGTGGCCGGCATTTCCCTCTGAAGCTTTTGCCACAACATGGTGCCATGCCGGCACCCATGAGCGAACCACATGATGGCTTGCTGCTCCACAACTCCTTCGCAGGAATTGCGCAAGGTGCACCACCTGGTCAGGTAGTCACGGTCGGTCTCATTCACTCCCTGCCGGCAGTTAGCCAGCTGCTGAGGACGATTCGGCCTCTTATATGTACTGGTGAAGTTTGACACAAACTGCTCTTCAAAATCAACCCAGCCGTTGATACTTCCGGCCGGCAGATTGTTCAGCCATATCCTGGCTGGTCCTTCTAGCATTTGCGACACATATCGTACCGCCCATCTGAGGTTTCCTCCGGCAATGTTCACTGCGGTGG
Source organism: Dactylis glomerata (assembly GCA_007115705.1). NCBI lineage: Eukaryota > Viridiplantae > Streptophyta > Magnoliopsida > Poales > Poaceae > Dactylis > Dactylis glomerata. The sequence goes on along the minus strand of QXEO01001064.1, from coordinate 504,521 downwards.
AGTAATCCTCCAACCAATCTTCCGGCTTCGTACTGCCGTTGTATGTCCTCGCGCCACGCGCGAGCTGGAAGTAGTAAGGTACCGGCTCACCCATGATCCGGGGTCCAAAGCACATAGGACCCGGAGCTCCTTGCCTTTCCACTAACTCCGATTGGTGAATCCTGTCCAGCTTGAAGCGAGCATCACTTGCTGCCAAGGACCGAGGTCCCAGCCGGGATGCAATTGGGCCCGCGATCACTTTCTCCTGCTGCTGCTCCAGCTGATACTGCTCACTGCGCCGGCCTTGCTGGTGCTGCTGCTGATATCCCGCCCTGACAAGGGCGGAATTCCCATCATCCTCTCGATGTCCCGGATGACCTGCACCTTGCTGCTGTGCTGCACCTCCGGCGCCCTGCTGCTGACGCCGGGCTGCACTGTTACTCCGGCCAGCACCGGCCGACACTGCCCCATGCCCAGCCGGCACATTCTGACCAGCATTCTTGCCGCCGACATACTTGTCAGCTTGGCCGGCACTCTTCTGAACTACTGCCTGCTTTCCGGCAATTGCCGGATCATACACTTGGATCTGCTTGTCCCGGCGGCCAGAGGTCACACTTCCGGCACGCCGGGCGCTTGGATGCGGGGACGAAGCCTCGCCCTTCGACCTTGCGCCGGCACCTCCTACCGACGCAATGTACTGTGATGCCCCGGCCCCTGGGTTTGCCTTCTTAAAGGCCTCCTGCTGCTTAGTAGCTTCAGACAAAAGATGGTTAAGCCGGGCTTGCTGCTCATGCAGTGCTTCACCGGACAAATTAGATAAGTCCTTAGCTACCTCTGCTGCTGCTCTAAGGTTCTTTACTGGCGAGCTATAAATTACCTTCGGCACAGTACTAGTTGCAGTATGACTTTTAGCTCTAGCATCTTTACCAAGCTCAGCGTTAAGATATCTACCTCTGGTTCTAACCTCTTCTATCCGGCTAGGCCGGGTTACCACAGGAGTAAAACCATGAGCTGCTTCATACTCACGGAGTTGCCGGTTAAACCGTTCGCGCTCCTGGTGCATGGCCAGGGCCTCGTCGATGAGGGCCTGGCGAGATCCCTCCAGGACCTCCCTTGTCTGCTCCGGATCCTCGCCGGATCGCACCGGCTCGAGAAGCCGCTCTATGACGGGAAGAAGCACCTGACCTTTTGCCGGCACAGCGGAAGTGCCGGCCAGGTTCTCGACACGCTCCAACGGAGGACGTGCCGACCTCTTGGCCTTCGGGGGCTCCGGGGGAGTATCTCCTGCCGCTGCTGCCTTGCCGGCACATCTGCCGGCGGCACTGATGTGCCGGCCATCATCACCTCGGCCGACTCTACTGAGCGAGCGCTACGCCCAGCGTGAGCCAGCCGATGCGACGGAGGATCCGCCGCCACCAGTACCTCTTCCCTGCAAACTCTCTCAGTTCCCACGTACACCTCGTGGGAACCGAAAGACATGATCCGGCCATCCCTGGGGAACGGCCGGCCGCCGAGACATCCGGCGTTGTCACTGACGAAGCTGAGTGAGCCTAGCCTCTCGACGAGGCCAGAGACCACGCGCACTCCCGAAGCTGCTATCACAGACCCCGTCCGAATAAACACTCCGCCCAGCATATCGATCAGCCCCACGGTGGGCGCCAAATGTCGTCGTGGTGAAACAACATATGCCATAGGATGGCTTAAATGGGGGCCGAACTAGATGCTGGAGGATTCGGGAGAGGGGAACGAGCTAAAGAGCACGACAGAAAGGAACACAGATCTACCCAGGTTCGGGGCTCTCGTAAGGAGATAACACCCCTACTCCTGCTCTACTGGTTATGTGTATTTGGATCGATGGAGTATACAACAATGGTGCTTCCAAGCTCTCTGCTAGAGGAGGAAGATGAACTGCTAAGTGTAAGAACACAGAGAGACCAATCAACCAAAAACCCCCTGCTAGGACTCCCTGTGCCACCTTATATAGTGGTGGCCAGGGTTACAACGGTCACAAGAGACCAGAAGACACGAACTACACCCCAAACAGGACTTTCTCCCTGATTGCTCTCGATGGGACTTGCCCTTGATGTACCTTGTACCTCCAGGACTGTGACCTTACCACTCTGAGGTAAGCTTGTACTTGTGCACAGTGAGGGTAGGCAACCTCCACTGTGCACCCTGCCATCATACCCTGCTACCATGCTTGGATGTTTTCTTCCTTGATTGTAGGGATTGGACACCTTAGCTGACTTATGTATCCCGGATATGACCGTTGGCCATATCCCGGACCTATATGCCGGACCATCGACCTATGAAGGTCGGGTAATCCGGCACCCTGCTCCTGCACGAGATAACATACAAGTTAGGCCGGCATATCTATCTATATGCCGGCACTCCACAATGAGTATCCCTGTTATACCGACATATCCGGACACCAGCCGGGATATACAAATATGCCGGCCTGGCCCATGCTCTTATATTCCGGCCAGGCCCTTCCTTGGTCAACCGGCATAAAGTCAACCATAGTCCTTGCATCTTTCTAGTCTCTTGACCCTACCGGGGGTCATCCCCCCGACAGACTTCGCCGTTGGAAGCAATGGCGTCTCCAAAGTACATCAACTATGCGTCATTATCGCCGAGGCAGAAGAAGAGAACAACAATGAAGGAAGTAAAAAGGTCGACAGGCAAGTCGACAAAATAAAAAAACACAGCAAAAAGGATAAGGAGAAAGTCCACGTTTCGGCTGGCGAATGGAGAATGATCAAGTCAGCTATTAATCATGGTACAGAAGTACCCGAAGGATCGAGAAGAGAACTTCTAATGGGATATCAGTACGCATTATACCAACATAGGAAGAAACTAAGGGAGGAAAGAAACACGGTTCTTCAAAACAATAACAGTGCATCAAGGGAAGAATACTGGGACGACTATAGTGAGGATTCCGAGTACAGTAGAGAAAGGCGCGGAGACCCAAAACACAATAGGGGGGAAAGAGCACGCAGCAGAGAAGAAAGGTACTCGAGAAGCCCTACCCCACAGCTAGAAGAGGAGAAAGATGACTTCATGCAAGAAACGCCAGAAGCAGCATTGATAGCAGCACAGGCATATTTACTAACTACAAGGCCAGAACCCGGGGATCCGCGAGAAAATATGCACCGAGCCGCGATACGAAACCTCGGAATAGTAGAGAGCAAGATCAGGGAAAAAGGTTCAGACACAAAGTCGACAAGCTACAAGGAAAAGCAAAAGGAGAAGCTCAGATACAACTTCGCAGATAGCGAGTATAGTGAGTCATCAGAAGAGGAAAGGCGACAAAAGAGGAAGGAGGATGCAAGAAATATAATAGCACATGCTCGAGTAAATAAATCACGCCACGCCTGGAGGGAAGAAAATTATGAAGACGACGATAAAGAGATGGGCGCATTATGATTTACCCACAGGGTTCGCAGAACTCGGGTACCCAAAGGATTCAAATTACCACATGATCAACATAAATATGACGGGTCGCAAGAACCTACCCTGTGGTTATCGGACTATTTGCAGGCAGTGCAGATATTAGGGGGAACAAAAGCAACTTCAATGCAAAGTTTGCAGCTACACCTCACCGGCGCAGCACGGTCATGGTTAAATACCCTACCCAACGAATCCATTGGAAGTTGGGGAGAACTCGAAAGCCAGTTCACAAGAAATTTTCGTTCAACATACAAGCGCCCAGCATCACTGGAGGAAGTTAAGGTGTGTGTGCAAAGGAAAGGCGAAACTCTGCGTTCTTATATACAACTATGGAGTATCATCAAAAACTCAGCAGAGGACGTCTTCGACGAACAAGCAATAGACTTTTTTTTGGCTGGACTTCGTCGCTCAGATCTCGTGGAAGAAATAGGAAGAACAAGACCTACAACAGTAGCCGAGCTAATGGAAGATGCCAACAAATTTGCTGATGGAGAAGACGCATATAATAACAAAAGGGGACGTTCACCAGAAGTCGACAGAATAAGCAAACAGAGGAGACGATACCACAGCAGGGATAACCAAGGAAGGCGAAATCAGGTAGCCGTGGGCTACGCAGAAGAAGAAGAGGAAGGATATGTAAGCAGGAGGTTTCAGGCAAAAGGAGCAGAAACATCGAGATACTCCGGCCCTTCGGCCGAGGATATGTTATACGGACCTTGTCGAATCCACTACGCATATCTTGATGGGAAAAGAGTCTCAAATCACCAGATGAAGGATTGTAGAACGTTCCTAAGGCTACAAAGCTCCATGGGTTCAAACCAAGGAGGATGGCAAGGAGAGAAGCACACAACTCAAGGATATCAAATGCAAAGGCTAGCAAGGCACCTAGAGTCAAAAGTTTACATATCAGCTATGATTCAACCGGTACCCAAGTCAAAGAAAGAGCGAAAGAGCATATCCAGGCAAGTAAACCTAGCAATATCGTCACCACCAGCTACCACAGAGTACCTATGGTGGTCAGATCAACCAGTTAAGTTCAGTAGAGCAGACCACCCGAGGAAAGTTCCCAGGCCAGGCCACTCGCCTATGGTTTTAAAGGCGCAAATAGGAGGGTACAACATCGGAAGAGTATTCATGGATGCAGGGAGTAGCATAAACTTAATATATGCTAGAACCCTAAAGGCAATGTGCATCTCGCTGTCGAGTCTGAAGCCAACAGATTGCTCCTTCCATGGAATAGTACCAGGAGCCGCAAACTACCCTTTGGGAAGAATAGAACTCGATGTCTGCTTTGGTAGTAGCAGCAACTACCGCAGAGAGAAACTGGAATTCGAAGTTATGGACTGGCCGTCACAATACCACACAATCCTGGGGCGCCCAGCATTTGCAAAATTCATGGCAGTACCTCATTACGCATATCTTACGTTAAAAATCCCCGGACCCAAAGGAACAATTACAGTGCAGGGGAGCTTTGAAGTAGCCAGCACATGTGACAGAGAATTCAATAGGATGGCGCAAACCTTCGGTATGACAGCGGAATATGAGAGGCTAAAAGGAGAAACGGATCATAATGTTCTACCCGACGTTGGACGATCCCTGCCAGATCAGGCTTTCGACACAACTCAGGACTCGAAGAAGATCCAGGTCCACCCTACAGATCCAAACAAGATGACATCAATTGCGGTGAACTTGGATCCCGCATAGGAAAGCGCGCTCATCGAGTTCCTCCGTGAGCGCTAGGAAATCTTCGCCTGGTGTCCATCAGACATGCCAGGGGTTCCCAGGGAACTCGTCGAGCACGCATTAAATGTAGATCCCAAGGCAAAGCCAGTCAAGCAACCATTGCGATGATTTGATGAACCTAAAAGGAAGGTGATAGCATCAGAATTGCACAGGCTAGAAAACGCCGGATTTATCAGAGAAATCAAAACTTCGAGTTGGGTGTCAAACCCAGTCATCGTACCCAAGAAAAACACAGACGTACAAAGAGTATGTGTCGACTACACATCTCTCAATAAGCATTGTCCAAAGGATCCCTTCCCTCTACCCTGCATCGATCAAATAATCGATTCAACAGCGGGATGCGCGAGGCTTTCCTTTTTGGACGCATATTCTGGTTACAATCAGATCAAATTGAAGAAAGAAGATGAAGAAAAAACGGCCTTCATCACACTGTACGGAGTGTTTTGCTACCAAGTAATGCCGTTCGGCCTAAAAAATGCAGGAGCAACTTATCAACGGATGATGCAAAATTGCCTCGGAAGCCAAATAGGACGCAACATCCAAGTCTACATTGATGATGTAGTCATCACCACAAGAGAGGAGAAATCTTTAATCAGCGACTTGGCAGAAGCCTTTGACAACCTAAGCAGGTACAAACTTAAGCTTAACCCGACAAAATGTTCCTTCGGCATATCAGCAGGGCAACTTTTGGGGTTTCTGGTATCGGCACGAGGAATAGAGGCGAACCCAGAGAAGATTCAAGCAATTTTAACAATGGGGAAACCCACGAAGCTACGCGACGTACAGAAACTCGCGGGACGCGTTGCGGCATTAAGTCGCTTCGTTGCTCGATTGGGAGAAAAGGCGCTTCCTTTCTATGCACTTATGAAGAAGTCAGATGATAAATTTGAATGCACAGAAGAAGCAGATGCAGCTTTTGCATAGTTAAAAAAAGTGCTTTCCACGCCGCCAGTGCTGGTCGCACCAAAAGAAAAAGAACCACTACTACTCTACATCGCCGCAACCCACCAGGTGGTAAGCACAGTATTAGTAGTCGAAAGAAGTGAAGAAGGAAAAGCCCACGGCATCCAGAGGCCGGTATATTTCATCACTGAAGTATTATCTCCGACAAAATAGAGGTACCCGCATTATCAGAAACTTGTGTATAGTGTTTTCACAACTGCACGAAAACTGCGACAGTACTTTGCGGTGCACCCAATTATAGTGGTCAATGAAGCACCACTGTCGAATATATTGAACAATCCTTCAGCAACAGGACGTGTCTCTTTGTGGGGAATCGAGCTATCTCCCATGGACATCATGTACGAAAAAAGGAAGGCAATTAAGTCGCAAGTCTTGCCAGATTTTACGGCAGAGTGGCTGGAGCTGCAGAGCACGGGACCACCAGACTTATCCAGTGTTTGGACAATGTACTTCGACGGTTCTAAAAGACTCCAAGGCGCAGGCGCAGGAGTGGTCTGGATATCGCCCCACGACGACAAATTGAAGTATGTCTTAAGGATGAGTTTTCCACAGGCTTCTAATAACAAAGCAGAGTACGAGGCTTTGTTGCACGGAATGAAGATGGCTAAAGCATGTGGAGCAACTCGCCTAAAAATATTTGGAGATTTTAACCTCGTTGTCCAGCAAGTTATGAACAGATGTAACACAATCAATGACAATATGATGGCCTACAAGAATTTATATCATTATCTCGAAGGAACATTCGATGGATGCGAAGTCTCGCACATAAGCAGGAATAGTAATGAAGAAGCCGACAATTTAGCAAATATCGGGTCACAGTGCTTACCCGTGCCGACCGGAGTATTTTGGGAAGAAATAGTAGAAAGATCAATAAAAAGTGGAAAAAGCTTGACTACAGCAGCAGACTCGGGAGCTACGTCGGAGCCAAAGGAGGTCATGATGATAGAAGAAACCTGGATGCAGCCATATCTTGCATACATGATAAATAAACAATTACCAGAAGATGCAGTGGAAGCCAAGAGGATAACTCGACGATCGAAAGCGTTTGTCGTGTTGCATGGGAAATTATACAAGAAGAGTATTACCGGCGTTTTGTAGCGTTGTGTAACGCCCCAGGAAGGATAAACAATATTAAAAGACATAAACGGCGGAGTGTGCGGCCATCATGCTAGTAGCAGAGCAATAGCGGCAAAGGCTTTCCGAGCAGGATTTTATTGGCTAACAGCCATCGAAGACGCGAAAGATATAGTTCGAAAGTGTGAAGCATGTCAAAGATTTGCATCTAGACCTTATGCACCAGCAGCAGAGCTACAAACAATACCATTGTCCTGGCCCTTTGCGTAATGGGGCCTCGATATGGTGGAAAAGTTGCACAAATCCTGGCCAGGAGGGCATGTTTACATGGTAGTGGCAGTCGATAAATTTACCAAGTGGGTGGAAGCGGCCCCGGTAACAACTCAAGATTCGACAGCAGCAATCAGCTTCATCAAGTCGATAGTATTCCATTTTGGTGTACCATATAGCATCATCACAGACAACGGGACAAACTTCACTTCAAAGGAATTCAAGAATTATTGCGAAGAACTAGGGATCAAGCTCAAATTCGCATCTGTGGCACACCCGAAGACAAATGGGCAAGTCGAAAAAGCCAATGGCCTAATATGTAGTGGGATAAAAAAGAGGCTCTTAGCACCTCTCGAGAAAGCCAAGAGCGCTTGGGTAGAAGAATTGCCCTCCGTTCTTTGGAGCCTAAGAACTACGCCTAACGCAGCAACTCAAGAAACTCCTTTCTTCCTGGTCCATGGCGCAGAAGCCGTGCTTCCAGTCGAAGTTACACACGAGGCCCCAAGAGTGATGGCATACGATAAGACAACATCAACAGAAGCATTACAAAATGATGTCGATGCGCTAGATGAAGCAAGAGATAAGGCCTTGGAAAGAGCGACGCAGTATCAACAGAGTTTACGAAACTACCATAGCAGTCAAGTTCGTCTGCGATCCTTTGTGGTGGGAGACCTAGTTTTGCGGCTCAAGCGGGACAGCCACGGAAAATTGGAGTCCCCTTGGGTGGGACCTTACATCGTCACAGAAGTAATACCAGGAGGAGCATATCGACTACAAGACAAGAAGACAGGGGAAGACGAGAGCAACCCATGGAATACAGAGCAGCTACGGTGTTTTTACGCGTAGAATAAATCTAGTGGTATCAGTGAACTCGAGTTAACCTTCTAAACCCGGAACATGAGGCCACAGGTCGGGCTCTTTGGGTTGAACTCGACAAAATTGTACAATTTTTTTTTCTCTGCTCGGGGGCTTCAACCCTCGGGTCGTACGAAAGGAATTTTTATCGCGACTTGGAGATCTTTTTCACTATAAGGTTGTGCAGACAACCCGATAAATATTCAAACAACTTGGTTCACAAACGAACCCGATATTCTTCATCTCAATTGGTTCACCAAGAACCCGATATATGGAAAGCATACCTCAGAACAATGAGTTGTTTTCATGGTACTAGTAAAAACATCAAAACAGAGTACGAATATTCATTACAGATAACATGGCAGCAAGGACATTATCAAACGAAATTACATAAAAACAGATCCTAATGGAAGTGGACTTCAGCTTCATACTTCTTCTCGCACTGGGTGCCGTCATAGATCTTCACGTCAAACTTCGACGTGCCGATGTGGAAGTCGAAGGCCATGAAGAAGCCTTGGTGGATGTCGTGGTCTTCTGCAAACTGCGACCAACCACCCTTAAAGTACTGCTCGCCGTTGCCATCATACCAAACCTCCACTTCATATGGAGTCCTACTGCCAGATTGTTCACGAAGAACCGCTTCTCGCAGTTCACGCCCATCCATGAACTTTGTGAAATTCAGCGGCAGACGCTGAATCTCACGGCACTGCGCCATGGCAATGCAGAAGAAAGAGAAGATCCTGGGAAGAGCAGCAGGAGCAGCAGGAGGAGGAGCGCTTGGACCTGGGGCAGCGCCAGTCACCTTGGGCTTATTTTTGCTACCAGGTGGGCGGCTGGGACGACGCTTAACTGGAGCGGCTGATGACGATCCTGCGGCGGCCGGAGTTGTGCTGCTCTTGTTTTTTGCTTCCACGAGGGCGACCCCGACCTCGCGGCACCACCGGAGAACCAAGGTTCAGACGAGAACCATCTGCGTCAGCCATGTGGACAAGGGAAAAGGCTAGAAAACCCTAGATGAGAGAGAGAAGATGATGCGGCGGAGGAGGAATCTGATTAGGATTTTTACCCTTGACAGAAGGTGCTTTATTTATAAGCACGTATTATCGGGCCCCCGTGATAAGCAAAGCCCATCAACGTATTCTACAAAAGAGTTAAATTCTGCACGTAGCAGACGATAAACACCAAAGGAGAAAAAAATAAGAAGGGGAGAGTGTGGTTGCATGATACAAAAAGACCTCGCCTTGGGCTCGGGGGCTTGTACACAGGAGATATTACAAGGAAAAAGACGAAGTGAATTTTGAGCCTATGCTTGTCTACAAGTATTCAAACATAGCCTCGGGGGCTACTCCCATCGGGAGCGTTGAGCGCGCACCCGATAGAGGATGAGATAATCAATATCGAGGATGAAGAAAGTATATCATACAAACTTCGACTATATAGTCGACAAAATGCAAAGAGATTACTCCCATCGGGAGCGAGTTCTATGGTTGTTGAAACCCGAATATTTTCAGTCAAAATTTGACTGCGACATAAGATTCTCGAGTTATGTTATCGCAACGCAACTCGAATGCCGTGACCTATCATGAAGGTAAGACCTCGGGATCCGTCCTGTGTGGCCTGGTATACGCACATGGATGCGCTCTGCTGGTATGTATCCGTGTCTACGACGCGAAGAAAATCCTGGTGGACGCACTGGGTACCCTGAGAATCACTGGGATTCATTCTTTGTAAGTCCTAAATGCGGCAAAAGAATGGGTTTGACCGGTATCCCGAATTCAAATCCAAGGGGATTGAATTTGAATTAGGTGGCAAGTATCTGTTCTGGCAGTTAACTGACCTCTTGATCCGTCAGAGTTGTCAGGCTTGTTCATCAAAACCCCTTGCGAAAAAATATCATGAAAATAATTCGAAAGACCGAGTCAAAGATTTGAAGATAAGAAGAAGTCGAAGAATTGATCAAGTCGAAGATTTAAAGATTAGAGATTCAACCCGAATCTGCAATTCTGGTAGAATCTCAGGGGCTACTGACAAGGGTATAGTTAATAGAACCCGTTAGTTGAGTACCCCTAAGGCCCGTATAGCTAGGCCCAATTGTAATGACAGTCGAATACGAGTTCTTACCGTATGTCAATATTGTAATCTGTATCGGACCCTACCCGATCCTCGAGACCTGGCCACCTATATATGGGGGCCAGGAGGGGACGGTGTAGGCTAGATTGAAAGCAAGCCAGGTTGAACACCCAAGTTTACTTTCGACACACACCTATTTCGACTAACTTTACCTTCGAGTTCATCCAACGCCCTATCTCCCCGATCCTAAGTCCTTCATTTAGGACATTTGTCGAGTTAACCCCTCGTCACCACCCTTCTCCTTGCCGTGCTTCTCTGCTCCTTCACTGGGTCACATTCTTTCCTTCTTCTTCTGCGGTCCCGGAGACTCCCTCCATGCTTCTCTCGCTAGGGATGGGGTTTTCCACGTGGTGGTGGCATCGCCAGCCGTCGCGTCTGTCATCCTCTCCGCCGGCCCGAGGCACTGCAAACGCTTCCTGCTTCGCTTCCATGCCTCACTGGAGCTCGCTCTGGGGGCCGCTGCTGACTTGTCTCTGTCGGTCCCTCCTGTCAGTCGCTCAAGGGGTAAACGCGGGCGTCGTCCGAAACCGGTCTGGTCTTGTCCTCCTCCTGGGTTAGGTGGGAGAGGTTTAATCCCCCTTCCCCGCCCCCTTCCGGGGAACCATTACTCCCGCCGCGCGCTGTCCAGTTGAGTGTCCCATCCCCGTTTAAGGAAGACGCGTCTGACGCTGCTCCCTCTCCGCCCTACGCTGACGTCCATCCCTCTAGCCCCCGCTCCCTCGAGCCAAACGCCGCCACTAATGGCGAGCCAGTTTCTCCGGTGTGCGGCCTTGCTGGAGGGATCAATGCGCCCGATCTCACACCTCCTCGCTCCTATTTGGAGGCCGCCCGCCGTGCCCCAGCTTTCACTCCTAAAGCGCCGCCCCCTCCTTTCAAAACCCTAAGCCTAGACGGGTGCTTTCGCTGCCTCTCCATTTTCCACAAGGTGCGTGACTGCCATGATCCCATCCGCTGCAGGGGCTGTGGGCACTCCGGCCACCGTGTCCGCAAGTGCACCATGCCGTCCGCCCGCCTCCTGTTTGAGCCTCTCGCCTCCACTCCTCGCCACCCTTCCGCAAACGCTGCTCCCCCACGCCCGCCCACCCCTTACCCTGTGTTGGCGAGCTCGCCGCTGACGCACTCTAGTGTTCGTCGGGCTTGCTCAGCCTCGCCTACTCGCAGGATGCCCCCGCTCTTTGAGGTAGGGGAGTCATCTCGGGGGCCCGCTGGCTCTGCTGGTGAGCGCGTGGTCCATATGGTGGAGCCACGCGCGCGTGCCTCGTCGCCCCTCTCCTTAGCTGAGGATGAGGAGGAAGTCGAGTCCGATGCGGACTCCGACGTCCCACCGCCAGAGGTTTTCATGCCACCTGGTGACATGGATGCGGCTCGGCGCATGGCGGTGGTGTTTGCCGACTCCCTGCCCCCTTTTCCTCGGCTGGTTCTACCTTTGTGGAGGCTATCTTTGCTGAGCTCCCTAGCCTGCATGTTACCACGGTTTCGTCTTCCATTGGTGATGTGTATGCCAGTTTTCTCACTGCGGAGGACCGGGAGCTTGCGATGCTTGACCAACCCTTCCACGACTCTGGGGCCACTTTTCGCCTTGTTCGGGAGGAGGAGGCTGACCGCATCCCCTGTGCCATGGACTGGGTTGCTCTCATCCCGGCGCGCAGGCTCCCGGTGGAGCACATGGGCCACCTCAACGTCGCCGCCGCCATTAGCTCCTTTGGTGAGACCTTGGAGATCGATGCGGCTTCCCTCTCTGGGCACGACTGCGCCAACGTGCGCGCGGTCGTGCACCTCTGGCACGGGCAGAATGTGCCCCCTGAGATTCTCCTGACGCGCAAGCCTTGGGGGTCGCGCCTCATCTCCATCCGCTGTCGTCGTGGTGAAACAACATATGCCATAGGATGGCTTAAATGGGGGCCGACTAGATGCTGGAGGATTCGGGAGAGGGGAACGAGCTAAAAAGCACGACAGAAAGAGACACTGATCTACCCAGGTTCGGGGCTCTCGTAAGGAGATAACACCCCTACTCCTGCTCTACTGATTGTATATATGGGTCGATGTAGTACACCACAATGGTGCTTCCAAGCTCTCTGCTAGAGAAGGAAGATGAACTGCAAAGTGTAGGAGTACAGAGTGACCAACCCTTTACCAGGGCTCCCTATGCCACCTTATATAGTGGTGGCCAGGGTTACAACGGTCATACAAGACCACAAGACAAGGGCTACACTCCAAACAGGAGCTGGTGGCGATGGCAGAGACCCTTGACTTCGCCCCTGATTGCTCTCGATGGGACGCCATATCCCTGTACCTTGTACCTCTTGAACTGTGGCCTTACCTCTGTGCGGTAAGCTCGTACTTGTGCACAGTGAGGGTAGGTAACCTCCACTGTGCACCCTGCCATCTTACTCTGCTACCATGCTTGGATGTTTCCTTCCTTGATTGTAGGGATGTGACACCTTGGTTGACTTAAGTATCCCGGATATGACCGTTGGCCATACCCAGGACTTATATGCCGGACCAACGACCTACGAAGGTCGGGTAATCCGGCCTCCCCTGCTCCTGCACAACACACAAAATAATTAGGCCGGCATATCTGAGTATATGCCGGCACACCTATACTAGTATTCCGGCTATGCCGGCATATCCAAGTATCAGCCGGGATACACATTATATGCCGGCCTGGCCGATGCTCTTATATTCCGGCCAGGGCCTTCCTTGATAACCCGGCATAAAGTCAATCATAGACCTTGTGTCTTTCTACTCTCTTGACCCTACCGGGGGTCATCCCCCCGACACTAGTCCCCGAAGCTGCCGAGGTTCCCCAGTCATAACTGTGGAGCCTTGACAGGTTCAACATACCTTTCTTTATTATGCCCCGGCGATCAGATTATATGCCGGCACATCTGCACATATCCCGGCCTCTGTTCCTGTTCCAAAACTTATTCCGGCCGATCCCGAGGGTATTCCGGACGGAACATATACATCGGGCAATTAATCCGACATATAGACGAGTCTTCCTCGAGAAGCCATGTCCGACAGCTTTGCATCGAAACTTGTAACTGCCCTGCCACCTCGAACGATCACCCACGATGTGACGGTTCACAGTGCAGCAGTTACTTCTCGCCATGGCACGGTTACAGGAACCGCCGCCCCACTCTGTGCCGCCACGTGGCGCCTCGCCGCAGAAACGGTCGGGGGAGTGGAGCACTCCCACGATCCCCACGACCCTGCCTCTTCGCTATAAACAGGGCGGCGGGGGTAAACGTATCTTTTTACCCCCCACCACCATCGTCTTCCTCGCCTTCCTCGCCTGCTACTCTGCCTCCTGCGCTCCACCGCCGGTCCGAAGAGCAGCATCGCCGCCGCAGCCGACCTGCTCCCCGCCGACGCCGACGCCCGACGACGCACGGCATCACCTTTGACGACGCCGCCGCCGCCGCCTCTTCTCTCTGCAGCATTGCAGGGAGATTGGATCTTCCTGCACGCTCGCCGTCGCTCCATCGTCGCCGGCCAAGCTCCGGTGAGACCTCCCTCTGTTCTTCCTCTTTCACGCCTTTTACAACTTCGCACCGGTAGCCCCGCTTGCACAGATCTGCCTCGGTTTCAGAGCTAGTTTTCCCTTTGATTCGACTAGCATTGCTAGGCAACGCTCGCAGGTGTTCATCTTTAGGAGTTTTACCTTTATTTGTTTCCTATTTTAACTGTCTCGGTAGATCTTCTATTCCTGCTAACATCTGTGAGAGTGGTATGCCGGAGAGACTAACCTCCCTCTTTTCTCCGGCCTTGATAGGAATAACATCACGGGACTCCGGCTCTCACGCCTTATCCCGGCCACTAAGATGGCATCTTCAAGCATGACGGGTACCTCGGCCTCTGAGGAAGATACCTCGGCCCGAGCCCAAGGACGTTCCGGCTGGGAGGGGTCGGAGGTTACTCCGGCCGACATATCCTGGGTCACCTCCACCAGGAGAGTCCCGGAGGGCGTAGCATGCCGGCTACCAGCGGGAGAAACTGTGCCGGCACCTGAACCCGGCGAACGCGTCGTCTTCATCGCCCACTTCGAGCGGGGCTTCGGTCTGCCGGCATCGGACTTCTTCCGGGACTTCCTCAACACCTACGAGCTACAACCTCATCATATCCCGGCCAATGCCGTGATGATCCTCTCCGCCTTCGCTGCTTTTTGCGAGGGCTATGCCGGCATAGAGGCCCTTACTCAAGGCTGGGCGAAGTACTTCCAACTGCGGAAGCAAGTCGTCCAAGAGCCGCCCCGGAGCAAGGACGACCCGCCGGAGACGGCCCAGGAAAAGAAGGACCGCCCCATGACCCTCTGCGGCGCGGCCACCATCATGTCCCGGAAGGGCTCGGACTTCCCCAAGGTGGAGCTCCTGGAATCTTGCAAGAAGTGGCAGAAAAGCTTCTTCTACGTCAAGAACACCACCGACGAGGATCTGCTCAACCTGCCGCCATTTGTGGACGAGCCACCCTTGGCCATGACGAACTGGACCTATAACCCGAAGAACTCGGTGATGCCGGTGAATGCGCTTCACCGGGTTAAGGGCGAGCTCCTGGATGCCGGTCTTACTCCTCAAGACCTGGTGGCCTGCTATATAAGCCGGCGCGTCTCCCCTCTGCAGCGCCGGTCGCACAAGATCTGCCAGATGAGCGGGCCAATGGACCCCACCCGGCACTCCACACACGAGCTGACTCCGGCCGACATTCTGCGCCGGATTAAGGATGTCTGCAAGTCCTCTCAGGCCACTTTTGCCTGGGGGCTAGAACCATACAGCCGGGATAGGCCCGCCCCAACGGTAAACCATCTTATCCGATACATAAAGTCCATGTCCGGCACATAGATACTTAAGCCGACACATGTCTATTTGCCGACACATATCATAATGATCCGACATACCTCTTCAACCGGCATATTTCCTTGTCTGAATACTTGACTTTGCTGTTTATACAGAAATTCAGCTTCCAAACCATGGAGAACTCCCGGATCAAGATCGCGGCGGACCGCACCGTTGCGGATGTTGAAGATCCGGATCATTGGGATAAGCTTCCCAGGAGCACCCGTGCTGCAGCTGCCATGGGTAAGGGCTCTTCATCCCGGCATTATACTCAAGACCGGAGTGAGATTGATTCTGACGAGGAGGTCCTGCTGTACTATGACCCGACGCCACTTGCGTACGCCTTTCCAGAAACCCCTATTGCTTACGAGTTTCCAATGCCGTCCTCAGCTATCCCGGACGATATCGTTATCGACGCCGCCCCTCTGAACCAGGGACCTCCTTCCACCGGCGGACGTGCCGGCCGGAAGCGAGGTGTGAAGCCCCCGTCCGACATACCTCAGAGGTCGAAAAGGCAGAAGGTCTGCGTGCCCAAACAGAAGAAACAGAGGCCTGTTGCCTCGGGGTAAATTTCCTTTTCTTTGCATTTCCTCCGACATATCTCTTGTTTGTATTACTGACTTGGTGTTTTCTCTATTTCAGTGCTCCTCTTGAGCCGGAACAAGCTTCTGGCTTGAGCGGCGACCCGAAGGCTACCAAGCCCGCTGCCCCTGCTACCTCCGACATTCCCTCTGCCAGTCACACGACCTCACCGGCGCCGGCATCTTCGCCTGCGCCGGACAAGACCTCCTCCCCGGCGAAGGACGTTCCTCCGCCGGAACAAGATACCTCTGCCCCCGACGTCCACATGGACTCGGGGGCTCAACAGGAACCTTCGGCTCCTGATGTCCACATGGACACAGGAGCCCACCAAGAAGCCCCAGACTCCGGCGCGCCTACCAGCGACGCCGGCACAACTCAGGACGCCGGCGCAAGCGACAAGAGCGCCGGTACAGACATCAAGGGCAAAGGCCCTTTAGTGCCGGAAGTCCGGACTTTTCCGGATCCTGCTCCCGCTGGCCCAGATGCACCGGCCGCGCCGGAACAGCCCGCACCCGAGACTCCAGCATCGGCCAAGACCACTGCACCGGCCAAGTCCACTGCCGCGGCCCGGACCGGCACGTTGAAGATTCGGACGGCCAAGTCCGGCACACCATCTGCCGCAACTGCTCCTCCTAAGGCAGCGTCCGGGACCAGCTCTGCTCTGGCCCTGCATCTTGGCAGGGCAGCAGCCCGGCCGGGGTACCGGAAAAGCTTCTTCGACACCCCAGAACTCGAGGGCCTCGTCCCTCTTGCGACGAAAAGTGATGAGAGCCTCGGCTCTCTTAAGGAGCAGTGCATCAAGTGGAACGACGCCAGCAACATGGACACTGCGGACTCAAGGAGCAAGAAGCTGGCCGAAGCCAAGACCAGTGGCGACCCAAGCGACTTCCTGGCAGCGAAGCCCATACCTATCGCCAGTGAGCTCCTCAACCTCCAGCAAAGACTTCACAAGTTGGCCGATGCCACCAACGTAAGTCCTTTACATTTACACACATATCCCCAGTCCCCGAAAATGTCGGCTGTCCGGGATATGGACATCCGGGATTTTCTCATAGTCCTTTAGCTAGCTTCTTTTGAATTAACTGCCGACATATGAGCTCGATCCGAGCTTCAAATCCTAGTCACCGAGGGCCGGGATAGGTGCGCAGCACCTGTGCCGGGTCTTTAACAATTTCACATCTCTATTTTCTTTCAAATCCTCTTGTCCGGGATATAAGCTCGATTCGAGCTTCAAATCCTAGTCACCGAGAGCCGGGATAGGTGCGCAGCACCTGTGCCGGGTCTTTAAAAGAATGATCACTTGATGAAATCTTCACTTTAATTATCATGTCAAATTTCTCTGCTGACATTTCAAATCCCGACATTTTTGCAGCTCATGAACAACACCCGGGCCGACATGTTCCATAACTTGGTGTGCGAGCATCGGAAGCTTTCCGACGCACACAGCAAGCTTCAGCTGGAGCTGTCCCTGAAAGGTAATCTTTGCCGACATACTGCTGTATGCCGGATATCTTTCCTCTCTTTACTTTGCAATGCTTACTCTTGCCGACACGTAACCTTGTGCCGACATTCTTCAGCTGGTGCCGAGGCGCAAGTCACCGAGCTTCTCAAGAGGGTGAAAGAGCTTACTGGTATGCCGGATCCTGCTGTTACCCGGATAGCTACTTTATACTTCAAATCCTTTACTCTTTGTCACTGTTTTCTTTCTTCAAATCCTTTTAACTTGAAATCTTTGCAGATGAGAAGGCTGCACTGGAGGCACGCCACCAGGATTGCGTGTCCTCGGTGGATGTGGCCAAGCAACTGGACGACCGGGATGCCGGTCACAAGGCCGAGGTAGAGCAGCTGAAGGGCCGGATCACCGAGCTGCTGGACGAAAAGGAACAGAGGGAGGGCCTACTGAAGAAAACCCATACCCTGCTTGTTACCTCCGAGACTGATGCCGCGAACGCCCATGCTGAACTGGATAGCCTGAAGGAGCAGGCCACCAAATGGGAGGTTACAGTTGCCCAGCTGAATGCCGACCTTGCCCGTAAGCTTCAAATCCTTTCCCCTTTTATCCTTTCCGACATAGTGTAATCTTTTTCGGCATAGCATCTATGCCGACATATTTTCCTTTTGCTAACATTGTTTCTATTCTGCAGGCATGTTTCCCGCTTCCGTCGCTGACGTTGAGAGGGCTTTGCAGTTGGACCGAGAAAACCGGGGTGTTCCGGTTGACTCGCCCAACTGGGACATGTCGGAGCAGCTGCTGGCCCTGCAGTCCCGGAAGGAGGCCATGACCCTTTACACTGAAGAGCTCTTCTACGGCGCCCAGGAGGCATTCTCTGCCCTCTGGCCGGGACAAAGGACTCCCACTGATCCGGTTGACCTCGGCAACGACCTGCAGCTTGCCAAGGTTCGCCTCCGGGAGTGGCGAGATTCCGGCGCGAGGGTTGGAGCTGACGAAGCCCTCAGCTACTTCTTGTCTTGGTACGAAAAGGCAGACTTGGAGACTTTGCGCACCGTGCGCGAAGGATCCATCTGGACCACGGATCCGGATCATATCCGTCGCCGCAAGGAGTTGGCCCACAGCTATGTGGACTATGCCGACACCGACAAATTCGTCCGGGACATCCGCGAGCCGGAGAAGAATGACGATGCCGGGACATCTGCCGCTGCTGAGGGTTCCGACTCCAGCCAAGATGAAGATGAAGCTGAGGAAGCCGACACTGAAGCTCCGGAACTGGCATCTGCCCCGGGCGGAGGTGATGGCTCCATTCCATCTGCTGGGTCCGGCACACCTGAAGCCGATACTTCCACTGCTACCGCTCCACCTGCCGGCGGCTCTGCATCTGCCACTGCTCCTTGACTTTGGAGCATAAAAACTTTAAGTTTTATCAGATCCCCGGTATGCCGGGTGCAGATGTAATATACACATTTAATTTCCTTAGGTTTGCTTCCTGAACAAGTTTTATCTTGGTTTGCTTGTTACTAATGCCGGATCATCTTTTGGCTAAGTCACCGAGTTGTTTTCCTGTTTCCTCAATTTCACAACCTTGGGTACTTGTCTACCTTAATTGGCTTTCGACGTATGAGTCTCAAGGTTGCTTCCTCGAACATACAGTACTTTAACTTTGAGACTTAGACTTCAAATCATCCGACACTTTAAATTTTAACTTTAGCTTTAACGAAAATGTCGGTTCGCTTGCTTTGTATTTCCTTAGCCGTTTTCCATGTGTAGACAATCTCCGGCATCTACTCTTGCTAGCCATGAAGCCGGGTTTCGGACAGCAGCTGAGTCGAAGAGTGGCCTTTGATGCCGACACATTACTAGGCCGACATAGGAAACATTCAAATAAAGCCAGCCGGCATATAACAAAAAACTGTAAATAAACAACAAATATACCTCGGAGCTAGTTACCCGGCTTCTTCGGGATGCCGGTATTTCATTCATTAGTCTTGTGCCGGCACAACACGCCGGCATACAAAGGAAAATATGGAAATACATACATTGTGTTGCTCAGGAGTAAAAGGGGCGCAGTAGAGCTATGTTCCATGGCCTCTTGGTTTCTTCTCCGGACCTGTCCGCCTTATTCTTCTTGGGGTCCTGCGCATCTATAAGATAATAGGCATCATTGTGCAGAGCTCTGCTCACAATGAATGGCCCCTCCCATGGAGGAGTTAACTTATGCCGGCCTTCTGTTCCTTGCTTTAGCCGGAGTACTAGATCTCCCTCTTGAAATCTCCTTGGATTTACCTTCTGCGCATGATAGCGTCTGAGGTTCTGCTGATATACTGATGTTCTTGACAGAGTTATTTCCCTTGCTTCCTCTAGCAGATCAACATCATTTTCTCTGGCTTCTTTAGCCTCTTCCTCAGTATATAGCACTATTCTTGGTGCATCATGTATTACATCTGTTGGAAGCACAGCTTCTGCTCCATATACCAGGAAAAATGGTGTGTAGCCTGTTGATCTATTCGGAGTAGTTCTTAAACTCCACAGCACTGCTGGCAGCTCATCTAGCCAACATCCCGGAGTTTTCTCCAGGGGCTCTATCAGCCGGGGTTTTATGCCGGATAATACTAGCCCATTCGATCTCTCTACTTGGCCATTGGCACAAGGGTGGCCAACCGACGCAACGTCCAGCCGGATTCCCACCTCCTCACAAAATCTGGCAAATGGCCCTTGGGCAAAGTTTGACCCATTGTCAGTGATGATGCTATGAGGAACACCATATCTCAAGATTATATCCTTTAAGAATTTCACTGCTGTGTGACCATCACACTTGCTTATGGGCTTCACTTCAATCCACTTGGTGAACTTGTCCACCATGACCAGGATATGGGTCATTTTCCCTCTGGCCGGCTTAAAAGCCCCGACCATATCCAGGCCCCAAACAGCAAAGGGCCAGGTTATTGGGATAGTTTTCAGGGCAGATGCCGGCTGATGAATCTGGTGGGCATATCTTTGACACCCATTACATTTCCGGACCAAGCTTTCTGCCTCTTGCAGTGCCGTTGGCCAATAAAAGCCATGCCGGAATACCTTTGCCACCAATGCCCTGGACGAAGCATGGTGACCACACTCCCCCTGGTGAATTTCCCGGAGCATCTCCAGACCCTCCGCAGATTCGACACATCTCTGCAATACTCCGGTGGTACTTCTCTTGTATATTTCTTTGTTGATGATGGTATACGCTTTGGATCTCCTCATAACCCGGCGGGCCTCGGTTTCATCCGCCGGCACTTGACCATCCACCATGAAGTTCACGATAGGACGTGCCCATGAGGGCACTTCCCTGACAGTGAACACTGCCTGATCTATTTCCATCATTTCGACCGACACATAATCGATCTCCATGGGCTGCGAAGTCCCCGGGACTGAAGAATCAGTCCCCGGGTATGCCGGAGCAGTCCCCGGGTATACCGGCACAACCTCTTGGCACATTTTACCCTTGCCTTTAGTTTTGCTCCGGAATACTGTACTAACAGCATATGTCGGCCCAGTCCCCGGGACTGAGGAAACAGTCCCCGGGTTATCCGTCCTGGCTCCGGCATCTATCTCCATTGGAACTGCTTCGTCTGGACCTGGCGGGACATAAATGGAGGATGACTCCGGCGAGGGTTTGATCGATGGCTTCCTCAGATGCTCCAGCGAAATGCCGGGTGGGATTGAATCTCGGGAAGACCCCAGCTTGGATAATGCATCGGCTGCATCGTTCTGAGCCCGGAGAACGTGCCGGAACTCACAACCTTCAAAGTAACCACTTAACTGCTGCACCAGGAAACGGTATGATGCCATGTTAGCATCATGCGCGTCCCATATGCCGGAACACTGCTGAATCACCAAGTCAGAATCCCCGAAGCACATAATCCGGCGAATTCCTATGTCCTTAGACACCTTCAGGCCATGCACAAGTGCCTCATATTCCGCCACATTATTTGATGCTGCAAAGTGAATCTGCAGGACGTATCTCAGCTGGTCATTCTTTGGTGAACTGAGAACTATGCCGGCACCCAAGCCATGGATTGTCTTGGACCCATCGAAATGCATCCTCCAATAATTGGCATCTGGCAATGGTGGCTCATACTGTATCTCGGCCCAGTCAATAAAGAAATCCGCCAAGACCTGGGACTTGATTGTATCCCTCTTATCGTACTGCGGTGTATATGGTGAAAGCTCTATTGCCCACTTTGCTATCCGGCCGCTGGCATCTTTGTTGCCTATAATTTCCGAGATAGGGGCCTCAGCCACTACCCGGATTGGATGCTCTTGGAAGTAATGCTTGAGCTTCTTAGCCGCCGTATAGACACCATAGGTCATCTTCTGATAGTGGGGGTAATTTTGCTTTGAGGTGGAGAGGACTTCACTCAGATAATATACCGGCCGTTGCACGGTTTTGCCTCCTTCCTCTCGCTCTACTACCACCACAGTACTGACAACTCGGTTGGTTGCCGCTATATAGAGCAACATTGGCTCCCGGGGCATCGGAGACGCTAATACCGGCGCTGTTGACAACAATTGTTTCAATTCCTTGAAAGCTGCATCTGCTTGCGTTGTCCAGACAAATGTGTCGGACTTTTTCATCAACTGATATAACGGCAGAGCTTTCTCTCCCAGCCGGCTTATGAAGCGGCTCAGGGATGCGAGGCACCCAGTGAACTTCTGTACTTCCCTCAAATCTGTCGGCGGCTTCATCCTTTCTATGGCACGAATCTTGCCAGGATTCACCTCAATACCCCGGCTGGAAACAAGGAAACCGAGCAACTTGCCCGCCGGCACACCAAAGGTGCACTTAGCCGGATTCAACTTCATCCGGAATCTCCTCAGGTTCCCAAAGGTTTCCCGGAGATCATCTATGAGAGTCTTGCTCTCCTTGGTTTTTATGACGATATCATCGACATATACCTGCACATTTTTATCTATCTGATCGTGCAAACACTTTTGCATACACCTTTGGTAAGTTGCGCCGGCATTTCTTAAACCGAACGGCATAGTGAGATAGCAATAAGCCCCGTACGGGGTAATAAAGGATGTCTTTATTTGATCTGGCTCATATAAAGGGATCTGGTGGAAACCAGAATAGGCATCTACAAATGATAACAGTTCACATCCGGCTGTGGAATCAATCACTTGATCGATCCGAGGCAGCGGGAATGGATCTTTAGGACATGCCTTGTTCAAGTTGGTGTAATCAACACACATCCGCCATACTTTCACTATGACGGGCTCATCTTTCTTCTTTTCTACCAAAACCGGATTAGACACCCAATCCGGATGAAGTACTTCCTTGATAAAGCCAGAGGCTAAGAGCCTGGCCACTTCCTCCCATATGGCTTTCCTTCTATCGCCGGCATTCCGCCGGAGCGGCTGCTTCACTGGCTTAGCATCGGGTCTCACGTGCAATGCGTGCTCAGCCAGCTCCCTCGGCACACCTTGCAGGTCCGAAGTAGACCATGAAAAGATATCCCGATTCTCACGGAGGAAGCTGATGAGCTCGCTTTCCTATTTGGGATCCAAACTTGCCCCAACCAGGGCATGGCGCTCCGGGAAAGCTTCATCCAGCGGCACCTTTTTGACTTCCTTGCCTACTTGAAAAGAAGCACTGCCGCCGGGATTTGTCATGCCCGGCATATATTTGCCGGCCACGACCGTTTCAGCAATCTCCACTGCTCGCTTGAGCCTCTTCCTCTCCTCTGCAATGATCAGAGTCTCGGCCAGATTGGATCCGGCGGTGGCACATGCCATCGAACGCTTGTAATCACCAATGATGGTGATCACCCCTTTGGGTCCCGGCATCTTCATCTTCAGATACGCCACATGCGTAGAGGCCATGAATTGTGCCAGTGCCGGTCTACCCAGCAAAGCATGGTAGGGGCTCTCCAGATCAACCACCTCGAACATGAGGTTTTCCACCCTGCAGTTATCCCGGCTGCCAAACATGACATCCATCCGGATCTTGCCCATCGGCGCACACGAAAGTCCCGACACAATGCCGTGGAACGTGGTCTTGCTTGGTTCCAGCATATTTTCCTTGATTCCCAGCTTCTCCATCGTATCTCGATACATGATGTTGATGCTGCTTCCATTATCAATGAGGACCTTGCTGAATCTTACGTTATTAGCCGGCCCGACGAATGTCGGATCCATCACCAGAGCATATCCGCCGGGATTTGGCATGACCCGGGGATGATCTGCCCTGTCCCAACCAACAGCCTGGTCAGACCAGTACATCAGCTTTGGCACAGCCGACATAACGGCATTCACCTCCAGACTCCGCCGGTACAAGCTCTGCTTGTCTGTTCTCTCGGTCTCAAAGACCATATAGCTCTGATCATACTCCTTGTACTCATTCCGGCCCGCTCCTGGGCCTCCGGCGTTATATTCCGGATTATAGCTCTGGTCAACTTGATTTACGCCGGCATTTCCGGCGTTGCTCTGATTCTCAGGATTACCCGGCCTAGGTGGGACTGCAATTGTATTGGCACCTGTCAACGGCGATGGAGCTGCCGGGACAGAGGGTCTAGCCGGTCCCCAGGGACCTGCACGACCTGCTAATATGTCGTCCAGCCATGAATAGTTCCTTGTCAAATGGTTTGCCGGCTTTCCCGGCTGGAATGTGTGAAACACACAAGGCTTGTCCATGGCAAGACCCACAGTATACTTCGGCCACTGCTTCTTCTGGCCGGCGGCTCCGCCGGCATTCTTGTTGGTCCAGACATTCTTCTTCTGGAACGGCTGTGCTTGCTGCTGCGGCTGCTGCTGATAGTTCTCATATCTCGGACGCTGGCTACTGCCGGCGCCCCCTTGCTCTTCCTCCACAGCTGCAACTTGTGCTGCTCCGTACCGATAATCCGGCCGCTCATCTCTCCTCTTATTCCGGTTATCCGGGCGATAGTATTGCCCTGGTCTCCCGGCATTGCTGGTGTTCCCCTGGGTTTGCCCCTGTCCTTGTGAATCGAGACTGGGCTGCTTGGGATCTCCCAGAGCATAACTATCAGCGATCTTGATTGTTTCGGCCAGCGTGGCCGGCATTTGCCTCTGAAGCTTTTGCCACAGCATGGTGCCATGCTGGCACCCATGAGCGAACCACATGATGGCCTGCTGCTCATTGATTCCTTCGCAGGAATTGCGCAACGTGCACCACCTGGTCAGATAGTCACGGTCAGTCTCATTCACTCCTTGCCGGCAGTTAGCCAGCTGCTGCGGACGGTTGGGCCTCTTGTATGTGCTGGTAAAGTTCGACACAAACTGCTCTTCGAAATCAATCCAGCCGTTGATACTCCCGGCCGGCAAATTATTCAGCCATATCCTGGCTGGACCTTCCAACATCTGCGGCACATATCGTACCGCCCATCTGAGGTTTCCTCCGGCGATGTTCACCGCTGTGGAGTAATCCTCCAACCAATCTTCCGGCTTCGTACTGCCATTATATGTCCTCGCGCCACGTGCGAGCTGGAAGAAGTAAGGCACCGGCTCCCCCATAATCCGGGGTCTGAAACACATAGGGCCCGGAGCTCCTTGTCTCTCCACCAACTCTGATTGGTGGAGCTTGTCCAGCTTGAAACGTGCATCATTGGCTTCCAAGGACCGAGGTCCAAGCCGGGATGCTATTGGGCCTGCGATCATCTGCTGCTGCTGCTCCGGCTGATGCTGCTCACTATGCCGGCCTTGCTGATGCTGCTGCTGATATCCCGCCCTGGCAAGGGCGGAATTGCCGTCATCCTCTCGATGTCCCGGATGGCCTGCACCCTGCTGCTGCGCTGCACCTCCGGCGCCCTGTTGCTGACGCCGGGCTGTACTGTTACTCCGGCCACCACCGGCCGCTGCTGCTTCATGCCCGGCCGGCATACTCTGGCCGGGCTTCTTGCCGCCGACATACTTGTCAGCTTGGCCGACATTCTTCTGCACCATCGCCTGCTTTCCGGCGGCAGCCGGATCGTACACCTGGATCTGCTTGTCCCGGCGGCCAGAGGTCACACTTCCGGCACGCCGGGCGCTAGGATGCGGGGACGAGGCTTGGCCCCTCGACCTCGCACCGGCACCTCCCGCCGACACAATGTACTGGGATGCCCCGGCACCTGGGTTTGCCTTCTTAAAGGCCTCCTGCTGCTTTGTAGCTTCAGACAAAAGTTGGTTAAGCCGGGCTTGCTGCTCACGCAGTGCTTCGCCGGATAAACAAGATAAATCCTTAGCTACCTCGGCCGCTGCTCTAAGGTTCTTTACTGGCGAACTATAGACTACCTTAGGCACAGTACTAGTCGCGGTATGACTCTTATCTCTAGCATCTTTTCCTATCTCAGCATTAAGATTTCTGCCTCTAGTTCTAACCTCTTCTATCCGGCTAGGCCGGATTACTACAGGAGTAAAACCATGGGCTGCCTCATACTCACGGAGTTGCCGGTTAAACCGTTCGCGCTCCTGGTTCATGGCCAGGGCCTCGTCGACGAGGGCCTGACGAGATCCCTCCAGGACCTCCCTTGTCTGCTCCAGATCAACGCCGGATCGCACCGGCTCGAGAAGCCGGTCGATGATGGGAAGAAGAACCTCGCCCCTAGCCGGCACACCGGAAGTGCCGGCCAAGTTCTCCGCACGCTCCAACGGAGGACACGCCGACCTCTTGACCTTCGGCGGCTCCGGAGGAGAAGCTCCGACCGCTGCTGCTTTGCCGGCATCCTCCGCCGGCGGCACGGATGTGCCGGCCATCATCACCTCAGCCGACTCTACTGAGCGAGCGCTACGCCCAGCGTGAGCCAGCCGATGTGACGGAGGATCCGACGCCACCAGCACCTCCTTCCTGCAAATTCTCTCAGTTCCCACGTACACCTCGTGGGAACCGAAAGACATAATCCGGCCATCCCTAGGGAACGGCCGGCCACCGAGACAACCGGCGTTGTCACTGACGAAACTGAGCGAGCCTAGCCTCTGGACGAGGCCAGAGACCACGCGCACTCCCGAAGCTGCTATCACAGACCCCGTCCGAATGAACACTCCGCCCAGCATATCGATCTGATGCCCCACGGTGGGCGCCAAATGTCGTCGTGGTGAAACAACATATGCCATAGGATGGCTTAAATGGGGGCCGACTAGATGCTGGAGGATTCGGGAGAGGGGAACGAGCTAAAAAGCACGACAGAAAGAGACACTGATCTACCCAGGTTCGGGGCTCTCGTAAGGAGATAACACCCCTACTCCTGCTCTGCTGATTGTATATATGGGTCGATGTAGTACACCACAATGGTGCTTCCAAGCTCTCTGCTAGAGAAGGAAGATGAACTGCAAAGTGTAGGAGTACAGAGTGACCAACCCTTTACCAGGGCTCCCTATGCCACCTTATATAGTGGTGGCCAGGGTTACAACGGTCATACAAGACCACAAGACAAGGGCTACACTCCAAACAGGAGCTGGTGGCGATGGCAGAGACCCTTGACTTCGCCCCTGATTGCTCTCGATGGGACGCCATATCCCTGTACCTTGTACCTCTTGAACTGTGGCCTTACCTCTGTGCGGTAAGCTCGTACTTGTGCACAGTGAGGGTAGGTAACCTCCACTGTGCACCCTGCCATCTTACTCTGCTACCATGCTTGGATGTTTCCTTCCTTGATTGTAGGGATGTGACACCTTGGTTGACTTAAGTATCCCGGATATGACCGTTGGCCATACCCAGGACTTATATGCCGGACCAACGACCTACGAAGGTCGGGTAATCCGGCCTCCCCTGCTCCTGCACAACACACAAAATAATTAGGCCGGCATATCTGAGTATATGCCGGCACACCTATACTAGTATTCCGGCTATGCCAGCATATCCAAGTATCAGCCGGGATACACATTATATGCCGGCCTGGCCGATGCTCTTATATTCCGGCCAGGGCCTTCCTTGATAACCCGGCATAAAGTCAATCATAGACCTTGTGTCTTTCTACTCTCTTGACCCTACCGGGGGTCATCCCCCCGACATCCGCAAGGTGCGGGTCTGGCGCGTCAAGGACTCATTCAACGACAAGGGAGTGTATGTTCCCTTCTTCCGGCCTGCTCCGCCGCCTCTCTTCCTCCGGCACGGAAACCACTTTCCGCTTGCACCGGTGCCGCTTCCCGCCGCCCCTCATGCAGATGACGACTCTCGTGGCGATCCTACGCCCGGTGGCCGGGACGACGCGGCTTTCCATGCCGCCGTCCTTGCCCTCCTGGCCAGCATCGCTTCCTCTCCCGCCCCCTCGGTGGGCTCCCGGTCTCAGTCGGACTCCTCTGGGTCATCGGTCAACATATCTTGGTGTGCCAGCATGGGCTCGGAGTTGGACTTGGGGTCCCTGAGCTCTGGTCCTCCTCTGGCCCTTACCTGCCGCCGCGGGGTGGTCATCTCTGAGATCGTGGATCATGCCCTGCCAGGCTCGGCGGTGCCCCCTTCTGTGGTTGTTGATGCCCCGGCTGCTCCGCTGAAACACAGCTCCCGCCTCGCCTCCAAGGAGAGCCAGCTGTATGAGCCCATCGCGGTTCGTGCCATCAAGATCCGTGGCCTCAAGGATGCTCTCGAGGGGTGCACTTCGGGCCTGCAGAAGCAGGTCAAAAAGCACGGCGTCATCGCGGTGTACGCGCGTCCGCTTCGCAAGCGGGCGATCAAGGCCCTCACCTCCTCCATCTGCGTCTCCTCGGTGCCCGCGGGTTCCGATGATTAGACGGCCGTTGCTCATCCGGCGCTGGGACGCTTTGTGTCTCTCGGTGCCCTGTATCCCTCGCATGTGCTCTCTGCTGTGCATAAGTGTGTGTGTCTCCCCCAGTCCCCCCTGTTTTCCCCCCAGTGCTTTCCGTTTAAATGTTTAGCTGCTTCTGTAATGTTACGATTGAATCGTGGAACACTCAAGGTTTAGGTTGTTTGAAAAAATGACCCATTGTGCGTGACGCGATTTGCTCAGCCGCCCCTTCCATTATCTGTATCCAAGAGACCAAGCTCTCTGCCATCGACGCTGCCTCTGCCGCCTCTTTCCTCCCCTCTAATCTCTCTGCGTTCGCATCGGTTGATGCCATCGGTAGTCCGGGCGGGATCCTCTTGGCTTGGGACCCTGCCTTGTTTAGCCTTGTTGCTACGCACCAGGATCGCTTCTCCCTCACCATCACCCTGCAATCCACTCTCGCCGATCTCTCCTTGGCGATCACCAACGTGTACAACCCGGCCAATCACTCCCTCTCTCCCGATTTTCTCGCCGGCCTTGAGGCTCTCGGACCCCTCTTTCCCATCCCCTGGCTTGTTCTGGGGGACTTCAACCTGATGCGTGACCCCTGCGATAAAAACAATGGTAACTTTGATCTGTCCCTAGCCTCCGCTTTCAACGATTCGATCAGAGCTCTTGCTCTCTTCGAGCTCCCCCTATCGGACAGGCTCTACACCTGGTCGAACAAGCGTGATTCACCGGTCTTGGCTCGGCTTGACCGCGCCTTTTTCAACCAGGCCTGGAACCTTGCCCTCCCAACTCCTCCCTCTCCTCCCTCCACCGCCCAACATCCGATCACGTCCCCATCCTCATTTCTGCAACCATGTCGATCCCCCGTTCCTCGTGTTTTCGTTTCGAAAACTCTTGGCTGCTCCACCCTCTCTTTCTTCCCACCACTCTCCCTGCCTGGACCAGGCCCATCGTGGTTGCCGACTCTGCTGGCGACTTGGCATCTCGCCTCAAATCCTTCCACAATGCCGCCAAGGTCTGGAAACGCTCCCACCTTTTCAATCCTAAGCTTGAGAATAACTGTAAATTTATCATCGATTTGCTTGACCTCTTTGAGGAGGACCGCGTCCTCTCCGAAGACAAGCTCTCTCTGCGTGTGCTGTGCAGGTCCTCTCATGCGCGGCTGGTCCTGGAGCGTGCCACCCACTGGAAACAAAGGGGGAAGTTCTGGGCGGTGGCTGAGGGGGATGAAAACTCCCGGTACTTCCATGCCCGGGCCTCACAGCGTCTCCGCCGCAACAACATCCGCGCCCTCGATGTGGGTGGCAGCCTCGTTGCTTCTCATGACGCCAAGGCCGCCGCCCTCTTTGCCTTCTACGACGGCATGCTTGGGCAGAGGGTGGAGGATGTGTGGGACTTTGACCTCGCCGAGCTCTACGCGGAGTGCGCGCGGGTCGACAGTGACCCTCTGGTTGGGCCGTTTTCGGCCCGGGAAATTGAGGCCACGGTGTTCTCTCTGGATCGGACAAGTGCTCCGGGGCCGGATGGGCTGGGGCCTGGCTTCTACCACGCGGCTTGGCCCACGATTCGCTCCAGTCTGGCTCGGCTGTTCGAGGGATTCCACTCCTGTGCTCTTGACCTGGCTCGGATCAATCGTGCACATGTCATCCTCCTCCCCAAGATGCCCGGCACTCTTACTCCTGGATCTTACCGACCAGTTTCCCTCCAGAACTGCTCGGTTAAGGCGCTATGCAAAGCCCTTACCTCGCGCCTCCAGCTGCAAATCGGCAAGATCATCGAGGTGGACCAGACTGGTTTTCTCGCCGGCCGGAGTCTCTCTGAGAATTTCGTCTACGCCACGGAACTCGTGCAAACCTGTTTCCGCCGCAAAGCCCCCTGCGTAGTGCTAAAACTCGATTTCGCCAAGGCCTTCGACTCGGTGAGTTGGGACAGTCTTCGAAAGATCATGTTGGCTCGCGGTTTCCCGGTGCTGTGGTGCGATTGGATGGACTCCATCTTCTCATCCTCTCGCTCAGCGATTCTGCTAAATGGTGTGCCTGGGCGATGGATCAGGTGCATGCGCGGGCTCCGTCAAGGTGACCCCCTCTCGCCATACCTCTTCCTCATCACGGCGGATGTGCTACAGCACCTCGTCCAGCGGGACGACGTTCTTCAACACCCCCTGGTGGACGGGGCTCCCTGTCCTGTGCTCCAGTACGCCGATGACACCCTTGTCATCCTGCGTGCCGATGCGGGGGCTGCCAGACGGCTGCAGCTCCTCCTGTGCCAATTTGAGCGTGCTACGGGGCTTTGCATCAATTACTCCAAGAGCACGCTCGTGCCCATGCACGTCGCCCCCGACGTCCTCAAAGAAATTCAAGCTACTCTCCAATGCAAGGTGGAGGGGTTCCCCCAGACTTATCTCGAGCTTCCCCTTTTGGCCGAGAAGCTTTGGCTTGCGGCTTTTGCCCCACTCATCGCCAAGGTTGACAAATATTTGTCTGGATGGAGCGCTCTTCTGCTCTCCTTCGGAGGGCGCCTGGTTCTTCTCTCCGTGGTTCTCGACGCCCTCCCCACCTTTGCTATGGGCGCCCAGGATCTCCCTCCCGGGGTGATCGCCGCCCTCGACAAGCTGCGCCGCGCCTTCCTGTGGGCTGCCACGGACCGTTTCTCTGGAGCTCAGTGCCTCATGGCGTGGGACCTCGTCTGCCGCTCCAAGGAAGAGGGGGGGCTGGGCATCCGCTCGCTTGAGGTGCAGAATTCCTACCTTCAGATCAAGCTCCTGCATCGCCTCCACGTCGCCCCATGTGAGTCCTGGCCAAGGTGGGTCTGGGCTAGCCTGGACGGCATGCCTGTCGACTCGGTCGGGGGGGACCGACGGCCTCTGCGGCGCCCACTGGTCGTCACTGCTGCAGCTTCTTCCCCTGTACAGGAGCATCTCTCGGGTTCAGCTTGGCGACGGCGCATGCGCCGCTTTCTGGCTGGACAGCTGGACCTGCGCTGAGCTTCCCGCCGGGCCTCTGGCGTCGACCATGCCGGAGTTGTTCTCGCACAGCACGCTTTGGTCCGCCACGGTGCATCAGGTGGTGGCTTGCGGGCTCGACTCCATCCTGGTGCCTCGCCGGTCTTCCACTGCGGCTCAACAACGCTCCATCCTGCTCTGGGCTCTGTCGATACTTGCGCTCTCCACAATGCTCGACGCCCGTTCCCCCCCTCTCTATGCTTGGGGGAGTAGTGGATTGAGCTCCTCGGCCCTCTATAAGCTCTGCTCCATGGGTGGCATCCATTCTAGGCATGCTAAGTTCGTCTGGAGAAACTGGGCTCCGTCCAAAGTTTGGTTCTTTGCGTGGCTCCTGGTTCAGGAGTGAATTCAGTGCCGGGCCAACCTCCTCCACAAAGGCATCATTGACGCGTCGCACAGCGGATGCCCTCTCTGCTCGGCCTCCTCTGAAACTCCTGGTCACATCATGTTTGGCTGCCCCTTTGCGCAAGCTTTCTGGCGCTCTTTGGGCTTGGCAATCCCCGATGGCATGTCCGCGTCCGATGCGGATCGCTCCGCGGTGCCAGCCTCAGCTCTCCCTGCCTCCACTTCCACTTTGCGCCTCCTGTGCTTCTGGCACCTCTGGAAACACCGTAATGGTGTGGTCTTCCGATGGCTCCCTCCTCCTTGACCTTGATTCGTAAAAACTGTCACGACGACGCTTCTCTCTGGAGATCCAGGCTCCCGATGGAGATGCGGGCTGACGTCGACGTCTGGCTCACCTACTTCCTGCCAGAACGGCCTTGATTTTATGCTTTGTCCTAGTTGTTCTAGGCCATCCCCTTTGCGTTGGATGTGTCATGCCCTCCCCCCTTGTACATTGCTTTTACGGGATTTCACCCGATCTTTGATGAAATGATATATTCAGGCGAGGGGTTTGCCCCCCTCCCCGGTGACCACTCAAAAAAATATGATATGTTCGCATCTGTGCACATGGCTTTGCTTCAGGATTCTTTCCCCTAAAGTCTTCCCTTCCTTAAACCTTACTAACCAGAGGCGACTAAGCCATGGTATGAGACACTAAAGCAGCGATGGTTGGCAGCGACTACAATTGACTACAGTAGGAAAGTGAGGCTTGTTGAGACTTTCTAGCCGGCGTACCAATCAGCGACGTCAGCCAACCTACCCCACCTCCTTAGTGTTGCCTCCTCACCGGCAGCCGCTGGTCTTTCCTCACAAGTCACTACCGCCTGGCCAAGCACGAGCCCGCAGCGTCATCCGCGGCCGCATCGTTGAGCTGTTCCGGCCAAAATCGTTGCAGCGGCACACAAATGATCAGATCGGCCATGAAGCAAATCAATGAATATTGTGTCGCTCTCCGCCAATATGATCTGTAATTGTGCCGATTGCAGAGTCCCAATGCGAGAGTACTCTGCGCCGCCGCCAGAGCCTACAAAATCGATATCGGCGCCCGATTCCTGCCATCCGAGATCGATCCCAGTAGTCTTGTCATGTCACCTGACCCCATCGCATCGAGATCGGTCGGGACGCCCGGCTGCCCTTAGCAAGCAGTGTATACTTATGCATAGGATATTGTGTTCGTGTCGAACACTAACATAGGTCGAGCTGTACTGGGTTCCGGGATACGAACAAGAACTCCAGGACATCCGGCTCCACGTCCCGGTTACTTTGCAGTTCTTGCCGGCCGAACTTCACCACCTGGTCAACCCTTCTTTGTGGTGCTCTTCCGGCAGTCTGGCATCCGCTAGCAGTTTTACCGTACAATGGACGCTCGCCTTCGTCTTGACAATGCCGATCGAGTGGATCCAAATCAATGCTTGTGCATCGTCTCCTGGTTTCACACCATGGTCGCCGAGGTGCTGGACTATGTTCTGGCCAGACGATGCTGCATTGTGCGTGTGGACTGCCATCTGCACTATCTTCCTCTCCAACGGGAACCACCAAGCCGTCCACGCGTTCCAATAATTTCATCGGCTGTTCCTAGGCGACATGATTGTCAATGCCTACTGCAGTCGTCCCAGGATCATGGTCGCTGTCCACGCGTTCCAGTAATTTCACTCGCTGTTCCATCGCAACATGATTGTCAATGCCTACTGCAACCGTCTCAAGATCATCGTTGCCCACATGCTGCGGGATGTTTGCGATCCGATCTCCGACGCTCTACAATCCCGATTTGGTGGTCGCATAGCATAGGGGAAGAATTAAGATGCAGATTCTCTCCCGTGAAGAAAGCTAGAGTTTGCTTTAAATACGTTTTCCTTCTTCTTTTTTCGTTTTGGAGAGGAGCTCTTCTTTGGTTACACCGTGATGAGCTGTAGTTTGTAGACATGAGGAAGAAGGACACTGTGTAGGCGCATATCTAAATCAATACTGATGCTGGCTTATTTGCAAAACGTCTGACAAAAGAACCAAAGCATGGAACCCTTGCGTACTTTATTATTAGGTATAGATTAGACATCCATATATCGTTTTTAGTATCATCGTTCTCTCTCTCTCTCCCTTCCTTCCTCCCTCCCTCCCTCCCTCCCTCCCTCCCTCCCTCTCTCTCTCTCTCTCTCTCTCTCTCTCTCTCTCTCTCTCTCTCTCTCTCTCTCTCTCTCTCTCTCTCTCTCTCTCTCTCTCTCTCTCTCTCTCTCTCTCTCTCTCGGAGCGCTGCCCGTTTTCTACCCGATTCTTTTAGTGACATGGAAGTGCTGCCGGATCTTCACCGACATATTCTGCGTAGTCCGTGTGCTTGATCACATGTTCAACTCGGCGATGCCAAGCTCGTACGTGTGGATACCATCGGAGGTGTTGCACGTGCGACACTAGATAGTGAAAGCTG
Organism: Dactylis glomerata; assembly: GCA_007115705.1. NCBI lineage: Eukaryota > Viridiplantae > Streptophyta > Magnoliopsida > Poales > Poaceae > Dactylis > Dactylis glomerata. The sequence goes on along the minus strand of QXEO01001064.1, from coordinate 470,677 downwards.
AAGGAGGATAATACATCTTCTCGTCACTAACCAAGGTTAGTTGCGGGAATCAACTCGTGACTACATCAACATGGTCATCAACAAACTCTTCCGCTAGTTCGACCAATGAGGTATGCGATCCGTTACCTCTCCCTTGTAAGATTAACCTTGGTTAAAGCGGTAGAAATTTTTTGTTTTGCATAGCGCGATCCCCAACAACAGCCAAAATAAAAAGAAGAATTACGAAAAGAAAAAGTCCTGCTACAGTGAATTATTCCTTGTAGCAGCAGTACTAACACAATCAATACAACACTAAAAGTCCAGCATTTCCAAAAAGCGACGCCTCGAAGAAGGCAAATGATACGTCTCAAACGTATCTATAATTTTTGATGCTCCATGCTTGTTTTTACACCATTTGCTTAGTGTTTCGTTACACTTCGTGGTGTTTTTATGTATTTTAAGGAACTAACCTATTAAAAAGATGCCACAGTGCCAGTTCCCTGTTTTCTGCTATTTTTGTGTTTCAGAAAAGTTACACAGGAAATATTCTCGGAATTGGATGAAACAAAAGCCGAACATCCAGATATTAAACGAAGCTTCCAGATGACCGAAGAGGAGACGAAGCCGAGCTAGAGGCTGGCCTCACCATAGGGCGGCGCGGCCAGCCCCTGGCCCGCGCCCCCTATGGGTGAGACCACCCAGGTCCACCTCTGACGCTGCCCCTTTGCCTATAAAGACCCCCCGATGGGAAAAACCTAAATACCCAATCAATTTTCCAGAAACACATCGCGATCTGCCGCCATCGTCTACCCGAGATCGGGAGGGTTCAGAAGCTCTTCCCGGCACCCTTGCGGAGAGGGGAATCGCCACCGGAGGTCTTCTTCATCGCCATGCTTGCCTCCGGCGCGATGAGTGAGTAGTCTACCTTGGACTATGGGTCCATAGCAGTAGCTAGATGGTTGTCTTCTCCACCATGTGCTTCATGTTTAGATCTCGTGAGCTATCTTACATGATCGAGATCATCGTTATGTAATTCTACATGTTGTGTTTGTTGGGATCCGATGAATATGGTGTTATGTTGAGTTGATGTGCTGAATCATATATCTTATGTTATCTCTATGTTGTTTATCATCTTGCATGCTCTCCGTTGTTAGTAGCTATCTTGGCCAAGTAGATACTAGTGACTCCAAGAGGGGGTATTTATGCTCGATAGTTGGGTTCATGCCTCTATTTAATCTGGGGGAGTGATAGAAACCTCTAAGGTTGTAGATGTGCTGTTGCCACTAGGGAGAAAACAACATTCTTATGTCCAAGGGCATATGCTTTGTTTACATTACACACTTTGGTTAATGCAGTTATCTGTTGTTCGCAACTTAATACTCATGGGGTGTTCGGACGATATCCCCGTGGGTGGATTATTAGTCATAGATGCAGTTGGATGGCGGTCTATGTATTTTGTTGTAATGCCCAGAGTAAATGTCATAGTGATCCTCGCGACATATGCACGTTATCTTTATTCTATCAATTGCCCAACTGTAATTTGTTTACCTAGCATGTTGTTATTTATTTTATGGAGAGACACCACTAGTGAACTGTGGACCTCGGTCCAATTTCCTTTACATTGCTATCACCTGTTTACTATTACTCGCATACTACTATTGCTTTCCACTCGATACGCTCATACCTTTGTTTACATCAAACCGGTGAGATTGACAATCTCATCGTAAGTTGGGAGCAAAGTATTTGGTTGTGTTGTGTACAGGTTCTGTGTTGCTACTAGTTGAAGACGTGCTAACAAGAATCGTAAACGGCGCCCTTGTTGGAGTGTCACTAAGCTAGCAAGCATCACATTCTTAAGTTTGGCTTTCTCCTACTGGACTGACAAACCTTGGTTTCTTACTGAGGGAAAACTGCTGCTGTGCTCATCATACCTTCCGCTTGGGGTTCCCAACTGGTCGGTGATCTATATATATCCACCGGCGCCATCAAGCCATTTTCTGGCGCCGTTGCCGGGGAGGAAGAAGACTTCTGCAAGGGGAGTTATGCACGCACATCCTTTACTTTGTTTATTGTTTTGCTTTTACTTTATTTTTGCTTGCATCGTTTTATCAAAAACACAGAAAAATTAGTTTCCTTTATAGTTGTTTTACTTGTCTGCTTTTAGCTTTGCTATTTTACTAGCACTAATAATAGTGATTTTATCTGCACTCCTATTGCGCCACCTGCTCCTGCTGCTGATTTTTATGAGATTAAGCTTGCTTTGTTGAACCTTGTTATGAAAGAGCAATTTTCTGGTGCTAGTACTGATGATGCTGCAGCTCATCTCAACAATTATATTGAGCTATGTGAGATGCAGAAATATAAGGATGTAGAGAGTGATATTATTAAGCTTAAGTTGTTTCCTTTTTCTTTGAGAGGAAAAGCTAAGGATTGGTTGCTGTCTTTGCCTAAAAATAGTATTGATTCATGGGCTAAGTGTAAGGATGCTTTTATTTGAAGATACTATCCTCCTGCTAAGATTATAGCTTTGCATAGCAATATTATGAAGTTTAGCCAGTTTGATAATGAACATGTTGCTCAGGCTTGGGAAAGAATGAAATCTATGATAAAGAATTGCCCTACTCATGGACTGACTAATTGGATGATTGTCCAAACTTTTTATACAGGGCTGGATTTTTCTTCAAGGAACCTATTGGATTCAGCTGCTGGAGGCACTTTTATGTCCCTTACCTTGGGCGCCGCAACCAAGCTTCTCGACAATATGATGGTAAATTATTCTGAATGGCACACCGAGAGAGCTCCACAAGGTAAGAAGGTAAATTATGTTGAGGAAACCTCTTCCTTGAGTGATAAGATTGATGCTATTATCCTTATGCTTTCTAATGATAGGACTCATGTTGATCCTAATAATGTTCCTTTGGCCTCTTTGGTTTCTCAAGAAGAGCATGTTGATGTAAATTTCATTAGAAATAATAATTTTAACAACAATGCTTATAGGAACAATTTTGCTAGTAACAATTATAGGCCGTATCCTTCTACCAATGGTAATGGTTATGGTAACTCTTATGGTAATTCCTCCAACAACACTAGGGCCGCGCCCTCTGAGCTTGAAGTCATGCTCAAGGACTTCATCGGTAAGCAAACTATTTTTAATAAGTCTGTTGAGGAAAAGTTAGGCAAAATTGATATTCTTGCTTCTAAAGTTGATAGCCTTGCTCTTGATGTTGAACTTCTGAAATTAAAAGTGTTGCCTAATGATGTGAAGGAGAACAATACTATTGCCACTGCTAATGCTATCCAAGTTAGAATTGATGAAAATGTTAGAATGTTAGCAGAATCGCATGCCAGGTGGGAAAGAGAAGATGAGATGGCTAGGAAGATGAAGGTATGTACCATTACTACCTCTAATGATGTTGTTTCAAATGCTAGCAATCCTCTTACTTTGATTGGTGTAGAGAAAACTCCTACTCCTAGTGTTAAAAAGCCCAAAACAGCTAAAACTTTTTCTCAAAAGAGTGCTGAAATTTTTCAGAGTGTAGGAGATGATAGCTCTATTTCTTTTAATGATTTTGATGTTGATGGCTGCAATATATCTGAAGTTATTTTGTTCTTGTAAAAGATTGCTTTGACTCCTAATGCTAGTCCTATAAATGTTGCTTTTACTAAGCATATTACCAATGCTCTCATGAAAATTAGGGATGAAAAGTTGAAGCAAAAAGCTTCTATTCCCAAGAAGTTAGAAGATGGTTGGGAACCCATCATTGATATGCATGTTAATGGTTTTGATTGCCATGCTTTATGTGATCTAGGTGCTAGTATTTCTATTATGCCTAGAAAAATTTATGACATGCTTGATTTACCACCGCTTGAAAAGTGTTATTATGATGTTCCGATTGCTGATGTTGCTAAGAAGAAACCTTTGGGAAGGATTAATGATGTTCTTATTATGGTTAACAATAACCTTGTTCCCGTTGATTTTCTTGTTATGGATGTTGAATGCAATGCTGCATGTCCTATTATTTTGGGAAGACCCTTTCTTCGAACTGTAGGTGCCATCATTGATATGAGGGAAGGCACCATCAAATATCAATTCCCACTCAAGAAAGGTATGGAACACTTCCCTAGGAAGAGAAAGAAATTGCTTTTTGACTCTATTCTTAGACTAAATTATGAGCTTGATGCTTCATCACTTGATATTACTTGATTTGCACTTTCTGCGCCTAGCTCAAAGACGTTAAAGAAAAGCACTCTTGGGAGATAACCCATTGTTTTACTTTTAGTACTTTTTATTTTATTTGAGTCTTAGAAGTTATTACTACTGTAATAACCACTCCTTATCCTTTTTATTTCGTTGTTGTGCCAAGAGAAGCCTCTAATTTGAGTGTGGTAAGATTTGGGGATGTTGCTGTCCTAAAACAGATTTTGGTGCTGCACCGTAAAAATTCGTGAAAATTCTCATAATATCTTTTTAACCTGCGATTTCTTGTTCATATGCCCCAGGTTATATCCAAACTTTCATTAGTTATACACTTTTTGATTTGAGCAACAGAAAACCCTCGAAAAAATCGACCTGTGTCAGCTGTTCTGTTTTGACAGATTTCTGCCACTATATGTGTTTGCCTCTTTATCGCTTTCGTTTTGAGTTCTTTTGGTCACGGAATTTTTGGGGAAGTCGCTACAGTAGTATATGCTTTATATGTGGTGGTTTTGAGTTGAAATCTGAAGCAAAAAGGGTTTGATTCATTATTATGCTTACACTAATATTGCTAATAGAATTGTGTTTAGTATTGTATGAAGGACGTTTTCAAGTGTAGGGATTGGAGAATGATGAGATGAGTTGAAGAATGGACAAAAGCTCAAGCTTAGGGATGTCTATGTCACCCCAAGAAATATCCAAGAGGTACAAGCGTCAAAGCTTGGGGATGCCCCCGAGGCACCCCTTCTTCATCGGTAAAAATCAGGTCACCTTTCAACACACTATATTTTTATTGCTTCATGCACTATGCTTTTTTTGTAGCGTCTTGTCTTTAGTTTTCAGTTTTGTTTAGTTTTGTTTGCTGCAATAAATGGTTGGACCCCAACAATTTTTTTTGGAGAAGTTGCCTTGCTTTCATTTGCCAAGAAAACTCAGTTTTTCACTCTTATCGTTCAACGAGTGTTCTCTTTTTCTAGAACTGCATTTAGCTTTCATTTTTTGCCTTGATTATTATTCAGATCTTCTTATATCTTTGCATCAACGTGTATTTTGACCTCTGGTTCATGTTGGTTTTCATCAAAAGAGTTGTTTCAAAAAGGTTCGGATGGTGTTGGAAAAGAGAAAAAAATTCATACAAAAAAGTGGTACAAAAAGGAGCTTATTTAGACTGCGGCTTAGACTTTTGCATGTCGTGCTTGATATCATTTTGATAGTATGCTTAGTGGTTTTGCTGTAGCATGACTTGTCTCAAATGACTGAGATTGCTTAATGAGCCTTTGAAAAAATCATGCGTTGTTTTTATTATTTGGAAGCATTAATTTGGTTTTCTCCTTGATGCTTTATTTGGGTTGACTTGGCACATGCTCACACAAGTTTGACTCATACAAAGTCGCCATAAGCCTCTATGATCATTTAGTTTTTGACTTTTGATGCCATCTTATGCTTCTTTTAATATTGCTTTGTCGCTTTGCATGATTATGGCCGTTATTGCTCTCTTAGTTGGTCGCTCCCAGTCTTTTGCTAGCCCTCATTTTGTACTGAGTATGAGCTCTACTCGTGCATCCAACTCCTAAAAACCAAGTTGTTCCAATGTGTCCACTATAAATTCCTATGCATGGTATTTGCAAGCCATTCCAAGTAAATTTTCATGTGCTACCTTTGAAAAAACCTTTAAAATACTTCTCGTTTTGTGACACTGTTTTCAGCTCATGGGGACGTAGTGGTCAGATTTGCTATCTTTAATATTGTTTATTCCAAAAAAAGGAAAAAGAACAGAAAAAAGGCACTCCTCCATGGTATGTGAATGTTGGTGGGCACCCGATGGAATCGGTTAGCAATGGTTTGAGAAAGGAAAAGGTGGGGAGGAGTGCCAAGCTTTATAAAAGAGCACAAAAGTGCCAATCTCTCTAAAAAACTTGCTTCATTTTTGTATGGAAGATAGTAAGAACCCCATTGCTAGTCGTTGACAAAAACAACCACCTCTCAAAACCTAATTTTTATCTCTCTGTTTTACAAATGAAAAGCTCTAGCACATGTTTAATCACTGCTTCCCTCTGCGAAGGGCCTTTCTTTTACTTTTATGTTGAGTCACCACCTTCTATCTTTATGCACCATCTAAGAGAGCATAGTTGTCATTCTGAGTATAATGTGCATTGTCCCAAAGTTTTCATTGATTGATTCATGATTTTGGTTTCACTTATTCTTAAATTATTTGTATCTAGTCGCCCTCTTAAAACTTGAAGGTGTCCTATGCATTTATGTTTTGCTCTCTCATGAAGGACAAGCTGAAAACCATTTGTATGTTTTCCTTATGATTTGAACACATGTTTGACTTTCATTGTTTCATTTTCATGATCTTTTGTTTGCGTTCTTTTTCATGTTATAACATGGTTGCTAAGTTTCTTCTATCAAGACTATATCTTTCATGCCCATGTTTTAAGGTCTTTTGATCCCATCACTCAATGCTTTACATAGATGATCAAGATTGTGTAGGCGCATGTCGCCTCAAAAATTATTTCTTTGTTATCACTTACCTACTCGAGGACGAGCAGGAGTTAAGCTTGGGGATGCTGATACATCTCAAACGTATCTATAATTTTTGATGCTCCATGCTTGTTTTTACACCATTTGCTTAGTGTTTCGTTACACTTCGTAGCATTTTTATGCATTTTCCGGAACTAACCTATTAACAAGATGCCACAGTGCCAGTTCCCTGTTTTCTGCTGTTTTTGTGTTTCAGAAAAGTTACATAGGAAATATTCTCGGAATTGGACGAAACAAAAGCTGAACATCCAGATATTAAACGAAGCTTCCAAAAGACCGAAGAGGAGACGGAGCTGAGCTAGAGGCTGGCCTCACCATAGGGCGGTGCGGCCAGCCCCTGGCCCGCGCCCCCTATGGGTGAGACCACCCTGGTCCACCTCTGACACTGCCCCTTCGCCTATAAAGACCCCCCGATAGGAAAAACCTAAATACCCGATCAATTTTCCAGAAACACATCGCGATCCGCCGCCGTCGTTGACCCAAGATCGGGAGGGTCCAGAAGCTCTTCCCGGCACCCTGCCGGAGAGGGGAATCACCACCGGAGGTCTTCTTCATCGCCATGCTTGCCTTCGGCGTGATGAGTGAGTAGTCTACCTTAGACTATGGGTCCATAGTAGTAGCTAGATGGTTGTCTTCTCCACCATGTGCTTCATATTTAGATCTCGTGAGCTGCCTTACATGATCGAGATCACCGTTATGTAATTCTACATGTTGTGTTTGTTGGGATCCGATGAATATTGGTGTTATGTTGAGTTGATGTGCTGAATCATATATCTTATGCTATCTCTATGTTATTTATGATCTTGCATGCTCTCTGTTGTTAGTAGCTATCTTGGCCAAGTATATACTAGTGACTCCAAGAGGGGGTATTTATGCTCGATAGTTGGGTTCATGCTCGCAACTTAATACTTGTGGGGTTCTCGGATTGATTCCCCGCGAGTGGATTATTAGTCATAGATGCAGTTAGATGGCGGTCTATGTATTTTGCTGTAATGCCCAGAGTAAATCTCATAGTGATCCTCGCGCCATATGCACGTTATCTTTATTCTATCAATTGCCCAATTGTAATTTGTTTACCCAGCATGTTGTTATTTATTTTATGGAGAGACACCACTAGCGAACTGTGGACCCCGGTCTAATTTCCTTTACATTGCTATCACCTGTTTACTATTACTCGCACTGTTTACTTTCTCGCATACTACTATTTCTTTCCACTCGATACACTCATACCTTTGTTTACAGCAAACCGGTGAGATTGACAACCTCATCGTAAGTTGGGAGCAAAGTATTTGGTTGTGTTGTGTGCAGGTTCCGCGTTGCTACTAGTTGAAGACGCGCTAACAAGAATCGTAAACGGCGCCCTTGTTGGAGTGTCACTAAGCTAGCAAGCATCACCTTCTTAAGTTTGGCTTTCTCCTACTGGACTGACAAACCTTGGTTTCTTACAGAGGGAAAACTGCTGTTGTGCTCATCATACCTTCCGCTTGGGGTTCCCAACTGGTCGGTAATCTATATATATCCACCGGTGCCGTCAGGAAACAGTGCATAAGCGCCGTCGTCGCCCGATCAAAGTTCTTTTTCACCTTGGAGAAAGTCCTCGCTCACAAAACAATGCCTCTCTCTCTCTCTCTCTCTCTCTCTCTCTCTCCCTCTCTCGCGCGCGCGGAGCGCTGCCCGTTTTCTACCTGATTCCTTCGGTGACACGGAAGCGCTGCCGGATCTTCACCGACATATTCCGTGTAGTCCGTGTGCTTGATCACACGTTCGACTCGGCGATGCCAAGCTCGTACGTGTGGATACCATCGGAGGTGTTGCACGTGCGACACTAGATAGTGGGAGCCGAAGGAGGATAATACATCTTCTCGCGACTAACCGAGGTTAGTTGCGGGAATCGACTCGTGATTACATTAACATGGTCATCAACAAACTCTTCCGCTAGTTCGACCAACGAGGCATGCGATCCGTTACCTCTCCCTTGCAAGCTTAATCTTGGTTAAAGCGGTAGAACTTTTTTGTTTTGCATAGCGCGATCCCCAACAACAGCCAAAATAAAAAGAGAAGAATTACAAAAAGAAAAAGTCCTGCTACAGTGAATTATTCCTTGTAGCAGCAGTACTAACACAATGAATACAACACCAAAAGTTCAGCATCTCCAAAAAGCGACGCCTCCAAGAAGGGAAACAATGCACAAGCGCCGTCGTTGCCCGATCAAAGTTCTTTTTCACCTTGGAGAAAGTCCTCGCTCACAAAACAATGCCTTAAGCAAGGCCATTGCTAGGCACAACCAATTAAGGCCAGACCTCGGATTTTCACCCTGCAAGGTAGAACTTTGAACTTCACCTATGCTGCCACCCCTACTTGCCGAAGCCGCTGCTACGAGTAACGAATCACCAAGGAAGACCCTCATCGCCACAAAGACTCGAATCACCACTGCAAGCCCTCAGAAACTCAGCTTAATGTCATTCTTCGTCTCTGACTTCACCATGGACCATAAGATGAGTCTCAAGATGGCAACAGACAACAAAGCTTCGCCACGCTCCCTCTAAAACTAAATGGTCAGAAAAAACATGGGTGCGCACGACCGAATTCCATCCGATCTAGCAATCTCCAGGCTCGAGGTGTCCAGTGGAGTTCACCAGCGGAGCCTTCCGGAACTCAACACTTCGGCCAGATCAATGAAAGCATGTAACAAGCAGATCTTTGTCTTCGCATGAGAGGAACCCTAGGACCACCACCTTTATTCAACTGGCCATCTAACTCCGGCGGAAGAGCAGGCCACCACCGCCATGCCTGGAACCGCAGCCCCAAATGACCTCGTACTACCGGATAAACCGCCGCCGCCGCACTTGGCCCCCGATGAGAGGAGTTGTTGTCAGCTTAGCTTCCTCCAAACCTCACGATCGAGAAGAAGAACAATCCATCTGTAGACGCAAAGATGGTTGCGCCAGGGCGCCGCCGATGGATACCAACAGGTGTGGGCCATAGGCCCAGATGGGCCAGATCGAAACCAGCGGCCCCCGATGGAACCTAGCTCTGCCACTCCCCGAGCGAAGTGAGGTTGCCGCCGGAGCCGCCGCCATCGGATGTCACTCCCCGATCGCCTCCCAACTCCGCCGCCCGCGCTAACAGCCGCCGCCACTCCGCCCCAAAGCGCCACTACAACGCCACCCCTCCGCCGTCAGCCCTCCCCTTTGTCAGGTCGGGTGCCGCCACCACCGCCGGAGACGGCGACGGCAGCGGCCAGGGGAGCGACAATCAGGAGATCCTCTAGGGTTTTGGGTGGATTCTCTGGAGCCGCTCGAGCGGGAGCGCCCCGGGAGTGACAACTGAAAAAACTTAAAGAAATTTCACTTGTGTGTTGACCTCTAGAATAGCGGCCCATGCGGGAGAACATGTCCATCGAACGGCCATAAATGACCAGAACTTGCAATCCGATAGCTAAAACTGTTGATAGCCTGAGAGAGCTCCGTGTTATCCCAGTTATAATATCTCTAATTTTGTTGTGCCTGATGTTTCGGCTGATGTATCTTCCGGTCGTCTTCTCCCACCTTGCTTGCTCTTTAATATTAATATGTATAAGGTGTTGATGCAAAAAACAAAAGAAGTTCTACCCGGGGCGGCAATCGTGTGGACGTTGCGTGATGGGAACGTGGGTATATATGTATTATTCCTGGTCCAATGATTGCTGGAATACCTAAGAAAATTAGCCGGACAAACCGTAAACTAACATGTCCATTCCTTGTTGGCTTTCGTGCCAGCTAGCTGCGTGGAATTTTCCGCAGTAGCTCGATCAAAGGTATATACGTCCTTCTTCCCCCTGACCTGGCCGATCGAGCTCGGGTCAACTGAAAAAGTTGGAATGCTTGGACCTGCATTCATGCCGTTCTAGCTGCTGGTCTCTTCTCTTCGCATGGACATCCTAATGCCGGTCGACGACTGCAAGTACGTACCCTCACTCTCTTTTCCTCTCAGCTGCAAGTACGTTCGTGTCTCTCTTCTATTAACATCTCAGCAGCTTCAGTGCGCCATGGAGGTTGCTATATGTAAAGCACTTTTGTCGAGAACGACATGAAAGTTCAGTGCATTCAATTTTTTGTATGTAAAGCTTTCTCCCTAGTTTCGGCAAACGTACTCCTTGTTCTAGAGAATACTAGCTCTGTGAGATCGTATAGGCCTACACAAATTGCTTCCAGCATTGCTAAGCTAGCGCCAACAACCCTTCTTCCCCAAAATAACTCAACGATGCACAATAGATGTTTCTCGAAGGATGGTTGTTCAATGCAGTACAAGGACCTCTGGACCTAGAACCAAATTACGCGGTGTGTCCTCATAAAATCACACACTATCTCACTTTGAATTGGGGTGTCACAAACTACACATGCATATATTGTATGAAATATATCAAAGAAACTACATTGAACCCGCTGTCCGTCCTGTGCGGTATGGAAGCTCTGCATGTATGGGTAATATAAGCTTCTGTGTTCCCATCGCACGATTTTTGACCGTTCAGGAACACACCACCACCACCACTCAATGTCTTCCGAGGCAATTCCCTGGTGTCTTTCATGCTCCTCTCCTCTGCTGCCCACAGGCAAAATTCAGGGTTTTGACCTTGTCATCATATGGAACTTGGAAGATCTAGCTCAGCCCTCGGCCTCGACAACGAACTATGAGGGCTTCCTCTAGCTATCATCGTCGGGATCAGGTTCACTTCGTGAAGTAGTTTATCAATGCTCTTTTATTTTGATGAAACATTTCATTGATGAAGAAGAAGGGTACAGGTTATAAAGCTCACAAGGAGCACAATAGCAGCTCAACTCCCCGAGAGAGAAGAGACAACAGCAACGTTAAAGCCTAAACAACAAAGACAACGACAACTGGTTGGCTTCAGAAATATTAATTGATGGTTCAACCAAAACAGAGCAGATTTCGGCATCTAACCAAGCTAGGCGGACATCTTGAGCGTTAGCCATGTGATTACTACCGGACAGAACCCCTCTAAGAGAGGAGGCTGTCATGAGATGCCGACTTCAGATCAAAACGTCAGGCTTATTTGCAACTTGGTCAGACAGAGATCACGTCGGTGAAACATAGCCTCCCAGACCATGCATACCATGCATCCACCATAAATTGTAAAATCTGATGGTCAAGGAGGTTCACCGTGTCCGACACCAGGAGACTGAAGTTCTCATGTCCGACACCTAGGTGATCCGAGGTTCACCAAACACTTATGTTTGGTAGAGAAGCCACCATGCGGCATGAACGACGTCATCAAGAAGTGAGCGGCTCCCTCATCTTCCACGGACGAGGAAGGAAGAAAGCCCTCAATCCCGCTCTCTTTGCCAAAAATCCACACGAGCAAAGAAAGGCTGAATTGCCACCATTATAACATGCATGACGACTGTCGATCGCGTGCACCTGAAGAACCTCCGCAGCTACCTCCGGCTCTTGGTGCCGGGGGCCCCAAAACCGCCAACTGTGCTGCCACCCCATAGCCCACTAAGCACAATGTCATGCTCGTCTCACAATGAGAGCCGACACATGCACTACAACATAGGGTCACTACCAGGTGCCATACTAGACCTTGTCGGTTTAACATGAGACATGTTGCACACTCCGCCAACCGCCACTCATCCGAAAGTTATGCTTAGAGGACATAGTATTGGTGGCGCGCCATGATGGGACCACGCCATGTCGATCCAACACCACCACTACATACGCACTAGTGGTGTGCATCGGGAGTGCCACGTTGCCAATTTGTAGGACCCACCAATTGTGGCAGGGCATATATTATTAGTGTCGTTGTACGCTTTTGGCACGCCACGGTAGCTAGTTAGGGGTTGTTTGGCCAACATACATGCCACTAACGCCGACAGGACCAGTGGCGGTACGTGCAATCAAGCGCCTTGACTAGCCGGCGCACCGATACAGTACCATGGAAAAGCGCACGCGTCCGCCTGGAAACCGGCGCACATTAAAATAAGTTGACCATGTAGCTAGTGGGACCTCCATTACTAGTTGTGTGCACTAGAGCATTCGCCGGTTTAAATTCATGTTTATCAATTTACATCTAAATTTCACATTTTCATATTGTCTTGTTTAAATTTGATGATGTTCGTAATACACAAGTGCAAGTGGTGTATCGCCCCAACGTACATCCTATTAGTGGCATTGGGCGGTATGGCACTGACTTTAACGCAGATTTCGTCATGGCATATCAGTGACGTGCCCAAAACATGCTAGTAGTGCCAGTTTTGCCACGGCACTACTAGGCATATCTCTACTAGTGTTTATGGCTTATGCCCGTGAGTCAATTGGTGAGCCAACCGACTGAAAACAGTGCCGCACCGCAAAGCCTTGTCTCTGCAAGAAACATGATGCAGATGCATCAATGCATGTGGCAAACCCTAACTCCCATCGAGACCACCTCCGTCCATTTCTCGTCCCTCATGCATCGTTCAACAGGACGACGAGGGAGCCAAAATATGCAGGAGTGCCCCCCCCCCCCCCCCCCCCGGCGGCTCATTCTCGCAGCACAACATATATACAACAAGATTTGTATATATAATTATAATCAATATAAAGTAAATATTTATATTTTATCTTTCTGAACATTTCAGTTTCTCTCTTCACACTCTATAACACCGGAAATATAACTTGTACGAGTAGTTGCGAAACAAATAGTACGATGATCGGCAAATTTGTTCCCATGCCGTGCGTATGCATGTCTTGTTCGCACATACTTGGTCCGGATGGGGTACAAGATAAAAAGCCTCAGGGCCCGTTTGGAACACAGTTTTGATTTCCGGTTCCAGCAAGAAGTACATAATAATAGACTAATTATTGGTCAAATCCGTAGTCAACAACATGAAATAACGACCAGAGATAGTATGGTTTACGCCGCTGCATGTCACATGTGATGTTAAAAAACAAGGAGCCCCACAATCGCAAGTCCTGTGGTGGCATACAAACAATAATAATATCGTATATATCCTAGAAAAAAAAGCCACCTCTCGTCTGAACTCTCCAATTCCGTCTCGCAAAACCTAGCTGACAGATGTGCCCGGTTCAGGAGTCTAGTTAATTAAAATGTTTGGTGGGCTGGTGGCCACGTCGATCTCCACTCTCCACTAGAGCGCTTTAATTAATTAAGAAATCGGTGGATATAGTGCTATCCACTAGAGCGCGTCAACAGAGCACTCTCCACTCCACTCTCTTCTTCTCCATCTCTCCACCGTGAAAACTACTTCCTTCCTCTCCTGGCAACAGTCCACGCGAGCCGCACGAGTCCAGACTCCCGACTCCCGAGCGGGGACGACGCCGCCGTGGCCGTGGCATGGACGTCATCTGGATCGCCCACCAACAGAGCGGATTTCCGTGGTGGCGGGAGCACACGTGCGGTGCGGCGCCCACCAATAGAGCACAACTGGCCCAAGAACCATGGTGGCACGGCGGCTCGCACACCAACCACCGCCAACGCATCTTTCTGACCTAAAACCTCTCTCCGACTTCCGATTTCCGATACGGCAATTCCGTCTCGGGGTTGATTATTTAGTCCCCTTTGATCGATCTGTCAGTCTATCTCTCTTTCATCTCTCTCACACACTCTCTCGCTATCAGATCGGAACTCCGACGCCCCTCGATCCCCCTCTCTATCCTATTAGTAGATGCGATAAGCCGAAACGCCCATCCCTCCGGCCGCAGTCGTCGTAGCCTGGTTCTCGACGCACAGAGACGCCTGAGCTGAGAGAGAAAGAGCAAGAGAGAATGAGCAGCACCAGCTCCCGCATGCCCTTGCTAGATGAACACCGTAGCCTGCTTACTTCAATCGTATCATGTCGTGTCATCAACGTCAAGAGCGTGGAGAATACCATCCGAGCCGTCGGACACTATCTCTCCGTCCATGCCGACCAGATCCCCTGGTTTCGGATGTACCTGTTGTGTCCGCCATGGCAGCGACGTAGTAAGTACTGCTAAACGTATGTAGGTTACATGCTTGAAACTGAAGCTCTCATCTTCATGTCTCAGGTCGGCTTCTGAACCAAGAATTGGACAAAGATATTGTGTTGCGAAGTGGGCGCCCCATAGTGTTCTACACGCTGATCAATCCTCACAGCAGGAAAGATCTGCGCGTTGGGACATGGCACAGCAGAGGGAAGGTGACATGCAACCGATTCGTCATGAACAAACTGTACTACACGGGCGACCCAAACAGGACAAAGGAGGATGGAATTACACTCATTGAGTTCGTTCTCAGAATGGACCAGCAGGTGGGCTTGCAGGATCCTTGTTACAATTTCTTCAGATAAAATGTTGGGAAGATTATTCATTTGTAACAAAAGTTGAGTATCTTGTACTGCTTCAAAAGCTTTAATTTTTCATGTGTAAATTTCGCATGAAATTAAAGGTCATAATTTAGGAATTAAATTATGATCCATGGTCAATTTGTTTCAATAGAGCAGCTTCCGCTCCAAAATCCATTGTGATGAAACTTGTTAAATGAAACAGTTATCTATGTTTGCAGCAAATATTAACCATTGGTGGTTCTCTTTTATTAGCCTCAGGTGGCAATTTGTGTGCTACATCGTCGGGATTATCGTTGTCTTATTGAGGATCTGAGCCAGGGCACCAATCTGGTAAAAAAACTTCTAATTTTTTTTATTCTCACACACACTTGTTAAACAGATATAGGTACAGCTAGGTAAAGGAAAATATCAAATTAGGTTCTTCAACCTTATGCCCAAAATAATTTTGTTTGTAACATATGTATGGAAGATATGCGTAACATTTCATTCATGTTTCTATCCGTCCAACAAAAATGTATAATTCTTAGTTCCGACTCTGAAATTTCATGCTCTTGGATTCTTATCAAAGAAAACAGCATGTCAATGAATGTATTTTAAGACAATTCTATATTTATGTTATGATCTTTATTTACTTTATTTTGAAACATAGTTGATGAAGATTGCCAAAGCATAATAATGCTGAATCTCTACTTTCATTCAGCGAATCCTTCGAGGAAATCAAGCAAATCAGTTGGATGTGCATCAGGAGTTGGCACCGGTTAATCTAGGTATTAGTTATTCAGATCAGCAATGACTACGAAAATTTAACTAAAATATAGGCACACCAATTGTATGTCTATTGGGCGTGGAGGATTCTCTTGGTATCCTTATTTGGTCACATTATTCATGCAATCCCATATATAGAAAATAGACTCTTTTATTCTTATTATGTTTGTACTGAAAAGTAACTGCTGCAAATGATACAAATCACCCAACATATGTTATATTTATATATTCGTTAATACACATTGATTGATCACAGATTTGTGTAACAAACATAATTTTAGAACCATATATACATGTAAATATGTACACACATGTGAACTGAACAACATCTCAGCTATTGGATATTAGCTAGTATAGATCTAGCTAGTATAACCAGATAGTAAAATATAACTGCAGTACTCTTTAGACATGTAAAGATGTCTTCATACTTGATAAAACTTAATTATATCATGACAAAGGCATACTAATTAAGATGTTAAGAAATCACAGAAGATACCAATACAGTTTTTCCGTTCCTCCTAATTGGGTAGTCTAGGCTAGTAATTTGTTTTTTGACTTGGGTTCATAAATAAACCCTATCCATTTAAAATTTCTCATACAAAAAAATACAAATGCGAACGTGTTAGCACTATATTTCTGTTTACCTGTAATTTTTCAAGTGATATGCTGTGTCATTTGGAAGAAATAAAGAAAATTCTAATAACTAAAAAGTGGTGCTACTGCTTGATATTCTTCCTCATGCAACGTATAACATCTGCTTTGCTCCCATTATTTATAACATTGTATAGTATTACTGTACTACCATTACAACTTTTATAATTTTGTTACAAATTGTATGTGTAATGTCACAAAGTCATGCCCAAATTTAATCAGTGTACCTACGTCCAAGCTCATCACAACTTCTCCATATTGAATTTCATGGTCTTTGATTGCCAAAAGTTCACATGCTTTATTACATTATCTGCAGCTCTAGCTGCTGCTGGATTCATGAATGGTCCACAAGTTAGTGACGCCAACATTGAGGTAACTAGCTAGTCCACTAAATCAAGAAAACATGTTAATCCCGCAGTTCATATTCTCTAGGTAGCCTGTATGTTTGCCTATGTAAATGGACAAATTAAACTCTACTATTTTTGTAGCGGAACACGATGTTCCCATTGGCTGTGAGATGCTTATAGTTATGTCATCAATTCTAAACACCCACTACTCTAGTATTTAATATATGGTGTGTATATGTGTGCACATAGTGGTGTATGTGCGTCTACTTTGTAGTTTGTGTTTCTAAAAAACCCATACGATTTTACATGGGAAAAATCATGCACTACACATATAAAACGTCCATAAGAGAGTTTGTTCCTAAGGTAAACGCTGAAGTTGTTAGTTTAGCCACATAATTTTATCTAGTTGCAAGAAAATGGAAAGCATACACGAACTATAATACCCAATGTGTATAACATAACAATATATTTCTTGTAATTCTAATAATATTTATTTTATATTATGGAGTTTGATATTTTCTTCCATATAATTGGTCAATCTTTAAAAAGTTTTTCATTTTTTATGAAACCCATGTTAGCTAATCTTGGATGAGCCATGGCTAGCTAACTGTGCCCGTGTTGCATAACTTGGTAGTTCCTAGGGAAGGTCCGGTTAGGACTTGGTTTTGTTAGAGTCACGTGTGTTAGGTTTAGGAAATATACTTGTACACGTACAAGGTTCTAGTCTGGGTCGGTTTTGGAGTTGTACTAGTACACGTATGACTCCAGCCTAGGGACAGTTGGTTAAGTATTATATATACACGAGGTGTGGTGTGAGTTGTAACACTGCAAGAGGAAAACAAAGAGCACTAAAGAAAAAGTTTTAGAGCGTTAGTGATAAATTTTTCCTCCTCACGTATTCGTTTAGCTTCATGTGATTGATCTGTGGATGAATTCCAACAATTGGTATCAGAGCGAGGTCGAAGATTTGAAGCTGAGCTTGCCCCGGGGAGGCGACCCGTGCTAGTGCCTCGGGGCGGGCGACCGTCGGTCGGCGGAGCGGCTGGGTGGAGACGACGAACATGCCGTCGTCGGCGAGGCGATGGACGATTGCCGTTTGGCGAAGTAACACGGAGTGGCGACAAGGCGTTGTCGTTGTGAAGGCTGTGGACAAGGATGATCGTTGATGGGAGAGGAGGTGCCGAGGTGCGGTGCTGGGAGTCTCATGAAGATCATCGTCCGAGAGAGTATGTGTCAAGGAGTCATGGGCGTGATTCGTTGCAGTTGAAGCGTGTCACGTTGTGTTGCTGTCCGGTGCTAGGTGCGACCGAGGGTCTCGACGAGAGGATAGCGATTCTCAGTATGTTGACAAGGATTAGTTAAAGGGGAGTCTCTTTAATGAGAACCTGTCTCTACATGAGGTTGGAGTGGTCGAAGGTCTCCACAAGGTAGCCGGCATGTATGCGTTCGGGGTGGTCGAAGGTGTCCGCCTGGCAACGTGACTGGGAGTCTAGATCATACGTCGAATTGATTTGTCATGTCACGAATCTGCAAGGAGTCAAGATCAGAAGAAGTATGAGGAGACAACAAATCAAGATTAGGGGGAGATTGTTAGCTAATCTTGGATGAGCCATGGCTAGCTAATTGTGCGCGTGTTGCACAACTTGGTAGTTCCTAGGGAAGGTCCGGTTAGGACTTCGTTTTGTTAGAGTCACGTGTGTTAGGTTTAGGAAATATACTTGTACACGTACAAGGTTCTAGTCTGGATCGGTTTTGGAGTTGTACTAGTACACGTATGACTCCATCCTAGGGACGTTTGGTTAAGTATTATATATACACGAGGTGTGGCGTGAGTTGTAACACTGCAAGAGGAAAACAAAGAGCAATAAAAAGTTAAAAAATTTAGAGCGTGCGATACGCACGCTTGGCGATAAATTTTGCCTCCTCACATGTTCGTTTAGCTTCATGTGATTAATCTGTGGACGAATTCCAACAACCCAAATACATATGGTAATTAAAACTTAGGGAGTGTGCCCCCTCCATCCCGGTTTTAAGGGCACAATTCTCAAATCATGTACTCCACCTCCTAGGCATATTAGCATTTAAGGTGTTTAATTAGCAGTTTTGCATGAGTAGTTTTTGCATTTCCAAGGCCAAACAACCAATACACGCACTTTCTTATTAATTAATGGGGTTTAAATGAGTACAAAGAGCAAATCTTACCACCAATCACAGATCACCTAGGGCAAAGAGATTTGCAAATTATGCCCTTAAAACCGAGATGGAGGAAGTACATTAATATGCTTAGTGTTAGCTCTTAATTCATCCGCCGCCATGGTTTTCAAGGAAGATAATTAGGTACTTGTGAGAGCAATTAATTTATGTTTTGAAGGTGCCCATGTTTTCACGATGATATTATGTTAGCGTAGCATGATATCTTCTTCAAAAGGTTAGCAAACAAATAACAATTGCATTGACATTGTATATTATGCATGCTTTCATTGACTTAGTAACTCCTCTATAATCTCCCAGAAGGGCTAAAACAATTATCGAATGTCCTTTTCCACTGGAATAAACTAAAGCTACATAATTTAAATGTAGACTTACGATTTTCTTCCTTTTCTTTGCTTTCATTTTGGTTCTACATTCATGTGTTACTGAATATTAAGTAGTTTTAGCCACTGCTTTTTATTTGCAGAGTGGCCCATACGGTCCTACTCTAGAAAATTATGCAACAAATCAGCACAATTCCGCATTCCCTTCGAACATAGTCACATATAATATGACGCCAGGAAACATTGAGGCCACGGTACAACTTCACTTCTTGTTCCAAAAGAGATATCTGCGCTAATATTTTGCTTTTCACGTGTATCAATAAGAAGTAATATTTGTGATTGCTCTTTATTTCCAGAACGTGAGTTACCATCATTCTCCTCAAATCTGCAATCCATCAAACACTTTGCTTAACGATGGTAGCACGGTAAACTCCCTAGCTTCTACCTATGTTCGCTTGCAATGATAACTAATGCATGTGAGATTTTCTTTTCAAATACCTACTAGAAGTAACCTTGGCTATTGTTGTTGATTTGAAGAGTGCCGGACACGACCTAGCTCTGTCTAGCTATAGGACAAATCCATCCAACAGATGGCCTAAGAATGACGGCATGCATGATATGCCTCTGGTACACTTTCCTTCTAGTTTACTTGATACCAAAAATGTTGAGGTATTTGTTTTCCCTTAATCAGTTGGGAGTAATCTAGGTGTTTGCTCTTTATTTCCAGAGCGTGAGATACCATCCAGATTCGGCTAGCTATGTCATGAATCCATCCAACGCTTGGCCTAACTGGTTGCATGATATGCCCATGGTACACTTTCCTTAATTCTAGTTTTCTTTTGATCACAATGCGAGAAATATTTGTTTGCTTTTCAAATATTAGCTATAAGGAGAAGGCCTCTGGCCGTCTGGTGTGCTTGTGGTCTCCTAGTATCCAGGGCCCTGCTAGTATCATTGTGCTTTTCTAAAATCACCTAGCGTGCTTATGGTCTTCCAGAATTCCAGCCCAGTATTAACAAACCCTTCATTCCACAATTTTAATTCGAGTGAAGTTCAAATTTATTCATCACATCAAGAATTACGGAGCGGAGGGAGCATAGTATAGATTTGTCAACTGGATCTCAAAGCTTACTTCTTGGATTGGGGTGAATCATAAGCCATTTTTTTTATTTCTGCACAACTCGTTTTACAGCTGTAACAATTTTTTTGAAAATTTCTAAGTACTTCGTGAACTAAAAAAGTCAGAGAGTCTTATTTGAGTCTTATTGCTTTTGCTCCGCGAACGACTGTACTTTGAGACCTTATTTTGATCTCCTGGTTTCGTTCGAGTAAAGAAACCAGGGTGATTAAGGTCACCTGAGAATCTCAAATAAGAAGTCTTACAATCCAATATGACTTAGATCAAGTGATCGTATCAAAGTATAGTGTTACTTGTGTAAAAAAGTATAGTGTTGTTTTCTTTAGATATCTAGAATAGAATTACATGTCTGTTACATATTGCCTACATCTTGTGATATAAAACATTTTGCCAAAACAAGTTATATTGTGGGACAGAAGGAGTGTACAAGAGTATATAGAAATTGAAGTGACCTTATCACAGCCCATTGTTATAATCGCAATAGGCAATAACGAAGAGCAAAAAATGAATCACAACTTGAGACACAAGATTTTAACATGGAAAAACCTCTCCAACAAAGAGAGGAAAATACCATGGGCGCCAGCCAGTGAAACTTCACTATATCGGGAAGTGTTTACAAATATTGTGGGTTATCTTATGATACGATAAACCCTAGCTGGAGGCTCAGAAGGAGTATAAATAGACGGCGGTAACGATCCATACCTGTAGCCTCCACTCGGCCCAAGCTTCCTAGCGATGGACCTCGCTTCACTCCTTCTGAAAAAGGCCTTTACTTTGTAGAAGAATTTAGATCACCATATAACAAGCTTGCCACTTACTGAAGAAAATTCTCATGGTGATCAAATGTCACGGAACAACCACACATCTTTTACATCGTTCGTGCACAGTATAGATGCCCTTATGCCAAACCAGAATGCCATGGTGATAACCTGATTAAGTAAAGCGGCATTATTTGTAATTAATATCGAAACTAACAGCTTGTCTTTGGACAGGCTAATGACAAGGGGCCAGTGCTGCCAACTAATTTGCCTCTAGGTACACATTTGGTGAGAAAGGAACAGAATAATGATGGATATGGTTATTCTCAGATCCTCGATTATTCGGAACGCAGTTTAACCATTGAGGTAATAGTGCGTGCCTTATTTTGTTGGCCCCATCAATCATTTCTTCTGTCACGGTATAGTTTACAAATGTTTGTCGTTATTTCCAAAAGCAATAACATTACACCAGAAGGTTGTTGAATTGCCCGGAAGAGAAGAAAATGTTAAACATAATAAGCGTATTCCAGGAACCATGACGAAATGATGAGATACAAAGCCTTTGATATACACTATCCACTACTGGAATACCATGAGATCAGCCTTGCAAAATAATGATCTCTTTGTTCATGTTATAAGACGGATAGCTATGCCCACGGCACTAATAACTACTCTCCATTCCATCATTTTAATATGACTGCATTTCTAATTTGTACAATCACACCAAGAATTATAGAATGGAGGGAGTACAAGATATGTTGCTACGATTATCTCTCTAGATTCGTCGACAGAGTCTCAAAGTCTTACTTCTTCTTTTTTTACTACTTGGATTTATAGTTCTCTGTAATTCATGGACCTAATTTTTTATTTCTCTACAATTCTCTTGTACAACTGCACCAAAAAACTTTGAAAATTTTATAAGTAGTCCATCAATTAAAAAATTATCATAGTATTATTGTTGTAAGAATTTGTGTATTATGTCTCTCCACCTATATATGTGCAGATTGTCTAGCGAGCCTAGAGTTACTCTTTCTCCTCAAACTTACTGTACTTTGAGACCTTATTTTGATCTTCTGGTTTCTTTTGAGTAATGAAACTGGGGTGATTGAGGCCACCGTGAGAATCTTAAATAAGAATTCTTAATACTTAGTGCCTTTGATCAAGTGCTCATATTAAAGTATAGTCTTATTCTATTCAGCTATCTAGAATATAATTACATGTCTATTACTACCTCCAGACTATGATACAAAACATTTTGGAAAGTTGTTTAAGCTTGCTCAAACATGTTACATTGTGGGACACAAGGAGTATATAGAAATTGAAGTTACCTGATCATTGCCCATTGTTTACTGCTCACTAAAGTAAATTCTCATGTTGATCAAATGGCACGGCACAACGACTCATCTTATAATTCGTCCAAGCACAGTATGGATTCCCTTATGCCAAACCAGAATGCCATGGTGGTAACACATTAACTAAAGCTGCATTATTTATAATTAACATTAAAACTAACAACTTGTCTTTGGACAGGCTAGGGACAAGGGGCCAATGCTGCCAACTAATTTGCCTCCAAGTGCCCATTTGGTGACAATGGAACAGAACAATGATGAATATGGATATTCTCCGTTCCTCGATTATTCGGAACATAGTTTAACCATTGAGGCAATAGTATGTATCTTGTATTTTTTGCCCCATCAATCATTTCTTCTGTCTCATTAGTTTACAAATGTTTGTCATTGCCAAAAGCAAATAACATTACACCAGAAGATTCAACAATTGCCGGACAAGAAGAAAGCATTAAACATAATAAGCATATTGCACGAACCATGACGAAATGACCAGATATGAAGCCTTTGATAAACAGAACTCCGCTACTGGAATACCGTGAGAGCAGCCTCGTAAAATAATAATCTCTCCAATCATGTTATAAGGTGGATAGTCGTTCCGACCCAAATAATAACAACACCTCCATTCCATAATTTTAATGTGACTGTAGTTAAAATCTGTACAGTCACATAAAAATTTATGGAATGGAGGGAGTATAATATATGTTGCTATGATTATTCCCTCCAGATTCATCGACTGAGTATCAAAGTCTAAGTTACTTTTTTACTTCTTGGATTGTTAGTCTTCTGTAAATCATGGACCTAATATTTATTTCTGTATATTCTCTTGTACAACTATACCAAAAATTTAAAATCTATAAGTACTCCATCAGTTAAAAAAGTCTCATATTCTTACTGTTGCAAGATCACATATTATGTCTCTCCGCCTAGATATGTGCAGATTGTCTAGCGTGCCTAGAGTTAATTTTTCTCCGTGAACTGACTGTACTTCGAGGCCTTACTTTGATCTTCTGGTTTCATTCGAGTAATGAAACCAAGGTGATTGAGGCCACATGTGAATCTCAGATAATTTCCTCTCAAAAAAGAAAGAATCTCAGATAAGAATTCTTTCTACTCAATATGACTTAGACCAAGTGATCATATTAAAGTATAGTCTTATTTTCTTAATCTATCTAGAATATAAGTACATCTCTGTTACTGCCTCCATATTGTGATATTAAACAGCAAGCTGTTTTAGCTTGCCAAAACGTGTTATATCGTGGGACGGAAGGAGTATATAGGAGTATATAGAAATTGGAGTGACCTGATCATTGCCCACTGTTTGCAGCTTACTGATGGAAATGCTCACACTGATCAAATGTCATGGCACAGTGACTCATCTTTTACTTTGTCTGTGCATAGTATGGATGCCCTTATGCCAAACCAGAATGCCATGGTGATAAAGTAATTCACTAAAGCTGCATTAGTTATAATTAACATTGAAACTAACAACTTGTCTTTTGACAGGCTAGGGACAAGGAGCCAATGCTGCCAACTAATTTGCCTCCAGGTACCCATTTGGTGACAAAGGAACAGAACAATAATGAAGATGGATATTCTCCGTTCCTCAACTATTCAGATTGTAGTTTAACAATTGAGGTAATAGTATGTGCCTTGTTTTGTTGGCCCCATCAGTCATTTGTTCTGTCTCAATATAGCCTACAAATGTTTGTCATTGCCAAAAGCAAAGAACACTACACCACAAGGTTCTTGAATTTCTAGACTAGAAGAAAACTTTAAAGATAATAAGAATATTGCAGGAACCATGAAAAAATGACAAGATATGGAGCCTTTGGTACACAATATCTGCTACTGGAATACCGTGAGAGCAGCCACGAAAAATAATAATCTCTCCATTCATGTTATAAGATGGATTGCCGTTCCCACCCCACTAATAACAAATCGTCCATTCCATAATTTTAATGTGACTGTAGTTCAAATTTGTACATTCACATCAAGCATTATGGAATTAATGGAGGGAGTATAATATATGTTGCTATGATTATTCCCACTAGATTCGTCGACTGAGTCTCAAAGCCTAACTTCATTTTTTAAAAATTCTTGGATTGATAGTTATGTAAATCGTCGATCTAATTTTTTTCTTTCTATAGAATTATCTTATACAACTGTAAAAAAAAACTTTGAAAATTTATAAGTAGTCCGTCAATTTAAAAATTATCGTAGTCCTACTGTTGTAAGAATCGCATATTATGTCTCTTTGTCTAGATATGTGCAGATTGTCCAGCAAGCCTAGAATTACTTTTTCTTCATGAACTAACTGTACTTTGAGACCTTATTTTGATCTTCTTGCTTCGTTTGAGTAATGAAAGTGGGCTGATTGAGGTCACCATGAGAATCTCAAAGAATTCTTACTATTCAATATGACTTATATCAAGTGATCTGGTTGAAGTGTAGTCTTATTTTCTTTAGCAATCTAGAATACAATATTACATGTGTTGTTACTCCCTCCATGCTGTGATATAAAACATTTTGGCAACAAACGTGTTGTATTGTGGGATAGGAGTATATAGAAATGTAAATGACTTGATCATTGCCCTTTGTTTGCAACTTACTGAGCAAAATGCTCACGATAACATGTCACGACAAAATGGCTCATCTCTACTTCTTCCGTGCACAGTATGTATGGCCTTTATGCCAAACCAGACTGCCATGGAGATAACCTGATTAATTTAAGCTGCACTATTTATACTTAACATTGATAATAACAACTTGACGTTGGACAGGCTAGGGACAAGGGGCCAGTGCTGTTGACTAATTTCCTCCATGGTGCCCATTTGGTAACAAACGAACACAACAATGATGAAGATGGATATTCCCAGTTCCTCGATTTTTCCGGAACACAGTTAAACCACTGAGGTAATAGTATATGCCTGTTTTGTTGGCCACATCAATCATTATTCCGTCTCAATATAGTTTACAAATGTTTGTCATTTGCCAAAACCAATACATTGCAGGAAAGATGACGAAATGAGGAGATACAAAGCCTTTGATATACACTACTGGATACTGGAATACCATGAGAGCAACCTCGCAAAATAATTGTCTATCTGTTCGCTTTATATATAAGGTGTAGACCTTCAAAGTCAAATTTCTTTGTCTTGTTTTGAAATTATAGAAAAGATATGCACATGTACGATACTAAATAAAATCGAATAATACCAATTTGATATTAGATATGTTGGAAACTTTTGTGGAAACCTGCTGTATGAAAGTAATGTTTGACTTCTAGTTTTGAGGCTGCGTCACGCTCTGTCTTGCATGCCATCGTGTGAGTATGAATGGATACGAGTTGACTTATATATACAAACATAAGATCTTGTAATCTGTTACAAGAAATAAATGACAAGATATCATGTGTCTTATGATTTGTGGGAAGCATACCTGGTATGCTCTCTTCTACACGCATGTTTCAATTTGTGCTGCACCAGAAAAGATCTGGCCTATCTGGTATTTTGTATTCTTTTTCTGGAGGTGTCACTATTTGGATACCTCTTTCACAGTACATGCTCATTATGTTTTTTTCCTGTGCCATTGTGTTTTTTCAGAGACAAGTCTCGGGGGCCCTACATTATCTTGAAACCAAACGTTATGTTATAGCGTCTGATATTGGGGACATAGCGAATTTTACAATAAGCATAGAATATCCTGAAAACCAAAGGAACCGCACACAAACCCACAAGTAACCAAAAACTCACAGCACAATTGAAGAAAAGAGCATTCGAGGCGAACTAAGCATAATAATAGGACATACGAACTCCCACCACAAGCACTCCAAGACTCAAAAGCTAGATCAACTTCTCCGCAAGCGCCTAATCTTTTTCCTGCATTATTTCACCACCCAATAGAGCAATTTCTGCTTCTTGACATCCCAATGACGACACCACTACTATAGGACGGATATAACACGCAGTACAGGTTGCCTCAAAAATCTTACCTTAATAAATCAGCTTATTCTGAGTGGTCAAAGATACCACAAAATTGCAACAAAGCCAATTGTGTACCCACAATATCTCATATCCAGATTTTAGTGATGTTAATTATGCAAGAAGCTGATTTACACTTGTGTTGTGAACTGACATGCGTCACTGATGAGTCAAGATTTTTGTCCAAAACACTGCAAAAAACGTATTTTTATGGAGTAAATGACGATATCGTTAGTCGCACAACTTGTTCAGCATGTGCACTTAAGTCACACTTCTTGCATTGGACCCTTCGAAGCCTCTTCTTTGGTGTAATCTCTGATGAAAGTGAAGAAAAAGCAAAGGAGATGGCTGAACTCATCGAGTTGTTACTTGAACAAGAAGAAGTTCGCTGGCTGCAGCGATCTAGGGCGAATTGGCTTCAGCAAGGTGACCGAAATACATCTTTCTTTCACAATTTTGCCTCGGCGCGGCGAAAGAAAAATTATATCAAGAAACTAAAGAATGATGAGGGTGACTGGGTTGAAGGTACAGAGATGCTTAAACCCCTTGTTTTTCAATATTTTTCTAATTTGTTTGCTTCTGAGGTGCAAGAGACTGATCCAGAGTTTCTTGAGAAGATCACTCCAAGAGTCACAAGTGAGATGAATGAAAAATTGACAGGCCCTTTTTCGGCTGAGGAGGTGAAAAATGCTATTTTTAGCATTGGTGATTTTAAAGCTCCGGGTCCTGATGGCCTTCATGCGGTTTTTTACAAAAGATTTTGGGAGATGTGTGGTGAAGAAATATCAGGAGAAATTTTACAAGCCTTGAACACAGGTATAATACCAGAAGGATGGAATGATACCACAGTTGTCTTAATTCCTAAGGTTGATGACCCTGAGTTAATTACCCAATATCGCCCTATAAGCTTGTGCAATGTTATTTATAAAATTATGTCTAAGATGCTTGCTGTACGACTAAAGGGAATATTGCCGGATATTATCTCTCCTATGCAAAGTGCTTTTGTTCCTGGAAGGTTAATCACTGATAATGTTCTGGTGGCATATGAAAGTATACATGCAATTAAAAACAAGAGAAAGGGGGCGGTTGGCTCTTGTGCTGTAAAACTGGATATGCATAAGGCTTATGACCGTATCGAGTGGGTGTTTCTGGAGAACATGATGCGGAAGCTAGGGTTTGATGAGAGATGGATCTCTCTAATGATGGCGTGTGTGAACTCTGTAAGGTACCAAGTGCGATTTAATTCTGAAGAAACAGAGACGTTTGTTCCGTCCAGAGGCCTTCGACAAGGCGATCCCCTGTCTCCTTATTTGTTCCTTTTGTGTGCGGAAGGACTATCGAGCTTATCGTTGTATGAAGAAGAAGTTGGTGGCATCGATGGGATACGGGTGTGCAGAAATGCACCATCAGTTTCACACCTTTTATTTGCTGATGATTCCCTGATTCTCATGAGAGCTGATATGAATAATGCAACTTCCTTGCAACGTGTGCTGGATACCTATTGTGCAAATTCAGGACAGATGGTGAGTTTAGCTAAATCAAGCATATACTTCTCTCCTAATACTATTTCGATTTTGAGAGCTGAAATCTGTGAGACTCTTCATATTGAAACGGAAGCCATATCTGATAAATACCTTGGGCTGCCAGCGCTTGTGGGAGCTGATCGGAGTGATTGCTTTATCCATTTTATTGAAAGAATTATTCAGCGGATCAACGGGTGGAAGGAGAAAATACTATCCATTGGAGGAAAAGAGATTCTGTTGAAAGCAATTGCCCAAGCAATCCCGGTTTATGCTATGTCAGTGTTCTTGATACCGAAAGGTGTCTGCAAAAAAATGATGGATGCCATTGCACACTTCTGGTGGGGAGATGATGAAAATACCAACAAGATGCATTGGTATGCTTGGTGGAAACTTTGATTTCCGAAAAATGAGGGTGGTATGGGCTTTAGAGATTTTCACTCTTTTAATCTTGCTATGTTGGCTAAACAAGTTTGGAGATTGATCAATGAGCCAGATTCTCTATGTGCTAAGGTTTTAAGAGCTAAATATTATCCTCATGGAGATGTGTTGAAGGCAGGTCCGAAAGCTGGCTCTTCTTATACTTGGCAAAGCATCGTGGCGGGCATTGCAACGTTTAAGAGAGGACATATATGGCGGGTTGGTAATGGAGAGAGTATAAATATTTGGTCTGATCCCTGGATTCCCTCAAGCCAGGATAGAAAGATTATTTCTGAAAGGAGAGTTGCGATCTATACCAAGGTTAGTGAGTTAATCGACCCCGTAACGGGCCAATGGGATACTGCTCTTTTGGGAACGCTTTTCAATCCTGTCGATGTGAACAGAATTCTGCAGATACCGGTGAATGATCATGGTTTTTCTGACTTTGTGGCATGGAGTTTTTCTGACTTTGTGGCATGGACGATATACGGTCAGGTCGGGATACCATGTGCAGTGGCGTCACCAATTTGGGGCCTCGGCAGGACATTTGGCACTTCCAGGAAGTTCGGCATCGAACCCGGCACTAGTGGAAAAACGGGCTTCCATTCGGAGCATTTGTCTCGGACCAAATTCGATCCGCGGCTAAAGGGTCCATCAGTACCGGTTCATTTGAAAATGTGGGCCAGGGGGCATTAGTCCCGGTTCAAAAGGGACCTTCAGTCCCGGTTTCATCTAACAGCCGGGACTAATGCCCCATGGGCCTTTAGTCCCGGCTCGTCGCACAAACCGGGACTAAAGGTAACCTTTAGTCCCGGTTGGTGCCACGAGCTGGGACCAATCACCCGTTCAAACAAACCGCCCACTTCGCGCCAGTTATCGATCGACGACGCTTCGATATCGCGATCGACATTACGCGCTGATCGGGAACCGGCGCCGGCGGCCTTGGAACTCGCCTGCATTCACACGCCGGCGTGCCCTCTCATCTTCTCCCTCTTTCACTATATAAATCAGTCACATTTGATCATCTTCTTCCCCAAAACATCTAGCCTCTCTCTTCTTCCCCAAAACCATTCCCACACATCACCATACCGCCGGCGCCCGCGAGCTCTCCCTCGGCGACAATGGAGGAGCAACATTGGCCCCGGTCTCGGATCTACTACGTGGTCATCGAAGAGATGAACTTCACCATCACGGAGACCCTCCGTGCTTCGAGGGTGGAGAAGTGGATCGCCATGGTCAAGCGTCGGTTCCTCGACGACGCACCGGTCAAGTGCGTGGGCTTGGACTGTGAGTTCACCACTCACGCGCACCCTCAACGTGCCGCCGTCCTTCAACTCTCGGTGGAGTCCGAGATATTGGTCTTTCAAATTTGCAAGGCCAATGCCGTGCCGCAACTACTCAAGGACTTCTTGAAGGACACCACCATCAAGTTTTGTGGCGCGGCTATCAACAACGATCTACGCATGCTATGGCCATACGGAATTGTTATTCCGTTCGCGTATGATCTTCAACAAGTTGTCCCAAACCCCACTAGCAAGCCAACGCCGAGTCTCTATGATTTGGCCAATGCTATTATTGGGACACATCTTGTGAAGAAGAAGAGGGACAACAAGAAGAAGAAGGACAAGAAGAAGAAGGAGAAGAAGTACAAGAAGAAGGGAGAAGAAGAAGAAGAAGAAGAAGGAAAAAAAAAGATGATGAAGAAGATGAACTAATTTTTGGTTGGGAAAAAGTTCCATTGAGCATGAACCAACTAAAATATGCCGCTTTAGACGCTCACCTAGGCTTTGAGATAGCTAGGAGATTCTGGAAGCTAAAGGGCTACAATAGCAATGTTGATCGTCTTAACCTTAATAATTAGGTGGATGATTATGTATGGAAAAATATATGTTGGATGAGCAATTGGAAAATGTACTTCATTTGAGCCATATTGGATGAGTATGTTTGGAAAAATGTACTCCCTTTGTTTCGGTTAACAAAGTCTATTAATTTTCGAATTTGTGATTTTTCAAGTATTTTGGCTTTTTTGAATATTTTAATCATCTAAAAATTAATAATTAAATTATATATAAAGAATATTTGAAATTCATTGTTGCTTATTATTCGTAATCATTGTTTCTTATTTTGTGAATTTATTTGGAATTTAAAAAAGTAATATTATATATTACCAAAGTGTATAGGTTAATAGAATTGGTAGCATACTTCTATTAACAAGTCGCGAGCGCAGTCTTGGAAGCTAGTAGGGAAGGAATGGAGAAGTTAAGCGTGCTAAGGGTGGAGCAGTGTGAGGATGGGTGACCGACCGGGAAGTGAGGACCACAAGTACTTGTAATACTTGTAATTGATTTGAGATATAGAGTGAGAGCTATAAGTATCTAATTTGATATGAGATATGAGAATAGAGAAGATTAGATAATAGAGAAATAAAGATAATACAGAAATTCCGAAACAGAAAATACAATTTTATTCCGAATGGACCTTTAGTCCCGGTCCCTGTTATGAACCGGGACCAAAGGTCCTCCAGCCGCTGCACATGCCCCGGGCCACGTGGAGGACCATTGGTCCCGGCTCGTAAGCAACCGGGACTAAAGG
The DNA here is from genome assembly GCA_007115705.1 of Dactylis glomerata. Taxonomy (NCBI): domain Eukaryota; kingdom Viridiplantae; phylum Streptophyta; class Magnoliopsida; order Poales; family Poaceae; genus Dactylis; species Dactylis glomerata. The sequence continues at coordinate 439,599 of QXEO01001064.1, read as the reverse complement.
CTGGAGCCTTTAGTCCCGCATGGTTAGTCCCGGTTGCGGAAACCGGGATTAATGGGCTTTACAAACCGGGATTGAAGGCCTTTTTTCCACCAGTGCGGTATGGAAAATTATTTGGAAACTGAAAATTCCTAGCAAAGTAAAAATCTTCATTTGGCGTGCACTCCATGGGATTCTCCCTCTCAAAAGTATTTTAGTTAACCGGCATATTGGTGAAAGTGGTGAGTGCCCGGTATGCCATATTGATGCCGAAGATATTCTACATCTTCTTTTTAAATGTGAAGTAGCGAGTTCTCTTTGGGAGGATCTGGGTTTGAGCAGTCTTATCACCGAAGCTTTGGTGACTGATCTTTCGGGTTCTGCAGTGCTTGAACACATTCTTCGTCTTCCTGATAGCATGCCTTCGGGATTTTCAGTGGTGAAACTCAAAGAACTCGTGGCAGTAACTTGCTGGTATCTGTGGTGGATACGGCGTCGGCGTACTCATGGTGAATCAGTCCCTCCTATCTACAAGTGCAAACTTTCAATTCTTGCCATTGTGGCCAATGCGGCTAAGGTGTCAAAGCGTCCAATTGGTTCAGGGGAGAATAGATGGTCAAAACCTGAACCAAGAGTCCTAAAACTAAACGTTGATGCTTCATTTCATGTGGAGCAGCATGCAGGTGCTATCGGCGCAATTATACGTGACTATGAAGGCTCCTTTGTGGCTGCTAGGTGCGCTCCATTACCGCATGTGTCTTCCGTAGCGATGTCGGAAGCTTTGGCTATGAAACTTGGTCTTCAGCTTGCTATGGAGATTGGATGCAATAGGTTAATTGCAGAGTCTGATTCGGCTGAAACCATTGATGCTTGCACTGGGGAAACGAGATGGTGGAACGAATCCTCGGCGATTTTTGCTGATTTTGTCGATATGATCCCTTCTATTGGTACTGTAAGCTTCAAACTCTGTCCGAGGGAGGCTAACCAGGTAGCCCATGAGATAGCTAGGTTCTGCTTCTCAAATAACATATCTTGTAACTGGGTCGATGAACCCCCTAGCTTTCTCTTTGATAGTCTTACAAACGATGTAACTGTACTTTGACTGAAGCAGCAAGTTTCAGACGCACTCTTTTCCTTACCAGGGTACCTAAGGGGACTGGAAGGTTTTTAATGAGGTGGCTTGCTAGCTTTATATATACATCTTTTATCTCAAAAAAAAAAGTCACACTTCTTGCAAACCAGACAAATGGGTCACGCAACTTGTTAAAACTGTGCACTGTTGGTCACAAACCACTTTCTTGTCCTGTTTTTGCCCGAAACCACGCACTTGCCGCTCACCGTAGGCAGTTTGGATTGGTTTTTTGCAGTAACCCCCCTGGGCATTTTTTGTGGTAGCTCGATTTGTTCTCCTGGCGGCGATGGAGGAGGCGGCCGGCTCACCTGCTGCTGCCCCGGCAACCTCGTCCCCGATGCCGACCGTGCCACAGGGAGTGGAGTCGCCTCGGGCTGATCCACACGCTGCGGATGTGGCTGCTGGCCGCGTTGCCGGCGGCCTGGTAGAAGGTGTCGGCGAGTCAAATGTTCATCGTGAAATTGTCCATCATCCTATAGTGCATCGGCGCCTTCACATGCTCATGTGCAGATGTGCTCGCCCTGCTGCAAATTGCCAACCTCGCCACTAATTAACCATGGCCATAACCATACATAAATAGTCAGTCGCCCACAAATTAAAACTGTTGCTCCATCCTCCTCAATCCTGACACTCCGACAGCTCAACCTATCTACGCTAGTAGTTGTTCGATCCACTTCAGTGCATCACAGCCGCGCTGCCACTAGCTAGATGCACTCCAGGCTGAGGCATTTCTCTGTCGGTAGTTAGCTCGGCCATGGTGGGGGCGCAGCACGTTGCAGTGGCCGTCGCGGCGGTACTCCTCTTGGCCTGCAGCCTGTCATCGACGGCGACGGCGTGGGTGAGCTAGCACAACATCATGACCTTCCTAAACGGGCACCCGGAGTACAAGCTGTACAAGGTCCGTATAGTATTCTAACACAAGTACCTGACGGAGACGGGTGTGTCATGTGTGACGAGATCAACACGCGCGCGGCGGTGACCTGCCTCGTTTTGACCGACGCGGTCATGTCCACGCTCGTCTCCAACGCTGGGGACGAGCTGGGCGCGATCAAGAACGCGCTCCGCCTCCACTCGCTGCTAGACTACTGGGATACCAAGAAGCTGCGCGCGCTCCCTGATGGGGACACGCTCACCGACACCTTCTACCAGGCCGCCGGCAACGCGGGCAGCAGCCACATCGACAGCGTGTGGATCAGCCGGCGGCGACTCCATTCCTTGCGGCACGGTCGGCATCGGGGACGAGATCGCCGGGGCAGCAACAGGTGAGCCGGCCGCCTCCTCCATCGCCGCCAGGAGAACGAACCGAGCTACTACCAAAAATGCCCAGGGGGTTACTGCAAAAAACTAGTCCAAACCGCCTACCGTGAGGATACGTGCATGATTTCGGCCAAAAACAGGACATGACAGTGGTTTGTGACCAACGGTGCACGGTTTTAACAAGTTGTGTGACCTATTTGTCTAGTTTGTAAGAAGTGTGACTTAAGTGCACATGCGAGACAAGTTGTGTGACTCACTCTGCATCATATTGTCTACTATATACTAAAAGCATAAAATGGGGGTTTAAAATAGAGACACCACATTAATCCACATAGCATAAAAATATATGATCTGTTGATCTTAATTTTAATGGTTAAGATCAAAACATAAAAGGTGTTACGTAAAACATTATCGTGTACACATAAAAATAGCTGGCACGTTAAATTTCTCTTCAAAATAAGAACTGGCAAGTTAGAAGGCCTACCAACGGTGATTCCATGACCCGTACTATCCTCGACCCTCACAAAAACGTGACCCTGCCCTAACCCTGCCCTTCGTCTTTTATGGCGGCGCACCTCCCTGATTATTCTGTAACAGCTGAGGATCATCGGATAAGTAACCTGGGACATTAGACAATCTACGGACCATGGACTGTGAGATAAAATATGATGATCTCACTAGTAGAAAAATGGGCATCGGTCTAAGCCTTTAGTACCGGTTCCCGTATGAACCGGTACTAAAGGGTGCATTAGTACCGGTTCACTTGCCCAGCCGGCCGAGAAACATCAATACCGGTTCGTTGAGGGCCTTTTGTACCGGTTCATCTTACAAACCGGTACAAAAGGGTTTCAGTCCAAATTTGAGGCAGAGGTGGGGCCAGAGCTGAACCTTTAGTACCGATTCATCTGAAGAACCGGTACTAAAGGGCCTCCGGCCTATTTTCTGCAGCCCGACCTCTCTTTCCCTTCTCATTCTCCTCTCTCACATTTCCAAATCTCTATTTTGCAACTCTCACACTCCAATAAATATTCATTTTTCTCCACCATTTTATCAAGATTGACGGCACCCATCTATCTAAGGGTTTGCAATATCATCCTTTCTTCCGGCGTTCCTAATTTAGCTCATTTCTTTGCTAGTTTAACTCGTATTATTTTTCTAGTGCTAGCAAGGTGTTTGATGAAATGCCTAAGTTAGGGATTTCATTCTTTTTGTATGCAATTGAGCTCAAATTAAAGTATGATTTGTAGGTTTTAGTATCGTCCCCGTCCTCACCGCCGTCGATCGCCAGCGTCTTCCCCTAGCCGGCACTGTACCACCTCGGTGAGCCTCTTTTTTTTAATAAAAAAAACTTAGTTTTATGTGATGAACTTGAATATTAATTAAGTTGGTCACTCATATATCCATGATGTTGTGTAATAAATGATTTTTGATATACTTATATAATGTAGATGAATCGACAATGGATGTACGGTGACCGATGCCATCCCGACTTCATTGCTGGCATGCATTATTTTCTCAACGTGGCGGAGGCAAACAGGCGGTCAAATGGTTTCATTTATTGTCCATGTAGTTCCTGTAGGAATACGAAGGATTACTCTACCTCAAAGACCCTTCACTTCCACCTGCTTGAGAATGGTTTCATGCCCGGCTATAATTGTTGGACCAAGTACGGAGAAAGAGGAGTTATAATGGAAGGCAACGAAGAAGAAGAGGATAGTGACAACTATCCTATGTTCACTGAAGACGATGATAGTAGTATGGGGGAAGACGAAGCTGAAGAAGAGCCCATTTTTTATGAGCACATTTTTGATGACCCCGACGACGATTTGGGTCGGGCCATTCTTGATGCGAAGATAAACTGCGGAAGTGAAAAGGAGAGGTTGAAGTTGGAGAAAATGTTGGAGGATCACAACAAACTGTTGTACCCAAATTGCGAAGATGGCCAGAAAAAACTGGGTACCACACTGGAATTGCTGCAGTGGAAGGCAGAGAATGGTACTTCTGACAAGGGATTTGAAAAGTTGCTGAAAATAATAAAGAAGATGCTTCCAGGGGAGAACGTATTGCCCTCTAGTACGTACGAAGCAAAGAAGGTTGTCTGCCCTCTAGGATTAGAGGTGCAGAAGATACATGCATGCATCAATGACTGCATCCTCTACCGCGGGGAGTACGAGAATTTGAATGCATGCCCGGTATGTGGTGCATTGAGGTATAAGATCAGGTGAGATGACCCTGGCGATGTTGAGGACGAGTTCACCCCCAGGAAGAAGGTTCATGCGAAGGTGATGTGGTATACTCCTATAATACCACGGTTGAAACGTTTGTTCCAAAACAAAGAGCATGCCAAGTTGTTGCATGTGACGCCCCACCTTTGGATTAAGGCGGAACACCTGTGTTATGTGTTATTCCCTGGATCAATGATAGCACCACAGAACAAAATATAGTAATCATCACATAGTATCGAGATTACACGCAGATCTAGATACATAAGTCTCACATATTAATACAAGTCTTTGGTCTCATGGACCGGCAAGGGAAAACAGAGTTCAACTTAAGCACAACAGAAATATAATAGTAGCGAGCCTCCATCTTCAGCATGTGCCACAGGCAGTCATGTTGGTATGTAGACTCGAGATCCTAACGCTTCACTCCTCATCAGAAGAACCTGCACATTGGATTATGCAGCCCCAAGTATGGGGGTCAGTACAATGATGTACTGGCAAATGACACATGTTTGGTGGTGGTTGTGAAAGATCTAGCTACATGCTATTTGGCTGGTGGATCTCTGGGCTAGATTTGCGTAAAGCCAATTTGTCCTACTTAGAGTCAATATTAAGTTTCAAAGATTATTTTATTTTCAAAGGGTCGAAATAACCCCCAAATACTACATAGTTGCAAGTTATGTAGCACTGGGCGCAATTCAACAAAGTTGGAACCTCAGGCACCACCACCCCTCGGAGTGTATGGTCCTTAGTTCCTACCTAGGGGTTTCTAGACAGATTTTAGTCATTCAGAATCGGTGATGAGATTCTTCCGTACATTCCATGTCTAGAGACTCAATTGTCCATAACCGAGGACACGGCTAATCGATTAGTTTTATACACCTTACAAGGGTTGTGCACTTTCACCTTACGATTCATTTTATGCCCATACATAAAATGAAACGAGACCTTTTAGAGGAGAGGGCAACTAACTGGCAAGATCCGCTCCCAACCTATAATTCATCTACCACCATCTTCTTGCACACAAGTTGCACTCCCACATCTAATCAGTCAAGACAGAGCCCATAATGTCATAAGGCTGCACTGGAAGTACACTAAGCATGGAAGACATAGCCATCTCTTTGTTCCTGGGTGGCAAACCACAAGTGTACGCCCAGGCAGCAACTACACAATGTGTAGCCCCAGGTCGCCACTCAACATCGCCTCCATCATCAAACCAATCCACCCAGGTGTTTCATTTTAGTTGAAGTTCTTAATTTATTCACAAAACACTTTTATTAAGTGATCAAAGCATGGCATCAATATTTTTCAAAGTATTTAGCATCCTAACAGGTGGGGTTTGAGGGATTTCTACACACTACTAGGATCTAAGCATTTGATAAAACAGTTGAGTAAATCACCTATCATGCATACTACTAGAGGTGAAAATACTAATGCATAAGTAAAATGGGTAAGGGACATGTGTGTCACTTGCCTTGGTAACAGCTTGCACACTCACAACAGTCACAAAAGTAGCCTTGCTCCTCTTCACAATCTATTCAATCCAAACAATCAAGCAATCAATATTTTATTTCTAATGGCAATCATAGATATGTATGCTTGTATGCAAATGACATTTTAATTTCACACACTAAGTGAGTGTGTGAAATGTTGTATAGGATGGAACATGAGGCTTTTGAAAACAAGTGTGGTGTTAGAAAGGATTTTATTAAATAATTAACAAGGTAATAACAAAAGTTTCATTTGATGCAATAGGGTAACACTTTAGAAAAATAAGTTCTAGTTGGTACTGTCCTGCAAAAATAAGTTTGAGCTACCACTGGTTAGGTGACAGTAGCTCGAAGCAGCCACTGCAAGTGGTTTCACTCAAAAATAGTTTTTAGAAAACAAATGGTAAAGAAAATAGTGATTTGAACATATTTAACAGTAGCAAGTTTGTGCACGTATTAAATTTGAAAACTTTTGCTTCTGGAGTGTTCTAAATGTTCCAAGGATTCCATAGACTACAAATTTGTAGCATTTGGACCCACAGAACAAAAGTTATGAATTTATTATGAAACCAAAGGTTTGATTCAGATCTGACGATGGATTCAAAATGAACCCATAAAATAACAGGTTTTATTGCATCATTGGATTCTACACATCCTAAGGATTCCAACGAGGTATTATTTGTAATTTTTGGCTAAGTATTTTATTTTCTATCGATTTTACAAGATTTGTAACAAAACAGGGATTTGAATTTGAATTTGAAAAGGAGTTTTGACTGGATTGACTGGGGGCTGACTGGCCTGGGCGACGTGGCGCAGTCCCATTGGCTGATACCGATTCGGTAAAGAGATCTATTTTCGGCCATTGGATTCGGATCTGAGGGGCGAGGATGGTCAATGGGGGATTGCTCACCGGCGCGGAGGTTTTCCGGCGAGGTCGTCCAGGTGGTCGACGGCGAGCTTGCTCCGGTGACGATTGTCGGCGATGGAGTGGTGGACGGCGTTCCGCGAACGACGGCGAACTCGAATCCTTGGTCGTTGACGACTGGAGCTTCCCGAGGCGACGGCGATGCGCGACTGGAGACGACGGCGGCCTCGGTGATGGACGGAGAGCTCGAAATGCTGCAGCAAAGGGCGAGGTAAAGGTGTCATTCGATGCGCCAGAGAGAGGGAAGGGAGAATAGGGGGTCGAGGAGCGAGGGGGGGGCTTCACGGCGTGGATGCCGACGAAAATCGACGGCGTGTCTGCACGGTCTCCGGCGAGGAATTTCACCAGCCTGGCGGCTTCGAAACGAGAGGGGAAGGGAGGAGAAGGGAGAGGGAGTGTCGGGCTTTATAGGGGCGGGCTTGATGGCCAGTTAAGGTGTGAGTAACGCCGGGGGAAGTAACGCCAGTGAGGTTACTGCGGAGTGAAGAGAGAGAGAGATTTCCGGGGAGGGTGATGACAGGTGGGACCCAGCTGTCGGAGAGAGAGAGAGGGGGAAAGGTGCGGGTTGGGCTGGTCCGGGGTGGTCTGGGCCGGCTGGCTTCCCGGACGTGGCCCAAGTGGGCTCCTGGCCTCTTTCTTTTAATTTTTTTCCTTCTGCTTTCTTTTTCCTTTTGTTCTGATTTCTGTTTTGAGTTTTGAAAAAGCTCTTCCATTCAGATTTAAATAAATTCAAAGCTGGCCACTTCTGGTCTTTAAAAAGTGTGTTCAGAACCTAAAAACTAGAGGTTTAATGATAAGATGGAAAAAGAAATAATTTGTAAGAACTTTTAAATAGAGGGTTCAAATAACTAGGAAGTTAAGATTAATAACTTCCCACTATTTGGTTTTCAAAAAGAAATTTACTAGAGGAAAATATAAAATAGTTCCATAACAATGGAACTTATTTTAAATACTTTCTTTCTGAAACCTTTTGTTTCCAAAAATTTGGGGTAAAAGGCATTTGAAGGCAATATTCTATGAAAGAACAAGATTTAAAACTTTGGAAAAGATCTTGAAATGCAATATGCCATGAATGCATGATGAGAATTTTTATTTTTGAAAAATTGGGATGTTACAGACTAACCCCCTTAAGATGAAGCTCGCCCTCGAGCTTCGGAAAGGCTAGCAAATAGGTGTGGGTGTTCTTCTCGAAGGGTATCTTCACGCTCCCAAGTGGCTTCCTCTTCAGTGTGGTGACTCCACTGTACTTTGCAGAACTTGATGGTTTTGGTGCGTGTAGTTCTTTCTGCTGTCTCGAGTATCTTGATGGGTTTCTCCTCATAAGTTAGATCACTTTCTAGTTGAACTTCCTCGAGAGGTACCGTATCGTTCAACGGTGTTTCTGACATCTCTGGATGGCATTTCTTTAGCTGGCTCACGTGGAATACGTTGTGTACGGCCGAAAGAATTTCGGGTAGTTCCAATTCATAGGCTACTTCTCCTTTGCGGGATAGGACTTTGAATGGTCCTATAAATCGGGGTGCTAACTTACCCTTAATACCAAACCTCTTAACACCACGAAGGGGTGACACTCTGAGATAAGCTCTGTCTCCAACTTCATAGATGATTTCTCTACGCTTGCTATCCGCGTAGCTCTTCTGACGGGATTGGGCGATCTTCAGCCTATCCTTGATCAATTTAACCTTTTCTTCAGCTTCTTGAATGATATCGGGTCCGAAGAAACTTCGTTCTCCTACACCACTCCATAGTAGGGGTGTAGTACATTTCTTGCCATACAAGGCTTCAAATGGCGCCATCTCAATACTGACTTGATAGCTGTTGTTGTAGGAAAACTCTGCGTAAGGCAAGTTGTCATCCCAACTAGACCCATAGTCCAGAGCACACGCTCTCAGCATATCTTCCAAAATCTGGTTTACCCTTTCTGTTTGCCCATCTGTTTGCGGGTGGAATGTTGTGCTGAATTCCAACCTAGTTCCAAGTGATTCATGAAGTTGCTTCCAGAAGTGAGAGGTAAATTGGGTTCCTCTATCAGACACGATGCTTTTGGGGACACCATGAAGACTTACAATCCTCTTCATGTAGATATCAGCTAACTTTGCACTAGTGTAAGTGGTCTTTACTGGTATGAAATGAGCTACCTTGGTCAAACGATCGACTATAACCCAGATTGAGTCATATCCAGATTTCGTGCGGGGTAACCCAGTGATGAAGTTGATACGTCTCAAACGTATCTATAATTTTTGATGCTCCATGCTTGTTTTTACACCATTTGCCTATTGTTTTGTTACACTTAGTGGCATTTTTATACATTTTCCGGAACTAACCTATTAACGAAGTGCCACAGTGCCAGTTTCCTGTTTTCTGCTGTTTTTGTGTTTCAGAAGTGATACACAGGAAATATTCTCGGAATTGGACGAAACAAGTTCCTGAAGTCATATTTCACGGGGAAGCTTCCAGACATCCGAAGAGCTGACGGAGGGGGGCCACCAGGGCCCCACACAAGGGGGCGGCGCGGCCTGGCCCCTGGCCGCGCCACCCCTGTGTGAGGACACCTGGTCCCTCTCCTGACATCGCCCCTTCGCCTATATATACCCCCTGACGAGAAAAACCTAAGGGCCCGATCAGTTTTCCAGAATACATCGCGATCCGCCGCCGCCGTCGACCCGAAGATCGGGAGGGTCCAGAAGCTCTTCCCGGCACCCTGCCGGAGAGGGGAATCGCCACCGGAGGTCTTCTTCATTGCCATGCTTGCCTCCAGAGCGATGAGTGAGTAGTCTACCTTGGACTATGGGTCCATAGCAGTAGCTAGATGGTTGTCTTCTCCACCATGTGCTTCATGTTTAGATCTCATGAGCTGCCATACATGATTGAGATCACCGTTATGTAATACTATGATGTTGGTTTGTTGGGATCCGATGAATATTGGTGTTTATGATTAAGTTGCTGTACTGAATTATATCTTTTGTTATCTCTATGTTGTTTATGATCTTGCATGCTCTCCGTTGTTAGTAGCTATCTTGGCCGAGTAGTTGCTAGTGACTCCAAGAGGGGGTATTTATGCTCGATAGTGGGTTCATGTCTCTATTTCACCTGGGGGAGTGACAGAAACCTCTAAGGTGGTAGATGTGCTGTTGCTACTAGGGAGAAAACAACATTCATATGCTCAAGGGCATATGCTTTGTTTACATTACACACTTTGCTTAATGCAATTATCTGTTGTTCGCAACTTAATACTTCTAGGGTGTTCGGATGATATCCCCGGGGGTGGATTATTAGTCATAGATGCAGTTGGATGGCGGTCTATGTATTTTGTTGTAATGCCCAGAGTAAATCTCATAGTGATCTTCTTGACATATCACGTTATCTTTATTCTATCAATTGCCCAACTATAATTTGTTTACCCAGCATGTTATTTTATCTATGGAGAGACACCACTAGTGAACTGTGGACCCCGGTCCTATTTTAATCATATTGCAATCACCTGTTTACTTTTCCCGCACTGTTTACTTTACTCGCATATTACTACTGTTTTCCACTCGATACACTCATAATCTTTGTTTCAAGCAAACCGGTGAGATTGACAACCTCATCGCAAGTTGGGGACAAAGTATTTGTCTGTGTGTGTGCAGGTTCCACAAACACCTTCAGTCGTCATCGTCTCTCTTCTCCTGATCGATAAACCTTGGTTTCTTAACTGAGGGAAAACTAGCCGCTACACTCATCATACCTTCCTCTTGGGGTTCCCAACGGGCTGGTCATCACCACGCACAAGGACTTACTGCTCCCACGTCAACTAAACGCCACAGTCTTTTCTGGCGCCATCACACGAGTAGCAGAAGTCCATACCAATTTGATCCCATTTCCAATCCGGCACCTTCAGTGGTTGAAGTAGTCCGGCTGGCTTCTGATGTTCAGCTTTTACCCTACTGCACACGTCACATTTGGCTATATATTCGGCAATGTCTCCCTTCATGTTGCTCCACCAAAATCTTTCTTTCAAGTCTATGTACATCTTGGTATTTCCAGGATGAATTGAGTATGGGGTTTCATGGGCTTCTTGGAATATCAATCTTCTAATATCAGGGTCATCAGGTACACAGATTCGTTTTTCAAACCAGATAGTTCCTCGTTCATCTTCACTAAAGCCTTTAGCTTTGTCTTTCCTCATGTTTACTTTGATCTTCTCGATCTCTTTATCCTCTTTCTGCGCTTGGCGTATTCTGTCCATCAGGGTTGGTTGCACTACTAGCGATGCTACGTGACCTTGTGGCACTACTTCCAGGCTGAGGTCTCTCAGATCCTTACACAGATCTTCTGACAACACTTCTGTTGATAGGCAGTTCACATAGGCCTTACGGCTCAAGGCATCGGCTACTACATTTGCTTTACCAGGATGGTATTGCAAATTCAAGTTGTAATCTTTGATGAGTTCTAACCATCTTCGTTGTCTCATGTTGAGATCCTTCTGAGTAAAGATGTACTTCAAGCTTTTGTGGTCGGTGAAGACTTCACATCTCTTTCCCAGCAAATAATGTCTCCAAATCTTCAAGGCGTGGACAACGAAAGCTAACTCAAGGTCATGAGTTGGATAGTTGAGTTCATGTTTCTTGAGTTGTCTAGAAGCATAGGCTGCTACTCTGCCATCTTGCATCAACACACTTCCTAGACCTTGACGAGAAGCGTCGCAATACACCTGAAATTCCTTTTCTATATCTGGTAAGCACAGAACAGGTGCAGACACCAATCTCTTTTTCAACTCTTGAAAACTATTTTCACAAGCTTCAGTCCATTCATACTTCTTTTCTTTCTTCAACAACTCAGTCATTGGTTTAGCTATCTTTGAAAAGTTCTCAATAAATCTCCGGTAGTATCCGGCCAATCCTAAGAAACTACGAATTTCCCCAACATTCTTGGGTGGTTCCCATTCTGTTACTGTGGTCACTTTGGTTGGGTCGACTGCAATTCCCTCCTTGGATATAATGTGTCCAAGGAATCCTACTTCATTAAGCCAAAACTCACATTTGTTGAATTTAGCATATAACTTGTGTTCTCGGAGTTTCTCCAATATTGCACGTAGATGCTTTTCATGATCTTCTTTGCTTTTTGAGTAGACCAGTATGTCGTCAATGAAGACTACGACAAACTTATCTAGAAATTCCATGAACACTTTGTTCATCATGCTCATGAAGTATGACGGTGCATTGGTTAAACCAAAAGGCATCACCGTATATTCATACGAGCCATATCTAGTGACGAAGGCTGTCTTGGGGATGTCATGTTCTCTAATCTTGAGCTAAAAGTAACCAGATCTAAGATCTATCTTGGAAAACACGCTAGCTCCTTCTAACTGATCAAACAAATCATTGATTCTTGGTAGTGGATATTTGTTTTTGATGATTACTTCGTTCAACGAACGATAGTCCATTACTAAACGTTGACTCTGATCTTTCTTCTCAACAAACAGAACTGGTGCTCCCCATGACGAGGAACTCTCTCTAATGAATCCTTTTCCTAACTATTCCGCTAGTTGTTTCTTGAGTTCTTTCAACTCATCGGTGGACATAGGGTAAGGTCTCTTTGCTATTGGCCCTGTGTCAGGCAGCAGATCAATGAGAAATTCTACCTCTCTGTCAGGTGGCATTCCTGGTAGCTCATTCGGGAACACATTGGGGTACTCATTCACTATGTGCACTTCATCTAGGCTAACCCCCTTAAGATGGTTTAGCCTAATATCATTAAAATCCAGTTGGGATTTGTATCTAATTCTTCTCCCTTCGGGGGTGGTAAGTGTAATTGCTCTGTTCACACAGTCTATGACTCCTCCATAGGTAGTCATCCAATCCATGCCCAAGATTACATCTAAAGCCTGCGAGTCTAGAATTACTAAATGGGCTGGGAATTTATATTTACCAATTTCCATAATCAGATCCCTGCATCCAGCGTTAGCTATCAATTCTCCACCAGGGGAACTTACTTTAATGGTTTTTCCTATGTTTTCAGTAGGGAACCCATTTTTGTTTGCAAATGCCCTTGATATGAATGAATGCGATGCTCCAGTATCGAATAAAACTAATGCCGTAAATGAGTTGAGAGGAAACATACCCATCACTGCATCAGGTTCATTCATCACCTCCTCCACATTGAGGTGGTTCGCTTGGCCCTTCTGGAATGGATTGGGCTTGGCAAGCTCGGTGGTCTTGTTCTCCGGGCAGCTGGAGGAATAGTGACCATTCTTCTTGCACTTGAAGCAAGTGATACTAGAGAGGTCTTTCTTGGGTTCAGTGTTATGGCGATGCTGACCGTTGTGTCCACTGTGAAGTCCACTGGAGCTATTTCCCTTGAAACCTCCATTATGCTTATGGCTGCTGAAGCGATTACCGTTTCCTTTGTTGAAACGATTCCCATGCTTGTGAAAGTTGCCATGACCACTGCTCTCAGATGAGTGGTGCTTCTTGTGGAATGGTTCCACATGGTTCTTGTTGTTACTGAACTTCCTTTTACGATTCTCTTCTTTCTTGATGTTGTTGTCCAGAGTGATGGCCTGATCAAGTAGAGACTGATAATTTGGAGCATAGGCCACAGACAGGGGTATTTTGAGTTCTCCCTTGAGCCCACTGAGGAATTTTTCCTTCCTCTTTGCATCAGTATCAATATCTTCAGGTGCATACCTGGACAGAGCACAGAAGTCATCCATATACTCTTTCAGAGTCCTTCCACCCTGACGCAGGCCACGGAATTCTTCCTTCTTCACATTTATAGTGCCCGAGGATATGTGGGCAGTACGAAAGCCTTCTCTGAATGTATTCCAGTCCAGATCATCTATTGGATGGGTAACCTGATACGTCTCCCACCACATTGCTGACGGCCCTTCCAGTAAGTGAGCAGTGAAGCGCACCTTTTCAGCATCAGTGCACTCGTAGGTGGTCAGATCCTTGTTGACCGAACGCAGCCAGTCATCAGCTACTATTGGCTCCGTAGCAGATGAGAACTTGTTGGGTCTCAGCCTCAGAAACCTTGCCAATCTATCCACCTGGGGTGGGGGTGGCGGCGGTGGTGGTGGAGGATTATTATTGTTGTTTGCATTCGTCTGGAAGAACTGGGTCATCATTTGCATCAGCTGGGCCTAGGCTGCCACTAGTTGTTGAATTGCCGTATTGGTGTCATTGTTGTTGTTTCCATCGTTGTCGTTGTTGTTTGGTGCATGTCGTGGCGGCATCTGAGGTAAGGTATAGCATAGATGGGTATTAGACAGATAAAGCTAAAGGAGTAAAGGCCCTACCCATGCACAATACAACAAGCCAACCACAAACAATAAACAAGCATACGACCTTTGATTTTAAAAGCTTTAAACTTTGAAGTGTGCGACTTGACAAGTTTAGAAGTAAGTACTAAGAGTTTGAAAAAGCAAATGATCGATGGTACTGTCATACCAACACGGTAAGACAATACAAACGGGCTATTACAACGATGCAAGACGAGGATGGTGGTCAACTAGCCTCTCTTAACCCTCTTGAGGCATGAGAGGGGTAGAGTGTCTCGACGTTCTGCCTTCTCAAGGTCTCTCAGTGCCTTGGCTTCCCATTCCTCATAGGATAGACCATCACTGGGGGAATACACGAGTCTCTCCTCGGGATCCTCTTCTTCCTCGAATCCTCTTCCTTCTTACTTGCTTCTAACTCAGCAAGCTTCATTTTTAGCTTCTCATTCTCAGACTTCAGTTCATTGTTGATTTCCTCAACCTGCTTCTTCTCATCTCCCATTTTCTGCAGGTTGTCATACTATAGCAGTAAGGTCTTCTCCAGAAGATGAGACCAGAGGTCATCTTGGAGAATCTTCCCGCCTAACTGTAAGGGTCCTTCAACAATCTTGAGCTTGTTCTCCAATTGAGTCTTCTTCTCATCCAACATTACGAGAGCTGATTCAGTCTCCATGATCTTTTTGGTGGCAAGATCCATGAGATCTCTGAACTGGTCCTGGTTGATAATTTGCTTCTTCAGCATGTCTTCCAGATTGACTGTGCAGCGCTCCCTCTCAGTGAGGTAGCCTCTCAGAAGGGAGTGGAACTCCTGGCCTCGGCGATCCACAACATGTCCTCCAACAGATCACTCTCCAATCATCCCATAAGCCGAGGGACGTGGGATGTGAGCTCTATACTTGTGGCGAATGCGGGCGATGGCGCCCTGCATGGCAATCTCCACCTAGTACCTCCAATCCACATATGCTTCGGTGTACTCCATCGTGGACTCTCCTTCTTCATCAAGTCTTCCTTGGATAGTGGTTTGGATCAACCACTTCTCCATGCCATACTCCTTGTACTGCATCTTCCCACAGAAAACCGGAGGTGGTATCTGAAGCTGGGTGGCGAGGTCTAGCAGCACCTCCGAGAAAAGGTAATCTCCCTCACCAGCCACCACTCTCTCGTCGTAGGTGTCCATCTACAACATTTTGAAGAGAAGAGGGAACGATCAGAACAAGAAGAGAAATACAAGTAAGAATGAAATGGTTAAGGCAATAAGATCATGCTTATTTTGTATAACATTTTGAAATAAAACTTGTGTCCTAAGGTTTTCCATTCCTAGGGTCTCGATCCTACAGGCAACACTATGCTCTGATACCATTTTGTGACGCCCCACCTTTGGATTAAGGCGGAACACCTGTGTTATGTGCTATTCCCTGGATCAATGATAGCACCACAGAACAAAATATAGTAATCATCACATAGTATCGAGATTACACGCAGATCCAGATACATAAGTCTCACATATTAATACAAGTCTTTGGTCTCATGGACCGGCAAGGGAAAACAGAGTTCAACTTAAGCACAACAGAAATATAATAGTAGCGAGCCTCCATCTTCAGCATGCGCCACAGGCAGTCATGTTGGTATGTAGACTCGAGATCCTAACGCTTCACTCCTCATCAGAAGAACCTGCACATTGGATTATGCAGCCCCAAGTATGGGGGTCAGTACAATGATGTACTGGCAAATGACACATGTTTGGTGGTAGTTGTGAAAGATCTAGCTACATGCTATTTGGCTGGTGGATCTCTGGGCTAGATTTGCGTAAAGCCAATTTGTCCTACTTAGAGTCAATATTAAGTTTCAAAGATTATTTTATTTTCAAAGGGTCGAAATAACCCCCAAATACTACATAGTTGCAAGTTATGTAGCACTGGGCGCAATTCAACAAAGTTGGAACCTCAGGCACCACCACCCCTCGGAGTGTATGGTCCTTAGTTCCTACCTAGGGGTTTCTAGACAGATTTTAGTCATTCAGAATCGGTGATGAGATTCTTCCGTACATTCCATGTCTAGAGACTCAATTGTCCATAACCGAGGACACGGCTAATCGATTAGTTTTATACACCTTACAAGGGTTGTGCACTTTCACCTTACGATTCATTTTATGCCCATACATAAAATGAAACGAGACCTTTTAGAGGAGAGGGCAACTAACTGGCAAGATCCGCTCCCAACCTATAATTCATCTACCACCATCTTCTTGCACACAAGTTGCACTCCCACATCTAATCAGTCAAGACAGAGCCCATAATGTCATAAGGCTGCACTGGAAGTACACTAAGCATGGAAGACATAGCCATCTCTTTGTTCCTGGGTGGCAAACCACAAGTGTACGCCCAGGCAGCAACTACACAATGTGTAGCCCCAGGTCGCCACTCAACATCGCCTCCATCATCAAACCAATCCACCCAGGTGTTTCATTTTAGTTGAAGTTCTTAATTTATTCACAAAACACTTTTATTAAGGGATCAAAGCATGGCATCAATATTTTTCAAAGTATTTAGCATCCTAACAGGTGGGGTTTGAGGGATTTCTACACACTACTAGGATCTAAGCATTTGATAAAACAGTTGAGTAAATCACCTATCATGCATACTACTAGAGGTGAAAATACTAATGCATAAGTAAAATGGGTAAGGGACATGTGTGTCACTTGCCTTGGTAACAGCTTGCACACTCACAACAGTCACAAAAGTAGCCTTGCTCCTCTTCACAATCTATTCAATCCAAACAATCAAGCAATCAGTATTTTATTTCTAATGGCAATCATAGATATGTATGCTTGTATGCAAATGACATTTTAATTTCACACACTAAGTGAGTGTGTGAAATGTTGTATAGGATGGAACATGAGGCTTTTGAAAACAAGTGTGGTGTTAGAAAGGATTTTATTAAATAATTAACAAGGTAATAACAAAAGTATCATTTGATGCAATAGGGTAACACTTTAGAAAAATAAGTTCTAGTTGGTACTGTCCTGCAAAAATAAGTTTGAGCTACCACTGGTTAGGTGACAGTAGCTCGAAGCCACCGCAAGTGGTTTCACTCAAAAATAGTTTTTAGAAAACAAATGGTAAAGAAAATAGTGATTTGAACATATTTAACAGTAGCAAGTATGTGCACGTATTAACTTTGAAAACTTTTGCTTCTGGAGTGTTCTAAATGTTCCAAGGATTCCATAGACTACAAATTTGTAGCATTTGGACTCACAGAACAAAAGTTATGAATTTATTATGAAACCAAAGGTTTGATTCAGATCTGACGATGGATTCAAAATGAACCCATAAAATAACAGGTTTTATTGCCTCATTGGATTCTACACATCCTAAGGATTCCAACGAGGTATTATTTGTAATTTTTGGCTAAGTATTTTATTTTCTATCGATTTTACAAGATTTGTAACAAAACAGGGATTTGAATTTGAAAAGGAGTTTTGACTGGATTGACTGGGGGCTGACTAGCCTGGGCGACGTGGCGCAGTCCCATTGGCTGATACCAATTCGGTAAAGAGATCTATTTTTGGCCGTTGGATTCGGATCTGAGGGGCGAGGATGGTCAATGGGGAATTGCTCACCGGCGCGGAGGTTTTCCGGCGAGGTCGTCCAGGTGGTCGACGGCGAGCTTGCTCCGGTGACGATTGTTGGCGATGGAGTGGTGGACGGCGTTCCGCGGACGATGGCGAACTCGAATCCTTGGTCGTTGACGACTGGAGCTTCCCGAGGTGACGGCGATGCGCGACTGGAGACGACGGCGGCCTCGGTGATGGACGGAGAGCTCGAAATGCTGCAGCAAAGGGCGAGGTAAAGGTGTCATTCGACGCGCCAGAGAGAGGGAATGGAGAATAGGGGGTCGAGGAGCGAGGGGGGGGCTTCACCGCGTGGATGCCGACGAAAATCGACGGCGTGTCTGCATGGTCTCCGGCGAGGAATTTCACTAGCCTGGCGGCTTCGAAATGAGAGGGGAAAGGAGGAGAAGGGAGAGGGAGTGTCGGGCTTTATAGGGGCGGGCTTGATGGCCAGTTAAGGCGTGAGTAACGCCGGGGGAAGTAACGCCGGCGAGGTTACTGCGGAGTGAAGAGAGAGAGAGAGAGAGATTTCCGGGGAGGGTGATGACAGGTGGGACCCAGCTGTCGGAGAGAGAGAGGGGGAAAGGTGCGGGTTGGGCTGGTCCGGGGTGGTCTTGGCCGGCTGGCTTCCCGGACGTGGCCCAAGTGGGCTCCTGGCCTCTTTCTTTTAATTTTTTTCCTTCTGCTTTCTTTTTCCTTTTGTTCTGATTTCTGTTTCAGTTTTGAAAAAGCTCTTCCATTCAGATTTAAATAAATTCAAAGCTGGCCACTTCTGGTCTTTAAAAAGTGTGTTCAGAACCTAAAAACTAGAGGTTTAGTGATAAGATGGAAAAAGAAATAATTTGTAAGAACTTTTAAATAGAGGGTTCAAATAACTAGGAAGTTAAGATTAATAACTTCCCACTATTTGGTTTTCAAAAAGAAATTTACTAGAGGAAAATATAAAATAGTTCCATAACAATGGAACTTATTTTAAATGCTTTCTTTCTGAAACCTTTTGTTTCCAAAAATTTGGGGTAAAAGGCATTTGAAGGCAATATTCTATGAAAGAACAAGATTTAAAACTTTGGAAAAGATCTTGAAATGCAATATGCCATGAATGCATGATGAGAATTTTTATTTTTGAAAAATTGGGATGTTACATTGCAATGGCACAAAGAGGACCGTAAGAAAGATGTGATGCTGAGACACCCCGCTGACGGGTCGCAGTGGAGAAAAATCGACAGAAAGTACAAGTCATTTTCAGATGACGCAAGGAACTTAAGATTTGGTCTAAGTACAGATGGCTTTAATCCTTTCGGGGAGCAGAGCTCCAGTCATAGCACCTGGCCAGTGACTCTATGTATCTATAACCTTCCTCCTTGGTTGTGCATGAAGCGGAAGTTCATTATGATGCCAGTGCTCATCCAAGGCCCGAGGCAACCCGGCAACGACATTGATGTGTACCTAAGGCCATTGATTGAAGAACTTTTACAGTTGTGGCGTGAAGAAGGTGTACCTATTTGGGATGAGCATGAACAAAAGGAATTTAACCTACGAGCGTTGTTGTTTGTAACCATCAATGATTGGCCTGCTCTTAGTAACATTTCAGGACAGTCAAACAAGGGATACAATGTATGCACACACTGTTTAGGTGAGACTAACAGTATATATTTGAGAAACAAGAATGTGTACATGGGGCATCGTTGATTTCTTCCAAAACAACATCAAGTAAGAAAGAGAGGAAAGCATTTCAGAGGTGAGGCAGAAGACCGAACGAATCCTACCCGCCCTACTGGGGATGTTATATATGATATGGTCAAGGATTTAAAAGTGATCTTTGGAAAGGGTCCTGGCGGACAATCTGTTCCGCATGCTGTTGACGGACATGTACCCATGTGGAAGAAGATGTCTATATTTTGGGAGCTACCCTACTGGAATCGACGTGATGCACGTGACGAAAAATCTTTGCGTGAACCTGCTAAACTTCTTGGGCGTGTATGGGAAGACAAAAGATACACCGGATGCACGGCACGACCAGCAATGTATCCACGAAGGAAACAACCTGAATCCAGAGAAGTATCAAGGTACTGCCAGCTACGCTCTTACCAAAGAAGAGAAGGAGATCTTTTTTGAAGTCCTGAGTAGCATCAAGGTCCCGTCTGGCTTCTCATCGAATATAAAGGGAATAATAAACATGTCAGAGAAAAAGTTTCAAAACCTAAAGTCTCATGACTGCCACGTGATTATGACACAATTACTTCCGGTTGCATTGAGGGGGCTTCTATCGAAAAATGTTCGAGTACCCATTGTGAAGCTATGTGCGTTCCTCAATGCAATTTCTCAGAAGGTGATCAATCCACTAACTCTACAAAATTTACAGAAGGATGTGGTGCAATGTCTAGTCAGCTTCGAGTTGGTGTTCCCACCATCCTTCTTCAATATTATGACGCATCTCCTCGTTCACCTGGTCGAAGAGATTAGTGTTCTCGGTCCTGTATTTCTACACAACATGTTCCCCTTTGAGAGATTCATGGGAGTCTTAAAGAAATACGTTCATAACCGTGCTAGGCCAGAAGGAAGCATCTCCAAGGGCTATGGAACAGAGGAGGTCATTGAGTTTTGTGTTGACTTTATTCCTGACCTTAAGCCGATCGGTGTTCCTGAATCGCGCTATGAGGGGAGACTACGTGGAAAAGGCACGCTAGGAAAGAAAGCAACAATGTGTATGGACAGACATTCTTTCACTCAAGCACACTACATAATTCTACATAATTCCAGCTTGGTGGCTCCGTACAAAGTGGAACACAAGAATATTTTACGCTCTGAATACCCGGAGCAACGTGAAGATTGGATTGATGGAGAACACATGAAGACTTTCGGCGGTTGGTTGCAAACACGTCTCATGAATGTCACTGATGAAGAACAGCTGTACTTGTTGGCCAAGCAACCATCTTCGACTATATCGACGTTTCAAGGGTACGAGATAAATGGGAATACATTTTACACATTCGCCCAAGATAAAAAGAGCACCAACCAAAACAGTGGTGTCCGCTTTGATGCAGCAGAGGACAATGGGAAGAAGGTCACATATTATGGGTACATAGAGGAGATATGGGAACTTGACTATGGACCTAATTTCAAGGTCCCTTTGTTCTGGTGCAAATGGTTCAACCTGAAAAACGGGGTACAGGTAGACCCGCAGTACGGAATGACTACAGTGGATCTCAAGAATCTAGGGTACGACACCGAACCATTCGTCCTAGCCAGTGAAGTGGCTCAGGTTTTTTATGTGAAGGACATGTCTACCAAACCGAAAAAAAGAAAAGAAAGGCAACAAGACACATCATACGATGAGCCAAAGCGCCACATAGTTCTTTCAGGAAAAAGAAACATCGTGGGAGTAGAGGACAAGACAGACATGTCAGAAGATTATAATAAGTTTGATGATATTCCACCATTCAAGGTGAAAACTGACCCAAGCATCATTTTAAATAATGAAGATTGTCCATGGTTGCGTCGCAATCAGAAGAAAGGGAAACACAAGAAGAAAACTCAGAAGACTAGATAGGGATCATAACTTGTGTATCTCAATATGGAAATCACTTTCCCATTTATTTTTTGTGTAATGATGTTATTGTATGAGGGAAATTTTTCCGAGGCGGAGCTTCCGAAGATGCCGTAGGGCGTGAGCACCAACGACATCTTCGAGAAGCTCCGCCACGGGAGATTTCCCAATAATTTACCCAACATTGTTAGAGGAGATGGAGTCTTTCACGGGCTTGCAGGGAAATTTTTTCCGAGGCAGAGCTTCCAAAGATGCCGTAGGGCGTGAGCACCAATGACATCTTCGAGAAGCTCTGCCACGGGAGATTTCCCAACCCTTTACTCAACATTGTTAGAGGAGATGGAGTCTTTCACGGGCTTGCAGGGAAATTTTTCCGAGGCGGAGCTTCCGAAGATGCCGTAGGGCGTGAGCACCAACGACATCTTCGAGAAACTCCGCCACGGGAGATTTCCCAACCCTGTCCTCCATCCATGAGGATGAAACTCTCCCTACCTTCTAGGTTGGCTTGTTGAGCTGCTTGCCATGGCGTATCGATGCTCCTTTTATAGGCACGGCACCGCTTCTACTTTGTCTTGTTCCTCCGACAGGGGCATCGTGCGTCCACCCACGCGTCCTTATCTCATCGAGCAGTGCATCCACCCATGCGTCCTTATCCTGCCGACATCTTTAGTCTCGGTTGCACCCACCAACCGGGACTAAAGGTTACCCACACGTCCTTATCCCACCGACAGTTTTGTTAGATGACACAAAAACCACCTTTAGTCCCGGTTGTACCCACCAGCCGGGACTAAAGGTTAGATGGTTCCCCGCGCCACTGCGTTCCCGCCTGCAAAAAAAATAGAAAATCAAATATAACTAATCAAAAGAAAATAGAAAATCAAATATAACTAATCAAAAATAAAATCAAATATAACTAATCAAAAGAAAATAGAAAATCAAATATAACTAATCGAAAAGAAAATCAAATATAACTAATCAAAAGAAAATAGAAAATCAAATATAACTAATCAAATGAAAAATCAAATGAAAATCAAATATAACTAATCAAAAGAAAATAGAAAATCAAATATAACTAATCAAAAAGAAAATCAAATATAACTAATCAAAAGAAAATAGAAAATCAAATATAACTAATCAAATGAAAAATCAAATGAAAATCAAAAGAAACTGCAAAAGAAAAATCAAATGAAAATCAAAAGAAACTGCAAAAGAAAAATCAATAGAAACGGCAAAAGAAAAATGAAACGAAAATCAAAAGAAATAGCAACAGCAACAGAAAAATCAAAAGAAACAACAACAGAAAAATCAAAAGAAAAAGAAAAAAACCTTTGGTACCGGTTGGTGGAAAGAACCGGTACGAAAGGTTAAAAGTGCGAAAAGAATTTCCGTAAATATCTTTGGTACCGGTTGCTGTTACGAACCGGTACTAAAGGTGACCTTTAGTACCGGTTCGTAACAGCAACCGGTACGAAAGGCCCTTAGGCCTTTTTCTTCCACGCCACCGATGGACACACACACGCAGACACTCAGCAAACTTCCCGCGCCATCGCCGTCGCCGTCGCCCGGAGCCCCGCGTCGTCGCCGTCGCCCGGAACGAGGTGTGCCTCCTTCTTTCCCCGCAGCGACCCCAGCGACGCCCTTTTCTCCCCTCGCGGCGACGACTCCCAGTGACGCCGTCGGCTTTCCCCTCTCCGTCCCCCGTCTGAGACGCCGCCCACTGTGCCTATAAATAGCTCGCGACCCCCTCTGCCTTTCTCCTCTCCGTCCCCCGTCTGAGACGCCGCCAGGCCGTCGACATTTCTCGCTGGAGTCCGCAGGCATCGTCGCCAAATTTCGTCGATTTCGCCAGAACCAGTGAGCCAACGCCCCTCCCTCGCCTCCTATTCTCTTCCCATTATCCCAGAGTAACCGCCGAACACCTTGTCTTGTCCGTTTTGACCGCAGAACGACGAAGCCGACGAGACCCGAAGGTCACCGCCGAGCGGAGCTTTTCCAGCCACCTCTTCTCACCTATACCGCACGCAATCGAGCGTCCCGAGGATCTTCCCGAGTTCGCCGACCTCTACTGCACGTCGTCCACAACTCCATCGCCTCAGGGAGCAACTGCATCGTCGCCGCCGTCCGATTGCAGTGCCGGAGCTCGCCGCCGGCGACCAAACCCTAGCAAGCCCGGTGAGCCTCCCCCAGATCTGTTCTCGTCCGTTAGATCCTAATCGAACGCCCCCGAAAGAATCACTTAACCGAAGAGGTACAATTCGATCTGGGCCGCTCAGATCTCTTTTAATCTGACGCTCCACGTTGCAGATCCGTCTGAACCGGTATCACCCTATCAGATCAAGCCATGTGTCAGCTCCCGGTTAAAACAGAAATCAAAATAGGTTTTCTAATCAGATTCAACTCAATCTTGCAAAATTCATATCTTTCGATTTATAAGTCCAAAATTAGCAAATAATATACCGTTGGAATCCTTAGAACATCTAGATAAATTAGATGTAACTTGTTATGGATGGAATAATCATACTATTTGTCAACTAGGAATATATATCCGAATGATAAATTAGATACAAAAAGTTATTGGGCCAATACTTGAACATATATCTTATTTGTTTATTGGAATAAGCACACAAATAATATTGAAATTATTTTGATTTGCCAATATGAACTTAAGACTAATTTGAAAACAAGTGTCCGAGATATTTCATTGAAATTTGTAAAATGCATAGAATCAACATACATAGCTTACCCGAGGAATACACATGGGATACTAAAGGACGTGGCGTGATATGATTGGTGAAGAGGACACCGGTAGGAACCGGCTCCGTTAGAAATGACTTCTCGCGTTCTGACCCCGGTGCAAAAAGTCTTGCGCCCTATTTTTAATTCCAGAAAAATTGCTGCAAGTCTTTGAAATTTGTGATAACTTCAAATGACATGATGAATCAAATAATTGCACTTAATTTTTTAGTGACATTGAGTGATGGAGGACGACACCTTCATCCGAGATGAGGAGCGAGAAGAAATGGTGCAGAAAATAATATTTGAGAGTGCCCGTGGACCAGAACCCAATGGAGAACCCGATGGAGATGACGATGATTTCGGCTCACAATTTTTGAACGATGTCGGTGAGGGACTTGAGTCTGAAGAAAGAAGAGACAACGAAGTGTCCTTAACAAACTCCGGCGAGGTGTATATCAAGGCTATATGTTCATCACTTGATGCATTGATTTATTTGTATTACACTTATTAACGAATCATTTTTCTTTTAGCCTTCTGGATCATCGAGCAAATCTGTTAAAAAGCAACGAGGCCCGACGCAACGTCTAAAGGGCGAGGGTAGGTTAGCCCTCACCGCATTTAAGGATAGTGGTGAACCGGTGGATCCCAAAGAGCACTGCCGTAAATTTATAAACCAAGCTGGAGTTCTTGTTAGGGACCATGTACCGATCAGCATTGCAGAGTAGCATAAGCCGAAGAACGCGGGGGCTGAAGCTAGTTATGTCAATGATACTCTAAAACTTTTTCTTTGGGACAGTCTACTGACACACTTTAGCCTACCGTAAGACATGACGGAAGGCCAGAAGAAGAAAGTCAAGGAATGGACTCTTAAGAGGATGGCACACAATTCCAGACCTGGAAGAAAAATTTATGGGCCAGATATGCAGATAAAGATCCAGTATTCACTGGAAGTCTAGTGAAGATAAAAGATCACTGGCCCGCATTTAAGAGCTATAAGAAATCTTCTACTGCTGTGTCCCGATCAGTCACAAATACGAAAAATGCTTTAAAGAAGGAACATTTCCATCATTTGGGGTCAGGTGGCTACAAGACTGCCATTCCGAAGTGGAGAGCATTTGAAGCTAAACTGATGGAGGCAGGAATCACTCCACAGACATGGGACTGGCCCGACCGGTCCAAGTTCTGGTTGTTCGCGCATGGGGCAGGGTTGGACCCAAAGACAGGGCAGATCGTTGCAAAGGGAAAATGGAAGGAAAAAAATTAATGCAATCACGACGCAGCTTATAGATGCAATTGAAAAAGTTAGAAAGGGAGAGTACATTCCCGATAGAGAGAATGACGAGCTGACACTCGCTCTTGGGAATGCGGAACACGTTGGACGGATACGAGCCCTCCTAGGTGTCACCATGAAGGAAGCATGGCCGGAGTGCGCTGACACTTATAGAAGCCGTTCGAGAAAGAAGAAGCAGGACTTAGACAGGCTAGCGGAATTGATAAATAGGGTGGAGGTGCTTGAGAAAAATCAGAGGGCACCTGATCAGCCGCTGTTTCTACAAGATCCTCAAGCCGATGCCACCCCATCTCAGCGAAGAAGCAGTGTGGGTTCCTCACATCTTGAATGTGGAGGAAGCTACCCCGTGGATTATGTCACGGAGAAGACAGATTGCGAGCTACATGTGCAAATGAGGAACGTGTCCGTTAAGGTGGCGGTCGGCTATGTTTACCCAAATGAAGATGGAGCAACGCACCATCATATGCCCATTCCAGCTGGCTGAGTTCGTGTCGGGGTGGATGACGTTGTTCCGGGTTTTGAAACAATGGAGCATGATTTTCCTGGAGGTGACGAAGAGAAGACACTGGCCGATGTCAAGCGCGGTTTCGCCATATGGTCCAAGAAATACATCGTCCTTTTGCCAAGGCCACCGACTCCTCCTCGTAGCAGTCCACATGAGCAGCAAATTCCACATGAGCAGCAATGGCCATCGACTCCGCCTGGTAGCAGTCCACATCAGCAGCAAAGTCCACACCTATCGGAGAGGGACCCCAGCGCGAGTCCACCATCTCGAGATCCTCCGCGTAAGACTGCGTTTTTTAAGCGGAACGGTACACCGCCTAGGAAGAGACCTAGAAAGGAGAAACCACTGCCGCCTATTGAGAAGTTACCTTGGGAAAGAACTATCGAAGAATGCAGCGAAATCTCTAAGTCCGAGGTGGCAAAACATTTTGCTAAGAAAGTGCCAGAGATACCTTTTGAGAAGACTCTAAATCCGGTGAAAGTTATTCGTACCGTTGAGAATCTATATGACCCTCCACCATTGCCGCCATCTGACTATAGGCGTTCTATTGAAAAGTCGTATGACACTATGGTGGAGGTGAAAAAACCCGATCAATCGGTGGTCTCGGTGAAAACTAGGAAACAAGTGTACCAGCTCGGAGAACAACCCGTTCAATCGGCCCCCCCTCTCAAGGTGTTTGACGAGAAGGCCGTTGAAAGTTCTCAACAAAACATAATTGATTACCCCATCGCTGAAGTAGTATATCAATTTGTTCAAGGGAAAGATCTGGTCGAGAATATCAGGTCGCTACCAACATGTATGCGTAATTTGAATGCGTGGTACACTAATGCCACAAAGAGAGGGATTGATTGTATCATGGTGCGAGTTAAGGATGAGCACTACTTCCAACTATACTCTGTGAGCGTTGACTTCCTCGAACTTATTCAGTTATACAATCTCCGGGCCATCGACAAATCTATCATCAGTTGCTATTGTCTGTAAGTAATTTATTAATATAATTTGAGAAGTCTTTAGCTCAGCTCATTCATTGTCTGCAAATTATCCTCAATTTAATCTTTTGTGCGCTATATTATGCAGATCGAAGAAGCTCGAATGCAAAAGGGATGAAATCATGGACATTGGGTTCATTGACCCAGATACAATGCATGAAAAAACCATAGAAGATCCCATCTATAACAAGGATACACCAGAGACTTTGCTAAGGTTTTTGAAGCGACAACGTGACAAAAAGATAATACTTTGGCCTTACAACTTCAAGTAAGTGTAACTGTCTTATAACACATTCTATTTTGCTCACCATATGTTAAAATTTTAACTGATGACTTATATCTATGACACTGCATATTTAAATGTGCGCAGGTTCCACTTTATTCTTATCGTCATTAAAATGTACGATGGAGAGGTTGAAGTCTTTGACTCACTAACCAAAGAGCCTATACTATACAAGTCGGCTTTTGATATGCTCAAAAGGTAATTTTAATTCTTATCGGTTCTTTTGTTAATTTCCTGATATCAACAAATTAATAACTCTTTTATGCATTTTCTTTTGTCGGGCAGCGTATGTCAAACGTTCATCCAGGAAGATCCGACCGGTGGATGGAAACCGAAGCTGATATGGCGTGCGAACAAAGTAAGTAGTACTACCTAGGTCCACACACCTTTATCATACTTGATTATTATTTGATTGAATTATATTCTTGTACAGAAATGCATGAAACAACCTGAGGGGACTAATCTATGTGGATACTACGTTTGCGAGAACATCCATAAGATTGTCAGCGAGAGAACGAATAATTAAAGGAATAGAGAGGTACGAAAACAATATTCACAAATTTATTTTGTTACCATAACTTGTGCTAAGTTTCAGTCATAATTGTTTGATTGTGATTTGATATATATATATAGGACTCCTCTTTCGTACTCCTAGGAGTACATACTCCCATAGCTTAACGGGTCCTAAGTTGATCATATCCAGTTGCTAGCAGACCAACCGATAAAAAGGAAAAAACTAAATTGTGCATGTAACAACTTTTCATTGACGTTAGCATCATGCGCCTGATCCTAAAATTAAGGGATTATTACTCAGGCGTGTGAATGAATATTATTTTTGGACCGTGTGTGGCCTTCTAGAAACAAGACCCTACGTGACGTGCTTTTATCTATATGATTCCTCCATGTATAAGTAATTATGGGGGCATCTATACTAGTTTTTTAATGGAGTACTGTACCTTTTTGCTTAGAGAGAGAATATATACCCTTTTTGCGATGGAGTATGTACTACATGTTTGCCAAATTTTGTGATGGAGTATACACTACATTTTTGCCGATAGTATATACCACATATTATGATGAAGTATATACTTCATTTTTGCCAAAAAGTATATACCACATTTTGTGATGGAGTACATACTACATTTTTGCCGAGAATTATATACCATATTTTGTGAGTGAGTACATACTACATTCTATGTAATGGAGTATATACCTTTTTCTAATGGATGTATACTACATTTTTGCCAAGAAGTATATATACCACTTTATTTGGAATGGGGTATATACTGCTTTTTAACACATCTAATCAAAACGTATACTACACACAAAACAGAAGAGTATATGCTCAAATTTTTAAACAAGGGCATGCATATATTGATATTGTCATGGACAGTACACTTCATTTTTAGATGAAGTAGAACATATGGGTATATAGATCCACAGGATAGGAGTACATGTCGTTGAAAAAACTGGAAGTATGTACGCTTTCAGAAAAGAAGTATATGCACATTGATTTGGGCATGATTTGTGAGCTGTCTAGAGAATCGATCGGAGCAGAACGATCAGCTGGTTGCATGTGAAGCTAGCTCTGTATCGTAGATCACGTCCCATCTTGGTTTGTTCGTCGAGTAACCGCCGGCCGTATCGCTTGCCGTCTTCCTTGTCGAGCCGCCGACAGTCGCATGGATCTGATCATGTCCGTCGCTATGTCGCCTGGCCGTCATGCTGCCTGGCGGTCGCATGCGTCTCATGTCCGTCGTCGTGCCGTTCGGCGCGGCGGCCCAGCATGCTAGAGTAGCAGGAGAAGACTAATTAGAATCGATCCGCAAAAAAGAATAATTAGAATGAAAGATTTATACACGCAATTTGAGATCGGAAACTACAAACCCTTGAGGAAACGATCGGCGGGCGGATCGATTTGTAATGTCACCGGCGATCACCGGATGAGATGCGCGCTGCCGGAGATTGATTTGACGAATATTATGTGACGAGTCGTCTGTCGGCCGGTTCTTATATACGGTCAACTGATCCTATCCCTAGAATAAAGGAACAACTTTTCAAATAAACGTCATCCCTACAATGAGATAACATGCGGTATTTAATTGCTTAATTTAATTAAATATAATGCCTAACAGGCATTTAGGTTGGGACCCGATAGTGGCTTCACGTGAGAGTTTTGGTGGTGGGAGTATGTACACCTAGGGATACCTTCTCATTTTCCTATATATATATATATATATATATATATATATATACATAGCTCATGTATTCATTTGAATCTCATTCTTTTACAGTTGGCAAGAATGCGTGACAGGATTCCAATCGAGCACCGCTTCAAAGCAATTGGCGAGGAATTGGCGGGATTTTTCCTTCGGGACGTCATACCTAACTTCGCAGAGTACCACTATGAATGAAGATCTACATGTAATATATAGTTTGACTCGGAGAGTACCACTATGCTACATGTAATAGATAATATGCCTCGGAGAGTACCACTATGCATGAAGATCGATCTTCATGCATTTACTACTTAATTTGCGATCTTATGCAATTACATGTGTTATATTATATGCACCAAGTTGATATGCATTACCTTGATTTTCATGTACTCCTAAATCCAAACGCGTTTCTGGCGCATCGACGCGATCCTCGTACGATGAAATGGTCCGATACCCCTAAACCCCTCCTAAAACCCTAAACCCTGAATTCCTTTGGTACCGGTTCGTGTTACAAACCGGTACCAAAGGTCCCTAGCCCTGCACTCTCCTGGGAGCCAACGTGGAGGCCCCTTTAATACCGGTTTGTAAGGAACCGGTACCAAAGAGGGGGGGGAGGCTTTTGTCCCGAATCTTTTGTACCAGTTTGATTTTCGGTACAAATGGGCCTCTGGAACCGGTATTGATGTCCATTTTTCGACTAGTGTCTCTAACCGTCCGCAGTACAAAGAACAGCCCAACAACTGTTGGTCCTCATATACGCATGCACACACGCTCATCCATCAGAAAATTTAATTGCTAAAACTAAAAGCCAAATTGTTGGTGCAATCTTCTCCCATTTAGATCCTTCACGGTCCCATGAAATAAACTCTAGCGTACTGACATAAGGTTGATTTAAGCCCGGGCAAGGCGCTGCCATCTTGCTAGATGGAACTGGCACTGACTTGTGGTAATTATATCCTCCATGTATGCATTGATTCGTAGCAGTAGTTGTATGGAACACATGCAAAGTAGGCTGATCTTTTATGTGGATATTTCTTTTACGGTGATGAGAAAATTATTCGCGGACTCTCAACTAGCAGTTATAAGATCTTTTATTTGGAGATCTCTTATCCTAGGTAGCAAATAAACATCAATCAAGACCCCATATAGTAGTAGTAGTATGTAATCTTGTAACTATCGTAAACTAGCACGGTGGCCCTCGAAAATGCAAGGAAATAAACTTTATAATCTATAAAAGTACTAATTATTTATTAATTATCTTATACAAATAGGTTTTTTTCCTATTTACCCTCTTGGTGGAAAACGTTTTACAAATTCTCATGGGTCTCTCCGATACTAATTAGTGACATAGATTGGAAGAAAAGTTTTATTTTTAAGAGGTTTTTGTTGATACACTACCAATACTTCCTGCAAAAAAAATACTGTCATATTAGTGCTAGTATGCAAACATATAGTGATCAAAATTTTAGATTAGCCTCATTCCTACTTTCTCCAAAATATTCTTTGTTTTAGAATCATTACTTTCTATTTTTCATGTACAAATATTCTTTGTTTTAGAATAATTACTTTCTATTTTTCATGTACATAATATAGTTCAAATCCGCCCTTAGTTGTTTTAAACAGGTTGTTGTCGATACATCACAAATAACTTTTGCAAAATCAATTTACATTGGAGTATCATTGCAGGTAAGTAAATATATAGCAAACCAAGTTTTTCTATTAGTTTTATTATCAATCTTTGCACCGTGCAATTCATTGATAGACTTTATATATCAGGTTCTTATTTTTTTATTTGGCATATCGAGATCCCGTTCAAATGCATATGCATAGTCATATGATATAGCAGGTATGGATCATTTATTTATTTTCTTAGGAGACGAGCAATCCATAGCTGGCTCGGACACGGGGTCATCCTTTTTATATGGAGGAGGCCTTAGTTTGGCCTGAAAAAGGTTGTAGTTAGAGTTTTATGTAGGTACCTCTTTATCATAGAACGTGTCAGATTTAGATTATTTTAGTTTTTTTACATTTTATTATCTGGCATGACTATGTACACAATACGTGACTATTATTAAGTGATATATTCTAGCCGTAAATTATAAATCTAACTGTAAAACTAAATTTAAATAATATGGGTTAACATGGTGGCTTTATTTTACATTTCATCCGACAACTTGGGATCCTACTCTTTGAAGCCAACTTCATGCCGGTGAGATTATTTTAATTTTTTAAATCTTATACTTAAATTTATATATATATATTAATAAAAATTATATATAGATATGTGTTTACTTTTGAAGTCTCTCATACACATTTCCTGTCAAGCTTTTGAATTTTATATACATGTCTGCCAAAATTATATGCTAGCGATCAATCAGTATTGTAGTCTTTTTCACGTCACCGAACCAGGAGTCAGCTTCCGGTAGGTAAGCTTTGGATTTTTTTTCTTATTATTGACATATACGATTGTAGTCTCTAAGCTTTGAAACTTTTTTTATGAATGAGATGAGACATACCGTGTGCACGTACGTGCTAGTCTCAAACTCTCATCTTTAAAGTCAGGATTGCACGTACAATATTGGAAATCGGGCCCATGGCAGATAACGTGTTAGACATTACGACTTTCGCGTTACGTAACGGTCTTTGGTTAAATCTTAGCCACAAATAGTAGATCTAACTATTAAAATAACTAGCACGGTGGCCCTCGAAAATGCGAGGAAATAAACTTTATTATCTATAAAAGTACTAATTATTTATTAATTATCTTATACAAATAGGTTTTTCTCCTATTTACCCTCTTGGTGGAAAACGTTTTACAAATTCTCATGGGTCTCTCCGATACTAATTAGTGACATAGATTGGAAGAAAAGTTTTATTTTTAAGAGGTTTTTGTTGATACACTACCAATACTTCCTGCAAAAAAAATACTGTCATATTAATGCTAGTATGCAAACATATAGTGATCAAAATTTTAGATTAGCCTCATTCCTACTTTCTCCAAAATATTCTTTGTTTTAGAATCATTACTTTCTATTTTTCATGTACATAATATAGTTCAAATCCGCCCTTAGTTGTTTTAAAAAGGTTGTTGTCGATACATCACAAATAATTATTGCAAAATCAATTTACATTGGAGTATCATTGCAGGTAAGTAAATATATAGCAAACCAAGTTTTTCTATTAGTTTTATCGACGCGGATTTACTAACCGCCCGGCTAGCTATGCACGTGTTGGAAGCCGTTAGATATGATACCAAGATTCGTGCTACCGTTTGATTCCATCTACTTCCGTTAGCTTGTTCCTTTTGTACTTTCTGGTGAACCTCTGACTCGTACTGTCCGGAGCTAGAAATTTGAATGTATACATCCGCAAGAAAAAACAAAAGCAACAAAAGAATGTGGATAGCTGCTTTTGACTTTTTATCTCCTTCTGCTTTTAGGTGGGCAAATTTGTTTTACAGACCTGATTTCCTCACACGGTGAAGCAAAATCCAGATCAAAAAATAATTTCACAAGACTACAGACTTTATCGGATCGATCTAGGATAAAAGATAAAACATGGAACAAGAAAAGTTCAAAACGCAGCACCTCTGTGAATGCATATGCCATGGCAGAAAATTAAATTACTCCCTTGGAAAAAAAGAACATTTGTGCAGCTAAAAAAATAGATCTCAGGGTTGAAGCATGGATCTAGAAAAACACAATCGATCTTGAGAATCACCTACAATCTGAAATTATATTCCCATTTAAGATCACAAAACAATCCTGGAAACAAATTTGCAAAATTCTATGCAAGAATCAGAAGATTTTTTTCTAGATTGGAACCAGTGGATCTGAAACACACTGTAAAAAAAGAAAACAGAAACGAGAGCATCGCATCGATTGAGAGTTTGAGACGAGGTCGCCGCAAGATTCCCCACAAGCCAAGGCTGCCACCGCTTGGCCTCCCGTGGGGGGGTTGGAGGCGGGCCGACGCGCCAGGGATGAGGTGGCTCCCTGTACGGCGTGGCCCCCTGATCGACCACCGCGCCTCCCCTGTTTCTCCCCGTCCAGGTTCGAGGGCTTACGATGGCGTAGAAAAGAAGATGGCCTCCATGCTTGCAACTTGGCAAGATTCAACCGGCGGTTCATCCCACTAACGATTTGTATCTCAAAAAACTCCAGCCCAACTTGAACCGGCGGCGGCCACCACGCAGTTCCCATAGGACGCACGGGCATGGACTTTGGGGATCTGTTGCGGTGCAGCACAAGTAGCAGCCAGCGACGACTCCTCCGAGGATGCCACGAAGACAAGCATCCGCGGCCGCCCAACTAGCCAACTTAAACGCCGCTGCTCCAGCTTGCAAAAGGCGCCGACTAGTACGCGGCCACCCAGCTCGTCACCTCCATGAACGCCTCTGCTCCAGGTCACAAAGGTGGGTTGGGCCGCCGGGATCGGGAACTCGGGTGGACCCACGGTGCTTGCGGTGGAGGGGCACCGGCGGTTTTTGCTGGAGGCCCGCGGAACACCGGCCGACGGTGGCGGTAGGCGTCCTCAGTAGAGGTGGAGACCGGGGTGGGTGGTAAGGATAAGACTGGGTGCGGGGATGGGGACGGGAGAGAGAGAGGGGAGTGAAAATTCAAAAAAAAAGGGAGTGCTACGGTAGGTGGTCGGTTTGCTTCAGGTGAGGAGAGATAAAAGAAACAGGCTAACGGACGTCAGTTTAGATGTAGGGCGGGGAATGTCATACAGGGCGATCCAATGGCTGTAGGCGGGTGCATAGGTATCCACCATGGTAGCCCACTATTTTGCTTAGTTTTATTATCAATCTTTGCACCGTGCAATTCATTGATAGACTTTATATATCAGGTACTTATTTTTTTATTTGGCATATCGAGATCCCGTTCAAATGCATATGCATAGTCATATGATATAGCAGGTATGGATCATTTATTTATTTTCTTAGGAGACGAACAATCCATAGCTGGCTCGGACACGGGGTCATCCTTTTTATATGGAGGAGGCCTTAGTTTGGCCTGAAAAAGGTTGTAGTTAGAGTTTTATGTAGGTACCTCTTTATCATAGAACGTGTCAGATTTAGATTATTTTAGTTTTTTACATTTTATTATCTGGCATGACTATGTACACAATACGTGACTATTATTAAGTGATATATCCTAGCCGTAAATTCTAAATCTAACTGTAAAACTAAATTTAAATAATATGGGTTAACATGGTGGCTTTATTTTACATTTCATCCGACAACTTGGGATCCTACTCTTTGAAGCCAACTTCATGCCGGTGAGATTATTTTAATTTTTTAAATCTTATACTTAAATTTTTATATATGTATTAATAAAAATTATATATAGATATGTGTTTACTTTTGAAGTCTCTCGTACACATTTCCTGTTAAGCTTTTGAATTTTATATACATGTCTGCTAAAATTATATGCTAGCGATCGATCAGTATTGTAGTCTTTTTCACGTCACCGAACCAGGAGTCAGCTTCCGGTAGGTAAGCTTTGGATTTTTTTTCTTATTATTGACATATACGATTGTAGTCTCTAAGCTTTGAAACTTTTTTTATGAATGAGATGAGACATACCGTGTGCACGTACGTGCTAGTCTCAAACTCTCATCTTTAAAGTCAGTATTGCACGTACAATATTGGAAATCGGGCCCATGGCAGATAACGTGTTAGACGCTACGACTTTCACGTTACGTAACGGTCTTTGGTTAAATCTTAGCCACAAATAGTAGATCTAACTATCAAAATAATTCTGATGATGTGGATTAACGTGGTGTCTTTATTTAACAAACCTCGTATTGTGCTTTTAGTATATATAGTAGATTCTGATGATGTGGATTAACGTGGTGTCTTTATTTAACAAACCCCGTATTGTGCTTTTAGTATATAGTAGATACTTGATGATCGCCCCTGCTACATTCATGCACACCCATCTATAGTTGATTTATTTGCAGGATCAAATAGGCTGATCAATAACACAATTCACGGTCACAGGGAACCATGTTTATCCTATGTTTGAGCCATCTGAGCGGGAGAGGGAAACCTATCAAACCATATTTCCTATGTAGTACAGCACGCGTCATGGAACCTAACACATATAATATAGGAGCGTCTACAGTCTACATGCTAATGGCAAATAACACAGCTATTACTGACCTTGCATCTCTATCATTTCATGTTTATTACTTTTAGTCAGCATTGGGAATCATCAATTCATCATTCAGATCTATATACGATTTCACATTTTGTTTCTGTG
Organism: Dactylis glomerata; assembly: GCA_007115705.1. Taxonomy (NCBI): domain Eukaryota; kingdom Viridiplantae; phylum Streptophyta; class Magnoliopsida; order Poales; family Poaceae; genus Dactylis; species Dactylis glomerata. The sequence continues at coordinate 403,893 of QXEO01001064.1, read as the reverse complement.
ACCTATAGAAAAGCAGCCACATGTAAAATTTATTACATGACACTCAACATTTTTAGATATATTGACAAATATTACATGACCATGAAACTATTTTTAGATATACAAGCGAATTTGTAAACTTGATTGAGAAATAAGGTTTTCTTAGTTTATTGTCGTAAATGGATTGTTCAATCTATTTAGTTTAATTTGTTGGCTTCTTACCAATTTTTTAAAAACTATATAGACACAACATAGCATAATATAGAATCAATATGTGCACATTACTTATTTTTCCTTGATGAGAAAAAAAATTCAAGATGTTGTCCTCGCATTTTGCGAGGGTCGCCATGCTAGTTAACAAAACAACACATTACACGAACTAGCAGGAGTAGTAGCCTACTAGTACTTGGATACGGCATAACCTACTCCAGCCGCAAGGCACCAACACCTGATTCCTGCAGGTTGTTGAAGTGTATAAGTAAATTGTATTAGTTATTTTCGTAAGTTCGGACTTTTGGTTGCGTTGGCTAGTGCATGAAGCTTAATATGGTATCAGAGTCTAAGGTCTCGAGTTCGAGTCCTAGTGACAAGGGTATAGATAATAGAGCCCGTTACTTGAGTACCCCTGAGGTCCGTTAAGCTAGACCCAAGTGTAATCCTAGTCGAAATACGAGTTCATATCGTATACCGATATTGTAATATGTGTCAGACCCCTCCCGTTCCTTGAGACCTGGCCACCTATATATAGGGGCCAGGAGAGGACGGTGAGGGATAGATAAAAAGCAAGCCAAGTTCACCACCACGTTTACTTTCGATACACACCTTGTTTGACTGATTTTACCTTCGAGTTCATCCGACGCCCTACTCCTCCGATCCTAAGTCCTTCATCTAGGACATTTGTCGAGTTAACCCTTGTCACCTGGCTTTCGCAATTTATTGTAAAATTGATGTTACCTCTCGGTGTCAGTGTATATGACTACCTATGACATCGGACCACGTATAAGGCCTCTTGTGCCTACCTCCGAGTCTCTACATATGTTGACGTGTCCTCTCCGACGTGAGTGAGGGTGTTGAAGTGTATAAGTGAATTTACTAGCCCTTTCCATAAGTTTGGACTTTTGGTTGCATTGGCTAGTGCATGAAGCTTAACACATGTCAGACTCAACCTTAAAACAGATCCGGTACAAATCCTGAGCCATCTCCACATCAGCATTTTGCCTACACATATGCAGTGTATAATTAAAATACAGCTGACGTAGCCCACCAGCTAGGCGTGCTCGATTAGTTAAGAGGTTAATTACACACTGCTCGATACGATGCAGTGTATAATACGAACGACAAAATAAATTAGAAGCACTGATAGAAAAAAGGGCTTCCATTCATCCCAATTAGTCCCCAAACTGTTCGACCCGCGGCTAAAGGGGGCATTAGTCCCGGTCCATTCGAAAATGTGGGCAAGGGAGCATTAGTCCTGGTTCAAAGGTGCCCTTTAGTCCCGGTTTTTGTCAACAACCGGGGCTAGTGAGTAGGGGCCTTTGGTCCCGGCTCGTGGCTCAAACCGGGACTAAAGGGCACCCTTTAGTCCCGATTCGTGTCACGAGCCGGGACCAAAGGCCCATTCAAACGAACCGCCTCTTCCCGCGCCACTTATGACGCGATCGACGATGCTTCGGAATCGATCACCATAACAGAGCGTCACTTCGTGTATCGTCGCGCGCTTCAGGAACCGCCGGCCGGCTTCGGAAATCGATCGCCATTCACACCGCCGGCGCTGTGCATGTCTTCTCATCCCCCTCTCTCTACTATATATAGTCACGCATATTTTCATCTTAAGCACACACATCTTCTCATCCTAATCTTCTTCCCAAAACACATCTCCCACGCACATCTTCACCACCGCCGGCGCCCTCTCTCTCCCTCTCAATGGTGGAGCAAGATCTACCTCGATCTCGGCTATACTTTGTCACCATTGAAGAGATGAACTTTACCATCATGGAAACTCTCCGTGCATGAAGGGTGGAGAAGTGGATCCGCGCCATCAAGCGACGGTTCCTCGACGCCGCACTGATCAAGTGCGTGGGCTTGGACTGTGAGTTCACCACTCACAAGGTCCCTCAGCGTGCCGCCGTCCTTCAACTCTCGATGATGTCCGAGATATTGATCTTCCAGATATGTTGGGCCAATCGCGTGCCGCAACTGCTCAAGGAATTCTTGAAGGACACCGCCATCAAATTCTGTGGTGCGGCTATCGCCAATGATCTGCGCATGCTGTGGACATACGGAATTGAAATTCCGTCTTCGTATGATCTCCAAAAGATTGTCCCAAACCCCACCAATAAACTAACTCCGAGTCTCTATGATTTGGCCAATGCTACTATTGGGACACATCTTGAGAACAAGAAGAGGGACAAGAAGAAGGACAAGAAGAAGGACAAGAAGAAGTACAAGAAGAAGGGAGAAGAAGAAGAAGAAGAAGAACTAATATTTGGTTGGGCCAAAGTTCTATTGAGCTTCAACCAATTGTTATATGCCGCTTTATACGCTCGCCTGGGCTTTGAGATTGCTAGGAGCTACTGGAAGCTAAAAGGCTACAATAGCCATGTTGATCGTCTTAACCTTAATGTTTATTAGGTGGATGATCGTAGATGTATGGTTGTGTGAGTCTTATTGTTATTCTATTGGATGAGTATAATGTTTGGAAAAATGTACTCCCTTTGTTTCGGTTAACAAAGTCTATTAATTTTCGAATTTGTGATTTTTCAAGTATTTTGGCTTTTTTGAATATTTTAATTATTAAAAATTAATAATTAAATTATGCATAAAGATTATTTGAAATTCATTGGTGCTTATTATTACTTAATCATTTTTGCTTATTTTGTGAATTTATTTGGAATTTAAAAAAGTAATATTATATATTACCAAAGTGTATAGGTTAATAGAATTGGTAGCATACCATTATCAAGAAGTCGCGAGCGCAGTCTTGGAAGCTAGTAGGGAAGGAATGGAGAAGTTAAGCGTGTTATGGCGCGGTGATATTGGTGCCAGAAAACTTGTTGGCGTGTAGTTGATGAAGTAAAAGACCGGCCAGTTGGAAACCCCAAGAGAAGGTTTGATGAATATAGCAGCAAGTTTTCCCTCAGTTATGAAATCAAGGTAATCAATCCAGTAGGAGGGAGAAAAACGACCGAAGATGATGCCCGCTAGCTTCGTGATAGCTCCGGACAATTTAAAGGACGCCTCGTCCAAGCTTTGCTTTGCGAGCGGCAACGTGGAACCTGCACACAACACAACCAAATACTTTGTTCCCAAGTTACGATGAGGTTGTCAATCTCACCGGTTTGCTTGAAACAAAGGGTATGAGCGTATCGAGTGGAAAGTGATAATAGTATGCGAGTAAAGTAAACAGTGCGAGTAAAGTAAACAGGTGATAGCAATATAAAGGAAATAGGACCAAGGTCCACAGTTCACTAGTGGTGTCTCTCCATAAGATAAAATAACACATGCTGGGTAAACAAATTACAGTTGGGCAATTGACAGAATAAAGAAAACGTGCATATATCGAGAGGATCACTATGAGATTTACTCTGGGAATTACAACAGGATACATAGACCGCCATCCAACTGCATTTATGACTAATAATCCACTTGTGGCGAATCAATCCGAGAACTCCATAAGTATTAAGTTGCGAACAACAGATAATTGCATTAAGCAAAGTGTGTAATGTAAATAAAGCATATGCCCTTGAGCATATGAATGTTGTTTTCCCCTAGTTGCAACAGCACATCTACAACCTTAGAGGTTTCTGTCACTCCCCCAGATTAAATAGAGACATAAACCCACTATCGAGCATAAATACCCCCTCTTGGAGTCACTAGCAACTACTCGGCCAAGATAGCTACTAACAACGGAGAGCATGCAAGAACATAAACAACATAGAGATAACATAAGATAAAATTCAGTACATCAACTCAATCATAACACCAATATTCATCAGATCCCAACAAACACAACATGTAGAATTACATAACGGTGATCTCGATCATGTAAGGCAGCTCACGAGATCTAAACATGAAACACATGGTGGAGAAGACAACCATCTAGCTACTGCTATGGACCCATAGTCCAAGGTAGACTACTCACTCATTGCTCCGGAGGCAAGCATGGCGATGAAGAAGACCTCCGGTGGCGATTCCCCTCTCCGGCAGGGTGCCGGGAAGAGCTTCTGGACCCTCCTGATCTCGGGTCGACGGCGGCGGCGGATCGTGATGTGTTTTGGAAATGTGATCAGGTCTTTAGGTTTTTCCCATCGGGGGGGGGAGGGGGGTCTTTATAGGTGAAAGGGCAGCGTCAGAGGTGGACCAGGGGGCCCACACCACCAGGGGCGCGGGCCAGCCCTAGGCCACGCCACCCTGTGGTGTGGCCGCCCTCTGGCTCGGCTCCGTCTCCTCTTCGATGTTCTAGAAGCTCCGTGAAATATCTGGACGACTGGCTTTGGTTTCGTCCAATTCTGAGAATATTTCCTGTGTAACTTTTCTGAAACACAAAAATAGCAGAAAACAGGGAACTGGCACTGTGGCATCTCGTTAATAGGTTAGTTCCAAAAAAATGCATAAAAATGCCACGAAGTGTAACGAAACACTAAGCAAATGGTGTAAAAAATAAGCATGGAGCATCAAAAATTATGGATACGTTGGAGACGTATCAGCGTGCTAAGGGTGGAGCAGTGTAAGGATGGGTGACCGACCGGGAAGTGAGGACCACAAGTACTTGTAATTTGACATGAGATATGGAGTGAGATCCATAAGTATCTAATTTGATATGAGAATAGAGATGATTAGATAATAGAAAAATAAAGAAAATACAGAAATTCCGAAACAGAAAATACAAATTTTATTCCGAATAGACCTTTAGTCCCGGTCCGTGTTACGAACCGGGACCAAAGGTCCTCCAGCCACAGCACATGCCCCGGGCCACGTGGAGGCCCATTGGCCCCGGTTCGTAAGCTACCGGGACTAAAGGCTGAAGCCTTTTTAGTCCCGCTTTGTTAGTCCCGGTTGCTACAACTGGGACTAATTGGCTTTATAAACCGGGATTGAAGGCCTTTTTTCCACCAGTGAAGTAAGACTCTGGCTGAATCTCACTTTCGGTGTAGCCAAGGAATAAGATCTGTTACATAATTAATTTGATCCGACAGGGATGCATATTGAACCTTTTAGTTGTTCTCAGATGAGGGTTTTGGTCGGAGGCCAACGTGGACACTAGATTAGTTAAGAGGTTCATTACATGCTATAATGCGTTCCCGCAGGCAGAGTAGTCTCTCCAAACCGCCCCCAGCTGTAGGGGCTGGGCCCAGAGGAGGACCGCGTAGGCCGCCAGGTCCAGGGGAGGGGCGCGACAGCGGCGGGCGGGCGGTGGAGGCTTTCTTCGTCGGGCTGCATCGGTGGGGAGGCGGCGGGGGATGGGTCTGTTTCTGGGGCGATGGCCGGAGAAGACGGTGGTGGTTTGGTTTCCGGTGCTGGAGCAACATCGGTCGACTGAGCGAGCGGACACCGCCATGTTTTGGGAGAAATTATCCCCATTGTTTGGCTTTGGAGATCAACCACGCATGGAGACGACGGCGTAGAACAATTTTTTCTACCATGCTACTGTTGGAATTATGCCCTAGAGGCAATAATAAAGATGTTATTATTATAATTCTTGTTCATGATAATGTTTATATTCCATGCTAGAATTGTATTAAGCGGAAACTTTAATACTTGTGTGGTTTATGAACAACACCGTGTCCCTAGTACGCCTCTATGGACTAGCTCATTGATTAATGATGGTTAAGGTTTCCTAACCATAGACATGTGTTGTCAATTAATAATGAGATCATATCATTAGGAGAATGGTGTGATGGACAGACCCAAATAAAGCAGAGCAATTAGATCGTGTCATCGTGTTCATCTTTGCGAAGCTTTTCCTATGTCATGTATTGTATTCCTTAGACCATGAGATAATACAACTCCCTAGTATCGGAAGAAAGCTTTGAAGTCATCAAACATCATCCTATGTGAGGGTGATAATAAAGGTGTCTCTCAGGTGATCAGAAAGTACTTGTTGAGTTGTATGTATCGAGATGGAATTTGTCCCTCCCAAGTCGGAGAGATATACTTTGGGCCCACTCGGTAATCGATATCAACATCGCTTGCAAGCACGTGGTTAAGGAGTTAATCACAGAGTGATATCGGATTACGGAACGAGTAAAGTACTTGCTGTGAACGAGATTGAACTAGGTATGTCGATACCGACGATCGAATCTCGGGCGAGTAAAATATCGCGAGACAGAGGGAATACAAATACGGGATTACTTGAATCCTGACATTGTGGTTCATCCGATATGATCATCGCTGAGTGCGTGGGAGTCAATATGGATTTCCAGATCCCGCTATTGATTATTGATGGAGATCATGTCCGCGCATTCTCGAACCCGTAGGGTCACACACTTAACGCAAATCAACGCTAGGGTAGTTTTGGGATATATGTGAAACTGTTTTGGAAGTTACGGAATTGTTCCGGGTGGAAAAAATATTAGTATTTATCAATTATGAGAATTGATAAATATTAAGCAGTATTTAACTGATATTTATTTAGAAGAAATAAATAAAGAAAGAAAAGGAAGCATGCATGCATGCATGCATGGCATGCGCATGCACGTGCATCGCTTGCATGCGATAACGTGGCCTGGAGCTGCCTCGTGCGCGGGCTGGTCGTTGCCTCTCGTGCGTGCAGCGCTGCGCGCTGGCTAGCCGGCCATCGGCCTTGGAGGCCGGGCCCTGGTGCGCTACGCCTGGCTAAGAGCCAATGTTTGATACGGATCAAACATGTATTGTGCACGGTTTCCGGCTACGAGTTAGACTCGAATCCGGCCAGGGCGATCCGGCTCGTCGGCCGCTTATAAAAAGGAGCAGGGCGGCTGGTTTGGACGGAGAATTTTAGTCTTCTGCGGAACCGCTGCCTGCTTTTTGAAGCCTCCTTTTTCCGTTCTTCTTCCACCACGCAAACGGGCGAAGCCCTGTCGGCATATACTCTCCACCATAGACACCACGCCGTCGTGTTGTCGATCCCAACTACCACTCCACCATATCTCGCTGGACCGGGAAGGCGGAGTCGTTGGTGCGCTGTACGTGTGCAACTCTCGGAGGCGCCGCCACTTGCGGCGTAGGATCGGATCGGATCGCGAGGAGGAGAAGGCTAGTACGACTATGTCAACCACGTTCTTTTGAACGTTACCGCTGTGCGAATCTTCAAGGGTATGAAGATCTCATCTACCCCTCTCGTTGATTACATCTCCTAGATTAGATCTTGGCTTTCTTGTTCGTTGCGTAGGGAAATTTTTTGTTTACTATGCTACGAATCCCTTCAGTGGTATCAGAGCTAGATCTATGCGTAGATGTGTTTCACGAGTAGAACGCAACATGCTTGTTGCGGGCGTTGATGTTTTCTGTTGCAAACCTCTTGTTGTGTATTTCTTATGGCGCGGTATAGTGAGATCGAAGCGGTCCAGGCCAACTTTACGCGACCGCGTTCGCGAGACCGGCTCCGCACTTGACGTGTGGCTTGTTCCATACATGCGGCTGGTGGATGCCAGTTTCTCTCACTATAGTAGTCATGGGACTTACATCGGATGTTAGCAACCATAATATCACCGTTGTGGCTTTCCGTAGGTAAGAATCGTTCTTAGCTTGCTACTCCCATAAGCCACGTAAAACATGCAACAACAAAGTAGAGGCGTCTAACTTGTTTTTGCAGGGAGTGTTTTGTGATATGGTATGGCCCAAGACATGATGAGTATGAATTGAGTTGTATGCAATGATCATGTTTTGTAATCTTTCACGACTTGCATGTCGATGAGTTCACAACCGGCAGGAGCCATATGGTTGTCTTTATAATTATGTATGACCTGCGTGTCAACTTCTTATACGCCATGTAATAGCTTTACTTTATCGCTAAGTAGTTAGCAATAGTTGTAGTTGCTATTCGTGGTGGAGGCAATCATGGTGGAGTGATGGAGATCATGCCGGCGCGCACAAGATGGAGATCATGGCGCGGAGATTGGCTATACCATGTCACATAAAATTATATGCATGTGATGTTTATCCTTTTATGTATCTTATTATGCTTAGATCGCGACGGTAGCATTATAAGATGATTCCTCACTTAAAGATCAAGATAAAATTGTGTTCTCCCCTCGTATGCGCCGTTGCGAAAGTTCGTCGTTTTCAAGCACCTCGTGATGATCGGGTGCTATAAACTCTACGTTCACATACAACGGGTGCAAGCCAGTTTTGCACACGCGGAAAATACTTGGGTTTGACTTGACGAGCCTAGCATGTACAGACATGGCCTCGGAACACACGAACCGAAAGGTTAAACATGAGTCATATGAATGATATGATCGACACTGAGTTGTCCACCATTGAAACCACATCTCTTCTCGTGAAGATCGGATTAGGTGTGGTGAATTTGGATCGTGTTCACTAAACAACTTGAGGGATGTTGAATTTAGTGGGAGTTCATCTAGTAATTTGATTAAGTTGAACTAGTTATCATGAAAATAGTCTAAATTGTACTTGCAATGTTGTAGATCAAATGGCTAAGTCCAACTTCAACTTCAACGTGTTTGCTGAGAAAGAAAAGCTTAAGAACAATGGGTCTAACTTCACCAACTGGTTCCGCAATCTGAGAATCATTCTCGCTGGCGGACAAAAAGCCTATGTACTTGACAAAGCGCTAGGTGACACCCCTGCTGCAACTGCGAAAACTGAAGAACTTGCTGACTTCAATGCTCGTAGAGATGATTGTGATGTGATTATGAGTACCATGCTGTTTTCTATGGAACCGGAACTTCAAAATCGTTTTGAGAAGTACCGCGGGCCTTATGAGATACTTGAGGAACTGAAAACAATGTTTCAGACTCAAGCCCGTTCTGAGAGATATGAGATCTCTGAGAAGTTCTTTAACTGCAAGATGGAGGAAGGGAGTTCCGTTAGTGAGCACGCCATTAAGATGTCGGGCTACACTCAACGCCTTGAGCAACTGGACTGCAAGATTCCAGAGGAGCTCAAGATTGACAGAGTTCTGCAATCACTCCCTCCTAGCTACAAAGGTTTTGTAGTTACTCATAATCAAATTGGTTCCACTGATACGATCACTGAGCTCTTCGCTAAGCTGAAAGCTGCGGAGGTGGATATCAAGAAAGACAATCATGTGTTGATGGTCAACAAGACCACTAGCTTTAAGAAAGCTAAGGGAGCAAAGGGATCCTTCAAGAAAGGCAGCGGCAAGCGTGTTGCTCCTGTTGAGAAGAAGCTCAAGTCTGGACCTAAGCCGGACACTGAGTGCTTCTATTGCAAGGTCAAGGGTCACTGGAAGCGAAACTGTCCGAAGTACTTAGCGGACAAGAAGGCTGGCACCATCAAAGGTATATTTGATATACATGTTATTGATGTCTACCTTACTAGCGCTCGTTGTAGTGCCTGGGTATATGATACTGGTTCAGTTGCTAATATTTGTAACTCGAAACAGGAGCTACGGAATAGACGGCGGCTAGCAAGGGATGAGGTGACGATGCGCGTTGGCAATGGATCAAAAGTTGATGTGATGGCCGTCGGCACTCTCTCCTTAGTTTTACCTCCGGGATTAGTTTTAAACCTTAATAAGTGTTATTATGTGCCTGCGTTGAGCATGAACATTATATCTGGATCGTGTTTATTGCAAGACGGTTATTCATTTAAATCTGAGAATAATGGTTGTTCTATTTATATGAATAACATCTTTTATGGTCATGCACCTGTTGTGAATGGTTTATTTCTTCTGAATCTCGAAAGCAATGAAACACACATCCATAACATTGAGGCTAAAAGATGCAAAGTAGATAGTGATAATCCAACTTATTTGTGGCACTGCCGTCTAGGTCATATTGGTGTAAAACGCATGAAGAAACTCCATTCTGATGGACTTTTAGAGTCTCTTGATTTTGAATCATTTGACACGTGCGAACCATGCCTCATGGGCAAGATGATCAAAACCCCGTTCTCCGGTATAATGGAGCGAGCAACGGACTTATTGGAAATCATACATACCGATGTGTGCGGACCAATGAGTATTTCGACGCACGGTGGATATCGCTATTTTCTCACTTTTACTGATGACTTAAGTAGATATGGGTATATCTATTTAATGAAACATAAATCTGAAACATTTGAAAAATTCAAAGAATTTCAGAACGAAGTGGAAAACCATCGTAACAGGAAAATTAAATTTCTGCGATCCGATCGTGGAGGTGAGTATTTGAGTTATGATTTTCTCACGCATCTTAAAGCAAGCGGAATTGTTTCGCAACTCACGCCACCCGGAACACCACAGCGCAATGGTGTGTCTGAACGCCGGAATCGAACTCTATTAGATATGGTGCGATCAATGATGTCTCTTACAGATTTGCCGTTATCATTTTGGGGTTATGCATTAGAAACCGCTGCATTCACTTTAAATAGGGCACCATCTAAATCCGTTGAGACGACACCGTATGAACTATGGTTTGGTGCTAAACCTAAGTTGTCGTTTCTTAAAGTTTGGGGATGCGAAGCTTACGTCAAGAAGTTGATGCCGGACAAGCTCGAACCCAAAGCGGAGAAATGCGTCTTCCTAGGATACCCTAAGGAAACGATTGGGTATACCTTCTACCACAGATCCGAAGGCAAAGTGTTTGTTGCTAAGAACGGATCATTTCTTGAGAAGGAGTTTCTCTCGAAAGAAGTGAGTGGGAGGAAGGTAGAGCTAGACGAGGTTATTGAACCTTCTCTCGAGTTGGAGAGTAGCGCAGCCCCAGAAATTGTTCCGGCGCCGCCTGCATCAACAAGAGAGGAAGCTAATGATAAAGATCATGAAACTTCGAACGATGCTACTACTGAACTTCGCAGATCGACAAGGTCACGTGCCACTCCTGAATGGTATGGCAACCCTGTCTTAACCGTCTTGTTGTTAGACAACAGCGAACCTGCGAACTATGAGGAAGCAATGATGAGCCCAGACTCTGAGAAATGGCTAGAAGCCATGAAATCCGAATTGGGATCCATGAGCGAAAACCAAGTGTGGACTTTGGTAGACCCTCCTAGCGACCGTAAGGCCGTTGAATGCAAATAGATTTTCAAGAAGAAAACGGACGCGGATGGTAATGTTACTGTCTATAAAGCTCGGCTTGTCGCAAAAGGTTTTCGGCAAGTTCAAGGTGTTGACTACGATGAGACTTTCTCTCCCGTAGCGATGTTTAAGTCCATTCGGATTTTATTAGCAATTGCTGCGTTTCATGATTATGAAATATGGCAGATGGATGTCAAGACTGCGTTCCTCAATGGCAACATTGATGAAGAGTTGTATATGATGCAGCCCGAAGGTTTTGTCGATCCTAAGGATGCTAATAAAGTGTGCAAACTTCAGCGTTCCATTTATGGACTGAAGCAAGCATCTCGGAGTTGGAACCTTCGTTTTGATCAAGTGATCAAGAGTTTTGGATTTGTTCCAAATTGCTACGAAGCTTGTATCTACAAGAAAGTGAGTGGGAGCTCGGTGACATTTTTAGTACTATATGTGGATGACATATTGATTATTGGAAATGACATCGATATGCTTAACGATGTGAAGAGTTATTTGAATAAATGTTTTTCAATGAAAGACCTAGGGGAAGCTGCTTATATATTAGGCATCAAAATCTATAGAGATAGAGAAAGACGCCTAATAGCTTTAAGCCAAAGTACATATCTGGACAAAGTTCTGAAGAGGTTCAGAATGGATAAAGCAAAGAAAGGTTCATTGCCCATGTTGTCAGGTAAGATATTGAGCAAGGCTCAGTGTCCAGCTATGGTAAAAGATAGAGAAACTATGAGCAAAGTGCCATATGCCTCGGCCATAGGTTCTATTATGTATGCCATGCTGTGTACTAGACCGGATGTGTCCAATGCTCTTAGTTTGACGAGCAGATACCAAAGTGATCCAGGAGTGGAACACTGGACAGCCGTAAAGAACATCCTAAAGTATTTAAATAGGACTAAAGAAATGTTCTTGGTCTATGGAGGTGACGAGGAGCTCGTCGTAAAAGGTTACGTCGACGCTAGTTTCGACACCGACCCGGATGATTCTAAATCTCAGACAGGATACATTTATATTTTGAATGGTGGAGCTGTGAGCTGGAGAAGCTGCAAGCAAAGCGTGATCGCGGGATCTACAACAGAAGCGGAATACATGGCTGCTTCAGAAGCATCAAGTGAAGGAGTTTGGATCAGAAACTTCATCACTGAGCTTGGTGTGATTCCAAATGCCTTGGACCCACTGGAGATATTGTGCGACAACACTGGCGCCATAGCACTGGCTGAGGAACCAAGATATCATCCAAAAACCAAGCACATCAACCGCCGTTTCCATATAATTCGAGATTATATAGCAGATGGAGATCTGAAGATTAGCAAAGTACATACAGATCTGAATGTCGCAGATCCATTGACTAAACCTCTTCCACGAGCAAAACATGATCAGCATCTTAATGCCATGGGTGTTAGATTGTTGCCAGATGTAAACTAGATTATTGACTCTAGTGCAAGTGGGAGACTGTTGGAATTATGCCCTAGAGGCAATAATAAAGATGTTATTATTATAATTCTTGTTCATGATAATGTTTATATTCCATGCTAGAATTGTATTAAGCGGAAACTTTAATACTTGTGTGGTTTATGAACAACACCGTGTCCCTAGTACGCCTCTATGGACTAGCTCATTGATTAATGATGGTTAAGGTTTCCTAACCATAGACATGTGTTGTCAATTAATAATGAGATCATATCATTAGGAGAATGGTGTGATGGACAGACCCAAATAAAGCAGAGCAATTAGATCGTGTCATCGTGTTCATCTTTGCGAAGCTTTTCCTATGTCATGTATTGTATTCCTTAGACCATGAGATAATACAACTCCCTAGTATCGGAAGAAAGCTTTGAAGTCATCAAACATCATCCTATGTGAGGGTGATAATAAAGGTGTCTCTCAGGTGATCAGAAAGTACTTGTTGAGTTGTATGTATCGAGATGGAATTTGTCCCTCCCAAGTCGGAGAGATATACTTTGGGCCCACTCGGTAATCGATATCAACATCGCTTGCAAGCACGTGGTTAAGGAGTTAATCACAGAGTGATATCGGATTACGGAACGAGTAAAGTACTTGCTGTGAACGAGATTGAACTAGGTATGTCGATACCGACGATCGAATCTCGGGCGAGTAAAATATCGCGAGACAGAGGGAATACAAATACGGGATTACTTGAATCCTGACATTGTGGTTCATCCGATATGATCATCGCTGAGTGCGTGGGAGTCAATATGGATTTCCAGATCCCGCTATTGATTATTGATGGAGATCATGTCCGCGCATTCTCGAACCCGTAGGGTCACACACTTAACGCAAATCAACGCTAGGGTAGTTTTGGGATATATGTGAAACTGTTTTGGAAGTTACGGAATTGTTCCGGGTGGAAAAAATATTAGTATTTATCAATTATGAGAATTGATAAATATTAAGCAGTATTTAACTGATATTTATTTAGAAGAAATAAATAAAGAAAGAAAAGGAAGCATGCATGCATGCATGCATGGCATGCGCATGCACGTGCATCGCTTGCATGCGATAACGTGGCCTGGAGCTGCCTCGTGCGCGGGCTGGTCGTTGCCTCTTGTGCGTGCAGCGCTGCGCGCTGGCTAGCCGGCCATCGGCCTTGGAGGCCGGGCCCTGGTGCGCTACGCCTGGCTAAGAGCCAATGTTTGATACGGATCAAACATGTATTGTGCACGGTTTCCGGCTACGAGTTAGACTCGAATCCGGCCAGGGCGATCCGGCTCGTCGGCCGCTTATAAAAAGGAGCAGGGCGGCTGGTTTGGACGGAGAATTTTAGTCTTCTGCGGAACCGCTGCCTGCTTTTTGAAGCCTCCTTTTTCCGTTCTTCTTCCACCACGCAAACGGGCGAAGCCCTGTCGGCATATACTCTCCACCATAGATACCACGCCGTCGTGTTGTCGATCCCAACTACCACTCCACCATATCTCGCTGGACCGGGAAGGCGGAGTCGTTGGTGCGCTGTACGTGTGCAACTCTCGGAGGCGCCGCCACTTGCGGCGTAGGATCGGATCGGATCGCGAGGAGGAGAAGGCTAGTACGACTACGTCAACCACGTTCTTTTGAACGTTACCGCTGTGCGAATCTTCAAGGGTATGAAGATCTCATCTACCCCTCTCGTTGATTACATCTCCTAGATTAGATCTTGGCTTTCTTGTTCGTTGCGTAGGGAAATTTTTTGTTTACTATGCTACGAATCCCTTCAGCTACAACTATTTTACATTTTTGCACTTTTTGTTGCGTGAATATGCATTGTAAGATGATTATTTTTGCTACAACCATTTTGCTACGGTACCATATTATTTTTGCTACGAAGTCTGTGGATTTGCACCGTAATAGTCGCTGGAGGACTTCGCCGGAATTTTTTTTGCTTCGATGCTACATTAGTATAAAAAATTTGCTCCGACGTCTTCAGCGAGGTCTCCGGCAAAATCACTTCGCCGGAAAAAAATTTGCAACCATGCTTCAATAGTACAAAAAAATGCTCCGACGTCTCCGGTGAGGTCTCCGGCGAGATCCGCTCTATTTTGCTTCGAACCCTTTTTTGCTACAATGAAGCAAAAAACGCGACTTTTTTTGCTTCACGGAAGCAATTTCGGGATTTTAGTGCGAAATGTTTTTGTTCCGTTCATACAATTTTTTTGGTACAACAAACCGTTTTCTGCTGCATTGTACATTGTAGAAGCAAAAGCGAGATTGGGGGAGTCTGGAGAGACACTTGTCAGTTGGAGACGTCGGAGGATCGCTGGGACGGATCCTTGGAAGGACGCTCAGTCCTCTCCTTATAAATTTTAACACGAAATGAACAAGAAGTACTGTTTTAGCGGGATCTCATTTTGACACCTTAGAAGGTGAGCTTTGCCGTCCTAATCGCCTATTTTTTTATTAGTATCCAGTTCCACTAATATTGTTATTTGGGGCTCTGGAGGCTCGATAATCTGCGTACTCATTTTTATTAATTTGTCAAATCAAAGCTAAAGAAGTCGTCGCACAAGATTCAAATTAAGAAAGGTCCCTGGAATATAAATTATCTCATGATCGCAAAGATCGTTCACGCAACACAAGCAAGGAACTTGACAAGAAACCGGTAAAAGTAAGACGCGATGTTTGGTCGTGATTAACAACCGCGTTAATCCTTGCCAACCTGGGCCTAATTCGTTGGCAGTTTTTATTCGTGCGATTGCGCTCCGCCAATCTCTAGGAGCGATCGACGGTGGAGGTTTGATCTGACCATGAGGTAGCCGCGCGGACCAAGTGTGTATATATTGGATTATCGTCGCTGCTTTGCGGTGCCGCTGCTAGCTAGCTGCGACCATGTCCAGGGACAGCGTGCTGATCGGCGCCTCCATGGCCGCGCTCGTCGTGCTCTCCCTCATCGCCTTCTTCTGCTCCAACCGCCGCCGGGCGGTGCACACCTCGTCGTCGCAGCGGAGCGTCGCCGACGACGTGGAGCTCGGTGGCCGCCGGCCGTTTGCCGCCGCTGCTGTCGGGATCGAGGAGGCCGTCCTGGCCGCCTTTCCGACGATGTTGTACTCCTCGTCGAGCCGACATGAAGCTGCGGCGCCGCGTGATGAGCGGACGGAGGAGGAGCAAGGGGCGGACGAGGAGACGACGTGCGCGGTGTGCCTGTCGGAGTACGCGGACGGCGACGAGCTCCGGCAGCTGCCGGGGTGCGGGCACGCGTTCCACCGGGCGTGCGCTGACCAGTGGCTGCGGCAGCGGCCGAGCTGCCCGCTCTGCCGCACGCCGCCGGCGATGTCAGCCTGCATGCATAAGCAGCCAGGTGAAGTGAGCTAGACCCTTGTCCCTGTCTGTCGGGACCATTTCCTAGAGCGGCAAAATGTGGCGTACGGTGTACGGTGTTGTTTTGTGTACATACATGTCTCCTGCTTACGTATCGAGCCGCCATGTCGAGCTGAGTATATGTACGTACGTGCTTACGAAGATCATTATGTCCATCCGTTTCTCTTTTTCCATGTAGAGACAAATCCTAAAGCTAGTTGGGCATTCATGTTCGTCAGAGTGCAGACGATACATCGAGTTTGGTTACGTGTATATAATTGCAGCTTTTGTACGCTTCACTGTGTACATTCTCCTCTGTATCCTTTTGTGAGAAAACATCTCAGCCTAGTCCAGAAATGACCATGTAGTACAATCGAATAATGAACAAGATTCTCACTGCTAGTACAGAAATGTGCCATATCAAAGGTTTTCTTCATCTTTTTGTAATGGACACTTTCACAGACGGTTCGTGCTTTCATAGACGTTTGGCATGTACCAACCTCGCAGAACATTCTTGCATTTTAGCCATTTATAATACTTTTATGCAGAAAACTTTTTATAATACCAACTACACAAACATCATACCAATTGCGTGAAAACCCAATTACATGTGTTTTGGCGTTCGAGAAATATTGTATGTGATAGCCCTCGATCACCTAAGCCGGTTCCAAAGCCGCCCGTGAAAGTTATCTTAGCTCCCTCCACCTCTAGTTATCTACCTCTATCACATCTAAACGTCATTTGTTGGTTCCTTAAACATCAGCTGGTGAAGTTTGCGCGTAAGTGATTTCAAGGTACACTTGCGCCTTTGTTTGTGTTTGTTTTTTCTGATTGTGTTTGTCTGTGTCTGTGTACGTGTGCGTCTATATGTGCCCTTGAAGTATACTTAGGCTAAATCGCATGCCCGCTAGCCAGGGTCTTGGAGGATGTCCTTGAAGCTTGGTTTAGTTGTGGAGGTAGCATGCTCATGTCGAGTCGACAACCAGTGAGTATTCTAGGGAGTATTGGCAGCGGATGGGGAGAGGACGTTGCACTGCTCATTGTTTTCATGAGGTTTAGTTCTGTGGCGTTGGCCACAACATAACCGTGCACACGACGTTCGTGAGTCAGAAGTTCGATGTTTTGTAGCAGCGTTGACTTCATTCTAGGTGGGGCTCTTTGAGATCCACGGCTCAACTTCCAGGGAGAAGACCCTACATGACTTTTGGTGGTTGTACATGGCAATGGCGGGTCCCTACTAGTTTTCTTGTCGAAGGCATTGTATGGAGATTGGACCTATTCTGGGATAATACACTAGTGGAAAAAGGGCCTTTGGCCTGGACCCTTTAGTCCTGGCCTCCATCTGGGCTGGGACTAAAGGCCCGGCCACGTTGCCCCAAATTCGCCAGCCGCCCGGGAGGCTTCAGTCCCGGCCCGTAACGAGCCTTTAGTCCCGGTTTGAGACACAAACCGGGACTAAAGGGCTATGCGCTGAGCGGCCCGCATGTGCGCCCCCTTTAGTCCCGGTTTGTGTCTCAAACCGGGACTAATGTCCTCTGCCTATATATATTGGCCGCAGCCCCTCTCTCCCCTCTTCCTTGCATTTTTCTTGGATGGATGAGTGTGGGTGTGTGCTAGCTCACCTTTTTGCTTGGATGCACTAGAGGTGTTTGTTGAAATGTGTGTTAGAGCGATGCCGCTTCAGTTCACCGAACACAACTACGATATGAGGTGCCCGAGCCACGCTTAAGCCTCTTCCTCTTTATTTCCACTTATTCTAAAAGGTTAGCAACTATATTTTCTCGTTTAGACCGTGCGGTACTAATTTTTAGGATCGTGATTGTGTTTGATATACTGTTGCATGACGCAGATGAGCCATCCATGGATGTACGGTGATCGACGCACCGCCGCTTACAGAGAAGGCGTGCATTCTTTTCGAGATGCGGCCGATGCGAACAAGCATGGTGGTGGCTATATGTTTTGTCCATGTGTTGAATGTCGGAATGAGAAGGATTACACTTCCTCAAGAGTCATTCAGAGCCACCTGCTTCGGTCCGGTTTTATGTCGGGCTATAATGTTTGGACCAAGCACGGAGAAAGAGGGGTTATGATGGAAGACGACGATGAAGAAGAAGAGAACGATGATGACAACTACCGATCTATGTTCCCTGAGTATGCTGATACCGCAATGGAAGACAATGAAGAAGAAGATCAGGGTGCAGAACGGGAACCAGATGAGCCCGCTGATGATCTTGGTCGGGTCATTTCTGAAGCACGGCGAGGCTGCGACACAGAAAAGGAGAGGTTGCAGTTCGAGCAGATGTTACAGGACCACAACAAATTGTTGTACCCAACTTGTGAAGATGGCCAGAAGAAGCTGGGTAGCACACTGGAATTGCTGAAGTGGAAGGCAGAGACCGGTGTGTGACTGACTCGTCATTCGAAAAGTTGCTGGTACTGATGAAGAAGATGCTTCCAAGAAAGAACGAATTGCCCGCCAGCACGTACGAAGCAAAGAAGCTTGTCTGCCCTCTAGGATTAGACGTGCAGAAGATACATGCATGCCCTAATGACTGCATCCTCTACCGCGGTGAGAAGTATGAGAATATGGATAAATGCCCGGTATGCACTGCATTGCGGTATAAGATCAGAAAAGATGACCCTGGTGAGATTGATGGCGAGCCACCCAGGAAGAGGGTTCCTGCCAAGGTGATGTGGTATGCTCCTATAATACCATGGTTGAAACGTCTGTTCAGAAATAAAGATCATGCGAAGTTGTTGCGATGGCACATGGAAGATCGTATGAAAGACGATAAGTTGAGGCACCCCGCTGATGGTCGGCAGTGGAGAAAAATCGAGAGAGAGTTCCCGAGATTTGCAGGTGACGCAAGGAACTTATGGTTTGGTCTGAGTACAGATGGCATGAATCCTTTTGGGGAGCAGAGTTGCAGTCACAGCACCTGGCCCGTTACTCTATGTATCTACAACCTTCCTCCTTGGTTGTGCATGAAGCGGAAGTTCATTATGATGCCAGTGCTTATCCAAGGTCCAAAGCAACCCGGCAACGACATTGATGTGTACCTAAGGCCATTAGTTGATGAACTTTTACAGCTGTGGGCCGAACCAGGTGTACGTGTGTGGGACGAGCACAAACAAGAGGAATTTGACCTTCGAGCGTTGCTTTTCGTAACCATCAATGATTGACCTGCTCTTAGTAACATTTCAGGACAGTCAAACAAGGGATACAATGCATGCACGCACTGTTTAGATCAGACAGAAAGTATATATCTGGACAAATGTAGGAAGAATGTGTACCCGTACAATCGTCGTTTTCTTCCGCCCAAGCATCCCTTAAAGAAAAAAAGGCAAGCATTTCAATGGCAAGGCAGAACCCCGGGGGAAGCCTATCATCCGTACTGGTGCTGAAGTATTTGATATGGTCAAAGATTTAAAAGTAATCTTTGGAAAGGGTCCTGGCAGCCAACCTGTTCCTAACGGCCCTGATAAGCGCGTACGCATGTGGAAGAAGAAATCTATATTTTGGGAGCTACCCTATTGGGAAGTCCATGAGGTCCGCTCCGCAATCGACGTGATGCACCTGACGAAGAATCTCTGCGTGAATATTCTAGGTTTCCTGGGCTTGTATGGGAAGTCAAAATATACACCGGAAGCACGGGAGGACCAGAAACGTCATAAAGGAAGAGATCAACAAAGAAAAAACACTTGCTGGCGCCAAACAGCCACTTGGGCTAAACAGTTATACCAACTAAGCTTGAGCAAAGCTCAAACTTAGCAACAGGAACAGGCTTTGTCATCATATCAGCAGGATTATCATGAGTACTAATCTTGCATACCTGCAGTTTACCTTGTGCAACCACGTGGCGAACATAGTGGTACTTAATATCAATGTGCTTTGTCCTCTCATGGAACATCTGATCTTTAGTAAGATAAATAGCACTTTGACTATCACAAAATAACTTAATGCAAGAATCATCTCCACAAAGCTCAGCAAACAGACCTTTCAGCCAAACAGCCTCTTTACATGCTTCATTGATGGCCATGTACTCAGCCTCAGTTGTAGATTGTGCTGGAACATCCTGCAAGGTAGCCCTCCAGCTAACAGCACATCCACCAACAGTAAACACATAATCTGTGAGGGACCTCCTCTTATCCAAGTCGGCAGCATAATCTGAATCCACATAGCCTACGAGTCCCCCACCAGTCCTGCCAAACTTCAAACAAGCTTTAGATGTGCCGTGAAGGTACCTGAAAATCCACTGAACAGCATTCCAATGTTCTTTACCAGGATTAGCCATGTATCGACTGACCAAACTCATAGCATGTGACAGATCAGGCCGGGAACAAACCATGGCATACATCAAGGAACCAACAGCACTAGAATAAGGAACTTGAGACATGTACTCAATATCATCTTCAGAAGTAGGACATTGCAAGGCTGACAATTTGAAGTGAGAAGCAATAGGTGTACTAACAAACTTTGCATCATGCATATTAAAACGATGAAGAACTTTCTCAATGTATTTTTCTTGACTAAGAAATAGCAAACTAGACTTTCTGTCCCTCTTAATTTCCATGCCTAGTATTTTCTTAGCAGGACCAAGATCCTTCATCTCAAACTCACTACTTAATTGAGCTTTTAAAGTAGTGATCTCTTTCATGCTCTTGGCAGCAATCAACATATCATCAACATATAGCAGCAAATAAATAGGTGATCCATTAATAAACTTGATGTACACACAACTATCATACTGAGATCTCTTAAAACCATGTGCTAGCATAAATGAATCAAACCTTTTATACCATTGTCGTGGTGACTGTTTCAGACCATAAAGGGACCTCTTCAACTTGCAAACAAGATCCTCCTTGCCAGGCACAACGAAACCTTCAGGCTGGTCCATGTATATCTCCTCCTCCAACTCGCCATGCAGAAAAGCAGTCTTAACATCTAGCTGCTCAAGCTCAAGATCATGCATAGCAACAATACCAAAGAAAGCACGAATAGAAGTATGCTTCACAACTGGGGAGAAAACATCAGTATAATCAACACCTGGAATCTGACTGAAACCTTTTGCTACTAACCTTGCCTTAAACCTTGGAGGCTCATTAGGGGAAACCTTCCTTTCTTTTAAATATCCACTTGCAGTGAACAGCCTTCTTTTGTTTAGGCAAGCGCACAACATCCCATGTGCCATTTTTCTCAAGCGATTGCATCTCTTCTTGCATCGCACCTAGCCACTTTTCCTTATCAACCGAAGCAATGGCTTCAGTGTACGTAGCTGGTTCAGCATCATGCTCCACCTGTTCAGCACAACTCAAAGCATAATGAACAATATCACACTCTTCAATTAAACGATTAGGAGGTGTAATATTTCTCTTAGGACGGCCAGCTGCAATAGACCGTGATGGCTGCTGAACAATAGGTGGTGAAGGTGGAACATAAACATCATCATTATTGGTTTCAGGAACCACATTTTCGTTCTCCTTTGCGTGCTCCACCTGCACGCCAATTCTCTGTTGCTCATCATCAGAAACATTAGGAGAATCAATAGCATCAGAAATATCAGTACACGGACTATCATAAAACATAACCGCCTCATTAAAAATGACATTCCTGCTCAACAAAACTTTCTTGGTATCAGGATTCCATAATTTATATGCCTTAACTCCTGAACCATAACCAAGGAAGATACACTTAACAGCCCTTGGCTCTAACTTTCCAGTATCAACGTGAGCATAAGCAGTGCAACCAAAAACTCTCAACTCGGAATAATCAGCTGGTGAACCAGACCATACCTCAATGGGAGTTTTCTTATCAAGTGGAACGGAAGGTGACCTGTTGATGAGATAGCATGCGGTGGAGGCTGCTTCAGCCCAAAAACGTCTATGCATCTTTGCATTAGACAACATGCAGCGAGCCCTCGAAATAATGGTCCTGTTCATGCGTTCAGCCACACCATTCTGCTGAGGGGTGTACGGGATGGTGTGATGTCTTACCATTCCATCGTTGCTGCAAAACTCATCAAACTCATTTGAACAAAATTCCATACCATTATCAGTACGGAGTATCTTAACCTTCCTTTCAGTTTGTGTTTCTACCATAACTTTCCACTTCTTAAAAGCAGCAAAAACATCAGATTTACGTTTCAGAAAATATGGCCACACTTTCCTTGAGTAATCATCAATAATAGTAAGCATGTAATTAGCACCGCCATTAGAAGTTCTACGGGACGGACCCCAAACATCAGCATGCACATAATCTAAAATGCCTTTGGTGGTATGAACGGAAGCATTGAATTTGACTCTTTTATGCTTACCAAAAATGCAATGCTCACAGAACTCAAACTTACTCAAGTCGCAACCATCAATTAGCTCTCTCTTCGCCAATTCTGCCATGCCAAGCTCACTCATATGTCCAAGACGCTTATGCCAAAGGTTAGTCTTACTAGAATCATCAGAACTAACGGCAGCAGCAATACCAGGCAAAGTGCTACCTCTAAGGACATATAATTTTGCAGAATTCATATCACCAATCATAACAATGAGAGAACCTGATGATACCTTCAGACGTTTGTCCCCACCTTTGTACTTGTACCCGTCACAATCCAGGGTACTAAGAGAGATCAAATTCCTCGCCATGGAGGGTATGTGTTTCACTCCAGTCAACGTGCGTGTCATCCCATCATGGGTCTTGATCTGAACAGAACCAACGCCAACAATGTCGCACTGGTTGTCATTTCCCACACGCACAAAATCTCCAGTCTGCACAGACTCATAAGAACTGAACCAATCCTTGTTACAGCAAATATGAAACGAACATGCGGTATCAAGAATCCATTCATCATCACGTGAAACACATGCAGCAAAAACAGCTAAGCAATCACCATCAGAACTATCGCTACCAGCAACAACAGCAGCCTCACCTTTACCCGAGGCTACGACAACCTTACCATTACCATCATTGTTTTTCGTTTGGTAAGTTCCGTTTCTTTTCTCCTTGTTCTGCAACTTCCAACAATCATCAATATTGTGGCTAGGTTTCTTACAATACCTGCAAAACTTGTCACGTCCCTTGGACTTTGAGCGACCTCTGTCGGCCTTACTCTTATCTCTGTTGTTGTGGTGGTGGTAGTTGTCTCGCTGCTCAGGCCTGCCTCGGACCTCTAACGCCTCCGCCTTGGAGGACGAACTTTCAGCTTGCACCATAGATTTCATCTTCTCCCTTTGATGGAGAGCCTCATAAACTTCGGTGAGGGTTAGTGTATCACGACTTATACATATGGTGTCACGAAAATTCGTAAAGGAACTAGGCAATGAGACTAACAGAAGAAGTGCTAGATCTTCATCCTCATATTTTACCTCCATGGACAGTAAATCTGAAACGATCTCTCTGAAGATCGATAGGTGATTCATCACGGACTGACCTTCCTGCAGCTTGTGCTGGAACAGCTTCATCTTCACTTGCAACCTACTGGTTAGATCCTTTGACATGCAGATCGATTCCAGTTTTAACCACAGGGCCGCTGCAGATTTCTCTTGCAACACTTCCTGCAAAATATTATTGGATAGATGAAGTTGAATCAAAGACAAAGCCTTACGGTCTTTCCGCTTTTCTTCCTTTCTTTCCGAAACCATCGAGCGCATCATCGAGGTCTGAAGTTTGGGCGAGGATCGCCCTCATCTTCACTTGCCACAGGGAGAACCTTGTGGTGTAATCCAGCTGCGGCAGATCAAACTTCAAGGACGCCATCTCGCAAACCCTAGATTAGAAACCTGAAGCTCTAATACCACTTGTTATAAAAGCGATAGGCAATAACGAAGAACGAAAAGAAATCACAGCACGGAGACACAAGATTTTAACGTGGAAAACCCTCTCCAACAAAGAGAGGTAAAAACCACGGGCGCCAGCCAGCAAAACTTCACTATATCGGGTGTATGTTTACAAACGCCGTGGGCTATCTTATGATGCGATAAACCCTAGCCGGCGACTTACAAGGAGTATTTATAGACGGTGACAACGATCCATACCACCGCCTCAAGCCTCCGACAACGGGCCTCGCTTCGCTCGTCAGAAGTTGGCCTCTACTTTATAGAATTTGGATCAGAATATAACAGGCCCTCCCACCTTCATGAGCCGATTAGCATCCCACGGCAACCCTTGTTGACCACTAAAATTTTGGGTCTGGTTTGATTACGGGGCCGCAGCTGAAAATCTGGGGTCTTGATCAATTTCAGCCAACAGTTTGCGAACGTATGAAGACCACTTGGAAGTTAGTCCAAGATGGTCGTAGAAGTTTCAGTGAAAAGATTCAGAGTATCACACAAAAGTATCAGTGAATGGTCGACAAACGGTAAGTGTCAAACTAAACTTGATGCTTATTAGCCTGGCCATTATACCGTGCTAATTTGGGGCTAATACGTTGGTACTATATGTATGTAACTATGTACGGGCTAACAGAAGCTGATCATGACCGTCCGTCGCCGGCCGGCCGCGCACGAAAATAACTATCTCGACGGAGTAGTATATGTGTGTGTGACACGGCCGATCAGGCTGTACAGTAATCCGTACATGGTGTGACCGGCCAGAGAGTATGTCCGAGTCCTCGGCCGTGCTGCTGATTGGCGCCGCCATGACCGTGTTCCTCGTCCTCTGCCTCGTCACCTTCCTCTGCGCCAACCGGCAGCAGCTGCGCAGCTCGACGTCGTGGCAGCGGCGCGTCGTCGTCAACGACGCGGAGGTCGGGGGCGGCCGAGGTTGCAGCGCCGCGGCGGGGATCGACGAGGCCGTCCTCGCCGCCTACCCGACCACTGTGTACTCGAAGTCGAGGTGGGAAAAAGATCAGGCTGCCGGTGAACGTGCGCCGGAGGAGGTCGCGGGCACGCAGTGCGCGGTGTGTCTGGCGGAGTACGCGGATGGCGACGAGCTCCGGCGGCTGCCGGGGTGCCAGCACGCGTTCCACCGAAGATGCGTTGACGACTGGTTGCGGCGGCAGCCCAGCTGCCCGCTCTGCCGGTCCTCGCCGACGCCAACCTCCACCACCACCGACGCATGCTAACCGTCACGGCGTCAGGCCGGCAGCACGTCGATCAGGACTATTGATTCGGTCTCGGTATAGTGGCAAAATGTGTGTATTCTTGCAATCTTGCTTCTGGAGCTTTGGTATGTACGGATTGAGAGCCGCTAATAGATCGTCATGAACATGTGAACTAAGCTTGGCGCGTTCATTCATGTCTGTCATAAAAGATTGTATACGATGAATTCAGTTTTGGTTAGGCTTTTACTAAATCTAATTCATTTGGGATTTTCTTATATCCTCATATGTCCGATGTCACGAAAAAACTCATTTTGGAGGACGGGCTCCATGAAACCTCTTTTTAAATTTTCTAAAATTGACATTTTGTAGTTTCCAAAAAAATCCTAGATGTTAACAATGACGTATTCTATGGTCGTGCAAAATCTCAACGCAAAGTAGATTGTATTCTGACCTACACAAATATAACAAATCCTAACAAATCTGAAGTTTTTGAATTTCACATTGCTCACTACCTGAGATCTAGAAATTTATCATTTTTACCCAACCTAGAATATAGAATATATCATATGTTTTGTGCACATAGGTAGAAGTATAATTAATATCTACAATTAAGATATTTTTTAGAATTTTTTGAAAAATTAAAATGTCAATTCAGTAAATTTAAAAAATGGTCTCCATGAAGCTCGTCTTCCAAATTGACGCACCTGATGTCTATGTCTCTGTGTTGAGATTTGGAAGAAAACTTATGTACGGACATACTACTCTTTTCTATTTTTTAAGAAGACATAATGTTTCATAAGTTGAATGGGAATTAACTTCATTAGTTCTCGGCGAGATGATGTCATCAAATCTCAACATATATTGTATCTCATAACTAGAATGAATCACAAAAAAAAATCTTATAGTCACAGTCATTTTTTCTCTTGCAACCGGACTTGCGACTAACAAAGTCAGTTGCAATCCAAACTGCAAGTTATAGATACACAAATCGCAATGCTATTGCCACAACTAATCAAAATTCACCAAGTTGTTTCATATATACGTCACAATTACTTAAAGTCTTGTTAAATCCAAGCGAGATACTTTTCAACGAAGACTACAACGATTAGTAAAAAAAATTGTGGGTATAATAGGACAACCAATTTATCAACTTAAATACAAGCGGACGAGGTGCCGATTTCCCCCGATTTCATCTGCTGACGCCTAGCATGGGCCGTTCGTTATTAATAGCTCAATCGTGATGTTGATCAGCATCACCATTCTGCTCCCAGCCGTTAACTATCAAGAGGCCTTTTATCGCAGTCTCACCTTCGTTAGTGAATTATCACCAACATCCCTCGTCACCCTTCTTTGACCGGCCGGTGAAAATTCATCGCCCTGTTTCATAAATTTTGACGAGACCACACCTAACTGGTATCAAAATCCAGGGTCTTGAAGCTGCAGCCAACAGGTTGCGAACAGCAGAAAGTTTCCTATTTCAGGGTAAACGCATGAGGCTACCACTTGTCCACTTGGAAGTTTTACTCCAAGACGAAGATGGTCGTAGAAGATTCAGAGAAAAGATTCACAAGGAGTCGTTGACGAGAAATAGTACGAGTCTCAAACTAAACGCGAGATGCTTCTTAGCTTGGGGCTAATTCTTGGTAGCATATATATGTAGTGATTAGGGAGGGGTACGGAGCTAATACCAGAGATCTGGTTTCGATCTTCTTGAGCGTGACCTGGCCGGCCGCGCATGCGAATCATTCTCTGCACGCACGGACGGGACAAATTAAGTATCTTTGGTGGTACATAGTATATCTGTGGCAGGGTCATCAGGTCATTTTTCGTCGCTGCAGGCTGCTTGGCTTGCTGCGACCGGCCGGCGGCCAGAAGCCATGTCCGGCGCCTCCACGGTGCTGCTGCTCGTCGCCTCCCTGGCCGTGCTCATCGTGCTCTCCGCCGTCACTTTCCTCTGCGCCAACCGGGTGCATCGCGCGTCGCGGAGGGCTGTCGTCGGCGATGGGGACGCGGAGCTCGGACGCGGCCGAGAGTGCGTCGCCGCGGGGATCGACGAGACTGTCCTGGCCGCGTACCCGACGGCGGTGTACACCAAGGCGGCGACCGGCGCCGTGGACGGCACGACGTGCGCGGTGTGCCTGGCGGAGTACGCGGACGGCGACGAGCTCCGGCGGTTGCCGGGCTGCTGCCACGCGTTCCACCGGCGCTGTATCGACGACTGGCTGCGGCGCCGGCCTAGCTGCCCGCTCTGCCGGTCCTCGCCGACCCCGACCACCACTACCAGCGGATGCTAACCGTCGCGGCGCTGATCAGCATGTCGGGGACAGTTTATTTGGTATTAGCGGCGAAATGTGTCTTTGTTCTTGCTTGTCGATCGTGCGTACGGATTGAGAGCCGCCATTACAGGTGCAGATAGAGAACGCAGGTAGATCTTCATGGACATATGAGCCGTGTCTATTCATTTCCCGGCAAAGACAAAGCTAAAGCTTGCTTGGTACATTCATGTGTGTTAGAACTTAGAATAGATTGTAGGCGTCTAGACCACGGATTCAGTTCCGATTACGTGTACTTACTACTAGCAAGTTTATTTGTTTCCTTTAACTATTTCGCTAATTCTAATTCGTTTGGGTTTTTCTTATATCCACGTCTATGTTATGTCTCTGTGTTATGCTTCACCAGAAGACTTATCTATTTACATATTATCTCTGTTTCAAAATATAAGCCTTTTGAATCGGAGGTAGTAATTTATACTTCTCTATTCTTCTTTTATGAAAACATATAAACTTAATAAAAATGACTAGGGACAAATGAAAACAAATGCTCTTATTCTTTAACCTAAACTAGTTGAATGCCTGTGCGTTGCTACGGGCTTAAACAAAAATCTTCCTTGCAATCATTATGCTTTGCAGCCATCTGATCTCAACTGTCATCATTGTACCCCATAATCTTTCTGCTCCAGCAACTTGTCACTTATCACTGTGTGACGATGTTTTCTCTAACTTTACCAAACCCTCATAGTATTTGTGGTAACCACCACTTTGGAATTGCCACGAGATATTATAAAGCAATATATAAAACAACATCATCAATCTATTCATTATGTGTATGCTTTCTTTACAATCTTAATATTCTTCGTCTCCTTCCCGCCACCCCTCGGTCATGCTACTAATACATCGTGTCTTCTAAATGAAGATAAAATGTGACAACACTCTACAAGAGACCATTCCTTGTGCTCTCTCTCCATCTCGGCCATTACTATGGAGCAATAAACCAGCAACCTTAGCATACTAATCAAAGCATTTTTCTTCCACTTCTCCATTTGTCTCTACCTTTTTAAGTCATCCATCCGCTCTCCACCATGGGCTATCCCTTCCAGTAAAACAAGGCAACTTCACAGCTTTATCCCTATTTGTTCGTACCAGTGCGTTGCCATGAGAAACAAATAAATGAATAAACATATTGTAGATAACAAACAAAATATTCTACCACACCAACAACTCTTCCAAAGAATGATATTACTTGTATTTTAGCCAACCATTTTTGTCTCTTCTTTGTTCAACATGTTTTTCATCCATCAGATAAAACACCAACCTGTCACACCCATCTTCTCTAATCTCTGCATGTACATATCTCCTGAATATCTGTAACGAAAAATCCCGTCTCTTCTCTAGGTGAGCCCAATCTCTTTGTAGGCATTGCACGACTCATCTCTGCATCTCTGATCTGAAAAGCAAGCAAGAAAAATCACCTTCATCTTCTTTACCAGTGAATCAAGTTAACCAGTCTATTAATACATCCGTACATCTCAAATATTGCCAGACCATGCTCTTGGAGCGGGAGGCTCGACCAAGGTGGGGACGCGCACTGGAGCCACGGATATGGTGTTGTCCACTAGCGAAGCCACATCTTGCTGTCACTGATTTGGTAAGTTACAGTTACAGTGCGGTGGCTGACAAGGTCATTGCGGATGTTGCTCAGGCGGTGCGTGACCCGGCATGGGCCTGGACACGATCAACGACGACGAAGACGGCAGATCGCCTCGATACGGAGCTCGCTGGCGCTCTTCACCCCTTCCTTCTGCTGCTTTGAGCTCGAACTGGGCGTAGTAGCCCATATTGTGTAGTGCCAAAAATGGAAGAAATAAAGGGTATTATTTGCACTGCATCATCCAACTTGTCGTCAGAATGACGAAGATGTTTAATTGTTTCCAGAGTATCATAGGAAAATTGATTTTGGCCAACGCATAGAAATGTAAGGTCCAGCATAGGCAAGGCCTACCAATAGTGATTGCATGCTGACATATTGATAAATGTGGTCCTATCATATTAATGGTTAAGTCCCATTTGACTCTGCCTTCTCATAATAAATAAATATTAATAGTTGGGTGAGGGACTTCAAAGCAACATGCAGAAGTGCGCGAGTTCAAAATAAAATGTGCACTTCTCTATGCAGACTGAAGATGAAAATGCTAAACTGACTCCCGGTCAATTTTAAACTCTAACAAGAGTTTATACTGATGGCTCAGTTGTTGATACGTAAGCGACTAAGCGTTGCCAATGGCTTGTACTCGCATGTAAGCTCCCTTGTATGCTGAATTGCACATGTATCGAACCTACCGTGCTGATCTACAAAGAGAGGTGGTTCAGGATTACTTTAGAAGGGCTGAACACTTCTTCACAAGCAGTATCTGTTAAAAGTATATAAAAGCTTTTTGGCAGGTGAGTCGGTAAACGTTAAAACAACACAAGAAGATGAGGCTTTTGTCACACTGTTTTATACTTGTTTTCGTATCAATTGCCAGCAAGTTCATCCATTCCGGGGTGTTTTAACAATCCGTAGCTTTTGCACAATGCATGCACTCAGCTCAGCTGATCAATGGAATGTCTATAATGTACTTGGTACCCAAGAAGAACTAATCTTTGCTCTGCTCTAAGAAAACTAATAAATGCTCCTCCAGATTCATCAACTTAGAGAAACTGGTCTCACCGTGCGAATGAGGCTTCCCGTCGACAACGACGCGTTCCCACGGACGCTCCGCGATTGTCACCGTAGCCTCTGTGACCTGCCAACCCCAAAAGTATCCGTGAGAGTCCCACACGTTTCCCCCAGCAGAAAAGCTGCAGAATCACCTCCATGGACAGCGCGTCTGTGCACTCCTTGGCCTTCACATACACCTGGCCGAACAAAGGGAAGCCATCATCAGGAGGCACGCCACGGAGGGTGAGAATCGCGGGGCGGAGAGAGGGAGATGGGGAGGCGAATCGGGGCCAGCGGCTCCTCGGCTTACTTCTTCATGGGACGAGGCCTGCGCCGGCTCATGGGCGGCGTACGACGAGGACGTCGATCCGGCATCGGGTAATCTTAAAGATGGTAGCGGAGGGGAAGGGGTTTCGGTTCGATCTGGGATTCTTCGATCGTTCTCGAGGAACGTAGATGATATGGAGAGATCAAAACGGGGATCGGGGAACGTACGAGCGGTTTTCTTGATATATGAAACAAACTTTTTGACGTACCAAAGTGGACCGATGGTTTTTTTACCTATCACGATTTTGTAACCATCACGTCCTCAAGCCGTATTATTAGTAGAGACTAGTTATACGTCGTTGTAGAGACAAAAACATGTGGACGACGAATAGCCCCAGACACCGGTGCTGTCGTTTGAACGTTCAATGGGCCGGCCCATTGCGCCAATCGCTTCAGGCGGGACGGATTGCCTCCCGCGTTGAGCGGGATATAGCAATTCCCCGCTGCCGATCGTTGACACATCGGAAACGAAAACGTCGTCGCTGCCATCTTCGGCACTCGCAGCACCGGCCGCCTCCCTTACCTCAAGCCGCCGCCATCAGGTAATCTAGATGAATCTTCCGGCGGTGTAATCCAGATGTGTCACTTGACTACCGCAGCTCGTAACCCTAGTTCTGCCTTGGCAGCGATCGGATCCCCGTCAGCACCGTAATAACAAATCTAGATGCATATGCATAGGATTGAATCAACAACTGCTCTGTTTCTCGAGTTCGTGCTGCGTTGGCTTCAATCGGCTAAATACGTGCAATTTTTTCCAGATATGCTGTCCGAGAGTGGTGTTCCCACGGGCAGAAAACGAAAATTTGGCACAGATAATGGAGGTGAGCGAGCCATTGTTTCTGCCACTTCTTCTCTAATTTCCTGCACAATCTGTACAGTTTTATAACCACACCCGCCTTTGTGTCCTGTAGAATGCTCCCTGGACTAGGAGGTCTGCATCTGGCTACCACTGATGATGCTGAAGAACAAGATCAATTATCAAGTGATTCTGGTCATGAACAGGTTGCCTCCAAGTGGGCTCAAACTGTCGTCTCCCTTGCTCCGTCCGATGAGGGTGCTTCACTTATGCACATATGCACTTGCCTTTGCTGCATAATTTTACCAAATCACTCTGTGTAAATATATACATATACAAATTACCTTCTTGTGTGCAGGTAATTCCATACATCCTGCATGCACAGGTATAGTGTTAGATCACACTAAACGGAGAGCAAATCTTCTGGCTCCATTGAGCATGTTTAGATCTAGCGATGATGATAGCAAGATCAATTACAGTATGATGAAGGTTGGTACTGCCAAATTATCCCTACTATATATTGCTTGCCTATGTAATATTAATGGTAATCATTCTGCTAAACAGCTATTCTATTTGTTGTCTCGCTTCGTCATTACAGATTAAAGCGCGCCTTGCAGATAACAAGGTTGCCCATGGAATATCTGGAATTTTGATATTCCACGACTTAGAACGCAATCTTGCCATTGTTAGTGCCTTTCCTAAAGGCGGTGGTCTTCGTGCAGCGTGTCTAGATCATTGTGATCAGCAACTTGAGTCGCCGAGTAATGTAGTTGCTCTTCGGCACTGCTTCAGCTCAGGAAAATTAATGGCCACCACCGGGACGTTGGATGGAGATCCAGCGGGCGCTTCTTGCAAACAGGCTCCGTTCTCAACATGTGAAATTTCTATGGTGCAAATAAATAACTGATATGAATAGATTAATTTACCATTACATGAACCAAAATTCATATTTTATTGCAGCAAATATTACTCCTTCAGTTATGCAAAACCACATTCAACATCACTAATTTTTTTCTGCTTGACTGAGCACCACTTTGTTCTTTTTCTAGGCTGCA
Source organism: Dactylis glomerata (assembly GCA_007115705.1). Lineage (NCBI taxonomy): Eukaryota > Viridiplantae > Streptophyta > Magnoliopsida > Poales > Poaceae > Dactylis > Dactylis glomerata. The sequence goes on along the minus strand of QXEO01001064.1, from coordinate 371,748 downwards.
ACTGAAGGACTCCTCATTGATTCTCTTGGGAATATTGTTGGGTTGAACTGTTATTCTCAAGAAGGGACTACTTTCATACCAAGGAGTACAATTCTGGAATTCGTCGCTGGGTTTCAGAAAGCATGCGCCGAATGGTTTGTCTTCCGTACTCCGTGCACCTCTGAGCTACACGCAGTCTCAAGTTGGCTGGCAAATGCTTAGGAAAAATTATAATTATGGGAGTTTTAATGTAATTGTGCCTTTTTGTGATGTCATGCTGTGATTTGCCTTTCCTAATTTTTATTATTGGCGCAGTATACAGTGGAACCCATTTACCAATCGTTCCTTTTATCCTTGTAGTCCCTGTTTATAATTCAGTTTGCACAGTTCTGTATCTATACGCATATGATACATGGTCTACACTTTCTAGATTTACTCTTATGATTTTACCAAATTCTGCAGGAGGGCTAGATCAGCTGATCTTAAACGTAGACTTGTCTCGCAGTGGGAGGTCCCCATGAGAAAATATGAAATGGATGGAAAAGCAATCAAGTTGAAAAAAAGGTCCCCATCTGATACGTCCTGTATAGGAGGTGAGAAGAGCACACTCACTCCTTAATATGTGACTGGTAAACCATGAACCATATGGAAATTCATCACCATAATTGTAAATTTACAACGACATTTCTAGTTTCCTTGACATATACTTAACTAGTTTTATGGTTCTAGCACTCCGTGTTTGTTTGTTAATACTAAGTACAAAGATACATACTATGATAACATGTCATGTACTGCATCTGCTAGGACATTTTCAGTGTTATGAATTCCACTTATTCCTCTTTGTTTCGTCTTTTCAACTTTATAGGCAGCTCAAGGATGGAAAAGAACAAACAGTCAGCATGTCATTACTGTGATCCAGAAGGCCAATTAGGTTGGACCTACCACTTGTAATGTTACTTATCTATCATCGGTAATACATAGTTATTGATCACTTCACCTTGTGGCACCAGCACCTGGAGACCGTTTGAAACGTTTATTCCCTGGTCCTATTTGGCCGGCTCATGGTGATGGCGGTAAGCCCCTGCTTTCAGTTTTCCTGTTCGCTATTAGTTATATATATATGGGTGATCAATCACTCTACCTTGTGGCACCAGTATCTAAGGAGGCTGCCAGGAATATGATAAGGTCCAGAGGTTATCCCTTCCCAGTTTTCGATGATTGTGAGTTATTTATTTTTCTTGTGCTGATTACTCTATTTTGCTGCACACTTTCAATTCACCTCTCTATATCCATCACTGCTTCAACTGCTGCATTTTGTTTCTGCAACCAGGTGGCATGCGTTTGCTTTGTGATTTTGAAGAGGAATTTGGTGAAGATATCTGGAGTAAACTCACCAAAGAAATTGCTTCAGATATATCTCAAAGTGTTGTCGCACTAGCTTCATTCAGTGGTACTGAGTATATAATAAGCTCATCAACTTTGTTTACCTGTATCCATTTTCATATTTGATGACTAACTACAATGATCTCAATTATTCTTTTGCAGGACATAAAAGGTTTTTTGCTTGCACAGGCATAATCATAGGCTGCAATGAGTTCACCACAAGAGTTCTGACTTCGGCGAGTCTGGTTAGAAACTCGGATGATGAAGCAAAGTTTGTTGATGACTTGAAGGTCAGCGGTACTGCTAGTACTAATGAATTTACTGGTTTATTTAGACACAGCTGGTTAATCTCACTAGCTTTATCGTAGCAGATTGAAGTGTGCCTTCCAGATAATCAACATGCCACAGGCACGTTGCAACATTACAATTTATGTTTCAACATCGCCGTCATCAGCATCGTAGGTTCTCACTGTACTCAGACAATGCAAATTTATGATCAGCTGCAAACTGAACCTCGTGTGGAAGTAGTAGCTGTAGGGCGCGTCTACGAATCAGGCAAATTAATAGCCACAGGTGGGACTTTGACCGACAAGCCAAGTGAACTCGATTGTGAAGATCTTAAGATGTCCACTTGTAAAATCACTAAGGTACTACATGCCTTAATTTTTTCTACATTTTGCATCCATTACGGTTTATAAATATCATCTTTATTTACTTTCTACTTTTGGTTTTGCATTAGGCTGGGATTGGAGGGCCTCTTATTGACTGTGATGGGAATTTTATTGGCATGGACTTCTACGATCTGGAAGAAACTCCATACCTACCCAGAAATGTTGTGCTCGAAGTCTTGAGGAGTTTCGATGCAAAGTATGTTAATTTCTATATTCACGTACAATTATGTTTTTTTGTCAAACACAATTATGTATGTTTTGCATGTGCTTTTTATGCACCGCAGCATTCAAGCTTCAGGGATGCATTTGCCTTCACAAGATTTGTGTCATACTTTTAGTGTTCCTAGCTGAATTTTGAGTCATCATTACAGCCTGAATTTAGATAGGAAAAAATAATTCTGGGTGAGCTTCTGTTGGTTTTGTAGGTTAAGTTAAAACTTGAACCATTCGTAGAAGTCCCAACTTGCTTTTACTTTAACCATTTGTTCCCTCTCTCTTAGATATGTTAACCGTTCTCCATGCTTTTGATCTTGTCACAGTGTTTATTGGTAAATTCATTTGAATTAAAGAATGTTGTTTAATCTGTAGGCCTGATGCTACTGTTTTGAGGAAAAATCATAACGAGAACAGGTATTGCACCTTCAGTACCTTTCAATGGTATGTTTATATGCTACTCAACATCTTATTTTTGTTTGTAACTTAGCAGATGGCCTGTGCCTAAGCCTTGTTGGTGCTATCCGACATGGCACCAGTATAGGTGCGAAGGTGTAAATATGGATCATCGACCCCAGCCTATGTAACGACCTAGCAACATAAGCTTGTGCTTGTCAAAACAATGTGTTCTCCATATAGAAGTTGATATCTCGCTCCAGATATTAGAACTCCAATTTATGTGAAAAGGTCATCGCTAGATCATTGTCTGATTACCAAACCCATGTAACTTTCTTTAGTGTTTATTCGTTTATTCATAAGCAATTCGTTGAGATGACCACACGATTACCGCATCTATCGCGGCATGGAAGATAATTAAACATACAATCTGTGATCCATCGCCATTTCAAGTCTCCATGCTAGAATAATCCGCCAGTTTTGCACTGGCTCTGTCCGCAGCGTGCGAGTGAATAGCATAAAACTACCATATTTGAGGCGAAATTTACGAAATGATACCACTTTACATTTTTGGAACATAAATCTACCACCCCAGAGGTAAGATTTTGCAATTCGAGCAAATGACAATCTAAACACAAATTGACACGATTTCTGACATCTTAGGCCCACCTGTCGGGATGATGTAGCGAAAACAAAGGGACATATGCTGAGGTGGACATGGGACCCACTTGTCAGTCGAATTTAAAAAACAAATATCTTTTTTAGAAAATAACCCCCTCCCCCCCCCCACTTCTTCCCCACCGGCCTACACCATCCCGACCGCCGCCGTACTCCAGCAAGGTTGGCAAAGCCACCGCCGCCGCCCCTTTCAGGCCACCGGCGCCTAGCCCCTGTTCGCCTCACCGCCGCCTAGCCCTCTACAGTTTTGTCCTAGCTCCTGCTCGCTACGGCCGCCGCCCAAAACCGCCGCCGGCGAGCTCCGCTGCTCCATCGCTGCGGGCGTTCCCAGCTTCGACCGGCGTGCGTGGTCTTGATGTCTACGCACGCGTCTGTTCTTGTAGACAGTGTTGGGCCTCTAAGTGCAGAGGTTTGTAGAGCAGCAGCAAGTTTCCCTTAAGTGGATCACCCAAGGTTTATCGAACTCAGGGAGGAAGAGGTCAAAGCTATCCCTCTCAAGCAACCCTGCAATTACGATACAGAAAGTCTCTTGTGTCCCCAACACACCCAATACACTTGTCAGATGTATAGGTGCACTAGTTCGGCGAAGAGATAGTGAAATACAAGTGGTATGGATGATTATAAGTAGCAAATGTGACTTAAAATAAATATCGCTGCGAGCAAACATGTAACAAAACAGGAAGTAAATGGTGTGCAATGCTTGGAAACAAGGCCTAGGGATCATACTTTCACTAGTGGACACACTCCCAACAAATATAACATAATTGAACCAATAGATAACTTCTCTTCACTATGATACTCTGAATTACTCTCCTATTGAATAACACTAATCATTGCGTAGGGATACGAAGCACTCCTCAAAGTTCATCAAGTACTTGACAAACACCACTCATAGAGATATCCAAATCAAATCACAACTCAAGATAGATATTATTGCAACTTAGACCAAGTACTAACACGGTGCACACACTGTAAACATTACACCATGAAAGGAGGAATAGATCACTTCAATACTATCATAGTGATAATTATTCTCATAATCCATAAGAGATCACAATCGTAGCCTAGACCAAGTACCACCATGATGCACGCACTGTCACCGTTACACCATGGCAGGAGGAATAGATTACTTTAATAACACACTAGAGTACACATAATGAAGAAGAGTAATATCTACTTATTCAACATGATACAAAGCTCACGATCACATAAAGATCACATCATGGGAGAGAGAGGTGAACCACATAGCTACCGGTAGAGCCCTCAGCCCCGGGGATGAACTACTCCCTCCTCATCATAGGAGACAACAAGGTTGATGGAGATGGCGGTGAGGTCGATGGAGACGGCGGAGATGGCGATGGAGACCGATGGAGATGGCTCCGGGGGCACTTCCCCGTCCCGGCAGGGTGCCGGAACAGAGACTTCTGTCCCCCGAAATTTGTCTTCGACGGCGGCGGCGCTGCGGAACTGTACTGGAAATTTCATCGACTCCCTTAGGGTTTTCCGTCCCGAGGCTTTATATAGGCGAAGGGGCGTCGTCAGGAGTGGCCCCAGGCCTCCTCACACCTAGGCGGCGGGGCCAGGGCCTGGGCCGCGCTGGCCTAGTGTGAGGCTGGCCTGTGGCCCCTCTACTTCATCTCTTCGGATCTCTGGAAGCTTCCGGGCAAAATAAGACTTCAGGAACTTGTTTCGTCCAATTCCGAGAATATTTCATGTGTATCACTTCTGAAACACAAAAATAGCAGAAAACAGGGAACTGGCACTGTGGCGACTTGTTAATAGTTAGTTCCGGAAAATGCATAAAAGCGACACGAAGTGTAACGAAACACAAGGCAAATGGTGTAAAAACAAGCATGGAGCATCAAAAATTATAGATACGTTTGTGACGTATCAGCATCCCCAAGCTTAACTCCTGCTCGTCCTCGAGTAGGTAAGTGATAACAAAAGAAATAATTTTTGAGGTGACATGCACCTACACAATCTTGATCATATATGTAAGCATTTGTGAGCTGGGATCATAAGAACTTAAAACATGGGCATAAAAGACATAATCTTGATAATAGAAACTTAGCAACCATGTTATAACATGAAAAGAAACACAAACAAAAGATCATGAAAATGAAACAATAAAAGTCAAACGTGTGTTCAAATCATAAGGAAAAACATAAAAATGGTTTTTAGCTTGTCCCTCATGTAGAGCAAAACATAAATACATAGGACACCTTCAAGTTTAAGAGGGCGACTAGATACAAGTAATTTAAGAACAAGTGAAACCAACAATATGAATCAATCAATGAAAACTTTGGGACAATGCACATTATACTAAGAATGACAACTTTGCTCTCTTAATGGTGCATAAAGATAGAAGGTGGTGACTCAACGTAAAAGTAAAAGAAAGACCCTTCGCAGAGGGAAGCAGTGATTGAACATGTGCTAGAGCTTTTCATTTGTAAAACAGAGAGATAAAAATTGGTTTTGAGAGGTGGTTGTCTTTGTCAACAACTAGCAATGGGGTTCTTACTATCTTCCATATAAAAATGAAGCAAGTTTTTGAGAGAGAGATTGGCACTTTTGTGCTCTTTTATAAAGATTGGCACTCCTCCCCACCTTTTTTCCTTTCTCAAACCATGGCTAACCGATTCCATCGGGTGCCCACCAACATTCACATTCCATGGAGAAGTGCCTTTTTTTTGAATAAGCAATATGGAAGATAGCAAATCCGACCACTACGTCCCCATGAGCTGAAAATAGTGTCACAAAACGAGAAGTATTTTGAAGGTTTTTTCAAAGGTAGCACATGAAAATTTACTTTGGAATGGCTTACAAATACCATGCATAGGAATTTATAGTGGACACAATGGCAAACTTGGTTTTTGGGAGTTGGATGCACGAGTAGAGCTCATACTCAGTACAAAATGAGGGCTAGCAAAAGACTGGGAGCGACCAACTAAGAGAGCAATAAAGGCCATAATCATGCAAAGCGACAAAGCAACATTAAAAGAAGCATAAGATGGCATCAAAAGTCAAAAACTAAATGATCATAGAGGCTATTGGCGACTTTGTAAGAGTCTAACATGTGTGAGCATGCGCCAAGTCAACCCAAATAAAGCATCAAGGAGAAAACCAAAATAATACTTCCATACAATAAAAACAACGCATGATTTTTTCAAAGGCTCATTAAGCAATCTCAGTTATTTGAGACAAGTCATGCTACAGCAAAACCACTAAGCATACTATCAAAAAGACATCAAGCATGACATGAAAAAGTCTAAGCCGCAGTCTACACAAGCTCCTTCTTGTACCACTATTTGGCATAAAGCTTTTTCTCTTTTCCAACATCATTTGAAATTTTTTAAGACACCTCTTTTGATGAAAACCAATAAAGATCAGAGGCAAAAATACACCTTGATGAAAAGATATTACAAGGTCTGAACGCATATCAAGGCAAAAACGAAAACCAAAAGCAGTAGCAGAAAAAGAAGAACACTCGGTGAAATTGTAAGAATGAAAAACGGAGTGTTCTTGGCAAATGAAAAACGAGTTCATCTCCTCCAAAAGAAACATGATGTAATCTAACCATTTATTGCAGCAAACAAAACAAAATAAAACCGGTAGCAAAAAACAACTGACGCTCCAAGAAAAACACATAGTGCATGAAGCAATAAAAATATAGTGTCTTGAAAGGTGACCTAATTTTTGCCGATGAAGAAGGGGGTGCCTCGGGGGCATCCCCAAGCTTTGACGCTTGTACTTCTTGGATATTTCTTGGGGTGATGCATGGGCATCCCCAAGCTTGAGCTTTTGTCCATTCTTCAACTCATCTCATCATTCTCCAATCCCTACACTTGAAAACTTCCTTCATACAAAACTAAACACAAATCTATTAGCAACATTAGTGTAAGCATAGCATATAATAAACCTCTTTTTGCTTCAGGTTTCAACCCAAAACCACCACATATTAAGTATATACTACTGTAGCAACTTCCCCAAAAGTTCCGTGATCAAAAGAACTCAAAAGAAAGCGATAAAGCGGAAAACACAAATATTGGCAGAAATCTGTCAAAACAGAACAGCTGACAAAGGTCGAATTTTTGAGGGGTTTTCTGTTGCTCAAATCAAAAAGTGTTCAACTAACGAAAGTTTGGATATAACCTGGGGCATATGCACAAGAAATCGCAGGTCCAAAAGATATACAGAGAATTTATTAAAAAAATTACGGTGCAGCACCAAAAACTGTTTCAGGACAGCAACATCCCCAAATCTTACCTCACTCAAATTAGAGGCTTCTCTTGGCACAAAAACGAAATAAAAAGGATAAGGAGCGGTTATTACAGTAGTAATAACTTCCAAGACTCAAATAAAAGAAAACGTACTGAAAATAAACAATGGGTTATCTCCCAAGAGTGCTTTTCTTTAACGCCTTTGAGCTAGGCGCAGTAATTTAAAAAGATGCTCATGTGGGCGCCATATAAGAGCTTGAGGCAAAGGCGCCATATAGGAACTTAAAGCAATAGAGAGCATCAAAAAGCAAGTATGGAACACATTTAAATCTAAACCACTTCCTATGAAAAATAGTCTTGTAAAGAGACAAGTCATAAAAGTGCAAAGCAAAAAGCATAGGAAGGCAAAATAAATACAACTTCAAGAATTGCAACATAAAGAGGGGAAACTCAATATTGTTGAGATCCATAAAACCATGTTTTCCTCTCTCATAGTAACTTTCAGTAGCATCATGAATAGAATTAACAATATAACTATCACATAAAGCATCCCTATCATGAGCCACATGCATAAAAGAATTAATACTCCCCACATGAACAATAGTAGTAGGAGCAGATTCAATATAATAATAATTCTCATCACCATAATCATCAAAGAAAGGAGGCATATTATAATTATAACTATTTTTCTCCTCAAAAGTAGGTGAATTGAAAACATTATACTCATCATCATAAACTAGAGGCTTAGTATCATCACAAGATAGAGAACTACTATGTCGCAAAACATACTCATCAAACATATCATCATAAGAAGGAACATGGATAGCACTAATGGTACAACAATTATTAACCTTAGAATTGGTACCAAAAAGATTTTCAATATCAAAAGTAGAGTGTTTTTCCCAATCATGATCACTAACATAAGTAATAGGCATAGGAACATCATCCCAATCAGAATTATCATAATCTATAGCAGGATCATAACGCTTAGGGGAAGATACCGTGTCCTCTCGCCTTTTACTCATCTTCTTCTTCTTCATACTCTTCTTACTCTCTCCTTTAGGAGGGAGAGACTTGAAGGGCATCTTCTCCACATATTCTCTAGGAGGGAAAGGCATCTTCTCCACATAATCTGGTTTGCTGACAGGAACAACAGAAGAAACTTTGGAGGATTCCTCCTCTCTATTAATAAGATCGAAACATCTATTAGTCCTGTCATAGCTTGGCAAAACATCATATTTTATAAGATCTTGTAAGTAAGTATTTGTGAGGCAATCTTTAGCACAATAGAGACGACAACCACGAAGGATGCTATTAATATCAACATCTCTCATATCAACCAAAGAAATCTTTCTAGATATCTCTTCACAATTCAAAAACAAAGTAAGCTCATCATATTGATTGAGAGTAATCTTATCATCACAATACAAATCTGCGGTACTCGTTCGATTAATTGGGCATTGAAAATTAAAGTGACCTTTTCCACCGCAAAATTCACAAAGAAAAGGATAAAGCTCACAAACCCTTTCACCAAGCACATCTAGATCCTTGAGCCACATACTGGTTTCTTCATTTGCGTGGGTGATGCAATTATCTTCCTTGTTGTAACTCTGTTCACAAGGTCTATGTATTCCGCAAAAATTAACATGCTTATAAGAAATAGTACTTTTAGAAGTTTGAGCATGTTTATTGCAATCATCAAGAATAATATCACTTTCTATGCAAGTGTCCTTAAAAGGTTCATGATACACGTCCCCATTTTCTTTAGGAACATTCGTATGGGAAGAAAAGGCTTTAAAGCAATCAACCATAATTTGAGGATCAAGACCATATTTAGCACTAAGCTCTTGAAAAGTAGCAGTTTCAGCGAAAGACTTAATGCAATCAAACTCGTAATTCGTACCTGATCCTTTACCTTTGTCGCTATCCCAACCTTCAATATTGTTTTGAATTGTTTCAAGCTGATCCCACTTGGTGTCAACATCATTGCTTGTGAAAGACCCATCAAAGCATGCATATACATAGTCCTTGTAATATCCTGAAAGCCTTGCATAAAAATTATTAATAACAATATTACGGGGAAGATCATGAATAGGACATTTATGTATTAGTAACTTCAATCTTTCCCACGCTTGGGCAATGCTTTCTCCCTCATGAGGCCAAAAATTATATATCTGATTACGATCTTTATGAATCTCACTTAGAGGATAGAATTTAGAATAAAAGAGAGGTACAATTTCCTCCCAGCCAACAGATGGACCATCTTTAAGCAGCCAATACCATTCCTCAGCTCTGCCTTTCAGTGATAAAGAAAATAGCTTCTTCTTAACTTGGTTCATCGAAATACATGCACACTGGAACAACTCGCATAATTCATGTATAAAGAGCAAATGATCACCAGGATGGACAGTTCCATCTCCTAAATAGTAGTTATTCTTAACACATTCAACAATCTTCGTAGGTATTTTAAAAGGATGAGGAGCACAAGCATCACTAGAAACATCACATATGGGAGATAAAATATTATCAGAACAAACCTTCTCCACTAAAGCTAGGGGACTAAAAATATCATACTTAACAAAACCAGCTTCCCCAAGCTTAGACTTTTCTATAGCATTAGCAGTAACGGTATTCAAAGCATTCGTACTAATAACATTGCTATGCAAAATAAACTCCAAAGGTTTTTCAATTTTCTCTTCAAATCTAAAATCGGGAAAAAGACTAAAGAACTCTTTATTTTCCATTAAGCCTAATTAGTGAAAATAAAAACAAGAAACAAAAAGATATAATTGCAGAATCTAAAGGAAATAACTTCGAGCACTCACATAGGAGGATGCGAGTACCTTTTACATTACCTCCCCGGCAATGGCGCCAGAAAAGAGCTTGATGTCTACGCACGCGTCTGTTCTTGTAGACAGTGTTGGGCCTCCAAGTGCAGAGGTTTGTAGAGTAGCAGCAAGTTTCCCTTAAGTGGATCACCCAAGGTTTATCGAACTCAGGGAGGAAGAGGTCAAAGCTATCCCTCTCAAGCAACCCTGCAATTACGATACAGAAAGTCTCTTGTGTCCCCAACACACCCCACTACTAGGAAAAACCTCATCCGTGGCGTACAGAATTTGCCTATCCGTGGCGTACTGCTGTACGCCACGGGTCTGGTACAGGGCTACCCGTGGCGTACAGCCTGTACGCCACGGCTAACTCACCCACCAGTGGCGTACAGGTCTGTACGCCACGGGTGTGTTCTGTATCCGTGGCGTACAAGCGTGTACGCCTCGGGTGTATCTCGCAGCAGTGACGTATGGGTACGTACGCCACTGACGTGTATGCCACTGATCCGCTTTTTCTGTACGCCATGACTGCATTTTTTCAAAAAAAAAATTATAGTGATTTACTGGTATATAGCAGATGAGATATAACAGTATATTTATTACAGACATATAGCAGTATATATACAAAATAATATAGAAAGTCATTTCCATCATATTAGAAGTATCGACCGAAGTCACATTAGTACAACTTGCCAAATATCATATTATTACATAAATACTACAAGTCTTCATGCATGCATCGAGCTAACTAGTTAGGCATGCATACATATCACCGCCGGCGGTGCCGGTAGTCATCTAAACTACCATCACATACACAATGAGCAAGAACATAAGCAAGACGGAGGTAACAATGAACCATGTCTTCATCCTACTCCGTCTCTCTCTCACTCGCCGATAGTTATTGTACCTAACTTCCGCCTCCTCTCTAGTGTTGAATCCTTTGTAGTTGTTGCTCTTGAACTTGTTGACTTGCTTGAAACAATTCTCCCACTTGTCGTAGACCCCTGGAACCCTACCCTCGAACACGGCGTACCACCTCGTCGTCATCTTTAAACCAAAAACATCAGAAAAGATTTAATAGATGATAATATGCGAGACATAACATTAATTAGTCACCGAAAACAAAAAAGGCTAAAGCATAAATGCAAGAATGTACACAAGCATATACAAAAGGTATATATCGAGAACAAGCTAGCTAGAGTTTGGTACACATGTTCATGAAAAGTAATAACATTATGCGACAACATTTTTCATCCATCACGATTACAACAAGTCACAAATATATCTATTGCTTCATTTTTTGCTCTTCGGTTTCGGCGGGAAGGGGCGGATGCCCTGTAGCGTGTTGAAGGGCCTGCCGTCGCCCTGCATCTCTAAGCGTGCTTCTATCTCCGTGTTGGTTGGTGGGATAGGGCCATAGTAGAACACCCCTTCTCTACTGCAGACATCTCTGTGGATTATCTGCGCGATCTTCTGCTGGATGCGGTAGATCTCAAGGAGGACATCTGCATCAGGCGCGTTCGCAAAGTCTTTGCGCCAGTCCTGAAGACTACTCGGCAACAGAAGCTGATGTTGATCCCGTACAAACTCCCGCATATGATGGATGGCATAGTAGCCGTCCCTTGAACTATTTGCCGGCTGCTTGAGGCATGGGAAGGTCGTGTTGTGCTTGAAGATCAGCTGGCCTCGCCTGACTACTTCTTTCTTGATGGGGCCAGCTTTCTCGACGAAGCCGTTGATGGCATCATCTAGAACTGCCTTGATGAATGTGTAGTCCTTCTTCTTGTCAGCACTCCCCGAGTCAAGATACATGGCATATGAGTCTTGCGGGTATAGTACGATGAGGACGCAGTATGTGCTTCTGCGGAAAACAATTCCAGGTGTGTTATGCATGCAAAAGGATTGACGGAAATCTAAGAAAGCACGTTCTGACGGCAAGCGAATGACTTACTCGAAAAAGTACGGCACAAGAAATATCTTCTTCTCCTTATTCGCCACCATGAAGTCCGTAATGTAGTTCGTCACTATTTGACGGGTGCCTTCGGTCTACAAGTATATGTCTTTCATGTAGTAGGGGTCGAGTATCGCGAGCTTCGGAGTGTTCTCTTGCATGAGCTGGTGCGACATACTCAGCGCAACTAGGCGGACCAAGGTTGGGTCAAGGCGGCGGCGGTGGAACATCTCAAAGATATCATCAAATCTCAAGAAGAACACATCACCGGGGGATCTGTCGACGAAGCCCAATCTCTTTGGCACTCTGACATAGAAAACCGGGTATGTGGGAGATGTCATTGAGAGAAGATGCGTCTCCCATGTGAGTACGCCATCATGTAGGCTCCTCATATCCCCAGTTAAGGTCTTGAGAGCTTCCGGCGGTAGGATCGGTTCGCCCGCCACGTGATACTCCCTCCATCCCTTGATCGGTATGTTGTCCTGACTCCGGATCTCCTTCACGGGCTTGCCGGCTGCGGGAGGCACAGGCTGGCTGCTGGATACACCTTTATCCTTCTTCTTAGCTCTTTTCCGCGGCTTCCCAGGGCGAGAGACAACTTCTGCGCAAGCCTTATCGATCAGCCCATGGAGTGTATTCGGGGTGATAATTTTTTCCGCCGCAGTTTGAGTATCGGGGGCGATATCCTCTGGCGTTTCTTGAGACAGGAAGCTCAGACGACGCTTAGAGACATTACTTTTCTCCGGGAGCTGTTGATCAGGGAAGCAGCCGTGGGGAATATCCACTTCAAATGGTCCATCGAAGTCAGCGATGAAGGCATCGATCGGATCCATATTGTTCTGTGCCTCGGGCTCTATAGGATCATCCGCTGCAGGATCATCCGCTATAGGAGATGGCGCCACTGGCGGCATAGTGCCCTTTCCCTGGCTTGGCGCCGATCCGACCGGCTCTGCCAACTTCTGTGAGGTCTTCTGTGAGGTGCTGGTGCTGCCTATGATAGGGTTGCTTGGCGGCGCCGATCTGACCGGCGGTTCTGAGTTGCTGGCGGCGGTCCCTGGGTGGTCTAGCCGAATCATTTCTTTCGGCCATAGCATCATATAACCCAAGCTTCCTCCTAGGTCCACCTCGCTCTCGGCTCCGGGTGGTTGCATAGGAGGGTCTACTTCTTCATAACCCGGCAACACCCGAACAATGGAAATCCTGTAGGCATTGGGGGGCATTGGCTGGCCGTGGAAGTTGCGCTCGAGTGGTTGAATGATATTTGCTTTCGCGACCTCATGTAATTCCTCGTTAATAATCAAGAGGAGGGTGCATCCCACTTCGTTCTCCTGCGGAGACATGTGTAGGGCGTCAGAAAACGGATGCAAGCTAATGAAAAAGTTACTTGCTGAGGATTGCGACGCTTATATACCGTTATGGCGTCGAGTTCGGCTAAAGTCGAAGGGCCACGAACGGGCGTGGAAGCGACGGAGGGGCTGCTATGAGGCGCGATGCAGGACGGCGACTCATCATCCCTAGTACCAGCACTAGGGTTGGAGGCCGCCTGCGGAGACTCCACGACTCGTGCGTTCTTCTGGACCTGGTCCGAGATGTTGAGCGAGCTGCTCCCGGTAAAGCTGGCCAGTGGGCTAGGCCCGATTTTGCCTCCGTCAACCCATTCCGTGTAGGCGGTAAGCAGGTGGGGCAGGAGTGCCGCGACAGTCTTTGTCACCGCATCATTGATCATCTCGGGCATCTTAGCCAACTGAGACTTGACATCTGTATCCTCCTGCTGCTTCCTCTTCGCTCGGTCCTCCTTGCTCTCGGGAAAATACAGACTAGGTCTGCGACCTAGTCCTTCGCCAACAATACGGCCACGGTGCGGCGGTTGCAACACCGGCCTTTCCATCACCGTGTTCACGGCCCTGTGAAAAGGGTTATCCCATGGGGCCTTCGACGACGACCCCTGGGATGACGTGCATTGAGCAGCAAGTGTTTCTTCTTTCTGCAGACGGGAAAGAAGAACCATATATTAGGAAAATTACTACCGGAATTTGTCGGAAGTGAAGATAAGATAAGCTGGTAAACTCCTTACCAGATATTCTTCCTCAAGTTTCTTCACCTTATCGGTCGTGACAAGCAACCCGGATTTCGGGTCTATACGGTATCTTGACCTGATAAATTTCTTGGCCTTCTCATCGGTGAACTTGTTCCACGGGTTCGGCTTGCCCTCGCGTTCTAGGGCCTCGTCCTCTTTCTTCCAAACTGGCTCCTTTCCGGCGTACCCCCGGCTTTCGAGGTTGTGGTTACCCAAGTTCTTCTCCCGCATGTCCTTCCCCCACTTCTTAAGCCGCGCGACTGTAGGTTTCTTTTCGTTGGCTAGGAAAGTTTTGAATTGGTCTTCCGATATCTGCGGATAGTGTTTGTGGACCTCTTCAAAACCACCACCTTTAGTAATCATCGCCCTCAACCTAGTTTTCCAGGCGCTCAGGGCTTTGCTCATCTTTCCAAGGGCTACTGTGTTCACCAGGTTACCCGTGAGCTCCTGGCCATTGTAGGGCGACGGGAACTGGTATGGAGCGTGCAGCTTGGAAATCAGGAGGATGGCAATTGATTTCTTGAGCTTCTGCCTTATGTTCTGCTCGTTGATGGTGACGGTGTCTCGGAGGATACATGCGACAGTGTTGCCGTACCCCCTCGCGGCTTCCTCGGGCAGTTTAGGCAAACCGCTCTGCGGATCCACTTCAAGTATTACTTCTTGCACGGGTTTTAGCTAGTTTGGGCGCCTATCCTTCTTTTGCTGGCTATCATCCGTGGATGCTCGGCCGGTATCCATGCTAGGCTCTTCCGCATTGCCCTCCTGGATATCCACCATTTCCTCCTCATCGTCCTCATCGGACATCTCATCAGCGGCATCAAAGTCCTCATCGGACATCTCTTGGTCGCGCTCGCCGATAACAAGGGGCCTAGACACCGGCTGGTCCCCCTGAGACGCATCTAGGGCTGCATAGTACTGCGCCGCTAAAACGGCTTCGTTTTCTTCTTCACTGCCTTGCCTCCTTTCAGAAGTCCCGGCTTCGTCGTTTGCCATGTCTGGACTAATTAAGTGCAAGTTACTAGTTAGTAAAAAAATCGGCGGAAAAATTTGGCATGACCTTTGCTAAAAAACTACCTATGGAGTGCACAAATTTTGCCGAAACGGAAGTAAATCAACATTTCAGGCAAAATTGGCAACTCAAGTTTTCAGAACCCTGAAATACAAATAGCAACAGCAAGCAGCAAGCATATATACAGCAGCAACAGCAAGGCAGCATCAGCTAGCAGCAGCAACAACAAGGCAGTAGCAGCAAAGCAGCATGCACCAGCAAGGCAAAGCAGCACCAGCAGCATATATAGCACCAAGAAGCATATATAGCACCAGCAGCACTTAGAAGCATATATAGCACCAGCGGCACTTAGAAGCATATATAGCACCAGCAGCACTTAGCAGCATATATAGCATCAAGAAGCATATATAGCACCAGCATATATAGCTTGGATGTGCTTAACTTTAAGCTGTAGTGAAAAGTGTATTACTCTGCAGTAGAGAAACTGAAGTTGACAATTATGGTATCCAACAACTGTCTACTTACATTTCATCAGCACAATAATGTATATACATCTGTAACTGGCTCACGAAAAAAGCTACTAACTAAATGCCCAGATATCTAGAAGCTTGCATTGTGGTACATTTTCTGTAATGAATGATATAACTACATGAAAGTTGAAAACATCTTTGCTGAAGGCATAATAACTTCTTGCTGAAACGCATTAAGATATAGTACATAACTAGACTCCACACAGTAGTACATCACAGCAAGCACATAACCCTAAAACAAAGGTTGAAAATCAATGCCTCAGGAGTCCACTGATAAATGAGGCAATCATACGAGGGAGATGAGTCTGGAAGTTCAGAGAATAATATGTAGTTAGAGGTTTATAGCAATGATTTTATCTGAACTATTTAGTGCAAAACTTGGAGAACCTGATACAGCATGATAACTCTGTAATACCTGCATCTTACACCTCAAGTGCTAATAAACAGCACCGACACATTTAGAAAACTAATATTCGAACTTGCTATCAAGTTTGCATTAGTCTTGTGGCATGGTAGTTGATGAAAATCAGAGCAAAAGGTACAAGAGACCTTACAGTTTCAAGCATTTTGACTTCTTGCAACTACAGCTTCGCAGCACTTAGAAGCATTTTGGAATTTCTAGACAAGTTTCGCAGTGTCCAAGGTTCTTCACACACAAGAGCTTGTAATGTATGGCTGCCAGTCGTAGGAATCAAATTATTTCGTTCAATTATGGGAGATAGTTCCTTGTTTATAGATAACATCATCCGCAAACAATTAAAATTCACATTTTCACTTCGTTGAAATTCACAGAGATCAGAAATCAACATTAACACACAACCTGAGCACAACAGAATCAGAAATCAACGAGATTGCTAGAAATAATATTTAGGTCACACGCGCGGAATCAGCAAACTACATGGCATTCTAAGAGCTTTTAGTGTTCAGTTTTGTATATCAGAAATTGAATGTTGGCAAAGCTATCACATTCGAAATCAAATTAACAGAGTCCAAATAAAATTACCAAAAGTCAAGCCAAGTTGAACTCTTTGTACTTCTTTCGGTTTAAACTAGAGCAAAGTCGATCAAGCTATCTAGGCTACAGGATTTGCCTATTTTGCAATCTTACTGAATTTGCACTGAAGAGTGTACACTGTACATACAATCAGTGAACTCTGATATCTACCAGGACCGAGTATGTCAAGCAATTCAGTAACCTGGACCCAAAAACTGCCGCGTAATATCATACAATTGCACAGAAGGGGCACAGCAAGCTGCACATGCCGAAGAAATCTCAAAGTATAAGTGAACCTAAGCTTAATTACAGATCACTCGTGTGCACGCCCTGGAACAGTGCCACCGCTTGCCCACAACGACGGGCTGACGGTTACCGACGAGCTAACCCACTCTCCCTAGAAGAACACTCATAATTCTCATACCCAGACCAACAAATTTCGAAACTGAAACCACCTCCAAATCGCCCTAATCCTACCAATTCAGCAAGCACGGAAGCAAACAAAGCATACGCGAAACATAAGAGGAAATTCCGACTAACCTAAGCACGCATGCATGCAGGAAACGAACGGGATCACGCGACAAATAAGAATTGGGGGGAGAGTGGAACGGGGAGCGGAGTCGTTACCCAAAACTGCCGGATCTCCTGTACGGAAGAGGATGGCGGCGGCGAGTAGGGCGGGCGGTGGCGGTGGTGGAAGGGCCCCTCTCTCCGCGCCTCGCTGGTGGATTCTCGGGAGGCCTCGGCGGAGGCGGAGAGGGAGAGAGACGGGGTCGCCCTTGGTCAAGCACCAGGAGAAGAAGAGTCAAGAGGTTGAGAAAGAGATCTGGTCTACGGCGGCGGTTACTGGATCGGCTACGGCGGCGAGGTAGCGGCGATGTAGATCGGAGAGGGAGGGGGCGCGCGGCGAGATGCAATTTTTTGGGGATTGAAAGGGGACGGCGAGGGGAAGGAGGCTAGGGCAGGCCCCACCTGTCAGCATCCGTGGCGTACAGATGAGCTGTACGCCTCCGGTGCGGACATACCCGAGGCGTACAACACAGGTGTACGCCTCCGATGCTGGCATGTGGGGCCGGCCACTTAACAGGGTGCGCGGCCCACCTGTCAGAACCCGTGGCGTACATCTATCCTGTACGCCTCGGGTATGTCCTCGCCTGAGGCGTACAGAAATCCTGTACGCCACGAATGCTGATTAGTGGGACCCACCAATTTACTTTCTTTTCTTTGTTTATGTTAGTTTATTACCTAATTAGATTAACTTGTTTTCTTTTCTTTTATTTTCCTTTCTTAGTTTCTTTTCCTTTCCATTAATTCCTGATTTCATAGGGATCACGTCATTTCATGCGGATCGCGCGGCGGCGTCATCATTTCATGTGGTCTCAAATCGGACGTAACTAATTCAAAAAAAATCAAAAAAATACGAGACCTTCACACGGCGTCATTTTATGTGACCTAGTTGCGGGAAAAAAATTCAAACCTTCAGAAAAAATGTTTGACAGAAAATCCCTTCACAAAAATGACCTATCACGTTCGAGGTTGCACGACTTTTAGGTTAAATGAGCTAGATTCGACTCTGAGCATGGCATAGTTTGTCGGAACGAGGCCATATCGGACACGCGCGTGGCCATCGGGATGGCGAGTATCGCCACGGAGGCCGATTTTCGTTTCGACCGACGAAAAATGCTTTTTCCATTTTCGGAGTGCCAAAATAGGGTTTTTTTGTGAAGCGGCTACGGAAACGTGAAATCTAAAGCTGGGAAAAACACCACACATAAATATTAGACCATATGGGATACGCATATGAGCTCTCGTTTCATTGCGGCGGCCTTTGGGGGTTATTTTTGGATTTTGCGCAAGTTTCTGCCGATTTCGTTGGAACCGGAGTGGTTTTGCACTTTAGCGCTAAAAAGTAAACCTCCTGATTTTTTGCAAAAATCATTTTTGGATTCGCAATACGTCATTTCTTCACTAATTAGGTGGCGGAAAAAGGAGACTCCGTACTGCCTGGGCGCGAGCGGTAGTTTTCGTGCGTCATCATTTCATGTGGGTCCCAAATCGGACGTAACTAATTCAAAAAAAATCACAAAAATACGAGACCTTCGCACGGCGTCATTTTATGTGACCTAGATGTGGAAAAAAAATTCAAACCTTGAAAAAAAATCTTTAACAGAAAATCCCTTCACAAAAATGACCTATCACGTTCGAGGTTGCACGACTTTTAGGTTAAATGAGCTAGATTCGGCTCTGAGCATGGCATAGTTTGTCGGAACGAGGCCATATCGGACACGCGCGTGGCCATCGGGATGGCGAGTATCGCCATGGAGGCTGATTTTCGTTTCGACTGACGAAAAGTACTTTTTCCATTTTCGGAGTGCCGAAATAGGGTTTTTTTGTGAAGCGGCTACGGAAACGTGAAATCAAAAGCTGGGAAAAACACCACACATAAATATTAGACCACATGGGATACGCATATGAGCTCTCGTTTCATTGCGGCAGCCTTTGGGGGTTATTTTTAGATTTTGCGCAAGTTTCTGCCGATTTCGCTGGAACCGGAGTGGATTTGCACTTTGACAATCAGAGTTTGATGACAATAATGATTAATAAGTGTGATACATCAATACTATATCTCGGAGTTTGATGACAATAATAATAAGTGTGTGATACATCAGTACATGGATCAATACAACCAACATCATCATCATACAACATAAAAGATACAGACAACATCATATAAGGCATACATCTCAGCGTTTGACAATCTTCTTGCCTTTTTTATTCGCCGCTGAATAATTTAGCCCCACATCATGACTTCTTCTTTTGAATGGCAGACCTTGCTTGGGTAGTGTCGTCCTGCTTCTTCTAGTGGTGCGTGGTGTGTTGTCTTCATCATCATCCTCCATCGGGTCACCGTACTGATCGAAGTCTTCCTCGTTGGCGACGCCATCCATTCCAATTATGTTCCTCTTGCCTCTCCTCACGACAACACGACTAGGCTTTGCTGGGTCGGTTATGAAGAAGCATTGGGTCACATGTTTAGCCAATACCCATGGCTCATTTTGTGCGGTAACGTTTGCACCGACGGTCACTGTTTTTGCTTCTGGTATAACCATGGTGGTGAACCCACGTTCTTCTTTTATGACACTCTTAGCCCATCTGACACGAAACATCGGGACCTTCTCTCCTGAGTAGTTAAGCTCCCATGTCTCCTCTATCCTTCCGTAGTATCTTAGCTTTACGTCACCGGTGTAGGACTCCATCGTTACCCCTGAGTTCTGGTAATCACTATTTTTGTCCTTTGACTCAGTGTAGAATGTGTACCCGTTGATATCGTATTCTTGATAAGTCATGAGGTTGGGCGCGGGGCCATGTGACAAGGCGAATAAGAGTTTGTTTTCGTCAGAGTTCATCGGTGGGGGCTTAGCCGTAAGCTGCTCTTTGAACCATTGCGCGAAAGAGGAGTTGTGCTCTCTGAGTATTTCTCCTTCCGTTCTCTAGCTCAAGTAATTCGCCGCAATTATGGTTTTGTGCTTTGCAAGCCAAGGATCGACCATTTGAATGTGTTGTAGCACTACCAAGTTGGCCCTATCAAAGTCTGCGCGCCTGCCAGAGTAGCCCACATGCAGTTCACTCCGGCCAGTTTTGTGACCAACTCCATTGAGCCTGTCAAGGTGCTTGTTTCCGGGCAAACCAACAGGGTTTTTGACTTCTAGATAATTTGTGCAGAAAGAGATGCATTCTTCGGTAAGAAAGCCTTGGGCGATGCTTCCATCCGGACGGGCTCTGTTACGGACATATCCTTTGATTACCCCATTCATCCTTTCGAACGCCATCATGTTGTGAAGGAATGGCGGCCCGAGATGGACGATATCATCCACGATATGGACCAACAGATGAACCATCACATCGAAGAATGCGGGGGGGGGGGGAAGTACATCTCAAGCTCGCATAGAATCACAACGATCTCCTCCTGCAGCCGTGCGAGTCTCCTCCGGCTGATCGACTTCCGAGAGATGGCGTCGAAAAAGTTGCAGAGGTCAGTCAGCGTATCCCGGACGTGCTTGTCCATTATACCTCGGATTGCTACCGGAAGTATCTGCATCATCATCATGTGACAGTCGTGCAACTTCATCCCGCTGAAGTTTTGTTTATTCGGGTCTAAGTATCTGCTTATCAGCCCTGAGTAACCAAAAGGCACCTTGACTCCTAGAAGGCATTTGAACAACTGTGTAACCTCAGCCGAACTTAGAGTGAAGCAGGAGGGAGGACAGTAGTAGTCCTTTTTTACCATCATCCTTTGTTGACCTTCCGTCGATGTCTCCTGAGTAGCCTCGTTATTCTTAACCCTTTTCCGCTTATGGACTTCTTCCGTCTCTTGACGAGGTTTACTTACTTGAAGATCATGTCTGATATTCAGATCTATCAGGTCATGTCTTGCTTTTGGCCCATCTTTGGTCTTGTCCGGCATGTTGAACAGAGTGGCAAGCAAACTCTCACACACGTTTTTCGTGATATGCATGAC
This sequence comes from Dactylis glomerata, assembly GCA_007115705.1. Classification (NCBI taxonomy): domain Eukaryota; kingdom Viridiplantae; phylum Streptophyta; class Magnoliopsida; order Poales; family Poaceae; genus Dactylis; species Dactylis glomerata. Next base: position 350,300 of record QXEO01001064.1, on the reverse strand, counting down.
ATCAAGGCAATGAGGCGTACCGAGGATATGCCAGTATGGCAAGTCCCAAAACACGGACTTTCTTTTCCATACCCCAAGTAGCGGTGTTGGCTCCTTTTTCCTCTTTCCTGACGCAGGGCACTCTACCCAGTCGTTTAGCAACGTCTGGATTTCTTTTCCGCTCCTCCTACGTGGAGGTCCTCGGAGCTCGTCTTCACCATTGAACAGCTCTCCACGCCTTCTCCATGGGTCTTTCTTGTTGGCTAGCCACCTTCGATGCCCCACGTAGACGGTTTTGGAAGACCCGGGAAATTTCTTAAGCTGTAACCACGTGGTATCATCCATGCACTTCACGCATGCATTGTGTCCGTGACACACCTGGCATGCGTTATACCCATAGCCGAGATAGTCCTGCACCGTCGTGAGCAGCATGGCTCTCATAGGGAAATAGTCTCCCGCGGCGGCGTCCCATGTATTGACCCCTGCAGTATTCCATAACGTGTCTAGCTCATCTTTTAGTAGCTGGAGATACAGATTCAGGTCATTCCCTGGCTGTTTAGGCCCTTGAATTAGGATGCTCATGTGTATGTACTTCCTCTTCATGCACAGCCATGGTGGGAGGTTGTATATCCATACAAACACGGGCCATGTGCTATGCGTGCTGCTCTGGCTCCCAAACGGGTTGAGTCCGTCCGTGCTCGCACCCAACCTGATGTTCCTTGGCTCGGTCCCGAAACTACGATATTCAGCATCTAATGCTTTCCACTGGGTTGCATCCGAAGGGTGTGTCAACACCACGTCTTCATCTAGCTTCTTCTTCCGATCATTCATAACTGCCACCTTTCTTTCAGCGTGCCAGCGCATCAACCTCGCTTCCTTGGGGTCCGCAAAGTACCGCTGCAAGCGAGGAATGAGCGGAAAGTACCACATGACTTTTCGAGGAGCTTTTTCGCCTTTTTTCTTGTATCGTGCAGCGTTGCACACTGGGCATGTGGTCTTGTTCGAGTCCTCTTCTTTCCGATAAATGTAGCAATCGTTGATGCAGGCGTGATATTTCTCGTGCGGTAAATCCAGAGGACACACGACTTTCTTGGCTTCGTCTAGACTACTAGGACACGTGTTCCCATCCGGAAGGCGATCGTGCCAGTATTTAAGGCTCGCGTTGACACTTGCGTCGGTCCATTTGTATTTTGCCTTCATCTGAAGGACATCAAGCGCAACTTTTAAGCGGGTATCCTCCATGGTACAACCTGCGTACAATGGTGTAGTAGAGTCTATCTCTAGTTGCACCAGCTTAGCTTTCTCTCTAGCAGCACCTCTAGCGTCACCTGTCTTCCTAGCAAGCAGTTCTTGAAGATGAGGGTCATGCATGGCTGAAGTCAACGGCGTCCGCATGTCCTCGTCATCTACATGTTCTTCCTGATCATGATCTTCAGTGGCATCATCATGTTCTTCATCAATATCGTCTTCTTGTCCCTCGTTGTTGTTGTTGTTGTTGTTGTTGTTGTTGTTGTTGTTGTTGTTGTTGTTGTTGTTGTTGTTGTTGTTGTTGTTGTTGTTGTTGTTGTTGTTGTTGTTGTTGTTGTTGTTGTTGTTGTTGTCTTCATGAACCTCATCCTCATTCCCATCTTCATCCATCCATTGAGTGTGGCCATCCATAAAACCACTCATCAGCAGGTGCTCCAGCACTTTGCCCGAAAAGGGGTTGAACAAGGTCCTTAGTTTGCATTTTCGGCACGGACACCGTATCTCTTTAAGGTTGTTTTGGATCATGTCGTCCGTCACGTGGCTCAAATATCTAATCACGGTGCTTTCCTTCATCATGACCATTCTCACCTGCACGGCATATATGCAAAAGAATAAGAAGCATATGGTGGGTTGTCATTCAAAATTTCGGCATGACCTTCCTACAAATAAGACCGATGCCGAGAGCCAATTTTTTGTCGAAATGGAAATGAATCAACATTTCGCCAAAAAATCGGCAACTCATTTTTAAGTCATCAACTTCAATTCCAATCAAAAACTCTCCTCGTCAATTACATCGTCGCATGCATGCAACTCACACACAATTTTTCCCACAAATTTCCATATTACAATATCTATTTTATGCATCCTCCAAGCAAATTATAGTCACCTATTAGATATGTAACCGGATATATGCCGATGTCAACCGGTTGGCTTGCTGATGAGCGGAGACTTCTAATTAGTACACCTAGATCTAGATCTAGATCTAGATCTAGATGAGGTGTATGGAGAGATCCACATATACAACCATATATGGGGATAAGGAGGGAGTGATTTGTAGATAAAATAATAAAATAGTAGTTTAATTGGTTAAAAAGAGTGATATATATGTGCGAAATAGGGTGGAGAGTAAGGAGAGTTCGAGCTAGGAGGGGGAAATGAATGTTGTGGCTGTTTTGGTAGGTGGGAGGGGGCTGGCTGGGTTATGTGGTACTGCCAGGTTATCCGTGGCGTACAGGATGGCGCGCGCCTCTGCTACGCAATGGACCCGTGGCGTACAGGAATCGTGTACGCCACGGGTATAACTGGTGGGACCGGGATGCGACAAGCTGACAACCACCGGAGGCGTACGTCTGTCTATACGCCACCGCTATGACTTGTATCCGAGGCGTACAGGAATTCTGTACGCCACGGATAGTTTTGGTGGGACCAGAAGATACCAGGAACACCAGCATCGGAGGCGTACAGCATATATGTACGCCACAGATATGGGCCTACCCGTGGCGTATAGACCTCTTGTACGCCTCCGATGCGATGCCCCGAAAAGCCCAAACCCACCCTACCAATACTCTATGGCGTGCGTGCTTTCTGTACGCCACGGCTATGGCCACAGTCGTGGCGTACACTTTTCCGGTACGCCTCCGCTACGGAGTTGTGGCGTACAGGATTTTGTGTACGCCTCTGATGAGCATTCCTCCTATGACCTATTTCCTAGTAGTGCCCAATACACTTGTCAGATGTATAGGTGCACTAGTTCGGCGAAGAGATAGTGAAATACAAGTGGTATGGATAATTATAAGTAGCAAATGTGACTTGAAGTAAATATCGGTGCGAGCAAACATGTAACAAAACAGGAAGTAAACGGTGTGCAATGCTTGGAAACAAGGCCTAGGGATCATACTTTCACTAGTGGACACACTCCCAACAAATATAACATAATTGAACCAATAGATAACTTCTCTTCACTATGGTACTCTGAATTACTCTCCTATTGAATAACACTAATCATTGCGTAGGGCTACGAAGCACTCCTCAAAGTTCATCAAGTACTTGACAAAACCACTCATAGAGATATCCACATCAAATCACAACTCAAGATAGATATTACTGCAACTTAGACCAAGTACTAACACGGTGCACACACTGTCAACAATACACCCATGAAAGGAGGAATAGATCACTTCAATACTATCATAGTGATAATTATTCTCATAATCCATAAGAGATCACAATCGTAGCCTAGACCAAGTATCACCATGATGCACGCACTGTCACCGTTACATCATGGCAGGAGGAATAGATTACTTTAATAACACACTAGAGTACACATAATGAAGAAGAGTAACATCTACTTATTCAACATGATACAAAGCTCACGATTACATAAAGATCACATCATGGGAGAGAGAGAGGTGAACCACATAGCTACCGGTAGAGCCCTCAGCCCCGGGGATGAACTACTTCCTCCTCATCATAGGAGACAGCAAGGTTGATGAAGATGGCGGTGAGGTCGATGGAGACGGCGGAGATGGCGATGGAGACCGATGGAGATGGCTCCGGGGGCACTTCCCCGTCCCGGCAGGGTGCCGGAACAGAGACTTATGTCCCCCGAAATTTATCTTCGACGGCGGCGGCGCTGCAGAACTGTTCTGAAAATTTCGTCGACTCCCTTAGGGTTTTCCGTCCCGAGGCTTTATATAGGCGAAGGGGCATCGTCAGGAGTGGCCCTAGGCCTCCTCACACCTAGGCGGCGCGGCCAAGGCCTGGGCCATGCCGGCCTATTGTGAGGCTGGCATGTGGCCCCTCTACTTCGCCTCTTCGGATCTCTGGAAGCTTCCGGGCAAAATAAGACTTCAGGAACTTGTTTCGTCCAATTCCGAGAATATTTCCTGTGTATCACTTCTGAAACACAAAAACAGCAGAAAACAGGGAACTGGCACTGTGGCGACTTGTTAATAGGTTAGTTCCGGAAAATGCATAAAAGCGCCACGAAGTGTAACGAAACACAAGGCAAATGGTGTAAAAACAAGCATGGAGCATCAAAAATTATAGATACATTTGAGACGTATCACTAGTAGAAAAAGGGTCTTTGGTCCAGCACCCAAATGTCATCTGTCCCGGTTCGGCTGGCCATTGGGGACCAATGACACTTATTGGTCCCGGTCCATGCCGCCTGGAGATTAGTCCCGGTTCATTTCGGGGTATCGGTCCCGGTTTGTGGTATTAACCGGGACCAAGGCCTCCCCAGCATGACACGTGCCTCTATGCGGGTCATTGGTCCCGGTTCATGGCATGAACCGGGATCAAAGACCCTCCCCTGGCTATAAATTGATACCCAGCCCTTTGCCCTTTGCCACAAAAATTTGCTGAATTGTGTGTGTGGTGTGGGTGCTAGCTTTTTTTTCCTTTGATTGCACACAAGGTGTTCGACGAAATGTCCATGCCACATTTAAGTTCGCACAACACGGTATCCTCCGCCGAGGTTAGCAACCTTATCTTCTTCATCTGTAACTGATATAAAAATCTTGCATATGTGTCCATGTGGGTGGTCATTTCACTATTCATGATGTTATTATAATAGTTAATTATTATAACGCAGATCGATGCGCGGATGCGATGGATGTACGGCGACCGACGCGATTCTGATTTTATTGCAGGCCTGCATAAATTTATCGATGTGGCTAAGGCAAACAAAGTGGATAATTTTATGCCTTGTCCCTGCATCGACTGTCAAAATTTGACGGAGCACTCTGCCCCGAGAATCCTTCAAAGCCATCTGCTTCGGAGAGGTTTCATGCCCGGATATTATTGTTGGGCCATGCACGGAGAAAGAGGGGTTAGGCTGGAAGAAAATGAAGAAGAGGATGATGACAGCTATCCTGAAGAATACGGTGATACTGCAATGGAAGACAATGAAGAAGAGGGAGGCGGCAATGAAGAAGAACAACGGGCATCGGATGAGCCCGGTGATGGTCTTGGTCGGGTCATTTCTGATGCAAAGCAACAATGCGATACAGAAAGGGAGAAGCTGAAGTTGGAGGCCATGCAAAACGATCACAAAAAGTTATTATACCCAAATTGCGAAGATGGCAGCACAAAGCTCGGTACCACACTTGAATTGCTGAAATGGAAGGCAGAGGCTGGTTTATCTGACAAGGGATTTGAGAAGTTACTGAAAATAATAAAGCCAAAGCTTCCAAAGGATAATGAGCTGCCCGAGACAACGTACGAAGCAAAGAAGACTATCTGCCCTCTAGGATTAGATGTGGAGAAGATACATGCATGCATTAATGACTGTATCTTATACCGTGGTGAGAAGTATGAGAATATGGATAAATGTCCGGTATGCACTGCATGTCGGTACAAGATCAGACAAGATGACCCTGGTGATGTTGAGGGTGATGACGAGCCCCCCAGGAAGAAGGTTCCTGCTAAGGTTATGTGGTATGCTCCTATAATACCACGGTTGAAACGTCTGTTCAGAAACAAAGAGCATGCTAGGTTGTTGCGATGGCACAAAGAAGAGCGTAAGAAAGACGGGAAACTGAGACACCCCGCCGATGGGTCGCAGTGGAGAAACATCGAGAGAAAGTACTCAAACTTTGCAGGTGATGCGAGGAACTTATGGTTTGGTCTAAGTACAGACGGCATGAATCCTTTTGGGGAGCAGAGCTGCAGTCACAGTACCTGGCCCGTGACTCTATGTATCTACAACCTTCCTCCTTGGTTGTGCATGAAGCGGAAGTTCATTATGATGCCAGTGCTCATCCAAGGACCGAAGCAACCCGGCAACGACATTGATGTGTATCTAAGGCCATTAGTCGATGAACTATTGCAGCTGTGGGCAGAACCAGGTGTAAAGGTGTGGGATGAGCACAAACAGGAGCCATTTGACCTACGAGCGTTGCTGTTCGTAACCATCAATGATTGGCCTGCTCTTAGTAATATTTCAGGACAGTCAAACAAGGGATACAATGCATGCACGCACTGTTTAGATAAGACTAAAGGTACATATTTGGATAAATGTAAGAAGGTTGTGTACCTGGAGTGTCGTAAATTTCTTCCGACCAATCATCAAGTAAGAAAAAAAGGCAAGCATTTCAACGGTGAGGCAGATCACCGGAAGAAGCCTAAGCTCCCTAAAGGTGCTGATGTATTTGGTATGGTGAAGGACCTAGAAGTAATATTTGGAAAGGGTTCTGGCGGTCAATCTGTTCCGAAAGACCCCATTACCGGACACACGGCCATGTGGAAGAAGAAATCTATATTTTGGGAGCTTGAGTATTGGAAAGACCTAGAGGTCCGTTCTTCAATCGATGTGATGCACGTGACGAAGAATCTTTGCGTGAACCTGCTAGGCTTCCTAGGCGTGTATGGGAAGACAAAAGATACACCAGAAGCACGGGAGGACCAGCAACGTATCAAAGACCCATACAACAAGCATACTGATAAAGGCCGTCAATACTTAAGCAGCTACGCTCTTACCAAAGCAGAGAAGGAAATCTTTTTTGAATGCCTGAATAGTATCAAGGTCCCGGCTGGGTTCTCGTCTAATATAAAGGGAATAATAAATATGGCAGAGAAAAAATTCCAGAACCTGAAGTCTCATGATTGTCACGTGATTATGATGCAGTTGCTTCCGGTTGCATTGAGGGGGCTTCTACCGGAAAATGTTCGAGTACCCATTGTGAAGCTATGTGCATTCCTCAATGCAATATCTCAGAAGGTGATCGATCGAGAAAGTCTAGAAAGGCTGCAAAAGGATGTGGTCCAATGTCTTGTCAGTTTTGAGTTGGTGTTCCCCCCGTCCTTCTTCAATATTATGACGCATCTCTTAGTTCACCTAGTTGATGAGATTTCCATTCTCGGTCCTGTATTTCTGCACAATATGTTCCCCTTCGAGAGGTTCATGGGAGTCTTAAAGAAATATGTTCGTAATCGTGCAAGGCCAGAAGGAAGCATCTCCAAGGGCTATGGAACAGAGGAGGTCATTGGGTTCTGTGTTGACTTTCTTCCTGACCTTAAGCCGATTGGTGTTCCTGAATCACGGTATGAGGGGAGACTAAGTGGAAAAGGCACGCTAGGAAAGAAAGCAATGATATTTAGGGACGGGCATTCTTTGAATCAAGCACACTACACAGTTTTACAAAGCTCTACCTTCGTGGCTCCGTATATCAAGGAACACATGAATGTTGTACGCTCTAAGTTCCCGGGGAAGGATGACTACTGGATTAAAGAAAATCACATGGAGACTTTTGGCACTTGGTTGCAATTACATCTCATAAATGACACCACTATTGGAGATCAGCTCTACTTGTTGGCCGCGACACCATCTGCGACTGTATTGACTTTCCAAGGGTACGAGATAAATGGGAATACATTTTACACGATCTCCCAAGATAAAAAGAGCACTAACCAAAATAGTGGTGTCCGCTTTGATGCAACATGTGACAATGGGAAAAAGGACACATACTATGGTTACATAGAGGAGATATGGGAACTTGACTATGGACCTACTTTTAAGGTCCCTTTGTTTCGGTGCAGTTGGGTCAACATGAATAGAGAAGGGGTAAAGGTGGACCAGCTGTACGGAATGACAACAGTGGATCTCAAGAATCTTGGTTACAGAGACGAACCATTCGTCCTAGCCAATGATGTGGCTCAGGTTTTCTATGTGAAGGACATGTCCTCCAGACCGAAAAAAAGGAAAAATAAGGAAACGAATACATCAGACGATGAGCCCAGGCGTCACATAGTTCTTTCAGGGAAAAGAAACATCGCGGGAGTCGAGGACAAGACAGACATGTCAGCAGATTATGATAAGTTTGAAGAAATTCCGCCCTTCACCGTGAAAACTGACCCTTGCATCCCGTTAAATAATGAAGATGCTCCATGGTTACGGCCTAAGAAGCGATCATAGGCAAGGGATCGACATACGCGACGAAGGAGAATTACCCTAAACCCTATGTAAATCTATGTAATGTATGAAAACTATGACATGTCATTTTGTGAATGATTTTTTATGATGTTTGCAATTATCCAAGTTCAATATTTTTCCATGCAGCTATGACACATAATATTGGAGTGATTCAGTCATAGTCATGCCTAGCCCTATAAACATCGCCACTGTAGTTGTCGTAGTCGTCGGAGTCGCGGTAGTCGAACCTCGGCGGGTGAGCACGCGTGGGCTGAGACTGAGGGTAGCACAGGCGGGGGCCACGGTAGGCCATGACGCTCTGGAGAGTCCAGCCGTGCCACCACAGCCGACGGCCGGCCTCGTTGAAGTTCGAACAAGGTGGGCCGTCCTCCTCGTGCCTGGCAAGCGCACTCTCACGCCGATTGATGAAGAAGGCGTCCCAAGTCGGGCTGTAGTCGGGATGCCACTGGGGATTCCTCCGCTGCTCTAGCGTGAGCTCGAAGTAGTAGTGGTTCGTGATGGCCATCTGACGCGCCACACCTAGAGGGACAGGAGGGACCGGTACGCCTCCGACGCTCAGCATCCAGCCGGTGGGGACGCGGTAGCCCGGCGGGCAGGGGTAGTTTGAGGCGCAAAGCGCCTCCGCCTCCTTGGGGGTTAGAGATACGATGGAGGCCATGGGAGAGAGTGATGAGGTTTGCAGATATGAGTCTAGATGTGATATGTAAATGGAGGCCAAGCCTACATATATATAGTGAAAAAATGGCGGGAAGACGGAGGCGGGAAAAGGTGGAAAGCGCGGGAAGAAAATAGGCGGGAACGCAGTGGCGCGGGAAACTATCTAACCTTTAGTCCCGGCTGGTGGGTACAACCGGGACTAAAGGTGGTTTTTGTGTCATCTAACTAAACTGTCGGTGGGATAAGGAAAACTTTCTCCTGCAACATCGTAAGCCATTCCAAGATGCACGTGTGCACAATATGGGCACATTATCATAAACTATGCCCTGATTCTAGCCATAACATTGGTGGTTTGACCTAAATGCCATGAAACCTCGAACATGATAGGTCATTTTGTGAAGGATTTTTTATGATGTTTGCAATTTTCCAAGTTCAATATTTTTCCTTGCAACTATGACACATAATATGACACCACGCGAAGGTTTCACATTGTTTGGATCATTTTTGAATTTCTTATGCCCGTTTCAAACTATATTCAAAGCGGCGGGCTTGAAGCTTCTTAGCCCGGGGCTGAGCCTCGCTAAACTTGAAGTAGATCTCTAGTGAAATAGCATGTTGTGAACCTATAAATGATTTTAAAAAAAATTCACAAGCATTATATCCTGTACTTGTAGTACAAATCTGGGCACCCTCCTATCGAATCGGCAGGAATTTGTCTTTTTCATGAGGGATGGACGGTAAGGTTTCTGATACACCGGTTGGGAATTGGTCCATCTAAGGTGGTCTAGTATTTTTGAAAAATGGGTTGGTGCCAATGCCAAACTTTAATTTGGTGGTTCCTTCATAGAACACCCCAATTTCGGCACCTCAAAAATGGAAATTGGCTATTTCGTGCGTCGAAAACGAAAACTTCCTCCTGCAACATCGTAAGCCATCCCAAGATGCACATGTGTGCACAATATGGGCACATTATCATAAACTATGCCCTGATTCTAGCCATAACATTGGTGGTTTGACCTAAATGCCATGAAACCTCGAACATGATAGGTCATTTTGTGAAGGATTTTTTATGACATTTGCAATTTTCCAAGTTCAATATTTTTCCTTGCAACTATGACACATAATATGACACCACGCGAAGGTTTCACATTGTTTGGATCATTTTTGAATTTGTTATGCCCGTTTTAAACGTGTTAGTGCATTTTTTATTAAAAATAGTAAAATTGTTTAGTTAGAATTCATAATTTTGAAAACAGAAAATGGTTTTAGATTAGTTATTTAAATTGAAACACTTTTCCTGTTGAAAGTTTTTCCAAATTTTAAATAGAAGAAAGTTTTTTCCAGTTAAAATGAAAACAGCAAGTTAAAACAGAAAAACAATGGGCACGTGGCGGCTCAGCAGCGCCCCTCGCCCAGGACATTGGTCCCGGTTTGTGGCATCAACCGGGACCGTTAATGGGCACGTGGCGGCTCAGCAGCGCCCCTCGCCCAGGTCATTGGTCCCGGTTTGTGGCATCAACCGGGACCGTTGAGTCATTGGTCCCGGTTGGTGCCACGAACCGGGACCAATGACCCCTCCAAATATAACTCGCCCTTCTTCCTCCCCCACTTCCCCCCAAATCGGCCGAAACTGCTAAGGACTTTTGCGCGCGGAGCGAAAACACGCCGGCAGGCTGTCCGAGTTTCCTGCCGCCGTCCTCGGAGAGCGCCGCCGCTGCCGCCGTCCTCGGTGAGCGCCGCCGCCGCCGCGACCTCTCCCTTTTCCCCCCGCGCCGCCGCTCATCACATTCTCTCTCTGCAGGTGGCCTGCGCCGCCGCCCCCCCCAGCGTCGCCGCGTCGCCGCGACGCCCGGCCCCGTGCGCCCGCCCCGCACCCCCAGCGCCACCGCCCCCCTTCGACGGTGAGCCCGGCCGGCCAATTTTTTTTTAAAAAAAAAAATTTCGCATTTAAATTGCCGTAGGCAAATTTTTCATTACTTATATATATATAATACATTGAAATTAAAAAAAACATAGAAAAATAAAAATAAAAAATAAAAATAAAAAGCCCTCGTCGGGGCGGGCATAGGGGCGTCGGCGTCGTCGTCCTCGCCGCGGCCTACTCGTCGTCCTCGTCGGGGAGGATGATGTAGGGCCCCTGCGGCCACGGCCAGTTGGCTGCAGGCGGTGGAGGAGGACCTGGTGGAGGAGGCGGCGGTGGAGTCGCCGCACGCGGTGGCGGCGGCGGTGGGCCTGGTGGAGGAGGCGGCGGTGGAGTCGCCGCACGCTGTGGAGGAGGCGACGGTGGCCGGCCGTGCTGCTGGTGCACGGACATGGCCAGCACCGTGTCGATGCCGGCCCACCGCCTCTTCTCCTCCTCCTCGGAGACGAGGACGGCGACCCGGAGCTCCTCCTCCTCGGACATCGGTGGCGGGGGTGGCGGCGCCTCGCCGTGGTCCATCGCGTCGAGGATGCCGTAGGCGACGCTGCCGACGAAGTCGTCGGTGTCGTCCCTGGGCTCCTCGCCAGGGATGTCGTCGCCGCCCACCTCCGGCGGCGCCTCCTCGTCCTCCTCGTCCTCCTCCATCTCCTCGATGAAGGGATCCGCCTGCGGCGGCTCTGGCCCCGGCTCCGGCATGTACACGCCGGCGTAGGGGTTGGGGGCGACCTCCCCTAGGAAGGCCGCCCGCCGCACCGGGTCGCGCTCCCGCGGCCCGAAGTTGTCCCACCATTGGCTATCGTAGCCAAAGGCGGGATCGGCGCGGAGGCGCGCCGGCATCAGTGCGCGCCGGCGGCGGATCTCGGCGACCCGCTCCGGGCCGAAGCGCGGCACCGGCGGGACCGGCACGCGCCGGCTGTTGAGGTGCCACCCGCCGGGGAGGCTGCAGTCCGGCCAGTCCACGCTCTGGCCGCACTGGTACAGCGCCTGGCAGTGACTCACCGGAATGTACCGGCGGTCACGCTGGCGCTGCGGAGAGGCCGTCCTGGCGCGGCGTGGAGGAGACTGGCGGCGTGGAGGAGACTGGCGGCGCCCAGACCGGCGCGACCCGCCGGCCTCGTGGTCGTGGCTGCCCTTGCCCTTCTTCCAGAACCCCATGGCTGCTGTGGTGGCCGGGATGTGGTGGCTCTGGCGGCTGTGCTGGCTATGGCGATGGAGGCTGGTGGCCGCGGCTCCGTTGGCCTCCTTTTAAAGGGGCCAGTGGCCGGGCGTCCAGCGGCCGCAATGAATGCCACCGAGCGGCAGCCCAATCGGCACGCCGGCGTTGATGCCGCAGCAGGCATTGAAGGTGACGGCGGGGCGCCCAAAGCACTGACGCGGCGGGACTCGAGGCGACGGGCACTGACGCGGGCGTCGCGTTGGAGAAGACGTACTGACGCACTGACGCGGGCCGACGCGGTGCTGTTTTTTTGGGCCTCTTTTGCCCGCTGGTGCTGTTTTTTCGGCCTCTTTTGCCCGCTGGGTGCTGTGGGCAATTCCTATTTGACGCGCACCCCCCACAGACGTTAAAATCTTAGTGGGCTGGCCCAATAGAAATAAAAATCTATTATTTTTGTCCGGTCAAGAACATGCCTTCAGGCGTCCACCCGTAACAGGCGCTTGAAGCGCCGAATAGGAATGCCCTTAGTACTTAGTTAGAAGTTAGTGTTAGTTTGTTAGTTAGAATTAGAATTAGTTAAAATTAGTTTTAGCGTGCATTTTGAATATATAGCGTGTATTCTAACTAACAAATGTCGGTATATTGCAGAAACTATGGATCCAGCACATAAAAAAAGTCAAGATGATGAATACTTCCTCCAAGGAATGATCCGAGAAAATGTAGATATTGATGTCACCAGGACATTTCTGAACGATTCCGGTGAGGGAGATGAATCTCTCAACCGAGGAGACGACTCCGGTGAGGTAGAAGCCTGGGACGGGGGAGAAGCCGGTGAGGGAGAAGCTGACAAGGGAGAAGGCGACGAGGGAGAAGCCGACGAGGGAGAAGACAACGGCTCCAGCCGAACCTTAAATCTCGGAAACTCCGGCGAGGTGTATATATGTTTTTTTGTAATGCCCGACTGTCTATATATATACATGCATATATTAACACTCTTTCTTATTTTAGCCCTCCGGATCGAGCACTTGTTCCGTCAGAACAAAACGAGGCCCAACCAAAAAGTTGGACAACAAAGTGAGTTATAGGATCGAAGTGGTCGGTGTAGACGGCCAACCGCTAGCTCCTGAAGATGTCGCAAAAAAATTTGTCAAGCAATGTGGAGTTCTTGTGAGGGACCACATCCCGATCATCGTTCAAGAATGGAATCGGCCAAGCAGCGGTGGAGTCCTGTTTGTCGGCGACGTCGCCAAAGATAAGCTTTTTGACAGGCTTATGCTTAATTTCCTCCTGCCGAGGCTAGATGTGAATCCAGATGAGGAGAAGGAAGCAAATAAGGAGCTACTTAAAAGAGTAAAGAAGTTTGCTCTGATCAAGATGGCCGAGGCATTCAAGAACTGGAAGAAGAAACTGTACCTTAAGTTTGTCAAGTTAGACAAGACTCCGGATTTTAATCAAGCCGGCTATGCTAAGTTAAGACACCAGTGGGCTGATTTTGTGAAGTACAAGACATCGGAGAAAGCTTTGGAAAGGTCGAGAATAAATCAAGAGAACGCTGCTAAGAAAGTGTACCACCATAATATGGGGTCTGCTGGCTACGCCGGTTGCATGCCTAAGTGGGATGCACTTGAGGTCAAGTATATTGCTGCCGGGATCAGACCAGAGCCCACAACATGGACACCACGGGCGAGAAACTGGTTTTACGGCCATGGGGGCACGTTGGACGAAGAAGGGAGGGCAATATATACCCAGAAACACAAAGATCATCCCTTACTGCCCATCGAAGATATTAGAAGTGCAGTACAAGATGTGGAAGCGGGACGGTTCGTTCCCGATAGAGAGAACGACGAGCTCACATGAGCCCTCAAAAATGATGAACACACCGGACGAGCACGAGGCACACCGGGCTCCAAGCCGTGGAAGGTTGCCTTCCCCGCGGAAATGAAGAGATATCCCGATAAAAGTCATCAGAGGAGAAAGGAAAGGGAGGCAGCTGAGAAAGCGGCAGCTGCAGACCGGCTGCGTAATGTAGAAGAAGCATTAAAGCGGCAGCAAGATCAACTCGACAGACTTAGCTAGCAAGGTATCAGCAGCCAATCTCAGCGGCACATGGTAGAAGCTGCATTCGATGGTATCGACGCCCTATCAAATAAGAAAAGCAGCGTCGCTTCCACCCAGCTCCACGATGGTGATGATGATGCACTGACGATGGCTCCTCCTAAACGCTACCCAGTGGATGATATCATGGAGAGCACAGCTTGTGAGCTAAAGGTGCAAGTTATGAACTTAAGGGTGACAGCGGCGGTCGGCATGGCCGTACCAACTGCGCCTAACGGAACTTGGCATTGCAGACCGATTCCAAAAGGGTACGCTGTCGTCACGGTGGATGATGTCAAGCAAGATTTTGAGGAGCTGAAGCTGGACCACCCTGCAGGGGAAGATAGGGACCTGACTGAACTAGGAGAAGCCAAAGGGGGGACTATTGTATGGCCAAAGGAGCACATCGTGCTTCCAAATTATGTCCCGCCAAGGCCACCCACTCCTCATAGCAGCAGTCCACCTTCGCCGCCACCTCACCATTCTCCAGCGCAACCGTCGCCTTCACCACCTCACCACTCACCGCAGCTGTCTCCACCGCCGCCTCAGCCGTCTCCGCCGCCGCGTCAGCCGTCTCCGTCCCCTGAGCCTCAAAGACTAAAGCGGAAGTATACTAAGAGGGGCAGCACCACCAGCAGCAGCAAGAGCACGTTCCGATCACCGAAACGTAAGCTATCGCCCCTCCCAAGAGTACCTCATCAGAATATGAAGAAGCTTCCTTACGAGAAGACAGATGAGGAAATTGCTACGACCGCAGATGCCCATTATCAACAGTGGAAGACTGACATGGCTAACAAGAAAAATCCAAAGGCGACGGAGCCATTGATCTTCCCGGTCACCGCAGAAGATAAAGCCAAAGCAGCCGCGCTTAAGATTCAGCTTCACCAACCCATAGCGCTCACACCTGACTATAATCGCTCTATTACCAAGTCAGCTGAGGCAAAAGAGCGGAGAGTCGGGAAAGAAGTTGCCCAGCTCGGACAACAGAAAAATCAATCGATCGAACCGCTCAAAGTGTACGATACCAATGAGTGGAGAGCCCAGGAGCGGCATGATCCGAACATTGATCCGGAGTTTATTCAACTCTACGGAGAAAAGGCCAAGTTATATGGACTGTCTATTGCTGAGTACATGAGCCGTCTAGATGAGTTCGAGGGGTACCAGCAAATAGCGTACAAATACCGGTACGGGGATCCTCTCGTCAAACCCGAGTTAGTCAAAGATCTACCAACAAAAATGCGGAGATTGCATAACTGGTACATACAAGCCTGTGCTGAATCCACAAACTGGATCTATGCTGGATATAAACACCACCATTACGGTCATGGAGATGGCTTCTTACTGATGGAATTTCTAGAATTATTTCAGTTTTACCAACAAGACGCCCTCGACAAAACTATTGTCAGTGCCTATTGCCTGTAAGTATTATTAAGTCTTTCTAGCTCAGCTCATTCGTTGCTTGTATAATCTTACTCATCATTATACTAATTATATATGCAGAATGAAGATTCTCGAATGCGACCGAGGAGGAATCTTTGACCTTGGGTTCGTTGACTGCAATTTCGTTCATGAAGATACTCTAAAAAAAAACCCAAAGAGACAGAGGATAACTTGGTACAATCGTTGAAGTATTTCAGCAACAGAAGGGAAATACTATTTCCTTACAACTTCGAGTGAGTGTTACTGTCTTGTACACATTTTGTTTTCGCTTTACTCGATGTTAAGCTATTTGACTCATTATGTCTGTGCAGCTTCCACTTTATTCTGTTAATCATTAGTGTTGACGAAGGAGTAGCCAAAGTCATGGACTCAAAACGCACACCTTTAGGAAATTGGGTGAACATGCAGGAATGCCTCCAGAAGGCTTGGAAACGGTTCACCGCCAACACTAGGGGTGTTTGGAAGCCAGAGCTTACATTTAAACCATTGAATGTAAGTACTACTTGCTAGATCCACGTATCTCTTTGATTCTAGTTTCAATACAATTATCATGCTTGATTCTTATTTTGATTGAACTCCGTTCTCGTAAAGTGCTTGAGGCAAGAAGCTGGGAATAACTTATGTGGATACTATGTCTGCGAGTTCATTCGCCAGACGACCAAAGAGAAGGGTGCAGACCGAAACATCAAAAAACTTGAAGTACGATAAACAATAATCTCAACATTATTTTATTACCATCAACTGTGTTTAGTTTCATTCATATATATTGATCCCCTTCTTTAAATTAGATCGAACGGATGCGGGACGGTCTTCTACCACGGGAACGCGTGCAAGCAATTCAAGAGGAAATTGCCGGTTTCTTATTAGAACAAGTCATAGATCCGAAAGGAGAATACTATTACCCGGTTCATTTAGAAGGGTGAAGTGTAAAAAAGAAGATGTAAAATCAAATTTGTGTGAGTTACCGATTGTAATAGCGACCAAGCACGACGGATGAGACGGTGAATAATATATTCGTGACCATGATGTGTAATATATATATATAGTGTGGTTCCTTCATTATTGATGTATATATATAATACCATTAAATTGAATACAAAACACACCAAATAAAACCCTGAACCCTAAATGGGAAAAAAACCCTGGATCAACGATCCCGGCTCGTCCTACGAACCGGGACCAATGACTCAGGCCCCCTCGCCCCGCAGCGCGTCCACGTGGAGACCTATCGGTCCCGGTTCGTGCTGGAACCGGGACCGGCATTGGTCCCGAGTAATGGATCCCGGTTCGGCAACCGGGACCAATGGCCCAAATGAACCGGGACCATAGGCCCTTTTTCCACCAGTGTATCAGGTCTCCTCGTCGCCGCGGTCACCGACTCGAGAGGAGGAGCCCCGCTGTTTGGGCCTTGTCCAAGGAGGCGCAGCGGCGGTTGGTGTTCGGGAGGTGGGACATGGCGGCAGCGTGGACGGCGGACGGGCGGGATATGGAGCAGACAAGCTCCGTCGACCCTCCCAGCGACGGCGTCCTCGTCGATTGGTGCAGAGATCTGGAGCGGAGCGGCGGCGCGGAGATCTGGAGCGGAGCGGCCTCGTCGATTGGCGCGGCGACCCTCCCAGCGATGCGGGATCTGGAGCGGAGCGGCGGCGCATGAAGCAGGGAGGCAGGGGTGGAAGAAGGGCGGAGGAGCAGGGGGCGGCAGTGCTCGCCGGCGAGCAGTGGGGGAACGGCAGTGCTCACCGGCGAGCAGTGGTGGGCGGCGGCGCTGGCGGTGGTCTCGGGAGGGAGACGACCTCCACATTTTTTCCTCTTTTTATTTTTATTCTTTGGATCAAGTTTAATTGATTTTGACTTTTAAAATATGGACTGCTTCAGGTGGATCCAAGATGTCAGAAATCGTGTCAATTCGTGTTTAGACTGTCATTTGTTCGAATTGCAAAAACTTACCCCTAAGGTGGTAGATTTACGTTCCAAAAATGTAAAGTGGTACCTTTTCGTAAATTTTGCCTCAAATATGATAGTTTTATGCTATTCATTCGCAGCGTGCCATGGAAGAGAGTGTAAGGGTGGACCCGACCAGGTCACCGGAACGCGGCTAGTAAGGACATGGTTGTGCGCCAATAGGCTGTAAGACTAGAGAAATCTTGATGAGTTCCAAGAAAGGAAAGTGGTATTGTCGCTCGAGTGTCCTATTCTAATATTAGGGAGGGGAAACTTCCTGTGAGGGCACCCTGCCCTAGAATCGTCAAAACTTGGTTCTACATCAATATGTTATCCCGCTATTGACTATTTACATGTGCAATTTATTATAGGCATGCATCTCCCAATAGTGGATGAAAATCCAGTCATGCAAACCATTGGATCATTCCAATCAGACAAATCTCATTTACTGGTTTCAAATAGAGAACAGTGTGGCCACATTCATGTCGTTCCATAGGCCAATCTAAGGTCCCATGATGTAGGGACTGACGTTTGGTTAGGCTTGAATTTCCATAAATAATTCAGATCAGAAATGGCAAAAATGGATACATGTATGTGATTCTATGAAGTAGCTTGTAAGAAATGATCACTATGAGTTAGATTCAGTACAATTGGATCCATTCCAAATAACGAGAATTAGGATTCTTGACCCCTCTCAATCTTCTTTCAATCCCAGGATCCCGAGAGGTGTTTTCATAGTCATATTAGTATATTTTTATTTATTTTTCTATGATATGTTTTTCTATATGAAAAATTGGTTATTTACGATATACAATGATCCATGTTAAGCATCCGTGGCTGAAAGGTTAAAGCGCCCAACTCAAATTGATAAATTTGCAAGGTTAACCATTAATTCTTAATTTGCGAGTTTAACCATGGATCCCTTTAGTGAGGTTATACAAAGAAATGCCTGAACCAAAATACGACATTGCTTTCCTCTTATAAATCCGTTATCAATGTTGAGATCTGAGTGAGTTTTTTTTTATTAATGAGTACCACGACTCCACTCATTACGCATGTGTGCTTACTTTCACTAGAAATGGTTAGATTAACAGATCGTCTAGGCATGTGTTCATAGAAATCACTCACATAAGTCTGCATTTTTACTGTATGCATCTTGCTTTAAAAGCAGGTTCACAAGAATTTGCCATGCGAAGCTTTGTATCCGTAACTTTTATATAAAGATAACAGTTTTTTGGGTATTCTATCTCTACGCAGCAACAAATGGTCACAATGAATTACTTTTAAATAAATTCGGAAAATCATACCCATAACGCTGGCAAAACAAGTACTCACATGCTTAAACACTGAATTGGAAAATAAACAACACGAAAAAAAGTTCCATGTGTTTGACAATCAGACTCCGATATAGAACAGACCATACATAAATTACTCTTGATTGACAAACCAACTTCTATAACAGAACTTAAATATGGAATATAATCATACAATGTCTTGATATCTGCCAAATCTCATCCGCCACTACAGGAGAACACATGGTTTTGACAAGCACACGCTTATGTTGATAAGTTACATAGGCCGGGGTAGGTGATTCTCATCTACACCATCGCCCATATAGATGTGCCATGTCGGATAGCACCAACAAGGCTTAGGCACATGCCATCTGCTAACAAGTTACAAGGAAAAATTAAGATGTTGAATAACACTAGCATAGAAACATACTCCTTCTGTTCCATAAAACAAGGACTATAAATTTAGTCAAAAGTCAACATGCTCTAAGTTTGACCCAACATAGAGTAGAAAATATCATCGTCTAAAATATTGAATAGATACATTATAGGAATATATTTTATGGTTAATCTATTGATATTGATTTGATATCATGGATGTTCATCTTTTTATCTAATATATAATTTCCTTATTTTATGAAATGAAGGTAGTACGTATCAAAGCTTGTATCGGGACTTTAAATAATTCCAATAAAGAAAGCCGTATGCATCGACTGATGCAGAGGCTAGGGCTGCTCCCCTTATCGAAAAAAACGTATCAAAGTTTGTCACTAAAGGTGTAATACCTGTTTGGGTTATGATTGTTGATCAAAGCAGTAGCATCAGGCCTACACATAGAACAATATTTCTTTTAATTTCAAACTCGGTTAGGGACACTAAAAGGATCACACAAGTCTTGTGAAGGCAAATGCATGCCTCCAGCTTGAATACTGTGGTGTGTAAAAAGAAGTTAAAAACCAACACATAAATATAGAAATTAACATACTTTGCATCGAAATTCCTCAAGACTTCGAGCACAACATTCTTGGGTAGGTATGGAGTTTCTTCCAAACCATAGAAGTCCATGCCAATAAAATTCCCATCACAGTCAATAAGTGGCCCTCCAATCCCAGCCTAGTGCAAAAAAAAAAAGTAGCAAGTAAATAAAGATGATGTTTCTAAACCTTAATGGATGCAAAATGTTGAAATTAACGCATGTACTATTACCTTTGTAAATTTACAAGTGGACATCTTAAGCTCTTCGCAATCGAGTTCACTTAGCTTGTCAATCAAAGTCCCACCTGTGGCCATTAATTTGCCAGATTCGTAGATGCTCCCTATAGCTACTACTTCCCCACGGGATTCAGTCTGAACCTGCTCATAAATTTGCGCTGTCTGAATGTAGCGAGAACCAACAATGCTGATGATGGCAATGTTGTAACTTAAATTTTAATGTTGCAATGTGCATGTGGCATTGAAAGGATGGATGGTCTAACCTAGAGGGGGGTGAATAGGTTTCTACAAATTTTACTTCTCTTTTCACTAGTTTTAGGCTTTGCGTAATATAAGTGTGAGCCTAACAACTAGGTGAGCAACCTATATGATGCAATGCAAAGTACTTCAAGCTCGAAGGCTATCACAAAGGTAAAACACAAGTAAAGGGACTCAGATAGAAATAACCGAGGCATGCGGAGACGAAGATGTATCTCGATGTTCACTCTCTTGGGGGAGAGCTAGTCACCGTTGGAGAGGTGTGAATCCCCACGAAGGGTACTCAAGCGCCACGAAGGCTCACCTTCTTCTCCTTGAGCCTCCTCCACGAAGTAGGAGCCCAATCACTCATGGTAGACCTTAGGGTGGTCTCCAAACCCTCACAAACTTTCCACGGGGCGAATCACAAGCCGAATGCCTCCGGGCGACCCTAGCCGCCTAGGGTTTCCTACAAACCCAAGAGTAACAAGCAATACTCGATGAACACAAGGGGGAATGAAATTTGGCTTGGTGGAAACGTAGATCGGGGTCTCCTCAAACTTTCTACCAAAGGGATTTGGATTTGAGTGGGTAGAATGGGAGATCCTCAAGCTTTGAATGCTCTTTAATGGAGGAGAGAGAGAGAGAGAGAGAAGGCAAAGATATGATTTGAATGGCAACCTTATCCTCTCCAAGGTAGGTGAAGGGGTATTTATAGTCCGGGGGGAGAAAGAGCCGTTTGAAGCAAGTTTCATGCGTCCAGCCGGTGTAAAGTCGGCACCGCCGGCCTCTGTGCTGGTCCGTCTGGCGCACAGCCCAGCGACGCCGGCCCTGCACCGAGCAGGCTGGCGAGGGCGAGGGCAATGCCGGGGTGCATGCTGGGTAGGCCGGCTATTGCGCTGGGCCAGGACCGGGACCCCCACCAGAACAAAAAATCGGTTGGGGCCTGGTGCCTGTACCGGACCGGCCGGTGCAGCGCCCGGCACACCGGGGCCCACGTCGGGTAGGCTGGCTATTACGCCGGGCCAGGACCGAGACCCCCACCAGAACACAAATCTGGTTGGGGCCCGGTGGCTGTACCGGGCAGGCCGGCGTAGAGCCCGGCGCAGCCGGCCGTTAATACCGGCTCAGGAAAAACTGCTTCGAACAAACCTTTCTTCCTATGAACTTTTGGTGAAGTGTTTGGCAATTGTGGGAGGAAGGATATGAAAAAGAAAATAGGCCACCTTCCCACTGAATTCATCAAGATTACCCCTCTTAATAGTGCGGAGTCCTATACTCAAAAAGTAAATAAAGCAACAAAGGAACTACCGTCTCTTTGAAATAAATGGGGGGGGGGGGTCTCACAACTCCTTCCATCAAACATGACAAACTAAAACCTGCAAATAAAGCTAGCAAGACACATTAGATCGTCACTAGCTCGTGTGTCATCGTTAATCAAAATAAAGGTTAAGGGTAAAATACCCTTACAATCTCCCCCTTTTTGGTTAACGATGACAAACCAAACTAGAGTTCATAAAAAGTAATAAGCATGTAAGCACAAGTTTCTACATATATTAGAGTGGCTCCCCCATAATATTTGCACATGATTGAGTTGCGTTGGAATGCAATGTGCAACATATATGTAGTGTATGGGAAGCTTCTCTAATATAAATAGGAAGAACAAGATAATATGACAAGTGAACAAGTAAGCTAAGCTATCCATGCATAGGATTAAACAAGATAGATAAGACACATAGATAACATAGTCGCATACAATAATTAAGCACACTTGCCCAGACATATGGGACTTTCACATGGTTCACCACTTAAGATCCACACAAAGACCAAATGTTCGAAAAAACCAACTAAATAGCAAGCACAAGCCAAGAGGAAAGCACCAAAGAACAATGGCTTGTGCAAAGAGAAGAACTCTACTCACTTCTCCCCCTTGGCATCGAAACACCAAAAAGGAAGGAGTAAGAGAGTGACAACTGAAAGCAACTAAGCAAATGGATGAACACCTTCGTCTTCATCTCCATGAATCTCATCATCAGTAAATGTCCTAGTCCGTGAGGGACGAGAACCAGGGAAAGCCATAGAGTACCCTTGGAACATCTCATCATCAAGAGGAGGCATCACATAGTTCACCATGGGCACGGGGTTCAACTCCAGATCGGGAGGAGGAAAAGGGTAGTTCTTGGAAGCAAAGAACTCATTCTGGCGGATCCTTGTGTCCTGTGACATCACTAAGGCTTGATATGCCACATCATTGGTATTCTTGCACATATCCCACAGATTCTTGAAGAACTTGGCAGCTCCACTTTTCTTGCGAGGAGCAGGAGTATGGCGGGAACTAGAGGCACCGGGAGAACCGAAGGTAGTAGCCGAGGGACGACGAAGGTTAGGATGCTCCACCCAACCTTCACTAAGCCCAAGAGATTAAAGAGCATGCTTGTAGCGCTCACCGGTATGTGCAAATTTTCCAGCCACCCTAGAGTCAATGAACTTGTGAACAAAAGCACAATACCCCGGAGTCATGCGGGAAATCACTGACCTCTTCAGCTCACAGTAGATGAAGTCACACACATCAATCTTCCTCTGACGGCCAGGCTTGCACCAGTAGAGAAGGTTGATATGATAGCCACGAATGTCAGAAGCATCTCCCTTCTTGCAAACCAGATTTTCACAGAAAAACTTGGCCAAAGCATTGAAGGAGTAATACATGCCAGAGAAAGCGGGAGGCTCAGCCACACGGTCTGAAGTAGGGTAGCAGAAGGAAATGTCGCTCACCGCCTTGGCTGTCTCAGAGTGAACTTTGTAACTAGACTCATCTGCTGCATCATACCCAAGAGCTTCACAGAAATCAGCATATGTGCCATAGCACTGCTCAGAGCCAGTCATCCAAGTCATATTGCGGTCCTCATCGAAATAGACGGTGCAGTGGAACTGGCAAATGACATCGAGATAGTAGTCATACTTGAATGCTGCAATGTTGAGAACACCAAGCTTCTTCACACACTCATCAACAAAATGAAGATCATCCTGAATGTGATTGTTGTAGTGCGTCATGTGGAGTGCATGCTGGTGCACAACCCAGCCCCTCTTGAAGTGTCCCTTGACATTGTAGTGATCATCTCACATCTGCTTCTGACCTTCAGTCCAAAACAACTTGTCAGATCCAGTATAGGTCCTCTTCATGAAACGATACGGATCACGGAGACGAAACACCCTCCACTGTTCAGCATGCATTGTGCCAAGGTTGCCTTCCAGAATCTCCTCTGGCTCTTCAGGATTTGGAGGTCTTTTCTTGGTACCGGTTGACTTCCTGATCACTGGCAGATTCTCTGATCTCCTGGGCACAACGGTGGTCCTTGCACTTGATCGAGATCCTTCTGGCCTCTCTGTACGGGGCCTCTTGCCGAGCAACTCATCTCCAACCTCAAGCCCATCATCTGAAAACACATCGAATGCAAAGAGAAATAATGAAACCAATGCACAAATAAGATACAAGGCCAAGAGTGAACTAGCACAGCATACAAGTGGACATAGTAGAGCAAGTGGAAAAAGAAAAAATTAGACATGGAGTGGCTGGCCGGTACAACCGGACCTGCACCGGAGCTGGAACCGGGCGGCCGGTTGGAGTCGGCGAAACCGGGCTACGCGCCGAGCAGCCGATGGGAGCCCGGCGCAGCCGGGCTGTGCACCGGCCGGGCCGGTGCCAGTCCCGGTGCAGACCAAGGTTGCGCCGGCGAGCAAATCCATGTGTAAAATTTTGCAAAAACTTCCACTAAATCGACTAGGTTACTCATACTAACTTGTGTACCAACTAGTTACAATAGGAGTAGAGGACATGAAGAGCAAAGTGTGACCTCCAATTGCATAATATCTACACCTAATTCTCAAATCCACATATGAGTAACAAGGAAAAGAGGGGATTTGAGAGGGAGATAGACAAATTACCCGAAGACATCGCTCCTCTTGCCCTAACTTGGCGGAGAGGAACTTCTATGGAGGTCTCTTGGTGGGTAGATTCCCAAGATCTCCAAGAAACGAATGAGAAACGACGAACCCTTCGGTAGAAATCTTCCAAGAGGCCCAATCTATCAACGAATGAAGTTTGGAGAGAAATTATTGGTGGGATTGGCTAGAACTTGGAGGAGCACATGGGGGCGGCGGCCATGGAGGTTGGAGAGGAGAGGGAGGAAAGAACTGACAAGATTAGGGTTTCCCTCGTCCCCCATTTTTATACCAAGATGTGGTTACCCGGTTGAAAGCTGGCGGCGCCGGGCTGTGAGCCGGTCGCACTGGGCGTAGTGCCGGGCCATCCGGTGAGACGGCCGGTGCACGCCGGGCCTGTACCGGAATCCTGTTCTGGCCAGGGTTCCGGTGCAGCCCCAGTACACGCGCCGGGCTGGCCGGTTCACAGGCCGGTGCCGCCGGGCAATTCCAGGAAAAACACGTCGAAAGGCCCCCCTTTGACTCGAAAACAATGAAGAGATCGCGCGCCGGTTTCAAGGACTTGTGAAGGGTAACATAAATCTCAAGAAATGCAAAAACAAACTTGAAGAATATTCAACAAAAATCAAATTGATCAGACTTATGAAACTCAAGAAACACATGATCAAAAGCCTCAAATGAATGCACAAGTTCAAATAGGAGGCAAGGTAATTGCGGAGGATTGCTCCCCCTATGCTTAAGCGCAAATGTCATGGCACCGCAAAGATAGATGCTTGGGTCCATGTCATGACATTGGGTCTAATTAATGTAGCACGCATAGGTATGCATTATGTCAAGGCATGACAAAATGGCTTCGGCCTATGTGTGCGGTGTTTCTAAGCTAGACACAAGATAAATGAAGGATTATGAGCAAGTAAATCAATCCAAGTTTTTAGGATCAAGAATATCAAGTTCATTCCTTAACTCAACAAACCGTGCTTCATCCAAAGGTTTCGTGAAAATATTCGCCAATTGATGATTGGTGCTCACATGAGAGAGAGCAATATCACCCCTTGCGACATGGTTAGGTAGGAAGTAGTGGCGAATGTCGATATGTTTGGTGCGGGAGTGTTGGATGGGGTTGTTGGCGATCTTTATTGCACTTTCATTGTCGCATAGAAGAAGCACCGTACCAAGAGACACACCATAGTCTTTCAAGGTTTGCTTCATCCACAATAATTGAGTGCAACAAGATGTCGTGGAAATGTATTCGGCTTCGGCGGTGGATAGGGAGATGGAGTTTTGTTTCTTGGATGACCAACTCACCAACGACCGGCCAATAAATTGGAAAGCCCCAGAGGTCGACTTCCGGTCAACCTTGTCACCGGCCCAATCGGAATCCGAGTAGCCCACAAGATCAAAGGTTGACCCCTTTGGATACTAAAGCCCGAGAGTGGGAGTATGAACGAGGTATCTTAAAATCCATTTGACCGCCACAAAGTGGCACTCCTTAGGAGCGGATTGAAAACGAGCACACAACCCAATACTTAGCATTATGTCCAGCCTAGAAGCACAAAGGTAGAGAAGGGATCCAATCATGGAGCGATATACCTTTTGATCCACCGGTTTCTCACCTTCACCAAGGTCAAGTTGCATTTTGGTTGGCATGGGGGTTCTTGCACTCTTGGCCTTGGTCATCTCGAAACGTAAGAGCATGTCCTTCACGTACTTCTCTTGAGAGATGAAAGTTCCTCGCTCAAGTTGCCTCACTTGAAAGCCTAGGAAGAACTTCAAGTCCCCCATCATGGACATCTCGAATCTCTGTGTCATCAACTTCTCAAAAGCTTTGTTATGTTTTTTGTTAGCCCCACCAAAGATAATATCATCAACATAGATTTGGCATATGAACAACCCCCCCCCCCCTTTAACCCGCTTGGTGAAAAGGGTGGAATCTACCTTCCCAATTTCAAAACTGTCCGTGAGTAGAAAATCCCTAAGATGCTCATACCAAGCACGTGGAGCTTGCTTGAGACCATAGAGCGTCTTATGGAGTTTGTACACACGATTCGGGAAATTGGGATTTTTGAAACCCGGGGGTTGAGAAACATATGCCTCCTCTTTCAAGGGGCCATTTAGAAAAGCACTTTTAACATCCATTTGATAAAGCTTGAAATCATGGAAAGAAGCATAAGCAAGCAATAGATGAATAGCTTCAAGGCGAGCAACGGGTGCAAAGGTGTCCTCATAATCCATACCTTCTATTTGAGCAAACCCTTGCGCCACTAACCTTGCCTTGTTTCGAGTGACGACTCCATTCTCGTCTTGCTTGTTCTTGAACACCCACTTGGTGCCAATCACATTGATCCTATGGTCCTTGGGCCTCTCAACGAGAGACCACACCTTGTTGTGGGTGAAGCACTCCAACTCTTCTTGCATGGCATTCACCCAATCTGGATCTCCCAAGGTTTCATGTACCTTTTGAGGTTCAAAACTAGACATAAAAGCATGATGGCCACAAAAGGTGGCAAGCAAAGCAAGTTGTCTATGAGTTGAAACTCCCTTAGAAATATCACCAAGTATCTTGTCGACTTGAAGCTCACTAGCCTTAGTGGTGGCCTTGATGCGCCTTTTCAACCCATCATGACCAACAAATTCTTCTTGCGGCTTGTCTTGGTCATGACCATCTTCTTGAGCTTGATCTTGTGAGGAGTGGAGTTCTTGATCATCTCCTTGATGTTGCTCATGGGGTTGAGGACTTGGTGGTTGTTCTTGGGCTTGCGTCTCCTCTTGAGAATCTTGTTCCTCTTGAGATGGTGATGAAGGTTCTACTTGGGTTGAGCTAGGCTCCACTTGAGCTGACCTTGAATCTTCTTCATGAGGAGGGTCTTGGTTTGGGAGAACTTGATCTTCACATGGCAAGAGGTGACCAACTCCCATTGACTTGATGACTTGAGAAGATTCTTCATAACCTACATCACTTGGAACAACTTGCTCCACTTGGGAGCCATTAAATTCCTCGAATACCACATCACAAGATACTTCAACACATCCGGAGGATATGTTGTAGTATCTATAGGCGTGGGAATCGTCCGCATAGCCAACGAAAATACCCTCAATTGTTCTAGGCTCGAATTTACCAAGCCTCTCCTTTTTGTTCTTGACGAAGCACTTGCATCCGAAGACGCGGAAGTAGGAGACATTTGGCTTGCTCCCGGTGAGTAGCTCATAAGGCGTCTTGTTCTACACCGGGCGGAGGAAGAGGCGGTTGGAGACATGAACCGCGGTGGCAATAGCTTCTCCCCAAAAGTTATGGGGAGACTTGAACTCATCCAACATGGTTCTTGCCATCTCAATGATCGTCTGGTTCTTCCTTTCCACCACACCATTTTGTTGAGGGGTGTACGGTGCGGAGAATTCGTGCTTGATCCCCTCTTCACCCATGAAGTCTTCCATGGCGTAGTTCTTGAATTCTGACCCATTGTCGGTCCTTATGGTCTTGATCACTTCTTCAAATATACGTTCCACTTGCTTGGCAAACTTGGTGAAGAACTTGTGGGTCTCATCCTTAGACTTAAGGAGGAACACCCATGTATATCTTGAAAAATCATCCACGATGACGAGACCATATCTCCTACCTCCAAGGGAATCATAGGTGGATGGCCCAAAGAGATCCAAATGAAGGAGCTCCAAAGGTCTTGTCGTTGAGATCACGCTCTTGGCCAGAGATTCTTCCCAAGTTGCTTCCCGGCAACACATGCACTACACACACTATCTTTTTCAAATGTTACATTGGTTAGTCCAACAACATGTTCACCTATAGGAGTCGTTTGAGATTTCTCATGTTGATGTGGCCTAGCCGGCGATGCCATAGCCAACCTTCGTCAACCTTGGCTATGAGACATGTTGAGGACGAAATGCTCTCTTTCGAGAAATCAACCACGTAAAGGTTGTCCTCAACATGCCCAACACAAACCAACTTGAGATTATCACTCCTAAAGACTTTCACATGATTATAGGTAAAATAGCAATCATAACCAATGCTTGCAAGATGACGTATTGAAAGAAGATTATAGCCTAGGGTGTCAACAAGCATGACATTCTCAAGAGACAAGTCCTTTGAGATTGCCAACTTGCCTCGACCCAATACCTTTCCTTTTGAGTTATCACCAAAGAGGATGCATTGAGTTGAGTTAACATCTTCAACAAATTGCTCAAGCACCTCTCTTCCTCCGGTCATATGATTAGTGCACCCACTATCAAACAACCATTTTGGCCCACCGGAGGAATAGCCCTACAAAATCAATTCTTGAGTTTAGGAGCCCATTGTGTAATGGGACCCCTAGCATTAGCAACAAGAGATTTAGGTACCCAAATAGAGTACCATCTATAAGCATAACCATCACGAGGACCAACATATCTAGCAACTACATTCCCATCCATGTCCTTACACAACACGTACGATGGGTTGGTCTTTTCGGTAAAGCTATGGTTAGGATTGCCCCTATTGGCATTCCCTCCCATAGCCACTTTCTTACCATTACCATTCCCATTATACCCTTCCTTCACAAAGTTAATCTTCTTGGGTGGAGGAACATAGTTATTGTTGTTGTTGTTGTTCCTTGGGTTAAACCCAAGGCCTTGACCACGAGGCCTCTCCTTTTGTTGAGCAAAGAGCTCACGAGGGGGTTTCCCAAGTTGTGGAGATGAGAGACGCTCTTTCTCAAGTTGAGCCTTCAACTTTGCATTTTCCTCAATGAGGATAGCTTGATCTAGAGAAGAGTTAGTAGCACAAGCAATATTCTCAACAATTATGGGCACACTTGATGAACCTTGGACTTCATTATGAAGAGCTTGAAGTTCCTCATATTTCTTGCTAAGTCTGTTGAGCTCATCCTTGACTAGCTTGTTAGCCCTTTCAAGGTGCTCAAGATCCTTAGTAAGAGAAGCATGAGCAACTTCAAGTTCCTTTTTGGAAGCATCAAGTTCTTGTGCCATTAGCAAAGTTTTATCCATAGTATCCAAATCCTTAGTTTTATCAAGTTGATATGTTTCAATTTGATGAGAGAGGAGCAAACTAGTGTTCTTCTCCTCGGTTAGCTCTTGAACTAGGAGATTGAATCTCCATTCCCCATCTTCAACATGGGATCTCGCTTCCTCAAGGGACTCATTGCGTTGAGCAATAGTGTCCATTAAGTATTCGAAATGATCACGAGCATCACCATGAAGAGAACACATAGTCTTGTAAAGAGTGGCAAGAATAGTCTCTTCATCCATATCATCATTAATGGGACAAGAAGGTTGGGACGAAGATATCACCTTAGCCTCCTTTGCCATAAGGCATTTATGAGGGGAGTTCTTGGTGGAGCTCTCGTAGTCCTTGGTGTAGTCTTACTTGAATAGCGACCCGGGCTTGGCAAGAGCCAAACCAGCCACTCCAACAATGTCCTCCTCGTCACTATCCTCTTCATCAACATCAATCAGTTACAACTTACAATATTATTTTTGCACTGGCTTTGCCTTTTTTAGCACAGGTTGATGCAAGAGATGAATCATGTCTTGTGCAGCGTTAAGAGACAAAGGCTGCATTATGTATGTTTGCCACTACCTGCTCATGAATAGCAATGTCTAAGGACATCACAAGGTGCACTAGTAAGCAATCAGAAAGGCTACTCGGAAAAAGAATAAGTAGTCAAGTATCTCTTGAGTTTATCACATCAGAGTTACAATAAAAAATTCAACCAAGCAAAATTAGTAGAATGTGAACTACCTAGGTGTCAGTTCTCAACATTACAAATATTTGGCAGGACTTGGTGCAATTTTGCACAAGACTTGTGCATTTTTGCAAGTTTACGGATAACTGATAAAAAAGATTATAAAGACATCATAGTTAACCTTCCTATGATTTCATTGTCTGAAAATTGATGAAAAATATTGGAGTAAAATGCACGGACAGTAATAATTCTTTTCATGTACTGTCAAATAGTGCTATATCTTTCAAAGTGCACATCTTAGGTGGTTCATCCAAGGCCGGTACACATTACAAAAAGATTACAACCTTCATGTCCTAATGCTATGCTTTATCACTTGCCAACGACATTGGTGCGCGGGCGGTCAGGGTAGCGAGTGATTGCATGGCTGCAGTCAAGATGCTCTAGGATGGAACTTTGGGTGCTTGTGCCGAGGTTGTGAAGGAGATCAAGACTCAAGAAGTAACTTCGAGGAGCTTGCTTTCTGCCACGAAGGAAGAAGATCGAACGGCGAGGCTCATCGCCTTGTGAGAAGTTCAATTTTAGTTGATAATGGACGCCATGTGTGGTTTGTAACCCGCCAGAGGAAGTTCACATCCCTCTTCGAGCTTGATCTGTAATAAAGGCGGACCCCCTCAAAAAACAACTAAATGGTTTCATACGATCTCTTGGTTCGCCTAAGCCTAGAAGGTGCTAAGCTACCATGCGTAAAGCCATGTAATTGTTCCTAAGCTAAAAAAAATCAATAAATCTATTCAGCGAATGGTAGTGTTGTTTTCGACATGGTAATAGCCTTCTTGGTCCATATAAACACATTGATTGGGTCAGCATGCAGATCAATCCAGATACTCTCATGCGCATGACATTGTTGTCAATGTAATAGGACACATCTCCATCGAAGGTACCAACTAGAACCTTGACGTCGCCTAGAACCATGTGAATCGTAAAATAGCGTTATAGCTCCAGCACAAAAAGTTGCATCAAGGACGAGTTTCCATGTTCCTTAGCATTCAATTTGTATGCCCATATATCTTCATTATGGACGAATCCATGAGGTAGTTCGTTTTCTCATTGTTTTTCGGGTTTATACTTGCAAATGTTTGAGCTGATGTTCTATCTAATTTCAACAGTTTGGATCGACATGCAATAAGTGTGCACTCAAACCTTTTAGAATTCACTTATAAATTCAAGGTTATATTTAGATTAGTATGTGAAAAATAGGGTAACTAGGTTTTGCATGATTCACTTATAATAACTAGAAGATACCCCGCGCGTTGTGGCGGGCATTGCTAGATGCGATTTTATTTCCACCCAATAGATGTAGGCCCAAGTGAAATTAAAATACTTATATTTTCCTAAAAAAACCATGATATTTGATCCTTCACCACCAGATGTTGACTGGCAAAATTGCAATAAAATGGATCAAGAAGTCATTGAATAAATTCTTCACCGAACAATTACTTTGATGTATGGGATTCCTTGAACTACTTGTTGAATCTGTACTATTTTTTAATGTGTAGATGAAACCACCTAATTGTAAGATGTGTCAAATTTTATTTTTGAGAGATATCTTCGGCCCTATTGAGATGACGGAAAAAATAATTAGAAAATTAGATGATATTATGAATTTTAAAACATTAAAAACACAAACAAATAAAGTCTAACCATCTTTGTATTTCCATAAAATAGAACCATTTAACCTTACAAAAATATGACTCAACATACCGAATTTACAGCGGATTCACTATTATCATATAACATTAGCTCCTCACGGCCAATATGACCATGTATTTAGTTGCATGCATACATATATTCCAGCAGAGGTATTGGGAAAGTCGAAACAATAAATTTGTCACCTAACAAAATATCAAATGAAATAAATGAAAAAAATCATAACCTATCTGCTAAATCTTCAAAACAGCACATACATCACTACATGACCTGGAGAAATTACCCAGAGCACTACAAATGGAATGTGGTTGCAGCTTCAATCATCTCTTGAATTGTATTTTCTTCCAGAGAACTTTGAACAAAGGGATTGAGATATCGTGGAATTATGATTACTTTATATCTGTAGAATACAGTGAAACATGGAGCATGCATTTGCGAGTACATATTAGCACACCACATTGAGAAGAAAATAACTCTTAAACCAGAAGTATCATTTTCGAAGCAATGCTGACTGAACCGTATAACTGGCCATGTTACATTCAGTTTAACTGAGTTGGAACCAACATAACCGATGAAAACTCTCTGAACAATATAGGATTGAATAGCAGATGATGTCTCTTTTGTTGTAAATGGGTTCCCGTTAACTGAACATGGAAAATAAATGAGTTCCCAAAACAATGAGGAGCTAGCTGGTGTATCAGTTCTAGCCCGAAACAAATGGCGGGTTGCTGAACAAAATGATAGAAACAAAAAAGGTCAATTTGGATCAAAACGAAATTTACCATAGAATAAGGTAGAAAAGAAGAATGAGCTGCGTTTGTATCCTTTGAGAAAATATATCACTTGGGATCACCAACTACACAATAAAGTGAAAAAGAGCATGTAGAGGAAAACAAAATAGGCAGAGCATCAGAGTGTCCTACAAATGGATGGTCACCCCGAACAGACCAAACTAAAAAGATCAGTCTAACTAAAAAGAGAGGGCGGAAAAGAGATCAAACTAAACAGGAAACGCTTGGTTCCTTCGAGGTGGTGTGGAACACGAAGTAAGCTGTGACCGAGGTCATCAGTAAGATTGATAGGGAGCGAGCTTCAGGCTGCAAGCAAGAGCGGGCCGTCTGCGGCGCTGCGAAATCAGGCCCGCATAATTACGTAAAGCGGCCCCCGCTATACAGCCATGAAAATAAGCAGGATTTGTGGGCCTGCCCGCATTCAGCCCACATGTCCGACTTAGTCCCGCAGAGGCGTCTCTCTTCTCTTCTCGATCAGGCAGTCGAGGTCTGTTTGCGGTGAAGCACCGCCGGCTAGCTCAGCCATAGGCGCCGCTTCTCTTCCGACTCCGAGAATGATTCGCTAGCACTCGTCTCCAGTCGTTGATCCCCCTCTATCTTTATTCCCGCCGCTCCTCCTCCAATTCCGGTGGCCGACTGGCCGGCGAGGTCTGCAAGAAGAGGATGGCTGGCGGCGAGGTCGACTAGGAGTACCTAGCTGGCCGCGAACTTCTCGGAAGTCCAAGAAGAGGAAGCAAGGTAAAGATCTATTCCTTTCTGGTCGGATTCATGCGTTATGGAGCAAAAAGCAATTGCCCCCCAAGGGGACGATGATGCGGGTGCTGAATTTGTGAATGCGCTTAGGGATCAGTAACCTCGTGTAGCAGTGAGGCCTTTTACGTTACAAATCCTTGCACATGGAAAACTTGCTGTCTCTGAATGTTAATGCAAATCATGTGATCGCCGTTCTTTTTGTAGTATCTCTGTGTATGTATGCATCCACCCGTACTAGTTTCAGAGAAAGGAATCATGTCATTACTGATTCTTTTGCAATGTCTATGTATCTGCTAATTTTGGAGAACATGAACCTGTGAGATGTGGCCTGGTTCGCTGGTTTTGTTCTTTTGTCAACAAATTTTATTCCTTGATGTATCTTGTATCTTAGCAGTCATGTCAACTGATGATTGAGGCAAGAAGAGAAAGCTGTTTTTGTACTCAGTTGTTTAGCTGAAACCTTAACTAATTGAGGATTAGCAGAGTAGCTGGAGGTAGCAAAACATGCAGCAGCACGCTCGCTAGCTGCCTTTCATTCGATGTGTCCTGTACAAGTCTACCTAAAAAACAATATCTTCTTTTTCTGGGGACTTGAGCATGTTGTATGCGGGCATATGCGGCTGCCGCCAAAACCCACTTAAATTAGTGGGATGCCCGCATAAACCCACTTAAGTTATGTGGGCGTATACGGCATGATGCGGGCATCCCGCAGGCCGTCCCACTTGCAGCCTTAAGCGAGCTGACACCAAATCCATCCATACAACCAAGAGATCACTACTTGATGTATGCTTGTACCACAATTCGAGCAGCAGGAATCATCCATACAACCAAGAATAAATGAAATTAATTACGTTGTCAGGCCATGATTTATCTAAAGAACAATGCGCTCTCTGGAAACAACAGTATTAATGAGTCTGAAGCTTGACAATTTTCTATCTCTCTTGTTGTTGGCGGACGGAATGTGAGAACAATTGGATAAAATTAGGCAGAAGGTTGAGAAGAAGCAATGGATAGCTCGCCATTCTTCTGGTTTGTGGTGGCCGCATATAAAAAATGGCGACGTACTGCTATGTACATGATGTTGGGAATGGACGATTCATACCGACCAGATATTCAAAAGGGCAAGGACAACTACTTGGGTGCCTCCATTGGTTTCTTTTTCTTAATTGCGTCAGTTATGTGTCAATCATGGCTGAGGTGATAGTGGAGGAGACGATGAGGTAGTGGAGCATAGAGAGAAATGAAGTCTAATTAAACTGCACCACTATGGGCTGTGTACAGTCGATGATCTTGGCCAAAAAAAATAAGCAAAAGGATCGATGACTTGGTAGATGACCTGGCCTCACCAAATTGCAGCAAAAGAAGATAGTGGGGGATCCTATTTAGATATAGAAGATTACATAAATTTTAATCTTTGTAAGTATATATGTGTGGAAATAATAGTATAAGAATTTAATGTTCAAACTCATCGCTGTTCCAAAAAGAGATATTAATAAATATACTTGTATAATAGATGCTTGATCAATTGAAGAAGTGTAAACGTGCCACGGAGAGCATATATGCATGAGACACACTTCTTTCACTGAATAGATGGAGGCTGACATTGCATACTTATGTAATATCACAAATGTACTAATGTATTATCATACACAAACGTCACACATGGTCAATACTATCTTTCCAAATAACATAATGGTCATACACGATCCAAATCAACACAATAAAATTGATTTTTATGGCAATACCACAGGGAAATCGCCTATAGCCAGGTGATTAAAATGTTCAACTAACATGTGGAACTTATTAGCTAAGCATCTACGGTGTTTATGGATTCGTATTATTTTGGATCGTGTAATTCAAACTGTTATTTCCCAGTCACACTTGACACAATTTAGACAATGCCCTCGCATTTGCGAGGGCCTCCATGCTAGTTATTCCAAAGCAGGGCAGCAAAAGAAAGATATATTGTCTCACCAAAGCTCTGTGTGTAACTCAACAGAACATACGGAAATACAATGTTATATTAATTAAATATTAAATGATGATTATCGTAAGTGAATTTTGGGTTCATTTTGAATAAGTATTGATTTTGTCCTCATGGTTTCACTTTGTGATGAATGTGTAGTGCCACCGGCTACATGCTTCTATCTTATCTGTGCAGTTAAGCAAGTTCCTCGTGTTGAGCTATATCCCTCCCCGACAAGGGTGATTTGTCGAGTTAGTGAAGTGATCAGAAGATCATCTCGACAATCTCTAGGCAAATCTACACCGACTTGGTAGCAAAGATCTAGAAACCAAAATTGTACCAAGACTAGAAGATTCTACACCACACATTCATCAAGGTATCCTACACAAATTCCTGATGCATCACATTCCTAGGTATATCGCCTACGTGACTCCGGTGATAATCGATGTGCTCGTCGTTGTTGGTCTTCCTCCACAAATTGTCGTTTGATTCTAGCCACTAAATTTTATTATACTACATGGGGTAGCCAGTTATTTATGGAAGGTCAGTGGTAAAAGGTTGTGTGTCCTGGACATCACTGTGTCACCAAAGATCGCATGCCCATTGTTGTGCCATTTATTCTCATTGAGTGATGTAGTTGTCGACATTTGTGTCGTTTATTTCTCATCTATATATTGCTAGCAAACCAAGACAATGTAGGCATAACGTACTCAAGTAACAACAAAAGGTTTGGTCATTTTAAAAAAAAATTGATCATTTTTCATGGATGTGAACATATATTGGTGTCTTTGCATGTTGTGTTGATTTTGTGACATGTCAAACAAAATTTACGAGTACGATATAAAACCTGTGCAATCAGTAATTTCGTGCAATCGTGCAATCGAACCGACGCGAGACGTGCGATTTAAAACCTGCGGCATGATCCAATTAGTCCTGATTCCACCTCCACTAAGTTGCCAGTTTTTGAAAACCCCCCTGCACATCTCAGCTCTAGCATACGGAACGCCCGTTCTTTTCCAACAGATCTCGATCCATCTCTCCATACGTATATCGCTCCCCTGGCCGCCGGCTGACATGCTTTCCATCCGATGGCAACCTCCCTCGGCGGTCACCTGCTGACACATGTTCCAAGCATATATCTATGAAAGTGGTTTCTTGAAGTATTTAGTTATCTCACGTCTTCAAACATACGATGGATTCATTTGCAGAATCGGATGTTGACTAACAACGTTGAAGCTAGCCAGCTAGTACATCGATCTGACTATGGAGGATCTGACTTGTGACTACTTAATCAGGAGAATTTAACAGCTACAAGTGAATGCATCTATCTGATCAGTCTGAACCTCATAATTATCAGTCTGAACATCAACTTTGTTCCTTTTGGTGAAAAATGAGTTTTTCAATGGCTAGACGCTGGCTGTTAAAAGCTTTGTGGTTGCTGAGCAAAATTTCATCGGACAACAAGAAGAAAACTATGGCTTCTGATGAGCCGTAGCTGGGTTCAGTTTGGCGTTGTGTTGGTGCACTGTTGGTGTTCTTTTCCCATAGACTGAGCCGTAGTTGGGTTCAGTTTCGCCTTGTGTTGGTGCACTGTTTGTGTTCTTTTCAGTAGACTGAGCCGTAGCTGGGTTGAGTTTCGCGTGCTAGTGAGACTCAGGGAGTTCCAGTTTTAGTAGAAATAAGGTGAACATTGTAATAAAAGAAATCTTGTTGTCCGATCAGTCTCTCTAAAAATTGTATATCATTCAGATACAACCAACGGAACAGAGCACCATATACTAAGACTGCATATGTTCATGTCAGATAACCAAATACAGTACTCAAGCTTAATCCATTTTGAAGAGCATAACGCCAGTAGTGCATTTACCCACGAAGTCTAAGACAATATCTTGCAAAAAATTACAGTAGTACGCAAGGGCACAAACTAAAGTAAAATATGAAACTAATCTTATGCGATCTCAGTTGGCGGATTTTTGTTTGGACACTTGCGGCTATTATGACTAGCTTGCTTGCAGCTCCCGCATTTCCGTTTCGGCTTCGGATTCTCACCTTCATTCTTTTTTCCCTTGTCTCCATGTCCCTTTGTTCTCTTGCATCTACCCTTAGTACGAACATCAGTTGGTGGCAAGACGTTAACTTCCGATGGAATGCTACAACCAAGAAAAGCCTCATGTTCTTCTTGCCTTGTAACGGAGACAACAGGAACCAATTTAGATAGATGTTCCTCCATGTTGAGCAGACTAGTTGTGAGGAAGTCAATGCCTTCCTCGGAGTTCCGAGCCATTTGAACCAATGCTTCGAACTTGTTGTGTGCATCTGAAAATTTTCTTCTCTTAGCTGCATCAACGGGGTCAGTGAGCTTCTCTGCAAGCAAGTTACCCTCGTTGTCATATACACTATACCTGCACAAAATGATCATTTCAGCCCATAACTTAAATAAAAGATTTTATTACTAAACTGATTTTTACCTTTTGCAATTTTTCCCCATCTATTTAGGACGTAGGAGCCAGTTGTTCATCAATGTTATCAACTTTTGTAGCCCTCAGGAATCGTATGATGTGGTGGCATGGGATTCCAATAGACTCAAATAACATGCAAGAACATTTAGCTATCATGTTTGATGTATCACATCGGACTTCTCTAACCTTACTGGAGGCATCACTGATCGCTACAATTTTCATCCCATCTACCATTTCAGTGCCATGCACGTCACAATGCTCTCTAGCAGCAAGTACCTCCCTTTGGAAATTATCAAACACCTCATGTGTGAATATCTCACTGCCATGTTTTTCTAATTCTCATGATGTCAGTATCTGAGGAGTTGTATGGATGCTTGTGTTGTTGGCTATCAACTCTTCTTGTCGTTGGCATTGCAAAGCTGTGTCAAATCTAAGCCAAAACTCGACAAATGCAAGCTTGCGGCCAATAAAACGGTTGAAAAATGAATTTGCACTCTCCGACCTTGATGTAGTTCTTAGAATGCCTGCTAAGCATACGTCCCTAAAGTAGGCTGGGATCCACGACTCACGGATCTTGTACCTAGTAGCCAACCACTCGTTGTCTTCCAACTGAAAATCTGAAATAAAAGAGTGCCACGTTAACTCAAATTCTTCGGGTGTTTCTGAACCCCATACATATGAGTTAACCCTCTTAAAAAATGTAGAGTCTTCTCTTAACTGAGGACTAAATTTTCTGGAAGTTTCTTCATAATATGCCACATACACAATCTATGTATAGTGGTTGCAAGAACACATCTCATAGCCTCCCTCATGCTAGCATCCTCGTCTGTTATCATAAGTCTCGGTTCTTTCCCTCCCATAGCTTTCAAGAAGGTAGCAAACAACCATTTGTAAGATGCAATCATCTCATTTACAACAAAGCCAGCACCAAAAAACACAGACTGCATATGATGATTGACCCCAGTGAACAGTGCAAAAATCATATTATAATGGTTAGTCGTGTATGTAGAATCAAAAGAGACCGCATCTCCAAAATGGCTGTAATTTTTTCTTGCAGTGGCATCAGCCCAAAACACATGCAGCAACCTACCATTTTCATCCACATCATAATCAAAGAAAAAAGCTAGGTTGAGTTCCTTCATTCTGCCAAGTTGGTCCACAAACATTTGTGCATCACAGTCATTGATTTTATTTTTGAATTCACAATAGTAGTTCTGTAAATCTCTTTTCGTGCATCCCACAACCTCAAAAGTACCAGCACCGACAAGGAGCAATCTGAATGCCTGCGATGTGCCTATGCTTGCTTTGTGACATGAGTAGAGTGTCTGTTTTGCCTTCTCGTTGACTCGGCGGTTGGACCTGATCAGATGGTGCTTGCTAGGTGTCACTAATCCATGATTGTGATGCTCAACTAATGAAGCTATGATATACTTGTTATCACTAGTCCTCTTGACAAAAATACGAGCATCACATCCACACCTTGTTTCCTTCCTTTTACTTTTTTTGGATTCCTTTTTGAGGGATTGCTGGTCGTTGCAATTTTCTGTGAGGAAATACTATTCATAACTTTTTTCAACTTAAATCCTTGCCTGTCACATAAGAAACGCTTCCACATAACTACATCATCCACTAGCTTCTTGTGCTGCCCAACACGAACTCCAAATCCAACATGGTGTGCATATGACTTGTAAAATTTCTCCACGGAGTCAATATCATCAAATATCATCCCTACTACGGGATTTAGTTCCTCTTCACACTCAGGGGTAAATGATGAACACTGTAGCAATATAAACATGCTGAGTCAATTCATACTGCAAAAACATATCTAGATAAATTTTAAAATCAGAGCTCACAATGATCTGGCTAGATACTCACATTTACAGGTATACTTATTTTCCTGGACGTGATGTCCTTGGACGTTTGGGCAACATCATCACGTGCAGGCATGGTACTGTTAGCTTCCATGATCTGCCAGGATGGTTTGACAATGGCTTAGTACACATCTAAACTACGTAAGCGTATGTATCACAGAAATAAATATCAACGTGTATATGTTGATCCTGAACTTCATATACTAGATACTCAAGATTGTGACTGCACGCCTTGGATCGATGGATTATTTCCATTTTATATTCGACAAGATATGTGTACGAGGCTATGTCAAATATGACATCGATCAGGTCCTATATGCCGGCTGTGTGTGGTACGAGACAACAAGATAATGCATCTATGAGCAATAATAGTGGTACGGGTAGAAAAGGATTTGTCACCTCTTATCCCTCTGCCGCTAGGAACTATTTAGGGAGTTGGCGCCTGATGGAACTGCCGGCTGCCGGCGGCCAGGAGAGCGATATACGTATGGAGAGATGGATCGAGATCTGTTGGAAAAGAACGGGCGTTCCGTATGCTAGAGCTGAGATGTGCAGGGGGGTTTTCAAAAATTGGCAACTTAGTGTAGGTGGAATCAGGACTAATTGGATCGGGCCGCAGGTTTTAAATCGCACATCTAGCGTCGGTTCGATTGCACGATTGCACGAAATTGCTGATTGCACAGTAAATGCTTCCTAAGTCAATATGTGCATATATGGTGCTCTATATATCCGTGTATAATTTCCTTTGTCCATTTATTTAACATTGTGTTGTGTTTTTTAAAATTTGAAGACTTGAAGTAAATATAAAACAAAATCTTCTTCACGGACTATATTTTCTTTCCGTTTTAATTTACTTCTTTTGCATTATAATTTGGGTCGCATTCAGCTTGACCTGGCTAACACTGCAGCTTCTCAAGTCCATGTGCAAATGACAATGATTTTTATATTAATTAATCGGCCTATACTATATTGCCAACAACTTATATAAAACCTCCCTTGATCATTGTAAATGTCATGATACAACATGACTACATGAGTCAATCAATACTTTTGTCCATAGTTTGATGTGTCAACGTAATGATTTCTCGCCTTTGTCCCTCGCTATATGCTAAAATTTTCTTATCTAGCGCAATTTAGATATGTGAATAAAATACCATATTTTACATTGTACAGGTCTACAAGATTAATAAATTTTTATTGTATAGATTTACCAATTATGTTTTTAATCCACAAGATTTGTAGGCACATTTTTTATTCAAGGTTTTATAGATTGCCTCTTTGATTCTTTCTTTAAACATGTCTTATACTTTCCACCGGATATGCAAGTGCATATAACCTTCTTTTACCATACGTCTCACCAAGACAACTGTGATTCTCTTTAGTATTTTTTCTTTAATTGAAAATAAGAATAGTTTTATCTTGACACTCATCGCTATTATGAGCTGAGCCAAGAAAGAAACAATCAAGTTTTTTCTTTCAGATTGTACCATCGGACTTGGTTTTGCATGTCCCATGAAATAGGGAGTCTGACCAGATTTTTTTCCAATATTTGCTTTGAACCCACTGAAATCACTAAAATCATATCTTTTTTTTCTTTTGAACGAAAACACCTCTACAGATAGCTACCTTGTGGTTTTGCATGTATTCTCCTTATTGCTTCGGACTTTTTTCTTATATGGGATAAAACACTTTGTTTTGTAGTAGTACTGTTTGCCTAGCCCACCAATTTTATTTTTTATAA
Organism: Dactylis glomerata; assembly: GCA_007115705.1. Lineage (NCBI taxonomy): Eukaryota > Viridiplantae > Streptophyta > Magnoliopsida > Poales > Poaceae > Dactylis > Dactylis glomerata. Next base: position 309,275 of record QXEO01001064.1, on the reverse strand, counting down.
ATATACACGGGCACCTAATCTTGTGAGGCCGCACCACGTGAATTTCTAAGAGGTATTATAAATACTAGTTCAATGCTCGTGCGCGCCCAATTTGAGGGCATGGTCAACTCATTCATGATGGAGGCGGTTTGGAAGACTTGGGCTCCGCCCAAGTGCAAACTCTTCGCATGGCTAATCTTGCAAAACCGGGTGTGGTAGGCTGACCGGCTCCAAAAGCGGGGTTGGCCAAATTGCGGGAATTGCCAACTTTGCAAGCGGGTGCCCAAAACGGCGACCCACATCCTCTTCAAGTGTCAATACTCCTTGAGAATTTGGAACTCCATCATTCAATGGCTTGGGATCACTTCGGTGAACACCGCGACTTGGGCAAACCACGACTCGGTGAAGGAGTGGTGGATGAGCTTCATCTGATGGGTTTCGCAGCATAGTAAATCAAAAAAATTCTTACGGAAGCGACCAAAGAAAGCCAAGATCTAATCTAGGAGATGTAATCAACGAGAGAGGTAGATGAGATCTTCATACCCTTGAAGAAATCGCACAGCGGAAACGTTCAACAGAACGTGGATGATGTAGTCGTACTAGCCGTCTCCTCACCGCGATCCGATCCGATCCTACGCCGCAAGTGGCGGCGCCTCCGAGAGATGCACATGTACGGTGCAACGACGTCTCCTCCTTCCTTGGTCCAGCAAGTATGGTGGAGAGATAGATTGGATCTGCAGCACGACGGCGTGGTGCTTATGGTGGAGAGTTTCTGCAGCAGGGCTTCGCCTACGTGCAGTCGCGAGAGAGAGAGATTAGAGGGCAGCAGTTGGGCCGGTGGCTAGGGTTGGAGTTCATATGCCCCAGCCCTCCCCTCCCCTTTAAATAGGTCAAGGGGGGTGGCCAAGGGTGCTGCCTTAGCCTCCAAGTCAAGCCGGTGGCCCCAGGGAGAAAACTTGCCCCCTAAGTTTCCTTTGCCTTGGCCTCCAAGTCAAGCCGGTGGCCCCAGGGAGAAAACTTGCCCCCTAAGTTTCCTTTGCCTTGGCCTCCAAGTCAAGCCGGTGGCCCCAGGGAGAAAACTTGCCCCCTAAGTTTCCTTTGCCTTGGCCCATAAGAAAGCCGGTGGCCCCTTTGGGGCATGTGGGCCCCACTATGGAGCCCTCCGGAACTTTCTAGAACATTTCGGTACTCTACCAAAAAAGTCCAGAACTTTTCCGAAACCCAAAAAAACTGCTTTCCATTATATGAATCTTATTCTCCGGACCATTCTGGAACCTCTCGTGATGTCCGGGATCTCATCCGAGACTCCGAACGAAAAACTCAATAACCAATTATCCATTCTATCCTAGCGTCGATGCACGTTAAGTGTGTGACCCTACGGGTTCGAGAATATGCAGACATGATCTTCTATCAATAATCAATAGCGGGATCTGGAAACCCATATTGACTCCCACATATTCATCGATGATCATATCGGATGAACCACGATGCCAGGATTCAATTAATCCCGTATATATATTCGCTTCGTCTCGCGATATTTTACTTGCCCGAGATTCGATCGTCGGTATCGGCATACCTAGTTCAATCTCATTCACAGCAAGTACTTTACTCGTTCCGTAATTCAATATCACTTTGTGATTAACTCCTTAACCATATGCTTGCAAGCGATGTTGATATTGATTACTGAGTGGGCCCGAAGTATATCTCTCCGACTCGGGAGGGACAAATTCCATCTCGATACATGCAACCCAACAAGTACTTTCCGATTACATGAGAGACACCTTTATGATCACCCTTTCATAGGATAACGTTTGATGACCTTAAAGCTCTCTTCTTGTACTAGGAAGTTGCATTATCTCATGGTCTAAGGAATACAATACTTGACATAGGAAAAAGCTTCACAAAGATGAACACAATGACACGATCTAATTGCTCTGCTTTATTTGGATATGTCCATCATATCATTCTCCTAATGATATGATCTCATTATTAATTGACAACTCATGTCTATGGTTAGGAAACTTTAACCATCATTAATCAATGAGCTAGTCCATAGAGGCGTACTAGGGACACGGCGTTGTTCATAAACCACACAAGTATTAAAGTTTCCGCTTAATACAATTCTAGCATGGAATATAAACATTATCATGAACAAGAATTATAATAATAACATCTTTATTATTGCCTCTAGGGCATAATTCCAACAGTCTCCCACTTGCACTAGAGTCAATAATCTAGTTTACATCTGGTAACAATCTAACACCCATGGCATTAAGGTGCTGATCATGTTTTGCTCGTGGAAGAGGTTTAGTCAGCGGATCTGCGACATTCAGATCTGTATGTACTTTGCTAATCTTCAGATCTCCATCTGATATATAATCTCGAATTATATGGAAATGGCAGTTGATGTGCTTGGTCTTTGGATAATATCTTGGTTCCTTAGCCAGTGCTATGGCGCCAGTGTTGTCGCACAATATCTCCAGTGGGTCCAAGGCATTTGGAACCACACCAAGCTCAGTGATGAAGTTCCTAATCCAAACTCCTTCACTTGATGCTTCCGAAGCAGCCATGTATTCCGCTTCGATTGTACACCCTGCGATCACGCTTTGCTTGCAGCTTCTCCAGCTCACAGATCCACCATTCAAAACATAAACGTATCCTGTCTGAGATTTAGAATCATCCGGGTCGGTGTCGAAACTAGCGTCGACGTAACCTTTTACGACGAGCTCCTCATCACCTCCATAGACCAAGAACATTTCTTTAGTCCTATTTAAATACTTTAGGATGTTCTTTACGGCTGTCCAGTGTTCCACTCCTGGATCACTTTGGTATCTGCTCGTCAAACTAAGAGCATTGGACACATCCGGTCTAGTACACAGCATGGCATACATGATAGAACCTATGGCCGAGGCATATGGCACTTTGCTCATAGTATCTCTATCTTTTACCGTAGCTGGACACTGAGCCTTGCTCAATATCTTACCTGACAACATGGGCAATGAACCTTTCTTTGCTTTATCCATTCTGAACCTTTTCAGAACTTTGTCCAGGTATGTACTTTGGCTTAAAGCTATTAGGCGTCTTTGTCTATCTCTATAGATTTTGATGCCTAATATATAAGCAGCTTCTCCTAGGTCTTTCATTAAAAAATATTTATTCAAATAACTCTTCACATCATTAAGCATGCCGATGTCATTTCCAATAATCAATATGTCATCCACATATAGTCCTAAAAATGTCACCGAGCTCCCACTCACTTTCTTGTATATACAAGCTTCGTAGCAATTTGGAACAAATCCAAAACTCTTGATCACTTGATCAAAACGAAGGTTCCAACTCCGAGATGCTTGCTTCAGTCCATAAATGGAACGCTGAAGTTTGCACACCTTATTAGCATCCTTAGGATTGACAAAACCTTCGGGCTGCATCATATACAACTCTTTATCAATGTTGCCATTGAGGAACGCAGTCTTGACATCCATCTGCCAAATTTCATAATCATGAAACACATCAATTGCTAATAAAATCCGAATGGACTTAAACATCGCTACGGGAGAGAAAGTCTCATCGTAGTCAACACCTTGAACTTGCCAAAAACCTTTTACGACAAGCCGAGCTTTATAGATAGTAACATTACCATCCGCGTCCGTTTTTTTCTTGAAAATCCATTTGCACTCAACGGCCTTACGGTCGCTAGGAGGGTCCACCAAAGTCCACACTTGGTTTTCGCTCATGGATCCCAATTCGGATTTCATGGCCTCTAGCCATTTCTCAGAGTCTGGGCTCATCATTGCTTCCTCATAGTTCGCAGGTTCATTGCTGTCTAACAACAAAATGGTAAGACAGGGTTGCCATACCATTCAGGAGTGGCACACGACCTTGTCGACCTGCGAAGTTCAGTAGTAGCATCATTCGAAGTTTCATGATCCTCGTCATTAGCTTCCTCTCTTTTTGGTGCAGACGGCACCGGAACAACTTCAGGTGCTGCGCTACTCTCCAACTCGAGAGAAGGTTCAATAACCTCGTCTAGCTCTACCTTCCTCCCACTCACTTCTTTCGAGAGAAACTCCTTCTCAAGAAAAGATCCGTTCTTTGCAACAAACACTTTGCCTTCGGATCTGTGGTAGAAGGTATACCCAATTGTTTCCTTAGGGTATCCTATGAAGACGCATTTCTCCGCTTTGGGTAAGAGCTTGTCCGGCATCAACTTCTTGACGTAAGCTTCGCATCCCCAAACTTTAATAAACGACAGCTTAGGTTTAGCACCAAACCATAGTTCATACGGTGTCGTCTCAATGGATTTAGATGGTGCCCTATTTAAAGTGAATGCAGCGGTTTCTAATGCATAACCCCAAAATGATAACGGCAAATCTGTAAGAGACTGATGTCTACACACGCTTCTGTTCTTGTAGACAGTGTTGGGCCTCCAAGTGCAGAGGTTTGTAGAGCAGCAGCAAGTTTCCCTTAAGTGGATCACCCAAGGTTTATCGAACTCAGAGAGGAAGAGGTCAAAGCTATCCCTCTCAAGCAACCCTGCAATTATGATACAGAAAGTGTCTTGTGTCCCCAACACACCCAATACACTTGTCAGATGTATAGGTGCACTAGTTCGGCGAAGAGATAGTGAAATACAAGCGGTATAGATGATTATAAGTAGTAAATGTGGTCTAAAATAAATATCGCTGCGAGTAAACAAGTAACAAAACAGGAAGTAAACGGTGTGCAAAGCTTGGAAACAAGGCCTAGGGATCATACTTTCACTAGTGGACACACTCCAACAAATATAACATAATTGAACAAATAAACAACTTCTCTTCACTATGGTACTCTGAATTACTCTCCTATTGAACAACACTAATCATTGCGTAGTGGCTACAGAAGCACCCCTTAAAGTTCATCAAGTACTTGACAAACACCGCTCATAGAGATATCCAAATCAAAGCACAACTCAAGATAGATATTATTGCAACTTAGACCAAGTACTAAAACGGTGCACACACTGTCAACATTACACCATGAAAGGAGGAAAAGATCACTTCAATACTATCATAGCGGTAATTATTCTCATAATCCATAAGAGATCACAATCGTAGCTTAGACCAAGTACCACCATGATGCACGCACTGTCACCATTACACCATGGCAGGAGGAATAGATTACTTTAATAACACCACTAGAGTACACATAATATCTGAATAATAACATCTACTTGTTCAACATGATACAAAGCTCACGATCACATAAAGATCACATCATGGGAGAGAGAGGTGAACCACATAGCTACCGGTAGAGCCCTCAGCCCCGAGGATGAACTACTCCCTCCTCATCACAGGAGACAGCAAGGTTGATGGAGATGGCGGTGAGGTCGATGGAGACGGCGGAGACGGCGATGGAGACCGATGGAGATGGCTCCGGGGGCACTTCCCCGTCCCGGCAGGGTGCCAGAACAGAGACTTCTGTCCCCCGAAATTTGTCGACGGCGGCGGCGGAGCTGCGGAACTATTTCTGGAAAATTGCTGACTCCTTTAGGGCTTTTCGTCCCGAGGCTTTATATAGGCGAAGGGGCGTCGTCAGAGGGCAGCCAGGGGCTCCTCACACCAGGGTGGCGCGGCCAGGGCCTAGGCCGCGCCACCTATGTGTGAGGGCGGCCTCTGGCCCCCCTCCGGCTCTCTTTTGGACTTCGGGAAGCTTCCGGGAAAAATAAGACTTCTGGAACTTGTTTCATCCAATTCCAAGAATATTTCCTGTGTAGCTTTTCTGAAACACAAAAACAGCAGAAAACAGGGAACTGGCACTGTGGCGACTTGTTAATAGGTTAGTTCTGGAAAATGCATAAAAGTGCCACGAAGTGTAACGAAACACAAGGCAAATGGTGTAAAAACAAGCATGGAGCATCAAAAATTATGGATACGTTTGAGACGTATCAGCATCCCCAAGCTTAACTCCTGCTCATCCTCGAGTAGGTAAGTGATAACAAAAGAAATAATTTTTGAGGTGACATGCACCATCACAATCTTGATCATATAAGTAAGCGTTATGAGCTGGGATCAAAAGAACTTAAAACATGGGTATGAAAGACATAATCTTGATAGAAGAAACTTAGCAGCCATGTTATAAACATGCAAATGAAAATGAAACAATGAAAGTCAAACGTGTGTTCAAATCATAAGGAAAAACATAGTAAATGGTTTTCAGCTTGTCCTTCATGGAGAGCAAAACATAAATGCATAGAACACCTTCAAGTTTAAGAGGGTGACTAGATACAAGTAATTTAAGAACAAGTGAAACCATAGTCATGAATCAATCAATGATAAACTTTGGGACAATGCCCATTATACTCAGAATGACAACTATGCTCTCTTAATGGTGCATAAAGATAGAAGGTGGTGACTCAACATAAAAGTAAAAGAAAGGCCCTTCGCAGAGGGAAGTAGTGATTAAACATATGCTAGAGCTTTTCATTTGTAAAACAGAGAGATAAAAATTGGTTTTGAGAGGTGGTTATCTTTGTCAACGACTAGCAATGGGGTTCTTACTATCTTCCATACAAAAATGAAGCAAGTTTTTGAGAGAGAGATTGACACATTTGTGCTCTTTTATAAAGCTTGGCACTCCTCCCCACCTTTTTTCCTTTCTCAAACCATGGCTAACCGATTCCATCGGGTGCCCACCAACATTCACATACCATGGAGGAGTGCCTTTTTTTTCTTTTTTTTCCTTTTTGGAATAAGCAATATGGAAGATAGCAAATCCGACCACTACGTCCCCATGAGCTGAAAACAGTGTCACAAAATGAGAAGTATTTTGAAGGTTTTTTGAAAGGTAGCACATGAAAATTTACTTGGAATGGCTTGCAAATACCATGCATAGGAATTTATAGTGGACACAATGGCAAACTTGGTTTTTGGGAGTTGGATGCATGAGTAGAGCTCATACTCAGTACAAAATGAGGGCTAGCAAAAGACTGGGAGCGACCAACTAAGAGAGCAATAACGGCCATAATCATGCAAAGCGACAAAGCGACATTAAAAGAAGCATAAGATGGCATCAAAAGTCAAAAACTAAATGATCATAGAGGCTATTGGCGACTTTGTAAGAGTCTAACATGTGTGAGCATCCGCCAAGTCAACCCAAATAAAGCATCAAGGAGAAAACCAAAATAATGCTTCCAAACAATAAAAACAACGCATGATTTTTTCAAAGGCTCATTAAGCAATCTCAGTCATTTGAGACAAGTCATGCTATAGCAAAACCACTAAGCATACTATCAAAAAGACATCAACCATGTTATGCAAAAGCCTAGGCCGCAGTCTACACAAGCTCCTTTTTGTACCACTTTTTTGCATGAAACTTTTTCTCTTTTCCAACACCATTCAAACTTTTTTAATCCAACTCTTTTGAGGAAAACCAACATGGTCCAGAGGCAAAAATACACCTTGATAAATAAATATAAGAAGATCTGAATGCAAATCAAGGCGAAAACGAAAACCAAAAGCAGTAGCAGAAAAAGAGAACACTCATTGAACGATAAGAGTGAAAACTAGAGTGTTCTTTGGCAAATGAAAAGCGAGTTCATCTCCTCCAAAAGAAACATGATGTGATCTAACCATTTATTGCAGCAAACAAAACAAAATAAAACTAAAACTAAAACAACTGACGCTCCAAGAAAAAAGCATAGTGCATGAAGCAATAAAAATATAGTGTTTTGAAAGGTGACCTGATTTTTGCCGATGAAGAAGGGGTGCCTTGGGGGCATCCCCAAGCTTTGACGCTTGTACTTCTTGAATATTTCTTGGGGTGATGCATGGGCATCCCCAAGCTTGAGCTTTTGTCCATTCTTCAACTCATCTCATCACTCTCTGATCCCTACACTTGAAAACTTCCTTCATACAAAACTAAACACAAATCTATTAGCAACATTAGTGTAAGCATAACATATAATCAACCTCTTTTGCTTCAGGTTTCAACCCAAAACCACCACATATATAGTATATACTACTGTAGCAACTTCCCCAAAAGTTCTGTGATCAAAAGAACTCAAAAGAAAGCGATAAAGCGGCAAACACAGATATTGGCAGAAATCTGTCAAAACTGAACAGCTGACAAAGGTCGAATTTTTTGAGGGGTTTTCTATTGCTCAAATCAAAAAGTGTTCAACTAATAAAAGTTTGGATATAACCTGGGGCATATGCACAAGAAATCGCAGGTCCAAAAGATATACAGAGAATTTATACGAATTTTTACGGTGCAGCACCGAAAACAGTTTCAGGACAGCAACATCCCCAAATCTTTACCTCACTCGAATTAGAGGCTTCTCTTGGCACAAAAACAAAATAAACAAGATAAGGAGCGGTCATTACAGTAGTAATGACTTCCAAGACTCAAATAAAAGAAAAAGTACTGAAAATAAAAACATTGGGTTATCTCCCAAGAGTGTTTTTCTTTAACGCCTTTGAGCTAGGCGCAGTAATTTGCAAAGATGCTCATGTGGGCGCCATATAAGAGCTTGAGGCAAAGGCACCATATAGGAACTTAAAGCAATAGATAGCATCAAAAAGCAAGTATGGAACACATTTAAATCTAAACCACTTCCTATGAAAAATAGTCTTGTAAAGAGACAAGTCATGAAAGCGCAAAGCAAAAAGCATAGGAAGGCAAAACAAGTACAACTTCAAGAATTGCAACATAAAGAGGGGAAACTCAACATTGTTGAGATCCATCAAACCATGTTTCCCTCTCTCATAATAACTTTTAGTAGCATCATGAATAGAATTAACAATATAACTATCATGTAAAGCATACCTATCATGAGCCACATGCATAAAAGGATTAATACTCCCCACATGAACAATAGTAGTAGGAGCAGATTCAACAGAATAATTATTCTCATCACCATAATCATCAAAGACAGGAGGCATATTGTAATCATAACTATTTTTCTCCCCAAAAGTAGGTGAATTGAAAACATTATAATCATCATCATAAACTAGAGGCTTAGTATCATCACAAGATAGAGAATTGCTATGTCGCAAAGCATATTCATCAAACATATCATCATAAGAAGGAACATAGATAGCACTAATGGTACAACAATTATTAACCTTAGAATTGGTACCAAAAAGATTTTCAATATCAAAAGTAGAGTGCTTTTCCCAATCATGATCACTAACATAAGTAATAGGCATAGGAACATCATCCCAATCAGAATTATCATAATCTATAGCAGGATCATAACGCTTAGGGGAAGATACCGTGTCCTCTCGCCTCTTACTCCTCTTCTTCTTCTTCTTCATACTCTTCTTACTCTCTCCTTTAGGAGGGAGAGACTTGAAGGGCATCTTCTCCACATATTCTCTAGGAGGGAAAGGCATCTTCTCCACATAATCTGGTTTGCTGACAGGAACAACAGAAGAAACTTTGGAGGATTCCTCCTCTCTATTAATAAGATTGAAACATCTATTAGTCCTATCATAGCTTGGCAAAACATCATGTTTTATAAGATCTTGTAAGTAAGTATTTGTGAGGCAATCTTTAGCACAATAGAGACGACAACCACGAAGGGTACTATTAATATCAGCATCTCTCATATCAACCAAAGAAATCTTTCTAGATATCTCTTCACAATTCAAAAACAGGGTAAGCTCATCATGCTGATTGAGAGTAATCTTATCATCACAATACAAATTTGCGGTACTCGTTCGATTAATTGGGTATTGAAAATTAAAGTGACCCTTTTCACCGCAAAATTCACAAAGAAAAGGATAAAGCTCACAAACCCTTTCACCAAGCACATCTAGATCCTAGAGCCACATACTGGTTTCTTCATTTGCGTGGGTGATGCAATAATCTTCCTTGTTGTAGCTCTGTTCACAAGGTCTATGTACTCCACAAAAATTAACATGCTTATAAGAAATAGGACTTTTAGAAGTTTGAGCATGTTTATTGCAATCATCAATAACAATATCACTTTCTATGCAAGTGTCCTTAAAAGGTTCATGATACACGTCCCCATTTCCTTTAGGACCATTCATATGGGAAGCAAAGGCTTTAAAGCAATCAACCATAATTTGAGGATCAAGACCATATTTAGCACTAAGCTCTTGAAAATTAGCAGTTTCAGCGAAAGACTTAATGCAATCAAACTCGTAATTCATACCTAATCCTTTACCTTTGTCGCTATCCCAACCTTCAATATTGTTTTAAATTGTCTCAAGCAGATCCCACTTGGTGTCAACATCCTTGCTTGTGAAAGACCCATCAAAGCATGCATCTAGATAGTCCTTGTAATATCGTGAAAGCCTTGCATAAAAATTATTAATAACAATATTACAGGGAAGATCATGAATAGGACATTTATGCCTTAGTAACTTCAATTTTCCCCACGCGTGGGCAATGCTTTCTCCCTCATGAGGCCAAAAATTATATATCTGATTACGATCTTTATGAATCTCACTTGGAGGATAGAATTTAGAATAAAAGAGAGGTACAATTTCCTCCCAGCCAATAGATGGACCATCTTTAAGCAGCCGATACCATTCCTCAGCTCTGCCTTTTAGTGATAAAGAAAATAGCTTCTTCTTAACTTGGTTCATCGAAATACCTGCACACTGGAACAACTCGCATAATTCATGTATAAAGAGCAAATGATCACCAGGATGGACAGTTCCATCTCCTAAATAGCAGTTATTCTTAACACATTCAACAATCTTCGTAGGTATTTTAAAAGGATGAGGAGCACAAGCATCATTAGAAACATCACATGTGGGAGATAAAATATCATCAGAGCAAACTTTCTCCACTAAAGCTGGGGGACTAAAAATATCATACTTAACAAAACTAGCTTCCCCAAGCTTAGACTTTTCTATAGCATTAGCAGTAACGGTATTCAAAGCATTCGTACTAATAACATTGCTATGCGAAATTTTTCAATTTTCACTTCAAATCTAAAATCAGGAAAAAGACTAAAGAACTCTTTGTTTTCCATTAAGCCTAACTAGTAAAAATAAAAACAAGAAACAAAAAGATATAATTGCATAATCTAAAGGAAATAACTCCGAGCACTCACACAGGAGGATGCGAGTACCTTTTACCTTACCTCCCCGGCAACGGCGCCAGAAAAGAGCTTGATGTCTACACACGCTTCTGTTCTTGTAGACAGTGTTGGGCCTCCAAGTGCAGAGGTTTGTGGAGCAGCAGCAAGTTTCCCTTAAGTGGATCACCCAAGGTTTATCGAACTCAGGGAGGAAGAGGTCAAAGCTATCCCTCTCAAGCAACCCTGCAATTACGATACAGAAAGTCTCTTGTGTCCCCAACACACCCAATACACTTGTCAGATGTATAGGTGCACTAGTTCGGCGAAGAGATAGTGAAATACAAGCGGTATAGATGATTATAAGTAGTAAATGTGGTCTAAAATAAATATTGTTGTGAGCAAACAAGTAACAAAACATGAAGTAAACGGTGTGCAAAGCTTGGAAACAAGGCCTAGGGATCATACTTTCACTAGTGGACACACTCCCAACAAATATAACATAATTGAACAAATAAACAACTTCTCTTCACTATGGTACTCTGAATTACTCTCCTATTGAACAACACTAATCATTGCGTAGTGGCTACAGAAGCACCCCTTAAAGTTCATCAAGTACTTGACAAACACCGCTCATAGAGATATCCAAATCAAAGCACAACTCAAGATAGATATTATTGCAACTTAGACCAAGTACTAACACGGTGCACACACTGTCAACATTACACCATGAAAGGAGGAAAAGATCACTTCAATACTATCATAGCGGTAATTATTCTCATAATCCATAAGAGATCACAATCATAGCCTAGACCAAGTACCACCATGATGCACGCACTGTCACCGTTACACCATGGCAGGAGGAATAGATTACTTTAATAACACCACTAGAGTACACATAATATCTGAATAATAGCATCTACTTGTTCAACATGATACAAAGCTCACGATCACATAAAGATCACATCATGCGAGAGAGAGGTGAACCACATAGCTACCGGTAGAGCCCTCAGCCCCGGGGATGAACTACTCCCTCCTCATCATAGGAGACAGCAAGGTTGATGGAGATGGCGGTGAGGTCAATGGAGACGGCGGAGACAGCGATGGAGACCGATGGAGATGGCTCCGGGGGCACTTCCTCGTCCCGGCAGGGTGCCGGAACAGAGACTTCTATCCCCCGAAATTTGTCGATGGCGGTGGCGGAGCTGCGGAACTGTTTTTGGAAAATTGTCGACTCCTTTAGGGTTTTTCGTCCCGAGGCTTTATATAGGCGAAGGGGCGTCGTCAGAGGGCAGCCAGGGGCTCCTCACACCAGGGTGGCGCGGCCAGGGCCTGGGCCGCACCACCTATGTGTGAGGGCGGCCTCTGGCCCCCCTCCGGCTCTCTTTTGGTCTTCGGGAAGCTTCCGGGAAAAATAAGATTTCTGGAACTTGTTTCATCCAATTCCGAGAATATTTCCTGTGTAGCTTTTCTGAAACACAAAAATAGCAGAAAACAGGGAACTTGCACTATGGCGACTTGTTAATAAGTTAGTTCTGGAAAATGAATAAAAGTGCAACGAAGTGTAACGAAACAGAAGGCAAATGGTGTAAAAACAAGCATGGAGCATAAAAAATTATGGATACGTTTGAGACGTATCAGAGACATCATCGATCGCACCATATCTAATAGAGTTCAATTCCGACGTTCAAACACACCATTGCGCTGTGGTGTTCCGGGTGGCGTGAGTTGCGAAACAATTCCGCTTGCTTTAAGATGCGTGAGAAAATCATAACTCAAATATTCACCTCCACGATCGGATCATAGAAATTTAATTTTCCTATTACGATGGTTTTCCACTTCATTCTGAAATTCTTTGAACTTTTCAAACGTTTCAGATTTATGTTTCATTAAATAGATATACCCATATCTACTTAAGTCATCAGTAAAAGTGAGAAAATAGCGATATCCACCGCGCGTTGAAACACTCATTGGTCCGCACACATCGGTATGTATGATTTCCAATAAGTCCGTTGCTCGCTCCATTATTCCGGAGAACGGGGTTTTGATCATCTTGCCCATGAGGCATGGCTCGCACGTGTCAAATGATTCAAAATCAAGAGACTCCAAAAGTCCATCAGAATGGAGTTTCTTCATGCGTTTTACACCAATATGACCTAGACAGCAGTGCCACAAATAAGTTGGATCATCACTATCTACTTTGCATCTCTTAGCCTCAATGTTATGGATGTGCGTTTCATTGCTTTCGAGATTCAGAAGAAATAAACCATTCACAACAGGTGCATGACCATAAAAGATGGTATTCATATAAATAAAATAACCATTATTCTCAGATTTAAATGAATAACCGTCTTGCAATAAACACGATCCAGATATAATGTTCATGCTCAACGCAGGCACATAATAACATTTATTAAGGTTTAAAACTAATCCCGAAGGTAAAACTAAGGAGAGCGTGTCGATGGCCATCACATCAACTTTTGATCCATTGCCAACGCGCATCGTCACCTCATCCCTTGCTAGCCGCCGTCTATTCCGTAGCTCCTGTTTCGAGTTACAAATATTACCAACTGAACCAGTATCATATACCCAGGCACTACAACGAGCGCTAGTAAGGTAAACATCAATAACATGTATATCAAATATACCTTTAATGGTGCCCGCCTTCTTGTCCGCTAAGTACTTCGGACAGTTGTGCTTCCAGTGACCCTTGTCCTTGCAATAGAAGCACTCAGTGTCCGGCTTAGGTCCAGACTTGAGCTTCTTCTCAGCAGGGGCAACATGCTTGCCGCTGCCTTTCTTGAAGGATCTCTTTGCACCCTTAGCTTTCTTGAAGCTAGTGGTCTTGTTGACCATCAACACATGATTATCTTTCTTGATATCCACCTCCGCAGCTTTCAGCTTAGCAAAGAGCTCAATGATCGTATCAGTGGAACCAATTTGATTATGAGTAACCACAAAACCTTTGTAGCTAGGAGGGAGTGATTGCAAAACTCTGTCAATCTTGAGCTCTTCTGGAATCTTGCAGTCCAGTTGCTCAAGGCGTTGAGTGTAGCCCGACATCTTAATGGCGTGCTCACTAACGGAACTCCCTTCCTCCATCTTGCAGTTAAAGAACTTCTCAAAGATCGCATATCTCTCAGAACGGGCTTGAGTCTGCAACATGGTTTTCAATTCCTTAAGTATCTCAAAGGGCCCGTCGAACTCCTCAAAATGATTTTGAAGTTTCGGTTCCATAGCAAACAACATGGTACTCTTAATCACTCCATAATCATCCTTGCGTGACTGATAAACAGCTTTTTCATCAGCCGGCGCATCAGTAGCAGGGGCGTCACCTAGCGCTTTTTCAAGTACATAGGCTTTTTGTCCGCCAGTGAGAATGATTCTCAGATTGCGGAACCAGTTGGTGAAGTTAGACCCATTGTTTTTAAGCTTTTCTTTCTCAGCAAACACGTTGAAGTTGAAGTTGGACTTAGCCATTTGATCTACAACATTGCAAGTACAATTTTAGACTATGTTCAAGATAATTAGTTCAACTTAATCAAATTACTAGATGAACTCCCACTAAATTCAACATCCCTCAAGTTCTTTAGTGAACACGATCCAAATTCACCACACCTAATCCGATCTTCACGAGAAGAGATGTGGTTTCAATGGTGGACAACAAAGTGTCGATCATATCATTCATATGACTCATGTTTAACCTTTCGGTTTGTGTGTTCCGAGGCCATGTCTGTACATGCTAGGCTCGTCAAGTCAAACCCAAGTATCTCTGCATGTGCAAAACTGGCTTGCACCCGTTGTATTTGAACGCAGAGTTTATAGCACCCGATCATCACGAGATGCTTGAAAACGACGAACTTTTGCAACGGCGCATACGAGGGGAGAACACAATTTTATCTTGATCTTTAAGTGAGGAATCATCTTATAATTCTACCATCGCGATCTAAGCAAAATAAGATACATAAAAGGATAAACATCACATGCATATAATTTTATGTGACATGGTATAGCCAATCTCCGCGCAATGATCTCCATCTTGTGCGCGCCGGCATGATCTCCATCACTCCACCATGATTGCCTCCACCACGAATAGCAACTACAACTATTGCTAACTACTTAGCGATAAAGTAAAGCTATTACATGGCGTATAAGAAGTTGACACGTAGGTCATATACAATTATAAAGACAACCATATGGCTCCTGCTGGTTGTGAACTCATCGACATGCAAGTCGTGAAATATTACAAAACATGATCATTGCATACATCACATATATCACATCACATCTTGTGGCCATACCATATCACAAAACACTCCCTGCAAAAACAAGTTAGACGCCTCTACTTTGTTGTTGCATGTTTTACATGGCTTATGGAAGTAACAAGTTAAGAACGATTCTTACCTACGAAAAGCCACAACGGTGATATTATGGTTGCTAACATCCGTTGTAAATCTCATGACTACTATAGTGAGAGAAACTGGCATCCACCAGCCGCATGTGTGGAACAAGCCACACGTCAAGTGCGGAGCCGGTCTCGCGAACGAGGTCACGTAAATTTGGCCTGGACCGCTTCGATCTCACTATGCCGCGCCATAAGAAATATACAACATAGAGGTTTGCAACAGAAAACATCAACGCCCGCAACAAGCATGTTGCGTTCTACTCGTGAAACACATCTACGCATAGATCGAGCTCTGATACCACTGATGGGTTTCGCAGCATAGTAAATCAAAAAAAATCTTACGGAAGCGAACAAGAAAGCCAAGATCTAATCTAGGAGATGTAATCAACGAGAGAGGTAGATGAGATCTTCATACCCTTGAAGAAATTGCACAGCGGAAACGTTCAACAGAACGTGGATGATGTAGTCATACTAGCCGTCTCCTCCCCGCGATCCGATCCGATCCTACACCGCAAGTGGCGGCGCCTTGATACGTCTCAAACGTATCTATAATTTTTGATGCTCCATGCTTGTTTCTACACCATTTGCCTACTGTTTCGTTACACTTCGTGGCATTTTTATGCGATTTCCAGAACTAAACTACTAACAAGATGCCACAGTGCCAGTTCCCTGTTTTCTGCTGTTTTTGTGTTTCAGAAAAGCTACACAGGAAATATTCTCGGAATTGGACGAAACAAGTTCCTGAAGTCTTATTTTTCCCGGAAGCTTCCAGAGATCCGAAGAGGCGAAGGAGAGGGGCCACAGGCCGCCCTCACACTAGGCTCGCGCGGCCTGCCCCTAGCCCACGCCACCTAGGTGTGAGGAGGCCTAGGGCCACTCCTAACAACGCCCCTTCGCCTATAAGAAGCCTCGGGACGGAAAACCCTAAAGGAGTCGGCAATTTTCCAGAAACAGTTCCGCAGCTCCGCTACCGCCGTCGACAAATTTCGGGGGACAGAAGTCTTTGTTCCGGCACCCTGCCGGGACGGGGAAGTGCCCCCGGAGCCATCTCCATCGGTCTCCATTGCCGTCTCTGCTGTCTCCATCGACCTCACTGCCATCTCCATCAACCTTGCTGTCTCCTATGATGAGGAGGGAGTAGTTCATCCCCGGGGCTGAGGGCTCTACCGGTAGCTATGTGGTTCACCTGTCTCTCCCATGATGTGATCTTTATGTGATCGTGAGCTTTGTATTATGTTGAACAAGTAGATATTATTATTCAGATATTATGTGTACTCTAGTGGTGTTATTAAAGTAATCTATTCCTCCTGCCATGGTGTAACGGTGACAGTGTGTGCATCATGGTGGTACTTGGTCTAGGCTACGATTGTGATCTCTTATGGATTATGAGAATAATTACCGCTATGATAGTATTGAAGTGATCTTTTCCTCCTTTCATGGTGTAATGTTGACAGTGTGTGCACTGTGTTAGTACTTGGTCTAAGTTGCAATAATTTCTATCTTGAGTTGTGCTTTGATTTGGATATCTCTATGAGCAGTGTTTGTCAAGTACTTGATGAACTTTAAGGGGTGCTTCTGTAGCCACTACGCAATGATTAGTGTTGTTCAATAGGAGAGTAATTTAGAGTACCATAGTGAAGAGAAGTTGTTTATTTGTTCAATTATGTTATATTTGTTGGGAGTGTGTCCACTAGTGAAAGTATGATCCCTAGGCCTTGTTTCCAAGCTTTGCACACCATTTACTTCCTGTTTTGTTACTTGTTTGCTCGCAGCGATATTTATTTTAGACCACATTTACTACTTATAATCATCTATACCGCTTGTATTTCACTATCTCTTCGCCGAACTAGTGCACCTATACATCTGACAAGTGTATTGGGTGTGTTGGGGACACAAGAGACTTTCTGTATCGTAATTGCAGGGTTGCTTGAGAGGGATAGCTTTGACCTCTTCCTCCCTGAGTTCGATAAACCTTGGGTGATCCACTTAAGGGAAACTTGCTGCTGCTCTACAAACCTCTGCACTTGGAGGCCCAACACTGTCTACAAGAACAGAAGCGTGTGTAGACATCAAGCTCTTTTCTGGCGCCGTTGCCGGGGAGGTAAGGTAAAAGGTACTCGCATCCTCCTGTGTGAGTGCTCGGAGTTATTTCCTTTAGATTCTGCAATTATATCTTTTTGTTTCTTGTTTTTATTTTCACTAGTTAGGCTTAATGGAAAACAAAGAGTTCTTTAGTCTTTTTCCTGATTTTAGATTTGAAGTGAAAATTGAAAAACCTTTGGAGCTTATTTCGCATAGCAATGTTATTAGTATGAATGCTTTGAATACCGTTACTGCTAATGCTATAGAAAAGTCTAAGCTTGGGGAAGCTAGTTTTGTTAAGTATGATATTTTTAGTCCCCCAGCTTTAGTGGAGAAAGTTTGCTCTGATGATATTTTATCTCCCATATGTGATGTTTCTAATGATGCTTGTGCTCCTCATCCTTTTCAAATACCTACGAAGATTGTTGAATGTGTTAAGAATAACTGCTATTTAGGAGATGGAACTGTCCATCCTGGTGATCATTTGCTCTTTATACATGAATTATGCGAGTTGTTCCAGTGTGCAGGTATTTCGATGAACCAAGTTAAGAAGAAGCTATTTTCTTTATCACTAAAAGGCAGAGCTGAGGAATGGTATCGGCTGCTTAAAGATGGTCCATCTATTGGCTGGGAGGAAATTGTACCTCTCTTTTATTCTAAATTCTATCCTCCAAGTGAGATTCATAAAGATCGTAATCAGATATATAATTTTTGGCCTCATGAGGGAGAAAGCATTGCCCAAGCGTGGGGAAGATTGAAGTTACTAATGCATAAATGTCCTATTCATGATCTTCCCCGTAATATTGTTATTAATAATTTTTATGCAAGGCTTTCAGGATATTACAAGGACTATCTAGATGCATGCTTTGATGGGTCTTTCACAAGCAAGGATGTTGACACCAAGTGGGATCTGCTTGAGACAATTCAAAACAATATTGAAGGTTGGGATAGCGACAAAGGTAAAGGATCAGGTATAAATTACGAGTTTGATTGCATTAAGTCTTTCACTGAAACTGCTAATTTTTAAGAGCTTAGTGCTAAATATGGTCTTGATCCTCAAATTATGGTTGATTGCTTTAAAGCCTTTGCTTGCCATATGAATGTTCCTAAAGGAAATGGGGACGTGTATCATGAACCTTTTAAGGACACTTGCATAGAAAGTGATATTGTTATTGATGATTGCAATAAACATGCTCAAACTTCTAAAAGTCCTATTTCTTATAAGCATGTTAATTTTTGTGGAGTACATAGACCTTGTGAACAGAGCTACAACAAGGAAGATTATTGCATCACCCACGCAAATAAAGAAACCAGTATGTGGCTCAAGGATCTAGATGTGCTTGGTGAAAGGGTTTGTGAGCTTTATCCTTTTCTTTGTAAATTTTGCGGTGAAAAGGGTCACTTTAATTTTCAATGCCCAATTAATCGAACGAGTACCGCAAATTTGTATTGTGATGATAAGATTACTCTCAATCAGCATGATGAGCTTACCCTGTTTTTGAATTGTGAAGAGATATCTAGAAAGATTTCTTTGGTTGATATGAGAGATGCTGATATTAATAGTACCCTTCATGGTTGTCGTCTTTATTGTGCTAAAGATTGCCTCACAAATACTTACTTACAAGATCTTATAAAACATGATGTTTTGCCAAGCTATGACAGGACTAATAGATGTTTCAATCTTATTAATAGAGAGGAGGAATCCTCCAAAGTTTCTTCTGTTGTTCCTGTCAGCAAACCAGATTATGTGGAGAAGATGCCTTTCCCTCCTAGAGAATATGTGGAGAAGATGCCCTTCAAGTCTCTCCCTCCTAAAGGAGAGAGTAAGAAGAGTATGAAGAAGAAGAAGAAGAGGAGTAAGAGGCGAGAGGACACGGTATCTTCCCCTAAGCGTTATGATCCTGCTATAGATTATGATAATTCTGATTGGGATGATGTTCCTATGCCTATTACTTATGTTAGTGATCATGATTGGGAAAAGCACTCTACTTTTGATATTGAAAATCTTTTTGGTACCAATTCTAAGGTTAATAATTGTTGTACCATTAGTGCTATCCATGTTCCTTCTTATGATGATATGTTTGATGAATATACTTTGCGACATAGCAGTTCTCTATCTTGTGATGATACTAAGCCTCTAGTTTATGATGATGATTATAATGTTTTCAATTCACTTACTTTTGGGGAGAAAAATAGTTATGATTACTATATGCCTCCTGTCTTTGATGATTATGGTGATGAGAATAATTATTTTGTTGAATCTGCTCCTACTACTATTGTTCATGTGGGGAGTATTAATCCTTTTATGCATGTGGCTCATGATAGGTATGCTTTACGTGATAGTTATATTGTTAATTCTATTCATGATGCTACTGAAAGTTATTATGACAGAGGGAAACATGGTTTGACGGATCTCAACAATATTGAGTTTCCCCTCTTTATGTTGCAATTCTTGAAGTTGTACTTGTTTTGCCTTCCTATGCTTTTTGCTTTGCGCTTTCATGACTTGTCTCTTTACAAGACTATTTTTCATAGGAAGTGGTTTAAATTTAAATGTGTTCCATACTTGCTTTTTGATGCTCTCTATTGCTTTAAGTTCCTATATGGTGCCTTTGCCTCAAGCTCTTATATGGCGCCCACATGAGCATCTTTGCAAATTACTGCGCCTAGCTCAAAGGCGTTAAAGAAAAGCACTCTTGGGAGATAACCCAATGTTTTTATTTTCAGTACTTTTTCTTTTATTTGAGTCTTGGAAGTCATTACTACTGTAATGACCGCTCCTTATCTTGTTTATTTTGTTTTTGTGCCAAGAGAAGCCTCTAATTCGAGTGAGGTAAAGATTTGGGGATGTTGCTGTCCTGAAACTGTTTTCGGTGCTGCACCATAAAAATTCGTATAAATTCTCTGTTTATCTTTTGGACCTGCCATTTCTTGTGCATATGCCCCAGGTTATATGCAAACTTTTGTTATTTGAACACTTTTTGATTTGAGCAAAAGAAAACCCCTCAAAAGTTCGACCTTTGTCAGCTGTTCAGTTTTGACAGATTTCTGCCAATATTTGTGTTTGCCGCTTTATCGCTTTCTTTTGAGTTATTTTGATCACAGAACTTTTGGGGAAGTTGCTACAGTAGTATATACTATATATGTGGTGGTTTTGGGTTGAAACCTGAAGCAAAAGAGGTTGATTATATGTTATGCTTACACTAATGTTGCTAATAGATTTGTGTTTAGTTTTGTATGAAGGAAGTTTTCAAGTGTAGGGATCGGAGAGTGATGAGATGAGTTGAAGAATGGACAAAAGCTCAAGATTGGGGATGCCCATGCATCACCCCAAGAAATATCCAAGAAGTACAAGCGTCAAAGCTTGGGGATGCCCCCAAGGCACCCCTTCTTCATCGGCAAAAATCAGGTCACCTTTCAAAACACTATATTTTTATTGTTTCATGCACTATGCGTTTTTCTTGGAGCGTCAGTTGTTTTAGTTTTAGTTTTATTTTGTTTTGTTTGCTGCAATAAATGTTTAGATCACATCATGTTTCTTTTGGAGGAGATGAACTCGCTTTTCATTTGCCAAAGAACACTCTAGTTTTCACTCTTATCGTTCAATGAGTGTTCTCTTTTTCTGCTACTGCTTTTGGTTTTCATTTTCGCCTTGATTTGCATTCAGATCTTCTTATATTTATTTATCAAGGTGTATTTTTGCCTCTGGACCATGTTGGTTTTCCTCAAAAGACTTGGATTAAAAAAGTTTGAATAGTGTTGGAAAAGAGAAAAAGTTTCATGCAAAAAAGTGGTACAAAAAGGAGCTTGTGTAGACTGCGGCCTAGGCTTTTGCATGACATGGTTGATGTCTTTTTGATAGTATGCTTAGTGGTTTTGCTGTAGCATGACTTGTCTCAAATGACTGAGATTGCTTAATGAGCCTTTGAAAAAAGCATGCGTTGTTTTTATTGTTTGGAAGCATTATTTTGGTTTTCTCCTTGATGCTTTATTTGGGTTGACTTGGCGCATGCTCACACATGTTAGACTCTTACAAAGTCGCCAATAGCCTCTATGATCATTTAGTTTTTGACTTTTGATGCCATCTTATGCTTCTTTTAATGTCGCTTTGTCGCTTTGCATGATTATGGCCGTTATTGCTCTCTTAGTTGGTCGCTCCCAGTCTTTTGCTAGCCCTCATTTTGTACTGAGTATGAGCTCTACTCATGCATCCAACTCCCAAAAACCAAGTTTGCCATTGTGTCCACTATAAATTCCTATGCATGGTATTTGCAAGCCATTCCAAGTAAATTTTCATGTGCTACCTTTCAAAAAACCTTCAAAATACTTCTCATTTTGTGACACTGTTTTCAGCTCATGGGGACGTAGTGGTCAGATTTGCTATCTTCCATATTGCTTATTCCAAAAAGAAAAAAAAAGGCACTCCTCCATGGTATGTGAATGTTGGTGGGCACCCGATGGAATCGGTTAGCCATGGTTTGAGAAAGGAAAAAAGGTGGGGAGGAGTGCCAAGCTTTATAAAAGAGCACAAATGTGCCAATCTCTCTCTCAAAAACTTGCTTCATTTTTGTATGGAAGATAGTAAGAACCTCATTGCTAGTCGTTGACAAAGACAACCACCTCTCAAAACCAATTTTTATCTCTCTGTTTTACAAATGAAAAGCTCTAGCATATGTTTAATCACTACTTCCCTCTGCGAAGGGCCTTTCTTTTACTTTTATGTTGAGTCACCACCTTCAATCTTTATGCACCATTAAGAGAGCATAGTTGTCATTCTGAGTATAATGTGCATTGTTGATTCATGACTATGGTTTCACTTGTTCTTAAATTACTTGTATCTAGTCACCCTCTTAAACTTGAAGGTGTCCTATGCATTTATGTTTTGCTCTCCATGAAGGACAAGCTGAAAACCATTTACTATGTTTTTCCTTATGATTTGAACACATGTTTGACTTTCATTGTTTCATTTTCATGATCTTTTGTTTGTGTTCATTTTCATGTTTATAACATGGTTGCTAAGTTCTTATTGTCAAGATTATGTCTTTCATGCCCATGTTTTAAGTTCTTTTGATCCCAGCTCACAAATGCTTACATATATGATCAAGATTGTGTAGGTGCATGTCACCTCAAAAATTATTTCTTTTGTTATCACTTACCTACTCGAGGATAAGCAGGAGTTAAGCTTGGGGATGCTTGATACATCTCAAATGTATCTATAATTTTTGATGCTCCATGCTTGTTTTTACACCATTTGCCTACTGTTGCGTTACACTTCATGGCGTTTTTATGCGATTTCCAGAACTAACCTACTAACAAGATGCCACAGTGCCAGTTCCCTGTTTTCTGCTGTTTTTGTGTTTCAGAAAAGCTACACAGGAAATATTCTCAGAATTGGACGAAACAAGTTCCTGAAGTCTTATTTTTCCCGGAAGCTTCCAGAGATCCGAAGAGGCGAAGGAGAGGGGCCACAGGCCGCCCTCACACTAGGCTCGCGTGGCCTGCCCCTGGCCCGCGCCACCTAGGTGTGAGGAGGCCTGGGGCCACTCCTGACGATGCCCCTTCGCCTATAAGAAGCCTCGGGACGGAAAACCCTAAAGGAGTCGGCAATTTTCCAGAAACAGTTCCGCAGCTCCGCCGCCACCGTCGACAAATTTTGGGGGACAGAAGTCTCTGTTCCGGCACCTTGCCGGGACGGGGAAGTGCCCCCGGAGCGATCTCCAACGGTCTCCATCGCCGTCTCCGCCGTCTCCATCGACCTCACTGCCATCTCCATCAACCTTGCTGTCTCCTATGATGAGGAGGGAGTAGTTCATCCCCGGGGCTGAGGGCTCTACCGGTAGCTATGTGGTTCACCTCTCTCTCCCATGATGTGATCTTTATGTGATCGTGAGCTTTGTATCATGTTGAACAAGTAGATGCTATTATTCAGATATTATGTGTACTCTAGTGGTGTTATTAAAGTAATCTATTCCTCCTGCCATGGTGTAACGGTGATAGTGCGTGCATCATGGTGGTACTTGGTCTAGGCTACGATTGTGATCTCTTATGGATTATGAGAATAATTACCGCTATGATAGTATTGAAGTGATCTTTTCCTCCTTTCATGGTGTAATGTTGACAGTGTGTGCACCGTGTTAGTACTTGGTCTAAGTTGCAATAAGTTCTATCTTGAGTTGTGCTTTGATTTGGATATCTCTATGAGCGGTGTTTGTCAAGTACTTGATGAACTTTAAGGGGTGCTTCTGTAGCCACTATGCAATAATTAGTGTTGTTCAATAGGAGAGTAATTCAGAGTACCATAGTGAAGAGAAGTTGTTTATTTGTTCAATTATGTTATATTTGTTGGGAGTGTGTCCACTAGTAAAAGTATGATCCCTAGGCCTTGTTTCCAAGCTTTGCACACCGTTTACTTCCTGTTTTGTTACTTGTTTGCTCGCAGCGATATTTATTTTAGACCACATTTACTTCTTATAATCATCTATACCGCTTGTATTTCACTATCTATTCGCCGAACTAGTGCACCTATACATCTGACAGGTGTATTGGGTGTGTTGGGGACACAAGAGACTTTCTGTATCGTAATTGCAGGGTTGCTTGAGAGGGATAGCGTTGACCTCTTCCTCCCTGAGTTCGATAAACCTTGGGTGATCCACTTAAGGGAAACTTGCTGCTGCTCTACAAACCTCTGCACTTGGAGGCCCAACACTGTCTACAAGAATAGAAGCGTGTGTAGACATCACGCCTCCGAGAGATGCACACGTACGGTGCAACGACGTCTCCTCCTTCCTTGGTCCAGCAAGTATGGTGGAGAGATAGATTGGATCTGCAGCACGACGGTGTGGTGCTTATGGTGGAGAGTTTCTGCAGCAGGGCTTCGCCTACGTGCAGTCGCGAGAGAGAGAGATTGGAGGGCAGCAGTTGGGCCGATGGCTAGGGTTGGAGTTCATATGCCCCAGCCCTCCCCTCCCCTTTAAATAGGTCAAGGGGGGTGGCCAAGGGGGCTACCTTAGCCTCCAAGTCAAGCCGGTGGCCCCAAGGAGAAAACTTGCCCCCTAAGTTTCCTTTGCCTTGGCCTCCAAGTCAAGCCGGTGGCCCCAGGGAGAAAACTTGCCCCCTAAGTTTCCTTTGCCTTGGCCTCCAAGTCAAGCCGGTGGCCCCAGGGAGAAAACTTGCCCCCTAAGTTTCCTTTGCCTTGGCCCATAAGAAATCCGGTGGCCCCTTTGGGGCATGTGGGCCCCA
Organism: Dactylis glomerata; assembly: GCA_007115705.1. NCBI lineage: Eukaryota > Viridiplantae > Streptophyta > Magnoliopsida > Poales > Poaceae > Dactylis > Dactylis glomerata. Next base: position 284,541 of record QXEO01001064.1, on the reverse strand, counting down.
CCATGGAGCCCTCCGAAACTTTCTAGAACATTTCGGTACTCTACTGAAAAACTCTAGAACTTTTCCGAAACCCAAAAAAACTGCTTTCCATTATATGAATCTTATTCTCCGGACCATTTCGGAACCTCTCGTGATGTCCGGGATCTCATCCGATACTCCGAACGAAAAACTCAATAACCAATTATCCATTCTATCCTAGCGTCGATGCACGTTAAGTGTGTGACCCTACGGGTTCGAGAATATGCAGACATGATCTTCTATCAATAATCAATAGCGGGATCTGGAAACCCATATTGACTCCCACATATTCATCGATGATCATATCGGATGAACCACGATGCCATGATTCAATTAATCCCGTTTATATATTCCCTTCGTCTCGCGATATTTTATTTGCCCGAGATTCGATCGTCGGTATCGGCATACCTAGTTCAATCTCGTTCACAGCAAGTACTTTACTCGTTCTGTAATCCAATATCACTTTGTGATTAACTCCTTAACCATATGCTTGCAAGCGGTGTTGATATCGATTACCGAGTGGGCCCAAAGTATATCTCTCCGACTCGGGAGGGACAAATTCCATCTCGATACATGCAACCCAACAAGTACTTTCCGATTACCTGAGAGACACCTTTATGATCACCCTTTCATAGGATAACGTTTGATGACCTTAAAGCTCTCTTCTTGTACTAGGAAGTTGCATTATCTCATGGTCTAAGGAATACAATACTTGACATAGGAAAAAGCTTCACAAAGATGAACACAATGACACGATCTAATTGCTCTACTTTATTTGGGTCTGTCCATCATATCATTCTCCTAATGATATGATCTCATTATTAATTGACAACTCATGTCTATGGTTAGGAAACTTTAACCATCATTAATCAATGAGCTAGTCCATAGAGGCGTACTAGGGACACGGCGTTGTTCATAAACCACACAAGTATTAAAGTTTCCGCTTAATACAATTCTAGCATGGAATATAAACATTATCATGAACAAGAATTATAATAATAACATCTTTATTATTGCCTCTAGGGCATAATTCCAACATCATCTACTCCAATGGCGTGCGGAGGAAATCTCTTGTCACCCTTATCATGCTTGTCTCTTGGGAAATTTGGAATGAGCGCAACGCTAGGGTGTTTCAAAACATCGCTATGCTTCCCAATAGTGTTGTAGAAAAAATTGGAGGGGAAGCGACTCTATGGAGCTTAGCGGGGCCAAGAACTTTGAGCTCAATATTGCCACGAGAGTGAGGCGTTGTATCCCAAGCTTTGCTCGGATGTAAAACTTTCTAAACTTCTTAATTAATGAATGGGGCAAAGCTTTTGCCCCCTTTCACACACACACACACACACACCCCAATGCTCGTGCGTTTGCCACAAGCACTTAAATTTGTTTCTCCACTACTCCATGTTCAAACATATTTTATGCGATTAAACTAAGGATTTGTGACCCAGGATTTGAAGAACCCTAGCGAGGACCCCCGGGATGGTGTTCCAGTGTCGTTGCCGGTTTGCCTTGGGAACGCTCCCAAACGAGCCATACCCGGATCTGCCGATGCCTCCTTCCCCACGTCCACGAGTGCGGTAGCTGACACCGTCGGTATGTCCATGGAGACGTGAGGTTGATGAACAAGCATGGAATGCTACAGCTCGCTCACCGCAGTCTGGAGTTCCGCGACGCGCGTCTCCAACTCTGGCTTCCAGGAGATGAGCGTGTCCACCTTGGTGCCCAGCCCTTGGATCGAGTTCTGGAGGTCGACGGCGACCTCACCCATGAGAGCGTGCATGAAGATTTTCGCCTCGTCGTCCATGGTCGCTTGCTTTTGCTTTTCGGCTCTGGTTTGGATGACAACGTATTGCCTACTTCACTCTCGGCTCATAGCTTGTAAGGAATATCACAAGAACTTGGCAAGTTGGGATATCTTAGTTTGAAGTTTTTGGCAAATCCTTAATTTGAACTTGATACTACTTATTTTTGAAAATTGCATACAAATAAGATGGAAAAAACACCATGATACTTGACCGAAGAAGAAACTACCCTTGTAAATGATTTGTCTCAGATTGATGCGTTAAGGAATTCTGATTAGAATAGTATGCATACATTTTTTTGTTTCCATGAATCCATGATCCTGAGTTCCTGACAAAGCAAGAACATGTGTTGTTCCATGAAGTTATTTTCATTTAGTTGTTCCTGACAGTGAGAAAAGAGCAATAGAAAATATCATCTACGAAGATAGAAGCACTCAATCAGTTAAGGATGAAGGGATTTCTGTTGTAACTTTGACGGTTCCCTTACAGAGGAGAAGAGTATGCAATGTAACAGCTCCACTAACACAGTCTCATCCTAAAAAAACACAGCCTCATCTAGCCATCAATCTCGACTCTTCTTCGTGCTACAGTAAGCTGAGGCGACAAGAGAGCTTGTGACATCATCAAATGGGATGTTATGAATCTTTTCCATGCCTTTCATGCTGGATCTCTAGATGTGGCTAGGTTAAACTATGGGATTATTACCCTTTTACCTAAAGTGTCTGGTGCTGATAAGATCACTCAGTATAGGCCTATTTGTCTTCTTAGATGTATTTACAAGCTTATTACCAAAACCTTAACCTTGAGAATTGAGCCTTATGCCTCTAAATTGATTGATAAAAATCAAAATGCCTTTATGAAAAAAAGGTGTATAGTGGATGGTATCATGTCCTTGCATGATATTCTTCATCACTCCCATGTTAAAAAACAAGTTGGGATTGTTCTGAAGCTTGATTTTGAAAAGGCTTTTGATAAAGTGAATTGGAAGTTTCTTTTGAACTGTCTCAAAGCCATGGGTTTCTCTGAGCTTCTCTGTCAGTGGATTGAGAAGATCCTTAGTAATGGTACGGTTTCTGTTAAAATTAACAATAAAACTAGCCCCTACTTTAAGAGTGCTAAAGGGGTTAGGCAAGGTGATCCTTTGTCTCCTTTTCTTTTCAATGCTGATGTTCAATGTCTTGCTAAAATGGTGTTGGACGCTCAACAGAATGATCTCCTAGTGGGGTTGGCTCCTAATCTCACTGATAAAGGTGTGGCAATCATGCAATATGTTGATGACACAGTTCTTTGCATCTCTCATGATTCTGATAAAGCTTTAAACCTGAAGTTGTTGTTATATTTGTTTGAGTTGATGTCTGTTCTTAAAATTAACTACCAGAAAAGTGAGATTTTCCTGGTGGGTGGGGACAATAACACAGCTGAGTTTTATTCCTCTCTTTTTGGTTGCCAAGTTGGTTCTTTCCCTATGAAGTATCTTGGTGTCCCTATCACTTTCAGAAACCTTAGAGTCTCTGACTTGGATCCTTTGGATCAAAAGTTTATTAAAAAGCTTGATGCCTGGGTTGGTGGGGCTAATTCCTCTGGTGGCAGATTAACTTTGGTCAATGCTTGTTTGTCTAGTCTTCCTTCTTATTTTATGTCTCTCTTTATGTTGTGTAAAACATTCCTGGAGAAAATGGATAAACATAGGAGACATTTCTTTTGGCATGGGAAGAAGTTAAAAAGAGGTTACTATATGGTGAAGTGGACTAAGGTCTGCAGATCTAAGAAGAAAGGTGGTTTGGGGATCCTAGACTTACACAAGCAAAACATTAGCTTGTTGTGCAAGTGGTGGTGGAAGTTAGACACTGAACAGGGGTTATGGCAAGACATTGTCAAGGCCAAATACTTAAGGAATAGGTCAGTTGCTAGTGCAACTGCTAGGTTTAATGATTCCCCTTGTTTAAAAGGTCTCCTCAAAGTTAAAGATACTTATATGGTTGGGAGGAAAATTAATCTCAGGAAAGGTAATATTTGTAGACTTTGGCAGGATACTATTTCTGGTGAGCCTCCTTTTTCCCTGCAGTTTCCTGAGCTTTTTGATTTGTGTTTAGAGAAGGAGTGCACTATTCTGGATGCTTCTACTTCTGATTTTGAAATCCCTTTCAGAAGAACCTTGAGAGGTGATAATTTGTTGCATTGGAATGCTATCAAAGATAGTTTGAGGAATCTTCCTAGATCGAATGACAGTGATTTCATCACTTGGTCTTTGAACCCTAAAAAATGTTTCTCCACCAAGTCAGCTTACCATTGGTTGGCGAGGAATCTTGCTGGGTCTCATAACAAATGGATTTGGAAGGCTAAGCTCCCTTTGAAAATAAAAGTCTTCCTCTGGCAATTATGCCAAGATGCTGTGTTGACTAGGGAAAATATGAAGAAAAGGCAATGGCCTAGAGCTCCTGTTTGTTCTTTTTGCAGTCTTGAGGAAACTAATGATCACCTCTTCTTTACCTGCCCTATCTCTAAAGTTGTTTGGGGAGTTTTAGGCAAAGCTTTTGATTCTACTTCTGTTCCTGTTTCTTTTTGGCAAGCTATGGCTTGGTTCCATTCTTACCTGCCAGGTTTTGAGAAGTATCATATGGTTATCCTAGCCTCCATTTGCTGGGCTATTTGGAATATTCAGAATAGAGTTACTTTTGATAAGTTTCACTTGAAATCCCCTAGTGTAATTTGATACGTCTCAAACGTATCTATAATTTTTGATGCTCCATGCTTGTTTTTACACCATTTGCCTATTGTTTCGTTACACTTAGTGGCACTTTTATGCATTTTCCGGAACTAACCTATTAACAAGTGCCATAGTGTCAGTTTCCTGTTTTCTGCTGTTTTTGTGTTTCAGAAGTGATACACAGGAAATATTCTCATAATTGGACGAAACAAGTTCCTGGAGTCTTATTTTACCCAGAAGCTTCTAGAGATCCGAAGAGGAGTAGGAGGTGGGCCACCAGGGGCCCACACACACAGGTGGCGCGGCCAGCCCCTGGCCCGCACCACCATGGTGTGAGGCCACCTGGCCCCTCCTCTGACATCGCCCCTTTGCCTATAAAGACCCCCCGACGGAAAAAACCTAAGTACCCGATCAGATTTCCAGAACACATCGCGATCCGCCGCCGCCGTCGACCCGAAGATCGGGAGGGTCCAGAAGCTCTTCCCGGCACCCTGCCGGAGAGGGGAATCGCCACCGGAGGTCTTCTTCATCGACATGCTTGCCTCCGGAGCGATGAGTGAGTAGTCTACCTTGGACTATGGGTCCATAGCAGTAGCTAGATGGTTGTCTTCTCCACCATGTGCTTCATGTTTAGATCTCATGAGCTTCCCTACATGATTGAGATCACCGTTATGTAATTCTACATGTTTGGTTTGTTGGGATCCGATGAATATTGGTGTTTATGATTAAGTTGCTGTACTGAATATTATCTTTTATTATCTCTATGTTGTTTATGATCTAGCATGCTCTCCGTTGTTAGTGGCTATCTTGGCCGAGTAGTTGCTAGTGACTCCATGAGGGGGTATTTATGCTCGATAGTGGGTTCATGCCTCTATTTCACCTGGGGGAGTGACAGAAACCTCTAAGGTGGTAGATGTGCTGTTGCTACTAGGGAGAAAACAACATTCATAAGCTCAAGGGCATATGCTTTGTTTACATTACACACTTTGCTTAATGCAATTATCTGTTGTTCGCAACTTAATACTTCTAGGGTGTTCGGATTGATATCCCCGGGAGTGGATTATTAGTCATAGATGCAGTTGGATGGCGGTCTATGTATTTTGTTGTAATGCCCAGAGTAAATCTCATAGTGATCTTCTTGACATATCACGTTATCTTTATTCTATCAATTGCCCAACTGTAATTTGTTTACCCAGCATGTGTTATTTATCTTATGGAGAGACACCACTAGTGAACTGTGGACCCCGGTCCTATTTCCATCATATTGTTATCACCTGTTTACTTTACTCGTACTGTTTATTTACTCGCATACTTTTATTGTTTTCCACTCGATACACTCATAACCTTTGTTTCAAGCAAACCGGTGAGATTGACAACCTCATCGTAAGTTGGGAACAAAGTACTTGGTTGTGTGTGTGCAGGTTCCACGTTACAGCTAGCAAGCAAAGCTTGGACGAGGCGCCATATATAAATTGTCCGCTGCTGTCGCAAACTAGTCCGCATCACCTTCAGTCGTCATTGTCTCTCCTCTCCTGACCGACATTAAACCTTGGTTTCTTAACTGAGGGAAAACCAGCTGCTATACTCATCACACCTTCCTCTTGGGGTTCCCAACGGGCTGGTCATTCACCACGCACAAGGATTGCTGCTGGGGGACGAAGAAGAATAATCTCCTTCATCAACTAGCCATCATAATTACTTTCTACTCTATTTCTTTGCTTATCTACTGGGCAGGTCTTCAGAAGGATGCTGCGGAAAAGGAGAGGCTTGTTGAGGAGGCTAACAGGCTCAAGCAGGTGGCGACTTCAGTGTACTCTCATCAGGTGGAGGACTCTCGTCAGCTGGTGATTGTGACGATGACCTAATGTTCCTTTGCTGGCTTTGTTGTTTCAGTCGGCTGATCTCCTGTATGTTGTGTTTTAGACTCTGGTGTCCCTGGTTCCTTGTCTGTAATAATTTGCACTTAGTAATAATTAGTGGTATCAGGTTTTCACCCCATAGTGTGCATTTCGATGGCGAGCGCACATAGTGGGTTTCCTGATACTGCTCAGCTAGCTTTCCCCCCACCTCCCCCTCAAGAACTTCCGTTTTGTTGTTCCAGACTTTGTTATTTCCGTTTAAGTAATGGAAAGGGGTGGAAGCCCGGTTGGAAAAAAAGAGAGCTTGTGACAGTTCGGTTACTCTCTCCAGCAAGCTCGTTGGCCCACTGATACGTCTCCAACGTATCTATAATTTTTGATGTTCCATGCTTGTTTTTACACCATTTGCCTATTGTTTCGTTACACTTAGTGGCACTTTTATGCATTTTTCGGAACTAACCTATTAACGAGTTGCCACAGTGCCAGTTCCCTGTTTTCTGCTGTTTTTATGTTTCAGAGTGATACACAGGAAATATTCTCGGAATTGGACGAAACAAGTTCCTAAAGTCTTATTTTTCCCGGAAGCTTCCAGAGATCCGAAGGAGAGTCGGAGGGGGGCCACCAGGGCCCCACACGCAGGGGCGGCGTGGCCAGGCCCCTGGCCGCGCGGGCCCCGCGTGAGGGCGCCTGGCTCCCCCTCTGACGACGCCCCTTCGCCTATAAAGACCCTTCGACGGAAAAAAACCTAAGTACCCGATCAGATTTCCAGAACACATCGCGATCCGCCGCCACCGTCGACCCGAAGATCGGGAGGGTCCAGAAGCTCTTCCCGGCACCCTGCCGGAGAGGGGAATCGCCACCGGAGGTCTTCTTCATCGCCATGCTTGCCTCCGGAGCAATGAGTGAGTAGTCTACCTTGGACTATGGGTCCATAGCAGTAGCTAGATGGTTGTCTTCTCCACCATGTGCTTCATGTTTAGATCTCATGAGCTGCCCTACATGATTGAGATCACCGTTATGTAATTCTACATGTTTGGTTTCTTGGGATCCGATGAATATTGGTGTTTATGATTAAGTTGCTGTACTGAATATTATCTTTTGTTATCTCTATGTTGTTTATGATCTTGCATGCTCTCCGTTGTTAGTAGCTATCTTGGCCGAGTAGTTGCTAGTGACTCCAAGAGGGGGTATTTATGCTCGATAGTGGGTTCATGCCTCTATTTCACCTGGGGGAGTGACAGAAACCTCTAAGGTGGTAGATGTGCTGTTGCTACTAGGGAGAAAACAACATTCATATGCTCAAGGGCATATGCTTTGTTTACATTACACACTTTGCTTACTGCAATTATCTGTTGTTCGCAACTTAATACTACTGGGGTGTTCGGATTGATATCCCCGGGAGTGGATTATTAGTCATAGATGCAGTTGGATGGCGGTCTATGTATTTTGTTGTAATGCCCAGAGTAAATCTCATAGTGATCTTCTTGACATATCACGTTTATCTTTATTCTATCAATTGCCCAACTGTAATTTGTTTACCCAGCATGTGTTATTTTATCTATGGAGAGACACCACTAGTGAACTGTGGACCCCGGTCCTATTTCCATCATATTGCTATCACCTGTTTACTTTACTCGCACTGTTTACTTTACTCGCATACTATATTGTTTTCCACTCGATACGCTCAAAACCTTTGTTTCAAGCAAACCGGTGAGATTGACAACCTCATCGCAAGTTGGGAACAAAGTATTTGTTTGTGTTGTGTGCAGGTTCCGCGTTGCTGCTGGCCGAAGACGAGTCAACAAGTATCGTTAACGGCGCCCTTGTTGGAGTGTCACTAAGCCAGTCCGCATCACCTTCAGTCGTCATTGTCTCTCCTCTCCAAGATCGACATACCTTTGTTTCTTAAACTGAGGGAAAACTAGCTGCTATACTCATCATACCTTCCTCTTGGGGTTCCCAACGGGCTGGTTATCCACCACGCACAAGGACAGTTTGCTCCCACATCAACTTGGTAGCAGCTAATTTTCTGGCGCCGTTGCCGGGGAGGAAGTAGAAGACTTCTGCGAGGTGAGTTTTTCGCACACACATCCTTTACTTTGTTATTATTTTGCTTTACTTTATTTATTTTACCTGCATTGCTTTTTATAAAAAACCCAAAAAAATTAGAATCCTTGGTAGTTGTTATTTCTTTACTTTAGTTTATCATGTTGATCCCTAAGTACTTTCTGGAGGACCTCTCAGTAGGTAGTGGTTCGATTATTGGCAAAAGTAACATTGAGGAGTTCTTTAGTCACATTAGTATGCATGAGGAAGTTGAGAAAAAGTCTTGGGTTGAACTAGCTCCTAGTATTGAAGTTGCTTCTGTTTATTTAATTGACATGTTAGAAACTAGGTTTGCTAGTCTTAATCCTTTTATGCAATATATGTTCCTTAAGCTTCATGAAATTGAGGATCCCGAAAAGAAAGCTTTTATCTTGGAAACTTTGCGCCTAGAATTTAAGGATGTCGTTATTGAAGCTAGGAAAGTTCTTAAACGTTTTAATAAACTCGGTTCGCCTATAAAGGTTATTGATACTAATGATGAGGGAATCGAAATACCTATACCTTGCAAGCTTTTGGGATTGTGTGAAGCTTTCGAAAATAATTTTGACTGGATCTGTCCTGAAAATCTTTTTGATGAGAATAGTGTACCAAAGCATGATCACAAAGGGTCTTTAAAAACTTATGTGGATGAAATACAATGCCTTATTGATAAGACCTCTGCAGTTGATCTTAATGCTTCATCACTTGATGTTACTTGATTCGCAATTTTCTGCGCCTAGCTCAAAGGCATTAAAGAAAAGCACTCTTGGGAGATAACCCAATGTTTTCTTTTCAGTACTTTTTCTTTTATTTGAGTCTTGGAAGTCATTACTACTGTAATGACCGCTCCTTATCTTGTTTATTTCGTTTTTGTGCCAAGAGAAGCCTCTAATTTGAGTGAGGTAAAGATTTGGGGATGTTGCTGTCCTGAAACTGTTTTCGGTGCTGCACCGTAAAAATTCGTGAAAATTCTCTGTTCATCTTTTGGACCTGCGATTTCTTGTGCATATGCCCCAGGTTATATCCAAACTTTTGTTAGTTGAACATTTTTTGATTTGAGCAACAGAAAATCCCTCAAAAATTCAACCTTTGTCAGCTGTTCAGTTTTGACAGATTTCTGCCAATATTTGTGTTTGCCACTTTATCACTTTCTTTTGAGTTCTTTTGATCACGGAACTTTTGGGGAGGTTGCTACAGTAGTATTTGCTATATATGTGGTGGTTTTGAGTTGAAACCTGAAGCAAATAGAGGATTGATTATATGTTACGCTTGCACTAATGTTGCTAATAGAATTGTGTTTAGTTTTGTATGAAGGAAGTTTTCAAGTGTAGGGATTGGAGAATGATGCGATGAGTTGAAGAATGGACAAAAGCTCAAGCTTGGGGATGCGCATGCATCACCCCAAGAAATATCCAAGAAGTACAAGCGTCAAAGCTTGGGGATGCCCCCGAGGCACCCCTTCTTCATCGGCAAAAATCAGGTCACCTTTTAAAACACTATATTTTTATTGCTTCATGCACTATGTGTTTTTATTGGAGCGTCAGTTGTTTTAGTTTTCTTAGTTAGTTTAGTTTGTTTGTTTGCTGCAATAAATGGTTGGACCCCAACAAATTTTCTTTGGAGAAGTTGCCTTGCTTTTCATTTGCCAAGAACGCTCTAGTTTTCACTCTTATTAAAAATCGAGTGTTCTTCTTTTTCTGCTACTGCTTTTGGTTTTCGTTTTCGCCTTGATTTGCATTCAGACCTTGTCATATCTTTTCATCAAGGTGTATTTTTGCCTCTGATCTTTATTGGTTTTCATCAAAAGAGGTGTCTTTAAAAATTTCAAATGGTGTTGGAAAAGAGAAAAAGCTTTGTGCAAAATAGTGGTACAAGAAGGAGCTTGTGTAGACTGCGGCTTAGGCTTTTTCATGTCATGCTTGATGTCTTTTTGATAGTATGCTTAGTGGTTTTGCTGTAGCATGACTTGTCTCAAATAACTGAGATTGCTTAATGAGCCTTTGAAAAAATCATGCGTTGTTTTTATTGTGTGGAAGCATTATTTTGGTTTTCTCCTTGATGTTTTATTTGGGTTGACTTGGCGCATGCTCACACATGTTAGACTCTTACAAAGTCGCCAATAGCCTTCATGATCATTTAGTTTTTTACTTTTGATGTCATCTTATGCTTCTTTTAATGTCGCTTTGTCGCTTTGCATGATTATAGCCATTACTGCTCTCTTAGTTGGTCGCTCCCAGTCTTTTGCTAGCCCTCGCCTTGTACTGAGTATGAGCTCTACTCGTGCATCCAACTCCTAAAAGACAAAGTTTTCGAAAGTGTCCACCATACATACCTACTAGCAATTTACTATTCCAAGTAAATTTGACTTGCTTTTATTTTCTCTTCAAATTAAACTCTTACCAGTGTTATGCGAAATTCGGTCAGTAAAGCTCTCACGAACTGGAAGGCACACTTTACTTTTTCCTGTTCTTAAAAATTTGACATTGTGGTCTCTTATGTTGAGTTGTTATGCTTGCAAGTTGTAAGTTAGATTCTAGCCCATCCATGCTGTCATGGGGCAAGCTTTCAACATTGCACTTCTTATTTGAGTTGATATCGTGATCTTTTGTCTATGGATGCCCGCGGTGTGAAATGAATTGGGAATCTTGTAGGGATCATGGAGTTTGTATGTGTGTTAGGGAAACGCCGGGCCGCCAATCTAAGCCATGCATAATTCATGGTGGAAATTTGCAGCATACCCATGGTGAACATTCGACGACGCATCTCACAATAAAAAGCTAAATAAAAGGCAAATAAAAGAGATGTCGAGGTGTTCATTGTCTGCTTGTCCTGTCATTTTGGTGTGGGCTTGTTCCATGACATGGGGCACGGAGGTACCCCATTGGCGGTTCTCAATGATATGCATATACTTACAATGACAAGAGCCTTGCTTGGGACTCTAAGTAAAGTAGCATGAGGTTTGGGTACTCGTACTCACGGGGCACGAGGTCTTCAACTTATGATTTGTCAAGCATATGCATCATAATTGTTCTCGCATTAACTTTAACCATTCAAGATGCTTATCATAGGGGCAATGAGAGCTCAAAGCCGGTAAGTACCATAATTTTTGAAGGTTATAAAACTTGCAATCACTGCTTCCCTCTGCGAAGGGCCTTTCTTTTACTTTTATGTTGAGTCACCACCTTCTTTCTTTATGCACCATTAAGAGAGCATAGTTGACATTCTTAGTGTGATATGCATTGTCCCAAAGTTCATTGATTGATTCATATTGTTGGTTTCACTTGTTCTTAAATTATTTGTATCTAGTCGCCCTCTTAAACTTGAAGGTGTCCTATGCATTTATGTTTTGCTCTCTTTGAAGGACAAGCTGAAAACCATTTGTATGTTTTTCCTTATGATTTGAACACACGTTTGACTTTCATTGTTTCATTTTCATGATCTTTTGTTTGTGTTCATTTGCATGTTTACAACATGGTTGCTAAGTTCTTATTGTCATGATTATATCTTCATGCCTATGTTTTAAGTTCTTATGATCCCAGCTCACCAATGCTTACATATTTGATCAAGATTGTGTAGGTGCATGTCACCTCAATAATTATTCTTTTGTTATCACTTACCTACTCGAGGACGAGCAGGAGTTAAGCTTGGGGATGCTTGATACGTCTCCAACTTATCTATAATTTTTGATGTTCCATGCTTGTTTTTACACCATTTGCCTATTGTTTCGTTACACTTAGTGGCACTTTTATGCATTTTCCGGAACTAACCTATTAACGAGTTGCCACAGTGCCAGTTCCCTGTTTTCTGCTGTTTTTGTGTTTCAGAGTGATACACAGGAAATATTCTCGGAATTGGACGAAACAAGTTCCTGAAGTCTTATTTTTCCCGGAAGCTTCCAGAGATCCGAAGGAGAGTCGGAGGGGGGCCACCAGGGCCCCACACGCAGGGGCGGCGCGGCCAGGCCCCTGGCCGCGCGGGCCCCGTGTGAGGGCACCTGGCTCCCCCTCTGACGACGCCCCTTCGCCTATAAAGACCCCCCGACGGAAAAAACCTAAGTACCCGATCAGATTTCCAGAACACATCGCGATCCGCCGCCACCGTCGACCCGAAGATCGGGAGGGTCCAGAAGCTCTTCCCGGCACCCTACCGGAGAGGGGAATCGCCACCGGAGGTCTTCTTCATCGCCATGCTTGCCTCCGGAGCGATGAGTGAGTAGTCTACCTTGGACTATGGGTCCATAGCAGTAGCTAGATGGTTGTCTTCTCCACCATGTGCTTCATGTTTAGATCTCATGAGCTGCCCTACATGATTGAGATCACCGTTATGTAATTCTACATGTTTGGTTTGTTGGGATCCGATGAATATTGGTGTTTATGATTAAGTTGCTGTACTGAATATTATCTTTTGTTATCTCTATGTTGTTTATGATCTTGCATGCTCTCCGTTGTTAGTAGCTATCTTGGCCGAGTAGTTGCTAGTGACTCCAAGAGGGGGTATTTATGCTCGATAGTGGGTTCATGCCTCTATTTCACCTGGGGGAGTGACAGAAACCTCTAAGGTGGTAGATGTGCTGTTGCTACTAGGGAGAAAACAACATTCATATGCTCAAGGGCATATGCTTTGTTTACATTACACACTTTGCTTAATGCAATTATCTGTTGTTCGCAACTTAATACTACTGGGGTGTTCGGATTGATATCCCCAGGAGTGGATTATTAGTCATAGATGCAGTTGGATGGCGGTCTATGTATTTTGTTGTAATGCCCAGAGTAAATCTCATAGTGATCTTCTTGACATATCACGTTTATCTTTATTCTATCAATTGCCCAACTGTAATTTGTTTACCCAGCATGTGTTATTTTATCTATGGAGAGACACCACTAGTGAACTGTGGACCCCGGTCCTATTTCCATCATATTGCTATCACCTGTTTACTTTACTCGCACTGTTTACTTTACTCGCATATTATATTGTTTTCCACTTGATACGCTCATAACCTTTGTTTCAAGCAAACCGGTGAGATTGACAACCTCATCGCAAGTTGGGAACAAAGTATTTGTTTGTGTTGTGTGCAGGTTCCGCGTTGCTGCTGGCCGAAGACGAGTCAACAAGTATCGTTAACGGCGCCCTTGTTGGAGTGTCACTAAGCCAGTCCGCATCACCTTCAGTCGTCATTGTCTCTCCTCTCCAAGATCGACATACCTTGGTTTCTTAAACTGAGGGAAAACTAGCTGCTATACTCATCATACCTTTCTCTTGGGGTTCCCAACGGGCTGGTTATCCACCACGCACAAGGACAGTTTGCTCCCACATCAACTTGGTAGCACCCACTCAATCTACAGCATCCTTCTGGCGGTGTGAGGCGAGCTGGATTGCGGATGGTGAGGGAGATGGAATTTTGTCGCTCTTCAGTTGTACGATTTGTACTTGCGCTTCATGGCCTTTATGTTTGCCCCGTCATATCCTGCTATCGCGAACACCTGCTCCCGCGGCCTGTACAGTAAGTTCCTATACAGCAGGAACTCGCCGCCCCCTGGTGCCCACACCCAGGCTAGAAAAGAAGAGGATTGTCTTCAGGGTAATCTTCAGCGTCGCTCCGTTGTAGAAAAGAAGAGGGCCAGGCCGCCAGGCTGCATCTGAAGCAGAGGCGCCACCGTCTGTAGCTGCTCAGTCTACACCGGCTTCGCGTGTGCTCTAGCGGGCGTCCGCTCCTCCTTGTCTTTGAACGACAGACATGATGCAGAGGTCCGGGCACCTGGGCGACTTCGTCTCCTCCATCGGATACGGCAGCGGAAGCAGAAGCCTTTATGCAAGGTAGAAATCTATATCTATATCTATATCTATACTACTTATAAAGGCACAAACTTGGCTGGTGTTGAAGTGTATAAGTGAATTGCCTAGCCCTTTCCATCAGTTCGGACTTTTGGTTGCGTTGGCTAGTGCATGAAGCTTAACATGGTATCAGAGCCAAGGGTCTCGAGTTCGAGTCCTGGTATTCGCAATTTATTGTAAAAATTGATGTTGCCCCCCTTTGTGTCCACGTGTTGACTTTCTCTTCTCCCGTCACACGTGAGTGGGGGTGTTGAAGTATATAAGTGGATTGTACTAGCCCTTTCCATCAGTTCGGACTTTTGGTTGCGTTGGCTGGTGCATGAAGCTTGACAGCTGGAAAATAAAATCTCAGTCGTCCGTACCAATTCATCCAACGGCCGAAAGTTGTTTGTTTTCCCCTCCCACTCCCCATATCAAATCGCGACGTTAATTTCCTAGCCACACGCCTGATTTTGCAGATCCATACCAGTTCCTAATCCGCGACCACGTGAGGAAGTAGCACCAGAAATCCCCACCCATGTCTCTGTCTGCCGCCGTGCTTCTCCGCCCGAGCCCCCGCGAGCCACCGGTTTCCCTGTCTCCTGAACGTCCTCCGCCTGCCGCCCGAGGTCGACGCCGCCCGCCCACGACTGCATCGACGCTGGCCGCCGCGATCGAGCTCGAGGCCGCGGCCGAGAGGTGCGCACTTCAGGGCGAGTTGGAAGAGGAGGTCCTTGAAGCGGCCATTGCCGTCAGTGAGGCCATGGCTATGATGCTATGCCTGCGGATAGACAAGGCCAAGGTTCAAATGGAGCTCCAGCACTTCACTAACAAGAAGATGCCTCTTGGTGCCGCCGCGACCGACCACCTTCGCGCCCTAATCGCCGGCCACATGCGGCACCTCGCGCGCGTCTTCTCAAGCCACCAGAGGCCAAGAGAGAATCGATGCGGCAAGCACCGGTGGGTATGCACACTGAGAAGGCTCCATAGTCAAATCCCCACCCGTAGCCAGTGTCTTGCCGCATCGATCTGGGATTGGCGATAGGAGTGTGCATATGTGACCACGCCCGTCCTCCTCTCTTGCGCGAGAGAGGCAGGCTGAGATTGCAGGCAGTGGCGAGGTCGCAACGCACGTTAATATACTTACAATTCACATAAGAAAAAATAGAGTATACTTTATTGCAAAATCATGTGTATGATTATTTGATAGCATTAAGACTTAAAATAAGATCCAAAAAGGTTGTAATCCAACATCATAGATGCAACTATTTCTAAATCCCATCTATATGCTAATGTGCTTGAGCATCGTTGGCACCGGCAACGGTCGTCATCATAATATACACAGGAATATGAAGTTATCCAGCTCCAAGACATAAATTCATATCGTGACATTTAGTGAGAATGTAAGGCACTAAACGAAATATAGTGCTAAGAACAAATACATTAGTGATAGATAAATTTAAAGCTAAACAACAGATGCATGCGCATTGACAACTGAATAACAAATAAAAGAAAAACAACAGATGTGTGCAAGCTTTGACTACGTGCAAATAAGCAGGTTAACACATCTGAAATATTTCACGATGTAAATGTAACTCCACTATGGATTCCAACAAACAAGTCCTCATTCATGAACATGAGAAAACACAAGATTGTGCAGAGCATTTCCTCCATACTATTACAGTCATGCCAAAGCAATTTCTGAATCACCTGTCCACCTCGTCTTGTATATCAAATTATATTGAACTGAACTGAGAGTAAGACCACATGATAATGTGCTATATATATTCAAATCCGCAAAGGAAGTAAAATAATAAAATTCCCATATGGCTGTACTTAGTGACCGTGCCTGACTGCAGTAGCATCGGCTACAGCGAGGGAATTCAGAATAATCACCATATTTTGATTTCTGAATACTGAATCGACCTTCCTGAATGCACAAGCTCAATTATTTCTGACCTGCATGCAAACACAACAAAAGGTCAGCTCGATCTCTTCCCACCAACTGAAAGAAAAGCTATAAGAATGGATTAACAATCTCTTCTCCTCCCATCGATCCTTTTCCAATAGAGAAATTAGAGGAGAAGAAAAATGATGGACGGGGTTGTGTTTTACTCGAATACTTGTCATAGTTGCCTGCGTGCAGTCGTGTGCGCAGCTCTATCCATCGACCTGCCGACCTCCTCGACCTGTGGCGATCTGCTCCGGCGCCAGCTCCAACACCAGCTATTTCATTGACGCCATGCTGAGTCTCTTCGACAAGCACGGCTGCTCTGAGGAGGCCGTGTCGCCCAGGTGCCGGCGCCATCCACCTGATCCGCGGGTAGGTCGCATTGCAGAATTGACAAGGAGCACGCCACGGCCGCCGTCACACCTGAGCCTGGGAGACTTGGTGCGTCGCCGCCTGTCCTCGCGTGCTGCTGGCGACCTCGCCACTGCCTGCAATCTCAGCCTGCCTCTCTCGCGCGAGAGAGGAGGACGGGCGTGGTCGCATATGCATACTCCTATCGCCAATCCCAGATCGATGCGGCAAGACACTGGCTACGGGTGGGGATTGGACTATGGAGCCTTCTTAGTGTGCATACCCACCGGTGCTTGCCGCATCGATTCTCGCTTGGCCTCTGGTGGCTTGAGAAGACGCGCGCGAGGTGTCGCATGTGGCCGGCGATTAGGGCGCGAAGGTGGTCGGTCGCGGCGGCACCAAGAGGCATCTTCTTGTTAGTGAAGTGCTGGAGCTCCATATGAACCTTGGCCTTGTCTATCCGCGGGCATAGCATCATAGCCATGGCCTCACTGACGGCAATGGCCGCATCAAGGCCCTCCTCTTCCAACTCGACCTGAAGTGCGCGCCTCTCGGCCGCGGCCTCGAGCTCGATCGCGGTGGCCAGCGTCGATGCAGTCGTGGGCGGGAGGAGTCGACCTCGGGCGGCAGGCGGAGGACGTTCAGGAGACAGGGAAACCGGTGGCTCGCGGGGGCTCGGGCGGAGAAGCACGGCGGCAGACAGAGACATGGGTGGGGATTTCTAGTGCTACTTCCTCGCGTGGTCGCGGATTAGGAACTGGTATGGATCCGCAAAATCAGGCGTGTGGCTAGGAAATTAACGTCGCGATTTGATATGGGGAGTGGGAGGGGAAAACAAACAACTTTCGGCCATTGGATGAATTGGTACGGACGCTGAGATTTTATTTTCCAGTCAAGTTTGTGCCTTTATAAGTAGTATAGATAGATATAGATATAGATATAGATATAGATATAGATACTCTCTCCGGCTACTAATACCTGTCTTTAGTATGATGTGTCTAGATATTAAAAATTGTCTAGATACATCATGTTAGAAACATGTATTAGTGGTCGGAGGGAGTAGAATAGATAAATAAAGGGAGTAACTACTATCTTCTGCCTAAACTACCTTGGCTCTATATCCATCACTAGTGACATGGTGACAATTGCAGCCAAGTTCATAATATAGTTTGATAGTATTATATTTCCTTTATCGAAACAATGTTCAGATAAGCTTCACTAGGTTGTTTCCATCCCTTGAATTGACACCCCTGATGGCCATGTGGTTTTTTGACTTGCGTCGACGATAGAGGTGGACAGTGACTCCACGACTGGGACAGACATGTTCGTACGCCGAGATGTGTACTGCAGGTAATGGTCTCATTGTCGAGCTACATTACGAACTCGCATGGACAATTTGTTGCGTCAATAGGGGGCGTGAGATCATTGTCTCGACACACTCTAAAAAAATATATGCCGACTTGATAGCATAGATTCGATGTGCGCACTGCTACCCTCACTACTAGATTTCAGACTACAATTTTCAGCACGACTCCTACTCAACGTTCTGATGCATCCCATTCCCTAAAAATTCGCATTACGTGAGATCGGTGTTGGTCATTGATTCTCATGGGTCCACAGTTCACATTCCATCCAAGGAACTAAGCATACTTTTTTACAAGGGATACCTCCTTATTTATAAGGAAGATCATTGGTTCTACATAGTGCGTAGTCTAGACATCATTGCGTCACCAGACATCACATGCCAATATTTGTGTCATCAATTAACCTCATGTGAGTTAGTTTTCAACATTTTTGGCATCCATTGCACATCTATATATATGAGCACCTAAACAGAAAATTGTGTGCAAACAGTCCATCGGGGCCGCAAGCAACAACAAATAATATGTGTCAATTTATTACTAAGCGGGACCGTAAAAGAAAGAAATATGGCCACACACCAAACCTATGTGTGTAACTCATCAACAAAAACATATGAAAATAGATTTCTATATCAAAAGATGATTCGTCGTGCTTTTTGGGTTTCATTTGAGTAAGTGTTGAATTTGATTCCTCACGGTTTCACTTTATGATGAATATTTAGTGCCACCGGCTAGATGGCTTCAAAGACGAGTCAGTCGAAATGCATGATTGGACAGGAAGCAAAATTACTCCCTCTGGCCACTATAGTTTGTCGCTAATATGAGTGTGTTTAGACACTAAAATATATCTGAACACATAGTGAAAGTAATAGTGGTTGGAGGGGGTACATCTTTTATTTTCTTTTAGATTCTTAGGTTAATATTGCCTCTACTAACTTTTACATGACATATTAGGCTTATGAAGAAAGAATCCAGTACCAACACAAATTCATCATACTTACCTCTTTGACTCCTCAGGATCAGATGTGCCATACTTAGATGCAATAAACACAATGAAGAAATATTTAAGAGTTGCTATATAATGATACTAAGTTGGCATTGTAAACTTTACATATATAATATTTGGTCAAACGTAAAGAACTTTTCTTTTGACCAAATTAATTCTACCTTAAATTGTGCAACATTGAGTTTCCAACAGTTCTGTCCTCCGTTATGAAAAACCAAAATTGATCAAACATTTCCATGTAATGTATAAATTTTTCTTGTCTTGTGATTATAAATAGCAATAAAATAAATGCTAGCATTTTTCTCAAACATAATTCCAAAATATATTATGTTCTGCGTGGAATGGAAGAATTAGCAAACAAGATTTATTAATCAATTCCACGCCATCAAGGGGTGTGACCTTGGGACTCGGCTTCGCTGATATTGTGTACCAAGTCACCATGAGAACACTTGGGCCCACATGTCTGCCATCCAGTGCTTACGGACAGGAGTGATAAAAGGTAAAGTCAAACTAGATTAGCCATTTGAATCCTGGTACAAACAGAAGGCAAGGGTTTTTCGTGGACGTGGGATTGATTTCTCCCGCACCAGTATGGTGGCAAGGGTTTGATGTAGGAGCGTCACCACGGAGAACTAGAGAGAGTTGCAAGCTCATGCTGAATCGCGAGTGGATCGCATTCGCCCACCGCAACTCAGTTGTCTCTCCTCACCCACCACACCATTGACGCCGACATCTTTAACTCTGCTTTCCTACGAGGATAGCAACGCTGCCCGCGCTGTGCACATTTTTAAGGCCCAACCATCAAGGGGCATCCCCCTCTTCGCTTAGATCCTAAATTTCAAAATCAAAATTTAAACTTCCCAATTTTTTTGAAACAATTCTAGTAGATCATAGCTATTGCATTATGCATTTTGGTAAAGCTTCTTCGAATTTGGGCATACATTTTATGTTAGAACATTTCAAATTTATGTCCTGCATCTTGAAGTTAAAATCCAAACTTCCAGAAAATTTTGAAACAATACACCACATCTATTGCATTATGTATTTCGGGAAAGATTTGTTCAATTTCCAAAAGCAGTTTGTGAACAAACAGAGTCTAAATTTTCATCCTAAATATGGCCAAGGCTGGGTTTATTTTGTGTTTAGTTGCTCTTGTCTGTTATATCCGCATTAGATGGCAGATATGTGCGCCAAAGTCTCACTATGAGTTTAGTACACATCAATACATCATCACCGAAGTGCATGGCCATGGGAGCGCCTAGTTCCCACTCGCGGGTGTGCGCTATACCACCGCGCGTGTGGGTCTTGGTCATGGACCGCACTAAAAGCGGCCCAATAAAGGTATTTTTCCTTTTTTATTTCTACTTAGATTTTAAAAAAGTTTAAATTAAAAAAATGTTCAAAACTAACAAATTGTTCAAATTCAAAAATTATTCAAAATAAAAAAAGATTTTAAAATTTTTCAAATTTGAAAAGTATTCAAATCCAAAATTTGTTCGAACTTGAAAAGGTTCAGATTTTAAATTTTCAAATTCAAGAAGTGTTCAAATCCAAAAATTGTTCTAACTTGAAAACAGTTCAAATTTTAAAAAAAAAATCAAATTCAAAAAATGTTCAAATCCCAAAATTATTCAAACTTAAAAAAGTTCAATGCAACAAACTTAGAAAAAACCAAACTAGTTAACTGAAAACCCAGTTAAAAACCGTGAAACCCAAACCAATGAAAAAAGCAGCAGAAAACACACAAAAAAGGAAAAACCAAAAACAGGGCACTATCGCGCTCCTGGACCGTGGCCCAAGTCTCCTCGCCCGTAGACGCAACGCATTACAGCGTGCCCGCGGGTGATAAATATGAACCTCCCTTGCCATCACATGGTAGGGGGTGGTAGTCTTATGGTCGTCCGCGTTGTCCGTCCGAAGCCAGTAAAGCCCACATGACATAGCGCCATGGGACTTGTGACACGTTCATGCTACATGTCAGCAATACTCCCGGTATCACATACAGCTCATGCACTTCCTCTCTAAATTTAATCAATCTTATCGTGAAACAGCCGCCCAACGACGGTGACCACACTGCATGCACGCTTGAAACAGTACAAGTACTCACCGATGTGAATGCGACCAGCGGGGAGCCAAATCCCCTGGTCCGGTTGGTTTCCATCTAAAGATTGCAAGATCGAGCCATAGCCTGCTAATCGAGCAGTAGTTCAATCGAGCTCCAGACGGCTGAGTTGCTATGTAGAGAAGAAACAAGATGGGCGATGTTTGCTAGCTGGTGTACAGAGTGGTGTTCGTGGCCATTGCTAGCGTCTTCTATCTAACCCTACACCTCTACCTCACACCGCTCCTCTATGGCTCTACCTCTATGACTACGTGCCTGCAACCTAGGGAGCTTGGAGGGATGGAGAGACGGTACATGGATGCATCTAATTGTCGCACCCGCACCTGGCCAGGTAGCCAACCGGATTCACCAAAGTCCATCCTTCGTGATTTTTGTTATATTCTTTCTTTGGTAACATGGATTATTTGGTCAGATGCACAATATAATTTTTGTGAGAAAATAGTTGTACATGTGTATGTGAGTGTTTTGGGCATACATGTGCTTTCGTCTAATATAATCCATTGCAACATGCAGTTGTCTATTTACATCATAACTGTGTTTATCAGAGCTGGCCGACATACATAATTTGATCAATCATCCGGAAAGAAGTGCATACATTGAGGGTGTGTTTGGTAGCCCGGGTCAGCTGGGAATAGATATCTGTACTCAGCCAAGTTGATCTCAGCCAAGCTGAGATGAGATCTTGTGACGTGTTTGGTAGCCCGGATTTGTTGAGCTAAGCTGCATCGAGATATTGTTTGGTAGCCTGTTTCGATTTTTCATACACAGAGGTCCTTAGACAAAAAATGAAAAGCAATCGGGTCCCCAAAGAGAAAAGAAAAAGCAATCCGACCCCTAAAAAGAAAAGGAAAAAGCAATCGAGTCCCTACTGCGGCTCCACGGAGTTGGGTACGGCCGGCCGGCGCCGGCGCCGGCGTCAGCAGTGAAGGCCGGCGGCCGGAGTCGAGGAGGCGACGGCTGGGGTCGAGGAGGCGCGGGCCGGCTTCGAGCAGGGGCGCGCCCTTGCGGCGGATGTCTGCCGTGGCGGCGCAAGGAGGCCGGCGTCCTCCCGTAGCAGCTTGCGGAGGCGGCGTCGCAAGGAGGCCGGCGTCCGCCTGTGAAAGAGGCGGCGTCGAGCCGGTCGGAGAGGACGGGAGAGTGGAGGCGGGGCGGGGCCTTGGTCGCCGGTTCCTGTTGGCGGGGCGGTCGCTGGAGATCCTGGCGCCGGTTCCTGCTTCCTGGCAGAACGGCGGGGCGGGGCCTTGGTCGGCGGGAGAGTGGAGGCGGGGCGGGGCCTTGGTCGGCGGGAGTGTGGAGGCAGGGCGGGAGCTTGGTCGGGCTGAGGCGATGGGGGCGGCGATGCGGGAGGAAGGAGGAGTCGGGGGGGATTTTCGTGGGGCTAGGGTTCGGGGTGAGAGGATACCCCGCGGGGGCTCGGGCGGTGGGACGCGCCGGACTTCTTTTTTGGCTCAGTTCGGCCGAGCTGAGATGAGAACCCCGATTTCGACTTCGCATGTGGGCAGGGCCGAGAGGCCGTTTTCGGTCCAGGTGGGCAGTGCCCAGATTCGTAAACCGGCCTAACAAACACGAAAATTTCGGCTGGGTTGGGAATATCTGGACTGGGCAGGGCTACCAAACACACCCTGAGACATATATGAACATATACCTGAAGGTGGACTGACTATTGTCATGCTCACTCTATATCGGAATTCAGTCGACTATGCTGCCCAACTTGGCGTTGTGCGTGGAGTATAGTACTATCAGCTTCATATCCTACGCTGGTCACAATTGCAGGCAAGTTTAGATAAGCTTTTGCATGATATTTTCACCTCGTGAATCAAAGACAATGTTGGTCATGTAGCGTTTTGCCATGTCGCGACCATTGTGTGGGTGACAAGTGAATTGGGTGGACATTTAGTCAAGCATATGGACGTGCAGAGGTCCCAAGGGTTCAAGTGTTGAGCTACATTTCCATCCTTGGTAGGGGCGATTTGTTGTGTAGTTGTGATGAAACTTTTTTTTGTCTCCACACTATCTAGACCAAACTATCCTGATCTCATAAAGAAATTTTGATGTGCTCACTGCTACGCTCAATGGTGGACCTTGTACGAGATCTCTAATATCAACTCCTGGTCAAATTTCCAATGCTTCCCATTTCCTAATAGATCAAACTACGTGACTCTCGTTCCATTCATCGCACTCATCATTGTTGCTCTGCTTGCACAATTTTCCAATCGGTCCTAGCAAATAAACATGGTTCTATTACATGGGGTAGATAGCTATTTATGGATAGTCACTCGACGAACATAATGTGTGGTCTAGACATCATTACGTCGTGGAACATCAAGGACAAGTTTTTGTGCCATTAAATCTAATGTCAGTGATGTAGTCGTAGATATTTGTGGCATTCTTGTTTGCAAATTAATACATTGCTAGCAATTCAAGACAATGTATCCATCATAAAGTCAAGTAACAACTAAAAATTGTCACGTTGATTTATTTTGCTACACCGAGCCATTATGTGTAACTAAGAAGGCACAAGTGAACACGCAAGCTATATCAGTTGGATATTAATGAAAATCATCGTTAGCGCATTTTGGTTTGAATAACCGTTAATTTTTAGTCTTCATGGCTTCGCTCTCCAATGGACATTTCTCCGCACCGGACCATTGTGTGAAACAAAAAATGCATAAGAGAACATACAAGATATATTAATTGGCACCAGACCATTGTGTGAAACTACTAATGACAATCATTGAAAGAGAATTTTGGGTTTTATTTCGAATGGTTGCTAATTTTGATCTTTGCGGCTTCGCTATGCAATGAATATGTTGTGTCATGTTATCTCTATAGTTCTTGCAATTTGAGTCACTGATATTGGTGAATTAGAACCAGAATGACATTCTTTCTTTGTTATTAGATACTTAGGTTGAAATTTATCCCTTTGTTTCCATTTGACATTTTAGGCGTATGCATAAAGACTCCAACAAAAACCAGCATCTTTGATTCCCATGGATTGCATGAGCCATATTTAAATGCAATCTAAAGATAAAAATGCATAGTAGATTCCAGGCTACATTTAGCTTGTTTCGTTAAAAACATTTTTAGAATATAAATATCAGATAATTTTACATGTAGAAATGGATGTTAACTATGTAGTAGATATACATGTATCTGAGCTACAGGCGGATGAGCAACTCAAAGATGGGTGATGTCGTATGGTTGGTGTATAGGGTGGTCGGGTGGTGTTCACACTAGTAGAAAACCGGCCTAATATTCCAGGGCATTAGTCCCGGTTGCTGTCTGAACCGGGACTGATGCCCCGGGCCCCACCGCTTTTTCGGCCGCCAGACCCCAGAACTCATTAGTCCCGGTTCGTTTTGAACCTATAGTCCCGGTTCGTAATATGAACCGGGACTAATGAATCTGGGGTCGAATCCGACCGTTGTCAGACTCATTAGTCCCGGATGGTAACACCAACCGGGACTAAAGATCCAGCCTTTAGTCCCGGTTGGTATTACAAACCGGGACTAATGACTTCCCTGTATAAAGCAGCTCCTTCTTCCTCCCCGAGCCAGGCACTCCCCCTCTCCACTCTCAGTGTTCTTCATGCAACTCGAGTTCATCCTCTTTGATCACCATTTTTTGTCACAAATTGATGTCCCCACTTTAATCTAAGTGGACTAAAAGGTGAGGAATTTTGTGCTTTTGTCTTTCATTGGTAATTTAGCTCATTTATTGCTCTAGAAGTAGAGAGATTTGTGATTTTTTTATGGGAGCAATTATTAGATGTTTATTTGATTACGTGTACAAATAGGTGAAGATAGAGGTAAAAATAGAAATTCTATATAGATTTTATTTATGTTAGATTTTATTAGAAATAGAAATGCTATTAGAAATAGAAATGTTAGAATTAAAAATAAAAATAGAAGTAGACATAGCTAATATAGAAATAGAAATAGAGATAGAGATAGAAAAATAGAAATACCGATAGAAATAGAGATAGAAATACCGATAGAGATAAAAATAGAAATGCTATATAGATTTTATTTATGTTAGATTTTATTAGAAATAGAAATGCTATTAGAAATAGAAATGTTAGAATTAAAAATAAAAATAGAAGTAGACATAGCTAACATAGAAATAGAAATAGAGATAGAGATAGAAAAATAGAAATACCGATAGAAATAGAGATAGAAATACCGATAGAGGTAAAAATAGAAATGCTATATAGATTTTATTTATGTTAGATTTTATTAGAAATAGAAATGCTATTAGAAATAGAAATGTTAGAATTAAAAATAAAAATAGAAGTAGACATAGCTAACATAGAAATAGAAATAGAGATAGAGATAGAAAAATAGAAATAGAGATAGAAATACCGATAGAAGTACCCACCAGCCGGGACTAAAGTTTTGTTAACTTATTCTTACTTATCAAACTAAAATTAGAGATATAAATAGAAATTGTATATTTGATTTGCGTTTGATATGTACTTATATAATGCAGATGAGCCGAGCATGGATGTACGCCGATCGACGCTCTGGAGATTTCATTAAAGGCGTGCATTCTTTTCTCAAGGTGGCTGAGGCAACCAAGCGGAATGGTTATATGTGTTGTCCATGCGGTGGTTGTCGAAATGAGAAGGATTACCCCTCCACAAAGACCCTTCACATCCACCTGTTCCGGTTCGGTTTCATGTCCGGCTATAATTGTTGGACCAAGCATGGGGAGAGAGGGGTTATGATGGAAGACAACGATGAAGAAGAGAATGATGACAACTATCCTGAGTTCCCTGAAACCACCGATACCGCAATGGAAGATAATGAAGAAGAAGGTGAAGAACGGGCATCAGATATGCCCGCTGATGATCTTGGTCAGGTCATTGTTGATGCACAGATTGACTATGAAAGTGAAAAGAAGAGGGAGAAGTTGGAACGCATGTTAGATGATCACAAAAAGGATTTGTACCCAAATTGCGAAGATGGCCAGAAAAAGCTAGGAAGCACGCTGGAATTGCTGCAATGAAAAGCAGAGAGTGGTTTATCTGACAAGGGATTTGAGAAGTTGCTGAAAATTATGAAGAAGATGCTTCCAAAGGATAACGAATTGCCCGCCAGTACGTATGAAGCAAAGAAGATTGTCTGCCCTCTAGGATTGGAGGTGCAGAAGATACATGCATGCATTAATGACTGTATTCTCTACCGCGGTGAGTATGAGAATTTGAATGCATGCCCGGTGTGCAGTGCATTTCGGTATAAGATCAGGCGAGATGACCCTGGTGATATTGAGGGCGAGCGCCCCAGGAAGAGGGTTCCTGCCAAGGTGATGTGGTATGCACCTATAATACCACGGTTGAAACGTTTGTTCAGAAACAAAGAGCATGCCAAGTTGTTGAGGTGGCACAAAGAAGACCGTAAGAGTGACGAGATGTTGAGACACCCCGCTGATGGGTCGCAGTGGAGAAAAATCGACAGAGATTTCCCGGAGTTTACGGAAGACGCACGCAACCTGAGGTTTGGTCTAAGTACAGATGGCATGAATCCTTTTGGGGAGCAGAGCTGTAGTCATAGCACCTGGCCCGTGACTCTATGTATATATAACCTTACTCCTTGGTTATGCATGAAGCGAAAGTTTATTATGATGCCAGTGCTTATCCAAGGCCCGAAGCAACCCGGTAATGACATTGATGTGTATCTAAGGCCATTAGTTGATGAACTTTTACAGCTGTGGCAGACTGAAGGTGTTCGTGTGTGGGATGAGTACAAACAAGAGGAATTTGATCTACGAGCGTTGCTGTTCGTGACCATCAATGATTGGCCTGCTCTTAGTAACCTTTCAGGACAGACAAACAAGGGATACAATGCATGCACTCACTGTTTAGGTGAGATCGATAGTATATATTTGGATAAAAGTAAGAAGGTGGTGTATCTCGGGCATCGTCGATTTCTTTCGCCCAAACATCAATTGAAGAAAAAAGGCAAGCATTTCAAGGGCGAGGCAGAAGTCCGGGGCAAGCCTAAACGCCATACTGGTGATGATATATTTGATATGGTCAAAGATTTAGAAGTAATCTTTGGAAAGGGTCCTGGCAGTCTGTCTGTTCCGAATGACGCTAGCGGACATGCACCCATGTGGAAGAAGAAATCTATATTTTGGGAGCTTGAGTATTGGAAATTCCTAGAGGTTTGCTCTGCAATCGACGTGATGCATGTGACGAAGAATGTTTGCGTGAACCTACTAGGATTCTTGGGCTTGTATGGGAAGACAAAAGATACACCAGAAGCACGGGAGGACCAGCACCGTATGAAAAGAAGAGACGGCTGATACGTCTCAAACGTATCTATAATTTTTGATGCTCCATGCTTTGTTTTACACCATTTGCCTATTGTTTCGTTACACTTAGTGGCATTTTTATACGCTTTCCGGAACTAACCTATTAACGAAGTGCCACAGTGCCAGTTCCCTGTTTTCTGCTGTTTTTGGTTTCAGAAGTGATACACATGAAATATTCTCCGAATTGGACGAAACAAGTTCCTGAAGTCATATTTCATCGAGGAGCTCCCAAACATCCAAAGACCTGACGGAGGGGGGCCACGAGGCCCCCACACACAGGGGCGGCGCGGCCTAGCCCCTGGCCGCGCCACCCCCGTGTGAGGGCCCGTGGCTCCACCTCTGACAGCCCCCTTTCGCCTACATATACCCCCTGACGAGAAAAACCTAAAGGAGGGACGAGTTTTCCAGAATACATCGCGATCCGCCGCCGCCGTCGACCCGAAGATCGGGAGGGTCCAGAAGCTCTTCCCGGCACCCTGCCGGAGAGGGGAATCGCCACTGGAGGTCTCCTTCATCGCCATGATTGCCTCCGGAGCGATGAGTGAGTAGTCTACCTTGGACTATGGGTCCATAGCAGTAGCTAGATGGTTGTCTTCTCCACCATGTGCTTCATGTTTAGATCTCATGAGCTGCCCTACATGATTGAGATCACCGTTATGTAATACTATGATGTTGGTTTGTTGGGATCCGATGAATATTGGTGTTTATGATTGAGTTGCTGCACTGAATTTTATCTTATATTATCTCTATGATGTTTATGATCTTGCATGCTCTCCGTTGTTAGTGGCTATCTTGGCCGAGTAGTTGCTAGTGACTCCAAGAGGGGGTATTTATGCTCGATAGTGGGTTCATGCCTCTATTTCACCTGGGGGAGTGACAGAAACCTCTAAGGTGGTAGATGTGCTGTTGCTACTAGGGAGAAAACAACATTCATATGCTCGAGGGCATATGCTTTGTTTACATTACACACTTTTCTTAATGCAATTATCTGTTGTTCGCAACTTAATACTTCTAGGGTGTTCGGATGATATCCCCGGGGGTGGATTATTAGTCATAGATGCGGTTGGATGGCGGTCTATGTATTTTGTTGTAATGCCAGAGTGAATCTCATAGTGATCTTCTTGACATATCACGTTATCTTTATTCTATCAATTGCCCAACTGTAATTTGTTTACCCAGCATGTTATTTATCTATGGAGAGACACCACTAGTGAACTGTGGACCCCGGTCCTATTTTAATCATATTGCAATCACCTGTTTACTATTCCCGCACTGTTTACTTTACTAGCATATTACTACTGTTTTCCACTCGATACACTCATAACCTTTGTTTCAAGCAAACCGGTGAGATTGACAACCTCATCGCAAGTTGGGAACAAAGTATTTGTCTGTGTGTGTGCAGGTTCCACAAACACCTTCAGTCGTCACCGTCTCCCTTCTCCTGATCGATAAACCTTGGTTTCATAACTGAGGGAAAACTTGCCGCTGCACTCATCATACTTTCCTCTTGGGGTTCCCAACGGGCTGGTCATTTACCACGCACAAGGACGCCTGCTTTCACCAGTCAGCAACGGCATGCATCCGAAGGATTCTAAGGGTCCTGCGAGCTACGCTCTTACCAAAGAAGAGAAGGAAATCTTTTTTGAATGCCTGAGCAGTATCAAGGTCCCATCTGGATTCTCGTCAAATATAAAGGGAATAATAAATATGGTCGAGAAAAAATTCCAAAACCTAAAGTCTCATGACTGTCACGTGCTTATGACGCAATTGCTTCCGGTTGCACTGAGGGGGATTCTACCGGAAAATGTTCGAGTACCGATTGTGAAGCTATGTGCATTCCTCAATGCAATTTCGCAGAAGGTAATCAATCCAGAAGATCTACAACGGTTACAGAATGATGTGGCCCAATGTCTTGTCAGCTTCGAGTTGGTGTTCCCACCGTCCTTCTTCAATATTATGACGCATCTCTTAGTTCACCTAGTCGAAGAGATTACCATTCTCGGTCCAGTATTTCTGCACAATATGTTCCCCTTTGAGAGGTTCATGGGAGTCTTAAAGAAATACGTGCATAACCGTGCTAGGCCAGAAGGAAGCATCTCCAAGGGCTATCTAACAGAGGAAGTCATTGAGTTTTGTATTGACTTTGTTCCTGACCTGAACCCGATTGGTCTTCCTCAATCGCGGCATGAGGGGAGACTAAGTGGAAAAGGCACGCTAGAAATGAAATCAGCATACTGTATGGACGGACATTCTTTGAGTGAAGCACACTACACAGTTTTACGAAATTCTACGTTGGTGGAGCCGTATATGGAGCGACACAAGAATATTGTACGCTCGGAAAACCCTGGGCAGTCAAACTCCTGGATTACAAAGTTGCACATGGCGACTTTTGGTGGTTGGTTGCAAACACTTCTCATAAATGACGCCACTGTTGGATATGAGCTGTCCATATTGGCCAAGAAACCATCTTCAACTATATTGACTTTCCAGGGTTACGAGATAAATGGGAATACATTTTACACGGTCGCCCAAGATAAAAAGAGCACCAATCAAAACAGTGGTGTCCGCTTTGATGCATTACACGACAATGGGACAAATGACACATATTATGGTTACATAGAAGAGATATGGGAACTTGACTATGGACCGTCTTTTAAGGTCCCTTTATTTCGATGCAAATGGGTCAAGCTGACAGGAGGCGGGGTAGTTGTAGACCAAAAGTACGGCATGACAACAGTGGATCTCAACAATCTTGCGTACATGGACGAACCATTCATCCTAGCCAACGATGTCGCTCAGGTTTTCTATGTGAAGGACATGTCTACAAAACCGAGAAAGAGAAAAGATAAGAAAACGAATACATCACACGATGAGCCAAAGCGACACATTGTTCTCTCAGGGAAAAGAATCATCGTGGGAGTGGAGGACAAGACAGATATGTCAGAAGATTATAACAAGTTTGATGAAATTCCGCCCTTCAGAGTGAACACTGACCCAACCCTCCTCTTAAACAAAGAAGATACTCCATGGTTACGGTGCAGAAGGAAACCCCAACACTAGATGGGGATGTTGGTGATGTGTAATAATGTATTAAACTTTGATGTAAATGTATGATTTTGGGTTAGTTATTCAAATTCGAACACTTTTCATATTCAAAGTTTCCTCAAATATCTCTGTGATGCGGCAACGGGGAGCCGATAGCTGCTGTGGCGGCGGTGGCGGCGTGCAGTAGTACACCGTCACTGGGTAGGGCGAGGCAACGGGGTGGGGGGAGCAGATGTGGAAGCTGCTGTGGGCACAAGAACTGCGAGGCGAAGAAAATGGCAAAATAGTTAATTGTTTGAATAGTTTGAATAATTGATTTTGAAAATAGAAAATAGTTTTGAATTAGTTATTCAATTTCAAACACTTTTCATATTCAAAGTATTATCAAATTCTAAAATATGCAAAAAGAATTTTAATCAATATTGTTTTAATTGAAAATGGCAAAATAGTTAATTGTTTGAATAGTTTGAATAATTGATTTTGAAAATAGAAAATAGTTTTGAATTAGTTATTCAATTTCAAACACTTTTCATATTCAAAGTATTATCAAATTCTAAAATATGCAAAAAGAATTTTAATCAATATTGTTTTAATTGAAAATGGCAAAATAGTTAATTGTTTAAATAGTTTGAATAATTGATTTTGAAAATAGAAAATATTTTTGAATTAGTTATTCAATTTCAATCACTTTTCATATTCAAAGTATTATCAAATTCTAAAATATGCAAAAAGAATTTTAATCAATATTGTTTTAATTGAAAATGGCAAAATAGTTAATTGTTTGAATAGTTTGAATAATTGATTTTGAAAATAGAAAATAGTTTTGAATTAGTTATTCAATTTCAAACACTTTTCATATTCAAAGTATTATCAAATTCTAAAATATGCAAAAAGAATTTTAATCAATATTGTTTTAATTGAAAATGGCAAAATAGTTAATTGTTTAAATAGTTTGAATAATTGATTTTGAAAATAGAAAATATTTTTGAATTAGTTATTCAATTTCAATCACTTTTCATATTCAAAGTTTTATTAAATTCTAAAATATATAGAAGTTATTCAAATTGAATTTCAAAATTCATATTCAAATGAAATCTGGAAAAACATACAGCATTGGCACGCATTTATTAGACCTTTAGTCCCGGTTGGTAATACCAACCGGGACTAAAGGTCTGTGGCTCGGGCGCGAATGGTAACCGCCGGCCAAAAGTCTTTAGTCCCGGTTGAAGCCACCAACCGGGAGTAAAGTCCCTTTAGTCCCGGTTGGTGGCTTCA
Organism: Dactylis glomerata; assembly: GCA_007115705.1. NCBI lineage: Eukaryota > Viridiplantae > Streptophyta > Magnoliopsida > Poales > Poaceae > Dactylis > Dactylis glomerata. Next base: position 252,833 of record QXEO01001064.1, on the reverse strand, counting down.
ACCGGGACTAAAGACCCCCCTTTAGTCCCGGTTGAAGCTACCAACCGGGACTAAAGGGGGGGGGGTATATAAGCCCCGCGCCGCCCCTTCTTCTCCAACACTTAGCAGTTTCGATCGACCACGCGGAGGAGCTCTCGTCGGGAGCGTTGCGGTCGCCGATTTCCGTGCCGCCGAGCCACCGCCGCCGCGCCGCCGCCCGCCCTACCCGCCGACCCCGAGACCGCGCGCGCACCGCCGCCGCCGCCTGCAGGTGAGCACCGTACCGTAGCCCGCGCCGCCGCCGTCGAGCCCCCGCACCGCCCCCGCGCGCCTGCAGGTGAGCACAGTACCACCGGCCGGCCCCCTGCTGCAAATTTTTTTTATAGAAAAATGTAGTTAGAAATTTTTAGAAAAATGTAGTTAGAAATTTTTAGAAAAATGTAGTTAGAAATTTATGTTAGAAATTTTTAGAAAAATGTAGTTAGGAATTTATGTTAGAAAATTAGTGTTAGCATATACTAGGTAGTTAGAATATATATGTTAGATTTTAGGTTAGATTTTATTAGAAATAGAAATGATATTAGAAATGGAATTATTAGGAAAATGTGAGAATTAGGAATTTATTAGGAAAATGCTATTACTATTATTATTATGTTAGATTTTATGCTATTACTATTATTAAGTTAGTAAAATGCTATTACTATTATTAAGTTAGTAAAATGCTATTACTATTATTATTATGTTAGATTTTATGCTATTACTATTATTAAGTTAGTAAAATGCTATTACTATTATTAAGTTAGTAAAATGCTATTACTATTATTATTACTATTATGTTAGAAAAATGTAGTTAGTAAAATGCTATTACTATTATTATTATGTTAGATTTTATGCTATTACTATTATTAAGTTAGTAAAATGCTATTACTATTATTATTATGTTAGATTTTATGCTATTACTATTATTAAGTTAGTAAAATGCTATTACTATTATTATTATGTTAGATTTTATGCTATTACTATTATTAAGTTAGTAAAATGCTATTACTATTACTATTATGTTAGAAAAATATGGAGTAATATTGTTAGCAATAATAGAAAAAAAAATATGGAGTAATGTTGTTGATCTATGTTATGGATTTCGGCGCCGGAAGAGAAGGTGAAGAAGAGATATTGAAAATTATAGGAGAGGGTAGCACCCGTGCACAAGGAGAGGGTACCACCCGTGCAGAAGGAGACGGCTCGGAATTTTTGAACGAGTCGGGTGACGGAATGGAGGAGGAGCAGCCGCATGAATCGGAAAATGATGATTGCGAGGACGGCTCACAAGGGACTGGACGTGACTTAATAAAACGGTCCGGCGAGGTATATATATATATATATGAAGACTAGCTCTATTCATGAATCAGTAGATGACGATACATTATGTGGTATATATATTAATGAGTGTTTTCTTATTTTAGAGCTCTGAATCTTCTAGAAAGAAGCGAGGCCCGGCCAAACGGCTGGCATCGAATCAGCATTACACGATTGGGCGTCTCTCAAGTGAAGGCGAACCGTTGGAACCCAAGAGTGTCGCAAATGCGTTCACACATCAATGTGGATGTCTTGTTAGGGACATGGTGCCGATAAGCATTCAATATTGGTATAAGCCCAAGGCGGCAAAGGGAGAGCCAGCACAGCCAGAGCCAGAAGAGGGTGCAGCGGTCAATTATGTCACCAAGGTCTTGAAAGATAGACTTTGGGATTCCCTCATTCCACATTTCAATCTGCCGGTCACCGAGTCCCTGGAAGAAGCAGAGCAACAGAAGGAGAAAGTCAGGGAGTGGGCTCTCAAGAAGATGGCTGCACAGTTCAATAACCACAAGAAGAGGTTATGGAACGCCTATGTCAACGCCGATCGACAAGCTCCAGAATTTACTGGCCCCAATGAGTTCCTGCGGGATCACTGGGACGCATTTGTGGAGTACAAGGAGTCAGAGCTGGGTAAGCTAAGGAGTCAGAAAAATCAGGCAAATGCTGCAAAAAAGAAATATCACCATAAGTTGGGTCCAGGTGGCTACAAAAGGGCCGAGCCTAAGTGGGATATGCAAGAGGCCGCCCTACGAGAAAAAGGCATTAAACCAGAAACAGAACAATGGCCCAGAAGGTCAAGAAATTGGGCACTTGCCCATGGAGCTGTCTATGATGAGAGAACAGGGAAATTAGTTGAAGAGAAGAAACAAATTGTTGAACCCCTGGGAGCACTTGTCAAGACAATCGCCGAGGTTCAAGAGGGGACGTTCAAGCCGGACAGAGAGAACGACGAGCTGACAAAGGCCCTCGGGAACAAAGAACACACAGGACGAACACGGGGTCTGGGTTCTGCTATTCCGTGGAGGTCCGGGTTCTCCGAAGAGAGCCAGACTTATAGAAGCCGAGAGAGAGCGAAGAAGCGGAAGGCGCAGGAGGAGGCCTCACGGATAGAGAGCATAGAAAGGCAACAGGCTGAGCTGAGAGAGTTGTATTTACTGCAGCAGAAGGCACTGGAGGAATTAAAGTCGCAAGGGGCAACTCAGCATCAGCAACACCTAGAACATGCATCAGGCGACCGATCTCAGCGGAGAAGCAGCGTGGCTTCCACGGAGGTACCGATGGTTCACTACCCCGTGGATGATATCACCAAGAAGATAGACTGTGAGCTGCATTATCCCATGAAGAACATATCGATGAAGGTGGCGGTTGGCTATGTGTTGCCATCTGGACCTGGACAAACCTGGCATGGCCGTGAGATTCGACCTGGCTATGCTAAGGTCGGGGTGGATGCAATTGAAAGGGGGTATGAGTCCCTCCTTCTTGACGTCGCTGGACCTGAAGAGGAGGAAAAACTGGGAGAAGTATTGGGTGGTATAATTCTTTGGGATAAGAAACACATCGTGTTTCCAGGCTCGGCGCCAAGGCGGCCACCCTCTCCTCCGAGTTCTCGCAATTCACCACCTCCCGACGACGACAGGGACGACTACCACCATACCCCGAGTCCACATCGATCTCCACCTCAATGTCAGCCGCCTCCGCCACCTCCGCCGCCTCAGCCCACTCGTAAGTCCCAGAGTTGTGGCAAGTCCGCTGCTATGTCCACTAGCAATGTCTCTCCGAAGAAACGGGCCAAGATAGCTAAGGCGGTGCCGCCTCCTCCTCTCGAGAAGACTGCTGAAGAAATTGAGGCGGAGGACAGAGCCAAAGTGAAAAGGAAGCTCGCAGCCCTACGCCCGACCCCTACACCGAAGCAGGTATATACTCTGGAACAGAAGGAGTGGGCCTTTGATATGCTTACCCAACCTTCGCAATATGAATTGCGTAAGCCAGATGACTACAAGCGTTGTTTGGATAAGCAGGTAGATGCAAAAAAAGAAGCTAATAAGACAAGCGCAACTGCAAGAGGGAAAAGAGACGTTGCCCAGCTTGGAGCACAGACCAAAAAATCGATCTCCCCGCTAAAGGTCTTTGCTAGTGATGCTGGTGGGAGTGTTGCTCAACCCAATCCCGCCGACTTTGCTAAAGAAGCTGGTTTGACTCTTTCTCAATTGCTACATGAAGATATCACCCCAAAGGCGCCTATAGCACGGCAATATGAAAAGGGGAAGAGTCTGGTCCCACCTGAGATTGAAATGAATCTACCAACACAAATGCGAAAATTGCATAAGTGGTACCTGCAAGCCGCAAAGGGCACGCAAGATTTTCTCCTTATGCAAATCACAAAGGACCATTTCTTAGGTCAAGACTTGGTGCATATTGAGTTTGATGAATTCTTTCAGCTATTCAATCAAGACGCGCTCGACAAATCTCTCGTCAGTGCCTATGTTCTGTAAGTGATTCATTATTTCTATAAGTCTCTAGCTCAACTCGTTCTTTGCATGTAATTTTCCTCACTACGCTGTTTATTATGCAGAATGAAGAGTATAGAATCTAAGAATAGGAATGACCTCCAACTTGGATTCATTGATCCAAATCGAGTTAACGGAGCGATGATACAGAGGAATCGCAAGGAGACGGAGGATAACTTGCTAGAGTTCCTACTTACGCAGGAATACCGAGCTAGAATACTCTTTCCGTACAACATCAGGTGAGTGTTACTATCTTATACACAGTTACTTTTCCTTACTCGATGTTATAAGTGTAATTGATGAGTTTATTAACTTACATAATTAAACTTGCACGTAGTTACCACTGGATTTTGCTAAAGATTGAACCTGACTATGGAAGGGTTCAAATCTTTGACTCGATGAATAAACCACTTAATGAATACCAAAGCATCCTTGATGTGATGGATAGGTAATTTCAATCATTACGGCATTATATCGGTCTCTTTCGTTCATCTATAACTCATCTATTCATTTTGTTTGCTCGGCAGTGTTTGGAAACGGTTTATACGCATAGTTAAAGGTGAATGGAAAACTGAGCTAATTTACCGTCAGATCGAGGTAAGTCGTACGAGCTAGTTCCACACATCCCTTTAATTCTAGTTTCAAATACCATTAAGTATATCAATCTTGATATATCACTGACTAAAATCTATTCTCGTAAAGTGTGCGAGGCAGCCTTCGGGGACTAATCTATGTGCATACTATACTTGCGAGAACCTTCGTGCGCAGGTCACTGAAGGAATTGATTTTCAAACAGTAAGTAAACAATATACTGACAAATTCATTTTATTGGCATCAATTTTGTTATGATGATTCATATTCATATTGTTCTTCTTCTTCGTAGTTCGAAGCAAAGCGGAATCGGCTCTCACCGACTGAACGCGTAGTAGGAATTCAAGAGGAATTAGCCGGATTTCTGCTTGAACATGTCATTAACCCAAAGGGTGAATTTCATGCCGGTTTCGATTAGACAATGTTTATAATTAAACACAAGTCGTGATCTTATGTGTGTGAACAAGTTGTATATATACTTGTATGCATGTATATGCTCGGTGAACCAAATATATTATATATATGTATCGTTTTATATATTATGTTGTAATGCTGTATGAATAAGTATATAAGAAAACTTGTTTGAAATGAATCAAACAATTGAATGGAGCAAAATACAAATATACCCTAAACCCTAAACCCCTAAATAACAATTGAAATCCAGAAAAATAAAGAAGCAGCAGAGGCTGCCACGTGTGGACTCTTTAGTCCCGGTTCTTAACACGAACCGGGACTAAAGACCTACGCCCACGAGCGCCTGGACCTTGCCACGTGGTCTCTATTTAGTCCCGGTCCGTATAGCAACCGGGACTAAAGATAGGGCATCAGTCCCGGTTGGTTAGTCCCGGTTGCGCAACCGGGACTGAAGGCCCAGACGAACCGGGACTGATGCCCTGTTTTCCACTAGTGTCATGGCCATCGCCGTCGTCTTATTTCTCACCCTCCACCTCTACCTCACCCTATTCCTATACGAATACAACTACGCGCCTGCAACCTAACGAGGTTTGGGAGGGAGAGATAATGCCTCGAATGGATGCAACTAATTGTCGCCGCACACACGATCGACTATCATTAGCTGTCCATCTTGATTCTTGCCATCTTTTTTCCTTTGGCAATATGGATTATTATGTCCCTTAAATCTTCATATGTACTAATCTACAATGTCATGTTTGGTAAAACAAGTTGTACACATGTATGCGACTATGTGAGTGTCTTGATCTGTAAAGAATCGATTGACATGTACATGTGCTTTTGTCTAATTTAATCAACTACAATACTTCTACAACCATCCATTTGGATCGTAATTGTGTTTATGAGAGTTGACGGGCTTGATTAATCACTTGGCAAAAAGTGCATATGTATATAAGCACATATGCCGACCAATGGACTAACTAGTGTCATGCTCGATCTACATTGGAATTCGGTCATCTATATCCATCCCACCTTGGCATCGTGTGGAGTACAGTTCTGTCAGATCTATATCCATCTAGAGTGGTGACAATCGCAAGCAAGTTCAGATAAGCTTCACCATGATGTGTTTCACCTCTCGTGAATCCACGACAATGTTGGTCATGTTGTGTTAGCTTGGCATGCTGTAATGACTACTGTGCTGCTCGGTGGTACATCTAGGCAAGCATACGGACCTACAGTCTTGTCAATGATCCTGGTGTTGAGCGACACTTCACCCTTGGAAGGTCAATTTGTTCTGTAACTATGATGAAATAGACTTTGGCTCGATACTAGTTAGACCAAACTATGCCAATTTCATAGCACAACTTTGATGTGTTCATTGTTAAGCTGAATAATGAATGTTGTAGTGGCTCTTTGTAATCCTCTCGCACTCAAATTTCCAATGCTTTCCATTTCTTGATATATCAAACGACCCTGCTATGCATACGACGATTCTCGTACGATTCCCGTACGACGCTACCGCCGCACCGTCGGAAGCAACAGCGCCCAGTTGCTTACCCGTTTGATCCCGAGTCGTACTCACGTCGTACGCGGAGGCGTCGTACGCACAGCGTTTTCGTATATCAAACTACGTGACTCAAGTGTCATTGATTGTACTCGTCATTGTTGCTCTTCTTGAACAATTTTGCCATTTTGCTCCAACAACTAAACATTATTCTACTACATGGGGTAGCTAGCTATTTTTGGATAGTCACTCCATGAGCATAATGGGTGGTCTAGACATCATTGCATCATGAAACATCAAGGATAGGTTTTTATGCCACTAAATCTTATATGGACGATTTAGTTGTAGATATTTGTGGCATTCTTATTAGCACATATATATATTGCTAGCAAGTCAAGAAAATGTAGCCATCATGCACTCAAGAATAAACTAAACATTTGTCAGGCTGGTTAATTTCCACCACGAATATAAAAAAGTACAAATTCCACACGCTTGTATCAAAAAATTGCAATGTGTAACTAAAAATATCACGTGTCAACACATGCATGTACCATACTGATAACTTAGCCTTTTCATCTGTTAATCTAATTGATCTTATTGTGAATCAGCCGCCGACAACAATGATACATGTGTGAATCAGCTGTCGGCAACAGTGATCACCACACATCCTTGAAATAATACCATTACTATCAGTAATGTGAATGCAAAGGGGGCGCAACCAAATCCCCAGGACAGTTGGTTGCCATCTAGAGATCGCGAGATCGAGCCAGAGCCAGCTAATCGAGCAATAGTTGCTACTACGTCCACACAGTTGTGCTGCTATGTAGAATAGAAGAAGATGGGCGATGTTTGCCGGGTGGTCTTAGGTGTGGTGTTTCTAGGGTTCACCGGCGTCTTCTTCCTCACCCTCCACCTCTACCTCGCCCCACTCCTCTACCCCTAAGACTACACGCCTCCAACCTAGCGAGCTTGGAGGAAGGGAGAGACGACGAATACCGCTAATTATTGCTCTCGCGCGTGGCCGCCTTGCTAGAGTATTCACCGAAGTCTACCCATCTTGATTTTTGTCATCTTCTTTCTTTGGAAACATGGATTATATTGTCATATCATATGGAACTATGTCATTTTCAGGGAAACAGTTGTACACATGTATATATGTGAGTGTCTTGAGCTGCCAAGGATCAATTGATATATATCGTGTGTTTTTGTCTAATTTAATTAACTGCATAGTTCAGCCATCCATTTCATTCGTAACCGTGTTTATCAAAGCTTTTCGGTATAAACATTTGATCAATCATCTAGAAAAATTTGCATACATATATGCACACATGCACGTCCGATGGACTGACCATAGTAGTATATAGTGTCATGCTGACATTCTCGCTACACTGGAATTTGGTGTCTATCATGCCCAGCTGCGGAGTACATTTATATAGGCTCCGTATACATTGTGGCAATTGCAACCAAGTTCAGATAAGCTTCTCCATGACCATTTCACCTTGTGAATCGACGAGACTGTTGGTTGTATAGTGTTATTATTTGACATGCGCCGCAACGACTACTGTGCAAGTGACGGGTGAATTGGGTGTTACACTTAATTAGGCACACGTTTGGATCGGAGGTGTAGTGGTAGCAAGGGTTGACGGAAATAGCTATATTCCACTCTCACAAAGGTGATTGCTTGTGCAACTGCGATGCAATAGTATTTGTCTCGACAATATCTAGACTGAACAACGCCGAATTGATGGCACAACTTTGATATGCTCACTGCTACTCTTAGCACTAAATTCTATACTTGATCTTTTTTTGTCAACTTCTACTCAAATTTCCAATGCTTCCCATTTTCAAATGTACCAAACTACGTGATTCTGATGCTGCCATTCATCATACTCGTCATTGTTTCTCTCATTGCACGATTTTCCCTTCAGCCCTAGCATCTAAACATGATTCTATTACATGAGGGTAGCTAGCTGTTTATAGATCGTCACTGGCTGAACATAGTGTGTGGTCTAGACATCATTACATCATGAAACATCAAGGACAAATTTCACACCATTAATGTGGGTGATGTAGTTCTATTCTCAAAGATTCTTTATTAGTACATGTGCCTTATTATATCCAACGGCCAATCCATGTGTTGGGTCTTAAAATTGCACATCTTGTGCCGACGGTTAGCCTCCAGTTTTTTAAGAAACTTTTTTTAAACTCATTTCGTGTATAGGCGGCTATTGAACAACTTTTTTTGTCCTCCATGTTTTACAATGTTCTATTTTTTAGGTTACATTCCGTCCTATACTATGTTTAATTTTCTGTTCTGCGATCTTAAGCGGGGAATCATGCAGCTCAGAAGAATTTTAGAAGTACTTTTTTGATAAATTATTTGAAAATTATTTTTTGTTAAATCATTTGAAAGGTACTTTTAGTTTTGAAGTTACTCGGATAGGAGAAACTAGTTGGTATGTCGCGTCAGCACGTACACCCGGCGGATCCCGACAACCAGAGACTCACGTGCAAGAGAAAAGGAACTCAACTATCTCAAACGCCTTGAGTCGTGTCGTCTTCTTCCTTCCTCCATCTCTTCTTCTCCTCCCCCTCCTCTTCCTCGTCGCTAAAACCATCGGCAATAGTGACCAACATACAGTAGTAGCACCGATGTGAGTGTGATGGGCACACATCCAAGTCCCCAAGACTGATTGGAAGATCGAGCCAGAGCTGGCTAATCGAGCAGTACTTCCTTTGAGCTCCGCTTGTATAGAGTAAAAAGAAGAGATGGATCATGTCTTAGGGCTAATGTACATGCTGGTGTTCGTGACCTTTGTTGGCTTCTTCTTTCTTTCTTTCTTTCTTTCTTTTGAGGTGAAACAACGGAGGGCGAAAAGCCCACCTGAATTTTCATTTATCATCAAAACAGGGAGGTACAAGTGCGGCCCCGCATGGGAGGGGGGGGGGGGTAGCGCAAGAAAGGGCACAAAGCGCGAGGGGGGTCAAGGGAGAGAAGCGCACACCACGTGACCAGAGGGTCACAGTCGACAGTACGAGGCGCCCTCACAATCCATAGTAGGAGGTGCTGGCGAACCGCCATAACGAACTCGGACTCGGTGGGATGCACCCCGTCTAAGACGAGGCAATTCCTAGTTTTCCATGTGACCCACAGGAGCGCGGCAGCTGCGGTCATGTGGAGCAAGGGAGGCCAGTTCTGGTGAGCGTCGAAGAAGGCATCCATCATGTCTTCAAGCGTCAGAGGGACCAGCGAGTGAGGGGTCATGGATGTGCGTCTCCAAACGGGCACGAGGCGGGGGCAAGACACGAACAGGTGATACGCATCCTCCGCCACTCCGGGCATCTTCTTTCTCACCATCCACGGATGATCCACCTCTACCTCGCCCCATTCCTATAGCTCTACGACTACGCGCATATGAAGGGACAGGTGATGCATGGATGCAACTAATTCTCGCCCCCGCGCGCGGCCAACTAGTTAGACGGATTCACCAAAGCCTGTCCATCTTTGATTTTTTGTCATCTTCTTTCATTGTCATTTTCGGGAAGAACAGTTGTATACATGTTCCATGTACATATTGTAGTTGTTATCACTGGATCTCACTCTCTCGCTCTGGTAAATGTTTCACTGATGAAACTGAAAGATGACCAAGATACAGGATATGACGCCTGCTTTTCTCAGAGTGGTGATCGCGACCGATGCTCCTCTATCTGATCGTGCCAACCCACTACCGAAGCAGACACGAGACGATCCTAAGATTACATACGGGATAGCACAAGAACGCTTCCTCGTCCAGCTCACGAAAAACTGCTAGAAAATAGCTTACCGATCTAACTGAAAACGACCAATTCCTAGCTACTCTGAAAACTGTACCGTGTTGACAGTTAGTTAACTGAACTGTGTCGACAGCAACTGAACAACGACATATTGTTTCAGATTTATCGAGACATAGGTTTAAACAACATATATGTGAGTGTTTTGAGCTGCCAAGGATCGATTGGTACCATGTGATTTTGTACTAAATTAATCAATTGCATCATACAGCAATCCATTTCGATTGTAACTGTGCTTGACATATACATATGCATGCACATGCCTGCCTGCCGATGGACCCACTATGGCCTCCTTTCATTCATAGGAATTTTGAAGGAAAAGTGTAGGATTTCTATTCTTATAGGAATTTGCACTGTAGCAGTCTTTGATTCGTAGGAATACATGAAAGAAAATGAGCCAGATTCCTATGCAAAACAGTCCAAGAAAACAATTCAGTCTGACCTCATTTTTTCTTTCCTTTGAAGGAATTTTTCCTTTGCAGTTTGTCACTTGCATTCCTACTAGATTCTTATTCCTATTCCTATTCCTATTCCTACAATTCAAAATCCTACGAATCAAAGAAGCCCATAGTGGTATGGAGTCTTGCCCGCTACATCGGAATTTGGTCGTCTATCCTGCCAAGATTTGCTTCATACGGAGTATATTTCTATCTGCTTCTCCGTGGTGTTTTGACATGCCACAATGACAACTGTGCGAGTATCAGGTGAAGTGAGTGGTACACTTAGGCGATCATATGGGGGTGCCATGGTGGCAAGGGTTCAGAGGAAGACCTATATTCCAATCTCACAAGGGAGATTGTTTGCGCATTTGTAAGGAAATAGTCTTCGACTCCACACTATCTAGGTTGAACTATGCCAATTACTCCCTCCGTTTAGAAATATAAGATGTTTTAGCTTTGTGAAGAAGATGTATTTAGACATCTTTTAGTGTATAGGTTCGCTTGAATCTATACACTAAAAGATGTCTAGATACATCCTATTCACAAAGCTAAAACATCTTATATTTCCGAACGGAGGGAGTAGATAGCACAACTTTCATGTGCTCACTTCTACTATTAGTACAAGATTCTATACTGAATCTTCGCCCGAATCTCTCACTCAATTTTTCGATGCTTCCCATTTTCTGATAGATCGAACTATGTGACTCTGGTGTCATTCATGGTACTCGTCATTGTTTCTCTGCTTGCACGATTTTCCATTCAGCCCTAGCAACTAAACACGATTCTATTACATGGGGTAGCTAGCTATATATAGATGGGTCCGGACATCATTGCATCACGAAACATCAAGGACAAAGTTTTTGTACTCCCTCCGATCCATAATACTCTTCGCAAATTTAGATGTATATATCTATACATATTTTAGTGATAGATACGTCCGTATTAGCGAAGAGTAATATGGGTCGGAGGGAGTATCATTAAATCTTATGTGGGGGATATAGCTGTATTCTTAATGATTTTTTTGAAGGATTCTTTATTACTCCATGCGCTTTATTATATCCAATGGCCAATCCTTGTGTTGTTCCACATCTTTTGGCTGGGGTATCCTCCATAAAAAAACTTTTTGCAACTCATTCTCATATTAGGCTATTGAGCAACTTTTTATTTGTTTCTCCATGTTTTGCAATCTTCTGTTTTTTGGGTTACATTCCGTACTACACTATGTTCAATTTTCTGTTCTGCGATCTTAAGACCTTGTTTGGTACTAGAGTTTTGGTGGAGATTAGTGGAGATAATCCTCTAGAGTATTGGGTAAAATCTCTATCTTCATCCAATCCCCACAAAACCCCACCCACAATCCACTAGGTAGAGATAGAGTATTGGGGATTGACAAAAATACACTAAAATTTAGGAAAAAGTGGAGATTGGTGGAGATTAAACTCGCCTAATACTCTAGTATCAAATATATTTTTAGAAGTGAGCGGGGATTTAGGGTTTGGTGGGGATTATCCCCACTAATCTCCACCAAAACTCTAGTACCAAACAAGGCGTACAAACAAGGCGTAAGCGGGAAATCATGCAGCTCGGAAGAATTTGAAAAGTGTTTTTTGTTAAATCATTTGAAAGGTACTTTTATAGTTTTGTAGTTACCCGAAATTGTGAAACTGGTTATAGTGTGTCGCGTCAGCGCATACGCCCTCTGTCATGCAGGTCCCATTTCCCAGAGACTCACGAGCAGGAGAAAAGGAACTCAAATATCTCCAACGCCTTGCGTGCTGCGTCGCGTCGTCTTCTTCCTTCCTCCACCCCTTCTCCTCCTCCCCCTTCCTCCTCCTCCGTCGCTAAAACCCTAGCCTTACCCAGCGCTCCGCCTCCAAGATTGTCTCGGCCGACCTACCAGACGATTTCTGTTCGCGGATTGGCGGCTTCGACCTTGCGGCGATGGCGGGCGGCGGGAAGAAGGGAGGGAAGGGGGAGGACCTGGGCCGCGCGCTGATCCGGCAGCAGAACAGGGCGGCGGCGGCCGCCAAGGAGCGGGGGGAGGCGCTCACCTCCTCCCGCCGCCGCGCGCCTCCTCTCGAGTCCGTCATCGACGTCAGCGAGATCGACGCCGTGCTCCAGCGCGCCGCCGAGGAGGACCGCCTCCACTCCGCCCTCGCCAACGCCTCCTCCTCCGACCTCGTCATCGACCTGTGAGAGTCCGCCTCTCCCGCCGCTGTCTCTCCGGTTACGAATCGCGTTTGTCTGAAACTGGACTTCGGTCTGAAATGTCTGAAATGGTTTGATTGGTCGGGCCGGCGCAGGGACGCGACGGGGGAGACGGACGAGCAGAGGCGAAGGCTTCGCAAGGAGCAGGAGGCGCTGCACGCCACCAGCCTCGGGGTCCCTAGGCGGTGAGTGCTTGTGCTTCTCATCGGTGATTGTGTAATTATTCCATGTTTCTAGATTGGGGCTTGTTGTGACTGTGCTGGTGTGTGATTTGCAGTCCACCATGGCATAACCAGATGACCGTCGAAGAGCTCGACGCAAACGAGAGGGGGGCGTTCCTTGTGTGGCGGAGGAATCTGGCGAGGTTGGTTCCGAGTTGTAGTATAACTCTGCTTAATGAGTAGGAATTTGGTTTGTTCGATGATACTTTAGTTGCAAAATACATGTTTGAGGACTATATTTCGGATCAAATTATTAGCTATAACCATTGGTTCTTGTCTGAAATTGGTAATGGTATTTTGCTTAATGTGTCCCATTGCATCTTTTGAGAAATTAAATGCTTGGAGCAACTCTTCTATGTAGATTGGAAGAGAATGACAAGCTGGTCCTTACACCCTTTGAGAAGAACATTGACATCTGGAGACAGCTGTGGAGAGTAGTTGAACGCAGTGATTTGGTGAGTAAAGCTCCACCTTCGCTGCCCTTGTTACCCTTAAATCTTGTGATTGACTGCTTGCCTGCTACTTTTCTTGTGCAAATCTGGTCTGTTAACACTTGTTTTGTATGCTGGACCATCTGCTGTGCTATGTCCTCTAAAAAATTCAAGTAGCACATGCTTGTGTAAGGTCTCACTTGCAGTTTCTGCTCTATTGTGCTCAGTCATATTATTCTACCTTTGATGAAAGATAAGCAAGTCATAATAAATATCAAGCAAAAGTACTGACCATTGTTTTCTTTTCTTCCATGTAGCTGGTCATGGTAGTTGATGCTCGAGATCCCTTGTTTTACCGATGCCCTGATCTTGAGGTACGTCTTATCATACTTCTATAGTACTTTTTTCAATTCAAGGAATATCTAGTGTACATAGAGAAGGGTTGCTGCTTGTACCTGGTTAAAGTTTGTTCATTGTACAGCTTTGCACGTAGAAGACAGTATTAGTAAAATTGCCCCAGAAGAGCTGTTCATGAATTCCTGCATGTTTTGTAGTTTTTTTATCCAAGCAGCTGCACACTTGCTACAGCTATATTGCTAGATCATTGTTGTTTCCTGCCTTTGTGGCAGAAGCAAATCCATATTTTCTGTCTATAATGAGCAAGGATGAAGATTCAGTCTTCCCATAGATATTAGTTTGGTAGCGTGATATCAGTCTTGTTCTCTCCAATTAGGATTAACTTTCTATATTTCTTCTGTGCTGCAATTGTAAATTGTATAAATCTGAATATATAGTTGTGCCTTCATGGTAGGTTTATGTGTTAACACTAAGATCAGTTGCTGCACCTAGTGTCTCTTATTGCGGATTCTGCAGCGTTTTCATGACCTGCTGACATGACCTTCTATGCTAGGTATATGCAAAGGAACTGGATGAACACAAGAGAACGATGCTTCTTGTCAACAAGGCTGATCTTCTACCTTTAAATATCAGGTCTGCACCTTGTCCATTTTGATCTATTTATTGCATGCATAGATAGTATGAAATGACCTCCTAGTAAATTTGGCCTAAATGCAGAAAGAGATGGGCAGAATATTTCAAGGAGCATGATATTCTCCATGTTTTCTGGTCCGCTAAAGCTGCTACTGCCATATTAGAAGGAAAAATGTCGAGTGGATACTCTGAAGAAGGTTCTGCTTCACTTGTTATGGATACCAAGATATATGGAAGGGATGAGCTCTTGACGAGGTTGCAAGCTGAAGCAAAATCTATTGTAGCACAAAGGAGAACCTCAACTATCAAGGACGATCATGGATCCAGTTCTGATTCTATTTCATCAACGGCTAAGCATGTGGTTGTTGGATTTGTTGGTTATCCCAATGTTGGAAAGAGTTCCACGATAAATGCTTTGGTTGGTGAGAAGAAGACCGGTGTCACTCACACACCTGGTAAGACGAAACATTTCCAGACACTAATCATCTCAGAAGAGCTCATGCTGTGCGATTGCCCTGGTCTGGTCTTCCCGTCGTTCTCAAGCTCAAGGCACGAGATGGTGTCATGTGGTGTCTTGCCGATCGACAGGATGACAAAGCACCGGGAGGCTATCCAAGTGGTGGCAGATCGTGTCCCAAGAGATGTCCTGGAGCAGATATACAAGATCACGTTGCCCAAGCCAAAAGCATATGAATCAGTGTCTCGGCCACCGACTGCAGCTGAGTTGTTGCGCGCGTACTGTGCATCCCGGGGCCATGTCAGCCACGGTGGTCTGCCTGACGAGACCAGGGCTGCTCGACAGATACTGAAGGATTACATAGATGGTAAGATCCCGCACTATGAGCTCCCTCCTGGTGTCACCAGCAGTGAAACAGAGCAAAGAGAAGATACTGCAGCAGAAGGTCCGGCAACTTCAGCAGCTGATGATTCAGGCAGTTACGATTCCGATGAACAGGATGATACAGCAGGTCCACCAGACATGAGGCATGTCTTGCATGACCTCGAGTCTTTCGACTTGGCCACCCAGGGATCTAAATCCACTCAGAAGCAGCAGCGGCACGAGGAGTCACACAAGCAGCACAGGAAACCCCAGCGGAAGAAGGACCGGTCCTGGAGGGTCGGCAACGACGGGGGCGATGGAACGGCGGTGGTAAGGGTGTTCCAGAAACCCACCGTCAATACTCCTGCCGTCAGCGCGAGCGGAAATGTTTAGTGCGGCACCCCCACATCTCACTGTCCGAAAAGCTGCACATTGCACGATTGGGCACGAAGTCCTCCCTGAAATCGCCCTTTCGAATGCAAAGTCAAGAAATACAACTACACATGATGTATTACATGATTTAAGTGTTTGCTTTGGCTGTGCTGATAGCTGAATCTGCTCTGGTAGACGAGATGAGGAGACCAGAGTTCAGCATCATATGAAGTGTAAAAAATTGGACACAAGTCCAGTTTGTGGTCTCAGATTTTACTGACCCTGTGCATATATAATTGTGGACCGTGATCCGTGATACGCTTGTTGTCATGTAATATGTTAGCAGCTGAAATAACTACGCATTTGCTAACATCATTTTGTTTTTTTTAGGGCAGATCATTTTTAAGTATTCATATATTGTTTTTAGTTCATAGCAGTCCTTGGGGCTTACTTTTTTTTTTCCTTTGAGTACAAAAATGGGGCTTACTTAGGGCATCTCCAGCGGGCTTATGCAAACCTTCTGCACATTTGAACTGGTCTAACGGAGTATTGGATCGGCGCGTCGGTTGCATCCTCCCCAGTGGCCCGACGCAACTGGACCGACGCGTCCGGTTTGACGTCCCTTTGGTAGGTGAGGGCCTTCTCCATCTCGGCCATCACTGGTTTGCTCTGTTGCCTCGGTTTGGGCGACCTGCTCTGCCTTCGCCTCGGCGAGCTCCACCGCCGCGCGCGTCGCGGCTGTTGCGATGAGCTCCTCCGCTCAATGACGCTCCTCGAGCTCCATCGCAGCACACGCCGCTAGCTCCGCCTCTTGCTGAGTTGATGCCACGCGGATGGCCGCCTTCACAACACAGAGCTCGACGTCGTCCTCCGCTTGATCGTCGTCGTCGCTGTCATGCACCTTTGTCTTGTCGCCGTCAATGAGCTCCCACGCGGCTGCCACCGAGGCAGCATCCGCCATGCGTTCCTCCCCGGTCGCGGCGTCGTCCATGTACATGCGCGCCACGACCTCACGTGCCACGAGGCCTTGGCGCAGCTCGTGCACGGCGACCTTGGCGGCCTTCTTGGCCACCGCCTCCAGCGAGACCATGGCAGCCTCGTGGTGGATCTTGCGCAGGGCCACCGTGGTGGCCTCCTTCGCCATCGCCTCCACCGCCTCCTTGGTTGCGACAGTGTGGATCTGCTGAATGACGACCTTGGCCGCCTCCTCCACCACGTCCTCCATCGCCCGCTGGGCCACCGCGCCTTCGAGCTCGAAGGCGCATACCTCCTCCTCGGCTTACAGTCGAGCCAACGCCATGGCCCGCACCTCCACCTCCTCTGTCGTCTGCTTGGCGTACCGGTTTTGGCATATCTCCTGGATTGTCATCCAGTTGGCGATCTTGCGGCAAGGCATGGCTAGGGTTTTTAGTTGGTGCTTCTCCTTGGCTAGGGTTTTGGCAGGTGCTCATCGCCGCCGGCTGCGCCGTCTTATATAGACCGTGCCTGGCGGGAAATGGCGTCGGGCGCGGGAAATTTTCCAGCCATGGGCGGGAAACATACTCCGGTCGCGCGCGCGGGAAACATGAGGCTATGTCGGCGGGAGATTTTCTGCCGCACGGGAAGTTGCTGGTGGTGATTGGCGATGTTCCATCGCCATTACCAGAGCATCACTAGACCATCAAATGCTGACAGTGAGCAGGACAGGCGATATGCGTCGGGTCGCTGGACGCACTGGTCCAGACATACCGGACCGCGACCCATTTTCTATTTATAGGTCAATCCATCCGAACTAAAATGGACCGTTTGCGTCTGCCAAATGTGTAGGTCCTTCTTGACTCTGTCTGTACCTTCCTTGGGCTGCCCATTGGTTTACGCAGATAGCGGGCGGTTGCTGTGACTGCCCGTGACATAGAGCAGCTGGAAAGTGTGTCTCCAGTCGGGAGACTGCACCATCCGGACCATCCATTGTGGATCCAGCGGACGACCAGCGTACGCTGGACAGACATACCTGTCCTCTTTGGGAAAAGTGAGCTAACGGTTTCTTGCTGGCGTATCGGTGGCAGTGGCACCTTTTCACGCCACTCTCCTCCTGTTGCATGCTAGTTTTTTTTAAATGAGTTGCATGCTAGTTGCTGTTATTTTAGTTTGTTTACACAGTTCTAGGATTTAATTACTAGTTTGTTTGTAATTTGCTGTGTGTCATTGTGTCCAAGTGGACTTGAAAAGGTATTGCTGAAGTTGATCCAACTAGTTTATCAGACATAAAAATTATATATTTGGAAGTAGTCCAATCAAGTAGGGTTATCTTAATTCACACCAGCGACAAACATGGGCTTAGATGTAGTGGCCATTTGATACTTCGAAATGATTCACATTTTGTGCTATGTAGTTTCCTTCTTTAATTGTCATAATGATATCAATTATTCTTAAGGGGATAATTTAATATGAAATATAATATTATCGGTAAATCAAACACAATACAACAGTAGAAGTAAAGATCTAACACTCGAGATTCAAGGATGTAAAGACACATCACACCTTGATAAAACCTACACGACGCCACTATAGTAAATGAAACTATGCCGAAATTTGCTTAATAACCCAACAACCATGTTGTCCTAAAAATGTAACTATCAATGAGAAACCTCATCTCAAAAAAATTAAATTGAAAAAAGCTCGAGTACCTGCCCATGCAAGCCTTCATGAAAAGTCACTCACACCCCCTTGTCCCCCTCCGCCATCGTCAACGACACCTCCCACTTCTCACCCATGCTCTTGTGCTCATGACATTTCTACCCTTTAATATTCTTGATTATTTGATGTAAGGCGAGAATGAATTCCACTTGCGTGTATGCACATTGTTCAGTAGAAATCAATCATGAATATCGATGAAGTCACACAATCATAGGACCCATCATAAAAAACATGATTTTAAAACACATCACATTGATAAAAAACACATGAAACCCTCCAAAGATCAAGATCCTTTGGTCTAAAAAATGTAAGTTTTGATGTACCGATACATTTCAAAATAGTATAAATGCCCATTCACATGTGTGAAAGCATCCACAAACCAATGGAAACAAAAAAATATTGCGTGACTTGATAAAACCTCCATGAACACTGATGAAGTCACACAATCATAGGACCCATCATAGAAAGCATTTTAAAACACATCATGCCTTGATAAAAAACCCATGAAACCTTCCAAAGATCAAGATCCTTCTCTCATGCCCACGGGGAATGAATTTGAACACACACGCATTTTGTTTCGAAAAATGAAGTTACATTTTAAATTAAACTAAATGCCCATTCACACGTGTGAAAGCATCCACAAACCAATAGAAACAAAAACATTGGGCATTCGAGCCGATCAATGTCACATTGTCACGTGAGATTTAGTTTTTTTTTTTTTTGCGGAATAGAGAGATTTACTTGTTGCCTATTTGCTCATGAAATGGAGGTGACCCGTATTCGAGTGCGACAACTTGTTGTTCCCAAGAAGAAGAATATTAATATCACCAAAACTCATAAAATAACTAAACAAAGCAAAAGCCGCACCGTTTGAAATCCAGGACACCTGATTCGAAGAAATGCCCCATATGAAAATTGCAGCGTTCATACCGCAGTCTGAAAAAGGCAAACATTACCACATCGTTTGAAAATGGTTTTCCTTCTTTCTATAAGGCGCCTCATTTCGAAAATAAACCAAAAGCGCGAAAATGGATCACACGAAACCAGATCTGCATTTCGAATACAAATATCCCTCCCCACATTCCCACGTCCCTCTCCGTCTCCGTCAGCCACGTCCACCCCTCCGGGACATTTTCCGCTCCGGCCCCCGACCTCCGCCGTATTCCTGCGCCCGCCCCTCCAGCCTCCTCACCATCCGCGCGCCCGGCGCAAATTCCCAAATCCACAGGGGCTCGCGCGCTCCTTCTTCCTCCTGGTCCTTCCCCACGCTCCTCCTCGCGATCCCATCGGCCGGCGGCGGGTGGCGTGCGGCGGACCCTAGGGCGGGCGTGCGGCAGCCGGCTGGTAGCTTCCGTGACTGCGCGGGGCGGAATCTCGAAAACCCTAGGCGCAGCGGCGGGCGGCCATGGACGTGGACGCGCGGATGGCCACGGAGTCGGACTCCGACTCCGACGCCGCCGTCGCCGCCAACGCCGCCGCGCAGGCCGGCGGCTCCGGCGGCGGTAGCGGGAGCGAGACCCCCTCCGTGTCGCCGCCTCCCGAGCCGGCTGGAGCTCCGCCGGCGGCGGGGCCGAGGCCGGCGCCGGGGTACACGGTGGTGGACGCGGCGATGGACAAGAAGGAGGACGGGCCGGGGTGCCGCTGCGGGCACACGCTCACGGCCGTGCCGGCCGTCGGGGAGGAGGGCTCTCCGGGGTACATCGGCCAGCGCCTGATCCTCTTCGGCGGCGCCACCGCGCTCGAGGGCAACTCCGCCACCCCGCCCTCCTCGGCTGGGAGCGCCGGGATCCGTACGCCCCTTTCTTCCTCAGCTTGCTCTTGTGTTTCAAAATGGGGCTGCTTGTTTCTAGCTTGTGTTGCCATAGCCTGAAGCACAAAAAAAACGGATTTTGGGAGTGAATGTTTTACTGGGGATAGAAGAATCTAGGCCGGATTGTGAATTTAGTGTTCCATTGTCTCTCATTAAGAGGTGGAAGTGTTGGCTGCTTGGTGCTGTTGCTGGTTTAGGCGGGATTAGGTTAACAAATGATGCTGTGGGAATTTGAGGTGCCCACCAAGTTTGGGTAGTAATAATGAATTGGACATTAAGGCGCTATACCGCCACGTAACTCTGCGCTCAGGCTTTTACTTGGAAGGTCAAATATAGTGCTCATGTATTGTTTGAGGCGGCAAACATAATATACGAACGTGAGTTCTCCATAATACGACACGGTCACACTCGGGAGATTGCGGTCTTTGTAATCCCGACCTTAGTTGTGCCGCGGCGTTAGCATGATGATATTGTGTTAGAAAAAGCATACTGTGCCCCCGAAACTGGAAATGTTGATTTGAACTTTTGCTGCGGCCATACTGTGTAGAGGTGTGACAAAGGATCAAATGAATTGCTCAGAACCATACTTAGATGTGCTGGGTACCTTAGATGGTTGAAAAGGAGATTTGATTTCTGTAATTCTCTTTTACTTGAACGTCTCTAACCAGGCGTACATAGAATTGATTAGCTTATTTTTCTCCTTGATTGCAGGTCTTGCTGGTGCCACCGCAGATGTTCACTGTTATGACGTGTTATCGAATAAGTGGACCAGGTACAGTTTTTTTCTTCTTCAGTTTGGTGCTTCAGTGCTGTGTGTTAGTTCTTTCTGTAAGTTTTATATATCTCATGGTCTTTTTAGATTAAAGTTTATCGTAGTATAGTTATCATTCTGATTATACAAAACATTGTTGTCAGACTTACTCCACTTGGTGAGCCTCCTTCACCAAGAGCTGCACATGTAGCGACTGCGGTTGGAACCATGGTGGTCATTCAGGTACAATAATTTTTTGCCCTTTTATTTTTGGATTAGTAGGTGCATATATTTTTTCCAGGTCAGTGCCTATAAAAAATTAATTTTAACTTCCTTTTTCTCATCGTTTTGCAATGCAGGGTGGTATAGGCCCTGCTGGTTTATCTGCAGAGGACCTTCATGTTCTGGATCTTACACAACAACGTCCACGGTGGCACAGGTGTTTTTCACTCTACTATAATTGAACTTTGTAATATACTTTTGCTACTATCTGTGCTGAGGGTCCAAGCCTTCTATGTAGAGTGGTGGTTCAAGGGCCTGGTCCTGGTCCACGATACGGACATGTCATGGCCTTGGTTGGGCAGCGGTTCTTGTTGACAATTGGTGGAAATGATGGTAGACTATTTTCTTATGTTTACATATCCTAGAATTGTAGCTACTCACAGATTGTTCTGTCCTAATTGTTTCTAATTTCAATGCTAACAATACATACTTATTCCAGGAAAGCGTCCTCTGGCAGATGTTTGGGCCCTTGATACCGCAGCAAAGCCATATGAATGGAGGAAACTTGAACCAGAAGGCGAAGGGCCACCACCGTGCATGTAAGTTAAATCATTTTCCTTTTAAATGCAGTTAAATCAATGAGATAGAAAAACTTCTATGGCGTCATTGTCTTGAAATATTGCTATAGTTATTGGCAAGATGCTGTCGTAGTGCTGTGCATTAATGAGCTAACTTTTGGTGCATGCTACCGTGCCTTTATTAATTATAACCAAAACTCTCAATAGCTTTTGTATGCACCATTAATTTTCATTTAGCAGTACAGTGCTTTATTTAGCTCTGAAAATACGGAAGATCATGGTCATATATAGTTCGTTGCTATTATTATGTTTTCCATAGCAGTCGCCAGCCAGAAGTGGTTTCAGGTTTGTTGAGTTTTGTTGTATGAGAAACGTCACAAATCTGAATAGAACCTTTTGCTACGTGCCGTGCTGTATTTCATAGTTAGTTATTTGCTGCAATGAAACATTACATTTGCGCAAGATGCATTTTTATATCTGGCTGAAAGTAGAGCGGGCTCTTAGTTCTTATATCCTTACACTGACTGTATTCTTGTATAATGTTGTTATTTAGGTATGCAACTGCAAGTGCCCGCTCTGATGGTCTTCTTTTGCTTTGTGGTGGGAGAGACACTAATAGTGTGGTAAGTGACACAACTTTTGGCTGTAAATTCTTCAGGAATATTGAGCATACTTTATGAATTGCAGATTGGTTATATTTAGTTATTACTTATTAGACCATTTCATGAATTTCTTCTAATAGGAATGTATGGCATGTATTTCCCTGATTGTAGTTTATAGATTCAAAGCTGCCATAAGTCACAACAAGGGCGCATGTACTTTTCTTGTGTAAGGGCTAGTCAGAAACACTGCATGTTTGCATTTTTGTACATACATGTACTTCTTTGTAGCATACGATTAGATGATATATTTGTGTCCGTCATGATGTGCACATTTTAGTCAATTCACTTGTAACATCACGTCCTTCTAATTGTGGATCAGGCCTAAGAGTCCTGCAGGTGGATGTAAACTGAATCTGAAACAACCTTATTTTCCCCTGAGGGGGCCTTACATAATAACAATCTTATCATGGTCCTATTAGGATTACAGTATTGACCTTTCTTAGAGGCAGCGAAATCTGTTTGTAATGTCTTGTACAATCTTGCTCCAGCGCACTATTCACAGCTAATGTTATACTTTTCTTGGCTGAAATCACTAGCCCCTTTCAAGTGCGTATGGTCTTGCAAAGCATAGGGATGGGCGCTGGGAGTGGGCAATTGCCCCTGGCGTCTCTCCATCACCCAGATATCAACATGCGGCTGTAAGCTGCCAATCTTCCCTTTTTGTTTAATATTGAGAATGATCTCACTTTATTGTTGGTTCAATGCAATATTACTACTTTATTTCCATGCTATAGGTTTTTGTCAACGCACGACTTCATGTCTCAGGAGGGGCTCTTGGAGGCGGTCGCATGGTAGAAGACTCGTCAAGTGTGGCAGGTTCTATTTTCAGAACTTGAAGTCATCATTTTTATTTACATATCTTTTGGTGTGAATTCGAAATCATAAAACTTCAGTAAAATCTCTATTTCCGTGTAACTAAAGAAAATTGGATCTCCATTTTATTTGGTGATAGTTGGCAGAAAATTCATTTTAGAATGAAAGGTACATTACCTTCTTGGATCATTTTACTTCTCTTAGCTGTTGACCACTATGTTGTCTCCCTGTTGGTTAATGTGTTATACTCTTGCTTAATGGTTTCCACTATTTATTCAACATGGAAAGACGCATTCTGTTACTGGTTATATGTGCAACACAAATATTCCTTTTATGGAAGTAGCTGTTCTGTTTAAATACTTGATAGTTTCAGCATTGACCACTTGGTTTAGAAGTTCAAATGCACTACTATTTCCAATCCTTATTTGCTGTGCCATTCTGTCTTTCTTAGTGTTGGACACTGCTGCTGGAGTTTGGTGCGACACAAAATCAGTAGTTACAACTCCAAGGACAGGAAGATATAGTGCGGATGCAGCAGGTGGTGAGGCTTCTGGAGAGCTTACACGAAGGTGCAGGCATGCAGCTGCTGCGGTTGGTGATATGATATTCATTTATGGAGGTTTACGAGGAGGTAAACACCTCAGTTTCTTAGCCTCTTCTTAATCCCGACATCAAGTATCATATATGCAGTTTGTTCTGTTGTCCTGCGAGTCCCCTTGCCCTACAAGTCCTGTTGGGCCACGTTAGTACTTAGTAGTGCTCTTCCGCATCACGATATCTTCCTGTGGGATATCGAAATCTCATGGTCGGTTGATGTTATAAGCATTTCAGCGATATGATTGGGCTATTCACAAAATATTCATGTCCTTCCTCATCTCCTGTGGCATCTTTACTTATTAAGCTACTGCGAAGTTCCTTGTAAGCCTTTTCTTTGATAAGAAAACAATAGGAATGTCGAGTATTAGGCGATTGTCACATAGGAGTACTTAAATGGATTTGACTATGCTTGCATATCCTTTTTTTTCTCTCTCAGAAAAGGTGGGCAAAGTGTTCAAGATTTAAAGCACCTAGGGCTGTTTGGTTGCGCTTAAATATGTTTTTTGGCTTATAAGCCACAAAAGCACCTACATATGTGTTTTTGATTTTGGCTTTGGGCTTATACTATCATGCAACAATGTTCAGACCAAAGCCAAAGCCAAAAACATTTTCTTTTGTGGCTTATAAGCCAAAATCCGAAAGCCATGAATAAGCCCAACCAGACAACCCCTTACAACAATTGATTAAAATCTCCTATTCTGTGTGTAAATTACATTGAATTAACTGTTAAATTATACTATACACATTTATTGTTCAGAGTTGACATCTGGGTTAGCAGAGTCAAAAGACCGCTAATTTGAACCAAATTACACCATACAATGGCTGAATCTCACCTTTTTTGGTCACAGTATAATTTCGTCTAAGCATATTTTTCAACATGTTACTCAAAAACCTAGAAAATCAACTCCATAACTCTGGGCTGGTCTTTGGTCGTTTTGTATCTGACTGTTTGGAATTGGGAAGAATCTGGTATTGGCCCAACCTTTTCAAACCCCGATCAGAAGTGATCACTGCATTTCAATAACAGTGCGGTGTAGCTATCATATAATTTATCTGCTCTCTTTCTTTATTTGTTCACTTTTGTTGATTTTGTTTGTGGAGTACCTGGGAACAATAGCTTTTTATGTCCTTCAGTCTCGTACTACATCTTTACTTTTCCTTCTATTGATGCTAAGTTTCGTATGTAAATTACTACCACAGGTGTGCTGCTAGACGACCTTCTTGCTGCCGAAGATCTTGCTGCTGCTGAGACAACAAGTGCAGCTAACCATGCAGCTGCAGCTTCTGCTAACATGCAAGCTGGAGGGGCACCTGGCAGGTTTGCTTACAATGATGAACAAACAGGACAAACAACTGCAGAGACAACTGCTGATGGAGCTGTGGTACTTGGAACCCCAGTTGCTCCTCCTGTTAATGGGGATGTGCATACTGATATCAGCCCTGAGAATGCTGTGATCCAGGGACATCAGAGGTTTGCATCTTTTCTGTCCCAGGCCCTTTGCTCACCATTTTTCTTTTCATGGTCTGCTGATTTGCATACTGAGATGTGTAGTTCAAACCTTTTTTTTGTTGCGTAGGAGATCGAGTAAAGGTGTTGATTATTTGGTTGAAGCATCTGCTGCAGAGGCTGAGGCAATCAGTGCTACTTTAGCTGCTGTAAAAGCCAGGCAAGTTAATGGTGAGATGGAGCATTCACCTGACAGAGAGCAGTCTCCAGATGCCACACCAAGTGGGAAGCAACATTCAAGCCTCATCAAACCAGATGTTGCTTTTGCAAACAATTCAACACCACCTCCTGGGGTTCGGCTACACCATAGAGCAGTGAGTAAAAATACAACTAGCCTGAGTTTTTGTTCTGATTAATTCTATGTCCTTCAGACTTTTTTATGTTCTTCTTGGTGAAATATTCCTCAACTGACAGATTATTCGTCTGCTTGGTGGGCATGGTTGAAACATTTTTCTTTGTATTTTGTAGGTTGTGATAGCAGCAGAAACAGGAGGTGCCTTAGGCGGCATGGTTAGGCAGCTGTCGATCGATCAA
Organism: Dactylis glomerata; assembly: GCA_007115705.1. Lineage (NCBI taxonomy): Eukaryota > Viridiplantae > Streptophyta > Magnoliopsida > Poales > Poaceae > Dactylis > Dactylis glomerata. The sequence continues at coordinate 227,022 of QXEO01001064.1, read as the reverse complement.
TTTGAAAATGAAGGAAGAAGGGTTATCTATGGCACTCCTGAGAATGCAACTGCAGCTAGAAAATTACTGGATCGGCAAATGTCTATTAATAGTGTGCCCAAAAAGGTATTTTACTGTGCAGAAACTAAGTTATCTGTGAAAAACAGGACATGCTAGGATATACTTTGTAGTAGATTTGTAGAATCTGTATGACAAAAGGTTAAATATTGCACCCTCCCTTTTTGTGGAGAACTGCTGGTATATATGTTGAACTTCTTTTGAGGAATTTTTATTTTCCGTTCTGCCTTTAAGTTTCTATTTTTGTTCAATTAACCAGGTAATTGCATCTCTGCTTAAACCTCGTGGTTGGAAGCCCCCTGTGCGAAGGCAGTTCTTCTTGGACTGTAATGAGATTGCAGATCTATGTGATAGTGCTGAAAGAATATTTTCAAGTGAACCAAGCGTCATAAAGCTTAAAGCTCCCATTAAGATATTTGGTGATTTGCATGGTCAATTTGGTGACCTAATGCGATTATTCGATGAGTATGGTTCCCCCTCAACAGCAGGAGACATTGCGTGAGTATCTTTTAAGTTGTTATTACTGTGATTCTGTTTTTCCCGTTCTTATATTTGGGGATTTGTTTGTATCTCTCGGACACCAAAACTACAAGAACACCTCCTCGTTAAAGGACTGCTACAACACTTATGTCAAGTTGATTTTATTAATATAATCTAAAAATGTTCACCTGATCTCATATTTATCTTCTTGAAATCTCAGTTACATTGATTACCTCTTCTTGGGAGATTACGTCGATCGTGGTCAACATAGTTTGGAGACTATTACTCTTCTCCTTGCCCTGAAGGTAGTAAATATCAAGCTGTGAGCATACCATTAGTTATTTATTTCAAATTGTAATGCCAAGCTTGTTCTACAATTCAGGTTGAATATCCTCAAAATGTACATTTGATTCGGGGGAATCATGAGGCAGCAGATATCAATGCTCTGTTTGGGTTCCGAATAGAGTGCATAGAGCGAATGGTAATAGTTCATCTTTTCATATTGCATTTCTTATTTGGCTTTATATCTGTATCTTGTACTTAAATTGCTGTTCTTTGGTTTGAAAATTAGGGTGAGCGAGATGGAATCTGGACCTGGCATCGTGTGAATAGGTTATTTAATTGGCTTCCTTTGGCTGCCCTTATAGAGAAGAAAATTATCTGCATGCATGGTGGTATTGGACGCTCCATTAACCACATAGAGCAAATTGAGAATCTTCAAAGACCGATTACCATGGAAGCAGGCTCAGTTGTTCTAATGGATCTTCTATGGTCAGCAAACTGGACAGCTCTTTTTATCACATTATTATTGCAAGGTTCTCACTTAACATTTTATATATCTGCTTAAAGGTCGGATCCAACTGAGAATGACAGTGTCGAAGGATTGAGACCAAATGCTCGAGGCCCAGGTCTTGTCACCTTCGGGGTAACTGTCATCTGTGTTTTGATTAGATATTTTCTCCATGTTGGTTCCTGTGCTTTATGAAGCTAACATACACTGTTACCACAGCCTGACCGTGTTATGGAGTTCTGCAACAACAATGACCTTCAGTTGATTGTGCGAGCACACGAGTGTGTGATGGATGGCTTTGAGCGCTTCGCTCAAGGTCACTTGATCACTCTCTTCTCCGCAACAAACTACTGTGGTATGCAAATGTTATTGTTGCATGGTTTATTCCAATCATCTGTTGCAGTTGGATTGGCCACATTGCTCATATGGTACGTGTACAGGTACGGCAAACAATGCAGGAGCAATCTTAGTTCTTGGAAGAGATCTTGTGGTTGTCCCGAAACTCATTCATCCTTTGCCGCCTGCCTTGACATCACCTGAGACATCCCCAGAGCATATGGAGGACACTTGGATGCAGGTATGCCACTTTATCAAAAGATACCGATGTATTTCCATGAGGTCATACCACAGGGCTGTCTGCCTACTTCTACTAACTCCCTCGTGTTAAAAATCAGGAACTAAATGCCAACAGGCCACCAACCCCAACCAGGGGTCGCCCTCAAGCAGCCAACAATGACCGAGGCTCCCTCGCGTGGATATAGCAGCTTCCCGATGTGACGAAGCAAATCTCTTCCAAGTCTGTGTCAGTGGGCTTTGGGCTATTTATCCATTGTGCAGTGCGCACAGGCAGATGATCTTATGCCCAGAAGACATGCTATCGCACAGCATGGGCAATACAAAATCATTTGCGGGGAGCAAAGCCTAGCAATCTAAATGCAAGTCGGAGAATGTTTTGCCGGTCACAACGGACAGCGCTCTCCAAGCTTTTCCATTGGAAGTAAATGAGCCGACGGCCATCGGCTTATCATCGATTGATCCTGCCTGCCAGGCTTCACCTGTACATACTCAGATGCCAGCAGATAGGACGTGGTGTATGTGTTTTGTCGACAGATTGGAGGGGCAGAAAGGGAATAGTGTTATTGTACTAGGTATTCTTTTCTTGTGTCTAGATTTTTTTTGCAAAAGTATGGAGTGGCCAAGGGAGCGTAGACTTATTTGATGTGGGACCCGTCTGCCAGCTCTTGTATAATAGTGGTAATCATCTGTTTGTCTTATCATACCTCCTTCTCATGCCACTGTAATTTCTCTCTCAATGGCGCTTGTGTACAATACACCATTCTTTTTTACATTTAAAGGTTTTTGATGGTCATGGTGAACAGGATTGCTGATTTAATTTAATTTACTGTAGGTTTGGCGTTTGTGCTTTTTTTACATGTATGTTCTGTTAACTTTGGTGGATGGGCTTATCAGTCATCAAATTTTGGACACTGAAGAAGCATTTTTATTTGGCAAGTGCAGAATGACATTAGTATTTTTTTCACCAAACAAAACCATTACATTGTATTTATCGTAAATTCAACTATACATGGCGTTGGAGATCCTGCTCGCAGTGTCTTGAAATATCAGTTAAAAAAATGGAATCTGTATGTTTTTGCAGAATTTTGCAAGAACTCTAATTTATCGGATGCAGTGTATAGTAGGAGGCATTATTTCAGTATCTAATTTCAATCGTGCTTGTGGTAGAAGATGCCAGTTGGCAGAATTATAAGAACTCAATAAGGAAGCTGCAACTTGCTAGAATTAGTCCTCCATTTTTATTAAGATGCTCTTGTATTTTTATCAAGGAGTATATAGGTTTTACTGTGGGTGCTCTTCTTCTCCGACAACGACAAATAATATATGCCTACGGGCAGTGGCGGAGCTGGAGAGTATGACACTTGGGTGCCTACGAGTGCACCAAGAGAGAAAATACACTTTTTAGGGGTGCATATATGGTGAAATACTGCTATTTTATCAAGAAAAATTGTCCTAACCGGTGGCATCCCTAGACTACACATAGATCCGCCCTGCCTATGGGCGTATATCATTAAAAAAAGGAGTATATGGGTTTTGACTATGTGAGGCTGGGTGTATTTGATATCTCCTCGATATTAATATATGCTTCTTATAGTAAAAGATATGGGTTTTGGCCTTCGTGAGGAAAAAGATTTCACCTTTTTTAGAGGGAAATATTTTAACTTTTTAATGAGGGAAAGATTTCAACTTTTTGAGCCTTGCATTGACTACTTCTTGGTAATTTCGAATTTTTACCATCCAATTTCAGTGGCTGCTGCTGTGGTTCGTGGTAAAATATCAGTGGCTGGCGACGCGAGGAGCAAGTGAAGCCGGGCCGGCGAGAGCGTGGCCGCGGGAGCACGACAGCGACGAGAGGAGGACGAGACCACCGCGCGGCGCTCCGCCCGCCTCAACATCCTCCTTATCTTCTTCAGTTCTTCCCAACGGATTGCTGCCAACCCACCGAGCTCCCACCTCCCAGGCGCGCGCGCAGCCGACGACGACACACGTTCCCACGCTGCTTCTTGCTCTGGCGCCATGGCGGCGGCGGCGGTGGCGGGCCATTTCCCCGCGCGCTGCCGCTGCGGGTCCTCCTCCCGCATGACGGCCGCGGCCACGGCGTCGGTGTCGGTCTGCGTGCTCCAGCCGCCATCGCGCCGCGGGAGGAGCAGGGCGGCGGGGGTAGCGCCGTCCATGCTGCGGCTGGGGCTTGGGGAGATGGCGGCGAGGATGATGGTGACGACGAGGAAGGGACGGCGTTGGCGGCGCGGGGCGGCGGGGTTCCGGGTGCGCGCGGGTGTGGGCGTGGAGATCGCCAGCGCCGTGGAGGTGATCAACGACCTGGGCTTCGACACCCTCACCTTCCTCGGCGTCACCGTCCTCGTCGTCCCCGCCTTCCGCGTCGTCAAGGCTAGCCCGGTGAGTTAGTCCCCCATCAACCACTTTGCATCTCCACTCTTCCAGCCTTCCATTCCACCACGGCTTACCTCGATCGAATCCGGGCAGATCCTCGGCTTCTTCTGCGCCGGCGTCGTGCTCAACCAGTTCGGACTCATTAGGAACCTCACCGACGTCAAGCTCCTCTCCGAGTGGGGGATCCTTTTCCTGGTAACCGCACTACTGTATTGCAGTACCACCCGCTACTGCATACTGGCATGTGGAATTCAGAGGACTGACTGATTGGTTTCTTTCTCTGCCTCTGCAGCTGTTTGAGATGGGGCTGGAGCTCTCCCTCTCTCGCCTCAAAGCCCTTGCCAAGTTCGCCTTCGGGATGGGTCTGCCTCAGGTACACATCTGCACGCTCACTGAATTCTAAATTGTTGTCATTATCCTATTTGTTCTACCAATCATCTGACCTCAGATTGTCATGGTAGTTTCGATTTTATAGTAGTTTTGTACAATGCACACTCAGAATTAACAACCGGAAGTGTCTGCAATGATCAGGGTAAACAATCGTTTGCATGGAATCCTTAGACACACACGTATATACTGATCATTGTAGTTGATATTTCAATCCAAGCACTGTTAGTAGGCACACACAACCTTCTTTGACTGTTACTTCACTTGAACTGAACTTCTAGTGTCCACATTTCATTTCTTGTCTTTGTTCATCGTCATTGACTTTTACGCATTATTTTGTTATTCTCCATGGGGACTGATGTTAGCTCTGTTTTATGAAGGTTCTTTTGTCGACGCTCGCTTTCGCGGCATTTGAGCTCCCGCCCAACGGTGCCATCGGAACGAAAATCCTGCAGTTCCTCTTTAATTCAAGACCTGATCTGGTAAGCAACATTCTTCAGCAGACTAAAAATTATGGGTATCTCCACACATGCGTAGCTTAAATTTGCATTACAGTGGTGGGTCAAACAAGCCTCTTGTGATTTTATTTCCAGTTGATATTTCAATGGTTTGTTACTTGCTTATTCTGTTTCTGCATCCTCCTAAATTTTTGGATCTTAATTATTTTATACGTGCGTGTATTGTTTTAAGGATTCCCTTAGCAGTCCCAGCAGTTTATTCTATTTAATACTTAGATCTAATTTGGATCTGCAGGTAAATATCAGGAGCGTCGATGAAGCGATAGTAATTGGAGCTGCACTCTCGTTATCTTCATCTGCTTTTGTTCTTCAGGTGTACATTAATTCTTCTGGCTGACTAGTGATTACAATTTATCAGCTTTTTTCGGGCAACATTTTACATCATGAAGTATGAACCTTTCAGTGGGGGCACATTGATAGTTTATCGATATCGAGTACATTGTTATTTCCACTAGTACAATAGTACACTTCAACCTGTTAGTGCACAAGACACCCCCCATTTTACTGCGTCTTGACAATATATTGACGTGAAGTTCTTATATATGCCGTATGCAGCTTCTTGCTGAGAAAGGTGAGCTTGCAACAAGATTTGGTTCAGCTACACTGGGAATCCTCCTCCTTCAGGTGATTAATTAAAGCTCTCTTTCCCATTCCTTTCTGTAAGCTGTCCCTTCTGAAGAAAATATTCTTGCAAGGAGTTTATGGTGTACTAATTCCAGGATGTTATCTGTTGATACACACAGGATATTGCGGTTGTTCCTCTCTTGGTCATACTCCCTGTACTAGAGAGTCAGGTATGCAAAAGGTTAGCACTTGCTATGGTAGACTACATGAAAGTTAATCGACAAATATCTACCCGATTGTCATTAAAACACAATATAACTTAACTAGGAATCCTAATTTGACCATAGGATTGCAACCACTATTTTCTCTTAAGATACCTCACGAAAAAACAGCAAGTTTGCTTAAGATAAGTTTTCAGAGTAGATACTCATTTGCAGTTTCTGGGTTTGTTTCATTACAGCTACCTTTGGGTGGTTTGTAACACATCGCGCCTTCTCGGTGTTTGATGCGTGCTGGAGAAAAAATATTTTGCGTACAAATATTCCACTTTATATGTTTTCTCCTACTTACTAAACGTCTGTATTGGTCTGTAAGCATGAAAATGCGGCACTGCCTGCGTAACATATCAACTTCCACTCTATGTACTAGGCCATGTATAGAGGAATATTAACTCCACTTTTTATTGCAGAACGTTGTGGAGACAAGTGTGTGGCCCATGCTAGTAGCTGAAAGCTTGAAAGCCCTTGGTGGACTTGGCATACTTTCCCTTGGAGGGAAATTAGTCATCAGGCGCATCTTTGAGGTTTGCTGCTTTCTATTTTGTCCGAACAGAAGTTCATTTTTTTGCCAATTAACTCTTTGTTTACTATACAATGGCTATTGGATAATCCTTTCTGCAGTTTGTTGCAGAGTCGAGGAGCTCAGAAGCATTTGTTGCCCTCTGTCTTCTCACCGTCTCAGGAACCTCACTTCTCACCCAATGGTTGGGCTTTAGTGATACAGTAAGCCATCCACATATTTATGATGCTGAAGTCAAATGTCTAGATTATTACCCTTTTTTTAGTCTAGATTATGGCTCTTCCATCTTTCTTATTTGCTGATTGTTAAACATCTGCTCTATATAGCTAGGTGCTTTCCTGGCTGGGGCCATCCTTGCAGAAACAAATTTCCGTACACAAATTGAAGCTGACATAAGGCCATTTAGAGGCTTGCTGCTTGGATTGTTCTTCGTGACTACAGGAACATCAATCGACACGCAGGTTAAACTACATTCCCATGATTTTTTTTTGTAAAAAACCATATTATAATTTGTATATCAGTGAATCTGAGTGTTTAAGCGAGAAATTCGTGTAGCACTGTAGCAGAGACCTACATTGCCACTTCCATATAGTTGGTGCGGCGTGTTTTCTTAAGTACCTTTGAAAGTAACATTGCTGCATTATTTTCCTTAAGTGGAACACTATCGCAAGTCCTTATTATCCCCTTTTGACTTTTTCTCCTGATATGTTGCAGCTTCTCATCCGGGAGTGGCCTAATGTTCTATCGCTGTTGGCTGGCCTTATTGCAATTAAAACAATGATAACTACTGTATTAGGAACAAGAGTTGGGCTAACATTTCCAGAAAGCATAAGGATAGGACTGCTGCTTTCTCAAGGAGGCGAGTTTGGGTTCGTGGTATTTTCTTTGGCAAACAGGTCAGTTATTTTAGAAATCTAATTTTTTGTTCTTTCTTGCCGGCCATCTTGTATTTGGCCCTTATTATGTTGATTGATCCAGGCTTGGCGTCCTACCACTTGAGCTGAATAAGCTGCTCATTATCGTCGTTGTGTTATCAATGGCATTAACTCCGTTTCTCAATGAACTTGGAAAAAAAGCAGCAGAAATTATTGATGAGAGGTCTGAGACAAAAGAAGTATGTGATTAACATGTTTTATACTCTCACATCAAGCATACTTGTAGCTTATTTTTGTGAACTCTTAAGCAAATCTTCTACAGAAACCAGCTGAGATGGCAAATTATGGTGCAACTGAACCTATTGTCATTCTTGGCTTTGGAGAAATGGGACAGGTATCTTGCATCATATTTTCCTTTGTTGTTAGATCTGGCCAACTAATTATTATATGCCTCGTTATATTTTTTATACAGGTTCTTGCAAAGTTTTTGGCCGCACCGTTATCTTTTGGGCTCGAGCAAGATACCGAAGGATGGCCGTACGTAGCATTTGACCTAAATCCTGCTGTGGTTAAGGTTGGCGTTAAGAGAATATTTTGGTTTAACAATTGATGCTTCTACCTTCAAATGTTGAGCTAAAGCATGTGTTCATTCCCTACCAGTCAGCTCGAAAATCAGGCTTCCCGGTGTTATATGGAGATGGTTCTCGCCCTGCTGTTATGCAATCAGCTGGCATATCTTCTCCTAAAGCTGTCATGGTCATGTACACCGGGAAGGAAGAAACAGTTGAGTCTGTCGACAGATTGCGACAAGCTTTTCCTGCGGTAATAAGTGATGTCTCTTTCATGCTCGCGAGAAATTATAATTTGATTATCAAGTTACCACCTGCATTTCCTAAAATCATTTTGAGACTGATAAATAATTTTGATATTCCCTTTTTATCAGGTCCCCGTGTATGTTAGGGCTCAAGACATGTCACATTTGTTAGATCTAAAGAAAGCAGGTGCAACCGATGTTGTTCTGGAAAATGCCGAGGTAATATGCGAACAAGTTTCTGTCGGCCGAGAAGCTCTTTCTGTATGGATACGAAACTAAAAGTTTGCATCAACTCTTCTCTCTTGTCCATCTCTTCCTGCAGACTAGCCTGCAACTAGGCTCGATGCTTATGAAAGGGCTGGGTGTCATGTCTGATGATGTATCCTTCTTGAGTAAGCTCGTGAGAGACTCGATGGAGTCACAGGCTCAGGAAGCACTGAAAAACACCAAGGAAGATACCATGGAGTCTCTTCAGGTTCATAGAACTAATCTCAGCACCGATCCTAGTTTCATGATATATTTCCTAGAAACTTGTTCTTACTTTATTTGCACTTCATTTCCCGATATGTCCTAAAATACCGCTTGCAGGTCAGAGTATCGGACTTGGTTGAGACCAACGGAAATGGTACGGGAATGATACCCCGGGAGCAATCGCTAGGGCTAAGCAGACGCCCAGAGGTACGGGTGATGAAATCGGCTCCGGAGAATCCCATACCTGATTTGAACGGCAATGTAGAATCTGATGATGGTGTGAAATACTGTCTCTTGGAAACCGCTGACGACGATGAGATGGCGGAGCCTCCAGCGGAAGCAAGGAGATGATGGACCACCAAGGCACAGGTTGAAACGAAAGACACTTGAAGTTGTGATCTTCTATCGCACGGATCAAGCTCATAGGTAATAGCTCTTTGTACAGCACGTCTGAAGACTGAAGGCACTGAAACTGGAAAAGGCGCAATTTGCGAGGTGCGCGCGGGTTTGAGGTTTGCAACTTGCAAACTGAATCCGGGCAAGTAAAGTTGGACAGACAGGAAACTGAAGTCTGCAGCTGCATATATTGCGTTGAAATTTGCGGCCTATCAACATTCAGAACTGTGAAGGCATTTTTTTTGCAGGGCGATTTGTGGCTCTGTGCAAGTAGAAGTCACCTGTATGACTAGATAGATACTTGTTATCATCTCTAGCATCACATTTCTCCGATTCCTCTTGTATGCGAAGCCAATGTTTTCCTGTACAAACACATACGCACATAAATGACTGTATACTAGACTAAACATCTATCATCGTTGTAAACTGTCGCGGCAAGTCATCCTTTTTTGTATAAATCTGAAGCATTGTCCCCTTGGATATACAGATGATGCGTTTCATCATCGTTCGAAGAAATTGGGTTTTTGAATCTGCCGGACTGTCGGAAATAGCATTATGGACTTTGTAGCCTGGAATGGCTAATCGATCAATATCATACTATATGAGATGAAAATAGCTGCGAAGGTCCTCTCCGATGAGACTACCGACCTTCCCTATGGACTTTGTAGCTGTCAACCAACAATAAAATGATTCAATTTTACTATTTTTTTTGGTAGACATGGTTCCATCGATTTGTTATCAATGCTACATTATATGTTTTGCGACCATTGTATTCGTTTCTTTGCTTATGTCTAAACCCTGGCTTCACCTCAGCGGGATAGTATACTAGGACGCATGCATGTATCGTCCTCCCAACCTCTAGAACCAATTTTAGGCACCATATAGAAGGAGGAAGAGAAGAAGTGTCTTTGATAAGGATTTTTGTAGTAGTAACCACACAACGGACCGTCTGATCACCTGATCTGTTCGGATGGACCGCTGATGACTATCCATGTACTCGAGAGTCGAGACCGACATACAGGCTGCATGCATAGACCATCGATCATTTGAACATTTCAAAAATACTTTATGGACTTGGTATCCTGCAATCGCTAATCGATCATTATACATGGGACGAAAATTGCTTCAAACGTCCTCTCCAATGAGACTGCCCGATCTGCCCTATGGACTTTGCAGAGACAACAGTAACACAATTAGAGTCCAATCGCGCGATTTCTGGGGCGATCGAATGACAACTCGACATGTGGCAAGTCAAAAAATTCAAAATTGCCATCAGTCCGTGAAAAAATGTGCGGCTGTGGAGCCATCGCGCTCGCATGAAGACGTGCGTGCCATATTTCGTAAGTAATTTAAATCTAGTTTTTCTTTGTGCCAGAAAACATAGTTCCTACGATTTGATATCAATGCTGTACATGTGTATTCAGACCCGATATATATGATCATTGTATTCATTTGTTGGCTTATGTCTGAACCCTGGCTTCATATATAGTGGGAGGCATCGATCATGCATGCATGGATCGTCCTCTCAACACTGGTGCCATATCACTGTATCAGCACTGTGCATCTATTATGTGTACAGGTCACCAATAATGGGCGCAGGCCGAGACAAAGTGGAAGTTATATCTGGCGGCACACAACAAGCAGCCGACCAGTAAGCGTAAATATCTATCTTGTTCCTGTTAGCCACGCCCAGATATAAGTTGCATGGTATCCCTGCAGGCAATTATTTGGAGCAATATCAGAATGCAGCATGCAGGCATGTTCCAGAGACTTGAATCGTGAGACCCAGATGCTGCAAGTCGACCAGTGGCAAGGCAAGGAATGCAGGCAGGCCCATGATGATGTATGCAGGGAGACTTGTGAGGCACAATCCATGTGCAGCTCTATATATGTGGACCAGTAGTGTACGTACGCAGTGATGGATGGATAATTGATGGTTAGGTTTTTGGCCCACAAACAATGACCCATAGTGCATATTTTGTCGCTTCTCTCTCCGATCAAAACTATTGAATTTATATGGGCTGCAGCCCATGTAATTTACAAATTCTGAAATCTCAAATACCTATCAACTACAAATAGCCTTGTGGGCTCGTTGGGGACTAAGTTTAGTCCCACATTGTTAGTTCGGAGATTTTTTTGAGTGGTTTATAAGGGCAGCTCTTCTCACACCACTAAGTGGGTGAGAAAGAGGAGCTGTTCATGCACGCTCCTCCTCCCCCGTCATATCCACCTCGCTGTGCATCTTATGCTGTCATGTTTTGTGGATCGAGTTTAAGTTAGAAACCAGTTTTGCGGAATACTAATTGTTTTGCTCGGTGCAAAAACTAGGCGTGTATGTGTCAACATGAGAGTGCATGCTTGTCCCGTACCCGACTTCTAGAGCCTTCGTCCACCACGCGGGGCGCGACTCTGTGCCTCCTCCTCCCATGATAAACTAGAGACATGAGAGAGAATATATCAGCGACTGAATCACTATTTCTGTCTCTATCGTCCAAGTTCCTTTTGTTGAGCTGCTATCGAGGCTTCCCCACCCTGGAAACTACGTGCACAACTGTCCGGGAGAGCAGGCTTCTAGAATCGCGCTCCTTGAGATCATGCACCGACATACGGGAGATAAGGTTTATTGGGGGGCGTGTCTTGGCTAGACACTCGTCCCCGATCGTGTGTCTTCTTCCTCTACGGATCTTGAGACCTCAACAACACCATGGGAGACAACAACATAAAGCATGGTGGTGCTGTGGTGGTGAGCGTCCCGGTCGACACATTTATGTGCTTTGCATTTCTCTTTATACACTAGTAGTTCCTCTATTTCCCGCTAGATTTGCTTAGTCTGCTGCATGTGATTAATTACTAGCGCTAGTGCATATGCGCCGTCGATCTCCCTGCAACTAAACTTACTCTAAATTGCTTAATATATAACCCAACAATACCTAGGGTGGAACGGGGAGTGTTGACCACTAAACTCGAAAGCAATTGTGGACTAAAGTAGCATATCATATATTAAGGAGTTGAAAAAGAGAGAGATTGCATGCATATCAGCATATGTGTAGTGTTCGCTCAAGGACAAGGGTCAGACTTTTATGCTACTCCATATATAGTGGGTGTCACTTTGGCCATTCCGATACTGTGGCACTTTAGCCATTCCTGTCTGACCAGTATGCAAATGCATGTCAAAGGCTTATTAGTCATAGTGGACCAGCACTAGATAGTGACTTGGTGGACAAGCATAACGTCTGCGCTAGTCTACACTACTAATAAAAGAGCAAACAAAAATTATTCTAAAGCCACACCAATAGCTGTACACGGAACGATTACGAACGTACGATTAAGCCCACCAAACTTAATCTAACCGTTAACGTTAATATGATGTGCACTTAGTATTTTAGGTTGACTGACCGCACTCCACCTCCACCCACCCCACGCCGCCCGCATCACCTACAATCACGCAATATATTGCAGAAAAAGAAGAAACTCAACACAATCAAATCCCCTCCTCGGCTCCTCTCGATCTGCCACCGATGAGGAATAACGTGTGATCTACCATCGCCCGCCATCCTCGCTCGCCGTCACTGACGCCACCGGAGTCGGAATCTTGCTGCCCCACGCGATCCCACGGTGAGGCCGCCACCGGCTGCTCTACCGATCCCGATCCACGGACCATGGTTGCCTTGGTCAAACCGCCCACCCTCCTCGCCTCCTGCTGCAGGCGCTATCGCTTCCCTCCCTCTCGATCTGGCGCTGACAAGTACCTACATTGCTGCCAACAGGACGTGCTTGGATTGTAGGCGCGAGCCAGTCAGAATTTCTTGCGTCACCTCCATAAAGGTACTCAATTCGTCCGTTGCCGTAATTCTGAATGCCTCGACCGTGGCCCAACAACCATATGGTACCAATTGGTAAATGCCAAGATAGCTTACAATTGTTTCTCACAAATCGTGTATGTGCAGATGAATGGGTTCACTTTCTGCCGTTGATCTGAAACAATCCAATTGTTCTAATGGAGATAGGGATGTAATCTGTATACACATGGGTGCATGCAGCATTTGTTTTTGGTAGCAAATGTACATCTTCTGCTAATGATTATTATCATATCCAAGTTTAGCTGGTGGATGTCATTTTCAGCTATTGAGAAAAGAATCGCACTACACATGTAAGCTAGGTTTCACCGTCTTTCTTTCTAGCCGTGGTGTTGTACAAAATATTTTGCATGGGTGATAGTAACTATTTTTTGATGGTATTGTTTCTAAAACCATGTTAGTATAGAACCCAGTTCATGTCAGCTATAACCATATTCGCTCTGTTGCTAGGCACATCGCTCTGCTACCGATATTTTTTAGGTCCCAATTTGTTGCATGGCACGGACTGTTCACTAAATAACATTCTTTTAAAATGCAGGAAACTAACACGAATGGAAACATTTAGCAAAGAGATCAGCTAGGATTTCGTAGCGATAATGAAAGGTTTTATAGATCATTAGCTATAAACCAACAATTTAAATGGCAAAGGCGTTGGCGTGGACAAGAAACTTCGGTGTGCTACCATATGCGGTTTCTGACAAACTTATAGAGACGTGCATTGCACGGGCACACTTACTAGTAGTGTGTAAGAGCACGACTAGCTAAGACAGTCTCGCATGAAAGCAAGCAAGCTGCCTAGTGTACCGTGTACGTGTAGTGGTGGTTCATTATTGCTACTTGGCCTCGTTGTCCATGCATGTAAAGGTCAGGTGCTCATGCATGTATGCATGCACAAGACACGCAAGTTGGACTTGTCCGTGGACCAAAAACCATGAGCAGGAGGACGACGACATGGACGTGCACGCATGTGTGTCGACAGATCGAGATCGTACGCAAGCACATACGTACGTCGTGGGCCGATGCGCCGCTGCTTGACGGCGGCCGGCCGGCCGGCTGGCCGGAGAAGTCAGCGACCGGACCGACGGTGCACGGACGACGCTCACCTAGCCATGCATGCATGGCCGACGTGGTCCCATGCAGTTTGGGGTCGGTCTACGTGGACACGCGGGGCTACGAGATTCGCATGCACAATGCAGTGCGTTGGCCGGGTGTCACTGCCGTGTGGGGCTTGACATGTCAGTAAGAAGTAAGCACATGCTAATTGAAAACTTATGAACAGCTAGCAAACTGCCCGCGCTTTGCGACGGATCCTATTACTCTCTCCCTCTCAAATTTTGGCTTCAGCCATGTCATATTTTAAAAAAATGTCATCTTTAAAGCGTGTTATGCAATTGCACGTGTCAAAATGAATGTTTATCAAGCATATAGAGTCGCTTATGTGTTTTGTCTCAAATCTTATATTACTTAAGAAATGTGCAAACTTGCTAAATTAATCAATCAGTAGTTGCAGTTAAGTTAGTAGTTATACAGGAGTACTACTATTATGGCGTTGAAAAACAGAGATTGCATGCACTTTTATGATACACCATAACACCTTCGCCATTCCTAATGAAGAGCATGTCAAAGGCTTATTAGTCGAAGTGGACAAGTAGATAGCCAGTGACTCTTTTTTTTTTTGCGAAAAGATAGGCAGTGACTTGGTGTGCAAGCACTACGGTCAAAATTGACCAATGCAGAATGTTTGCAGCACTAGTGTGCATGCCAGAGCACGTTCGACCAAGATAGATTAATTCGCATGTAATGCTAGTAAGTTGCCTACCTGAACTTTCCTAGTACGCTCTTCATCCCGGTTTTAATGGCACAATTTACAAATCATACAATTTCAAAATATCTCCACCTCTTAGGCATATTAGCATTTAAGATGTTTAATTAGCAGCTTTGTATGAGCTGATTTTTGCATTTCCAAGACCAAACAACCAATGCATGTGCTTTCTTATTAATTAATGGATCTTTAAATGAGGATAAATAGCCAAATCTCACCATCAATCATAGATCATCTAGAGCTAAGAGATTTGTAAATTATATCCTTAAAACCGGGATGGAGGGAGTACTTGTAGTGGTGGTTCAATGCTACTTGGCTTCGTAGTCCATGTAAAGTTCAGGTTCTCATGCATGCAAAAAAACTACTCCCTTCGTTTCAAAATATAAGATGTTTTAGCTTTGTGAAGCAAATGTATCTAGACATCTTTTAGTGTGTAGGTTCATTTGAATAGACACACTAAAAGGTGTCTAGATACATTTTCTTCACAAACCTAAAACATCTTATATTTTGAAACGGAGGGAGTATTTCACTACCACGTCTAATTAAGTCAAAGTTGACCACGGCGGAATGTTTGCAGTACGTACAGTAGTGTGCAAGAGCACGACTAGGATAGACTAGTAAGTATGCACGTGCAACGCACGTCTTTAAAAATAAATAATAATATTTTTTATTTCAATTTATCTTTAATTTTATTATTATTATAGTCTTAATTAAATGAGCCAGTTAAAATAGGTCTTATACCCATGCGGTATCAGCATGCGTATGCAACCTAGAATATATAAACACGCAACATCAGTTGAAATCCGAGGGATCCATATATTGCTTTCGTCATTTTTGATGTGCTGGCTTCTCACGCTCTCATCATTCATTTCTATGCCGACTAAAATATATATTTTTGTCTTTAAATGTGCAATATGTACCTAGAAAATATTAATCAGAGTTGGTTTCCTAATAATAATATGCCACAGAAGATGACACGGGAGAATATCATAATACCGAATGAAATACATGTTAAAGATTGTGGATAAAATATCTCCTATACTGTATTCCACAAAGTTTAACATTCACAGACCACACGACTGGTTTACGTCATTACATAATATGTATGTTGCATTTTTTGAGAAAATGAAAAATTAGCATAATCAACTTAAAAAGTTAATGGAAAATATCAAAAGATTTTTTTTAAGAAGGCATGATGCTTAAGATTCTAATATAGTGGTGATGCTAGCTCGACAAAACAAAATCTAACATCTATTTCATCTGAATTTAAACATGAGAGATAATTATGCATATTTAGAAGAGTATAAATTGATGAATTAACTTATTTGGGCAAGTGCAAAGTGGAGAAGCAAATAAAGGAGAGGTAGATGAATTAGTACTTTGGGAGGTAAGGCTAATCTTGGTAGTAGTACATCCTACGAACCGGAAAATCACCCACAACACAAGCTGCACATATCTCACTCTCAAGCCCCTCTCTCTCCTCATCCTCAAGCGGTGTGGACCGTGAAAATCCCCTCCACTGCCTCCACGCCGCCGGCGAGAGGACCTTCTCCTGACCGTTACCGCGACAACCAGCCCCCTCCTCTGCCTCCCCGCTGCTGCCGCCCTTTACTCGCTCCAGCGGCACACTTCTCTCTGATTTGTCCTCATCGTAGATTCTGGCCACCAAAGTTCCCGAGGAGTCATAAGAAATCCTGTGGAGAGCAGACAGCGCTCGAGCTCGGCATGCTCTTCACAGGCCATGGCGCCAGACGACCCTGAGAACTACGCGCCGAGTCGCCGACGGAGGTCATCCGCATCGTCGTACTCGTGCTGCTGCTTGAAGAGGTGACCTTTATCTCATCCTGCCGTATGGCTAATTTGTTGCCGTAGCAGAAGGGTATGCAGCTGGACAAGCTGGTAGAGTTGGTAGGGGAATTGCTTTGTTCGATGTTAGTTGAAGTAATAATTTTCAATTTGATCTATAGCACTATCAGATGCAGCCTAGGTGGTATACTGATTGGCATATGGATTTAGGTACTATAAAGTTCAACCAAGCTGCATCTGTATTGACTTTAGATAACAAAGGATAAGTTGATCCTGTGCGTGTCCTGATTTAACTAAGGCTATTGAGTCTTTTGTCATTGATCATTGTACGGTACTGTAAATGATAGCAATATTTAGCTGTTCAGTGGTTCCCCATGTTGAATGTAGCTCTTATGTAGTCATTATTGCCCAAGTTTTACTCTTTGTGGAACTATGAAGCCGTATATCACAGTTGAGTATGTGTATGAAGCTCAATATTGTCAAATAGTATTTTATATGATAGTAAGAGTACGATGCAAATAGGATATCCATTCATCTGCATTGTTTTTTCACTATCTGCTATCATGTCTTCTTTTTTCTCTTCTTAAAACAGCTAACACTTAGAGTAATTTTGGTTGGTGTGGCGACGGTACAGGGAAGGGAATGATAAAACAATCGGTATGTACTTGTTGCAGGAACTGGGCAATGGAATTGGTCATACCAATGCCTATAGAAGAGTAGAGCCTGTGGCATCTGTCATTGGCGAGAAACTGGTTGGCTCAAGGTCGTCGGCTGCTCAGGGCAGGACGGTGGGTCATGGCTTGCTGGCAGCCAGGGTCCGGATGGTCAGTGACAGAAGGATTGCTCGACAAACCTTTCACCAAGCAAAGGAGCGAAAACTGGTAACTTCTTGATGAGATTTTCATTGTATGATATGAACTTTATTTTTCTAAAGGAGCATATGTATGTCTATCTTAATGATGTCAGCCTGCCAAACTGAAAAAGGAACAATAATAAAGTGAATTTGTAGCTATTAAAAAACCATAGTGAAATGCATTAAGCCCTGAATAGCAAAGCGAAGAAGGCATATGGCAAACAAAGTGAATTTGTAGCTATTAAAAACCATAGCCAAAAACCACTAAGCTAGCCAACCGTGGTAAAATCTAATCTTCTTTTGCTTTTTCTATGTTTTTCCAGTGAGGACGGTTTAGCTTGTCAGACTACATTTGCTTCCTAGAGAATGAATATTTCCTGCAAATTTGGTCTACATTAGCTGTCATTTGTTTAGCGTGTCATTTGTTGCCAGTGATTGCAACCTTAAAGGTCTGCTGCCACTAAGCTTCAGTTGACCTGGACCCATTTTGGTGTAGCATCATTGGAAGTTGGCTAATGGCCAAGATATGATCATTCAATTCATGAAAGGAGAGCAAAACTGAGGTATCATTGCTAGCCTGCCATGCCAGGTCTAAAAAACATTGTACAATGTGGAGACAGAAGTAATGCAAGGATGCTCCTATGGGCCTACAATTCCCAGACTGGCTTGCACAATTGTGGTTACAACTTAAAAAAATTCTATCTGTAAGATGAATCACTAAGTTACCAGCTCGTACCCACAAAATATTAGTGAACTACATGTTGTATATGTTGTATCTGTAATATAGCTATTTATAGTTTACTTGACACATTCAGTAAGCTATATTTCTGCAGTTTTGGTATAATGAAATTCCATTATTTGTAAAGGTAGAGCAATATATCATACCATTCCGATGAGAGTTGTGTAATGCTTCAAAATCCAGTCAATTTGCTCCATAGTACTCTTGCTGTAGCCTATAAGCAATAAATAAAGTTATCTGAATCCAATCCAATTTTAGTGAAAGTTTGACTCTGGGCACAAGGCATATTTAACTGGCCACTGTTTCACAGGATGGCGAAGGCGGTGCAGGGAGCTGACGGCTTGTCAGTAGTGAGGGCGTGATGGCAAAGCAGCCGACCATGTTGACGGCGCGGTGCAGGGTGGCGAGGGCGTCATCCAGGAAGGCGACGGTGCTGCCATGCGGCGAGGTCACCCCGTTCAGGAAGGCGATGGTGCTGCCATGCGGCGGAGGTTGGCCCTTCCAGTAAGGCGGCAGTGCTGCCAGGCGGCGAGGTCGCCCCGTCCTGCCGTCCAGGTAGGCGATGGTGTGACGGCAGCGAGTACGTGATGGAGGAGCGGCCGCCCACCCGACGATGCGACGCAAGCGTTGCTGGCGAGCGGCAAGGGCACCGTCCACTGAGGCGAATGTGCTGCCGGGCGGCGAGGGCTTCGTCCAGCCGGCGAAGGCGGCGAGGATGCCGTCTAGGGAGGCGGCGACGCAGGGCAGGGAGGTCGGGTTTAGTGGAGCAGATGGCGCCTGTGATCGTGGGGGTGCGATCAGTCTTTCATTTTTTGCGTTTGTTGATTTGTTGGATGAGATGGTGGGGCTGTGGACGCGGAGCGGTGGTTTCGCAATTTCCTGTGCCGGATGAGTACCGTCCGTCCGTCGTTGTAAATTGCCATGTGCACCAAACAGATCTGATTAGGAGGGAAGAAATTAATCTAGACGGTTGGATTAGATTAGGTGGGATAGATCTGTGGTGCTAATTTGCTCGTGTAAGTTCGTGTACGTTCGGTGGGGTGACTTTAGAAAAGAAAATGTTGGCTCTTTTATAAGTAGTATAGATATACAAGTATAGATTCGCATACATGCAGAAAACACGCAAGTTGGACTTGTCCAGCCGTGTGGAAATTAAACGGCTGGGCTACATGCATGAGGAAGACGAACAACGACGACATCGACATGCACGCGTGTGTGTCCTACGCATGCACATACGTCGACGATGTGCGTGGGCGCGGCCGGTGCGCCGCTACTTTGCGGCGGCCGGCCGGCGTGGTGCACCGACGCTTACGAAGCCGTGCATGCATCCGACATGACGTGGTCCCACCATGCAGTGTGCATGGCAGCGAGGTCCGGGTGTCACCATTGTGTGGGGCCTGCATGCCAGTAGGAATTAAGCACATGCAAATTGACCGATGCAATGCATGTCCCTCCGAAATGATCAGTACCTTCGTTCCCAATATTCACCTACGCATACGCTTAGTGAGTGGACGCACGCACGTACCATGGGGAGAGCAAAACAACTTGTCAACTAAAAGGAACATATATGCTAGCTTACCGCTTACGGCCGGCAACAACTCTCCCCGACCCCTTCTGCCTCACCCGTTTTAGCCAGCCACCCGGTCAAAAGCATACAACTCCACTACCAGAGAAGCAGCCTCGACCAGGTCACCTCGGTACAACGCGGTCGACATAGATGTCGAGGACGTAACTCCACGCTGCCTAGCTTAGGGCAGCAACAAAATGCACACAACTACTCGCAAACCCTTCACCTATCCACTGAGGCTGCTAGGAGCACAACCAATCCACAAACACGGACAGTTGCATCGGAAGGCGGTCTACTATGTCCCACCAACGAAGCATGGGACTTCCAGACCTGTAGCGCTCCTGCCATGGCCACGCTCCCACGAAACATGCCAAGATATAGCCATACTTCGAAGAGTAGGTTCCATTGGCACCCTAGTTCCACCGGAACTCATCAGCCACACGCTCAGTGACAGTAAGTCCCACCACACAGTCCGCTACCACCACAGCTCCTCCATCGCAGGCGCATCGAGGTCAGGGGGGATGTCATCCAGCCACCCACCATCGAGGGTGTCCCTGACCAACCTCAATCGAGAGAGCCTCTTTGGGGTTAGCGCAAATAGGTGCGGTGCTAAATTCTTTAGGCGCCCATCCGGAAGCCAGCTGTCCAGCCAGAAGAAAGTAGTGGCCCCATCCCCCACTAACGAGGAGGTCGCGGCTTTGAAGATCTCCGATACCATCAGGGGAACTTGGATATCGAACTCTTTCCATGGCTGAGAAGCCTCCACTTGACTCAACCAGAGCCATCGTACCCAAAGCGCAAGGTTCATCTTCCGAAGGTTTGGAATACCTAGACCACAACTCCTTTCGCATACAGACTTTGTCCCACGCCACAAGATAGTGGCCACCATGCGCATCCTTACGGCCTTTCCATAGGAAGCCCCGGAGGATCTTCTCGATCGCGAGTAGAGTCACAATCTGGACATTGAGAGACATCATGGCGAAGATGGACATAGTTGCTAGCGTCGATCTGACTAGCTTGAGCCGACCAACGCGGTTAAGCATGGAGGCCCACCAACTAGGCAACCTATGTCAAAGGGTTAGTAGTAGGAGTGGAGAAGAAGCCAGTGACTTGGTGTGCAAGCATTACAGTCAAAATTGACAAAGGCTGAATGTTTGCAGTACTAGCTAGTGTGCAAGAGCAAGTAAGCTGCCTAGCTGAACTTGGCTAGCTAGTATAGTAGGTACTTGCATTGTAGTTGTGGTTCAATCCTACTTATTACTTGAGTTGGTTGTCCATGTAAATAATAATGGTCAGGTGGCCATGCATGCATGCATGCATGCACAAAAAACGCTTGTTAGACTTGTCCGTGTGAAACCAAAACCATGAGAAGGAGGACGACATGCATGGACGTGCACGCATGTGTGTCGATAGATCGAGCGTACGCGAGCACATACGTCGGCGCGGTGCGTGGGCTGGCCGGAGCGCCGCTACCCGACGGCGGCCGGCCGGCCGGAGAAGTCAGACGACGATGAGACATCCCGTGTGTGACGTATACACTTACGAGTGAAAGCACAGCATCTCTCTCTGGTTAGCTGCCCCGTACGTATTAGTCAGCCGGTCAAAAGTGTAAAAGCTCCACTAGATGAGAAGTAGTAATTTTGTCTCTTAAAAGTCCAACTTTGACTCACCTGACCACCTGAGGGCATTAGAAAACCACCGTTTTTTACAACTTGCAAGTTTTGTTTATGCATGTTGGCCTCCACCGGTTTCTTGCAAGTTGTGAGAGGCATATCTACGACGTTCCACTTCCGCCCACACAGGTGCATGTCCGTGTTTGCATGTTCTTATCCTTGTCCGATCTTATCGGTGGTGATGAGCTAATGACGAGATCAAGTCCAGTCTCAATGTACTCGTTCATATACACTCGTACTTCCTTTGATTAAAAATAAATGTAAGTGACTTAGTATAAACTTTGTATTCAGTTAGTACAAAATTATACACACTTATTTCAGATCGGAGAGAGTATTGGTTAATGTATAACCTACTCGGTATTTGAAAAATTACAGCAGCAATATATAGACTGCATACTTGGTGAATTTTGTGAAAACATAATATCTATTCAATGGGCTAGGACTAGTCCTGATCCTTCACTCACTCAGTATCTGAAGTCGTCTGAACAGGCATCTCATGCATGACATGGATCGATATATCTCACATAGTCACATGTAAGCATCAAAGACAACAGTTTCGATAATGATTGTTGTACCGGTCATCAGTGCGTGCATGATACTGCAATTAAAGAAGAGCATATGCTGCAGGTGAGATCGATCGGTAGGTACTCTCTCATGGCAGCGGCAGTTGGTAGTTTTTTCCGGTGGCCAGAGGTAGGTAATCCCTCTAATGAATGAAGCCAGAAAGATTCCAAAAATCTTGATTTCTGTAGGGCCATATGCCCAATTTGCGACGAGAGAGAAAGAGAGATTTCAAAAATGCATGATGAGGGACCAGATTGAGGTAGCTTTGCATGTGGGCCACCGCCCACATGATCTGCCGCAAATAATCGGTACTCCCTCCAATCAGAAATAAGTGTTGGTAATTTTATACTATCACTACTAGAAAAAAGGGCTTTCGTTTGAAGCTGCCCGGAGCTTTAGCACCGGTTGTCTTACGAACCCAGACTAAAAGGGGCATTAACACCGGTTCGTAAGGCCAGGGTATTAGCACCGGTTCGTAAGAGACCTTTAGCACCGGTTTGAGCCACAAACTGGTACTAAAGTGGTTGCGTGCAGGCGCTAACTCTTTAGCACCGGTTTGTGACTCAAACCGGTGCTAAAGGTCCCCCCTTTTGCACCGGTTCGTGGCTCAAACCGGTGCTAAAAGGTAGTGACCTTTAGCACCGGTTCGTGGCACGAACCGGTGCAAAAGGGGTACCTTCAGCACCGGTTCGAGCCACGAACCGGTGCTAAAGGGTTGACACCCATTTTTTCCTCTCATGCCTACCCCGCGCAAAAAAAAAGTCTAAAAAAATAAACGAAAATGATAAAAACTTCAAATTTCAAAATCCTTTGACATGCATGTACCTCACGCAAGCAACTTTTATGGAAAATTTGAAATTTTGAATTTTGATATATTTTGAACAAAAAGGTTATTCCAAATTAAATCGGCAATAACTATTGCGTACGGACTCGAAAAAAAACATATAATATATGAAAAACCATCTACGCAAAAAGTTACATCCGATTTCAACGGGAAATATGAAAGCAGGAAGATTTTAGATTTTGTCAAAAAAAAATTAAAAATTTGTTTTTTTTTGAAATTTGTTTTATTATTTCTTCTACTTTTTATTTATTTTGAAGTTTTTATATTATTTTGGAATTTTTTAAGTTTTTTTGATTTTTTTTGAATATTTTGAGTTTTAAAATTAATAATTAAATTATACACAAAGATTATTTGGAAATCATTGATGCTTATTAATAATTAATCATTGTTGCTTATTTGTAAAATTATTTGGAATTCAAAAAAGTAAAATCATATGTTATCAAAGTGTATGGGTTAATAGAATTCACAACACAGTATTATCAAGAAGTCGCGAGTGCAGTCTTGGAAGCTAGTAGATAAAGAATAGAGAAGTTAAGCGTGCTAAGGGTGGAGCAGTGTGAGGATGGGTGACCGATCGGGAAGTGAGACCACTAGTATATACTTTGACATGAGAATAGGGGTGATTAGAAATTAGAGTGGAAACTGTCAAACAATTCAAATATCCAAAGATTGAGAAATTCTGAAAAATAATTTCAATTTTTTTTTTCAAAATTTATACCAGAAATTCGTCCGGACCTTTAGCACCGGTTCGTGTCTCAAACCGGTGCTAAAAGGTCCTTGAGCTGCGCAGGCCACGTGGAACCCCTTTAACACCGGTTCGTAGTACAACCGGTGCTAAAGAATGAGGCTTTAGTGCCGGATGCTTTGCACCGGTTGCAAAACCGGTGTAAATGGGACTTACAAACCGGTGCTAATACTCATATTTCTACTAGTGTATATAAAATTTATAATATTTAATATATGTTATGTCGATAAACAAAAATGCCAATATAAATCACAAAACGCCAATAGATAGTACATAATAAGCCAGGCGTGCATTTGTACAGAGGAATCTGATGATCCTTGATAACAATGATCATGCGGCCCATGATTTGTAGAGTACGAGTACATCGATCCGTGAGAGTTAACAACGAACAAATCTAAACATATGATCATTAGAGCGGCTACTTCTTAGCAATAAATAAAAAACACAAATATATACTATATCACCATCTAACCTAAGCGAGAATAATAGACAGAAAATCAGGCGTGCATTTGTATAGCTAGAGGAATATCTGATGATCTTGATAACAATGATGATCGATACTCATAATCATATGTAGAGTACATCCCTGAGATCGAGTTATCAACAAACGCTAGTAATCATATGATTAGATGGTCATTAGCGCGGCGATTTGCCCCTCACTCATGCATACATAGGTTCGTGAGTTAGCCGGTCAGTGATGCATGTGGAGTGGACTGATGCACATGCGCAGTCGTAGAATAATGCAGGCATGCATGCGATATATCTGCAGGTCCGTCGTCCTTGCGACCATGGAGGGTCGCCGTCGAGGGCCGGCCGATGGCGATCGAAGGTGGTTGCAGATAGACATGTGCCGCCATGTGCGTGCCGGCGTCCGGCCGGACGGACGGCCGTCGGTTGGTGCGTGCGTGTGGGACGGGATATCGACGGCGGGCCGGCCGGCCGTCCGCCGCACGTACGGTCCCCGCTCGCGATATCGACCGAGGCTAGCATGCATGCATGCGTATCTCGAGCAAGACATGTACGTACGTGCGAGATATTTGTCCAGCACGTACATAGCCGGCGTCCAGGCCAGCCTCCTGCACACAGAAAAGAAACTACTCGGTCTTCACTTTTAAAAAAGTAATCCTTATTTTTTTATTACTTCTCGAATACTTCGTTGAAAATACAGAAGACGCCCTCGCATTAGCTAGCAAACATCACATATAGTAGTCCCTATATTCCTCAAGAGATGGTTTTAATCAAAGTCAAACATTGTACTGTATGAAGTTTATAAGTTTAAAAAAGTAATCCTTATTTTTTACTTCTCGAATACTTCGTTGAAAATACAGAAGACGCCCTCGCATTTGCGCGCATTGAATTATCTACACACCATTAACTAGCAAACATCACATATCCCCAAGAGATGTTTTTATTCAAAGTCAAACATTGTACAGTATGAAGTTTATAAGTTTGTAGAAAAACTATAAACTCTAATACTAAGTAAAGTATGAAAATATTTATATTTAATGATGTTCTAATGATTAATATCTAAAATTGTAGACGTTGACATTTTTCTCTATAAAATTTGTGTGGCTACATATTTGACTTGAGACTAAACTTATAGTCCTTCTTTCTAGGAACGCAGCATTTCTATCATGCATGCTATATAGCGTGCATGTTTCTGCTGTTGATATAGTGCTTTACGATTCACATTGTGTATTCGTGTTATTTCACCATCTTCCGTCTTGTTTTTTTAAACATAAGGAAAACCTGACTGATTGAAACACAACCAAACATGTTAAAACATAGCATCCAAGATATCGTGCATGTAAGAAATACATTTATTTTCTCCTAGGTCTTGCTTCGAAAGGGCCCGTAGTTTTTATGGAATACGACTACTTTTTTAATTAAATTCAGTAGACTTTGTTTTATCTATTGTTAATTTATTACTTAGGAGAAACCAATTCCTTTAATTTAATTTAATTTGTAGTTGCACTTAAATCGACACCAATTGCGTATATAATGTCCAACTATATTTTTCATGTTCCTGTTCTTGTACTTGTATTATTTTGTAATGTTAATGGTTTCACTTTAATTATATGCAATTTATATGCAAGGTGGTACTAAAAATATCTCAATAAGAATACCTTGCATACATGAAAGATTCGTCAACAGAATTAGTTGCTCTGTTCAGTCGGGGAGCAAAGCGACAGATATACACACGACAAACTGATGGTTCTGTAATTTAGCGCAGATTGAACCACCTTGAATTTTTATGCGATTACGTACTAAACTAATTAGCGAGCTATATATAATCTCCTAACCACTAATCAGCCTAAGCAATGCCAAATCGAGATACCAACGGACGGCTGACCGTTAGTGCTTTATTCCGACCAAAACCCAACAGGTCGAATTAACTGGCTGCTAGATGTTGTATAAAGTACTTGTATCTGTATGACTGTATGCAATAGGGTTGTATAGTTAACTGCGACATCACTAACCTGAAACCTCCAATCCAAATTAAGTAGCACCTAACCGGTGTAGAGCAGGGCGACCGGTTGCCTAATCAAGCTAACACAGGTCTACGATCTTGACCGCCGAACTGAAGAGGGAAATATATATTTGTCGATACTCTGTTTTTATAAACTTCAGATACGCTGCTTGCACTCACATAATCACAGAATGTCCACTATTCATACAACGTGTAGACTAGAGTCTGTAGCTCGATGATTAATTGACAAAGTCACCACATAGCCACACAAAAGAATTATGCTTTGTTTATATAAGATATGTTTACCAATATTATCTTTTATTCTATAGATAATTATTATTAAGATTTGGATACTACTTAAATAAAGATATGTGATATTTTTACTCCCTCCGTCCCGCTATATAGGTCCTACACTTACCCTAGATCGTCAATTTGATTAATATAATATAAATATAAAAAAAATTATACCACTGGAAAGTATAACATCTAAAGTTCTAATCAAATATGTTTTGTTATATATATATATATAGGACTCATCTTATATACTCCTATGTGTATATACTCCCATATTCAATATACCTTATATACAAGGGTATTATACCTTTTTATCATTTTTAATATACCTCATTAATTATTCTAATATACCTCAATATAAGTAGTATGCAAAAAATTTCATCGGAACCCTTCCTTTTTTTAATGTATCACTTTTACGTGCATAAATGCAGTATATACACAAATAATATGAGGTATATAGACTCAAATGAATTTTTTCATAAAACTCACTTTGAGGTATCTAGTATTAACTAATGAAGTATATTAAAAATGATAAAAAGGTATAATACCCTTGTATATGAGGTATATTGAACGTGGGAGTATGTACACCCAGGGATACCATCTTATTTTCATATATATATATATACACATGGAGACTATTCTGTCATCGATGACAGAATAATATTCTGTACATATTCTGTACTTTTTACGACACATGTTTGTACTTCTTACGACACATGTTTATACTGCTTTGTATGACAGAATCGTACTGCACGTTTACAAATTTGAACTGCTAATTTGTATCTACGTAGCTATTTATTTGAATTTGTAAATTGTTTCTCGGAATTATGCAAATGATATACCGTTGGAAAGCTACCGAAAATCCACAACTTTTTCATGTTAAAACTTTTTTCTAATTTTCAATGGTTTAAGTTTAATTTTGAAAATCGGAAGCATTCAAAAACACGTCTGAAACGTATTTTTCACTTATTTTCCAAACCACAAATCAGAATAACGCATATGATACGCCATTGGAAAGCTATTGAAATTGCGCAACTTTGTTATCTCTGCAAGTTTTTTCAAATTCGTCACGGATTTTGAACAATTTTGAAAATACTGGAATTCGAATCTATTCAAAAACGGGCGGACTGTAATTTGAGCAGATTTTCTCAACGATTTGTCGGAATGATGCAAATAATATGGCATTGGATAGATATGGAGCAGACGCAACTTTTTCATGTTTTAAGTTTTTTCAAATTCTGCACAGTTTTTGAATAATTTTAAAAATAACGAATTCGGAGATATCCAAAAAAGATGTAGACTAATTTGACTATAGTTTTTTAACCGCTTATTGGAATGATGCAAATGATATACCATTGGAAAGCTATGGAAAATGCGCAACTTTTTTGTTCACACTATTTTCGCAAATTCCTTATAGTTAAAGATTAATTTATATAGTTTTAACTTCATATGATTTGTGTTGTTCGCAAGTTAACGATTCGAAATTGGGAAATTTTACTATTTGATTCGTCATGGAAAGCAAAAAGTAATGAAATTAAAGTTTTGTTCTACCATGCAAATCATTTGTGCCTACTATAGAGGCGACCGGAGCTTTAAATGATATGATTTGCATGATATATGTCCGTCCCGAGAAAACAGAGTTTTCGTACTTCCCTGAATACGTCTTTCGTACTTCTTTGTTATACGTTCTTGTACTTCCCCACGGTGTTTCCAGAACTTTTCAGTAAAACAACGGTAACTTTATTATACCGTGTCATTTCGGTTCCATCGTCACAATATTGTACTTCCCTTCGTTATCATGTTGTACTTCTCTCCGTTATCATGTTGTACTTTCATCCATCACAATATTGTACTTATCTCCGTTATTATGTTGTATTTTCCATCATGACTTATTTTTATACAAAATTACGAGGGGACATATACTTCCCTCAACTGAGTATTTGTACTTTTTGTTCATACTGTTGTGTACTTCCGGTCATTACGATGTTGTACTTCATGTTATGAAACTTATTTTTATATATAATTACGAGGGACCGGGTGTACTCCCTAAGACTAGTTATTTGTACTTCTCATTCATACTGGTGTGTACTTTCCTTCCTGTCATGACAGTCACTTTTCATACAAAATTACAAAAGACCGTGTGTACTTCCCTAAACTGGATATATGTACTTATCAATCTTACTAACATGTACTTCGCTGCATCACAATGTTGTACATCGTCATAAAACTCTTTAGAAATGTGTTCTTTCCAAATCAGCATTATGTAGTGAATATCTGTACTCCCCGTTGTGAATACATGTACTTTTTGCTCTCATACTTTTGTACTTCTCTTTAGATGATTTTATTATGTTTTTTAGAACTTTTACGTGGAATATGCACTTCCAAAACTGAACATTTGTACTTCCCTCTACATGATTATGCAAAAAAAATTATATGCGGTCTCATATCAAAATTTTATAATCACAAAAAAATCAACTAATTGAGCAAGAGAAAGAGTGATGCAGGACGCCGATCTCATGACCATATCACAGAGGGTCTCCTGATGCCCTATACTTCACCTAAAAATGTGCATGTACTACCAACGAAAATGATATATACTTTTGGCCTAATTTTATTCAGTCTATACAATGTTTCAACATTGATATCTTAACAAAAAAAATTGCATCGGTTGTGTGTACTGCACTAAGCAGCAAGCCTGTACGGTCAATGATAATGCGGTGTACTTCTTGCTGAACATTAATCCCAATAATATTTATTTCTCAAAAAATTGTTGTAAAAAAAGAAAACAGAAAATATGGGGAGTACTTCCGCAATAATGCGTGTGTACTGACGGTGATGGATAAAAAAAAGAGAAAATTGCTGTTATCTAATTCGGTTTGCAAGAACAGTAACTGCAACTATTTATCGAGTGGTGCTCTCTCAGCGATGTTTTCTTGTGGCTGCGGCTCTGGCTTGGCATTGAAGCAAACAAAGCGATCTTTCTCAGGGAACAAAGATTAGGACGAGTGCGCTAGAAGTATCTAGGCGACGTTGCTTGCACAGCTTCGGCGGCAGCGCTGGGTATCGGGACAGGGGCGCGGAGGCATGCGGGCTGGGTCAACAGCGGGGGAGTCGAGCTAGTCTAGCGCGCTGGAGGGAGGTATGCTGGATGGCAGCGGGACGCTGGCCTATCCGGCGAGCTGGAAGGAGGCGGCCCTGGTCGGCGAGCTGAAAGGAGGCGCCCCTGGCCGGCGGCGGAGGCGAGCTAGTCCCGATGTGGGCTGGATGGCGGCGGGGAGGCTAGGCTGTCCGGCGAGCAGGCGACCCTGGCCGGTGGTGAGGCAGTACGGAGGCCCTGCAGGCGGGGGGATCGCAGTGGGTGTCCTGGCCGGCGGCGGGAGCGTTTGCGAGGTCACCGACGGCGACTCTGGGAGCTTGAGATGGCCGGGGGAGAGCGGGTAACGGGCCCGGCGGCTTGCAGGGAATTGGAACGGGGGCGCGCGAGGAACGTTTCCGACGGCACGTGGTCAAACGGAGCCGGCGGCGTGCTAGTGGCTGGCCGGCGGCGCTGGTTGGGTAGGGGCAGGCGGCAGTGCGCCAGGTTGGGGACGAATACGTGCGTGGGGTGGGTCGAGCGGGTATGTTGGGGATAAGGTTTGCGTTTTTTTCTGACTTGCCGAGCGCGGGGTTTGTTCGGTTGTTTTTTATTGGATCGGTTCTTTATAGAGTGCAAAATGTACAGAATAATATTCTATCATCAGTTGCAAAATAGTCCCACCCTATATATATATATATATATATATATATATATTTGCTAGCCGGGTGGCTAGCTATGCATACCAGCGCAGCCGTTGGATGATGGGGAGCACATGCTCACCAGGATCACATCTTGGAAATGCCACCGTTAGCTTGTAGTGGTCTCCATCCATCCAATAGAGAGTGGTTTTTGTTTTTTGTGTACAGGTGGCCATGCATGCACCAACAAGTTTTGGAAAGTTTCCATGTGTTGTTGGAAAGTTTTCAAAAGCTACACCGGCCTGTACTTTGTACTATTGTACTTTTTGGAAAGTTTCCAAAAGCTAAATTTTGCCGCATGGCCTACAACAACAGGTTTTGTTTTCTTTTCTTAGAAGATGGTAGATGCATACCACCCGTTCGCTAAAGTTCCTATCTCTGCCTTTTGAGTTTCTTAGATCACAAGAACACTCAGAACAAAAGTAGTGATATTAAAGAAAAAAAAGAGGGAGATAGCGTACCAAGAGATGACAAGCCAAAACACAACACCGGGGTACTATCCATTTGCTTTGGTGCTATTGGAATGCAATTTCATTACACTCTTCCCATTTTCTGTGTGATTCGTTCTTCAGATTATCGTTTGTGTTTCTAGTTTATGCTTCTAATTAGTGGTTGGGACAACACTTTAGGCTTCCCACAAAAAGTTTCCAAAACCTTTGTGGGGGGAGAGAGAAGGTTTTGGAAAAGTTTTTAAAAGATGGCAGTGTGTTCGCATGCATGCAAAGAAAAGACAAAAGACAATGGCAAAACTTTGAGAAAGAAAACAAAAGTTGGAGTGTGAGTGGTAGCAAGCGAGTGTGACATCCGCATGCATGAATGAAAAACAAAACCAAAAACGCATCTGTGGTGACGTGGAGGAGAAAATAAACAAAAGGTGAGTGATGCATGTTGTGCTCTCTCTATATAACGGCGTTAGTGTCCGGTGTGTTAGAATTAGAGACCAACGTACTGCATGTGCTAGATCCAATGGTGAGATGCATATGCACAGCTATCATGGTGGCTATCCCACTATTGTCGAAGGTAAAATAACCAGGGCACCAAGGTGCCTATGCACCATGCTCAATACGTACAAAATACGTGATGTTTTGTACATACCCCTGGATATGTATGATTTTTACATACCTTGTAGACATGAATGGGGTATGTATACCCTAGGTATGGTGTTTTTTTTGGCATATGTACCTTGGGTATGTAAAAAATATGTAATCTGGGTAAGTATATATTGGGTATGTGTATCTCGGGTATATGTATCTTGGGTATGCATATCTTAGATATGTATGAGTTGGGTATATGTATTTTGGGTATGTATACCCTTGGGTATGCATAATTGTAAGCAAAACGTACGTATTTGAGGCATGGTGCCTAGGCACCTTGGTGTCCCATATCAGCTTCCTATATATATAGGTAAATATACTGTATTATATTGGTCAGATTGATTATATAGGGATGCACGTAAGACCTATACACTGGGCGAAGGGAGTAAAGTATTATGTTGCTACTATAATATTATTTATTATGAGTACTGTCTTGAGAGACTTTATGAATGAAGAGAAGAATTATTTGGTTCATCTTATGAGAAATAGTAGGGTAAGCAAAATTTTGGATAGTGATACTAGTCTTGATGATACAATTCTTAATGACAAAGATCTAGCAATTGATCACGAATTTGTTTTCACTATTATAGAGTAACGCCATGGCCACATGTCAAAACCCTTCGGCAATGGAGAATGGGTCCGTTGTCGAGCCCTATCACCGATGTAAAGGCCTCATTGGAAATGTAGTGAAAAGATATTTTTGATGACGCACTTTGTCAGCAACGCCCATCCACTTTTTCTTCGTTTCTGAATAATATACCTCATCGGCAACAGTTTCTGTTTACTATCATTTCCACTTAAAATCTTTCATATTTCTTAAAATATTTATTTTTCTCACATCAATTATATATATTCTAAACACAACTAAAAGGGCAGACAATGGAAATCTCCTTCAAAATAGAGAAATGTGATCTCAATAGATTAATTTAACAATATTTTTGTAAGACTTTTCTATCACATCTACGATCACAAAATTTACCACAGATCTTGTATGTCTTTGGCTGGGTCACTCTCAATTGCATTCGGACTTGCAAGAGGCTCGTGCAGCTCTTTGATGCTTTTCCGAACCACTTCTATGTCGTACTTGTTCTTAACAATAGTCACCCCCAACACACTATTTTATTTGTAAAGAAGTAGAAATACAAATTATAAGAAAAAACAAATAGATATGGTACACAATTGAAAGAATAAACAAAGAAGAATAAACATATGTTGGTGATAGCATCTACAAAGATGCAAAGCTCGATGCACGTAACCACAACGAACTCACATACATAAATGCCCCATATGAACAAAAAGTGGGAGGATTGTATGGTTCTGAAATACGACTTCCGACTTAGCACACATAACCATTTTTTTTTTGAGATTGCACACATAACCATCTTAACATAAAACAAATGACACATTACTTATTATATTCGCCCCAATTAGATTGGATAGCAATAGTTTCTTCCCAAATTTATGTTTAACGAGAGCATGGAGATTATGGAAAACATCAAAGTCACCAGATTTGTGGATGAGATAGATTCACATTACTAAAATCCTCGATAATCTCACGTAATAAGTGTATCTACCAACATTGTAGGGAATGACCCATACATCATAAAATACATGTGTAATGGGAACAATGGAAATACTAGTGGATACTCGATTGGGAAGTTGGTGAATTCTTGCTTTTTTTGGAAGAGTCACAGTCCTCTCCATAAAACGGGAGCTTCGTAACCCTTTCACCAATAGGAAAATAAGGGTGACCAAGACAACCGTGCCACCTCGAGGAAGATAGTTTCATGGCGCCATAGCCTTATTTTTTGATGACTTAAAATGAAGAAACGAGACCGAGAGAGAGAGAGAGAGAGAGAGAGAGAGAGAGAGAGAGAGAGAGATAGATAGATAGATGAGAGAGAAATATAGATAGAGAGAGAAATCCTTCACATTTGCCCTGATGAATCATTCTCCTTGTTGCCTAAACCTTTATAAAAAATGCAAGATAAGAAAGGTTGCAACGCCGTCCGTTCGGCATTGCCAGAGCACGTGGAACACGACTGGGTCAGGCTGGGGTATATTTTCTTGACTGTATTGTTGCCAGCGGGGCAAAGTTGTAGGACCCACATGTTAGAAAAAGGAAAAATATGTTTCTTTCATCTCCATTGCCGGAGGCGCGAGGGGGGGGGGGGGGGGGGGGCATGTAAGAAAATGAGTAAAACAAATTACCTTGCCAGGCCTAACGGTAGCCGGAGTTAAGGGCATCCAAGGCTATAGAACAAACGACGGGGCCTAAGTTAGCATCTTCCATCGAATTCACTGAGTCGTGACGGCACAATCATAATATTGACACAAACTAGAAAGACAATGATAAACCCTAAATATTACTCTCTCAAATCGCATATAGATCAACGGTAATACATTCTCCATGCATAAGTAGAGTAGTATGATTAAGTTACACCTGTCCCTCATGTGCACAGTATAATAAGTCACCCCATAATTGGAGACCAACTACTACTACTGCGTACCGTCACTGAGCGAGCTATCACCGATCAATCAATCGCTGGTAACCAAGAAAATTTTCCGTTCATACATACGCAACAGAACAAAACAGAAACAAAACAAAACAAAACAAAACAAAAAAAGCCCAGGAGATGTTGTCCGACGGCCCCATTAACTTGTAGCTAGCTCAATACTTTTGATAATTCGCATGTTAAAAGTCGGTATGCCTAGCTAGAAGCTACTCCAAAACACTGTGGCCTTTATGTATAGGTGCGTCATCATCACACAATGTATAGTGCAGCTTCACTATAATTGTTGGCACTGAGCTGCTAGGTATAGCAAGTTGAGCGCTGATCAGGTGAACTGGACTTGTCGATGAAGCCATGCAGCGGCCACGTTAACACTTCATACACGCACGTGTCAAGTCCTCCAAGAGCTAATGGGTTTCGAATTAAACCATACCAACAAAGAGAGATGTGACCGATGATGAGACGCGAAAGCGAAACCAGCACGTAAGGCACCAGATTTTTTTACAAATATGACCCTCTGCCTAATGTTATTGTCAAAACTAAACCCCTTTGAATTTTATTGTCACTTATGGCCTGGCGGGAGGTGGAAAAGACGCCACGTCGCATATTCCGCCAACACATGTGGCGGACCCCTATTTCCGCCACCAAGAGTGGCGGATTGTTCTTCCCGCCATCGCCATTGCCGGAATGTGGTGGGCCTCTGTAACTTTCTGGCGGAAGGCAGGCATCCCGTCTTAGCCGCTGGCGGGACGTGGGAGTCAGCCAGGCAAGCATGCTCATCTGGTCAAGTCTGCATGATGACTCCCCTGCATGAATACCGCACGGACTGTACGTGAAGCAGGTCGTTGCAGGCCAGCTTAGCAAGGAGCCAAGGATCATCAGCGCTTAAACCGGCATGCGAAGCCTAGCTGGCCAATTAATCCCGCTACTAATGCTAGTGCCGACAGCTACCAAGTACGTGTATCCATTCTATATACTCCAGACATTGCATGTTGCATGCATGCATATATGGGTATGACCATATGGGTACTCGAATATGCTAAATGCCATCAGTACTCAAATAATCAAGTATTGCTCAGCTGGAACCCAAATCTATGACTATATACAGCTCTACAGTGAACGAACTAGTAGCTAGAAGGACTATGTCACGAAATCCTACAAAACTATTTCCTGCATTTGATATTTCTTAACGTGACTATAGTTCAAATTTATTTATTTAGATTTAAACTGCAGCTACTACTTAAATTTGCATCGAATGACAAACAAGAAACTAATTTCATCCATATACGCTGGTGGAAAAAAGGCCATTGGTCCCGGCCTGTAACGCCCATTAGTCCCGGTTGTAGCAACCGGGACTAACAAAGCGGGACTAAAGGCTTAATCCTTTAGTCCCGGTTGCTTACGAACCGAGATCAATGGTCCTCCACGTGGCTCGGGGCATGTGCTGCGGCTGGAGGACCTTTAGTCCCGGTTCGTAACACGGACCGGGACTAAAGGTCCATTCGGAATAAAATTTATATTTTCTGTTTCGGAATTTTTGTATTTTCTTTATTTCTCTATTTTTCTTTATTTCTCTATTATCTAATCATCTCTATTCCTTCCCTCTACTAGCTTCCAAGAGTATATGGTCCTCACTCCATTGTCATATCAAATTATAAGTACTTGTGGTCCTCACTTCCCGGTCGGTTACCCATCCTCACACTACTCCACCCTTAGCACGCTTAACTTCTCTATTCCTTCCCTACTAGCTTCCAAGACTGCGCTCGCGACTTATTAATAATACTATGCTACCAATTCTATTAACCTATACACTTAGAAAACATATAATATTACTTTTTTAAATTCCAAATAAATTCACAAATTAAGCAACATTGATTAAGTAATAATAAGCATGAATGAATTCCACATAATTTTTATACATAATTTAATTTTTAATTTTTAATAATTAAAATATTCAAAAAAGACCAAAAAACTTGAAAATCCAAAATAATAGCAATATAATAGACTTGTTAACCAAATAAGAGGGAGTACATTTTTTCATATATATATGCACTCGACTCGCACACCACACCATACACACATCTAGCTAGCTAGTAGCCTTCTAGCTTCCAATAACTCCTAGCAATCTCAAAGCTCAAGCGAGCGTCTAGAGCGGCATACAACACTTGCTTGTCGCTTAATGGAACTTTGGCCCAACCATATACAAGTTCATCTTCTTCTTCTTCTTCCTCGTCGCCGCCCTTCTTCTTGTTCTTCTTGATCTTCTTCTTCTTCTCAAGCTTTGTCCCAATAGTAGCATTGGATAGATCATATAGACTCGGAATTGGTTTCGAGGTCGGGTTCGGTATGATCACTTGGAGGTCGTGCACCGACGCAATTTGAATTCCGTATGGAGATAGCATGCGCACGTCATTGCCGATAGCCGCGCCGCAGAATTTAATGGTGGGGTCCCCCAAGAAATCCCTAAGCAGCTGCGGCACATGATCGGCCCGACATAGTTGGAAGAGCAAAACCTCGGACGCCACCGAGAGTTGAAGGAGGGCGGCACGCTGATGAGGCTTATCGCGAGGGGTGGTGAACTCGCAGTCCAAGCCGACACATTTGACCGGTGCGGCATCGAGGAACCGCTCCTTGACAGCGTGGAGCCACTTCTCCACCGTTGATGCACGGACGGTTTTCGTGATGGTGAATTCCATCCCTTCGGCGGTGAGATTATGCACCCGCGTCGCCCCGGCCGGCTCCATTGAAATGAGATGGAGAGAGAGAGAGAGAGAGCTCTCCGCGGTGAGAGTCGAGCTTGATGCCGCCGGCGGTGAGGAGCGCTTGTCGCCGGAGAACTTGCCGCCGGCCGGTGAGAGAGAGAGCTAGCTAGCTTGACATGGCTATGGTGGTTTTGAGGAGAGGATTAGGAGGAAGATGATGATCAAGAAAGCAAAATAAAGATTTCTTATATACTAGAGATGGAAGATCAAGAGGCGCCGGTGTTGATTACTGAAAGCCTCTCCCAATGCGTTCGTCGTTCCATATTACCGAAACGCGTACGTAATGGCGCAGCGATTTCCGAAACGATACGCGGGACTGGCGTTTCGTTTGAACTGCCTTTTAGTCCCGGCTCGTGGTTCAAACCGGGACTAAAGGGTACCCTTTAGTCCCGGTTTGAGCCACGAGCCGGGACTAAAGACCCAAAGGCATTAGTCCTGGCTGGTGGCTGAATCCGGGACCGAAGGTCCCATTTGAACCGGGACTAATACCCCCTGGCCCACATTTTCAAACGAATCGGGACTGATGAACCCTTTAGCCGCGGACCAAACACGTTAGAGACTAATAGGGGCGAATGAAAGCCCTTTTTTCTACTAGTGATAGTACCAAGCTAGCTAACTCGAGAAGCAGGTGCTAGGTAGAAAAGTGGGCGTCGATGGATGATTAGCTAGGTAGAGGGCCATGCAGGTTATTCTCGAGCACATGATCGATCGATCAACCAGTTTCTTCTGTACATGACAATGATCCTTCCCTGTTTGCAGAATTCCAGGACGAGGTGACCGGAGTGGGAAGATGACACTACCCTAAATACAATAATTAACGCGTGGCGACGTATGATTGGTGCTCATACCCAGCTACCGCCACGTGTCCCCTATGAGGTCACGAGGTGCTCCCGCCACTGCTAAATATGCTTTCGTTTGATTCCCACTTTCAATCTAGCTACTATACCAAGATAAAGCGCCTTTTAACTCCCGCGAAACAAATGTTGGGTGCACGTTGGTTGACATACGTATTAGGATCGATCCATCAGATGTTAATGCTGCGACCATTGTCAACAGAAGCTAATGGCCCCTTATCGAAATGTCAACCGCTGCTTTTCCATCCTAATTGGCGCCCATAATGTTGCGAGTGGAGTGTGTACGAGGCTTCGATGTTTTTCTTTACCGACGATCTGAATCCACCTCGGTGTATGTCGCATCATTTTGGCTTGTGGATATCTTGACTTTTTCTTTTCCTTTTCCAAACAGGGGATTGAAGTTCAGGCTTCTGCATCAGGTGATGCACCCAAACCTTTTTTTTGCACAATTTTAGAATATACGTCTTCTGTGTATGTTGCATATCTTTGGCTGGTGGATATGTGGGGTGATAATTAAGTCTCGTTTGTCTTCAATATATGATGTTGCGATGTGTGTGTTCTATTTACCGCGTCGTAATGATATTCTCCTTTGCACTTAAACACTTGTATGACCCATGAGCGATGAGTAAGCAGAGGGAAAAAACTAAAATAAACATATTGAATATTTGTAAATTAGCAGGTTACACCAAAGGAATGTAAAGTTGTGGCCCTAGGTCCCCATTTCTTTGTTTTTTCATGCTTGTCCATGACAACTATAAATTAGAAACTACATTCCACCAATTTTGAACGTGCTATAATAAGCTCAAAGTGTCTAAATTACTGTTCATGAGAGGCTATTTGGTTTCCACTATCAGACTCTTTGCGAACCAACAAAACCATGTCAAATTTGATTTAGCACCTTGACAAAGCTACTTAAACACATCTTCAAGCAAGTAGTTTTTCCATATCAGAAAACCCCGACTGTACTCTCTCAGCGGGCACTATGTCTATATGGGTATGTCTATATCGTATTTTGTCTTTATGAAGAGATATTTGTGCATGTGTATTTCTACATTATTCACAGTGAAAGCTAAACTATATGCTTATTATGTACATTTTTGTTTGCTTATTATCTGCATGTAGGTATTCAATGCCACCACTATTGTCTGGTCCATCCCAACACCGAAATACTCGGCCGTGTAGAAAGACCTTTCGCAATGACTTAACAACACTGTAATATCATCTCATAAACTTTATAATTAACACTCATAAACTCATAATTAACACATTAGCAAACAAAAAGTACAACTTGTACCTAGGATTGAATCTTGAGATAGTATACCATGCACAGCGAGTGTGGATAATCGTAGACCGAGCTACATGTAGCCCTTTATTTCCAAACAATAAAATTTGTATTTTAAAGTATCAAAAAATATCCGTAACAAAATTCTAGAGATGGCCAATGATGAATACTAACACAGTAGGGATTCTTCCATACTGTTTTTGTGTCAAAAAAAATTGATGAATACTACAAACTTGTAAAATCTCAATATGAACTACTTTATATTTTAGGCCACACAAATATCACAATTTGACAAATTATATAGTGTTGAAATTGCACAGTTCCCCACAATTTTTTGCACTGTTCACTATATAATATATATATCAGATTTTTTTCATTTCTGTGTAGTCTTCATATTGAAATTTTGTCATTTTGTTTTAGAATATTTTGAAACTTTAAAATACAAATTTAAATGTTTGGAAATAAAGGGCTACTCGGTCTATGTTTCGAGTTTCCGATGAACTCAATCTCTTTAGGAAAGAAAGTGAATTGTGCTAGGCATCGTGTATATCATCCTAATCTCATGTATTTAATATGCACGGTTTGTAGCTCTCGCTATTTGAGACTGGGAAGATATGCTTAACAAAGAGTGTGTGTATTAGTTGCTGTGCCGGAACTAGATTTGTGTGGAAAATGACTCATCTCATCTGGCCGAGAGGAGTCCCTTGCTGGAGCACCGAACAGGAAAAGTAGCGCCGTCCAAAAGACTCATTCAAAAAGGAACTTTGTTAATTAACATAATCAAATCAACTTGTAATCAAGAACTACGCAATCAAAAGGAACTACGTACATCATAAAGTGGGTTATGCATATTGTGTTTCAGTATAGCACCTTCTCTGGTTGAACCCGCAGGTGGGTTCTTGCTATTGTTAATTAACACATGATTCTAATTAATCCAAATCTACTTTTTTTTCCTAGAAAACAAAGTTTATTATCAAAGAGAACAAACATTTCACCCCAGATTTGGGTCTCCCGGATCGGAGATGGTGACACGCGTCGCCATTCTTCCCCTGCGGGGCATCGTTTCGGAGCAGACACTGGCTAGCACCTAGCGGTGGTTCTGAGGTGGAGCGGTGTGTCCCCTCCCGCAGCGATGACGGCGGGTATTGGTGGCGTGGCTTTGCGGATGATCAACGGAGGGTGCATTTTGTGTTGCGTGCGCAGCAACCGGTGAGAGGCTTTGCTTTGGTATAACACCCTAGAGATGGGTTCATGGAGAGAAAGGTGAAGATGACATCCAGAGCTTGCACACAAGGCGCTTTTTTTGGGTCTTTTCGGGAGTCAGCGATGGCGGTGGCTGAGACACAAGACCTTTTCTTTTCCTCTAGTGTCGTACTAGTTTGGTGGTGCTTTGACACCTCACGAGGTTCTAACTATGTCCATGTTTAAGGGCTTTCGATTCATGGAGAGAGCGTGGGCGCTGGGGGATTCGACGGCTTCAGACAGAAACAGGACGCACACGAGAGTTTACCCAGGTTCGGCCCCCCGGAGGGTAAAGACCTACAACCTGCTTGTCTGATCTTGTATTGCTGGCATAGTTGGAGCTGTTACAATGGTGGCACAGATGAAATCTGGCTATGGTCGAAAAAGAGGCGTGTGCTAGCCTACGCGCGTGGGGGATATGGGATATGTGCGAGATTAGATGTCTATCTCCTTCTTGGCCGCCCCTCCTCACCCTTATATGGGGGCGAGGTCTCGTGATCCGGTCCAAGTCGGTTACAAGGTGATTGCAAACCCTAATTAATCTTGGGCTTCTTGGGCTTCGAGTGGCCATCTTGTTCTTGGGATGCACCAGGTATGCCAATGATGAGGACCCGAGGGGTCGTTCCCTCGTCAACACCTGTGTTTGGTGGTTTCAGTTTGTATGATTATTGTAAGAATTTTTGTCAATCTTTGTTGAATAAATGAAATAAATGATGGTTGTATGCATCTCTTTAATGCAGAGGCTAGGGCTGCCCCATTTTTTTTTAAAAAATTATCTTACAAAATATATCCAGTGATATGTAGTTTTGTACAATCATGGCATCACCATAAAAGTACAGCATAAAAGTCACAAAAAATATTAGTATATTAAAAATTACAATGAATACTTATGCATTCACAAATTTAACAAAAACCAAAAAATATGTTATGCGAGTAAAAATATTATCAAAAATAGTGTGAAAAAATAATATAAACTTGCAGTTAGTTGATTAAAGATTCCCATGATAATTAATTAACTGGCTTGTGCAAAAATTTTGCTTCCAGTTTTACTGAAAATTGTTATTGAGCTCGTGCTGGCTTCATCTTCACTTGTGTTGGACAACCATGGTTAATTTAGTTTAGATAGCCAATCTAGTGAAATCAATCAAGGAAAGACACGTGTGCCGACAAGAGGAGTCAGTTAAGCAGTAAACTATCGGCGGCGAATCAGAGCGAGACATGTGCCCATTTGCTCCCCAAAGGTAGAGTAACATAGGTGGCATGAAGTCCACGTCACCACCCACTATTTTAGTCACACTCTTGTTACAGGCGACCTGACTACAAGATCATGAAAAGATCTTATAAAGCTGCGGTTACCATTAATTTTATTAGGACACTGATGACTACTGGTTGCCAAAATTAGGCACATTACATCAGGAGCGAACATGTCAGAGACATAATTTGGAGACTAGTTGACCAGTTCACTGTCTGTCGTCTGATGAAATGGACCCCTGTGATTTGTAAACTGTTTCATGAGATTTGGTTTGACAGAAAATATATACTCGACAGCAGCTAGATAGCATGCTGAAGGTCTTACTTGCACGCCTGATGGATTGTTGCTGCCGTTGTCATCTTAACGGACAGTTGGCAAAGTCGAGTCAGCTGCTCCTATGGATGCATAGGCCAGGACTAATATATACACCTTTTGAGGAAAATAAGTTGTTTCTACCATTTCACCGACTGCTTAATTCGGAGACATGTCATGGGTAAATAGTAGCATGATTAGGGATATATAACAAGAATGCCGTTGAACTGGCAGGGAAATCAGTCCACAAAAGATCCTCGAATCATGCAGAAAAAATATACTCTTCGTTCATAAAAAAGGAGAAATGAGATATGTACGATGCGCCCGAACCCATTTTGAACAATAAAATCAAAACAAATAATAAAAATACGATATAAATTATGCGTCTGGAAAATGTATGCAGGTATGTGTATGTCAATTTTAAAACAAAAGCATGGAAAAGTATGTAATCTCCATGGACATGACAAGTTGTACCGTTTACAATAGGAGTAGAGACGTGCACTGTTTACAATCTAGTCTTTTTATGTAGGTCACGTATGGTTGTATTTTTTTCTTGAAAAAATTGCACGTGTAAGTAGTAAGGTGACATATACGTGCAAGCATTATTTCAGTTATTTCAAACATTTACATAGAATTTGTTTGACTTTATAAATCGGGTGAGCCTACAGCTAGGCTCTCCCCCCTATTTTGTATATGTACATCAGTAGTTCAAAAACAAGAACTGCGAACATTATGTTTTACTATGTTGTGGAAGTCATTTTCATTGTTTTCTACCCTTTAGGTACACGACATGTATAAGCGGCCCATATTTTGACATGTCTTTTTTCTCCTAACTAGCATGGTGGCCCTCGGAGATGCGAGGGCATCCCTTTAGTCTTTTGAAAGTATTATTAAGATATTATAATTTTATGCATACTCATTTTACTATTGTAATAGTATATTTATTTCTATGGCCACCATAAGTGATATGCTAAATAGAACTTCATAGAAGGAACATATTTAAATTATGGGGGTCAATTTATATCATCCAAATA
Organism: Dactylis glomerata; assembly: GCA_007115705.1. NCBI lineage: Eukaryota > Viridiplantae > Streptophyta > Magnoliopsida > Poales > Poaceae > Dactylis > Dactylis glomerata. The sequence goes on along the minus strand of QXEO01001064.1, from coordinate 184,552 downwards.
ACACCATACTGATCGCCATGAGAAATAAACTTCAATTGGATGGTCATAAAGGTGGGTGTACCCTGGCCCCACCAGAGATCAAACCCTAGATTTGATGTCATATTTGTCGCGTTAGACGGGATATTGTTTCATGGGGATGTGACACTCGATATGAAGGAATCTCTGGTTATTTTGGCAATATAGAAACTTTGTGACTCCGGTCTTTTCGTAGGTGCTAGCTATGTTAATGTTCTCGTGCGTATGATTGTCTTGCATGTGTGAGTGCATCAAAGTTGTACTTAACTTTCGTCTTATAAAATACTACTAACCATATGTGTTTCTTTTACGTTATTATCATACCTATACATTGAATTAAAGGTCATTTTGCATGCTAACATGAATTTTCTATATCTTATTAGACGCATGCCCGATGCTAGAATTTAGACTGTTGGTTATTATGCTATATGTGCACCTAATCAAAGAGTCCCTAAATTTTTGTATTATTAATAATGATGGTTCACCAAAATAGTGGTGAAGCAATGTTCATGTACTATTTTTTTTGAACATATCAATTATGGTCCACTGTCATAGTGAACACTATTACCGCTCTACTCCATCAAATATAATACTCCAAAGGGTACATGCAACTATGAATATTTTCGGTTTGGGGTGTTTATCATTGAGAATTACAATATTTTGAGATCTTCTGTCATCATTATATTTTTTTAGTTGATCATATGTGTTTTTTGTCCCAATTGTTCTACATTCTTTAGTAGCCTTGTCTTGAAACGGCTCACATCCTGATCTGCTAATCCATTATCTTGTGTGGCCAACAAATCATATACGCCACTTAACATTTGTGTGGAGACTGGGTACATTTGTAAATTCATTTATCCATGAAGTACAACAGGGTTAGGCTCATGTATAACTTCTTGTATATTGTTCATAGTCCGCTAACTAATAAATTTTCCGTATGTCCCACAATAAGTGTGTCTATGTACCTAGACATATTTCAATATGTTGATACAATCCGTATCTACAAAAAAATAAGTCACTTATTTTGGGACGGAGGTAGTTTAATAGTTGTGTTATAGTTTGCATATACAGTATGAATATTTATCAACTATGATAATATAAAGGTACTTTATGAGATCTACCTTTGTGACATGCATATTTCACGTACAATTATGGTAACATGTTATATGGTATTATTTACAATCATATATTAAATATTTTATGACAAAATTCATGAAGATTTAACAATTATGTTTAGTTTAATTATGATTTTTATGATTTAGTCGGTGTGTGTGATAATTATTGGTGTGAAGATTCATCATATGTGTTACTCTTATCAATATAGGGTCCACCTATGAGATTACTTAGTGTATCTTTCTTAGTTTCTTTATTCATTGATTGTCTTTTGAATTAGGAGATATGTATTTTTTAAGAAATGATGTTAATCTGCTTGCTTTTATAAGCCTAGAGACACTTATGAAGATTTATTGGCCGCAACCTGCTTACAAAAGGGAGTCCACCAGATTCTGACGTATGCTTTGCTTTTCTTATTAATATATTCTAGTATGGTAGACTAACTTAGTAATGATTAGTGAATTTTTCTAGGAATGAAAATCAAAATTTTGCTGCACCTACTTTGGAAAGCTGTTATAGCTACCTTCCCACACGTCACCTAGTTGGTGGTACCTAAGCATATGGCGAGAATATATTGTGCATGTATGCCAGTTATGGAAAAGACATGTCGGAAATTTCTACTTCAAATATAGGAAACATAAAATTTGTTGTATATAAATTATTTGTATCCCTTAAGAATCAATGTTAGACAAATATTCATGATTTACTATATTCCTCCTGTGTAGAATATTGAAATTTGTAAGATCCTATTTTTATCACGCTAATATGTTACTATTTTCCCTTATAACATCAAGTTGTGAAGACTTGACAAAGGATTTTCTTTGAACTACATTTCATATACTTCATATTTATTTTTCATAGACACGCTCCCGCCTCACCTAGCTTACGGTCATTAAGCATATATCGACAATATGACAATATTTTACATATGCAAGTTATGCCGCCCTGTTGAGTATTTCTATTTTCCATTATATAGGAAATGTCTATGTAGATTGTAGAGTCATTAGAACAATCAATATTAGATACACCTTCATGATTTCATTCTTTTCTCTTGTGTAACATCAAGACTTCATTTTCTCGCTCTAAGTGTAAATTATTTTTTCTCCCGTAAATGGGCATTTCGTAAAAAAAAAATGTTTCATATAGTCCATATTTATGTAACCTAATTTTTTATATAGTGGTATATTTGTTATTTTATACAATTAATTGGACATGATTTTTTTGCTCCCGGGTGCATATGCCCCTTTATTTGAAATGCATATTCAATATATTAGAAAATGTCAAAAAAAATTAAACTACAATGTTTTGTATACATATCCATGTCTTACATGACCACGGAGTAGTTTTGAGAAAAAATGTCTTTTTATATGCCCTATGTGAAAAATGATAAAATTCATTATTAAAATAAGCATTTTTGTGACATGTTTTTTGGTATTTTTTTTGCATAGCCCACAAAAAAAATCCACAAAACTGTAAGTGAGCACATATGATGTGGAGATGTACATGGGAATATTTTTTCTATTTTTTAACATTTTAAAATTTTAAAATTTATTTTTCGGCTAAAGGGAGCATATGCTTCTGGTATCTAAACTGCATTTCCACAACTAATCATGTATACATATGAATAAGTTCCAATGATTGAGTGCCTAGCTAATTAGCTTTAGGATTTTTTTTCTCCCAGAACGTCTTGGGAATTATAACATTTAGGATTTTTTTCTTCTACAAGAGGGAATGCCATGAAAGTTATAGGAACACACGTTAAAGTTTTTTAGCTTCATAATTTTTTTTCCTAGAACGTGTTGGGTGTTGCGGAAACACATGGTACTGTTCTGAAAAAAAACATGCTACTGTTTTTTCTATGAACGTAACGTCTTGGCCGGATCGGCCAGAACATACGTTAGACCTTTCTTCCCGTTGACACGCTAAAACTGATTTTTTTTTCTGAGAACGTCTTCTTGGCCGGATAAGCCAGAACTCATGTTAGGCCCTTTTCTTGGCCGGATAAGCCAGAACTCATGTTAGGCCCTTTTCCATTGACACGTGAAAAGATATTGGACCCGGATTTTGACAATAGTGTTACGCAATCTCTCGTTAAATCTTAACCGTAAATTACAGATCTAATAGCTAAAAATATTACTGATGATGTGGATTAACGTGGTGTCTTTATTTTAGACCCCCGTATTGTGCTTTTAGTATATAGTAGATTAGAAGCACACAGTTTTCCTGCAAAATGTGCCATCGCACTCTTATAGTACAGAAATATCTTCTACCGAGAATCTAGCAATGATATTACTTTTGTAGAAACAGAGTAAGAAGGATTTTGGACTCGCAAATCACATCCAAAAGGAAAGCGTGGGCGGTGGCTTGGTCCTCTCCCTTTCTGAGAGTCTCCAATTTGCAACGCACACCCCACGTGTTACACCAGAAAGTATATATAGCAGTCCACATCTCAAACGACTCCACAATGGTCAAGACCGTGTTTCTATCTCCTCTTGGAGAGAGCCCAACAACAAGAGCACAGAAGCATCAACAGGAAAAGTTTTGGCCAACACGGCACACGTTTCACCGACTGTTATTTTCGTGCCACACATGATTATTGGTCTGGCCACGAAACCTATGGTTTCAACTTCATCGCGAAGAGATGCGAAAAGCACCAATTTTATTTGCAACACACACCCTAGGTTTTACACCAATAGGCATATATAGAAGTCCACATGACAACCTATTCCACAATGGTCTATACCATGTTTTTTCCAATTCTTGGAGAGTGCCCAATAACAAGAGCTAAGAACCATTAAAGGGAAAAGTTTTGGCCAACACGGCGACACGTGTGGTTTCACCGGTGTTATTTTCGTATCACACATGATTGGTCAGGGCACGATAACCTATCGTCTCTAATTCTATCGTGAGAAGATGCGAAATGCACCAATGTTTTCGCATCACGCCGACGGCGATGCAAAATCTACATATTGACACATATTTTATCACAGTATTTTTCTTAGGCTATTGCACTGATCGATCGGCCTCCGGTAAGTTCTGCATGCCTAAGTGTCAAAGTAGGGTCTGTCATGGTGGATTTGATTGATGCTTATAAGGTCCTGAAATTGTTTGGTGTGTAGCTTCATTTGACAACATTCGGTAACATGCAAAACTCCCATTCTGGTGTATCTGCGAGTGCAGAGACCGGGAGGTGCAACCTTTCTTTTCGAAGCTGATGTATATGGGTCGGGGTGGTTGATCCGTTGGTTACACACTTATTTGCAATGGAGGAGATGCATCTAATTGCCCCCAAATCAACAGTATGAAACAAAACAAAAATGGTGTGAGCCCCATGCATGTATGCCCTGCTTGATTTTTTCGATAAAGAGCGCTTTATTACTTAATAGTCATTAAGCTTACACCCGGCCTCTGCATAACTAGTATGCCTTGCTTGATGCGTCGTGGTTCTCGTGCTAAATTGATACTATTATGATCCGTGTGGAAAACAAGCGGCTTGTGACTTGTGAGAGGTATGGATCAAACAGACGTTTTCATTGTGCTTTTACACCTGAGAAAATAAAGAGGCCATGCATGATTTTGAGTGGAGTCAAATGAATCTGTCTATTTCTGGTAGAATAAATGCCGTTGGGCAAACAATTCATAGATTGTTTTTCTGTTTGCCGTCGTTTTTCTGGGATTAGCTAAGCAACGCCGTGTGAGCAAGGCTAGCCAATGATTCGCACTTGACAGTAGAAACTGACGGTTTCCCTGGAAAACTGAAATCTCCTCAACGATCGACACTACTTCCTCTTGCGGCAAGTGTTTTGTAGCGTAAGTGCGTGCAGTGCAACGTTACTTACTGCATGGCTGGGAATAACCTGAAAATGCTAATTCGATAAACAAAAAACTGGAATGGAAGCATATCACTGGAGGAAGGGTGGTGTGGATGAGAGACGAATGCCGGCAGGCTGGACCAAGACGGGACAGCAGGCTATATAGCTAGTTGCAAGCACCAATTTATGGCTTCCTTGTGTGCAGTGATAGATCTCACCACAGAGCTAGCCAGCTAGGCAAATGAGGTCTTTTATCTTGGATTTTTTATCAAGAATTGTATATGGTCATGTTGGGGCTATCTGAATCTTATTATGCAGATGGAAACTTCCTTTGGTGTGACTTGTCGTGTCAATGGAAACTTTCCATTGTAAAAGAACATTTTTACCTCTTGGTTCGTCGAAGGTTTTCAAATGACTTTTCGAGGTGAATATGGATTGTTGTGCTTGTACAAATACGGAAGTGGATAGTATGACACGAAAAGCACTATAGTAAACAAGCAAATAGAAGCTATACAATTTAACATTTGCTTCCCTTCCACTTGCAGTACCTATTTACCGGTTCCTATGTTGAGTTGCTTTCGTTTGCTTGAAAACATGTCATTGTATAAATATTGATCACTTCTTCTAAATTTGAAAATGTTAAAATCACCTACCATTCAAAAAATATTTAAAATAAAATAAATAATTCATGAAACCCTAAGGGATATATTCACAAAAGATATAACCTGCACATATTAATTTATTCATTCACATTGCAGTCGGTGCTTTTCATATTGCTAAAACCACACAGAACTAAAAATAACATAGGACTGAAACAAATAATATATCATATAAGCCAATCTTAAGCATGTGTATATAGGTTTTCAAAAGACTAAGCAAACAAACATACAACTACTCTTGATGGTCTCTTCTAAAATCCTAGTTAAATTCTTGTGCTCCAGACTTATATGATTTGAATTAGAAAATGAGAGTGACAAAAGAGCTCTCGAGTGTCATAAAAAAATGGAAAGTAACTGAAAATAAAATAATTTTGAAGAAAACAACATAGGGAAGTATTTGAGTTGTTCTTGTAATGTTTGTAAATTCACATTTAAAACTAACTATTATTTATCCCTAACAAGCCAATTCAAAGATGTGTATATTTAGGTATATTTTTAGCAGCAATTTTTCACCACAGGATGACAAGTTAATATTTTCCATGAAAATAGCAGGTAAATCAAAGCAAAAAAGGCAATTAATGCAATAATAGGTCTAAAAAGGAATTTGCAAAGGGGATCTACTGAATGTGGTGATCTCATACGTGGCCTCCATAGATAATCACAATTGGGGAAACATTATTGACGAGGTTCTAACTCGGCAATGACCACGTTTAAGGGCTTTCGATCTAGGGAGCGTATTGGGGCGCTTGGCGGATTCGACGGCTTCAGACAGAAACAGGGGGTGCACACGAATTTACCCAGGTTCGGCCCCCCGGAAGGTAAAGACCTACATCCTGCTTGTCTGATCTTGTATTGCTGGTATATGTGGAGCTGTTACAATGGCGCGCAGATGTAATCTGGCGGAGGTGGAAGGAGATGGCGTGGCTAGCCTATGCGAGATTGTGTTGTAGGCTATACGAATCCGGTCGTCTAGGGGGGCGGCCTTGGTGGCTTTATAGATGCAGCCAGATAGGGTTTACAAGTATTTCTTGCCTTCTACTCCAAATCGAAGTGCTGGGCCTTGCGGGCTTCGTGTATCCTTCGAGCGGGCTTCTTCCTTGGCAGGAACCAGGTAGGCAAATATCGAAGACCGAGGGGTCATACCCTCGTCAATTATAATGGTAACAAAGTTTCAAAAAATTTATAATGTATATACTTTAGAGTTATCTAGAATTTAATTATGAAAACTCTAACCCTAGGATACATTAGAAACACAAATTTCTAGATCTGTGATTGTAAATAATACATGTACTGCTTTATAAAATGACATGCATGAGTAATTATATAAAAATTGTTGTAGGTATTTATATGGCCTCCATTTGTACATGTAATATGTCTAGGATTTACGGAACTTTCGAGTTACCATTTCCCATTCTTCTTAAAATATTATCTCCACGTAAGGCGGTTTAATTTTGATTGTTTGTACATACACTCCCTGTCTGTAGTGAAGAATTAGAAACTACTTAAATCCCCAGAATTTTGTTAAAAAAAATCCAAAAATGCCAACATGCAAGTCAAATGTGTACCACAAAAGAAGAAACAGCGAAGACACACAGGAAAGATTCAGATCGGACTCCTAAAAAAATGCATTTACTACGATAATTTTATGTAACATAATTTGGAAATGGGATCTACTGACTGCTAACACTCGGTCTACATATATTTGGAAAACAAGTAAAAAATAAACTAATGTTGTACAAAATTATGAAAAAATTGAACATGCATGCATAGCTTTATACATGTGTGTAAATTTTAATTTTGAAAACCCTAACATGTAGGCTATATAGAAATAAAAAATATGGATTTTATTATCGGTAGTAATTTTTGCTATTTTCTGATGAATAATCATAAATTTATATAACCATACAGATAATATATATTGGAAAATATGTAGGTTTATGGATCGCATCCATACGTAGATGTTAACTGTCGAGAACTATTTGAATTTTGAAATTTTCATTTATGATTTTTTAAAAAAGAACATGCACCCAACTTCATGTGCAATTCATGTATAACTGGTAACAAAAGTGCCATTGCATACCCATGTGTAAATCTCAATCAGGAACTAAATTATTTTTTCATAGACCTTTAACTAACAAAAAAGTATGATTTTTTTGGCTCTATGTAGCCCGGGTTACCTTTTTGAAATTTTGAATATATAAACTCCCCTGCCTTGAGGGAAGAATTCCCATAGTATTACTTAAAATCCCCAGAATGCCCATAGGCAAGCAAAAGGAACAGCCGAGAAAGAAAAAACAAGAAAACAGTGGAGACAGAGAGAGAGAGAGAGAGAGAGAGAGAGAGGAAAAGCGGTCACACTGGAGTGAGTGAGCCAGTCTCCTCTCTTCTGCTGCTGAGCTGAGCTGCGTAGTGCAGGAATCCACCACGTGGTCTCCTGCCACTCCGACGACTCATCTCCTCGCCGCACTTGTTCGGCCTCCTCCCCCTCCCCTCCCCTGTCCCTTCTTCCCCCCGCCCAAACTCTATAAATATACCTCCCCCATTCTCCCCGATTGTCATCTCATCACCCACCATTCTCCCCTCCCCCAAGCATCCGCAAGCGCTATCCAGTCTTCGCCGGAGAATCGATCAAGTTCCGTTCTTGGATCAGCGATGCAGACTCTGTCAGCGCAATCTGCTGCTTCCTCCTCTATACAACACCACCATGGACGCCGACGCGCCACGCCCAATTCGGTGCGCTTCTCGCCCCGTGCGGCGGCGGCGGCCTCCAACTCGGCGCTGATCAGCGCCCCGTCCACCGCAGCCCGCAACCCGGCCTACATCCCTTCGCCCGCGCCGACCAGGAAGGTGCCCGGCTACGAGTCCACTTCGCCGCCGGCCATTGCCGCGCCGGCCAGGAATGGCGCCCAGAGCCTCAACTTCTTCCAGCGCGCGGCGGGCGCGGCCCTGGACGCGTTCGAATCTGGGTTCATTAACAATGTCCTGGAGCGGCCCCACGCGCTTCCCCGCACCGCCGACCCGGCCGTCCAGATCGCCGGCAACTTCGCCCCCGTCGGCGAGCAGGCCCCGGTGTGGTCGCTCCCGGTCACCGGCCGCATCCCGCCCTTCATCAACGGTGTCTACGCGCGCAACGGCGCCAACCCCTGCTTCGAGCCCACGGCGGGGCACCACCTGTTCGACGGCGACGGCATGGTGCACGCCATCTCCATCCGCAACGGTGCTGCCGAGTCCTACGCCTGCCGCTTCACCCAGACCTCCCGCCTCTCCCAGGAGCGCGCCGCCGACCGCCCGCTCTTCCCCAAGACCATCGGCGAGCTCCACGGCCACTCTGGCATCGCGAGGCTGGCGCTCTTCTACGCGCGGGGGCTCTGCGGCCTCCTCGACCCGTCCCAGGGCGCCGGGGTCGCCAACGCCGGCCTCGTGTACTTTAACGGCCGCCTCCTCGCCATGTCCGAGGACGACCTCCCGTACCAGGTCCGCGTCACCGCCGGCGGCGACCTCGAGACGGTCGGGCGCTACGACTTCGACGGGCAGCTGGACTGCGCGATGATCGCGCACCCGAAGCTGGACCCGGCGTCAGGCGAGCTCTTCGCGCTCAGCTACGACGTCATCAAGAAGCCGTACCTCAAGTACTTCTACTTCCACGCCGACGGCACCAAGTCCGCAGACGTCGAGATCGAGCTCGACCAGCCCACCATGATCCACGACTTCGCAATCACCGAGAACTTCGTCGTCGTGCCCGACCACCAGGTCGTCTTCAAGCTCGCCGAGATGTTCCGCGGCGGCTCGCCCGTGGTGCTCGACAAGGAGAAGACGTCCCGGTTCGGCGTCCTGCCCAAGTACGCCAAGGACTCGTCGGAGATGGTGTGGGTGGACGTGCCCGACTGCTTCTGCTTCCACCTCTGGAACTCGTGGGAGGAGGGCGAGGAGGTGGTGGTGATCGGCTCCTGCATGACCCCCGCCGACTCCATCTTCAACGACTCGGGCGAGGACCGCCTCGAGAGCGTGCTCACCGAGATCCGCCTCAACACGCGCACCGGCGAGTCCAGGCGGCGCGCCATCCTCTCCCCGGACACCCAGGTGAACCTCGAGGTGGGCATGGTGAACCGCAACATGCTGGGCCGGAAGACGAGGTACGCCTACCTGGCCGTGGCCGAGCCGTGGCCCAAGGTGTCCGGGTTCGCCAAGGTGGACCTGGCCACCGGCGAGCTCACGCGGTTCGACTACGGCGAGGGCCGGTTCGGCGGTGAGCCGTGCTTCGTGCCCATGGACGGCGAGCACGCCCGCCCCGGCGCCGAGGACGACGGCTACGTGCTGTCCTTCGTCCGCGACGAGGCCGCGGGGACCTCAGAGCTCCTCGTGATCAACGCCGCCGACATGCGGCTGGAGGCCACCGTGCAGCTGCCGTCCCGCGTCCCCTACGGCTTCCACGGCACCTTCATCGGCGCCGCCGACATCGACGCCCAGCACTAACTGATCATCATTCCTTGGATCTTTCGTTGATCGGACAACCGCCATTCACTCTGCCTCCGTGCTTCTCGGAGGCAGAGAAGCAGAGGAGGAGGAGACAGAGAAAAAAATCGAAACTTTGGAGGGAAAAGCTTTACCAGAGGGAGCCCACAGAGGAGGTCCCCGGAAGCGGTTGCCCTGCCCCATGGCCGGTCGGATACAGTTAGCGGCGGTTACTCTTCATCACTTGGTTTTTTGGTTACCACTCCATCTTTTTCACCTTTTTACCAGTAGTACATGGTAAATTAGTTAGAGCAGTAGTTTTAGGCAGAGCATGTAGAGGGAGAAAGAGGAAGAGCTTGAAGCTCTGGCACTGTTGCTTGTACAGAGTGCTGAGAGCTCAGCTGCTTTCTGTTTTTTTTTTCTAGAGAGAGGGAGATGAATTGAACCACCCAGTTGCTCTCTATGCAACTGAGGTGTTGTTGGGGACACAATTCCATTTCTCCACTCTGTAGATTATATATATATATATATATATATATATATATATATATATATATATATACTCCTCATGATCACTGTCATATTCTAGCAGCAATAAACCTTGATCATGTCCACTTCCGCTTCAGATAGATGTGATGCTCTGCTCTGGTCACCAAGTACTCTGTTTTCCTACTGGCTTAACTGTTGTGCTCGCCAAATCTTTGACTTGATCGTTATGGTAAGTAAATTTTGCTGTATTTTACTGGCTCTCTGAACTGCTATACGTGCCCTCCAATTGTGGTTTGCTGTTCATGCGGCTGCATTATTTGCACAGCAATGTTGGTGGCACATTATAACGTCCTTCCCTGCTTTCTCCCCACATAATTCTGTGGGGCAGCTAATCTTTTTGGTTGCTGGTAGCCGTCCACTCCCGTACCTGAATTTTGGGAAATCATGTTTCAGTTTGAGGTGAAATGGTGACTGACTGGAGACCAGCAATTTAAACCAGGGGCGACTTTGTAGGTCAAAAAGTGTGATAATGCAGTTCAATTTTAACATAATTTGTTGGGCTGCTCATCTGTTTGTTTGCTGGTGCCCCTCCACTCCTGTCCTTGAATTTTGGGAGAAATTGACTCAGATGTGTGCTCTCAGTTTGAGGTGAAATGGTGTCTGATTGCAGACCAGCAATTTAAACAAGGGGTAGAGTTTGCAAGCCACAAAGTGTGACCAGTGCAGTTCAATTCAATCATAAATTATGGGAGATGATCTCGTGCGGAGTAAGCAATTTCAAGAGCCTCCTCCGATCCGTTACTGGATTGCGCGCGGAAGCAGCCGGGATCAGGAGGAAGACGCTCTCCAGCTTCCTCCTCGGCTCCTCCTAGTTGCAAAGCAATGCAAGCAGCCTAAGAACTTGACTCGCGCTTCTCAGCCTACACAAGCAATGGTGCCGTTCGACCTACAGAGTTTCATACGCTTTACTCGTCTGAAATTTCCAAGGTCTGAATAGTCAAGTAACGGATCATCATCTAGGTAAAGAAGATTCTCCGTTTGAGTGGCTCTGGTAGTAACCGAGTCATACTGGATGACAATGCAGCAGTGAAGAAGGAGAAGAAGCTTCAGAGAAGAAGAGACAGACAGCTAACTGAAAACTTTTGGCGTCCAGAACCTTCATCTGCCAATCCGACATGTTGGGCACGACCACGGATCCTAATCCGAACTCGATCCCACACGCCTAATTCTTCGTTATCCCACGCGACGACATCTGTGTATTATGCACATTTACACACGTGTTGTGTGACACCTGCATATGCATTAGCGATTATCCAACGTCGGCCGTGTAACTAACTCCATGGTGTGAACAATGTGCACGGGCGAGGCGTAACTAAAAATGATCGACGCCTTATCCTCCAGAAAGAATGTATGTGCACGTCCCAAAAATATCTTCTCTGGGCAGGCACGTTTGGCATGGGAGCATTTTCTCATGCACCCCTCCCATCCATATCATGCTCGCAGAAACTGTTTCATGGTAATTGGATCAACATAAGTGCCGTATATATAAGAGCACAATAATTCACAATTTGTATAACTAGCATTGTGGCCCTCACAATTGTGTAACTTTATACCTTTTCTCTCACAAAAATAAGAATTGTTTATGAAGTAGCCTAGCTGTGTTCCAAAGTTCATGTTTCGATCTCCGCCCAGTTCTGTCAACCTTCAGCGATTAACATATTAAGCCTCTCCGAGTTAATTTAGATACTAATCAATCTCTTAATTGTAGTTTAGAAATATTATTTATGTTAGTGCATTCTCAGCGACAATGTATTGGTGTTTGAGATGGTCAACCATACAGATATAGTTTGAACTTATTTACTCAATCAAAATTTTGATGTTTGAGTATGATTCAACATTTATCCCCTAATAGTCCTAGAATCGTTGGTTCTCATGGCTTGCCATTTTGTGTGTTTTCTCTTGGTGGATTGGTGGTATAGTGGTCGTTCTACAGTTTCTCTAGCGAGGAGTGTGTGTATGAATCAATGTTTATCACGACTTAGTCCATAAAAATGCTGGTTCTTATGACTTGTCCTTTCCTCTTTTTTCTCTCGGTGGTTTGTTGATATAGTGGCGGTTTGATAGTTTGTTTATTTGAGAGGAGTGTGTTTTTGGCATCATTACGTGTCTGGCGCAATAGGGTCTAATTCTCTATACTATTTTCCAAAAGTTGTGAGATTAATTTAAAATTAATAATTATATTTTTAAAATGATATGTTCATGATGATTGGTACATTATGTCATAGCGAGAAGTCCTATGCCTTAAATCATACGTACATGTATATAGGATCTAAACTGTTTCGCTGTGTTCTATTTAAGGACCAATCACATATGTCGATCGTACCATAAATAAGACTTACGCTAATTTTGTACTCAGCCGCCGCCTCTTCTGACCTAGCCTCCATCTCTCCTCCTACTCCACCATAGATTGGTTCCCCCTCCTCCGGCCGGCCTCGCCGGTGTCAGGAGGGGTGGGGAACCTGATCTATGAGTGGAGGTTTTGATAAAAGTAGTCTTTTTACAAGATTAGATTAGGGTTTAGTAGCCATCTTCTTGTGGCCTCTGTCAATGGAGATGGCATCATCGACAATAATTGATCTCCGACCCTTCGATCGACGATGAGATTTTCCTCCCGGCGTCAATGGTGGTGTTGGAAGATTAAACTCCTTTAGGTATGGTCCTTCAGATCTTGCTTCGCCAGATCGATTTTGGATCTTTTCTCTTGGTTGCCGCGAGGAGAATTATGCTCGCAGTATTTGTTCCGGCGGCTACATCCTTGACAATGGTAATTCGTACCCTCGACTCCCCAACGACGTCGATCAAGTTGTTCGGTTATTTTGCCCTGACATACTGGTGTGGGTACTCTTGCCGATGTGGATTGACTACTTCAATGGTTGTGCGCGTGCACGTAGCCTTGGCATTGCGGCTCAAATTAAAATTATGGGAGAACCTCCATTGGTATTTACAGGTTTATGGTTTGGTATCTATCTTGAGCTGCCTTCAGAAAAGTACAAGATTGTGTCATGGAAGAAGAAAGAATTTGAAGACCTCGAAGATTTGCTAGATTCTTTTAGACTTTATTTTGTAATCGTTAAAGACAGTTCATGTAACTCTACCATGTACTATTTGTTGCTATAAATATATGTGGTATTGATTTTAAAAAAAAAGGACTTACGCTAATTTTCCTTGCATGCTCTAATGTTGTTCCATCTACGAATGGCAATCATGTATGTTAGTTATATCAGAACACAAAAATTACATAGCTACTAATTTTTCATAATTATGATAACGTGATAGCTAGTTGTTTTTTTCTTGAAGCTAACACGCTCCTAGCCATCACGTTTCATCTAGGTTTTTTTTTCTTGCACGCATATCAAACTTAAAGGTAGACTCCTGTCTGTACACGTTTGGTTTCTTTTTTAGAATATAATCTATTTTTAAATGGACTCAGTACGTGGTCGTGTCAACTTAAATCGTGCCAAACATGTTACATGACTATAATGTTACATTAAATCTCACCCATATATTTTAGATCTAACCATCATAATTAATCTATATGATGTGGATTAACCTGGTGTCTCTGTTTTAGACCATCCGTATTGTGCTTTTAGTATATAATAGATAGATAGATGTTAAGTCAAGCTCATCGGCAATAATGTGCCAACGTCCTCCGAAACCATGAATTTTGTGTAGCCGTCTTGCTCGCTAGTAAGGATGACAATTTTGTCTACGAATCCCGGTAGCTATGAATATCCATCCCGCGGGGCACGGGTGTGGAGGCCGATCATGCCCACATATTTCATAGGACATGTATCAATAACTCGTGGGATGGGTAGGGGGGAAAGGTTTCGCCGAGTGGATATCAAATTAACCTGTGGGACCTGGGATTTTCACCTAGGCCTAGCTACCCATCTCCATGAGTCCCAACTCACCATAGGCCAATTAAATCTAACCACTAACTGTAAACACTAATCAATTCAGGCGAACTACCCAAAGGCCCACTAAATCTTTTGCTATATCTCTCAAATGCATGAGAAGTTGTGTTGGAAACTTGTAATAAAAAGCATTGCCCATGTTCCCCGAGATTGAGATGAGATAGATATTTTTGTGTGTGGTGTGATCGTGTGAGACTTGAGATATTTTAAGTACTATGGGCTTGAAATATTGTTGCTTTGATATTCATATATATTATCCAAATATTATTGCCGATATTGCTGAAATGCTTCTGCTATGCTCAAATATTATTACGGTGATGTACAAAGTGTGTAATAAAATGGATACCCCGTGGGTTTAGATCCGGGGCGACATCTATACCATAGATACATTTGTGGGTAGGGCACTGTGAGGCTGATGGATCTGGTTTTATAATATCAGTCCAAACTCGCTCCATTACCATCCTTACTCGCCAATTCATCATCCATGTTGTCGATGGTGGCACCGTCCCAATAAAGCACAAACTTGAGCTCATCTAGAACACTGTGCCAATAACCTTTGGCAACCATGAATCTGTGTTGCCGCCTCGCACACCAGGAAGTAAGCACAGGCCCATGTACTAGAACATTGTCCACATCGTTGATGGTGGCACTAGTCCGATGGCTTGTATACCAAAGAGAGGGAGAAAATTGTCTCTGGGAGTCCGAACGGTTCGCTGGCCGATGGGCCATTGTTCTACTATGATTGTGACACTAAGATAACAACATGGATTCTTCTACACCACTTCTTCCAACGCCAACTATCGTTAGGCCTAGCTAAGTTGTCATCGAAGATCGCCAATTTTTTTTGATTTCATATACATCCGATTGAGTGAATCTTAGTGGCAGTATCATAATATTGGGGGGAACTAGGGATAGTTACTAAAAAATCTTTCTTTTTTCTCGGACATCTAAAATAATAACACAAATGTTTTTTGTGTGAGTACAATATGATAGTATTGAAGGAAAAAAGACACATGATGGAGACAGTATACTTGCAGAATTCAAGACACATGTATTTCTTCATATTACAAAAACTCCAAATGGAGCTCAGGCGCAGGGAGCCTTTCTTATTTTTCTTCTTCTTTGATGTTTATAAAATTCAAACACATACATTTCATTTTTTTAATAAAAAATACCATGATGTAGGCAATGTTGCACTTAATCATTCTGTAAATTTTCAGAACAAAATACACCATATCTTGGGGTCAGTAAATATAACAAATCGTGATTCCAATATAATTTAAAACACAACAATAATTATAGAATAGAGGGAGTAAAAAGGAAAAATAAAATAAAATCTCACGAGACTAAAGATGGAAATCAATGAATCGTAACATGCAAAAATGATTTCAATAAATTTTAGAGTGGAATTAAGGAGTACTGATCTGCTTTTGTGCAGTCCACATCATGAGAACCGCTTTTTGTTGTCACGGCGCGGCGAGGGGCGATGGCATCCACGCGCACAGCGTTTGTCTGGTTGCTGGGCGACGAGCACGTAGTGCACCTACCTTCATGGTCCCGGCCCACCAGAAAATGGCGTTTTTGTTTGTCTCCATCTCATTTCATCTTTGTCTCTGCAGTGTACACAACACATGGAAATAGATGATCTGGTAAATGTCGATGATTGAAAACACTGCATACATAAGTGAAGCTACTGAGCAGACAAATATCCGATCCAAAGTTGGGCGAAAGAGAGTCGTTCAGAGGTGTCCGAGGGCGAGTGGCGACCATGGCCGCGACGGGCGAGCGTGCCGCGCCGCCGGCCTGATCTCCCTCCCCCAGCCTCCACTGCAACAGCCGGGCCCTGATCCGGACTCCTCGCCCCGTCCTCTCTCCGCCCATCCTGCAGTTCAGAGCTGCCGTCGCCTGCGTCGCGGCGGAGGTAGTCCTCCTCGCCTGGTGAGTAGGCCTCCATCGCTGCTCCTTCCGCCGCCGTCAAGCTCCTCTGGGACCCAAGAAGCTCGTCGTTCTTCCTGCCTCGACTCCCCCTGCCGGTCTGATCTTAGAAGCTCGTCGTTCTGCCTGCCTCGACTCCCGCTGCCGGTCTGATCTTTGGAAGACGGATGATGGCTCTCGCGTCCACGACCCAGGTCGCATGAGCGTGTGGCCGCCGCCGAATCTCCTTGCTCCGGCCATCCCCGCGTCCGCCGGGTCTGGGTCCGGCCGGGTGCGCAGCTGCTCTCTGCTTCAACCTCGCAGAGAAGGTGGCATCTCTCCGGCCGGCATGCTGCCACCGTCTCCGGCTGCCCCGTCCGGCGAGCTGCCTGCCAGCGGCACGCCTGAGGCCATGGCCACGGCCATCCCGCCTCTGAAGCCCGCCGCCGTGCTTGCTGCGGCCGCCCTCGCTCACCGCAGGTCCGACCCAGCCATGGGTGGGCAAAAGCGTCAGGCGCGTCGCTTCCGCAAGCCTGGGATGGTGTATCCCGCTGCTTCTCGCCCTCCTGTTGATCTGAAGCGTGACAACGCCGTGGCGGTTGAGGGGCTCGGATCCCTGTCGCTGCAACCGGCTGCCTCGGACGGCCATCTCTCCGAGGTGCCCATTCCTGCTAGTGCAATGCTGCCAACTTCAAGCCAGCTTTGGGTTGCTTCTTTGAGTTCCGACGAGGATGATGAAGACGATGAAGTGTTGGCTCCGCAGACGCCTTTGGCCACCATGGTTGAGGTTTCTGTCTCGGTGCACGACACCGTTGATGTTCGCCATGATGAGGAGGCGCCACCAAAGCCTTGCAGCGGCCTCTTTGTTGATACTGCTGCTCCAGGAAACGAGGAAGGCTGGGTGCAGGTGGGTCGCGGCGGCCGCGCCTGGCGTGTGCCAACTTCTTTGATTCAGCCAACTTCTTTAATTCAGAAGGAAGGGGAGCGTAGTCTCGCCTTCAAGCGTTGGGCTCGAGGAAGGTGCTTTCGGTGCCTCGAGCGTGGCCACCAGGTCCGTGTGTGCCGTGGGCCTTACAGATGCATCCGTTGTCGTCGTCCTGGTCATCGGGAGCGTTTTTGCCGTGCCCGCTTTCCTGCAACTCGTTCTCGCTCTCCGGACGCTCGTGCCCCTTCTTTGGATGCTTGTTATCCTTGTCAACGAAGTCGCTCTCTATCCGCTCAGCCTCATCGTCCCTCGTCGTCTCGGAGTTGGGCTGACGTTGTGCGCCACTCGTCTTCGCCTGCAGCGGTGTCGCCAAGACCCTCTCCTAGGTGCTGCGAGGAGGTCAATGTCAGCGGCACTTTGGACTCTCTTTTTCGGTCTCAGGTTGCCTTGGTGCGTATAGAGCTCCTTCAGCTTGTCGATGCCCGCGTCGAGGAGGCGTCTCGACCCCTTCGAGAAGAGGTGGCAGCTCTAAAGTTGTTGTTGGCGCGTGTTGGTGATTCTTTGGAGCCGACGGGTGGCCTGGGGCACGCCCACGTGCAGGCTTCGTTTCCCCTTGACTCCACTGCGCAGAAGTCATCTGTGGTTGAGGAAGAACATCTGTATGGCTGTGTCTCTCCTCGTGGCAGTCCTTGCCAGTCACCACAGCCAGATGTGTCGGCTGCCTATGAGAGCGAGGGCATGGATGCGATCTTGGATCCAGTGTTGCACATCACACCAGAGTTTCATGAGTTATGTGAGGAATCTTCTAAGGTGCTTCCGTTGGAGGTGGGGTCTTCTGAGGCCTTAGTGACCTTGCTACCGCAGTCGCCCGCCTCTTTGGTTAGTGGAGCAGTGCTAGCGCATAGCTCCGATGCTCTTTTTGCTAAAGAGCTTTGCGGATTGCTCGCGAGTTTGGAGGCGGCTAGCCCTGGATATGGCAAGGACATTGCATGTGTCTTGGCGGGAAAGGCTTCCAAGGAAATAATCAGGAAGGTGGAGAAGTTTCTTAGGACCAAAAGAAAGAAGATGGTCTTCACCTGGAAAGTTCCGCAGCAGCTGCTTGTTTGATGGATGCCATTCGACTTGCCAGGTTTGTCCAGTTGAGTGGATCTTCTTTTGCGTCGTGGTACTCCATGTGTTGTGAGCTCGCTGTTGTAGGTTGAGAGTGCATGTTGGTTTGGAGGTTGCAGGTTTTATGTGTTGTTCTCGTGTAGTTTTGTTGTAACGGTTTTTGCCCGGTTTTCCATTAATTAACTGGGCAATTCTCTTCTTCTTAATTAATAGATTGAGGCAAATCTTTTGCCTCCGTTTCAAAAAAAAAAAAAAAAAAAAAAAAAGTGAAGCTACTGAGGTTGCCGACCGTTGCTTTACTCATTGTGATATGTTAGTTACCTCTCTCTCCCTCCGGGACGACACGTGATTGTGTTGTAAAGGTTTTCATCCCTTTTTTACTTACAGTCTGATGATTCTTCATTATCAACTAATGACATTTTCTAGTTTTAGAAGTTATATGTCAGCTCCATATTGCTTGGGGCGCCACTTGTGGCAACAAAATGTTATACAAAGTACATGGTACATGGGTAAAATATTTTGTACATTATATACACCTTTAATCAATTGAGTATTTAAATTGCCATGGTACGAAAATCTCGCATTTTGGTCCCACACATCAATATAGTGCATATACTGACATATCTATACCAATATAAAAAGGGAGAGAAGGGGGCAGATCCAACAAATCATAGCCATCAAACAAACATCTAATGCTTCACATACCGCCCGTGTTTACCGCTAAAACATTGTCCGTCCGATGTCCCGTCGCGGGTCCGCACGCAAATCAGGCCCATAACCATAATCACTAGGAATACGGCAGATCCTATTCTCCTGGCCGGTTTGTGACGCCCTGTAATCACCGTAGACCGTACAGAAGCTTCCGCCTGCCCTCCACAGCTCGATCAACCGCCGCCCCGCAGTTTCTCCTCCCATCCTGCTGCCGCCTTTGCATCCATCGCGGCTGCACGCACACGCGATCTGGACGCCGCCATCGACGACCGTGTTGGGCCTCTACTCTCCACCTCACGCTCATCATCGCCAGTGCCCGCGGCCTCCATGCTAGCTCGACGCCGCTACGGCGTCCCCATCGCCGGTCGGAGCCCAGCACGACGTCCTCCATGGCGCGTCCCACCCCGCCATTCGTAGCGACGCATCTCCGCCGTCCTTCTATATTGTGGGTCGGTTGTTGAGGTGAGCTTCAGATCTAATTATTTAATTCTTGTTCCGTTGCCAGGAAAGCATGCATTGAGCTGCACTGATATCCTTTGAAACTATGCAGATTGTTTGCATTTGGCATGTGGCTAGGATGTTATGGTATGGCTACACTGCATAAATAGAATGACAGCCATAATGCCAAGGTAGTGCCCATGCGTGATCCATGATAGGTCATGGAATTACCATACTAACTGGGTTAATTTGGGCACAGGTATAAATACCGTCTCCAAAACAGATCCATAAAATTGGCCTGTTCAATTATTTGCTTACATCGTCGATAACTTTTCTAAACATCTTTATATGCCTTTTACCTATATATAAGGCTATAACCAGCAGATCAGCAGCTTGTGTCATGTTTTAGATTGTCAACAATTAGTCTTATATAGGCAGCGATTAATTCCCATTGATTAGAATTTCCAATGCAAGAGCCAAGTTCTTATTTTTACCTCGAGAGATTACTCTCAATGCTATGCAGGGACCATGGTAGATGAAATCTGCTTCATGGTTAAATTTGGTCTTATGAAAACTTCATTATACGAATGTGCTACCTTCAGTTCGTATGCCCTCCGTTTTCTCTGTACCAATTCTATATGAGAAAAAAATTAGTACTTCCGATGTCAATGCCAAATCAGACCCTTGTGACTACGCAATTTGCACACCCTTACTTTCAGTTGTGGAGATGAAGCTATTGGACTTGCTATGAGATATATACTTTACTTTGCCTGTCATCTTTTATCCAATTTTCTTCATTTGTAAATCCTCCTTAATTACAGTGATAGATCACAATTGGGGAAAGGCGGTATCATCTCAAGATAATAGCTAGAAACGGATATCGCAATAACGAGTGACAATATACATGGATGCAAGGATGATAAGCTCTCCTTCCAGTGGCTCTGAGGTCTGGGCATTGGCTACCCGATTTGAGCGTCATTCAATTGTGAGGACATTGTTCTCTTTCTGTCAATTGCGCTTGCCCTTACATTATAGAGCATCTAATCAATTGATTTTGCATCTTTTTTAGAAAGGCTACACTGGAGCTCATTTAACAAGTTGCTTGTTCCCAAAGCAATTATCTCAAAACACTATATACAGGAAAATAAAATTAGATCTATTGCTATATTTGCTTTCTCAAGGGCTGATGTGCTGATTATGCGTGTGAGTTCAACTTCTCAAATTATCCAGATTTGTACTAACCATGCAGACTGATTTTTTTCGAGAATCAGACTGATTTATTCAATTATCTATTGAATCAAGTGATTTAGAGATTCCACATTGCCAACTTGTTATTGGCATTGTTAGATCTGGCATGAGTTCAATCTCATAACTGGAACTTCCTACTTCATGATGGAACTCGAATAACTAAATAAACAAAATTCAAGATAATGCACCAATATATTCCTTATGAATAAATTTGAAATCTTTTTCATGAAATGTATCATCCATGAATACATACTGTATCCTTTTACTGTGACACTTAATTAACAAGTTAATAAATAAAGGGCATACTTTTATTTGTCATGTTCTGATGTTGACTGGTGTATGGATTAGTTTGCTGCAGTCTGCTGTGTAGGTGCCAGATTTCTGCCGCAATGTTCTTCCTGACATTTCTGTTTCCTTTTTGCAATTATAATGAGGTGTGTATCTGTTAATACTTGCTGATTAAGTGCAGCAAGCATCTTCTAATAATGTCAGTTCAAATGCAACTAGGTTGATGCCAATTTTGTATAACTGAAGATTGTGTCACATGATACCTTCTAATTCCTGCAGGTCCAGAGGACATGAACGAAGCAATTGACAGAAGTGAGAAGCAATTGACAGAAGTGAGGTATAGGAAAGGGCGAAAGGCATCACCATTAGAGAAGCAAGGAGGATCATTGGTTGCAATGTTGACCAGCCTGCCTAGAAGACATGTGATCGAAAGGACCCTAATTCATAAATACTCTATTTGGGTGAGATGAGTTGCACTTGCAAGGTAGACGACAATGTTAGAGTTGACATTTGAATAGATCAAATTTACTGTATGTAATACTCCCTGACTTCTTCTTCTTTTTTGTCAATTTCACGGATTTCTTATCTATTATCTGAGACTAGGAAAATTGCCCGTGCGTTACACCGGGTGTAACCAAAAATCCATTTATCACGCGAATTTTCGTTGATAACACTCCATAGACTTGTGATGGTGGGCAACATCCGTGTTTGATATACACTTCCTATCGCAGAACAAATGTTGTTGATTAGAAAAATGATGTATTGTTCTTTTTAAATTATCCTTTTGTTTGACATTTTTCAAAATTTGGGTCAAAGTTAATCCTCCATGTACTTATAATACCACAGACTTGTATTGATCTTCGGCGCCACTCCTATCTATTTAAACTCGGTGCATCATTCTCACTTTGTGACGGTATGTGACATCCTTTTTGATCTACACTTTGTGTCGAGGAACAAATGTAGCTAATTAAATAACCATGAATTTTTAAGTTAAGCAACCACGTAGCCAGCCTTAGTCTTAATATTTTTATGGGAAATTTTCAATATTTCAATATTCACATTTGGGAAACATATGTTCTCACACACACCTCTTTCTCTTCTTTATAGGGTTGTTGTAATAAAACAGAAGGAACATAGCAGCGTTAATTAAAAAAAATACAAGAAACCAATTCTGCTTACCTTGTAGTACTTCGCACCTGCAAAAGAATACAAGAAACCAGATTGGACACCGTGCTCACTTTGTCTCTCGATCTCTTCCGACCGGCCCTTCTACTGCCTCCGTGCTGCCGGCGTGACGTCTTGTCCACTGCCTCTCCGCTGCCGGAGCTAGGATCGCGCCCTCCCTGGTTCCCCTCATTTCCCTTCCCTGCCTCCCCACTGCTGCCCCGACGACCAGCCCCTCTTCTGTCTCGCTACCGCTCGATTGAACCCATAGATCGTGCATCGAAATTAAGGATTGCTTTGCAGTATGAGAAGATGCAGTGAGAGCAGTACTGTACCCGATCATATCGTCACTGATGCACGCTGTATTGTACGTGCTCAATTCGTCTTTGAGCCATCACCTTGCACGCCGTGCTGTACATGCTAATTATGTCCATTGGCCATTCATTAATTTGCATTTTGCAGATTTGACGCCGATGGACTTGAAGAGCTGCAGGTGCCTAAGCAGTAGCTCAACCTATCGACCAACTCCTTGACTTGCGTCAACTGTTCGCGCGCGCCACCGACCTCATCGATCTCCCCTCGTCCGCAATCATCACCGGCTCGTCGTCCTGGTGCCAGCCGCCATGATGCAGTACTCGTCGGCCGGGTCGATCCGTCGCAGAAAAGCGATGCAGATCGTGTTGCGGCGGCGCTTGCCTTCGGTAGTAGTGGCGACGGATCGGGCGGGCTGAGAGGCAGATTAGAAGGCTACAGACGGGAAGGAGACGGTATATGCGAGTACCTGCTAGGCTTGCCTTTTTCGCTTGTTTTATGGATGCGAGTAGTGGATCGGGAAGGTGAAATCGAGTAGGTTGTGGTCTTTGGTTAACGTACGTGAATCAATTGGGACGCTCAATTTTGGACGAAGCGGGGTGGAGGACGGACCAAACCAATACCGATCCAGAGTTTCAGACTTTATAGAGTCCTCACAATCGATGTGTGCTCACGTCAAGTCAAACAGGAAGAACCAAACCATGGAACCCTTGCATACTTTATTATTAGGTATAGAAGTAATAACGATGCAGAATACATTTGCTTGAAATTCTTTCTAGAAGCTTCCAAGGCTTGGCAGTAGCGGTTCAAACTTTTTCGACCCTGCCCTAGGTCACTGATCACATTTAGCGACACCTATCTTGATAAAGACGTGTTATAAGGGTAAACAAATTTTTGGGTGTCTACTCACGTGCATTGCACGTGCAATATTACTACTCCCTCCGACCCATAATACTCTTCGCTAATATAGATGTATCTAGACTCATTTTAGTGATAGATACATCCATATTTGCGAAGAGTAATATGGTTCGGAGGGAGTAGTATATATATAGGATACATGTATACTACAACCAGTTGTAGAATAAGAATCTACAACTTTGGGCTCTATAATGACGCGATGCAGCGGATCGGGAGAAAAAAAATGCCTCCACCCAACCGCACCACTCGCTCCAGCACTGGCCTTCCCCGTCGCCGGCCAGGGAGCCTCTCCTGCCGCTGGCCAGCGCGCCGCCGGACCAAGACTGCGCCCCGCCGGACCAAGACGGCGCCCCGCCAGACCAAGACGGCGCCCCGCCGGACCAGTATCGCGCCGCGACGCCGGACAAGGACCACGCCGGCATCTATCCCGTACCTTAGCCCGGCCTGCCCTCACCGGAGGCACTCCTCCGCGTGGCCGGCTCCTCACCGACGAGGCGTCCACCAGCTCCCCTTAGCGGCGGCGCCTCCCTAACTCCCCTTAGTGGTGGCGCCTCCCTCAGCTCCCTCCACCGGCGGCGCGCCCCATCCCACACTGATTGCCTCGCCCTGTTCTTCCCCACTGGCGGTCTCGCCATGTTCCCCCACGCCGTCGGCCGCGCCCTATCCCCGAGGTGCTCGTCGCTCCCTGGTCTTCAATTCCGACCGCCACCGGTCTGTCCACATGCGAGCACTCGCGGCTGCCCTCACCTCGCGCGTCGCCAGACGTTTCTTTCTGCGCGTCCGCTGTGCTCCGACGCATCGCCCTCCGCCGCGATTTCCACTGCTTTACCTCGCGCGCACCCTGCGCTGGCTTCCTCCAACTCGCGTGCGCTCAAAGTCATCGTTTTGAATACAGGTGTGGTTTTTTTCGGCTCGACAGTCCACTCCTGTTTGTCTTCCCTCTGTCGCAAGCAGTACAACTGTGTATTTATACAAAGTACAATCATTGTTCCAAAGTAGTTCACCTTTTCCAAACGAGTGCAGGCTCGGCCGTCGTTCAGCTCGATCTCTGCCTTTTTTTTAGAAGAGAAGCGCAGTAAATATATCCAAAGGTGAAATGACTAGTCGAGTACACATGCTGTGGCACTCTCGGAAATACACGCAGCCAGAAAATAATACGTATTAAAGAATTTACACCGCTAGGTGTTTTAAGTTCAGCTGAACCTATGTAAAGTACATGTCGGACACGCAGTGACTTCAGAAAGTAACTCCAAGCAGTACAACCAGCCACTCTGAGCAGTTTAAGTGTATTATACTATTATTCGAGACAGTTTAGTATGCTTTTTGAGGGAGTTTAGCTTCCCGAGGCAATTTAGATGTAGTTACGAGGAGAGTATCCAGATAATTTTTCCTAATCCACTCTCTCCATGACTCTCTCTCTCGAATCTCTCTGTTTAAATCAGCGAACCAAGCGAAGCCAGTACAAATTTCTGTCGATGGAAGCTCAAGTTCCCGTTCAAATAAGTTCAGGATTAGAAAGTGTGTCCCGGACACTGCAGCTAATCAGCAGCAGCGGGCGCGTCTTGCCAGCGACTCCTTCGACACGCTTGAGCCGTCACGCGCGAGCATCAAAGGAATCTCTCCTGAAACTCTTTTTCTTCCGTATTCCGTAAGTCTCGCACTACTCCCTCTTACCCATATTACTCTTTGCTAATACAGATGTATCTATCACTAAAATATGTCTAGATACATCCATATTAGCGAAGAGTATTATGGGTCGGAGGGAGTAGTATATATTCAGAAAAGAAGTACAGATGCATACGCGAATAAGTTCAGTCACACTAGCGGGCGAGCTGCGTGGTTCATCAAGGCAGTTCAGTCTCGTCTGAATATTTATGGTAATTATAAGATATAGATTTAATGATGATTTATGAGATATGAGGCAATTATGCGTTTTCTAAGGCAGTTCATGTGCTTACAAGGGCAGTACCCAAGAAGTTCAGGTGTGTTTACGAGAGAAGTACAGGTGGTAGCTAGAGGCAGTTCAGCTGTATTAACGAGGCAGCTTAAAAAAAAAATCTTTCTACGGTACGCGACTCAAAGCAGTTCAGGTGCAGTAGTGCGGGAAGTTCAGCGACACTACTGTGGTAAGTTCATGCGCACTAACGAGGGAAGTACATATCGGCGGAACTTCGGGAAGTTCAAGTGCACTAACGAGGCAGTTTAGAAAACTCGACCGCGGTATGCGACTCCAAGCAGTTCAGTTTCACTAGCTCGAAAAGTTCAGGACCGCAATTCTGGGAAGTTCAGGCGTACAAACGAGGGAAGTATAGGCTAGCGAAACTTCAAGAAGTTCAGCCGCACCAACGTTGCAGTTCAGCAACTTGACTCGGGCAGTTCAGGTGCACTAACGCGGCAGTTCAGAGAAAATGACCTATAGGCATGACTCAGGGCAGTTCAGGCGCACTGACGAGACAGTTCAGGAACGCAACTCTGAGAAGTTCGGCTGCACTAAACGCATCAATTCACCTTGAACACGCTAGAATTTTCACTTTTGTCGGATTTCTTTTTTACCACTATGGAAATTTATGTTTATTCTAAGCGTAAGTTTACTTTGAACAAGAGGAAAGTTCGATTGCAAGAAATTAAAAAGTTAAATTTTGTCAACATTCCATTTAATCACAAAATAAGTTCAGTTACACATCCAGAGCAGTTTAACCGCATGTGAGAAGCAGTTCAAGTACTCTGTTTTTTTCCGAGCGGAAATCCTACCCATTAAAATCGTTTCTATATGTCCCCGTTGCACAAGTAAACCATATAAATACTTCATATATAATGATATGAGTCTAATTTCACTTGTACATGGCGTCATGCCCCCACTCAACCACCATAGCCATACCAAATTCAAATCGCTCGCATATGGGCGTCATTCCTATTATTTACTATTTTTGAAAATGATTCCTAAACCTTGCAAAATTTGGAAACATCACCTTGACAAAAAAAGTTGCGCAATTTTAATATCTTTCGAACGGTATATCATTTACTTCATTACGATTAATCGTTTAGAAGTAATTGCAAAAACAGTTCATGCAAAATCGAGAAATCCGGAAATCCGAATCACCTATATTCAAAACTGCTCTTAAATGGTAGGAAATCCGAAAAAATGATCAAAATGAAAAAGTTGCGCCTAATCCACAGCTTTCCAATGATATATCATGTGCATAAATCGGATAAACGGTTGGAAAATAAAGAGCAAAATACTGCTTGATATGAAAAAATCCGCGAAACAAATGTTTCGTATATTTAAAATTACTTCTAAACTGTTCCGAATTTCAAAAAACACTTAAGATCAATAAGTTGGGCAATTTTCTTGCGAATCCAACGGTATATTGTATGCGTTATTCCAATAAACGATGTGAAAACCGTGGCCAAATTACTGTCCGCGCATACAAAATGACGCGAAATTCCGATTATTGTTTTTTAAAAATAACCTGAAAAATATTTAAAATTTCAAAAAACTGTTAAAACATAAAAGTTTCGGAATTTGATAAGCTTTTTAACGGTAGATCATTTGCTCAAATCTGATGAACGGTTAGGAAACTATAATCAAAATATTGTAGTCTCATGTATTATAGCGAGAAGTTCAACAATATTTATCTAAACAAATAGTGAGAAGTTCAACCGTGTTTACCATGGAAGTTCAAAACTGGTTGTAGATCCTTAATCTACAACCGGTTGTAGAATAGCTGGGCTATATATATATATATATATATTATATATATATATATACATTAAGAAAAGACAAGCTCAAGAAAAAGAAGAAGAAGAAGAAGACGAGGCGGAGCGTCGGCCACATTTGAAACTCAGATGATATGTCCTAAGGGTTACTTCTCACAGTCTCCAGCTGTATGGAAAAATATTCCTACATTATATACACTTTTAATCAATTCATTATTTAATTTTTCAAGTAAAGGGCATAGCCGCCAACTTTTCATTTAAAGAAAAGCCGCACACTGCAGCAAAATGATGTCTTTTACTACTTAAAAACTCTCATTTCGCCCATTATTATAGAACTAACAATTCCATCTAGCTTAATCAGTTAGAGGGTTCCTAGAGAACAAGCCAACATGACCAACACTCTTAAGCTTCACCAGGGAAACTAAAAACACAACATCCTCCAAGCATGTTTTAAATTGATTATTTAAATGCGCGATACAAAAATCTCGCAATTTGCTCTCGTGCATCACAATACAGTTCATATACAAGCAAAGTAAAAAAAAAATCAAGAAGGAGGAAGAAGACGACGTGGAGCCTCGGCCACCTTGAACGCTATATCCCAAGGGGTTATCTGCTCAAGGTTCCTGTATTGCAGACATGGTACACGACACTTGACATAGCACACCATCAGTCGACAAGTAGACGCAGAGGGCCGTCTCAAGTTGGGATCCCACAGAAGTTGACGCCTGCCATGCTGGCTAGGGAACTTCCATGAACTTTTATTGATCAATACATATGTCGCTAGCGACAAATATAATGTGTGCATGCGCTCGTGCTGTCGTGTATCGTCGTCCAGCAGCCAAGGAGCATGAAAGGTGCGATTTGGCGGCGTCGAGGTCATCGTCGGCGTCCACCGCCGAAGTCCTGGCAAAAACCAAGCCTATCATTTGTGTCATAGCTAGGGTTTGCAGCATAAATGATGCACACGATTCTTGAAATATAGATTTTATTGCTATTCCTAACTTTCATTAGAATGATGCACACGACATTTTTTATTTGGTGCGAGCTGCATGAAGTAGAGGTTTGTACATGCACACTCTCTTTCAGAAATCATCGAAGTAATTTTAGGGACTTCTATGACAGAAAATTGAGTTATTTTCCCCTGTATAATCCATACTAAGTGCACCCTTCTGGCTCAAATCAACCCTCAAATACTAAGTGACCTACTCCCTCCGTTTCAAAATATAAGATGTTTTAGGTTTATGAAGCAAATATATCTAGACATATTTTAGTGCATGTATTCAAGTGAACCTACACACTAAAAGATGTCTAAATACATTTGCTTCACAAACCTAAAACATCTTATATTTAGAAACGGAGGGAGTATGAGAGTATGCGTAGTGCACTCCCCGATTAATTTCGATCTATCTTCACCCATTATTGCAAAGTTCACGAGACACATAGCCCAACAACTACAGAGGTTTGACTTGTAAGTGTCTTATTAAAGCACACATTTCTCAAAAGATGAAAATCATACGTCTTCCAAAGAAATCCAAAGAAAATAACACACAGAACATATATATGTGATGTACATATATGTATATTTTCATTAATAAACAATTTAATTTTGTGCTACATATCTATTGTGTTTTTCTTATCCATGCCTTTTCAAATCCTACATACCATAAAAGGCTTTCGGTGGTTTGACAATGACATCAAACTATATTTGTTTTCCAAATGATAAATAACCTGATTCCCTAGCACAAACTACGCATAGTTCATGCATAGTTCTTTATACCCCCTCCTTCCCAAATTAGGATGCCTCTATAGTTTTTGGTTAAAGTCAAAACCTTTTAAAGTTTGACCAATTATATGCTAAAAAATATCAACATCTACAGTAGCAAATGCACAAAGTATGAGCATATATTTCATGATATTTCTAAAAGTATTGGTTTGGGGTTATAAATATTAACACTTTTTTCAAAAGAGTTGGTCAAACTTTGTGAAGTTTAACTTTATCTAAAAACTACAGGCATCCTAATTTGAGATAGAGGGAGTATGTTTTATGCACCGCGTAGTGTTGTTTTAGACACTGACAAAGTAAATGTATGTGCTGCCATGCAGTGGTGCCATAACTATTTTTGTAAAATAAGGCAATTTTTTCGTGCCTTATATACTGATATTGAGGGAACTACGTGGCACATGACCTAGGCTAAAAATAAAGAAACACGGCACGCCATGGCCGAGCTCAAAATTTGCCAATACTAAAACCTTCGCAAGATGCCTAGCACTGGACAAGATACGCCTGGAGTAAGGACATTTGAAGATGATAGGACATGCCTTTGCAAAGCAATCTATTATCACCTGCAGGCTGCAGGATAACGCAAAGTTGATGGCAACGTACGTTCACGCTAAACATATATAACTAGTCACGATTCCACTGTTAAGTTTGTTGCACCTAGCTAGCTAGTAGCAATTACGTGGTTCCAATTATCCACGCACCTTTTCGATCTGATGCTGATGCATGCTTGAAAAAGTAGAGTAACGGCAAGCCCCACTTAGTACGCAAAGAAGAACAAAAGAATTTTGAAATAAAGCGTTGACCGGAGAACATATATATGAGCATGTAGTAGTAGTCGACTGCCACTTGACTGGTTGACCCCTGTGGTCCTAAAGCACAATCCTCTAGCTGAGCATTTCAGATTATCAGTGGATAATGACAGTGACATGGGGAAAATGTCAACTCAACCAATGTCGAGATCCGCCCACATGTTCCACTATGGGTGGTATTGTGGTAGACACCTGGTCAACTCCCGCAGTTAATGCCAAAATTTTAATATGCTGGGTTGGCCAATAGTGGATGTGCTATTGACAAGCGCGAGGGGCCAATAGTGGATGTGCGCTATTGACAAGCGCGAGGGGGCCAATAGTGGGTGGGCTATCGGCGAATGCGAGGGTTGATATCATGATCCAATGTGAGGCAGCAGACATGCCAACCTATGGAAATGAACTCACAATCTACTATATACTAAAAGCACAATACGGGGTTTTGAAATAGAGACACTACGTTAATCCACATGTACTAAATTAATTTGAAGCATAGATCTTAATTATAACGGTTGAGATTTAAAGTCACGAAAAGTTACGTAATGTATATATATGTACGACACGTCACGTTCTATGGAGTTTTTTAATGGTTATTATGTTACGTAGAATTTGCCAAGCAAACATGCCAGATACAAGGAAAAGTAAAATTGTGGATCCATTGATTGTACATACACGTGCAACAAAAAAGGTGTAAAACAAATTTAAATAGGATACTATCTCTACCTACAAAAAAGGATACTATCTCTATAAACGTACAATTTTTTTTTGTGAGGAAACGTATGTCAATCTTACTCTCTAAGGCTGATCGGCTAATCAGTCATTATAAAAACTTCAAAACTGAGTGACATGTAACTGAATCTAAATACAAAACAATTAGCGATAATTAATCTTTAAGGCAAATCCATATACCACAAGGCGACAGCCTGCTAGAAAAATTATATATGAGAGGCTCTAAAACTAGACTAATTTGTACGTGAATATATACTAATATCACTTAACATATACTTCCTCCGCCCCAAATTATGTTGTGTATAATTTTTAATCAAAGTCAAACTTTATTCAGTTTCATCAAGTATATATGGACAGCAAATCCATGTACCATATGGCAGCAGCCTGCTAGGAAAGTTATATATGTGAGGCTCTAAAATTAAACTGATGATCTGTACATACATATATACCAATATCACTTAATACATACTTCCTCCATCTGAAATTATGTTGTGTATAATTTTCAATCAAAGTCAAACTTTGTTAAGTTTTACGAAGTATATATTTAAACTTTATAAGGTTTGACTTTGATGAAAAGTTATACAACATATTTCTGGGACGGTGAGAGCGCACAACCATTAGAAATACATTTTGTAAACTTTAAATTGACCTCACATGTTTTCAAAAATATATATGAGACAGACATTGACTTCAGAGAGATGGACCTAAGTCATCCGATACCCATCAGTGCAAAAGAAGAAATCCTAGAACCGAGGAAAACCCACTACTTTGCGATAAACGATAGTCCAGCGATGCTAGAGAGGAAATCTAAGCTACCAAAAAATTAAACAACAATACTAGAAGTTAATCCCTCCGTTCATAAATACTTTACGTTCCAGGTTTGATCAAGTAAAAATAATAAACTTGACCAATTATTTATAAAAAATTCTAACATTTACAATATAAAATCTTTTGGGCTAGAATCCTCACAAAGTATATTTTCATATTATATGTATTTAGTATTATAGATGTTGATATATTTTCTTATATTACTGGTCATAGTTTGCAATGTTTGACTTTAAATAAAGACAGAAGGTAAACTAAGGTATGTCGGATGATTGAATAAATATTTTTTTCTTTTTTAGTCTGTATAGTCAAGAACATCATGTGGCTTCTAATAGAAACCATTTAACTTGGAACATATTGCTTCAACCGCAAATTATTTTCACCTTAGCGAGGAAAAGTAGCTAGATCATTACATGAATCGCCTGATTTATCACAGATGGCAGACCTACGAAAAACACGCAAACACTCACGGCAAATTCTTCGCATCTCATAAAGATCGGAGTTGGTAGCACCATTGTCGTTGAAGTCCCGGTCGATGATAGCAAAAACGGACCAGTGATGGAGACCTTGCAGACGAGAGGGACCAGTAGCAATGTAACAAGGCGTCTCTAGGCCATCAAGTCCGGCCTTTCCACGTGGTTGATGTGGATGAACCGTCCAGTGCGGAGTTGGTGCCAGTGAGTAGGCTTCGTATCCTACTGAGGCAGGCGCAACAGCCGGCTACAGCAGAAGCCTGCGAGTTGGCTGAGTACCGCAACGCTAGCGAGTCGGCCACGATGGACGTTGTGGAGGAGTTCGTCTGTGCGGTGTCGATGCCATTGTCGGAGTAGATCCACGTGATGACTGCGACGGTGGGCGACTCAGTCCAATCTATTATCGGCAAACCAAAAAAAATACCGGTCAAAAGCGGCTGGCGGAGAGAAAACCTATCTAGAGATGTATAACCATTGTTCAAGTAAACCTGAATTATTTAACTTTATGAAGGTTAGCCTTACATACTTATCTAGCATCATATAAAAACTACCGGCTAACACATGGTTTAAACTTTAAGTTCTATACGTTAATTTAACTCTCATGCATAAACTTCACATATATTCAGAATGCAGTGTTTTGGAAATAACCCAATAATTTTTACCTATAAATTAAAGATGGTAAGGATCTCTTCTTTTAATTTGATATGGCATATAGAGGTTAATGGGAAATTTGTATTACCATTTCCTATAAATGAGACACTAACATTTCCTATCAATGACAAACTAATTAAATATAATTATCTCCAATAAAACAAAGGTGATTCCCCTCACATTTACGAGGGCCACCATGCTAGTCTACTATATACTAAAAGCACAATACGGGGGTCTAAAATAAAGACACCACGTTAATCCACATCATCAGTAATATTTTTAGCTATTAGATCTGTAATTTACGGTTAAGATTTAACGAGAGATTGCGTAACACTATTGTCAAAATCCGGGTCCAATATCTTTTCACGTGTCAATGGAAAAGGGCCTAACATGAGTTCTGGCTTATCCGGCCAAGAAAAGGGCCTAACATGAGTTCTGGCTTATCCGGCCAAGAAGACGTTCTCAGAAAAAAAAATCAGTTTTAGCGTGTCAACGGGAAGAAAGGTCTAACGTATGTTCTGGCCGATCCGGCCAAGACGTTACGTTCATAGAAAAAACAGTAGCATGTTTTTTTTTCAGAACAGTACCATGTGTTTCCGCAACACCCAACACGTTCTAGGAAAAAAAATTATGAAGCTAAAAAACTTTAACGTGTGTTCCTATAACTTTCATGGCATTCCCTCTTGTAGAAGAAAAAAATCCTAAATGTTATAATTCCCAAGACGTTCTGGGAGAAAAAAAATCCTAAAGCTAATTAGCTAGGCACTCAATCATTGGAACTTATTCATATGTATACATGATTAGTTGTGGAAATGCAGTTTAGATACCAGAAGCATATGCTCCCTTTAGCCGAAAAATAAATTTTAAAATTTTAAAATGTTAAAAAATAGAAAAAATATTCCCATGTACATCTCCACATCATATGTGCTCACTTACAGTTTTGTGGATTTTTTTTTGTGGGCTATGCAAAAAAAATACCAAAAAACATGTCACAAAAATGCTTATTTTAATAATGAATTTTATCATTTTTCACATAGGGCATATAAAAAGACATTTTTTCTCAAAACTACTCCGTGGTCATGTAAGACATGGATATGTATACAAAACATTGTAGTTTAATTTTTTTTGACATTTTCTAATATATTGAATATGCATTTCAAATAAAGGGGCATATGCACCCGGGAGCAAAAAAATCATGTCCAATTAATTGTATAAAATAACAAATATACCACTATATAAAAAATTAGGTTACATAAATATGGACTATATGAAACATTTTTTTTTTACGAAATGCCCATTTACGGGAGAAAAAATAATTTACACTTAGAGCGAGAAAATGAAGTCTTGATGTTACACAAGAGAAAAGAATGAAATCATGAAGGTGTATCTAATATTGATTGTTCTAATGACTCTACAATCTACATAGACATTTCCTATATAATGGAAAATAGAAATACTCAACAGGGCGGCATAACTTGCATATGTAAAATATTGTCATATTGTCGATATATGCTTAATGACCGTAAGCTAGGTGAGGCGGGAGCGTGTCTATGAAAAATAAATATGAAGTATATGAATGTAGTTCAAAGAAAATCCTTTGTCAAGTCTTCACAACTTGATGTTATAAGGGAAAATAGTAACATATTAGCGTGATAAAAATAGGATCTTACAAATTTCAATATTCTACACAGGAGGAATATAGTAAATCATGAATATTTGTCTAACATTGATTCTTAAGGGATACAAAGAATTTATATACAACAAATTTTATGTTTCCTATATTTGAAGTAGAAATTTCCGACATGTCTTTTCCATAACTGGCATACATGCACAATATATTCTCGCCATATGCTTAGGTACCACCAACTAGGTGACGTGTGGGAAGGTAGCTATAACAGCTTTCCAAAGTAGGTGCAGCAAAATTTTGATTTTCATTCCTAGAAAAATTCACTAATCATTACTAAGTTAGTCTACCATACTAGAATATATTAATAAGAAAAGCAAAGCATACGTCAGAATCTGGTGGACTCCCTTTTGTAAGCAGGTTGCGGCCAATAAATCTTCATAAGTGTCTCTAAGCTTATAAAAGCAAGCAGATTAACATCATTTCTTAAAAAATACATATCTCCTAATTCAAAAGACAATCAATGAATAAAGAAACTAAGAAAGATACACTAAGTAATCTCATAGGTGGACCCTATATTGATAAGAGTAACACATATGATGAATCTTCACACCAATAATTATCACACACACCGACTAAATCATAAAAATCATAATTAAACTAAACATAATTGTTAAATCTTCATGAATTTTGTCATAAAATATTTAATATATGATTGTAAATAATACCATATAACATGTTACCATAATTGTACGTGAAATATGCATGTCACAAAGGTAGATCTCATAAAGTACCTTTATATTATCATAGTTGATAAATATTCATACTGTATATGCAAACTATAACACAACTATTAAACTACCTCCGTCCCAAAATAAGTGACTTATTTTTTTGTAGATACGGATTGTATCAACATATTGAAATATGTCTAGGTACATAGACACACTTATTGTGGGACATACGGAAAATTTATTAGTTAGCGGACTATGAACAATATACAAGAAGTTATACATGAGCCTAACCCTGTTGTACTTCATGGATAAATGAATTTACAAATGTACCCAGTCTCCACACAAATGTTAAGTGGCGTATATGATTTGTTGGCCACACAAGATAATGGATTAGCAGATCAGGATGTGAGCCGTTTCAAGACAAGGCTACTAAAGAATGTAGAACAATTGGGACAAAAAACACATATGATCAACTAAAAAAATATAATGATGACAGAAGATCTCAAAATATTGTAATTCTCAATGATAAACACCCCAAACCGAAAATATTCATAGTTGCATGTACCCTTTGGAGTATTATATTTGATGGAGTAGAGCGGTAATAGTGTTCACTATGACAGTGGACCATAATTGATATGTTCAAAAAAAATAGTACATGAACATTGCTTCACCACTATTTTGGTGAACCATCATTATTAATAATACAAAAATTTAGGGACTCTTTGATTAGGTGCACATATAGCATAATAACCAACAGTCTAAATTCTAGCATCGGGCATGCGTCTAATAAGATATAGAAAATTCATGTTAGCATGCAAAATGACCTTTAATTCAATGTATAGGTATGATAATAACGTAAAAGAAACACATATGGTTAGTAGTATTTTATAAGACGAAAGTTAAGTACAACTTTGATGCACTCACACATGCAAGACAATCATACGCACGAGAACATTAACATAGCTAGCACCTACGAAAAGACCGGAGTCACAAAGTTTCTATATTGCCAAAATAACCAGAGATTCCTTCATATCGAGTGTCACATCCCCATGAAACAATATCCCGTCTAACGCGACAAATATGACATCAAATCTAGGGTTTGATCTCTGGTGGGGCCAGGGTACACCCACCTTTATGACCATCCAATTGAAGTTTATTTCTCATGGCGATCAGTATGGTGTTATTTGGATGATATAAATTGACCCCCATAATTTAAATATGTTCCTTCTATGAAGTTCTATTTAGCATATCACTTATGGTGGCCATAGAAATAAATATACTATTACAATAGTAAAATGAGTATGCATAAAATTATAATATCTTAATAATACTTTCAAAAGACTAAAGGGATGCCCTCGCATCTCCGAGGGCCACCATGCTAGTCTACTATATACTAAAAGCACAATACGGGGTTTTGTTTTCGAGACACTACGTTAATCCACATATACTAAAAATATATTAACCAATGATTTTAATCTTAACGTATGAGATTAAAAGATAAAAAGTGTTACATATAACAATAGATGGGTACAAAATAATGCATATGGCACGTAAGACGGACACGTAAAAAAAAATATTAGAAGCATGTAAAATATGTACCGATCATTGAGGTAAAAAAACAGCGATTCCTGCCGCTGCGTACGCGGGCGCGACTAGAGTCCAGGCCTGTACCGGCTTACATTAGAAAAGGAAGACGTATAAGATAACAAAGGGTTATCTTTCCAATTCGGTTCCATGTGGTGTGGGCAAAAACTTGAAACACCTTTGCAACTTAGATGAGTATGCAGCTGAAATATATGGTCTTCTACTATTCTGCTATGCATATATGGTTTTGCAAGCTTGGTAGAGAAACTTCCACGTAACAAAAGCTAGGTACTAAAAGAAACTCTTTTTTACTTCTAATACATATCACAAGCCAAGACGATCCATTTGTAAAAAGTGGAAAAATATTTTGATACGTACTTAGCATGAAGTACATAAACAAAAAAATTTAAATTAATCCTATAAGATATGCAAGCAGTAAGAGAAGTGTGTAATTAAATAATAAAAACAAAGTATTTAATACAATCGGGAGATCTTTTCTGCTAGAAAATATTTCAAAGTTGTTTTTTTTCCTTATAATAAAGTCCATAAATGGCCAAATTTTGAAATAATACCTTTCAAAATTATAGATATGGTGCATGAAATAAAAAAAGATTCCAATTGACATCATGTAATATGTATGAGAAATCATCAACTAAAAAAGATATATATAGTAAAATGGAGCGATCAAAAGCCATCACAATGATTTGACATACTCATTTATTTGATCTACTATTTGAGCATCCATATTCGTTGGCTGGTAAAGAAAGAAGGACTAGATGACAATTCTGCCACCTCCGGTCAAAAGTACAAGAAATATGAAAACATTTTCAAAAAATAGCGCACACATGTATTCGGTAAGAGGAAATCATGTTTAAGGGAATATCACATCTATAACTGAGGGGTGTCATGCATGACTAGGTGGTCACTCGTAGATTTTGCGCATACTAAAATGCCAAGAAAGTTTAGATTGGTATAAATAATATTATTTGTATGCACATGAATGTCGTACATCACATGCACACTAAGGTATAAGAAGATTTATAAATCAATGCCAATTTGTTATGTATACATCAACTATATTTTAAAAAGTAAGCAAAATGGTGTTGTCATTAAATTAGTAAAGTTCTAACACATCTATGCTTTACAAGATTTTTAGGTCGCATCCTATGAGCTGATTGTAACTCTGTTCCTATGATTTAATGAAGATGGTTGTTTCCCCCAAAAAAAATGACCTACAAGATGATAATTGATACAAAAAAATAGGGGAACGTTCACAAAGAACATGTTATCATAAAAGTATAAGCATGGAAAAATGTTTTGGTGACTTTTGTTAAATACATAAAGTGAAGTTGCATTGCATTAGATTGAGAAGGTGCGAGATGTAGTGAAAGTAAAATGAGCACAAACAAAAGCTTGTAGAGTGAATAAATATTTAATAATTTCATATATATATTAGAGATGATGTCTTGGCATTACGAGGGCCACCATGCTAGTTAATATTAAAGACAATATAACGAGACTAGTACGTACATACTAGCATACATTTGGGCTCTAAATTTGGAGAAGAACACATTGATTAGTATGGAATCCACCCAGACCAAACGTAATTTATTAACAAAACGAAAGCATGCCAAGGAAAAAAGAGACAGATCATATAGCTATGTAAATTTTAGCACAACACATATGAATTTCTCTATTGTCAATGAGATTCTTCGTGCAATCAATACCTTCTCAACTTTTTGTACTTGCACGAACTAATATCTAGTGACAGGATCGCATCACCGCAGACATATGTAATATGTAGGGCACGTAAATATTGTACTCCATGCGTTTTAAAATACCTGTCTAAAAGTATATGTATCTAGACAGGTTCAGCGTGTAAGTTCACTTGGAATAGAAGGATTCCATATTTATGTTTATTTTGTATTTTAAGTGTCCTACATCGACTCACCCGGCATCTTCGATACTTCACTGTACGTACGATCTAGCTAGCCAGGGCAATTTCCTATAAGTGAGGTGACGTGTTGGCCTCGGCAAATGTCCTAGATGAATGATTTTGGATCGGGGGAAAGACGATGGAGATTTCGGAAGTGAAATGGCACACGACATACCCAGGTTCAGGACCCCGCGGTGAAGGATCGCTATGTCCTGCTAGCAATCTAGTATATGATCATAGCTGTGTTTACAGGGAGCCGTCGTAGGCGGAATTGCGTATCTAATCTATGAGTTATGTAATCTATGATGATCTAAGTTGTTTCTAGGGGTGCCCCTGCCTGGCTTTATATATACAACCAGGCTAGGGTTTACAAGTGTCCTAGTTAAATACATATTGGAGTTGCCTTTCTTCGTCGCTAAGTCGATATAATCATGCGGTTCACTCTTGTCGAGTCCTTGTGCCGGTCCATCTTCATAATGGGCCAGACCAGGTATATTAATCCGTGGGTACCCAAAGGGCAATGCCCATGTCATGAGAGCAAATGGTGTCCGAGCTACATAAAGCATTTCACTTTATTTTTAAATTGGAAAAGAATCATATTTACAAGTTTATGAAAAATATGTGGATGTAGTGAATGAGGTATCCTAAAGTAAATTTATTTGTATTCTAGGCTAAATTCTTTTTAATTTTTTAATAGTGTTTTACTATATTTACTATACTAAGAGTCTAAGACCAACACATTGACATTTTCTGTAGCTTAAAATAGAAAGTAGTTCGTATTAAGATTTTCCAAGTTGGTAGTATACATCATTGGTAGATCCATGATTTTTTCATACTATACGAAACTTATGATTTATTGTCAAAAAAAGAAACTTATGATTTATAAATATTTTTAAATAAAAAGTTACAGGTAGTTCAACCTTTGTTCGGAGTGTGGACATATGGCTCCCTATCTCCATGGAGCTTTTTTTTTTAAAAAAAACTCTAGATGTAGATAATAATGAGATCTACTTATGTGCAAAAATTCAAGTTCAAATTCGTTGTATTTTGACGCTCAGCAAAAAAATACAAATTTGTAGATCTGGGCGTGATGAACATTACACGTTTTCAAAACTTGAAATTTTGTCAGATTTTTTTCTATATCCTAAAATACACCAAATTTTGATTTGAGATTTCACAGGCTTTTAGATCTCAACATTATCTACATCTATAACTTTATTTTCATTTTTTTGAAACATTTAAATGCCATTTAAAAAAAATAAAAAAGGCACCATGGAGCTCGAGCTCCATTTGTGGTTTCCGCTTCATTTGGAGCTTCCAAACTTGCAATACTATAGTGTGCTCAATTGACACACACATGCAACAGCACCGGGCTACGCGCGTGACATGTAAACATGCAGCATGGCAAGAATATAACATGCAGCGTATTGTTACAGATAGACAAAACGGTCGACGTCGCATGGCGAGTGACTATCTGATGGATACTCTGTTAGGTATTCTGTGCGTAGTAGTTGATAAGGATAGGAACAGGTAATGCAGTAAAGGATTAGCTATCATTAGTTTAATTATGGCAGTCGTTCCTAATTAGGTGACAATGTTGCTGTGTTAGCACCTTGACCTTGGGGCATCACTAGATTCTCTGCTGCTATCCATGAAGTTGAGTGTTGCGCGTGTTTGATTTCAAATATGGCCAAGGCCAATAGATAGGGGTTTCTGCTAAAGTTTCACTTCCACATTATATTATAGTTTCTAGTTTAAAATTTAAACTAAAATGAAATATAAGTGAGATTTTGGTGGAATCCCACCTGACAACATCTTACCGGTGGATTGAGAGCGTGTGGCCAGCCACCACACCCGACTCAAGGCTGACAAGGCTGTCTGCGGCAGAGGCGACATCGAGCTAGAGGCAGGGCCGGCCACGGCAGGATGGACTCTGGTGAGGAACAAACATAGGGTTAGGGTGGGTTTGTGGGGGTCGCCGACGCCAAAGAAGAAGGTGACTGGGCTTAGAGGGATTGTCAGGGGCGGCCATGGACCGGCGTAGGTGCTGATTTGGGCAGGGCGGGGTAGCCAGGCGAGCGGCAGCATGGTGGCGCGGTGATGATGGTGTGAAAGCTTCTTCTTTAATGCACGGCAACG
Source organism: Dactylis glomerata (assembly GCA_007115705.1). Taxonomy (NCBI): domain Eukaryota; kingdom Viridiplantae; phylum Streptophyta; class Magnoliopsida; order Poales; family Poaceae; genus Dactylis; species Dactylis glomerata. The sequence continues at coordinate 144,015 of QXEO01001064.1, read as the reverse complement.
GCGACAGAAACTTCTGGAGCCAAGTTGACGTGGAAATGTGTAGTAAATGACCAGCCAGTTGAAAAACCCCAAGAGAAGGTTTTCATGAAGATAGCAGCAAGTTTTCCCTTAGTTATGAAACCAAGGTTATCAATCCAGTAGGAGGATAAATTACGACTGAAGGTGATGCCCACTAGTTGCGTGATGCTCCAACAAGGGCGCCATTAACGATAACTTGTTAGCGCGTCTTCAACCAGTAGCAACGTGGAACCTGCACACAACACAACTAAATACTTTGTTCCCAACTTACGATGAGGTTGTCAATCTCACCGGTTTGCTTGAAACAAAGGGTATGAGCGTATCGAGTGGAAAGTGATAATAGTAATATTCGAGTAAAGTAAACAATGCGAGTAAAGTAAACAGGTGATAGCAATATAATGGAAATAGGACCAGGGTCCACAGTTCACTAGTGGTGTCTCTCCATAAGATAAAATAACACATGCTGGGTAAACAAATTACAGTTGGGCAATTGATAGAATAAAGACAACGTGCATATGTCGAGAGGATCACTATGAGATTTTGTCTGGGCACTATAACAAGATACATAGACCACCATCCAACTGCATCTATGACTAATAATCCACTTGTGGCGAATCAATCCGAGAACTCCACAAGTATTAAGTTGCGAACAACAGATAATTGCATTAAGCAAAGTGTGTAATGTAAACAAAGCATATGCCCTCGAGCATATGAATGTTGTTTTCCCCCTAGTAGCAACAGCACATCTACAACCTTAGAGGTTTCTGTCACTCCCCTAGATTAAATAGAGGCATGAACCCACTATCGAGCATAAATACCCCCTCTTGGAGTCACTAGCAACTACTTGGCCAAGATAGCTACTAACAACGGAGAGCATGCAAGATCATAAACAACATAGAGATAACATAAGATAAAATTCAGTACATCAACTCAATCATAACACCAATATTCATCGGATCCCAACAAACACAACATGTAGAATTACATAACGGTGATCTCGATCATGTAAGGCAGCTCACGAGATCTAAACATGAAGCACATGGTGGAGAAGACAACCATCTAGCTACTGCTATGGACCCATAGTCCAAGGTAGACTACTCACTCATCGCGCCGGAGGCAAGCATGGCGATGAAGAAGACCTCCGGTGGCGATTGCCCTCTCCGGCAGGGTGCCGGGAAGAGCTTCTGGACCCTCCCGATCTTCGGGTCGACGGCGGCGGCGGATCGCGATGTGTTCTGGAAAAGTGATCGGGTATTTAGATTTTTCCCGTCGGGGGGTCTTTATAGGCGAAGGGGCGTTGTCAGAAGTGGACCAGGGGGCCCACACCACAGGCCGGTGCGGGCCAGGGGTGGGCTGCGCCCCCTGGTGGTGTGGCCACCCTCCTGTCCGGCTCCATCTCCTCTTCGGTGTTCTGGAAGCTCCGTGAAATATCTGGACGTCTGGCTTTGGTTTCGTCCAATTCTGAGAATATTTCCTGTGTAACTTTTCTGAAACACAAAAACAGCAGAAAACAGGGAACTGGCACTGTGGCATCTCATCAATAGGTTAGTTCCGGAAAATGCATAAAAATGCCACGAAGTGTAACGAAACACTTAAACAAATGGTGTAAAAACAAGCATAGAGCATCAAAAATTATAGATACGTTAGAGATGTATCAGCATCCCCAAGCTTAACTCCTGCTCGTCCTCGAGTAGGTAAGTGATAACAAAAGAATAATTTTTGAGGTGACATGCACCTACACAATCTTGATCAAATATGTAAGCCTTGTGCGCTGGGATCAAAAGAACTTAAAACATGGACATGAAAGACATAATCTTGATAGAAGAAACTTAGCAACCATGTTATAACATGAAAAAGAACACAAATAAAAGATCATGAAAATGAAACAATGAAAGTCAAACGTGTATTCAAATCATAAGGAAAAACATACAAATGGTTTTCAGCTTGTCCTTCATGGAGAGCAAAACATAAATGCATAGGACACCTTCAAGTTTAAGAGGGCGACTAGATACAAATAATTTAAGAACAAGTGAAACCAACAATATGAATCAATCAATGAAAACTTTGGGATAATGCACATTATACTCAGAATGACAACTATGCTCTCTTAACGGTGCATAAAGATAGAAGGTGGTGACTCAACATAAAAGTAAAAGAAAGGCCCTTCGCGGAGGGAAGCAGTGATTGCAAGTTTTATAAACCTTCAAAAATTATGGTACTTACCGGCTTTGAGCTCTCATTGCCCCCATCATAAGCATCTTGAATGGTTAAAGTTAATGCGAGAACACTTATGCTGCATATGCTTGACAAATCATAAGTTGAAAACCTCGTGTCCCGTGAAATACGAATACCCAAACCTCATGCTACTCGACTTAGAGTCCCAAGCAAGCTCTTGTCATTGTAATTATATGTGTATCATCGAGAACCGCCAACGGGGTACCTCCGTGCCCGATGACATGGAACAAGCCCACATCAAAATGACAGGACAAATAGACAATGAACACCTCGACATCTCTTTTATTTACCATTGGTATAGCTTTTTATTGTGAGATGCGTCGTCGAATGTTCACTATGGGCATGCTGTAAATTTCCACCATGAATTATGCATGGCTTAGATTAGCGGCCCAGGCATTTCCCTAACACATACAAAAACTCCATGATCCCGCAAGATTCCCAACTTATTTCACATCGCGAGTATCCATAAACAAAAGATCACGATATCAACTCAAATGAAAGATAGTGCAATGTTGAAAGCTTGCCCCATGACGGCATGGCTGGGCTAATTCCCAACTTACAACTTGCAAGCATAACAACTCAACATAAGAGACCACAATGTCAAAATTTTAAAACGAGAAAAGTAAAGTGTGCCTTCCGGTTCGTGAGAGCTTTACTGACCAATTTTCGCATAACACCAAAAAGAGTTTAATTTGAAGGATAGATAAAAGCAAGTCAAATGTACTTTGAATAGCAAATTGCTAATAGGTATGTATGGTGGACACTTTGGAACAACTTGGTTTTTAGGAGTTGGATGCACGAGTAGAGCTCATACTCAGTACAAAATGAAGGCTAGCAAAAGACTGGGAGCGACCAACTAAGAGAGCAATAATGGCCATAATCATGCAGAGCGACAAAGCGACATTAAAAGAAGCATAAGATGGCATCAAAACTCAAAAACTAAATGATCATAGAGGCAATGGTGACTTTGTATGAGTCTAACATATGTGAGCATGCGCCATGTCAACCCAAATAAAGCATCAAAGGAGAAAACCAAAATAATGCTTCCAAATAATTAAAACAACGCATGATTTTTTAAAAGGCTCATTAAGCAATCTCAGTCATTTGAGACAAGTCATGCTACAGAAAACCACTAAGCAAACTATCAAAAAGACATCAAGCACGACATGCAAAAGCCTAGGCCGCAGTCTACACAAGCTCCTTCTTGTACCACTTTTTTTGCATAAAGCTTTTTCTCTTTTCCAACACCATTTGAACTTTTTATAAACAACTCTTTTGATGAAAACCAATAGGGACCAGAGGTCAAAATACACCTTGATGCAAAGATATAACAAGATCTGAACACAAATCAAGGCGAAAATCGAAAGCTAAACGCAGTTCTAGAAAAAGAGAACACTCGATCAAGAGAATAGAGTGAAAAACGGAGTGTTCTTGACAAATGAAAAGCAAGACAACTTCTCTAAAAAAAATTTGTTGGGGTCCAACCATTTATTGCAGCAAACAAAACTACACAAAACTGAAAACTAAAAACAACTGACGCTCCAAGAAAAACGCATAATGCATAAAGGAATAAAAATATAGTGTGTTGAAAGGTGACCTGATTTTTGCCGATGAAGAAGGGGTGCCTCGGGGGCATCCCCAAGCTTTGACGCTTGTACTTCTTGGATATTTCTTGGGGTGACATGGGCATCCCCAAGCTTGAGGCTTTGTCCATTTTTCAACTCATCTCATCATTCTCCAATCACTACACTTGAAAACTTCCTTCATACAAAACTAAACACAAATCTATTAGCAATATTAGTGTAAGCATAATATTGAATCAACCCTTTTTGCTTCAGGTTTCAACTCAAAACCACCACATATAAAGCATATTACTGTAGCAACTTCCCCAAAAGTTCCGTGATCAAAAGAACTAAAAAATAAAGCGATAAAGCGGCAAACACAAATCTTGGCAGAAATCTGTCAAAACAGATCAGCTGACTAAGGTCGAATTTTTAGAGGGTTTTTTGTTGCTCAAATCAAAAAGTGTTCAACTAATGAAAGTTTGGATATAACCTGGGGCATATGCACAAGAAATTGCAGGTCCAAAAGATATACAGAGAATTTTTATGAATTTTTACGGTGCAGCACTGAAAACTGTTTCAGGACAGCAACATCCCCAAATCTTACCTCACTCAAATTAGAGGCTTCTCTTGGCACAAAAACGAAATAAAAATGATAAGGAGAGGTTATTACAGTAGTAATAACTTCCAAGACTCAAATAAAAGAAAAAGAACTGAATGTAAAAACATTGGGTTATCTCCCAAGAGAGCTTTTCTTAAACGCCTTTGAGCTAGGCGCAGAAAATGCGAATCAAGTAACATCAAGTGATGAAGTGCTAGGATCAGCGGGTGCCTTACGTCGTCCTTTCTTACCTTTGCTCATGACTCTAGGAAAGACGTGGCTATTGCAAGGTGGAGAAATAAATCTTATATTGCCTTTTCCCACATCTATAACGGCGCCCAGGAGCTTCAGTAGGGATCTTCCAAGTGTAATTTGTCCTTTTCCTACACATTCTATAACAAGATAATCAGTAGATATCATTCTTCCTAGGACTTTTGTAAAAACTCCTTCAGCTATTCCAATGGGAAATATAGTGGCATTATTAGTAAGGGAAATTTCTTCTCCCCCCTCAGAAAGCTTCCAAAGACTCAAAGATTCATAAACATCCTTTGGCACGAGACAAAATTCAGACATAATATCACAACGAGCATGAAAAGTTTCACCATGAATGGTGATTTTTACCGTAGGGTACCAACTCGAAGGTTCATTTGCTGGCACATAATCAAAATGCTGGCACAAAGTATTGTAGCAAGTATTCAAACTAGCAGTGCGAGACTCAAGAGTATTAAGTCTATTAAAAATACACACAAGAGAGGAATCAAAATAGGTTGGCATGCTATAAATTGTAATCAACTTTTTTATAATATTGAAGGCTTGATCTCCATCACAATGAAGGAAATCTCCTTCTGCAGTAGCATCCAAAGCATATCTATAACGAAGAACAAGCCCGAAGTAAAAGCAACTAAGAAGCAAACTCAAAGTCATTTTTGGTTCAGTTTTTCCATGCCAATCATAAATTCTAGACCAAGCTTCTTTAAAACTTTCCTCCTCCTTTTGTTTGAAAGTGAAAATCATATCCTCGGGCGACAAAGTAGTAGCAACTGAGCTAGACATAATAAACAACTACAAAGGATTCTAATTTTTTGGGCTTTTTGATAAAACGATGCAAGTAAAAATAAAGTAAAGCAAAACTTAAAACAACGTAAAGGATGTGCGTGCGAAACTTCCCTTGCAGAAGTCTTCCCTCCTCGGCAACGGCGCCAGAAAACTTGTTGGTGGCGCGGTGATGATGGTGTGAAAGCTTCTTCTTTAATGCACGGCAACGGCGACATAAACTTCTGGAGCCAAGTTGACGTGGGAATGTGTAGTAAATGACCGGCCAGTTGGAAAACCCCAAGAGAAGGTTTTGATGAAGATAGCAGCAAGTTTTCCCTCAGTTATGAAACCAAGGTTATCAATCCAGTAGGAGGATAAATTACGACTGAAGGTGATGCCCACTAGTTGCGTGATGCTCTAATAAGGGCGCCGTTAACGATAACTTGTTAGCGCATCTTCAACCAGTAGCAACGTGGAACCTGCACACAACACAACCAAATACTTTGTTCCCAACTTACGATGAGGTTGTCAATCTCACCGGTTTGCTTGAAACAAAGGGTATGAGCGTATCAAGTGGAAAGTGATAATAGTAATATGCGAGTAAAGTACACAGTGCGAGTAAAGTAAACAGGTGATAGCAATATAATGGAAATAGGACCGGGGTCCACAGTTCACTAGTGCTGTCTCTCCATAAGATAAAATAACACATGCTGGGTAAACAAATTATAGTTGGGCAATTGATAGAATAAAGACAACGTGCATATGTCGAGAGGATCACTATGAGATTTACTCTGGGCATTACAACAAGATACATAGACCGCCATCCAACTGCATCTATGACTAATAATCCACTTGTGGTGAATCAATCCGAGAACTCCACAAGTATTAAGTTGCGCACAACAGATAATTGCATTAAGCAAAGTGTGTAATGTAAACAAAGCATATGCCCTCGAGCATATGAATGTTGTTTTCCCCCTAGTAGCAACAACACATCTACAACCTTAGAGGTTTCTGTCACTCCCCCAGATTAAATAGAGGCATGAACCCACTATCGAGTATAAATACCCCCTCTTGGAGTCACTAGCAACTACTTGGCCAAGATAGCTACTAACAACGGAGAGCATGCAAGATCATAAATAACATAGAGATAACATAAGATAAAATTTAGTACATCAACTCAATCATAACACCAATATTCATCGGATCCCAACAAACACAACATGTAGAATTACATAACGGTGATCTCGATCATGTAAGGCAGCTCATGAGATCTAAACATGAAGCGCATGGTGGAGAAGACAACCATCTAGCTACTGCTATGGACCCATAGTCCAAGGTAGACTACTCACTCATCGCGCCGGAGGCAAGCATGGCGATGAAGAAGACCTCCGGTGGCGATTCCCCTCTCCGGCAGGGTGCCGGGAAGAGCTTCTGGACCCTCCCGATCTTCGGGTCGACGTCGGTGGATCGCGATGTGTTCTGGAAAAGTGATCGGGTATTTAGGTTTTTCCCATCGGGGGGTCTTTATAGGCGAAGGGGCGTCATCAGAAGTGGACCAGGGGGCCCACACCACAGGCCGGCGCGGGCCAGGGGTGGGCCGCGCCTCCTGGTGGTGTGGCCACCCTCTGGTCCGGCTCCGTCTCCTCTTCGGTGTTCTGGAAGCTCCGTGAAATATCTGGACGTCTGGCTTTGGTTTCGTCCAATTCCGAGAATATTTCCTGTGTAACTTTTCTGAAACACAAAAACAGCAGAAAACAGGGAACTGGCACTGTGGCATCTCGTTAATAGGATAGTTCTGAAAAATGCATAAAAATGCCACGAAGTATAACGAAACACTTAAACAAATGATGTAAAAACAAGCATGGAGCATCAAAAATTATAGATACGTTAGAGACGTATCACAGCACGCCGGCTACGAGTGGCAGTCGATAACTGTTCAGCCAGCACAGGCGGCGGAGAGAGATGACCTTGCCGGCGTGGTTCTGCGTGGGCGGCATGGTGGTGATGGAGTCCTTGGGCGGCGGCGGTGGTGGCGGAATCCGTGGGCTGCGACGGTGGTGGTGGAGTCCATGGGTCTGCTTCTAGCCACACGACCGTATCTTTCAGAAATTCAACCGCGGAGCCAGGTGACTGCAAGCTAGCCCCCCCCCCCCCCCATCGCGCCCCCCACACACACACATACGGCAAGTTTTAATTTAATCAGGAGAGTGCGGCCTACAAGGCCAGATAAATATAGTTTAATTAGGAGATAACCGGTCAAATACGGCACGAGATTTTCAAATAAAATGTGAATTTCACACTTGAAAATGTCTAAATATCTACTATATACTAAAAGCACAATACAGGGTTTTTGTTTTGAGGCACTACGTTAATCCACATCACTAAAATTATTTATAACGGTTAGATCTCAGATCTATGTTTAAGATTTAATTAAATAACATAACATAATTATATATGTTCTATATGTACAAGTCTGTGTCACGTCTTTGATTTTTGGCATACACGGTTTAAGAATAAAAAAACTCTTGGGAACACGTTCTATCTAGGCCTATCCATCTCCGTAAATGCTTGGGAAAAAAAACTTTAATGATCTTCTCATACATGCACGATGCTACGAATTCAAACACGTTAGCCTATCACAGAGAAAGTATGTGTACATTTCCCTTTATATTCCTAGCTATAAATAAAAAGGCTATAGCCAACCTACAAAAAGGTGTCCATCTCCTTCATCGTTTGATCTAAATCGCAACCATTTAATTTTAGGGACTTCAAAAGCGTGTCTAATGGATGTAGAAATTCGGGCATGACCTATCACTACCGGAAAAACGGTCGTTGCCGTGCCGCTATACTCTGCCGTGCGTCGTCGCACGGCAAATGTTTCTTTACCGTGCGATAGGAACAGAGTGCACGGCAATGAAACCTAGCACGGCAAAGGTGCCATACAACGCACGGCAACGAGAAGCGCACGGCAAAGAGGTGGCACAGCGCACGGCAAAGAACACCAGCACGGCAACGAACGAACCCAGCGCACGACAAAGATTCGCGACAGCGCACGGCAAAGAACAGAGACACGGCAAAGGTGCCTTTGCCGTGTGGCACCCCTTTGCCGTGCGCAAACAAGCTTTTTTTTTTTTTTTTCATTTTTGTTTTATTCTTTTTACTACTTATGTTTATTTCTCAGTTAGTTTTAAATTTTGTTGACTATTTACTAGTGTTACTTAATACAATGTGTACATACTTTGCCTTTTGTAATACAACATACTCTACATCGTCATCCCCCCCACATATATCACGGTTTCGGAGCAAACCACGCTCCGGGGAATTTTTCAAAGTGTCATCGTATATGTGTGTCACATGATATCAGGCAAAACCCTAGCCCGTCGCGGTCTACCCCCCTCGATTTGGAGGGGGTTGCTACCCCCGAAGCGTGATGTACGGCGAAACACTAGCCCGCTGCACCTGCGCGGTCTACCCCCCTAGATTATTCCGGACGACATCGCGTCGGTGGGCTAGTGTGTTCCTTTGGCTTTGGTTAGGTCATATGTATGTGTAAAGTAAAGGTTTTGACATGCATAGCCCCCGAAGCGCGATGTACAGAGAAACCCTAGCCCGTCGCGGTCTACCGCCTGATTTTTTAAAGTGTTATCGCATGTGTGCCAACGGAGTGGTCACACCTCTCAGATAGCTCTACCACACCTATCTCCATATATTATGCCCACATGATAGCTTTGGAGGGGGTTGCTACCCCCGAAGCGCGATGTACGGCGAAACCCTAGCCCGCTGCACCCGCGCGGTCTACCCCCCCTAGATTATTCCGGACGACATTGCGTCGGTGGGCTAGTGTGTTCCTTTAGCTTTGGTTAGGTCATATGTATGTGTAAAGTAAAGGTTTTGACATGCATAGCCCCCGAAGCGCGATGTATAGAGAAACCCTAGCCCGTCGCGGTCTACCCCCTGATTTTTTAAAGTGTTATCGCATGTGTGCCAACGGGGTGGTCACACCTCTCAGATAGCTCTACCACACCTATCTCCATATATTATGCCCACATGATAGCTTTGGAGGGGGTTGCTACCTCTGAAGTGAGATGTACGGTGAAACCCTAGCCCGCTGCACCCGCGCGGTCTACCCCCCTAGATTATTCCGGACGACATCGCGTCGGTGGGCTAGTGTGTTCCTTTGACTTTGGTTAGGTCATATGTATGTGTAAAGCAAAGGTTTTGACATGCATAGCCCCCGAAGCGCGATGTACAGAGAAACCCTAGCCCGTCGCGGTCTACCCCCTGATTTTTTAAAGTGTTATCGCATGTGTGCCAACGGGGTGGTCACACCTCTGAGATAGCTCTGCCACACCTATCTCCATATATTATGCCCACATGATAGCTTTGGAGGGGGTTGCTACCCCCGAAGCGCGATGTACGGCGAAACCCTAGCCCGCTGCACCCGCGCGGTCTACCCCCCTAGATTATTCCGGACGACATCACGTCGGTGGGCTAGTGTGTTCCTTTGGCTTTGGTTAGGTTATATGTATGTGTAAAGCAAAGGTTTTGACATGCATAGCCCCCGAAGCCCGGTCTACGGAGAAATCCTAGCCCGTCGCGGTCTACCCCCTGATTTTTTAAAGTGTTATCGCATGTGTGCCAACGGGGTGGTCACACCTCTGAGATAGCTCTGCCACACCTATCTCCATATATTATGCCCACATGATATGTTTGGAGGGGGTTGCTACCCCCGAAGCGCGATGTACGGCGAAACCCTAGCCCGCTGCACCCGCGCGATCTACCCCCTAGATTCTTCTGGACAACATCGCGTCGGTGGGCTACTGTGTTCCTTTGGCTTTGGTTAGGTCATATGTATGTGTAAAGCAAAGGTTTTGACATGCATAGCCCCCGAAGCGCGATGTACAGAGAAACTCTAGCCCATCGCGGTCTACCCCCTGATTTTTTAAAGTGTTATCGCATGTGCGCCAACGGGGTCGTCACACCTCTGAGATAGCTCTGCCACACCTATCTCCATATATTATGGCCACATGATAGCTTTGGAGGGGGTTGCTACCCCCGAAGCACGATGTACGGTGAAACCCTAGCCCGCTGCACCCGCGCGGTCTACCCCCTAGATTATTCCGGACGACATCGCGTCGGTGGGCTAGTGTGTTCCTTTGGCTTTGGTTAGGTCATATGTATGTATAAAGCAAAGGTTTTGACATGCATAGCCCCCGAAGCGCGATGTACAGAGAAACCCTAGCCCGTCGTGGTCTACCCCATGATTTTTTAAAGTGTTATCGCATGTGTGCCAACGGGGTGGTCACGCCTCTCAGATAGCTCTACCACACCTATCTCCATATATTATGCCCACATGATAGCTTTAGAGGGGGTTGCTACCTCTAAATTGAGATGTACGGCGAAACCCTAGCCCGCTGCACCCGCGCGGCCCACATGATAGATTATTCCGGACGACATCGCGTCAGTGGGCTAGTGTGTTCCTTTGGCTTTGGTTAGGTCATATGTATGCGTAAAGCAAAGGTTTTGACATGCATAGCCCCCGAAGCGCGATGTACAGAGAAACCCTAGCCCGTCGCGGTCTACCCCCTGATTTTTTTAAAGTGTTATCGCATGTGTGCCAACGGGGTGGTCACACCTCTCAGATAGCTCTGCCACACCTATCTCCATATATTATGGCCACATGATAGCTTTGGAGGGGGTTGCTACCCCCGAAGCGCGATGTACGGCAAAACCCTAGCCCGCTGCACCCGCGCGGTCTACCCCCCTAGATTATTCCGGACAACATCGCATCGGTGGGCTAGTGTGTTCCTTTGGCTTTGGTTAGGTCATATGTATGTGTAAAGTAAAGGTTTTGACATGCATAGCCCCCGAAGCACGATGTACCGAGAAACCCTAGCCCATCGCGGTCTACCCCCTGATTTTTTAAAGTGTTATCGCATGTGTGCCAACGGGGTGGTCACGCCTCTCAGATAGCTCTACCACACCTATCTCCATATATTATGCCCACATGATAGCTTTGGAGGGGGTTGCTACCTCTGAAGTGAGATGTACGGTGAAACCCTAGCCCGATTTGGGACCCGCATGAAATGACGGGGCACGAAAACTCCCGCTCGCGGACAAGCGGTGCGGAGTCCCACTTTTTCCCTGATGTTTAGTGAAGAAATGATATGTTGCGGATTCAAAAATGATTTTTACAAAAAATCAGGAGGTTTACTTTTTTGCGCTAAAGTGCAAAACCACCCCGGTTCCAGCAAAATCGGAAGAAACTTGCGCAATATTCAAAAAACACCTCCGAATGCTGCGCAACAAAACGAGAGTTGATATGTGTATCCCCATGGTGTCTACTATTTATGTGGGGTGTTTTTCACAGCTTTCGATATCGCGTTTCGGTAGCTGCTTCACAAAAAAACCCTATTTTGGGACTCTGAAAATGGAAAAAGCACTTTTTGTGGGACGAAAAGAAAATCGGCCTCTGTGGCGTTCCTTTACATCCCAAGGGACACGCATGTGTCCGATATGGCCTCGTTTCGACAAACTATGCCATGCTCATGGCCGAATCTATCTCATTTAACCTAGAAGTCATGCAACCTCGAACGTGATAGGTCATTTCTATAAAGGGACTTTCTGGTAAACAATTTTTCTCTAGGTTTGAATTTTTTTCCCGCTTGTAGGTCACATAAAATGACGTCATGCGAAGGTTTTGCAATTTTTCAATTTTTTTTGAATTAGTTGCGCCCGATTTGGGACCCGCATGAAATGACAGCGCACGAAAACTCCCGCTCGCGGACAAGCGGTGCGAAGTCCCACTTTTTTCCCTGATGTTTAGTGAAGAAATGATATGTTTCGGATTCAAAAATGATTTTTACAAAAAATCAGGAGGTTTACTTTTTTGCGCTAAAGTGCAAAACCACCTCGGTTCCAGCGAAATCGGCAGGAACTTGCGCAAAATTCAAAAAACACCTCCGAATGCTGCGCAACAAAATGAGAGTTGATATGTGTATCCCCATGGTGTCTACTATTTATTTGGGGTGTTTTCCACAGCTTTCGATATCGCGTTTCGGTAGCTGCTTCACAAAAAAACCCTATTTTGGCACTCTGAAAATGGAAAAAGCACTTTTTGTGGGACAAAAAGAAAATCGGCCTCTGTGGCGTTCCTTTACATCCCAAGGGACACGCATGTGTCCGATATGGCCTCGTTTCGACAAACTATGCCATGCTCATGGCCGAATCTAACTTATTTAACCTAGAAGTCATGCAACCTCGAACGTGATAGGTCATTTCTATAAAGGGACTTTCTGGTAAACAATTTTTCTCTAGGTTTGAATTTTTTTCCCGCTTGTAGGTCACATAAAATGACGTCACGCGAAGGTTTTGCATTTTTTCGATTTTTTTTGAATTAGTTACGCCCGATTCGGGACCCGCATGAAATGACGGCGCACGAAAACTCTTGCTCGCGGCCTACCCCCTAGATTTTTTAAAGTGTTATCGCAAGTGTGTGAAAAGGGTGATCATACCTCTGATAGCGATCTACCACACCTACCTACATATATTATGGCCAAATGATAGCTTTGGAGAGGGATTGCTACTCCCGAAGCCCGATCTACACCGAAACCCTAGCCTGGTGCACCCGCGCGGTCTGCCCCCCTAGATTTTTCCGGACGGCATCGCAGCGGTGGGCTAGTGTGTTACTTTGGCTTTGGTTAGGTCATATGTATGTGTAAAGCAAAGGTATTGACATGCATAGCCCCCCGAAGCCCGGTCTACGGCTAAACTCTAGCCAGTCGTAGTATCCGTGTTGTCTAGCTTCTATCTTGTGTACAGGCAGCGGTGCCATGGCGGTACGTCATTGCTTAGAAATATTTTTTGGCTCCTTTCCTGCCACCGAGGCGTCTTCGACGTCAACGTGGAGCTAGCGGTGCCATGGCGGTGGGGTGGCCAAGCTTAGGGCGCGGCCGCAGGCTCTTTGCCGTGCGTCAGCACATGGCAATGATTCTTTGCCGTGTGTCAGCGCATGGCAAAGGACAAAGCGCATGGCAAAGGTTCTTTGCCGTGTTTCAGTGCACGGCAAAGCTCATAAACGCACGGCAAAGAACTTTGACGCACGACAAAGATTGGTGCGCACAGCAAAGGGCTGCATTATTGCCCATGCACGCTCTAGCCGTTGCTTCACCCTTATCCTCTTCCTCCCACTCTCTCACCACACACCCGCGCGCCTCCTCTCTCCTGCTGCCTCCCTGCCGCCGCCGGCCACCCTCGCTGCCCGCCACGTCCCCTCGCCACCCCCGCGCCCAGCTCGCCGCCCGCCACCTCCCCGCGCCCACCCGGCCACCCTCGCGCCCGAGCTCGCCCCCGCCCGCCACCCTCGCGCCCGCCTCGCCACCTCCCCGCGCCCACCCGGCCACCCTCGCCCCTGCCCGGCTAGCCCCCGCCCGGCTCGCCCCCGCCCGCCCGCCATCCTCCCGCGCCCGAGCTCGCCGCCCGAGCTCGGCCTCTCCCGCGCGTGCGCGCAGCGCGTCCAGCTCCCTGCAGGTTAGAATTAGCTAGGTTAATTAGTGGCTAGGTTAGTTAGTAGCTAGGTTAGTTAAGGTTTAGTGGCTAGGGTTTAGTTACTAGCTAGGTTAGTTAGTATAATTAGTTAGTTAGTGTAGGTTAGCTAGTTAGTTAGTATAGGTTAGTTAGTAGCTAGGTTAGTTAGTAGCTAGGTTAATTAGTATAATTAGTTAGTTAGTGTAGGTTAGTGTAGGTTAGTTAGTTAGTTAGTGTAGGTTAGTTTGTTAGTGTAGGTTAATTTTTTTTTGCACTTTAGTTCTTTATGGTGAATAATATTGTTATACCACTATTGTTAAAAATTTGTGTTTACTTGCATGACTAATTGATTTTGTCGCTATGTAGGAGATGCTTCGAGGTGGACACGGGGGGCGTCGTCGCGGGGGTGTTTGACGGGGCGGCGTCGTTGGGGTGTTTGACGGGGCGGCGTCGCGGGGGGCGGAGCTTCTTCGACGACTCTCTCACGCGTCTAGGGTATAACTATTTCTCTCACATGTACCTAGGTTTTATTTTTGTGTCTAGATCACCGAGTATGTCGCGTTACCTAGGCGTCTCTTCCCGACCGTAAGAGTTACGTGGATAAATATGCATTAGTGGTCTCGCATATTATGAACCGTAACTCTTACGGCATTTATCGGGACAGCCGGCGGATGCGTAGTTGAGTACGTTTTCCTTGTTCTACTCCGTTCCGAGACAGAATTTCGGCAGCACCTCCTCGTTGTTCTCCGGATGCACATCCCTCTCAGCTATTTGCTGAGACGTGTATCGGGAGAACAGCGGGGAGGTGCTGCCGAAATTCTGTCTCGGATCGGGGTAGAGCAGGGAGAACGTACTCAATCTACGGATCCGGCGGCTGCTAGGAGCCCACCTAGTAGAGATTCAGGTTGATGCATGCGTAAAAAATAAAAATATGATGCATTTAATTCCGATTTGATATAAATGCTATGTTTCATCTGTTTTGGTGCTGATTAGAGGATGGATAATCGTGACTGGATGTACGATGGCAGAATCAGTCAGTGGGATTATACTGAGGAATGGGGACGAAAGACCGAGCAGTTTGTCGACAGGGTGTTTGACATCCCTAGCAGACCTAGAACAGTTTGGTGCCCTTGTAGTAAGTGCGCTAACGGAAAGTGACAGGACAAGGAAACTATGAGTACTCACCTGCTCAAGTTTGGGTTCACATCGTCCTACAAGACTTGGACTTTCCATGGAGAAAAGGCAAAGAAACGTGCTAGGAAGGAGGTGCGACAGATTCAACCCAGAGGAGAATATGATACTGGGTTTGATCGGTGCTTAGAAAACTTGGCTAATGGTAATGTGCCTGAAAGCCCTCATGTAGAGGCGGAGACACCTCAGGATGCAGAGACAGCCGAGGAGCCGGAGGAAAACACAAAGCAGTATTATGAGGCTCTGTTTGCTTTGCAGAAACCCCTGCATGAAAATACAGAGGTTACCCAACTAGATGCCATCGCTCGCGTTATGGCCTTTAAGTGCCACAGGAACTTGTGCAGAGATGGGTTCGATGAACTTCTGGTTGTCATTGGCAGCATTCTGCCGAAAGGGCACCTGTTGCCGAAAAACTTCTACTATTCGACCAAATTGCTCAGTGACCTTAAGATGTCATGTCAGCAGATACACGCTTGTCCAAAGGGATGCATGCTATTCAGAGGGGAGCATGCAGACACAAATTATTGCATCAAATGCAAATCCTCTAGGTACTTTGAGGTTGACCCCAATGGTGATGGTCAGAAGAGGCAGACCAGGATTGCCAAGAATATCCTCCGCTATCTTCCAGTTCTACCGAGGATCCAGCGGCTCTTCATGACCGAGGATACTGCCCAGCAGACGAGGTGGGCCATAGAAGGAAATAGATACACTGACAAGATGATACATCCGTCGGATGGTAGTGCATGGAAGAACTTTGTCACGAAATATCCGCTAAAAGCCGGTGACCCGAGGAGCGTAGCAGTTGCGATATCAACCGATGGGTTCAATCCATATGGCATGTTGGCTGCAGTATACAGTTGTTGGCCAGTGTTTGTTATTCCCCTGAACCTCCCCCCTGGTGTCTGCATGAGATCAGAGAACATGTTTGTGTCGATGATAATCCCAGGGCCGAAATACCCGGGTAAGAACATGAATGTGTACCTGGAACCGCTGGTGGATGACTTGCTTCGTGGCTGGGAAGGTCGCGGGATCCGAACATATGACGCATCAAAGAAGGAGTACTTCGATATGTATGTTTGGTACCACACGTCCATGCATGACCTGCCAGCACGTGCTTTGTTCTGCGGGTGGTGTACACATGGGAAGTGGCCTTGCCCAGAGTGCAGGCAGGCTGTGACTTTCTTCTCGCTCGACAAGGGAGGCAAGTATTCCTGTTTTGATGAAGCTCGAAAGTTCCTTGAGCAGAGTCATGAATACAGGAGTGATGTAAAGAGTTTCAAGAAAGGCCGTGTTGTGCATGACCCGAAGCCAATTATGAAGTCCGGAACGGAAATCAAGGCCGAGTTAGATGCTCTTCAGCCTAGGCCTGATGGGAATGGTTTCTTGGGATATGGGGAGACACACCAATGGACTCACAAGCCGTGCTTATGGAAGCTCCCTTACTTTGAGGATCTCGAGCTCCCGCATAACATTGATACAATGCACACCGAGAAGAATATCAGCGATGCCATTTGGAGCACCATGATGGACACTGAGAAGATGAAGGATAACATAAAGGCTCGAATTGATCAAGAGAAATGGTGCGATAGGTCAAATTTGAACATGCAGCCACCTCATGGTGCTAAAAAAACTTGGACTAAGCGACAAGCTCCGTTCTGCTTTACAAAGGCCCAAAGAAGAGAGGTATTCATGTGGATGAAGGACTCTTTGTTTTTCCCTGATGGGTTCGCAGCCAACTGGATGAGGGGTGTGAACATGGAAACGTTGCGAGTACAAGGACTCAAGAGTCATGACTACCACATATGGCTTGAGCGGATAATGCCGGTGATGATTCGAGGCTTTGTCCCTGAGCAGACTTGGCGAGTGCTGTCGAGGTTGAGCTTTTTCTTCCGCCAGATTTGTGCTAGGGAGTTAGACACTAAAGTGATTGAGAAGCTGGATAAAGAGGCACCCGTTTTGCTTTGCGATCTAGAGAAGATCTTTCCTCCAGGGTTCTTTAATCCGATGCAACATATGATCTTGCACCTCGCGGCCGAATGTTTAAAGGGTGGGCCGAATTGGGCCCATTGGCAGTATCCGCCCGAGAGGGAAACACAAAAGCTTCGTCAAATGACAGGCAATAAATGCAAGATCGAAGAATCCATATCCGCGGCAGTCCTTAACGTGGAGGTGGCAAACTTCACCACTAAGCACTATGATCCCAACATTCCTACAAAGCATAACCCGGTCCTCCGTTACAATGCCGCCAGCAATGAAGATGTACCCAAGCTTAGCATCTTCATAGGGCTTGGTGGCAAGTCAAGTGGCACGAAGCCGTACCAAACGAACCAACATGAGCGGGCCTTGATCCACTCGTATGTCTTGAACACCATGGTGGAAGTGAAGCCGTACATCAAGTAAGTGCTAACCATTTAGTTATTCGCAAACATGCACGGCCTTGAACATGCACTCGTATGTTTGTTGCTAACTCTTCCTCTTTTCATCGGTATAGACAATTCACGGATATCCATTGGAGGTATACCCACAGGGAGCCTACCCCGGAAGAATCCAAGCATATTTTTGATAAGGGCGGCGGTTTCGGTTTCAGTAGCTGGTTCTGTGCTTTGGTACGATTCTATCCTAATTTCCTTGCGCCGCCGACATTTATCAGGCATTTCTCGTTCTAAACTTCTCGTGCTAAACTTGTAGGCAAGAACTGACAAAGAGATGAAGCCAGAGCTAAGAAAAATTGCTAGGGGCTTTAACCATTCCGTCTACACGTTCAACTCTTATGACGTGAACGGGTATCGCTTTCAGACCCATAAATACACAACAAGCCGGCCCAACGCGAAGACAATAAATAGCGGGGTGGTATGTCAAGGTGATGATGGACTCCATTACTATGGAAGAGTCGAGGGTATATACGAGTCGAATTACGGGTTTGACAAAGGGCTAAATCCCGTCGTATTAAAATTCCATTGATTCAACCCACGTCGGGTGAGACGGGATCCTGAAATTGGGTTGGTCGAGGTTGAAAGAAGCTCTGTTTATAAGGGAGAGGATGTGTATATTTTGGCTACCCAGGCCTTTCAAGTATTCTATCTCCCGTACGCGTGCAAAAACCCGGCGAAACGTCTACAGGGATGGGATGTTGTGTTGACGGTACCTTCACGCAATAGGCCGCCCCCGCCAAACAAGGACGATTACCACCGCGTAGACCCCTCAACATCGAATGTCGACTTTTATCAGGAAGAAGGGCTCCCCGGTCATTTCACTATCGGCTTGCCGGCTGTTGATGACATGGTCGTAGACGATGAACAAGAAGATGCGGGCCTGGAGGAAGACAATGCAGAAAATGAAGCTGAGGATGTTTGTGCCCCCGAAGACTTGAGTTTGCTCGAGGCGTTCAAAGCAGGCCTTGACCTCGGTGCAAATGGACCACCTCCAGGTTTCATTGATGATTATTGGTTCGCTGAGCCTGATGGCGATGATGAAACATGTGGTCCAATTATGGATGTCGAGCCTGATGGCTACTGATCTATGTAGTAGTAGTTGTGAGGCTAGACTATTTGTAATAACTCTGTGTAATAGTGATTTTCGAGCTAGTTTATTTGTATGAACTCCGTGCTATGTTTGTGATCCTCCATGCTTTCAGTAATATTCATCTACTAATAATCTATTTTGCTTTCAGTAATATTCATCTTTTTATATTGCGTACTAATAAACCACTCTCTTCATTGTGTTTGCACGTGATTAAATCATGCCAAAAAAGGGCGGTTTTGTAAAGAAGCTCCAGGACTTGGCTGACGCTGTGAGGCCTTCGAGGTCTTCGAGGCCTTCGAGTTCTTCGAGGCGGGCACCTCCTAGCCCCCCTCCCGAGCGTCGTGGAGCACGTAGGAAGAATGCGACGCAGGAAGCTAACCCCCTTCCTCCTAGCCCTCCCGCAGCCGAGGAGGAGGATGAGGAGCATGGTGGTGGGGAGGACGAGGAGCACGGTGGTGGGGAGGACGAGGAGCACGGTGGTGGGGAGGACGAGGAGCACGGTGGTGAGGAGGACGAGGAGGACGGTGGTGGGGAGGACGAGGAGGACCTCTCGGAGGATGAGGGGTTGGGGGGCTTACCATTTGAGCCTAACCCAAACCTAGTTTGGGAACCGCCGGAGGATGAGGGGTACGTTGCATGTGAGGAGAGGCTACAGCCACGTGACAGGAAGCCGTATCAGCGTGGGAAAACCCAGCTCCCGAAGCTAAAAATGTGGTCTAGCAGCGATGTTGTTCTAGTGCCCGCTGGAAGGAGGTACATGCTACTTTCGACATTTCGTTATCACAATTTTATCATTATCGAAATTTTTATGACATACATACTGATTTTGCCCTTTCATTGTGCAGGTCGTTCAAGTTTGCCGACCCGACGAGGAAGCCGGCACGTGGCTACGCCAACATCCTTGGAGGCCTACTTAGGAAGTATTTCCCCGGGCTTGTCAATCTCCCTAGTGGTTGCCGCGACGTAGCTTGGACTTGGCGGCACTACAGCTACGCGCCAGGTCCTCATGGCAAGTACGAGAACATGCAGGAGGTGGTTGTACACAGGTTTTGGGTATGTGACTTCTGACTTTTTAGCATTCAAACACTCCTTAGTTGACAATAGTTACACTAATGCCCCTTGTTTTATCTATGTGCATGGTTGCAGCAATACTTCAAGAGGGCTGAGGGTGAGGAACGTGCGTGCGATCGTACCTTACACACGCTGGCTACGAGTAGGGTGACTGGGATGCACTACGAGGCACGTGTTCAGTGTGTCCGCAACTGGCACGCCGACCGCAAAATTTGGATGTCTAAGGACGATGCTCGGGTGACGCACATGAAGCCGTGGCAGTACCGACAGGTATTTGCATTTATGTGTTTTTGATTTCTTTATCACCATATAGTTAATGTTGTAATAATGCGTGGGTCTATCTTATGTATGTAGAACCCTCCTCAGTACGTCGGCAACGACGAAGCGTGCTTTCTGGCGATGGTCATGTGGTGGACATGCCCCCAGTACCTCCAGAAGCACAAGAAGGACAAGCTATCGCGGGCAGAGATGCGAGGTGGATCACATATCCTTGGCAGCATCCCCCTCGCCCTTCACCTCCAGGAAGAGGTGAGCAAATGGTTCCTTCATTCTTTGGTTTCACGTTATACATTGTTAACTCCACAAGGGTTTCCCACTTCACTTAATTGCATGTTCTCTTTTGCAGGAAACAAAGACAGGAGTGACGGCAAACAAATTTGCCTTCATTCGAAAGATGAAGACCAGGAAGACGCCGCATCCTGATATGGGGTCCATGTGGATCAATGAGCAAGCCGAGACCCAGTGTAACGCGTATGTCTCGAAGTTCAAGTAGATACACGACGAGAGCTCCCAGCTAGAGACCGAGGACTTTGATGTTGAGGTTGCGGTGCTTGCGGGAGAAGGCATGAAGCATGGATGCCTATGGATTGGTGACGGGGTCGTCGACCCAAGGATCATTCCAGGTCTCCGCAAGGTCCATCGTGGGCGTACGAGCGACCAGCCTCAGGTAGAGACACGTCCACGGGCTTCGGATCTAGCGGTCGAGCGGTTACGGGTATGTTCTTTCTCGGTTCCTCTACGCTTCTTTACATGCTTTCCATTGCAATGTTAATGACTTCGCGACAACACAACGTAGGTGGAGATGCAAGAGCAGGCCCGGCAGCGGGAAGAGGAGGCCCAGCAGAGGCAGGCGATTCTGGAGCAGCAGCTTAGTCAGCAGCTGCAGGCGACGCAGGAGATGGCCCAGCAGCTGGCCAAGCAACATCAGATGATGAACTGGATTATGAACCAGTCCGTTCTAGGTTCTCCACCGGGGAGTTTTCCTACTCCTCCTTTCGCCTTCTCGTGGGTAAGTGGTTAACTTAATATCTTCATCTTATTTTCTCTTGTCTTAGGTCTAATCCACACATCAAATGCAGCAACAACAGATTAACATGCCGAACATGCCGCTCATCCAGCCACCGCCACCGCCCGAGCAGAGCCCGACGACACCTCACACCGTCAACAATCCCAACATCATCCGGAACCTGACGCAGTTTCCATTTCCAGGTGAGTTCCCCTTCACTTGTGCCCAACAAGCTTCTAGGTTGTAGAATGCCATGACACTAGTGCCCAATTTAGCCATTCCATGCCACCATGTTCAATATGCAAATTTTGAGCCATTACATGCCATCATGTTCAATTCTATATCAATATGCAAATTTTTAGCCATTACATGCCGCCATGTTCAATTCCATGTCAATATGCAAATTTTTAGCCAATACATGCTACCACGTTCAATTCTATGTCAATATGCAAATTTTTAGCCAATACATGCCACCGTGTTCAATTCTATATCGATATGCAAATTTTTAGCCATTACATGCCACCGTGTTCAATTCTATATCGATATGCAAATTTTTAGCCATTACATGCCACCGTGTTCAATTCTATATCGATATGCAAATTTTTAGCCATTACATGCCACCATGTTCAATTCCATGTCAATATGCAAATTTTTAGTCATTACATGCCACCATGTTCAATTCTATGTCAATATGCAAATTTGTAGCCTATATGCTCATCACTTGTTAAGAATGCTAATACTTGTTGAAAATGTAGGAGAAGGAACAAGCAATGGAGAAGAGCAAGGTTGACGACATTATGCACTTGTAATATGGACATAGACTTGTATCGACTCTAAGTACGGAGAAGGACCAAGCAATGTTATATGCATGCATGTATGCATCGAATTGATATGTTTGTGTGTTATATGCATGCATGTATGCATCGAATTGATATGTTTGATGTATTTGTATGTTATATGCATGCATGTATGCATCGAATTGCTATGTATGATGTATTTGTGTGTTATATGCATGTATTGGATGTGTTTGAGGTTATATATATGAATATATATGTATTTGCAATTTTGAAATGCAAGGAACTAATGAAAAAAACTGAAAAAACGGGGGGTTCTTTGCCGTGCGTATGCGCACGGCAAAGGACCATTTGGTCACTTATCGTGCGCATACGCACGGCAAAGAACCGACGTGGTGTGCCCTGGGCGCCGGCTGGTATGCTGCCAAAGGCCTTTGCCGTGCGGGATAGAAGATGGCGCACGGCAAAGGAGGTGGCTTTGCCGTGCGGGTAGGCGACGGCGCACGGCAAAGGAGGTGTCTTTGCCGTGCGGGATTGGCAACGGCGCACGGCAAAGGAGGCGGCAGCACGCACGGCAAAGAGTGCGTACGGCAACGCCGCGGCGCTCGGCAATGCATACACGCACGGCAAAGGTAAATGGCGCACGGTAACGCCCCACGCACGGCAACGGCGAAGGCGCACGGCAATGTCGAGACGCACGGCAACGATGCAACAGCCCACGGTAACGATATCAAAGCACGGCAAAGGCCTTTGCCGTGCGAGTTCGGCAAGGCGCACGGCAAAGAGTACGTTGCCGTTCGCGACACTGCCGTGCGCTCTTTGCCGTGCGTCGACGCAAGGCAAAGCCTTTGCCATGCGTTTTGGCCCCTTTGCCGTGCGGGGATGGCGCACGGCAAAGCACTGTTCTCCGGTAGTGTATATCCCTTTATGTCCGATTGGGAGACGTAAGACATGGTGACGTAGCCAAGCGTAGGCATGATACAACAGATGACGAGGAAAGTGTGCGGATCGCCGCCATGAGAATGTTCGCGCCCCAGCATAACCCTTTGATTTTGACAAATAATCTGGACATGTGAGGTATATATACAGATATAACAGATTGATATTACCACGAAATATGACATCCAATATCTATAATTAATGAATACGATTATAGATACTCCCTCCCTCCCGGTGTATAGGTCCTACGTGTATTCCAATACAGGACATACAATATAAAATATACTCCCTCTATTTAGAAATATAAAATGTTTTAGCTTTGTGAAGTGAGTGTACCTAGACATCTTTTAGTGTATAGATTCGAACGAATAAAACATCTTATATTTCCGAACGGAGGGAGTATATTACTAGAAACATCAGATCTTGTACTTTCTAACGGTATAATTTTTGTAATGTAAAATTTACATTTTATTTGTCAAAATGAAGTAGAGTCCATATCAAATGCAACACTTGGAAAAATTGTAGTCGTTAGATTTTATTGGTTTGAAATCCCAAATTCTTCATCGATAACACCCCTCATCACGCTCTACTCTCATTAATCCACTTTATCAAAATTATTTTAACAATTAATTCTACTATCTGTAGTTATGATTAACCAAAGACTGTATCATTGCATAACGCAGCCATCGAGCTGTGTAACAACATATGATACGTTTGACGTTTGACATGTAACAAACTCACGGACCATGCATCCAAGTAGGTATCCATCGAGATCTAAGAAAAAAAATTTAGTTTTGTAACATCTGGCTGGACTCGATTTCAATATGCGCATATACGGTGTACATTACCAAATTCTTCCTCGATCATCCTCCATCATGCTCTACTCTCATTAGTCCACATCATCAGATTATTTTGACAGTTACATCAACTATTGTGGCTATCTTGAACCAAAGATTATATCGTTACGGAATGCAACCATCGAGCCGTGTAACAACATATGACACATTTGACATGTAACGAACTCACGAACCATGCATCCAAATCTAGGTATCCATCGAGATCTATGAAAGAAGATTTACTTTGTGACATCCGGCAGGACTCGATTTCAAAAGAAGAAAACATTTTTGGATAGCAAGCTGGCATGACAATAGTGCTCACGCACTAGAACAAAACCTATTCTGAGTCCTATTTCAGGCTCTAAAAATACAATAGAAAACTCACAATGTGCCATCCGTATATGTTATTTGAGAGAGTAGAATGAAGTGTGGGCACATTGCAAGATTAGAGTAAAAGTATATAAATTAAATAGCACTACTTGTATTTCAATATGAACGACCATCTAGAATATATGTGACACGGTATTTATAGAAATGTGAGAATGAAGTGTGGGGAAGAGCGAGACTAGAACAAAAGTAAATAAACTAAAATGGTGTAACCTATATTTTGATGTAGACGACCACCTAGAATATATTACCTCTGTTCTGAAATATAAGTCTTTCTAGAAAGCTAAATTAGCTATCTTAAAAGGCTTATATTTTAGAATGGAGGTAGTATATTACATGGTTTTTTTTGGAAATGTGAGAATACCTACTCACCTACAAATTAAAATAATTCAAACTATTTTACCATGTGTGTGATATTTACCTACCATTATATTTATGAAAATAATTGAATCATATGATTTAAATCTACCAAATATAATAGAGATGTTGTCCTCTCATTTGCGAGGGTCACCTTGCTAGTTTTGAAAACAATGGTTGGAAGAGGAGGAAGTGAAAGTTTCAAACAACATGAGTAGGGGGAAGCTGTAATATAGCGTAGACTAACTAACTAGCTCAAATTTCAACCAAAATTAAGTGATCTGGGATTTTTTGCACGATAAACTAATTTAACAGAGATTGTTGGGAATTCCGGTTACCGACCGGTAACTGCGGTATTTCACCCAGTAATCAAATCCCTGATTGTGATCTCATGGGTCACATTCATCAATGGTGCTTTAGGCTTATACTCCTACCCCATAGAAATATCTCGATCGGTTTCTATTACTTGTACGAGCAATCCATGTTGCCCAATCTTTTAGTGATAATAAACTATCTCAGCGTCGCAGTTCTTTCAAGGACGATGATAAGCTTCTATATATTGTACTGCTACATATATATACTATGTGCTTTGATTAATTTTCCTAACCTGCAGCTAATTAACTAAGAGCTAGGCAAGTGACGTGTCTGGTCTCTGGTCTTAAATATATTGGCAGAGACTGGACACTTGGAACCTTCAGTCATACATGCATGTGAAGCTGTCAGTAGCAGATTCGTGTGCAGGTAGGTAGTGTGCAGGGTGCCACATCGATGCATCTGGCCTTCACCTGAATCCAACAAACCACGCCCATGGAGCCTACCTCCCCTGGGTGCCACCGGGCCGTAGCCAGCTACTCCCTCCGTCTCGGTGTATAGGTCTTGTGCGTATCTCTAGGTCGTTATTTTGATAAATATAATCTAAATTTTATAATATAAAAATTATACCATTAGAAAGTACAACGTTTGAAATTTTTAATGATATATATTTTATAGTATATAAATTTTATTACGTAGGTCAAAACGAAGATCTAGGAACACGCGCAAGACCTATACACCGGGACGGAGAGAGTACCATGAATTTTATTAACTTGCATCACCTTGACATATGATTTATGCAAAGAGTGGACATGAAAGGTAGAGGATGCGTCCGAAAATTTAGAAGGAAAGAACTACAGCTGGTGTGGCGTTTGTGGAGTATTTTGACGATAGATAAAATAAAGATAAGAGAGCTCATTGATCAGGAGCGTTCACGTCCTCTACGTTTTGTGACAAAACAAAAACTTGTGTATGATGAAGACATACATTTTTATTTTCTGTTAAATAATACTCCCCTGTTCCTATATATACGGTGTATAGTTTTTGGTACGAAAATTAAAGAACCCATATAAAGAGAATATTATACCAGGTTTAGAAGGGATTACCCATGGACATGTGTCACATGTCTACCTCTAGATTTCCGTGTATCGACACATGCGAGAAATGCCATGGTGGGGCTGAGATTGGAGGACATGAAAAATGGTGGAGATGTGTCTTAGATGCGATAAAGTTGCTTCAGACGCTGTTGTTCGTGCATGGCATGCGGGGCGGGGTTCTTGTCCATCCCTGACACATGATCATGTGAGCCTATTGTCTAGTGACTTGCAGTAGTGGCTTTGGCAAGTGGAGGCGGCACACTAGAGGACTTCATGTTGGTATTATTCCTTGAGTATTCTTGGTTCTCAGGGTAAAAGACCAAGGTTTGACCTTCGCTGGATGTACCTGGTAATGGAGTTGCCGATTTGAGAACTTAGACTGTCTTCAGGGTGAAAACTCAAGAATAGTTGATCGGGCGACGGCAACGGTTATGCACAGTTCGCTTGTTGGAGGCGTGGATTTTGGAGAACCTTCATTGTAGTCTGTGTATTATCTTTGGTGGTAGATTCGTGTGCCGCTGTTTTGAGCGATTAACCTCTGTGGCGGGGCTTTCTATTTATTTCTTCTTATTTTCTTATTTTAGTAGGTTGTGTGCATCCTTAATGTCTAGTTGACATTTTGTTGGTGCAGAGACTGGGTGTAATATGCATTTTCATGATATTAAAGTTTGGAGTTTGCATGAGATAAGAAAGCATAATCAAAATCCATAAAAAAACATGTCCACACGAGTGGTGTAACGTAATACACCGTATATTTTGGACTTTTCTTAGAAAACTATATACCTAGCTTGGCTAGCTTATATGTAAGAACGGAGGGAGTATGAAGAGCTATCTATTATATACTAAAAGCACAATACGGGGTTATGTTTTCGAGACACCACGTTAATCCACATAGACTAAAATAATTTGAGTCGTTGATCTTGATTATAATGATTGAGATTTAAAGCTTCAAAAGTTACGTAAAGTAAATCGTGTACAATCTGTCACGTGTGCGCGTATGTCTCATTGGGCACACACAAAAAAATCCAAAGCTGATGATATTGTTACGTATTAGAAGCAAACTCCAAAGTTGATTGGTAATGAAAAAAACACAACGCTGATAGTTGCGATTTGATTTTTGCTTATCACGTGTGTCCTCTTGTATGAATACTCAGCCTACTCGGTGCACAAAGATATGGTGGCAGTTTGGCAGAAAAATTTAGTGCTTTGCAGTAAAACGTAGTCTCTAAACGTATGTAAAGTGATGTGTACGTATATATATATATATTATTATCTAATATATTTTTAAATAAAGCAATTTCATGGTTCACAGGTTTTGAAATTAGTATAAAGTCGTAAACTAATGCGTACATAGGTATATATACTTATTATTACCTAATATTTTTAAAAATAAAGTAATTTCACGGTTCACGGGTTTTCAAAATTGTATGAAGTTAATTTCTAAAGGGACAATATTCTCGCAAAAATGAAAAATCGAACACTCTAATCATGTAGCCATCTTCATTAGAAGACCACAATCGATAAGTCTTCATAATCATACCTAAACTATACACACGCCAATAAATATTCATAATTGTACCAAGATAATCATAATAATTTCTTGGCGCACAAGATATAAATGAGACGCGCACAATTTCTCTTTATAATATTGCATGATATTTTAGAAAGTAAGCTAGATAGGAGTTTTCCATTGAGTTGATGCTGATAGTCTATTGAAACAATCAGTGTCAAATGAAAGAGAGAGGTTAAACTGTGAAAGAAGGAGGAATCTTGGGTGTACATAATTGGGCAATTGCGTGAATACGAAAAACATGGTCACTATTATCAAAATATAAATACCACAGAAACCATGTTTCTGGATAGAAGAGGTCGAGTGTTTGATTGACAGAGTTCGAATCTTTTAATTTTTTTACACCAAACTAGAAATGAAAAGATATACTTTGGGTCCTAATTAAATGGAACATTCAATAACACTGAATAAACAATATGGGACAGATTGTGAGGTAAATTTAAATTTATCTCCAAATACAATATCACATACACCTACGACATATCACATATGACCATTAGTTTGATATTTTTGAAATGACGCATTTGTGATATTGTTTTTATAATATCATTGGTAGTTGCAAAATCATACTATGTCATACCACACTTTGTCATAATACATAATTACAAATAATTTCAGAGTCAATAGGCTAAGTAATAAAATAGTAAAGATGTCACCCTCGCATTTGAGAGGGCCACCTTGCTAGTTTACATAAAACCACAATTTCAGTAAACTTCCCAACACTTCAACACAACATTTGATTTTTTTCAACATAAAACCACAACTTTGAACCTAATTATCTACATGTAACCTAAATTTAACGTTGTTTATCCTCTTGTTTGTCACAAGGACCCACCCGTCGCATCCTACATGGTGAAGCGTGGGCAATTATGGTTCGCCTAACCTCTGTGTCGCCTTCCGCCCAAAGGCCAAGCAAGGTCCCAATGTCCAACCTAAGACGATGCATCTACCACCATACGTACAGAGGCTCGAGCCCTCCCTTGATGAATACTACGACATTCTCACTAGCTCTGCGTCATCCACTGCGCTGACGATCTCTTCTGTTTACCTGCCTCCCCACATTTTCCACAGCCATCCCGTTTCGGCAGGGTGAAAAACTATATGTCAGGCCAACATGTGGTCAAATTGCTACTGTGAGAGAGGGTAAATACCACCTCGTCTGGTTCTTCGTGCCACGTTGGTACTTACATCACCGGTGTGTTCAAGCAATTAGAATCGTCACCAAACTAGCATATTTAGTCTTCCATGAAGATTAGATGAATAGTTGAAGTTGCGCTAAAATGTGCAAAAAAATTTGTTGATTGGTGCAAGTTGTGATAAATTTGTGGTTTTCCTAATATTTAATGCGATGCTTTTCCGATAGATGGCCAAACTTTGAGCAGATCTAGCATAAGAAAAGAAAATCAGCTACCTAAATACTCTTTTTGTTGAGGAGAGATAAGATTTGGAAGTCAATTTCATCCCTAGCAGAAGAAGAAAAATATATTTCATATTTTGCATAATGATAGGTAGACCCATGTATAAGTCTTTTTCCCTAGAGTGCATCCTCTCTCTTCTCTCTCCCAACCACCCACACAATCTCTCAATTTCATTGAGCCAGCGTCCCTTCCCAACGCCCTCAATGGTATGATTCCTCAAATTCTACCCATTGGCTTCTCCATGAGAGAAGGTGGACGGGATATTTTGGCTGCGACCTTTTTTCGGAAGAGAAGCTCACGAGAGGCCAGGGGTCGATGCCATCACAGGGTGGTGCTCGTCCTACTATCATGTGATGCTATAGTCCCGAGATGCCCAGGGAGAGGAGCCGCATGAGAGAGGGCTGTGTTGCTTGAGCTTTATCTCCTCGGGTTTGGAGCCATAGTCCGAGCTCCTTCTCAACCTCCAAGTACTCCACCGATGGGGCTGATATGGCGACGAGTTGTTCATGACAGAGGTGTACCAGAAGGCAGCGCAAATTTAGAACTATGGCCATTGCCGTTCCCGTGCATGAAAATTGAGTTTCACGAGTCCCTTCCAAGTCCAATTTAGATGGACCCGGGTAGGTGTTTTTAGTTTCTCAAAAAAAAAAAGGATTAGGATGGGGTTTAAGAGGCTGCTAGATCCTTATTTTGAGTGAATTTTGGGAGCGGTGGAGGTACAGTGATCAAATCCTTATAAAGGAAATACATTAATATCTGAAAGATACTAATTACATACATCTCTTCAATAAAAAAATATTTAAAAGAATTTAGGAATGCACACAACCCTACAACAAAAAAAGATCCATCTACAGTGATCAAATTCTTGTAATTGCAACACTAACCACAACAAAGATAGCACCCTGATTTCAAAATTTTGAAAAGCGACGCCTCGAGGAGGGAAACAATGCAAACGCGCCTTCTCCGCACTATCATAGATCTTAAGTTTTCACTATGGGGAAAGTCCAGCCTCTCAAAATAATGTGTTCATCAAGGTCATTACTAGGCACAATCTATTAAGGTCAGACCTTGGTTTTTCATCCTGAAATATAAGACCATGTACTCCTCCTGTGCAGTCGCGCTCGCTTGTCTACGCCACTGATACAAGTGAAGAATGACCAAGAAAATTCCTCATCACCATGAATATTCAGTCCGCCATTACTAGACCTCAGACTTCAGCCTCCATGACATTCTCCGCCTCTGCCTTCACCATGGATATCAAAATACCGACATGTCCCATGATGACACCAGATAATGAATCTTTGCATCACTCCGTCATGAAGCCGCACAAACAGAAATACGGATGCACACTAGGCGCCCAATTGCCGATGGAGCCTTCCAGAAGTCGTCATCTGACAGAATAATGAGGGCATGCACCAAGACGAACACAATCTTGGCACGAGAAGAACCCTAGGACCACCTCCTTATTCAAGCACACTAGCAACGCCCATGCCGCCGGTCTTAGCTGCCAATGGAGGAGCGGCCGCTTAGAATCTACGCCTGCAAGCCCATGGAGGTAGCCGGCCACTCGGGTCCTAAGGCCCATAATCGACCACTGCTGCCCCCGAGATGCACATCAAAGCACCACGCCACCCTCATCCACCCCGCCGCTCCGTCTCCTATGACCCGGCCCGGGCCCGACAGCCGTGCCTCCATGTGCCGCCGCCAACACACCACCACCGTCCGCATGTACGCCACCACAACAAACTCTCCTCCCCAACAACCTTAGCCAAGAGGGGGGCCACCACCGCAGCTGGCGTCGGTGGCGGCGCCAGCCAGAGTCAGCCAAGAGAGGGAAGGCAGGCAGCGAATCTAGATCTCCTCCATTGTCGCTCGAGCGGGGAGTGACCTTGTAGGGCTTTTTTCGGTATAGAGGTGATGGCTCAATATAAGTTGACCCACACAGCTCCATCCAACATTCTGTTTGTTCATTCACCCTATCTTTTTGCAAAGGAAAATGGGGACGTATGGGCCCTATATTTGAAATAAAAACGTGCTGTCTTAGTCCGTTGCACCACATAATTCTGCTATGTCTGCTCAGCATGGTAACGGCCCGCGGCGCCTCGACGTCGGCTGGCTTAGCCCGACGCTTTCTCGGAAAGACGTTTCAACATTCTCCACTGTTTTGGGGCTATACAAACGTTGTTTCCAACTTGCTATGTACGCGTGGTGCGCTCGCATTGGCAAATATGTTTATTGTCTCCTGGACAGCAAATGGCATCACGGAATGCGTCATTTATCTCATGATCGATTTGCCACGACGACGTACGTGCGTCGTATAATATGCACAAAGCTAGCATTGTTAATTGTCCCACTTGTTCGGAAC
Organism: Dactylis glomerata; assembly: GCA_007115705.1. Lineage (NCBI taxonomy): Eukaryota > Viridiplantae > Streptophyta > Magnoliopsida > Poales > Poaceae > Dactylis > Dactylis glomerata. The sequence goes on along the minus strand of QXEO01001064.1, from coordinate 112,894 downwards.
CCTCTAGTTGTATAATGATAAGCTGATATATAACGTAGTTAACCATGACGATTGAGATTGAGTTCTCAACGAGAACGTCCACATCGACCCATCTATAGATTGCACGTACGATTAGACTGTCGGCACTAGCGTGGTTCACGAAAACTCCCTCCATTTTATATTATTCAGCATACTAGGCTTGGTAACAGTCAATCTTTGTATTGTATGATCAATATAGTACAATATCATACATACGTATACTCCATTAATTACAATTTTAACATGATATATTTGATATACTACTAGTATCACACATTGATATTTCTTTGACCAAACATTATACGTGGGGTAAATATGGAACGGAGAAACTACGCCACGATCAAACAACTTTTCAACACATCATCACCTCACGTGACATTCAAGGCATACTTCTGATGCGTTTGATGATGATCCAAGTGTCTATGCGGTAACATAATTGTGCTGGAACTTTCATACAGACGGGAATGCTCGGATAATTCTATGTACCGTGCACTTTATTTTTTAACTTTGCTGCGTATGTTATAATGATAAAAATCTAACGTACAATCCACACAAATCTACAAACAAGATATTTTGTATTCTAGTATTTCCGACAAATGAAAATAGAGTTCCCACAAATCATGACATATTTACTAATGCCAACACTTTAAGATGCCAGCAAAGTTGCTCTGGAGATGGCGACCGACACTGTCAATCTGCATAAAACACAATAATACTATTTAGAAATAAATGTAATTCCTGTGAACACTATGCAATATTGAGTTGATGGAAACGTGCGTGGTATTACCAATTATTCACCGGGACTTTTCGATCAGTTGTTATTGCATGTATGAAAAAGTAGTAGTAACAGCCCCACTCACAAGTCGCAACACAAACACTACAAGAAATGTGATTTCTCCCAAGAGTAATCTCCGTTGCAGAAAACATCCCTTGAGGCTAGTATCTTTCAGCTACCCCCTATGAAGTTCCTTGCTATAACTAGCTATTTGCTAGGACGTATGAGTTACCCTTGCTGAAAAGTACTATTTGCAAGGTAGTAGATGCGCCCTTGCGGATATGTAACATCTCCAAGGAAAGGTACGAAAGTGCTGGTTTAATTAAGTGCAAATAAATTAATCATGTTTTATTTATATGAAAGGAAATCGATCGTATGCCTAAAAATAATTAAGAAGACGTTGAGGGTAAAATTTGTTTCCACCAGATGAAGACACGTATATATATCAAAGTAAATGGGTGAAGCAAAATAGAGAAAAGTTATTCTGATTACTGTATTTTTTTTGCGGGGATTTACTGTTTTATTTGACAACAAATACACTACAATGCGTACGTGGTTATCAAAGCCAAATGTTATCCGCCCACTCCAAATACAGAGCTTGTTCCACCATCCGAGAAAACATGCGATTTCTTCTACGGAACTGAAAATTTTCGTATTCCCTCCGATCTCTAATTTTTCTGTAAATCTCTCTTCTCCTTTCCCGCGATTTTCCAGCTATCCCCTCCAACGCACTCCCCCACAATCCCATCTCCCCCAGACCCCCACTCACGGTTCTGCCTTGTTGCAATTTCTCAAATCCCATCTTCTAGACTGGACTTTCTTAATCCATGCCATTGTTCCTAGTGTGCAGACTATCTTAGTGTCTGTTAGCAGATTCAGTTTTCTGATGCTTATATTAAGCTCATCTATTCTATCCATGGCAATGTACCTTCCTAGAACTCATATTTGGCATGTGATCTTTCATTCTTTCCATTACCACCTGATCATTTGAGGCCATCTTCAACTTGTTTCAATTATGTTTCTGAGGCTAATCAACTCACTGACCATTTGACTATTATCATATGCACTCTTGCTCACACTTCTAGGATTCGAAATAAATTATTCAGAGACCATTCTTTGACCTATTCCTCTTCCTTTAATCTACTCTAACTATCTATGCACTTGCATGTGCATTTTGAAGCATGCCACCTATTTATGTGACTAGGTTTTGAACCCTAGTCAAAAACTAATTCCACCTTCTAGTTTTCTTTGATCCTCTTGATAATTAGTCAACACTCATCATAAAATTCCTCCACAAGTTCATTTGCTCTCTACTAACATTTGGAAATGTTATTCATGCACAATATCACTTCTCCTCCATCCAAGATGCCCACTTTCTTATCTCATCTTTCTTATTTAGCAAATGCATGGGAATGGCAACCATGTTATTCCTTGACCTCTTACTTACCCAATAAAATTCAAGGACTTCTACTATGCAATATCTTTGATTTTAGAATCATCTAAGCCCAAAACCTTAACTCCCTCTTCTAATTTTTTTTCCAAGATCTAGTCAAACTACTATTAGTGTAAATTCTCAAAATCAAATAGTGGTGACCAAGTTTGCTTTGCAAAGGCTTGGCTGAGTCATATCTAATATTCTCACCACTCTCCTTAAACCAGCCCTACATGCCCATGTTTGAGATCAACCTAATCTACCTCTTATATTCCAATTTGATCAAAGCATGCATAAAACTCTTTTTCTATCTCTAAGTACCTAAAACTCTTTTGAAACTCCTCAAACCACCTCATTGACCTCTCCAGCACTCTCCCCACCCTCTGGTTGAGTTTTACTGTAGCAGCAACCTCTCCTCTTGTCTTTAGTGCTTGGGACAAAGTGGAGAAGGAGATCCATGCAAATCTTGGCAATTGTTTAAGAAAACCTTTCTGCAGCCTCACCCCTCTGTGCATGGCCGACCAAGAAACCTCCTGGACCCCACCCACACTCTCCACCGTCCCTCTAGCCCAACCAGAGCCTCCCCAAGCTGCCCCACATAGCACAAACCGACCTACTCACTCCCCTCTCCATATAAAATGCCACAACACTCCCTAGCTCCCCTCTGGACTCCCATTCGGTTCCCTCACCCCACCACACCTCCCTAGAGCACCCAGAACCGCCCCCTACTCTGTAACTAAAGAGGAGGAGTGAAACCCTACCTTCCAATCTGCAGGGAAGGAGGGCAAAACGCCGCTGATCTGGAGTCTCCCTGCCCTCTCTTTCCGCTTTCCTACACTCTCCCCGTCCATACCTACCTAACCCTACCCCTCTCTTGATCCAGGGATGCTAGGACGTCGACCCTCTACAGCTCCATATCGGGCTCCTCCATCGCCGTCATGCAGGTCCTCATCCCAGAGGCAAATCCGCTGATGTCGCCCATCTCCGAGGTCGCCGAGAAGCGCCGCCTCTCCTCGTGCCCTCCTCGTCGCTGGGGAACGCCCCTAGGCGAGCCGCCGTGCCCGCCTGGGCGTGCTAGGGTTTCCCCAGCCTTTCTCGCGCGGCCAGAGGAGGAAGACAGTGGAGGACCGTCGATCGGGTTTAGATCGGACGATCCCCTGTCCTCCTTACCGTTTCGGCCTTCTTGGGCCGCTGGCTAGCCGGCCCGCCCTGGCCGATTCGGTTAGCGCCTCACACGCGTGTCTGCGCCGATCTGGGCCGGCCCAGTGCGGTGCGGCCTGGGTCTGCTCAGATCTGGCCCGAATGCATTTTTTTTTCAGAAAATTTCCATTGGCATTTGTTTTAGATCTGTGAACTTCAAAAATTCGTAGAAAAATAACTATAAGCCCAATTTGGATGATTCAAATTTTCATGTGAACCTTACAGTATTGCCTAACTCCCAGTACTGCATGCATGATTTTTAAGGCATTAGAAAATATCTGTGTTTTAATTGTTGTAGATCTAGGGCTTTATCTTCATAAATCCAAATCTGGAGTTGTGTGTGATGAAAATGTTTGATTCCAATTTTCAGAGATGCACTGTTGTTATGTGAAGCTACAGGAACTAGATTTACTATTTTAGGAGTATTATATTTCCTGCAGTAATTACATTAGTGTTATTAAAGATCTGCATTGATTTAATTATTGTATACAGTAAGTTTATTATTTTTGGAGTGATTCCACCTCTGGTGTGTTGTCCATTTCAGTAGCTTTCCAATGTGGTCACTGGTAGAATTTTAGGAGCTACAAAAAGTTTTAGGGAATTAAATTGCCTTTATAGTGATGGGTGTGACTAAGAAATTCGTTATAAATCAACCCTACCTTATTTTGGGTTGATTCCAATTGGGTTGGTTTTGTAATTGTGTTAGCTATCTGATGCTATGATGGATGACATGTTTTGATCAAGTTCTATGCCTGCTTGATGTTCGTGTTGAGTATAGGGTTATGTCCTATTAAAAATTGTTTTCCTATTAGTAAAGTGACTTTACTTTTATAAGATGAAATCTTGGTTCAGAAACTTGTTGCTTATCTGCAAGTGTGCCTAGTAGGTTATTTGACCTATGTGACTACCTGCATGCTTGTTGAGGTGAAATGGTGTGGAGCTTGCTATGTTTGGAAAACCCTAGTTTTAATAGGATTAACTTGCTGCTAAGAATCTATGCAATCTTACTTTAGATTCTAAACATGTTGTTTCTGCTACTCTTTGATTATGTGTTATTGAGTGATGGAGTGCTTGTGACTTGTGTATGCATGTATGCTTATTGTGTGCTTTTATTTTTCCGACGATAGATTCGAATGACGAGTGTGCGGAGGAGGGAGTGGTCTTTGAATATCAAGAAGAAGGAGACCAGGGACAAGCTATTAAGGCAAGCCATCTACTTGATGCATATCTGAATCCTATTACTACACTATGCATTGCTCTACTCTTGTTTCTACTATTATGCATTGTTTTCGTATATTGCTATGTCCCTTATATAGCAATAGTTGGCGACTTAGCTCCACAAGTCGAATTGCTATCATCTCTAAAGATGACACCTTTGACACCTACTCAATACCCTGAAAAGTAGAGACCCGATGATTAGCATCGAGGTCTTTGGGAAACATTTGTAGTGGAGCCAAAAACTCTAAGATTGGGAATACTCTCTCGGGGAAATATTTCGAAAATGGTTTCGAAAACCTTGGAGTAGTTACTACTCCATTGAGATGTTTTGAAATGGTTTCATAAACGAGGAGTGGACAATGGGAGATGAAGGAGTTGGTGGATTTTTTTTCTGAAAAAGGACATTGTGTATAAGTGTTCGCCAAACCAATTACTCCCGTGCAACCACATTACCCGGTATGGGACGGGCTTAGTTTGAAGTTTATTTGCTTTAGTGCGGGGAGCCTCATACTATATAAGGGTCTGTAGGACCCCGGAATCCGGATTGCCGCTAGACTATGGGCAATAGTAAATCGGGATCCATTGGGATTTATCCGGCCGGAAGACACTTGGGTTCTCCTACCGTGGCGCCGGAGTTATGCTCTGAAGGAGGTACTGCCGGGACGTGCCGGGGAGGTAAACTCCACAGGGTAGGCACCCGTACTAAGGTAGATAGATGGAGGGCTTCGATCGATTATCCGAACCCCGCATACTCGTGTATGACGGTCCGTGGTGGTATCCCGGTGGATTTATCGAATGGTGTGGGTAAAGTGTACAACCTCTGCAGAGTGTAATCTATTCGAATAGCCGCGTCCTCGGTCATGGACGGTTGGAATGGCCATACTTAACCTGTGTCGAGTTTTGGTTTTACAAAAATGTTTTCGAAAAAAAAATGGAGATCGGTGCCGGACGGAGTACTCGGAGGGTACTGCCGTGGCACGGTCATGATTCGGAGTACTTGCAGGGTACTGCTGAAGGAATGGAAGTGGTCATGTGTGATTGACTGGAAATTAATAAGGGTGGTGGTCATGTTTGATTGACCGCCGGCTTTTCTCTTGAAAAGGAGTTTCCCCCTTTCCTAGAGCTTTTGAAAAGACTTCTCTTGTAAGTATCTTCTTAATAAGGATATAGAGATGTCGTATGACATGCTATATCGACACGAGAATCTTTCTACAAATCTGCTTTGATAAGGATATAGAAATGTCGTAGGACATGCTATATCGACAAGAGAAATATTCTAGTATTAAGTTGCCTTCAACCAAGCCAACCTTGCTACAGCCCAAATAGCATGTGTCTATTTTCTCCTAGATGGTTTGTGAGTACAATTCCAAAATGTACTCACGGCTTTGTCCCTGGCTATTAACTTGGCCAGATTATGGAGAAGACTACTCAGAAGGTGGCGATGGCTACGACGACGCCGATGCGAACTAGGAACGTCTCCCAGTCAGTTGCCTGTAGGGTAGTAGGCATGGCTTGGGTCATCAACGCTGCTTGGTATCCGCTGCTTAGTTATAGACTTGCCCTGCGTGGCAATATCATGCTTGGTCATGTGACCAATTGTAAGTATATTATTCGATATTGTAAAGGATGATGTAATTCTGTTATCAACTCGGATATGTGGATTCACGACACACTGATCATGGGATCGTGAATTGTATGCATATCGGGTATTCCGGATGGGTAATCCGGGGTCCCCACAGAGTTGGTATCAGAGCCATCCTGACTGTAGGAGACCTTAGTTAGCATGGGCGTTAGGTAAGAAAGTAATATTTTTCTAGAACTATTTGCAAAGGTTATCTCTTCTAAGTAGCCAATAGTATGGCTTATACCTTTCTCACCTCTTCAAAACTTCTAATCTTATCCCTCTAGTTTTCAAAGATGTTTGAAGTTTATTACTCCATCTGTCTCATCCTCTTCAAAACTACCTATTGGACGATGTCCCCAAATAGGCCTGGTGCTTAGCAGCACAATATGGAGCAAACTTCATAAGGACGTCTTCAAACCTCTCCAGCTGCAAAGGGAAGAAGAGTGTGGACAACTATTTTGCCTTTGGTTTACACCAACGGCTCTGTCAAGATACTGACCTTGTTCCTCTCTGGACTCGCACTTTTGCAGTCGCCAAGGACCAAGTACTGAGTTGCTTGACTAGTATTTATTAGGTTTGCCGAGCGTGTATGCCACAATGGCGCACTTCAGCAATCCCTCTGAAGACCTCACAACCATGTGATGGGATACCAGAAGACTTACAAAACTGCACTTCTCAAGTCAACATCAACAACTCAACAACACCGCAACTTCACCACCAACTACCATCAAGTTTCAGCTGAAGCGAGAGTCAAGGAGAATGAAGACATCGACAACTATGGCCAACCATGACCCTAGGATGAATAGGACTGACCCCAAATATCACGCGTTAGGCATCGTTGGTACTTGAGGTACCCCGTGTGACTCTTGAAATTGTTTGCTGATTGCCTTGCGTGTTCTGGGTAATGTTTGCAGTTGCTTTGTGTGTTTCTTGAGTGTGTGTTATTGCCTTGTGCTTATGCTTGTGCTTGTGCTTGTTTTTGGCATCTCGGCCTCAAAACCCGTCTGGCAAATAAAACCCCGACTAAGAAACTTCTCTGGGATGTGTTTCCCTCGCACCTATTTATGGCATCTCGAGTAGCATAGAGGGTTTAAAACTAAAAGCGTTAACACTAACCTAGATAATAGTGGAAAATGACCCTTCTTGCAACGCATACCCAAGATCCGATGCAACAATTTTTGCTACGTGCTTAAAGCTTCGCCAAGACCTCTCTCCAGCGACAAGGAAGCAGAAGCCAGACCCGCCTGGACTACAAAGGACTTCTAGAAGACAAAGACTTCACTACCTCGGGATCGCCTAACCTTACCTTTAGAGTTTCGCTAATATTGATGATACTCTCTTAACACCCGAACACTTGCTAATCTTCTAACAAGCCAACTAACATTGAGCATAGAAGTATCAAAACCAAGCCTAACTTTCGAAGATCAACCCATTATCGTCACTTGAAGCCCGAAGACTCACGTGCTTGATCTCCACTGAGCTAATAGAAGGTTGAAGACTCTCCAAAAATCAAGCCATCAATGTTGACCCTGCATTTAGGAGATATCAATGGAGGTAGCGACAAGAAGAAGTGAAGACTTTTCTAACTAACTCGCTCGCTCGTTCAAATTTTAGCGGGTAGCAACCAAAGCTGACTTAGGACACGAGTAGGAATCCACATGAAGATTTCCTGGAAGATGAAGTCGACTCAAGGTATCCCAATATACCTCAGGATCCTCAAGGCTACAAGGAGTTGGAGAAGCAAGAAGATCTTCACTGGTCTCCACCAACCCGAAGACCAGAAGAAATAGATCGTTGACTACTGGAAGACACACCATTGATGGTGCACCGCCACCCGAAGTGATTTCAGCTCAATCACAAGATAACCCAGAAGAATGGTTTCTATTAGGACTAACCTGCACCTTGGTAGTTAGGAAGCGTAGAGGACTAAGTCGACAGATTTGACGTGCCTATCAAGATCGAAGCATAAATGCTCTTGTCTACCATCCTCAGAGGACTGCAAGCTCGAGACTAAATGTCTACACCAACATCAAGCTTCAAGATGCAACACCAAGAATCAAAGACTCCGTCAGTATATATGGAGGAAACGACAACCCCAAGACAATAAAAGCTGCCCGAGAAGCCTCAACTCTTCAAGATCTAAATTTGCAAGCTGGAAAAACCTTCTAACTCTCGAAAAATCTTTTTGGGCATACCAGATAGCCTAACCCCGCTAACCTTAAAAGTGTCCCAATGAGGTTTCGACAGGATACTTTGGCAACCTCCACTCTTCAGCCATCAACTCCAGCAACTGAAGACGATCTACACCTTCGGCAAAAGAAAGTCTTTGATGCAACTCAAACCATTGAGGTCTAACTCTAACTTAGTCTCAGCACCTCTTACTCCTATGCTTAGGAATCTCGGGACGAGATTCTGTTTAAGGGGGGAAGAGCTGTAACACCCCATTTTCTGTAACCCTGTTTAAGTAGTGTTTAGTAAGCCAAAATTGAGGGCCAACAAAAACTTTTTGAGCAATCCTCTGAGAGTACTATTTCTTGCTTGTTGTCCTGGTTGTTATGTTATTGATGTCTGTTTAAGTTGCTTGTGGTGCACTTCTGTGAACCAACAAAGTCTTGTGCCCTTGTGGTCATGCCTTTATTTACCCTTCTAGCTATTTCTCCAAAACCATTATCTTGGCAACTTCTCTTTTACTCAAATTATTTTATTTGTCCAAAATAAGAGCCAAGATTTATCTTTGAGACAAAGCTTTTATCAAAACTAAGTATTTACAAAATTATTGGGACCCACAAAATAGGGTGGTCCCACTATTTTACAAACTTATATTTTGTTGATATTTATAAAAGGATTTCAAACACCTTTTTGAAAACTTTTTAAAGGAGATGTTATGTCTCCACTGGTTTCTGAAAAATCTACAAAAGCTCTACCCTTTTATTTGAAACTCTTTTCTACTTGACCATGGCATGATCATCATTGAGCACTTGTTCAATCATTGTTACGGGTGATGCTAGGTTAGCTGCAAATGATTAACCTTGTGTGGTGAGTTGACTTTGTGTGACTTTGTTTGACCTTGATGAGTTTCTTGTGTGTAGATATGATCCCTAGGTAGGCCTGTGGCCTAACCTATTCTAAGCCCATCAATTAATATTTAGTCCCATTGTAAGTTATTTCCATTCTATCTTTCAAATAAAACCCATCTGGTTGTTTTTCCTCTCAATCCTGGATCCCTAACCCTAATGTCTTAGTCTTATCATGAGACATTAGGAGCCCCATTTTGAGGAATCTTACAACTAATCAAACTGGCCCAAGGAAGGCACCCTTGGTGTTATTAAAATCATCTTCATCCAATCATAAAAGGGTTCACTCAAATTTAGAAAATCTTTTTCTTGCAAACATTTTATCAAACACCTAGTGTGCAGACTATCTTAGTGTCTGTTACAGATTTAGTTTTCTGATGCTTATATTAAGCTCATCTATTCTATCCATGGCAATGTACCTTCCTAGAACTCATATTTGGCATGTGATCTTTCATTCTTTCCATTACCACCTGGTCATTTGAGGCCATCTTCAACTTGTTTCAATTATGTTTCTGAGGCTAATCAACTCACTGACCATTTGACTATTATCATATGCACTCTTGCTCACACTTCTAGGATTCGAAATAAATTATTCAGAGACCATTCTTTGACCTATTCCTCTTCCTTTAATCTACTCTAACTATCTATGCACTTGCATGTGCATTTTGAAGCATGCCACCTATTTATGTGACTAGGTTTTGAACCCTAGTCAAAAACTAATTCCACCTTCTAGTTTTCTTTGATCCTCTTGATAATTAGTCAACACTCATCATAAAATTCCTCCACAAGTTCATTTGCTCTCTACTAACATTTGGAAATGTTATTCATGCACAATATCACTTCTCCTCCATCCAAGATGCCCACTTTCTTATCTCATCTTTCTTATTTAGCAAATGCATGGGAATGGCAACCATGTTATTCCTTGACCTCTTACTTACCCAATAAAATTCAAGGACTTCTACTATGCAATATCTTTGATTTTAGAATCATCTAAGCCCAAAACCTTAACTCCCTCTTCTAATTTTTTTTCCAAGATCTAGTCAAACTACTATTAGTGTAAATTCTCAAAATCAAATAGTGGTGACCAAGTTTGCTTTGCAAAGGCTTGGCTGAGTCATATCTAATATTCTCACCACTCTCCTTAAACCAGCCCTACATGCCCATGTTTGAGATCAACCTAATCTACCTCTTATATTCCAATTTGATCAAAGCATGCATAAAACTCTTTTTCTATCTCTAAGTACCTAAAACTCTTTTGAAACTCCTCAAACCACCTCATTGACCTCTCCAGCACTCTCCCCACCCTCTGGTCGAGTTTTACTGTAGCAGCAACCTCTCCTCTTGTCTTTAGTGCTTGGGAGAAAGTGGAGAAGGAGATCCATGCAAATCTTGGCAATTGTTTAAGAAAACCTTTCTGCAGCCTCACCCCTCTGTGCATGGCCGACCAAGAAACCTCCTGGACCCCACCCACACTCTCCACCGTCCCTCTAGCCCAACCAGAGCCTCCCCAAGCTGCCCCACATAGCACAAACCGACCTACTCACTCCCCTCTCCATATAAAATGCCACAGCACTCCCTAGCTCCCCTCTGGACTCCCATTCGGTTCCCTCACCCCACCACACCTCCCCAGAGCACCCAGAACCGCCCCCTACTCTGTAACTAAGGAGGAGGAGTGAAACCCTACCTTCCAATCTGCAGGGAAGGAGGGCAAAACACCGCTGATCTGGAGTCTCCCTGCCCTCTCTTTCCGCTTTCCTGCACTCTCCCCATCCATACCTACCTAACCCTACCCCTCTCTTGATCCAGGGATGCTAGGACGTCGACCCACTGCAGCTCCGTATCGGGCTCCTCCATCGCCGTCATGCAGGTCCTCATCCCAGAGGCAAATCCGCTGATGTCGCCCATCTCCGAGGTCGCCGAGAAGCGCCGCCTCTCCTCGTGCCCTCCTCGTCGCTAGGGAATGCCCCTAGGCGAGCCGCCGTGCCCGCCTGGGCGTGCTAGGGTTTCCCCAGCCTTTCTCGCGCGGCCAGAGGAGGAAGACAGTGGAGGACCGTCGATCGGGTTCAGATCGGACGATCCCCCGTCCTCCTTACCGTTTCGGCCTTCTGGGCCGCTGGCTAGCCGGCCCGCCCTGGCCGATTCGGTCAGCGCCTCGCGCGCGTGTCTGCGCCAATCTAGGCCGGCCCAGTGCGGTGCGGCCTGGGTCTGCTCAGATCTGGCCCGAATGCATTTTTTTTCCAGAAGATTTCCATTGGCATTTGTTTTAGATCTGTGAACTTCAAAAATTCGTAGAAAAATAACTATAAGCCCAATTTGGATGATTCAAATTTTCATGTGAACCTTACAGTATTGCCTAACTCCCAGTACTGCATGCATGATTTTTAAGGCATTAGAAAATATCTGTGTTTTAATTGTTGTAGATCTAGGGCTTTATCTTCATAAATCCAAATCTGGAGTTGTGTGTGATGAAAATGTTTGATTCCAATTTTCAGAGATGCACTGTTGTTATGTGAAGCTACAGGAACTAGATTTACTATTTTAGGAGTATTATATTTCCTGCAGTAATTACATTAGTGTTATTAAAGATCTGCATTGATTTAATTATTGTATACAGTAAGTTTATTATTTTTGGAGTGATTCCACCTCTGGTGTATTGTCCATTTCAGTAGCTTTCCAATGTGGTCACTGGTAGAATTTTAGGAGCTACAAAAAGTTTTAGGGAATTAAATTGCCTTTATAGTGATGGGTGTGACTAAGAAATTCGTTATAAATCAACCCTACCTTATTTTGGGTTGATTCCAATTGGGTTGGTTTTGTAATTGTGTTAGCTATCTGATGCTATGATGGATGACATGTTTTGATCAAGTTCTATGCCTACTTGATGTTCGTGTTGAGTATAGGGTTATGTCCTATTAAAAATTGTTTTCCTATTAGTAAAGTGACTTTACTTTTATAAGATGAAATCTTGGTTCAGAAACTTGTTGCTTATCTGCAAGTGTGCCTAGTAGGTTATTTGACCTATGTGACTACCTGCATGCTTGTTGAGGTGAAGTGGTGTGGAGCTTGCTATGTTTGGAAAACCCTAGTTTTAATAGGATTAACTTGCTGCTAAGAATCTATGCAATCTTACTTTAGATTCTAAACATGTTGTTTCTGCTACTCTTTGATTATGTGTTATTGAGTGATGGAGTGCTTGTGACTTGTGTATGCATGTATGCTTATTGTGTGCTTTTATTTTTCCGACGATAGATTCGAACGACGAGTGTGCGGAGGAGGGAGTGGTCTTTGAATATCAAGAAGAAGGAGACCAGGGACAAGCTATTAAGGCAAGCCATCTACTTGATGCATATCTGAATCCTATTACTACACTATGCATTGCTCTACTCTTGTTTCTACTATTATGCATTGTTTTCGTATATTGCTATGTCCCTTATATAGCAATAGTTGGCGACTTAGCTCCACAAGTCGAATTGCTATCATCTCTAAAGATGACACCTTTGACACCTACTCAATACCCTGAAAAGTAGAGACCCGATGATTAGCATCGAGGTCTTTGGGAAACATTTGTAGTGGAGCCAAAAACTCTAGGATTGGGAATACTCTCTCGGGGAAATATTTCGAAAATGGTATCGAAAACCTTGGAGTAGTTACTACTCCATTGAGATGTTTTGAAATGGTTTCATAAACGAGGAGTGGACAATGGGAGATGAAGGAGTTGGTGGATTTTTTTTTTCTGAAAAAGGACATTGTATATAAGTGTTCGCCAAACCAATTACTCCCGTGCAACCACTTTACCCGGTATGGGACGGGCTTAGTTTGAAGTTTATTTGCTTTAGTGCGGGGAGCCTCATACTATATAAGGGTCTGTAGGACCCCGGAATCCGGATTGCCGCTAGACTATGGGCAATAGTAAATCGGGATCCATTGGGATTTATCCGGCCGGAAGACACTTGGGTTCTCCCGCCGTGGCGCCGGAGTTATGCTCTGAAGGAGGTACTGCCGGGACGTGCCGGGGAGGTAAACTCCACAGGGTAGGCACCCGTACTAAGGTAGATAGATGGAGGGCTTCGATCGATTATCCGAACCCCGCATACTCGTGTATGACGGTCCGTGGTGGTATCCCGGCGGATTTATCGAATGGTGTGGGTAAAGTGTACAACCACTGCAGAGTGTAATGTATTCGAATAGCCGCGTCCTCGGTCATGGACGGTTGGAATGACCATACTTAACCTGTGTCGAGTTTTGGTTTTACAAAAATGTTTTCGAAAAAAAATGGAGATGGGTGCCGGACGGAGTACTCGGAGGGTACTACCGTGGCACGGTCATGATTCGTAGTACTTGCAGGGTACTGCTGAAGGAATGGAAGTGGCCATGTGTGATTGACTGGAAATTAATAAGGGTGGTGGTCATGTTTGATTGACCTTCGGCTTTTCTCTTGAAAAGGAGTTTCCCCCTTTCCTAGAGCTTTTGAAAAGACTTCTCTTGTAAGTATCTTCTTAATAAGGATATAGAGATGTCGTATGACATGCTATATCGACACGAGAATCTTTCTACAAATCTGCTTTGATAAGGATATAGAAATGTCGTAGGACATGCTATATCGACAAGAGAAATATTCTAGTATTAAGTTGCCTTCAACCAAGCCAACCTTGCTACAGCCCAAATAGCATGTGTCTATTTTCTCCTAGATGGTTTGCGAGTACAATTCCAAAATGTACTCACGGCTTTGTCCCTGGCTATTAACTTGGCCAGATTATGGAGAAGACTACTCAGAAGGTGGCGATGGCTACGACGACGCCGGTGCGAACTAGGAACGTCTCCCAGTCAGTTGCCTGTAGGGTAGTAGGCATGGCTTGGGTCATCAACGCTGCTTGGTATCCGCTGCTTAGTTATAGACTTGCCCTGCGTGGCAATATCATGCTTGGTCATGTGACCAATTGTAAGTATATTATTCGATATTGTAAAGGATGATGTAATTCTGTTATCAACTCGGATATGTGGATTCACGACACACTGATCATGGGATCGTGAATTGTATGCATATCGGGTATTCCGGATGGGTAATCCGGGGTCCCCACACTGCTGGGCCTAACTATGATCAAAACATGCAAGAGCCACCAAATGCCGAGGCATCGTCTTTTTTTCATATGTTAGAAGCAGCAGACAAGCCTCTTTGGGAGAATTGTGAGAAACACACTCAATTATCAGCTGTAACTCGGTTACTATCAGTCAAATCTGAACATAATGTATCTGTTTCTTGCTTTGATGGGTTTATCAAGGCAATCAACGAAATGCTACCTCAAGATGCAAATCTGCCGGGAAGTTTTTACAAGTGCAAGAAGGTGGTTGAGGCTTTAGGCATGCCTATCCAAAAGATTGATGTGTGTAAGAATGATTGCATGTTATATTACAAGGAGCATTCTAACAGAAGGAAATGCATTACTTGCAACGAGCCTCGATATGCTGAAGGGGATGCATTGCCTGAGAATAAGAAGGGAACACCACAAAAGGTTCTCCGCTACCTTCCAATCATTCCACGGCTGCATAGACTCTACATGTCACAAAGCACTGCAACACACATGACATACCACAAGGAGGGACTTGAATCAGAGAAACGCAACAATGAAAAAAGAAAGAAAAAGTTAGCTCATCCAGCTGACACCGAAGCATGGAAGGAAGTAGATAAAAAATACCCTGATTTTGCAAAGGGGCCAAGAAATGTGCGTCTAGGATTGTCGACTGATGGATTTACACCTTTCAATCACACAGCATCTAGTTACTCTTGCTGGCCTATTTTCATTGTCCCATATAATCTACCCCCAGCATTATGCATGAAGCAACAAAACATTTTTCTAAACATGGTTATACCAGGTCCGAAGCACCCTGGAAAGAACATCGATGTGTTCTTTCGTCCATTAATAGATGAACTTATGCAACTTTGGACAGATGGGGTTTCCACATATGACCGCTCTAGGAACCAGAACTTTTTAATGAAAGCTGCTCTTATTGGTACTGTAAGTGATTTTCCAGCATATGGGATGTTGTCTGGTTGGAGCACACATGGAAAATTAGCATGCCCAATTTGCATGGAAGACACAAAGTCATTTAGGCTTGAAGTTGGAGGTAAGCCATGTTGGTTTGACTGCCATAGACGCTTCCTACCAAAGAGGCACCCTTTTCGACGGGATAAAAAGAAATTCACCAAGGATAGAGAAGAGAAAGATGGCCCGCCGGCTTACCGCTCGTCATTGGATGTGTTTAATAGGGTGAAGTCTTTCCCTCAAATCACATTTGGTACTAAGGTAGGAAACCAAGAGATAGAAGGATTTAAGGAGACACATAATTGGGTCAAGAGGTCTATATTTTGGGAATTGCCTTATTGGCCTGATCTGCTTATTCGACACAACCTTGATGTGATGCACATTGAAAAAAATGTGTTTGACAATGTATGGAACACAGTGATGGACATCCCAAAGCGGACAAAGGATAACGCCAAGGCCAGATTTGATTTAGCGAATATATGTGACCGTACGAAGCTTCACATGGAGAAAAAACCATCAGGTAGATGGGTGAAACGAAAAGCTAGCTATACCTTGGATAAGGCTCAAAATACACTTGTTCTTCAATGGATCTTGAGTCCGAAATTTCCAGATGGTTATGCATCAAATCTATCACGGGGCGTTGATATTAATGGAGGGAAGATAACAGGAATGAAGAGTCATGACTGCCATGTATTCATGGAACGGTTGCTTCCTGTGGCATTTCGTGATTTCCTTCCTAAAGAAATTTGGAAGTGTTTGGCTGAGTTGAGCTACTTCTTCAGGCAATTATGTGCTAAAGAGATAGATCCGGAACAACTAAAGCATCTAGGGAAAGAAGTTCCAGTATTGTTGTGCAAACTTGAACAGATTTTCCCTCCTGGATTTTTTGATTGTATGGAGCACCTGATGGTGCATCTACCTTACGAAGCTAGAGTTGGTGGCCCTGTAGCTTATCGATGGATGTATGTATTTGAACGGTATGTTTCTTACAGTAGCTATTCCATTATGCATTTATTTCTTCTTATTTCTAAACCTTGTTTCCCCAATACACAGCATGCTTCATCAGGCTCGTAAGAAAGTTCGAAATAAAGCACGTGTCGAAGGTTCAATAGTAGAAGGGTACAGAGTTGAGGAGGTTTCAAATTTTATGTCCCTGTACTTTGCTGATCATGTGAGAACAAAGCACACTCGTGTCCCACGACATGATGATGGAGGGTTTAAAGCGCCGGATGATTGGTTGTCTATCTTCTCTGTTCCATATCGCACGCTTGGTAGGAGCAGGTCCCGCAACCTGACAAGAGAAGAATGGCAGGCAGCAAGGGTATATGCATTACTCAACTGTGCAGAAGTTGACAAATATGTCTTGTAAGTTTGTATTATTTTATTTAATGGTTACGTATTGCTTGAGACCTTCTTTTACGTCCTAAGGTTTACTGATAAAATCATTTACATGTACTCTTACTAACTAGGAAATTTGATCGAGAAATGAGCCAACAACATAGGAACATCACTCCTGTTGAACTACAGAAGCTACGCGAGAAAGATTTTCCAACATGGTTACGTGAGCTAGTAAGAGAACACAACCACATATCTCATGGATTTAATACTTCATTCGGGGGCATTATTTTTACACGAATTTTTTTATAGGCAGGGAGCGACGATACTATTGAAAGTCAAGTAAGAGCCCTTGCAGTTGGCCCTCGGCATATGGTGAAGTGCTACAATGGATGTGATGTACAGGGATTCCGTTTTCGGACGCAACCATACGAGAATGGAAAAACATCCAGGGCAACAACAAATAGTGGGGTTTGCGTATCAGCAAATTGGTTTGATAATACTGGACCTGACTACTACGGGACTATTCAAGAGATAGTAGAATTAGAGTATGTTGGTGACAGCGATATGAAATTGCTACTATTTAAGTGTGATTGGTTTGATCCGGAAAAGGGTGTTAAAAATGACCCGTCAATAGTCCTTGTTGAGGTAAATTATACATCAAGGCTGAGGCAGTATGAGCCGTTTGTTCTTTCTTATCAAGTAGACCAAGTATACTACGCACCATATCCGTCGCCACCTCGTGAGCGACGGGATTGGTGGGTTGCATTCAAGACAAATCCAATTGGTTGTTTGCCTGTTCCCAATGCAGAAGATGAAATTGATGATTCACTTCCACCTAATATTTCAGAGTACTATCAAGATGGACAGCCGCTTGAAACATTCACTGTTGATATTGCTCAAGAGCTTGCTTCTACAAGCTTGCTTCACGAATCTAACATTGAAGAGCAAGTTGATCCAGAAGAGATGGAATATTTGAATAGATCAAGCGATCATGAAAACAGAGATGGTGATTGCGGCATGGATAACCCTTGCAGTAGCGATGACGAGGAGCCAACAGAATCGGTAATGACTCGGACAATGATAGTGACTGTAGTGGCCAAGAATGATGCATATATTTATTTAAACAATTTAAATTTCCTAATCTGCACTTCAAAATATCTGAACATTCTATATATTCGTTTAATGTATATACATGTATTCTATTTATATGTCCAAGTGCTTGCAAATTTGATCTTGGTGGTACTAGGTGGACACCATGTCATTGAGGCATCGACATTATCCTGATCCTGAAGAGGAACATCTTTTGGAGAGTCCAAGGAATGATGAACATGCAAGATGTTTGGTTACTTCAAGTAAAGAACGCAAGGGTGGTCGTGGTCCAAATGTATTGATGCCACCTGTTCCAGAAAAGGATAGGGCAGTGATAACACCACTCAATAAGGAGTAAGTTTCCCTTGCAATATCTCTTGATTCTGTTAGTCTTGCAATAATTTAACTCAGATGCACTCAAAATATCTTAATGGTACATTCTATAGTTAGTCATCACTGGTTAAATTTATTTAGTACCACTGGACACACGCCCTCAAAGAACAATTTTTGGGCGCACACCTAACAGGCCTCGGGAGGGCTTCTCTGCAAAGTCTCACTATAGCCCTGAAAAACTAGGTTTGATAAATATTGAATACATATTTTCTCCTTTGTTTGAGACGATATCTGCTTTGCATAAATAACCTAGTCATGTAGGGGAGCTAGCCTTGAAAAACAGAGCATGCTTACAACTCATTATGCAAGAAAAACCAATAAAAAAAGGACATGCCAGTGAATGTATAATACAAACCATGAGATAGAAAATTCGGTGGGTCAATGAAAAGATAAAATAACTGATGTAAACTTTGATTAAAGGCAGATCATACAAATATACTTTGACGAAATGCACATCTTGCATATCTGTTCTGCACCTAACAATAGCCAATGGCTTCATAGGAGGACAACTGACAATTGATTACAGAAATATTATAAGGTTTGTGTGCAGGAAGTTAATACATGTCCTTGTTTACAATTTTTTAACATTCTTTCTTATGCAAGTTGAGTAGAAATATTCAAGTGATGCATCGGTTTCCTACTCTACATGTGACAAGGGTATAGTTAATAGAACCCGTTAGTTGAGTACCCCTGAGGCCCATTAAGCTAGGCCCAATTGTAATGATAGTCGAATACGAGTTCTTACCGTATGTCGATATTGTAATCTGTATCGCACCCTACCCGATCCTCGGGACCTGGCCACCTATATATAGGGGCCAGGAGGGGACGGTGTAGGGCAGATTGAAAGCAAGCCAGGTTGAACACCCAAGTTTACTTTTGATACACACCTATTTCGACTAACTTTACCTTCGAGTTCATCCGACGCCCTATCTCCCCGATCCTAAGTCCTTCATCTAGGACATTTGTCGAGTTAACCCCTCGTCAATTGGCGCCGACCGTGGGGACCTTGGGCGTTGGAATCATGAATTCGACGGCTTTTTTGCTTTTAGCTAACGGCAGTTCAGAAGTCGACAGAAGTCAAGAGACGGAATTAACCATTGGAAGTTTGAGCATCTTCATCGGGCCATCGGGTTCGTCTCGCCTTTCGGATCCGACGAAACAAGATCAAGATCCGTCGGCAAAAGAGCCCGAAACAACAGCAATGATGGAATATTCTGAAGGCTCTTCCAGCGAAGTAAACTCGCCGGTCAGCCCAGAGGAAGTGCAAAAAGAAAAGATCGCAGAAGACAACGAAGAAAAGGAAAATTTTGACGTGGAAGACCAACTCGAAGATCTCATGATCTGCCTCGACGATACCACAGACAAGTCAACAGATACATGGAAGACAGGATTAGAGCTTTCTGAGGATAGTAACTCGATCTTCTCAAGCTTTAAGGGTAACATCGACAAACAATGCCAGGTGCTTGCCATTATAGGAGATAATTCAGAAGAATTCGACGAAAACGACAATCCAGTATTAAACCCAGCAAATATCGACAGAGGAGCAAATCACCTAGCAGAAGGGCAAACACCAGAATCCCTCGCAAGCAGGGAAAAAATTCGACTATCAGTCGACGAATGGAGGATAAGAAGAGAAGCCGTAGAACACGGCACGCCAATACCATCAAATTCTAGCAAAGACATGCTTTTGGGGTATCACTACGCCCTAAGGCAGCAGGCCAAGCAATTAGCAAAGGAGAAAGCAGAGATACAAAGAAGGAAAGATTCAGCCATTGCAGCTAGCGAGGCTGCTCGAAAAGCACGGAGCGACGCTTCACACAGCAACGCAAGGAAAAATCGTCGACACGGTTCAAGGTACGGTAACCTTGAGTATTCTGACAGGCAAAGTATTTCCAAAAACCTCGACTCGTCCTTCCTATCGGTCGACGAGCAGGGAAACATCCTACCAAAAACTCCTGAAGCAGCACTAGTGGCAGCACAAGCATACCTACTTACAACTCGACCAAGTCCAGGAGATCCTAGAGAACATATGCATAGAGCAGCACTGAACGGACTCAACATGGTGGGCCATAAGCTATCAGCAAAAGGAGAAGAAGCACATCACCACAAGGAAGTGCACAAAGCAAGGTCACCTCGCCGTCACAATAGTCCTCGGCGTAGAAGCAACAAACATCGATCTCGATCGCCATCACCAAAGCAGCATGGAGGAACCCGAAGATCACGATCCCCAAATGAAAAACGCGACTATGAAGACGACGAAAAAGAGATGGGGGCATCATGCTTTACCCGCAGGGTTCGCACAACTCCGGTTCCCAAGAGATTGAAACTACCTCATGATCAGCAAAAATACGACGGATCACAAGAACCACAATCATGGCTCGCAGATTATTTACAAGCAGTTCAAATATTAGGAGGAACTAAGGAAACAGCTATGCAAAGTTTGCAACTACACCTCATCGGCGCAGCAAGGTCATGGTTAAGCAAGCTAGAAAAAGAATCTATTGGAAGCTGGGAAGACCTCACAAAGCAATTCACAAGCAACTTCAGGTCGACATATAAACGACCAGCATCAATAGACGAAGTCAAAACATGTGTGCAACAACGCGACGAGACATTGCGAGCATACATTCAAAGGTGGAGCATTATCAAAAACTCAGCAGTCGAAGTTTCAGATGAAAGAGCAATAGACGCGTTCATCATCAGGTTAAGGCGAAGAGACCTAGTCGAAGAGATGGGCAGAATCAAGCCGAAAACAGTGTCAGACCTCATGGACACAGCAAACAGGTTCGCAGACGGAGAGGAAGCGTGCAACAACAAGCGGACGCGATCTCCAGAGGACGACAGAAGAAACAGATACGGAAGTCAAAGGAGACGATCTCGAAACTATGACACCTACGGCTCGCATAGCCAAGTCGCCGCAGGATATAAAGACAACAGCTACCAAGGAAATGATCGTAGAAGTTCGGGATATAGAAGCTACGGAAAGGAAGACTATAAGAAGTTCCCCATAAGGGAATCCAGAGAGTACAACCCATCACCAGAAGATATGCTCAACGGGCCTTGTCATATACACTCAGCGTTCGTCGACGGGAAACGAGTATCAAGGCACGCAATGAAAGACTGCACAACATTCTTAAAACTGCAAGAAGCAGCAATAAATAAGCAAACCGAAGCAAGGCGACAAGGATTCGAAGGAAGTAACAATCCCTCGACAAAGCAGCAAGGAAACAATGGAGCGCCTCAAGGACAAGACCAGCAAAACCAGGGACAGGACGACGATGAAGGGTATGTACCATCAAAAGGACACATCATATCAATGATACAACCGGTACCCAAGTCAAACAAAGAAGAGAAGAGCATAACTCGACAAGTCAACTTAGCAGTCATATCACCTCCAGCGGTAACGGAGTATCTGCACTGGTCAGAGCAACCAATAGAGTTCAACAGAGAAGACCATCCTATAACAGTACCTCGGCCGGAAAACGCGCCTTTGGTACTCAAAGCTCAAATCGGCGCGTATGATGTCGACAGAATATTCATGGATGCAGGGAGTGGAATTAACTTGATATACGCGAAAACACTCTGAGCAATGCATATATCACTAGAGTTCCTGAAGCCAACAGATTGTTCCTTCCATGGAATCGTACCAGGAAGTGCTAATTACCCGTTGGGTCGAATAGCACTCAATGTTTGCTTCGGCAACCGACAAAACTACAGAAGAGAAAAACTAGACTTCGAAGTCATGGACTGGCCATCGCAATATCACGCGATCCTCGGACGACCCGCATTTTCGCGATTCATGGCAGTGCCTCACTACACATATTTGGTACTTAAAATGCCAGGACCAAAAGGAATAATCACAGTGAAAGGAAGTTTTGAAGTTTCAGATCTCTGCGACAGGGAATTCCACAAGATAGCGCAAAATTTTGGCGTCATAGCCAACCATGCAAAAAAGGCAAAGAGCGCGACTACAGAAGGCGTCAAGCTACTCGAAGGATGCGTCGCAGAGCCCGAAACGAAGAAACCACGAATAGGAACATCAGGAGAAGACATAGGCGCAGAGGAAAAAGGGAAAGCCACGACGACATAAGCATCATAAAGACAATAGAGTAGAACAATAAAGGCTGTAATAGCCACGAGTTATACCAGGGGCAATGCCCTCTAGATCCAGAACACAGGTCACAGGCCGGATCTCTTGGGTCACCCCATGTATCTTACATTAAAAGTATAAATAAAGACAAAGCGTTCCTCATATTCGAGTTTACGAGTCTTTCAAAGAGCAGATG
Organism: Dactylis glomerata; assembly: GCA_007115705.1. Lineage (NCBI taxonomy): Eukaryota > Viridiplantae > Streptophyta > Magnoliopsida > Poales > Poaceae > Dactylis > Dactylis glomerata. The sequence goes on along the minus strand of QXEO01001064.1, from coordinate 90,406 downwards.
CGGCAAACGCACGAACCATACAAATACGCCTTGAGAATAAATTTCAGACATATAGTCGCGAAATAAATAAACTCTCGCGTTCCACACACGCCTTACAACATCGGGTTGTCAGAATCATCTACGCCTAAAGGATCTAGATAATGATACTCGCGGAAAAACGCAGCATCCGCCTCTAGAAGCCTAGCCACGAGTCTTCGAGCAGGTTGAAGCGTGTTCTCCATATGAACCCGAAGGCTAGCTCCACCTGGAGCCAAACTCAGGGACATCGTGCTATAATTCAATCTGGGGTGCCACTTGCGTATCCACCCGAGAGCAAAATTGGCACCAGCCACTAAGTTCAGTTCTATTAACCTATGAATACGATGGCTGGATCTGAAAGTATTAAGAAGAAGTGGAAAAGTTGCAGGCAAAGGATTGCGGGGAAGCATAATGGAGTGCATAGTTGTAAGAGCTCGCCGGCAACCATCAACTGACTCGCCAATATGTTGGGCACGGTCTTGAAGCAATACAATGGCGCTCCGGCGTCGAGGATCAGACCACAAAGTCTCGTATCCAGTCGACATCTTCTCCAAAGCAGCATTTCGCTCAGCAACTCGACGTTCTTCCGCAGCAAAATCCAAACAAGTACCTACAACGGCAAATATATCACAAAAGAAGTGCACAAATAGCCAAAGAAGGAGTCGAAAGAAAACTCACATCGCAACAGCTCGCAAGCAGACTCGACAATGCCAAGAATGAAAGATTCGCACTCTTCATTATGAACAACCTTCGCCGTTAAGCTGGAGACCTTTTCTTCAAGAGAAGAGATTTTCTTCATATAGCCACTGGCTAGGCTAGCCTTTTTTATAGCCATCTGTGCTTAACATTTGGCCAAGGATAGGCGAGTTTCAAGGTCTGATATCCTGGAAGAGTGTTTCGAGCATTGACTGCATCGACTAGGAGTCGACGAAATCTGAGGACCGAATCCACAAGTAGAGGAAGGAGCAGTATCATGAGTCAAAGGATCATTGACGCGTGTCGACTGCAAGCCAAAAGGAAAAGAAAGGAGAAACAATTTCAAAGAGGCAGCATAAAACTTCATACGAAGAGGACATATTTACATAAGAGCACAACCCTATGGCTAAGGTTCTCGGGTTGCACTTAATTGAACTCTTTACATTCAAAAGGAGAAAATTTAAAAAAAATACTACAAAGAAGCTGAGTCTACGCCACCTCAGCATTGTGCTCCGTGGAAGAAGGGGGCGCAGCCAGTTCCTCGCTAGAAGTCGACGGTGGCACTGGAGTTTTCGGTGCTGGAGGTGGTGCAGCAGGCACAGCAGAGGCCGCCGAAGGAGAAATCGTTGTCAGCAATGCAGGTGCCAACTTCTTTGCCCTCTCGAAAAACACCTTCATCTGGTCACGGGTGTGGCCATGGGGGGAGCTAACTTTCTCCCAGTCAAAGTCTGAACCATGCGCAAGAGAAAGTGCAATGGCACCTTCGACGCCGCGCTTAATGGACAACCCCTTCAGCTGGAGAGTAGGGTCTTCATCGCTGTCAAAAGTCTTGGCGAGTTCAGTCAGGTTGTCCTTCGGGATTGCCATCCTTTTCTTCGGCCACAACCCGGCAAATAGCCGTGACAGAACGCGGCCAGCCAACTCAAAAGTTTCCTGGATAGATATCCAGTTTTCTTCGAGTAGGTTAACCGCATCCATAAGAGGATCATCGTCCGTTTGCAGGGACGACGGAGATACCCCTGTGAATTCTAAGCAATAGAAAAGAAAAGAAAAGACAAGTGTCAATAAATACACCAGTGCAACAGGAGACGAAAACAGAAGACAAGTCGAAGAACTTACTTTCGGCAGCAGTAGACATGGTGTGCAGACGCTCTGCCACGGCCTGCTCTTGTTGAGCATTTTCCTTGTTGGCATCAGCTAAAGCCTTTTCCGCTTTCTTCGCCTGGGCAAGCGCAGATTTCTGCGACTTCTCAGCAATGGCCTTAGCAGCGGTCGCAACGTCGTAAGCTTTTTGCGAAGCTTTGAGCTCTGCCTCCAGCGAAGCAATTCGAGCATTGGCGGCTGCTAAAGCAGCTGCATAAGAAGTCGACATGGAATCAGATAGATAACAAAGGATAAAGTGCAGAAGACAAGTGGTGATTGGACGTCAAAATTATACCTTCGGAAGCTTTTGCAACCTTTAGGTACCCCGCACACTCTGTGCCCAGGGCAATAAATCTCTTCACTAAAGCCTGAGAAAAAGAAGTGTGTAAGAGTAGAAGTACATAAAAGGAAAGAAGGGAAAGAAGAATTACTTACATCATCAGAAGAAACTGTAGATGCGTGAGCTTCCAGAGAAATTTCGGCTTCTTTGGCCTTCTTTGAGCGTTTCGAGTGTCGAGTCTGAGGAACCTTCTTCACGCCGGACCTGGTGGCCCTCGGCGCAACATCTGGTTCGACAGGCTCATCAATCGCCACAGGAGAAGGTGGTGGAACAGCCGTAGCATATGTTGGTGGCTCTTCGTCATCACTACATAAAAGGTATAAGTTATAGAAACAAGGCAAGAAGAAGGCAATTGAAAAGTTCGACTACAATACTTACGATGCAAGCATGTCAAAGTACTCCATATCTTCTGCAAGAGCGGGGGTTTTTCCAGCCGCTGCAGAACTCGATGAAGCAATTTCGTCGACTCGTTTCCTTTTCTTGTCGACACCAACATCTTCAGCAAATACTGGAGGAGTCGATGTCGATGAGCTGGTTTCCTCTTCTGAATCTTCGACATCATCTCCGTCCCGACTTTCGTCAGCCTCGGGGGCTTCAGATGCAGGAGAGGCTAGATCAGCCGGAAGGGGCCCTTCCTCTGGAAGAGGAGGACGCGAAACAAGAAATTGGTGACCCTGCATATAAATAAGTAAGCAGAGTGCGAAGTCAAATAATAATGCAAGTCGAAACAAGCAAAGGTTCACAAAAAGTGGACGCAAAAATACATACCTTAGGAAGAGGGTGCACAGAGTCGAAGAAATCAGCGGCTAAATCCGCAACTGCATGTTCCTTTGTGAGCTTGGTGAGATTCCGGACTCGCTTTTCGACATCTTCTTTCGATATCAGGTCTTCAGATATGCGAGTAGGATCTTCCAAGCCAGAGAAACTCCAAAGTTTGGTAAGGCGGTGCTGTAGGGGTTGAACTCGACGTTGAATAAAGAACGCCATGAGTTGCATACCCGATAGAGCACCCCCTCGACCTCCTTTTAGAGATTTGATACGAGAAAGAAGAGGAAGAATTTCTTGTGCTTCCGCATCTGAGGGGAGTGCATCCCATGATGTCAATTTCTTTATCTCTTGGGAAGCATCAAAAGGAGGCAGGCCGAATTCATCTTCAGGAGAGGATTTGCGGTCCTTGATATAGAACCACTTTGTCCTCCATCCCTGGACAGACGCGGCCATGGAAAATTCAAAATATTGCGCCTCAGGGCGCACAGAAACGACGGCTCCACCCAGTTCGGGTTTCCTAGCCAAAGAAACATTGGGGCGGAGTCGAAAGATTGATCTCCAGAGAAGGAAGTGGGGCTCAATGCCCAAGAATGACTCGCAGAGAGTCACGAAGCAAGCAATGTGAAGAAGGGAATTTGGTGTGAGCTGATGGAGCTGCACACCATAGACAAACAGCAGCCCACGGAGAAACTCGTGGGCAGGAAGGGACAAACCGCGAAGGAGAAAAGCAAGGAACATTACCCGGTAACCGCTCGGGGGCTTCGGGATCCGCTCAGTACTTGGGAATTGGATGGAATCCTGGGCGGAGATGAGACCGTCCGCCCTGGCCTTCTCCACCTCCTTCTTGGTGATGGTGGAGCGCACCCATTTGGTGGCAGACGTCTTGGCCATGGTGCTCTTAATGCCCAGATGTTTCACGCGCATCCAGCACAAAGCACGCTTGGGGGCTTCGCAAGAGAGGAAGAGATAGAGGAGATCAGCAATGGAGGCGGCGGAGGGAACGAGCTGGTAAACAGTACGATTCCCCACTATGCCAGTTATATACCTTCTGGGAGAAGGATCGTGGGCTGAGACGTGGCGCAAAGATCGGAAACGCCAGCCCACTAACGGTCAAAAATCGTGCAGCCCACTAACGGTCAAAAAATCGTGAAAATTACAGTGCTACCCATAAAACGGTTTGCACTGATGAAGAGCCACGTCGTCGTTGACGTCATCGAATATATAAAGGTCAAAGGATGGCGCCGACAAATGCCGAGATTATAAAAAAAAGATCATATATGAAGGATTTTTTGTTATAGCCTTGGGGGCTGTTACTTTCAAAAATATCGAATGGAGCTCTTCATTGAAGTAGTGAACTCGAACTCGACGACAAGGTGTTCTTGAAAGTATCTCGAATTAAAGAACTTTGGAGTTGAAGTATGACGAGCTACATTATCTCTTGAGCCTATACTCGAAAAACTCTTCTTTCGACTATAGCCTCGGGGGCTACTCCCATAGGGAGCGCTGAGCGTGCACCCGACGATATTTATTGACTAAGCATTAGAGATTGGAGAAGTGTCGGAGTGTTACTCCCATCGGGAGCGAGTTTTATGGTTGTAGAAACCCGAATATTTTCAGTCAAAATTTGACTGCGACATAAAATTCTCGAGTTGTGTTATCGCAACACGACTCGAATGCCGTGACTTGTCACGAAGGTAAGACCCCGGGATCCGTCCTGTGTGGCCTGGTATACACACATGGATGCGCTCTGCTGGTATGTATCCGTGTCTACGACACGAAGAAAATCCTGGTGGACGCACTGGGTACCCTGAGAACCACTGGGATTCATTCTTTGTAAGTCCTAAATGCGGCAAAAGAATGGATTTGACCGGTATCCCGAATTCAAGTCCAAGGGGATTGAATTTGAAGTAGGTGGCAAGTATCTGTTCTGGCAGTTAACTGACCTCTTGATCCGTCAGAGTTGTCAGGCTTGCTCATCAAAACCCCTTGCGAGAGAATATCATGAAAATAAGTCGAAAAGACTAAGTCAAAGATTTGAAGATATGAAGAAGTCGAAGAATCGATCAAGTCGAAGATTTGAAGATTAGAGATTCAACCTGAATCTGCAATTCTGGTAGAATCTCAGGGGCTACTGACAAGGGTATAGTTAATAGAACCCGTTAGTTGAGTACCCCTGAGGCCCGTTAAGCTAGGCCCAATTGTAATGATAGTCGAATACGAGTTCTTACCGTATGTCGATATTGTAATCTGTATCGCACCCTACCCGATCCTCGGGACCTGGCCACCTATATATAGGGGCCAGGAGGGGACGGTGTAGGGCAGATTGAAAGCAAGCCAGGTTGAACACCCAAGTTTACTTTCGATACACACCTATTTTGACTAACTTTACCTTCGAGTTCATCCGACGCCCTATCTCCCCGATCCTAAGTCCTTCATCTAGGACATTTGTCGAGTTAACCCCTCGTCAACATGTATACTCTTCTTCTATGCTATTATTAGTAAAATTATGAAGATTTTGTGCCCTGCAGTGCATGGATCATGGATCCAATGAAAAAGAATGTTTCATCTACCATCACGTGCCTTCTAAAGGCTTATTACCCAGGCGTTTATAGGCCATTGGATGAACATGGGCGACAAGTGCCAGAGAAGGATGCAATAGTGATTGCCCACTACCACAATTATCCAGTTGTTACAAGAAGGACTATTTTAACTGAATTTCTGGTCAGCGGACATTTTTTGATTCTTTTGGTGGGCAAAGATATATATGTTCTAAATAATCGATTGTCAAACCTTTTGTTCTTTGCAGAAATGTTTTAAGTTTGCGGCTGGACGTGAAGATGAGTGTGCTATATTATTTGACCGCAAAGCAGTTGAGCGCTTTAGCCAAGCTTTGTCACATGAAAAGTCTCAAGCAAAGCGTTCATTGGTGAAGTCCATGAAGGATAAGCATGCTGCTAATAAGTCACAACAAGTTTATTATGGTTTTCTAGAAGAACATACTGATGCATCTAATAGTGAAGGTGCAGTGTTAAATCATCGTCACGACAGTGGAGAAAATGACTTTGATGGTGATGATCCTCAACTTTGGAAGGAATTTCCTCCCTCTTGGATAGAGAAAAAATGGTGGGGCAAGTTGTGTGACTTGTGGTCCGATGAAAATGTCAAGAAGGTATCAGCTCAAAATAGTAAAAATCGTAAGGAAGGAGGTGGTGTCCATCACTCATGCGGGTCGCGAAGCGTTGCAATGCACAAACAGGCTATGGTAAACAAAATCAGTGATTTACTTGTTATTGTACACTGAACGTAACTAACTAAATATGCTTATCTATGCTTTGGTTAGAGAATTGAGAATGATGGAGAGGACGTGGATGATTTAGAAGTATTTGCACGGACACATCGACATGACAAGGGAAAGGGACAATATGCCAGCAAGAAAGCTGAAAAGCTGGTGGTGTGTATTTTACTTAAGCATCAAGTAATTTCAGCATTGCAAAAATATTATGCAATCGCTTCACCAACTATATAATGACATTCTAGCCTATTTCTAATTTCAGGATGAGTTTAACAAGCATGTTAAGGAAAGTGGTAATACCCAGGTTGACAAGCAACAAGTTTGGGTACAACTCACACGAGGTCGTAAACGTGGGAGGTACTATGGTCTTCCAGGTATAATAGACAAAGATCAGGGCAACCATTCACCAACCCTAGATTTGAACAATGGGACACAACCACTCTACACCCAACAACAAATGCAAGATATTGTTAGCCAGGCTGTGACTACTGCAGTTCGTGATGTTCGTGAAGAACTTGGCACAAGGATACAATCGCTGGAGCAGATAGTTGATAAGCAAAATACAGAATCTCGTGTTCATGTAAGTAAAACTGCTATTAAGATTGTTCGCTACCCAATAGAATGCTAATTGTTCTTTTTTGAATTACAGATTGTTGGAGAACCACCATCTTCTGCTGTCCCTGAGTTCCTTCAGGCACTTACAATGGTATGTGAATACACAGATTGAATGGACTTAGCAAATATTTTGTTCATTACATGTACAACCTAGTGCTTATATCAGCTGGTCACAAATGGTATGCAAGTACTTGGCATACATGTTTTATGAGTTGTACATTCAGTTTAATGTATCAAATTGAAAGGCCCTCATTCTTCACATGTTTTGGAATTATATACGACTGAAGTTAAGACCGAGTCATTTTAAAGTGGAAGTTGCATGCCTGTAATCATTTTTATTACTCCAGATTAAGTTCTGTTATTTTGTTACAGGATGGGTTCAATAGATTTGAAGAACCTGGGCAACCTGAAAGATCTCGTGGGAGTGATGATGACTGGCGTTTCTAGGATGATGTGCATCAAAGTGGACAATTCGTAGGGATGTGGTGATCAAGAAATTTTAAAAATAGATAGGTATTATATTGTATAGGTGCTAGATCAACTAGTATATGGATCTATTTACCTTTGTGAAACTTTTATATTTCCAAGTTCTCTTCTGTAATTCAACAGTGACTGAAGTATTGACACGACCAAGAGAAAAAGGCTAGTCCCCTATGTTAGTCGGCCAGAACTGCAAGTATTGATTGGTGAATTATTGTTTACATGACTTGTACCTGCTTCGTGAAGCTGTGCTACAAAGAATGGATTCTTTATATATATTCAATAATCCTAATTAAAAGATAAGGAAGCTGTATAAATTAATAACGAAAATAATAAATAAATGTATCCCCATGGACGGATCTTTCTATAGGAAATATGATTAATATTTAAATAATCAGTTATCTTCTAAAATACGAAATATAATTAAATATATTTGCAAGCAGGAGTCCTTGGGAATAGTTGCGTTCTATCTAACAACCAAGAGCAGGCATCGCCAACAACGACCCTTGCAATTAAGTCCTTGCCGATCTTATCCCCAAGGAGATTCTTGCAGATAATAGCATTAGCTAGGCTATTAACTCCAAGGCACCAATTGCAAGAGTTTCCCTTTGCGATTAACATCTCCAAGGATTTTCTTAGCAGCCCCAACGCATACTGTGTCTTGGGAATTCTTCCATTTGTTGTAGTGAAAGAAGAACAAAAGGTATGTTGAGATAGATATTAAGAAACGTTGCCGGAGCACGTATCAGCATTTAGGCATACTGGCATAGTAGTGGACTGCCACTTGATGGGTTGACCACATAACTCTAGGCTCTTGCTGATCATCTTAGTAGAGATAACGACAGTGACACGCGAAAGATGTCAACCCACCAACATTATGATCTGCCAACATGTCCCACCACGGGTGGTAGATACCAGATTAAGTCCCCTACTTATTCTTAACTATAGTACTACCTCAGTATGTGTGAAAAAAATGAAATAGTCTTTTTACTAGTTGCCTAATTTTTTTACCAGTTCTACATGGAGTAGGGTTCTGGATTTATAAATGAACACAAATGGATCACTGTGTAGTTTACGCAAATATTGCCTAACAATTCGGTTTTGATTTCTATAGCCTATTTGCCTTATTATCCGGTATGGAGGGAGTACTACTCCCTCAGTATGTGTGAAAAAAAATGAAATAGTCTTTTTTGCAGGGAATAGTCTTTTTACTAGTTTGCCCAATTTGTTTACCAATTATGCATGGAGTAGGGTTCTGGATTTATAAATGAACACAATTGGATCACTGTGGAGTCCACCCAGATTAAACATAGTTATCAAAGACATGAAAAATGCAAATTAATGACTGTGTCCATAGCCTAATAGATTTAGAAGTCTGCAGGGTGACTTCCCTACTTGTCGAGAACACTGCTACAAACGCCGATTGTCTGACATAGAGATCGTAGTAGCAGGGCAAGAATAAAATGAGCATCTTATAGTTGGCAGCGAGACAAAACGGTAGACATTAAATCGCCGAACCAATCAAGCTTATAAAGAGAAATAACCCAAACAAAAAAAGGAGAATGGTGACTGATTGGTGCAACTATTCGGTAGGTTGCAGTGATCAGAAGGACATGAACAGGTAAATTAAATCTTGATTATGCGAGTTGCTCTGACTAAATAAGTGATGATATTACTAATACGTGTACCAATGCGGAAGAGTTGACGCAGGTAAACGTTACCAGGCCAGATGTGGTAATGATTATCCGATTATTAGGACCACAAAGATGCAGAGTTGCCACCTTGGGGCATCACTAGATTCTCTCTGGTGCTTGATGTAGAGCTGAGTGATGCGCGTGGTCAATATAAAAACATGGTCACCAAATGAGGGCAAGCCACCAAATGGAGCTAATTAATGTTAGTTGTATCGAGTGCTGCTGATGAAGATGGCAAGATCCAACACACTAGTAGTTTAATCAGGAGAGCGCGGCCACTTAATTACTTTACTGTTTCTCCTATGGTATTGGATAGCTATGTATACAGTAATCTATAGGACAAATACGCATGCAGTGATGCAATCAAGCAGGAAAATGATTTGGGACAAAGGCTACAAAATGCAATTGGCTCAAGTGGCGCCATGACATTGCAACACGTTGGTATGCATCAACAAACTAAATTAGAAATTAATAAAATGCAAATGTGTCTTGGTCACATATTCATATGTACTATCGCTATACGGGCATATACTCGGGAGATTTAATAACTATATACATGAGTACATATTATTTTATTTGTTTTGCCATGATGAGAGCAAACAAATTAGTTACGCCATGTGTCACATTCAAGGGTGGTTGTATTATATATGTAACACTTCCGCAGTGGCGGATATGTTTTCTTTTATGTATGCAAAGTTATGGAACATTTTGTTAGGTTACGGTATTTAGTGACATTGCAAGAAAAAAGAGATGGTAATAAGAAAGTAATTGGGACAGATGAGATATCGCAAATTAGTTATCTTAATTTTGTCTCTATCTGGACACTTTCAATGTGCGTATCTACTATATACTAAAAGCATAAAATGGAGGTTTAAAATAGAGACACCACATTAATCCACATAGCATAAAAATATATGATCTGTTGATCTTAATTTTAATGGTTAAGATCAAAACATAAAAGGTGTTACATAAAACATTATCGTGTACACATAAAAATAGCTGGCACGTTAAATTTCTCTTCAAAATAAAAACTGGCAAGTTAGAAGGCCTACCAACTGTGATTCCATGACCTGTACTATCCTCGACCCTCACAAAAACGTGACCCTGCCCTTCGTCTTTTATGGCGGCGCACCTCCCTGATTATTCTGTGAACATCTGAGGATCATCGGGTAAGTAACGTGGGACATTAGAGAATCTACGGACCATGGACTGTGAGATAAAATATGATGATGTCTAACCGTCCACAGTACAAAGAACAGCCCAACAACTGTTGGTCCTCATATACGCATGCACACACGCTCATCCATCAGAAAATTTAATTGCTAAAACTAAAAGCCAAGTTGTGACAGTGTCTTGGAGTCCAAATATTTGTTATGTAAGATTTGTTGCCACACCACATTCTCATTATTGAGTTTGAACAGACATTTGCTTAAGAAATATTTGTTTTTCAGTTCTAGCACCTCAACTCCAAGCCCCCTTGATCTTTAGGTCTGCAAATTAGATTCCATTTAATTAACCGGTATTTCTTCTTATGCCCATCGCTTTGCCAAAAAAACCATGATCTAAAAAAATCTAACCTTTTTCTTACTCCCTTTGAAATCTCAAAAAAGGATACCATAAACATGGGTAGGCTTGTGAGAACTGAATTAATTAGAATAAGTCGATCACCATAAGAAAGAAGCTTGCCAATCCAACTACTTCACTTTTTCTCAAATCTATCCTCAATCGGTTTCCATTCCCCATTTCTTAGTATCCTAAAATGAATTGGAATGCGCAAGTATCTAAAAGGAAGTGATCATATCTCACATCCAAAAAGAATTCGATATTCATCCTGTACCTCTTTGGCCTTACTGAAACAAAATATCTCTCTCTTATGGAAATTAATTTTCAATCCCGAAAGTTCTTCAAAGATGCACAAGATATCATGTTTAAAGTTTTTTGCATATCATGTTCTATAAAAATAATTGTGTCATCCGCATATTGTAAAATAGACACACCTCCATCAACTAGATGTGGTATAAGTCCATCAACCTGGCCATCCTCCTTGGCTCTAGCAATAAGGATGGCTAACATGTCCGCAATGATATTGACCAATATTGGGGACAGAGGATCACCTTTTCTAAGGCCTTTACACATTTGCATGTAATTATCTATGTCATTACTTACTCCAATACCAATGCTCCCCTTTTATACAAAATTCATAATCCATTCACATCATTTAGGATGGAAATCTTTCATGCGAAGGGTCTGTTGAAGAAAAGACCATTTGACTTTATCGTAAGCCTTTTCAAAATCAAGCTTGAGTAAAACCCCATCCATTTTCTTCCTATGAAGTTCATGGATAGTCTCATGTAGAATCACTACGCCTTCAAGAATATGCCTTCCCGGCAGAAATGCAGTTTGAGTCGGTCTAATTATTTTCTCTGCAATTTTAGATATCCTATTTGTCACAACTTTTGTAAAAAATTAAAACTCAAATTGAGCAAACAAATGTGTCTGTATTGCTGAATTTGGGTTTCATTTTCTTTTTTAGGCAACAGGATGATAGTTCCAAAGTTAAGATGGAACAATGGTAATTCTCCGGAATGAAAAATGAAAAAATTTACTCATTAAATCACCCTTAAGAAGTTCCCAAATTTTTTGATAAAATTGTGCGGGGAATCCATCCGGACCCGGTGCCTTACTCTTTTCCATTTGAGTGATTGCTTCTAAAATTTCATTTTTAGAGAACTCGGCTACCAAAATATTATTCTCATCTTGAGATAACTGTGGGATATCAAATCTATAATCCTCTACCAACGAAACATTTGACTGAGTTGGCGCCCCAAACAAAGCTTTGTAATATTCAGATATGATTTTTTTTAGATTCTCCTGTCCAATAATAGTTCCTTCTTCCTGCTCAAGTTGGAATATTTTTTTACGCCGGTCTTTTCCATTGGCAAGTAAATGAAAATATTTAGTGTTGTTACCACCTTCTAGAATGTGTTTAACCTTAGCACATTGCGCCCATTTAGAGTCTTCATCCCTACGAAGAGTAGCTAATGCATCATTCGCATTTTTGAGAGCTTGTCTCTCATTATCTTTCAAAAACACGGTTTCAGCTTTTTTGTCCAAGAAATCAATGATAATATTCAGTCTATCCCTTTCAACTTTATATTTTCCACTCATATCTCGCGCCCAACCTTGAAGATATTGTCTTAGATGGCGGATTTCATTTTGCTAATTCAACATCGGATTGTCTATATTAGGTATGGACAGTCGTTCCCTAGTAATCATCTCATGAAAACACTCCTTCTTAAGCCAAGAAAGCTCAAAGGAAATGGTTGTTTTATTCCCAACGTGAGCATGCTCACCAGTGTCCAACAACAATGGTGTATGATCAGATCCTGAGTGTGTGAGAACCTGAACCGAAGCTAGGGGGTATTTTTTGCTTCCATTAGACACTAACCAAAATATGATCAAGCATTTCAAAGGTCTGGTTCTGTCTTCTGTTGGCCCAAGTAAACTGACGGCCCGAAAGACTCTATTCCCTCAAGTCAAGACTATCAATAATCGCATTAAACATGAAAGGCCAGTGTGGGTTGAAATTATCGTTATTCTTGTCCTCTTTTCTTCTCATGATATATTAAAATCACCCCCCACTAACATAGGTAGGTTTTCATTCTCGCACAACCGAACTAATTCAGCTAGGAAGTCAACCTTATGCTCATCCCGAGTTGCCCCATAAACCACAACAATTACCCATTTGAAATTATCACATGTAGACGTGACATAGAATTTAGCGCACATATCCCCCACAACAATGTCCTGGACCGAAATAGAAGAGGCATTAATCCCTACCAGCATCCCTCCGGAGCGACCTATCGGAGGCAAACACAACCATTGAAAATCAAAACCCCCCGCAAGATTATTGAGGAATGGGTTGGAGAAGTTATCACGGCCGGTTTCCAATATTGCAAAGACGTCAAGTTTATGCTCTCTAACGGCGTCCTTGACAAAATGATCCTTTGCTAAATCCCGAACCCACACTATTCCAAAATGAAATTATCATAATTCCAGATTAATGTTTGTGTAAACGAGAATTCCGGCAAACTACAATCGCTTTAGATTTGAGCATAGTTCGAATCCTTCTATTCTTTTTTTTATCTCGGCTAAGGTAAGATTCAAAATGTCCACGGTTTCTAAATCGCACTCCTCTTCCCCAAGGTCATTAGATAGAAAATTATCTTTTTCCAACACCCAGGAGGAGATATCCTCAGCTGGTTCAGATTTGTTATCCATGTTTTCACATAGCATTATTAGGATCCTGCTATTGTCAACAGATTTGATGGATTCAATTGTTTTAATCACTTCACTAGCCGAATCACCCAGAGAAACCCCTAGCTTTGCAGTTCTAAGAATAATGTCATCATTTGAAATGGAATTCAGATTTTCTTTGAATGGTTAGAAGTACCTGGAGAAGAACCTATGTTCTTTGCTTCGGTCAGCTTCATGGCCCGGCTCAACAGAGTGTCATCAACATTGTACTGGGACCGGATCCTCTCACTAGAACGCATCTCAACAGTAACTTCCGGGATGCCACCAAAATATATCAGCCCCTCTTGGGAATAGCATCCCCCAAGAAAAACTCCTGTACTTAATTCGGAGGCTCGAAGTTTTGGCGAGACCTCGATCCCTTCATCATGAAAAGTCCCACCATAGCCCGCATGAGCAGAAACCATACTCCTAGAAGGACTCTGAGAGCCAGTAGTATCCTCAGCAGCAAAAGAGGCCGTATCACTGTCCAGACCAGAGTAAGAATTGCAGCCTGATGCCACAATATAACCATCAGCACATGGTAATGGCGCGGTAGAGAGGACCTCATTTTCCTTTGTCGCGCCAGAGGGAACATAATCATCGCCCATCGTCCATGCTCCTGAGAGAGAGGCCAATTTGATGGCAGGACCCGGCTTGGGAACAGGCAGCATAGCATCCGCCGCAGTAGAAAATTTAGAGCCAAGTTCTACCGCGGCAGAAAAAACGGGCAGAAATGTTGCCGCGGCAGGGGATTGCAGCTAGTACGACTTGGAAGTTGGTGAGCTCATAGAACACAACAAGCCAACAGTAGTAGCAGCAACGCCCAACCGTGCCAGAGGCAAGGGCAGACTCTCCTCATCCTCTCTGTCTCCCCACAAAATCTTCGAAGGTGCCGACCTAGTACTGTACGTTCCCTCCACACAATCAATAAGCCCAACCCAAAGAAGTGGGGGGTGGGGGTGGGGCGGAAGTAGCCTGCTTCCCTTCTGTGGTATTCGAGTTACCCTTGATTGCAGTAAGAATCGGTGATAAATTAGAAGAGGCAATGCCACCAATAGTAGGATCACCCATTGGTGTCTCCTCATCCGGAAGATCCGCAGGTGGTTCATCGCCACCATTTGCCTCATTCATGGAGACATCACCCTTAGCAGAATCATCCTGTCCCACCACAGGAAAAGTAATCCCATAACTAACTCCATCATAGACATGATCCACCGTACCTTTGGGGATAAATTTCAGATCTGTCACTAGCACTCTCATATGAACAGCCGAATGCTGCCTGGTAAGTGCCATATCAACCTCTTGGGCCTTACCAATGAGAGACCCAACAGCAAATAAACCAAATAGTCACACCTCAACTTACACGGGCAACCAGAAACTCTCACCCATATGTCAATGACCTCAATCATGTCCAAATCAGCAACTGGCCATTCTTCAAAGTGTAAAAACATCCTGTCTTCAATTGGAATATTTCTGATCCGCGTTAAACGAATGAGATCAGCCTTTGATGGTAAAACCACATGAAAACTCTCCCCCACCGGTCTAAGATCCCACTGATGTTCGCCAGGAACAATCCACTCGAGCTCTTTGACAATCTCCGCATCTGTCATTGAACCACCATCAACTGAAATCCATCCAACCTTCCCACTGTCATGCTTAAATTTAAGATCGGAAGATGTAGGCGTTGCATAAAACATCAGTGGTCACTGTTGGTTTTGGCATGGAAAGAAGCGGGCAAGCATCAGAAGCATGCGCGGCCCTCTCACTGTACAAACACAAAACAGCCGTACAGATAACAGATATCAGCCTTATGCCCAGAATTTTCACAGTGATAGCAAAGGACTTTATCATCTTTTTTTGCCCCCCTAACAGGAACGTTCCCAGCCGCATTATCAGCAATCACAGCCAAAGGAAGAGTGACAGCAGCAAGATTCGAAACCACATTCAAAGCGGCCTGGGGCAGATCCTTGGACACCCCAAGGGCCGCGTCATCAGCACGATCAGATCGGGATCCATTGGTACCGGATTCAGTCCTCTGATTGTACCGATACCTGGGCTGATAATTCTGCCTATATGGACGACGGTAGCGGTAATTTGCACGGTTCATACCCCCATAATTATTACGTAACCCTGATTTCCTTCATAATAACCTTGATTAAAATTACCAAATTCACCTTCAAACCCCTGACGATCAGCACCACCTGATTGATGGAGTGATGTGGAGTTTGGCCGGCCTGTTTACAGGTAGCCCAACATAGATGGAGAGGTGGAGTGCTTGGTCTATAACGTGGTGGGTACTTACTGCGGCATATGCGTAGAACGCGTTGTAACTGGTCTCTTGTCCTCTTCTTTTGTAAACACAATATGTCTTGCATGACATATCCTTGAAATTAATTTATGTTATAGACCTTGTATAGCCTGTGCCAGCACTGCCTACATAGGTCAAACATATGCAATTTGTAGGCATGATTAACTAGCTGAGTTGACATAAACAACTTTCTTTTGCGAGAGAGGTGACATAAACAACTTGTGTGTAGAAGCTCGTAGAGAGCACAGGCGATTCTTTGATTATATACGAGATGGATTGTCCGATGTAGATTTGATGCCATATATGCAATCTGCGAAGGAATCTTTATATACGTGCGCGCCATGGTATGTAAATTATTGATGACCTTGGACACACTAGCCATTAAAAAAAATTAACGGTAAGAGTGACAAATGTTTAGTGGTTGTGTACTTCCCAATCCCCATGATTATATCTTGAATCAACGTCTTGAGCTTGCAAACCCTTAATCGAGAAACACATATTTTCCATGCTGAAGCAAAATATTCGTTCATGAAAAAAAAGAATAAATAGGTCGGGTCAAAAAATACAGGCGGCGACTTTGATCTATCCATGTATGTGTTCACATGCCTATATATGGATGCTAGCTAGCTGGATGTATGACTTGCTAGAGTACTCACCACAAGCTTAGATAGCTTATATATAGGTAACGACCTAAAAAAGTATCACATGCAATGATGACAAAACGATTCAGACATTATAATGCCTACACGGTCTTGTCATCGGATACTTATTTCTGTCAAGATTTTTCTGCGAGTAAAATATCCATAAACTTATAAAAGATGTTAGGGAGTTGCGAATTCATGGAGAACCACACAAGTTGATCTCCATAGATTTCGTAGCATGTAGGCATATATTAGTCAGTGACTTTGTGTTAGCATGGTATATGTGTTCAATCGAAATGCCAACTCAAAGACACGTACACTAAGATACTGAAAAAGCCAAATTGCAGCGAATTCAAAATACACGATCACAAATATGGATACACTTCATTTAAATTTGAAGATGCCATTAATTAGAAAGAAAAAATGTTAAATAAAGTTCAAGCACGTTCACCTCTAGGACATAAACATGTCAAAGCTTCAACCCAGAGAGGTGTAGCAGTTAGTGTTTATGCAGGTAACTAACCATATTATTTCGTAACATTAACATTTTATTATTTTCTTGATGTCGATGTACTGGATCGTTGACATCATCCTCGTCGAAAAGGAGCTACAAATAAATAGTGAATGGCCACTGTTGTTGCTTCCAACTAGTACATCGGATGGACGGTGGTTATGCATAGGCAGCATCACAAGAGAGAAAATGAAGTAGAAATAGTTGGTTGTGGCCCAATTTATGCCCCACTAGGATAAGCTTAAATTTCATTGGAAAAAAGGATAAGCTTAAAATTTACAAACTACTATACTAAGCATCACATTGCTTGCTTTTCTAACATAGCACACAAGATGCTTAGCATGTCATCTTATCTAAAACGGATCATCTGTGATCGATGTTAGTGGGGGTGGCATTGACCATGCACACTTGAGGGGCAGATAAAGGGTTGACAAAAGCGTTCCTAGTCAGCGCACCATTTGACTGCTGTATCCACTAGGCCCTAGCCAAAAGCAAATAAGCAGAAACCACTTAATTTTTTTAAGGTTTAGCAACCACTTAATTACCAGATGAGCTTTATCGATGTTAGATCGTTAGTGGGTTTCTCCCCTTTTCGAAGGAAAAACCTAGCTCCATTTGGCCAGGACCTAATTAATCATGAAGTTGATAAGATAGAAAATAGAAAAATGAAGAGGTAAACAAAACCAAGCAGCGTTCGTGATCTATCAAAAAAAAGGAAGTTCATACGTTTGCAGTGATGTTATCATGCACCCTGCATGCATTCCATATAAGCTTATGAAGCAAATATATGGCATGCATGTACAAAAGGCTAAGTCCTAACACCAGTGCTATCGTCTATATACTTCAAGTTCCAACAGTTATCTGCTCTCTCTGACCTTTTCAGGACGTCTATAGCTTGCTAGCACTTTTGCGTTTCATGCATAGGAGTTTGCGAAAGGGCAGCAAAAGTATCTGAAAACGAGTAACTCTGTTCCCTGTCGCCATATATCCTCCAACAGGTACTGCACGAGATAACTCTGGTTTTGTCCTGCCGACCTTCTGGCCGTGTACAACTCTTGTCCAAGCAGATACATATCCTCACATTAGTTTATATAAGCATGGGGGCGTCGACATGTGTTGTTGTTGGCGCGTGTGGCTCTAAAAGACTTGCACTGCATCTGCATGCCTGGTGGCTTCGTTCTTCAGTGTTCCCAGCCACCAGTTTATAGATGAAACACCTACTATTACTATCGATCGTAACTCGTCTGGCACACTCGTACGTACGCTAATTGCAACCTAGCCGAGAGTAGCCAGGCAGATGCTTGCAACAGAGGCCACACATATTTCCAGGGTGGTCTGTTCAGTTTAATTTAGAATGTAGCGTGTGCCAATGCGACGCGCCGCACATGCATACATGGTAGTACCTTAATCTTGACCTAATATATACTACCAGCATATGCCACATGAACAGCCAGAGTTGACCATCGTGTCATGAGTTGTTTGGTGGTGCACTCACCCCTTCTCTCCTTAAATTTGAGTCCACACTCTGTTGAAAATTGTAGGTGAAAGGTGTGATAAAAAGCTGAATTTTTGCATCACCTAACATATCCCAGCATATGCTAAAGGCAGTGAAAAGGTTTGATACTTTTTTATTTGAACTGGAGGCAAACTATTTGCCTTTTTCATCAAATAAAGGAGAGAATTATGACAGAGGAAATAAAATATAGTTACAAAAGGGGTTACCCTCCCGACATTACAAAGCTCAAATGGTTTGCTCCCGTGGAGAACCAAAACCTTGCCTCGCTATTAACGATACAAAGGAGTATAGTCGCCAGAGAGGATTTGCTGGGGGAAATCCCCGCATTTCTTTTATTTCAAACTAGCAAGGTGGCCCTCGCAAATGCGAGGGCATTGTTGTAGTTTTTGTTTGAAAAATAGGTTTATGTTATATGTATCATCTTTAATGTGTTAAATTTGTTTAAAGAGGAATGGCTTTCTGAATAGAATAGCAAAGTAATTTGTTCGTGATGCAATTAATAGAAAATAACTCATTTGTTTATAGGTAGGACAACTAAGTAAGGAGAATTTTATTGCTTTGTGTGGAATTTTCTTTGGCTCATATGCTAAACCCATTTAAAATTCATGGCACTCTTCTAAAATATGGTATATTCTACATATGAATGGTGTGCTCCAACTCTCAATTGGTGTGTAGTTTTGGATACAAATATTTTGCTTATAATGAAAGTAATAAACACAAATAGAAGTAGAGCATATCCCCAGCTTAATTTTATATATTTCTTTATATTCATTGTCAAATTATATACCGATGGTTAATTTTTTAGAAAAAATGGATACCACACCAAGGCAGAACTCTTCATCGGCAAAATGGAATGTCTCGGTCCAAGTTGAGACGCACCGACAAAAAATGATATGTTATTGGTATTTTGTTATAACGGCACCAATTCTTCAATACGTGAATGTGCATCCTTCAGCAAAATATCTTAGAAAATATATTTTCGAAATATTGGTATCTCTTTGCATGTTTCGTACTGAAATTAAAAAATGTGTTTTCTCATGACAATATATTGTATACTCAACCATAAATATTAATAGGTCTGTAATGAATATATTCAACTTCATACAGATATTCAATATTTTATTCTTGAAACCGTACCATATAATTTCCACCCGTTCAAGCTAGGTAGCTATTTTTTTCTTGGGCGCAGCTAGAGTAGGCCAATAGCATGGGAGCTTTTCTACTGTGGTAGCTAGCATTGACTAAATGAATATATGGTTTACATTGATCGAATATTTCTTTCAAGATATGATATGCTATGGAGTTCTATCAGTGTACGATCAGTAGTCTTTTTTTATTTGGTTCACTAATATGAATTTAATTATAACCACAATTTTTTCAAATAATTTTATTACAAAAAAAGGAGATGGTAGAGTAGTTGATATCAGGTACAGATGGGTAACCGAATTTAAATTGTATATATTACCTAGAATGATGCCCAAGGTGAGTTCTAATATGGTCAGAGCATATTATGAGATGATCGCATCTTTGTCGTGTAACAATGGTCTAGCTAAGCTAGCTATCATGCCTTTTTTTGAACGGATGCATGTGTCTAGGACCTTTGAAAATATTTCCTTTTTTCCTTGCGTTGAACGGATAATAATCAGCTGTTTTTTCCTAATTGAATAGACGTACCAGCACGCTCTCTATGAAAATAAATCAGCCGGCTTATTTTCTCTTATAGGAAAAATAATATGTATACATACATGCCAGAAGTTTATTTTTCTTTATATTGAACAGACGTACACTTATGTGATGGAAATTTATTTTTGTACACATACATGCTTTTACGTAACACTTCTTATTTTTTAATCTTAGACGTTAAGATTAATATCATTGGTTGATATTTTTATATTTTACGTTTAACTAAGATTACGTATAAAAGACATATTGATGAGCACGTTGCATAATATGGAAAGACTTTTTTTTTTAGGAAGTGTCCAGTTAACTCACGTCATTCACATGGACGTGATAAGGTTTTTTTTTTCTAATCACCTCATTCATGCACAACACGTTTAACTCTAATACATGACATGTTGACTCTTTTTTTGTACCAACTACAGTTTAACGTAACATTTTTAACTTTAAATCGTAGCCATATATTTTAGATCTAACTATCAAAATTAATTTAGATGATGATTTAGATGATGTGGACTAACGTGGTGGCTCTATTTTAAAACCCCGTATTGTGCTTTTAGTATATAGTAGATAGATTGTCCAACTAGTGAGCATGGTGAGAAAAAAAAAGAAAAAGCCCTAGCCTCCCGGGTCGCCAGAGGCGACTCCGCAGGCGCCGCCACTTCCACCTTAGAGGCCCCCGCGTGCTGCTCCGTTCACCCCGTCGTCGCCGGAGGAGGCCGTCCGTCCGGCGGACGGCGACGGCGGGGCGTCTCCGTCCGTTTTTTCCCTTTCTTAGCCTGGTGTCCTCCTCCTCCACGTTGCAAGATGTCTAGATCTGGCCGCCGCTGTTAGAAATCGCCGGCCTGATCTGGCTGTGCATCAAGTCACCGATCCTATTCTGGACGTCGTTGCCTTGGATCGGCCAGACCGGGGAAGCTGGAGGGAAATCGATCTTGGCATGGTGTGACCATGGTAGGCTTGGATCCGGGGCTGGAGAGCCCAAATACATCCGCCTGCTCATGCACGTGTGCCTGGACTAGATCGGCGTCCGGTCTCGGGAATGGCGCCGCTGTCGCCGGTGGCTGCGTCCTAGGCGACATGAAGCTCCAAATTTTGTCAGCATTATTCGTACATTTGATCACGGCAACATCGCCTCGAATCGATTACTTTGGTGCTGGTGGACGCGGGGTGTGCCATTGCGGTTGCGCTCGAAAGGCCAAAAAATATTGGTTCATGTCGAGTTGGAGACCACAAAGTAATGGCGAAAGCAGGAATGGCGACGACAACCCCTACAGTGCGCTTGGTATATGCATGGTTTCAACTATGCATGTGTGCAACTGCCTGGGTGAGGCAATTGATGAGGAGAAGATGATGCGTCACAACACGGTGTGCAAATACGGTTTTGTTTGTGATGATGTCCATATCAAAACTGTGTGCGCGGCGATGGTGAGCCTAATGATCGGTGCTCTGCAGAAGTACTCTTGCTGGGGAGTCACTGTTCAGTTAAGCAGGTGTCTTGGTTTTTTTTCTTATTTTATGTTAGCTGTGTGCATCCTTGATGTCTCGACAAGTTCTTGACATTATGTTGTTGCAGAGGCCGGATGTAATTGGTATAATTTGTTATTAATATATTTCCTTTATCGAAAAAAAACTAGTGAGCATGGTGAGGGAAGCCATCGCCTTGCGGTTTGGGCTATTTGAACCCGACATGCTCGCCCACCAAGAACTAACAGAGATGTCCCGCTGTACAATTATTGATGTTGATGGAAGCAATACTGAGCCACACTTTGAAATTACCTAAAGCGTCTTTGCGAAGCGACATTTGAAAAAAAGATTCGCCGACGACTCTAGAGTTTGCTTACAAATGGGTCAAATTAAGGCCATGATTTTTCAATCCTCTTCTCTCCAAAGTCCAAACGATCAGCCGTGGAAATCCTATCTTGTTCATGCAAGTACTTGAACCAAAAACAAATGCGCCATATGTGACGAACTTGAAGTGTATTCCACGCTAGCTGTGATGTTCCACGAAATTGTGTCCTCCACCTCCTCCCTTAGGTGCACATTATGTAGCTCTACCCAAAGATGTGTGAACTCTCGAAGATGTTAAATTGTCAAATTGTTGCACAATTTGATCTTTGCAATCCATGCATTTTGGAGGACGATCGGGGTCACAAGGGTTGGCCGCATTATTTGGGCCCATTGAGTAACATGCGAATTTTTACTGCATTCTTTCAAGGTCTTTTTATTACGAGACATTCTTTCAAGGTTTGACAGTGCTGTAAATTTCATAGAACTGCAATTTTATCTCACTCTCTTGTTTTTACAGTATAGTGTTGCATCCCGGAACAAAAAGCGTTCTCTCTTTTCCCATGTCGCCATCTAACGAAACATCCAGGAAGAAGACACGCTCGGCTGCGTCCTGCTCTTCCAAGTTGCAAGTAACGTTAAAGCTTGGTCTGTTCTTCTCATCAAACAAATGAAAACAATTCCGTTCAACTACAACTATCTTCAGATCATACTCGAAAAAAAAACTATCTTCAGATTATCGACTTGTCTTACCGAGACCAAGATACTAGCTTGTAATTGATCAAGTCATTTGTCCATTTAGTCCGACACTCCAACTACAGAAACCTTCAGCTAAGTAGTTGGTAAAAGGAACAGGAATGCCGCCAGCATGAACAAGACCTCTTCTTTTCTCGTGATCTGTTCTAACAAGACCCAGTCACTGCATGAATTACATCAAGTGGCAAGTAAGCAGGGGAGTCATGGATGACAAATTAGTGCAGAGGAGCAGAAGCTTCAGAGAAGACACACCAGGCAGCAGTTGATTGAACAAGTATAAGCCACTTGCGTGGCCAGAGAAAAAGAAGTCCTAAAAGAGTTCCTGTGTGCGCGAGCTTCCAGAAACTTCCGCTACCAGTGCCAATCGGAAAACCTCGATGCCGACATGTTCGGCTTGGCGCGTTTGGTTCCAAACTCCATCGTCTACACACTTCTTTCTTATCTCTTCGTCATGCATAAAACCACACGTGTTCTTCTTATGTCTGGCGATGCATGGCTGGCCGCTGGCGTGGATAATGTGGCCCAGCTTCTACTAAGAGCAAGTACAATAGTGCCTAGTCAGCTGACTATAAGGATTTAAATAATATATTTATGATGAGTTGGAGGAGAGAGGACAGGAGAGAGAATAGAGGTGCGCTCTCATGCAAGAGCTAGCTCTTACACGTGCTCCTAGGCACTTCGTGAGTGTGTCAAGTGGGCCATATATTCATAAAGTTGCACACTTTTGTAGCTAACTATTGTATAAGTTAGCTATAAGATTGGCTATAGGTGATGTGGCAATTGCTTATAGCCGGCTGTTGGCTCTACTATTGTTCTTGCTGTAATATGTTTTGATGCATGAAAGAGATGAGTGATTGATGCCTGTTTGACACGTCAAAAGGCAAGCAGTGCATCGTGCATGTGTGCGCCTTGTCGTCGAAAAAGAATCAGACAGACCAGTAATCAGTGTACATGTTGCGAAAAGTTCATGCACATTTCTCGTGCACACAATAGTCTTGCTCACAACAGAGGTTTCATGTGGGATCTCGCCAAAATTCCAACTCTAGTTCTTTTTTGCAATCTTTAGTTTAAATTTTGAGACGATTTTTTTTGAATTACAAATCATAAAATGAATTGTAAGTTGGATTTTACCAGGAAAATATTGCAGATGTATACTTAAGCTAGGTTGCTGCGTGTGGCAATATAGAAATTTTATAAATTATTTTGCTTACTGCTTGTCGTCTAACATGCTTCTTATGTTTTGCATCATATATATACTTGCATATGTAAAGCAGATCACAATTCTGCAAGAATATATAGCGATAGTTGTCTTATCATTTGGAATGCCGAGCTCCAGTTGTTTTGTCGCACCCCTTGGATCACGAAGAGCCTACACATATAATTCATGCTCTGCATGAGAAAGATGTTCAACAAAAGTTTATAACATGAAAATCGACAAACATGTCATGGAAAAAAGTTATCACATATGGTACATCAATGCCACTTCTCAATGCTAACAAAAAATTAAAATGGATCATCATCGAAGAACATGACAACGCTGAACAAAGAAGAAGAATACGAGGAGGACCCATAAGTCCAGGTGGCTAACGCTGAACAAATGAGTCGACATCTACACCAAGAGCAGCTAGAGGACATCGTGGTCTTGGTCAAGTTGTGAACTCAAGAGGTTGACGCCTGCCATGCTGGCTAGGGAACTCCCATGGCCATGTAGTGACAAACACGCGTGCACGCGCCCTCACGTGGACATATATGTCCAGTAGCTATGGCGCCAAGGAGCATGAGAGCTACGTCCAGGATATGTAGCTAGATTGTTGGCTGGAGGGGTTACCGTCGGCGAGCACCGCTGGAGCAGTGCCGTACCATTCGATTCAACAGGGATTTAACGGGACCAAACTTTGAATGGACAATTCAGAAATCATGCATTATTTTTGAATAATTATTTTATGGAGAGATTATTGTATTGTTCTTTTCTACGTCTATACATCATGTTTTCCGGCAGTACATTACAGAGACGTCGCCCTCGCGTCGTCCTCCTAGGGCGACTCGGGGGAACCCTACCGCCCGAGCCGCGGCCACCCTT
Organism: Dactylis glomerata; assembly: GCA_007115705.1. NCBI lineage: Eukaryota > Viridiplantae > Streptophyta > Magnoliopsida > Poales > Poaceae > Dactylis > Dactylis glomerata. The sequence continues at coordinate 65,787 of QXEO01001064.1, read as the reverse complement.
CCCCAGCCTCCCTTCTCCCCGCCGCCGCCGGAGGAGGTCGTCCGACGGCGGACGGCGGCGGCGGGGACCCTCTGCCTGCGGTTTCCTTCAGCCTTGGCGGTCTTTGCTCCCTCAACCGTCGATCTGTCATCGAGGTCATCGGCGTGACCTGGACCGATCCCCTCGGCCGTCTCCAGCCCGATTCCTGGCCGTCCCGGTCTCCGGCGCCGCCGCCACCTGCGGGAATGTTAGCCGGCAAGTCGCCCAGGAGGCCAGTGGAGAACCACCGATTCCAACCGAAGCGGCAAGGCTCGACCAGACTCAAGATCCCCACGCCCGCCTCTGGTGGGATGGGGCAACCAGGTGGGTCTTCTCCGCTGAAGCTTTGGTCGGGATCCCATGGTCCCATCTCAGCCGCCTTGCTACCTGTGTTGTGCCAAGGGGCAAGTTGGGGGCAGGAATTGGCAGCTAGACTGGACGCGCACATGGTCTGCGGATCACGTTCGGGGAGGCTAGTGGAGCGCAAGGCGGGATCTTCATCAACAAGGGCATCGGAAGGCACAGTCCATGGCATGACTTTGCGGGGCCTTGGATCAGTTCCTTTGACCAGACAGTGTTGTCTGCCATGGCGACCTGCCATCAGTGCCATTTCGGTCTGCATCATTCGGTACGCCATGGCAAGGTTTTTGTTGTGATTACCGTTGAGCTGACAATGGTGAGTACGATCAAGGTGGTCATTCCGGAAGACCAATGGATCTCGATGGCTCTTGTCCAGTTCGTGATCTTAAGGGATGACAGAGGTATGTTTGGATGTGGTGAAGACCGTGTGCCGAATGATCGGTGTTTTGCAGCAGTCTTGGCAAGTGGGGGCGGCAACACAGGGCGACTACGTTCTTGGTGGTGCTTTTGGGCACTAAGTCCTGACTTCCGGGGCAAAACCCTAGGTCTGACCTTGACTGGTTGTACCTGGCAATGACAGATCTCTATTGGTCTCCTTGTTGAAGGCATTGTCTGGAGTTTAGTCGGACTCTCTTCAGGGTGAAAACCATTGATCTATGATCAAGCGATGATGGTGTTTGTACACTATTTCCTTGTTGAAGGTGTCGTTCTTGAAGAACCGTTTTCGCAGTCCGGGTGTGGTCTTTGGTGGTGGTAGTTCCTGCTGCTTCACTGTTAGTTTGGCGGGCCCTTTTTTTTCTTTTCTTTATGGCTGTGTGCATCCATGATGTCTCGACTAGTCTTGATATCATGTTGTTGCAGAGGCTGGGTGTAATTGGTATCTGCTTGATATTAATATATTCTCTTTATCAAAAAAAAATACATCATGTTTTCCATACATGTTATACATACATTATTATAAAATGAGCACACTCTAAAACTGCAATGAGTAGTGCACAAATGATCAAGCTTATTGATATTGCACCACAATTCACTAGTAGGAAAAGGCTTATAGTCATGGTGCTGCAGTGGTAAATATACCCCTGGCGCAACAGTCGTCTGTGTGCCAGCAGTAGCCTAGGGTAGGGCACATCGGCTGGATCCAGAGGTGGGTCCAGAGAAATACCCTTAGCGCACCATAACCTATGGATGTGCCAGGGGTATTTCCCCCGACCTAGGGGTTTACCTCTTCACTTTTCTAACATAACAGACAAGATGCATGATATGCCATCTTATCCAAAATAGACCAGCTGTGCTTGATGTTAGTGGGGGTGGCATTGACCACGCACACTTGAGGGGCAGAAGAAGGGTTGACAAAAGTGTTCATAGTCAGCGCACCATTTGACTGCTGCATCCACTAGACCCTAGCCAAAAGCAAATAAGCAGCAACCACTGAGCTTAATCGATGTTAGACTGTTAGACTTTTGAAAAAAAACTCATCTCCAATTGGGCAGGACCTAATTAATCATGAGGTAGATAAGATAGAAAAGTGAAGAGGTAAACAAAACCAAGCAGCTGAGGTAGTTCGTGATCTTCCAAAAGGCAGTTCATACGTACGTACTGATGTTATCGTACACCCTGCAACTGCATGCATTCCCGAGCATTATGCTAGAAGGGCATATATGGCATGCATGTACAAAAGGCTAAGTCCTAACACCAGTATATACTATGCCCCAAGTTCCAACAGTTATCTACTCTCTCTGACCTTTTAAGGGCGGCTAGCTATGACACTTTTGCGTTTCATGCATAGGAGTTTGCGAAAGGGCGGCCAAAAACTATGTGGAAACGAGTAACTCTGTTCCTTGTCGCCACTATATATGTGCAAGAAGGTCGACACAGTTCGTGTGACGAGTTAGCTCTGGTTTTGTCTCCTGCCGACCTTCTGGCCGTGTACAGCTCTTGTCCATGCAGATATATATCCGAACACTAGTTTACATAAGCATGGGTGCGTGTGGCTCTAGAAGGCTTGCACTGCATGCCTGGTGGCTTCGTTCTTCAGTGTTTATTCCCAACCATCAGTTTATAGATGAAACATCTAGCTACCCCCTTCATACGGGATTATTGAACAATTACATATTTTAAGATAAATTTTAATCATTAATTTTAGTTAAGAAAATATGAGATATTTGATATAAAAATTATATCATCTGAAAGTTCTTTTAAATATGAATTCAATGGTATAATTTTTATATAATATACTCCCTCCGTTTCAAAATATAAGATGTTTTAGCTTTATGAAGCAAATGTATTTAGACCTCTTTTAGTGTGTAGGTTCACTCGAATATGCACACTAAAAGGTGTCTAGGTATATTTGTTTCACAAACCTAAAACATCTTATATTTTGAAACGGAGGGAGTATCTTATATTTTCTTAATTAAAATTAAAAGTCAATATTTATCTCAAAATACATAATTGTCCTATAATCCGATACGGAGGGAGTACTATCCATCATCACTGGCCACACGCGCACGCATGGCATGAGTACGTACGCTAATTGCAACCTAGCCAAGAGTAGAGAGTAGACAAAAGTAGCCAAGCATATGCATGCATAGAGGCCACACATATTTCCAGGGTGGTCTGTTCTCTCGGCTTAGTTTAGATAATTGTAGCAGAATTTGGTCATGGCCTAACTCACAATTGGAAAATGATTTTTTTCAATGCTTAAGACGATGAAAATGTTTGAAACATTTTTATTTGAACTGGAGGCAAAATATTTGCCTCTTTTCATTAAATAAGTAAGTATTTTGACAGAGGAAATAAAAAGGCTACAAAAGGGGCTACCCTCCCGAGATTACAAAGATCAAATGTTTTACCCTTGCTGAGACCCAGATCCTTTTCTCGATCTTGATGATAGTAAGGAGGATAGCCGTCAGACCAGATTTGTTTCGGAAAACCCTCGCATTTCTTTCATTTAATATTGTCCAACTAGTGACCCATCACCTTGAGGTTTGGGGTATTTGAACCCAACATAGTAGCACACCAATAGCTAATGGAGATGTCCGCGGACCAACCATTGATGTTGATGGAAGCAACACTGAGCCACTCCTTTGCCTTTTTGTGAAGTAGCATTGGAAAAAAAACATGTGCCGCCCTCTTGAGTTTGCTTGCAAAGGGTATAAAGGCCACATTTGTCAATCCGCTTTTCTCTAGACGATCCATGCAAATTTTTCTTGCAATTTATCAAGGTTTGGCAGTGTTGTAAATATCATACTACTATTTTATCTTACTCTGCTGTTTTTTATAGGGCACTCTTGCATCCAGAAACAAAAAAACTACTCTCTCTTGTGTCGCCGTCTAAAGAAACAGCTGGGAAGAAGACACCATCCGGTTGCTTCCTGCTCCTCCAAGTTGCAAGTTATATTAAAGCTCTGGTTGTTATTCTAATCCTAAAAATTAAAACAATGTACTGTAGTTAATTTACAGCTTTCTTAAGATTGTCGTCTTGTCTTACCGAGACCAAGGTTGGTGTAGGCGCACTAGTAATCCATTAAGTCATTTCTCGGCTTAGTCTGACACTCCGACTACAGAAACAGCCGGGAAGAAGCCACCACCGGCGGCTAATTTCTCTTTCATCGTCCTCCTAGTTGGAAGCGATCCCGTCAGTTATCTGCATAAATCGTCCTCTAACACAGTATCAATGGAAACAACAGCAATGCTGCCAACATGACAAGTCCTTTTCGTTTCTCTTTTACTCGGATGTAACAAGAACAAGTCAGTGCCTGAAGTACATCAAGTAGCAACTAATTAACAAGTAAGCGAGTCATGGATGACAAATGCAAAGGAGCAGAAGCTTCAAAGAAGGGAGAATTGTTGTTACATGTTGATCTAAATTTTATAAGGAGGCTAACGACGGAGAGAAGCGAGGTCCGTTGCCGGGTATGGATCGTTATCGCCGTCTATTTATACTACTTGTAAGCCGTTGGCTAGGGTTAATTGCATTATAAGATAACCCATGATATTTATAAAAACTCCAGATATGGTGAAGTTTTTCTGGCTCGTTACTGCTATTGCGTTTTATAAGATTTGTAAAGGCCATAAGTCACTTGTTGCGTCGCAGCAGCCAGAGAGACAAGACAGTTAAGAAGGAAGAGAGAGCCAGCAAGACAGGAATCGACTTTTGCCGTTCGTGTTAGCGTTTCCAGAAACTTCCACTGCCTGTGCCAATCGGAACACCGTGATGCCGACATCTACACACTTCATTCATCATGCATAAGACGCGTGCACTCGTATTCAGCCGGCCGGTAACGAACGAACAAACTGTCGGGCGATCGGACGGAGATGCGTGAACAATGTGGCCTAGCTTCTGCTAATGCGATCGGCAATTCGGCATACATATGCAATGGATGGATGGATGCTAGAGATGAGTGGCCGATGCCTAGCTTGACACGTCAAAATTAAAGGCATTGCCGTGCTTGTGTGCGCCTTATCCTCGGAAAAGAATGAGCAGGACTGCCCCTGGGCACTGGGAACCTACCAATAATCCGTGTGCTTGCTGCCAACGTTCATGCACATTTCTGATCCGCAAAATAGTCTTGCCCACAATGGCTGCACTAGATTGATACGCCTGTCAAGCAGGAGACCTAATGATTTTCTGGTTCAATAACTAGACTAGAACATATTTCGGGGCAAATTTTCTCTTACTATTATCTTGTCGGTGTAAAATATCATACTACTATTTTATCTTACTATTTTATCATACTACTATGTTTGACCAGTTCCCGCCGAAGTAATTTGCGCTGGAGATGGCGATGCTCTCGCTCAATCTGCAAAAAAAAAGTACCTTTTCAGAAACATTTCTAAGTCTTGGGAGCACTACGAAATATTCAGTTGACAGCAAAGTGTCAAGATAATTATATTTACCATGTCACGATTTCCATGTTAATAAGTTGTTGCGGCTAGCTACCATCAAGTGCCTGGATTCAATTATCCATTTCGACAGTAGCCACTTGACCGGTTGACCCTGGTTGCTCGTAAAGCACATACTCCTCTAGGCTTTTGCTAACCATCAATTTCAGTGGATAACGACAGGGACACGCGGAAGATGTCAACCCACGAACATTGCGGTCTGCCCACATGTTCCACTACGGGTGGTAAACACACTGTAAAGTCCCCCACTTATCGCAAAACTATACTACAACATCTATATCTCTTTAAATTTTAATCCCTCCGTTGCTATATATAGGAGGTATAGTTTTTTGCACAAATATTAACGCATATGTGTTAGACAGTTAATTTTCGTTGGTTTTACACGTGAAAGTGGAGATAAATAACGAAACTCCCGATCTCCTCTCTTTTCCAATCAGATTTGTTTGTGGAATATCTCATGCGGGAGTCAACTACTCCATAAATCCAGCGATAAATTTGGCGGGAGTCTTATATTTTGGAATTTTCCTCGAAAAACTATACCTCCTATATATAGGAACGGAGGGAGTAATTACTACCACCATGCCAAGGTTTAAGGATAATATTTTTTAGAAAGTCAAATTATATCAAGTTTGACTAAGTTTTTATCAAGAATCATTAACATATATAATACCAAATTAATATCATTAGATAGATAGTGAAATATATTTTCATGTGGTACCTATAAAATATCATATTTGTTAATAGATTCTTCTTAAAAGTTGGTTAAACTTTACTTAGTTTGACTATTCTAAAAAAATAAGCCTTAAGTTTTGAGATGGAGGTAGTAACACGCAAAAACATTTTATAAAAGGTACGGAGGAAGTAGTATATATGAAATAGAGATCGCCGCTTGAAGCGTGGTATGCGCTGCTCATGCTCAATCGACAAGCGGTGGCTGAATTCAATAATCGCGCTCGTTCAAAAAAAATCATAATCGTGTACCAAGGCTCAGGTTGCCGCTCGCTAGTCTTCGCGCATGAGCACCCCGCGGAGCATGTCGTCGCCTTTGTCTTCGCCACCATACGACTATTTGCAACTGCCAGGAAACTTTGCATTGACGGGGCTGCCAAGTTGGATGCTACCTGAATGGAGAAATGCCGATATTAGTTGATATCAAATGCCGCCGCCAAATTAGATGCTACCACAAGCAAATTAATGACAGTGCCCATAGCATCAGGTGTCCGTGATCTAGCGGTGCCCAATCGAAGCATCTCTATTCGGGACGTAACAATGTTGAGGACATGATCATATAAATAAAATAGTGCTTATGCAAGGTGTACCTATTTTAGTGATAATGATAATAATAGGTGTACCAAAGCGGACGAGTTGACCCATGTAAACACGATCAGGCCAGATATGATAGTGATTATCTGATTATTAGGACCACAAAGATGGAGTTTCCACCTTGGGGCATGACTAGATTCTCTCTGTTGGTTGCAGTTAGCTGAGTGTTGCCTGTGGCTAATAAAGAAATATGGCTAGAGGATGAAACCAATGAGGGTAAGCCACCAAATGTAGCTAACTAATATTAATGTGATCAAGTGCTGCTGATGAAGATGAACTCCACACCTCCACATGCATATGGAGATGGCAAGACCCTAGTAGTTTAATCCGGAGAGCGTGGCCACTTCAAAAATTACATAATTGTTTATGTTATTGCCGGGCTATGTATATTGTAATATATAGGACAAATACGCATGGAGTGATGCAATCAAGCACGAATTACGGAAAATGACTTGGGATGACAGCTAGGAAAGAAGTATTTCCTCCGTTCACAAATACTTTTTGTTTTGGGTGTGGTTAAAGTCAAACCTTGTAAAATTTGACCAAATATCTATGAAAAAATACCAATATTTACAATATAAAATCTATTGTATTAGAGCGTAGTTTTATATTATATCAATTTGGTATTATTTATGTTGGTTCTCTTTTCTAAACCGTGGATCAAAGGTTGCAAATTGTAACTTTGACTAAACCTAAAACACGAACTAAAAAAAATGGAGGGAGTAGGAATTAGAGTAGTATAATTAATTCACGCAATGCAATTAAGCCCAAGTGGCGCCGTGGCATTCCAAGATGTTGGTATGCATGAATGCACTAGATTAGAAATTGAAGAAATGCATATGTGTCTTGGTCTCATATTTATGTACACTATAGCTATACCCACTATGCTAGCATATACTCTGCAGATTTATCATTTTATGTTTGCCACGATGAGAGCAAGCAACTTAATTACGGCATGTGTCACATTCATGGGTTGTTTTCTGGTTGGCCCTAGGCCCTAGGGGTTTATACTACCACTCACTGCAAGCAATCCATTACGAACGGGATCACTAAACTAGTACCACCCCTCCTTTTTTTAAGCATAAACTATCTCAAAATCTCAGTCCTTGAAGGACGACGATAAGCTATATCCTAGTATATAGCAGATAGCAGCTATTCCCTGTTTTGACTAATTAATTAAGTAACCTTTGCAGCTATCTAAATTAGGAAAGTGACGTGTCTAATCTTATTTTTCATGCTAAGACTGACACTTGGGACCTTCTTAGTAATAGAGATGCATGTGAAGGTGTCAGTGCCAAGTGCCACTAGATTCGCTCTTTTAAGCCGCGGCGGCGCACCCCTTCTCAGAACTGATATAGTGGTTTACCCTGCTCGAAACCCTACCCACAAAAGTGCTTTACCACATTTCACACGCTGAAACCCATGGATATAGTGTATCCGAGGTGTATAATAGGGCAAGTATCCGTTATATTGCCACGTTTGGTTGGATGGGTTGGAAAAATCAGATTCGCTATCAACAGAGAATATCTTGGCTTGCTATGTGTTGTTGAATAATTGTGGTTGCCGCAAACACTAGTAGAAAACGGGCCTTTGGCCAGGACCCTTTAGTCCCGGCCTCCATCTGGGCCGGGACTAAAGGCCCGGCCACGTCGCCCGAAATTCGCCACCCGCCCGGGAGGCTTTAGTCCCGGCCCGTAACGACCCTTTAGTCCCGGTTTGAGACACAAACCGGGACTAAAGGGCTTTGCGCGGAGCGGCCCGCGTGTGCGCACCCTTTAGTCCCGGTTTGTGTCTCAAACCGGGACTAAAGTATTCTGCCTATATATATGGCTGCAGCAGCCCCTCTCTCCCCTCTTGCATTTTTTTGGATGAAAGTGTGTGAGTGTGTGCTAGCTCACCTTTTTGCTTGGATGCACTAGAGGTGTTTGTTGAAATGTTTGTTAGAGCGATGCCGCTTCAGTTCACCGAACACAACTACGATATGAGGTGCCCGAGCCACGCTTAAGCCTCTTCCTCTTTATTTCCACTTATTCTAAAAGGTTAGCAACTATATTTCCTCGTTTAGACCGTGCGGTACTAATTTTTAGGATCGTGATTGTGTTTGATATACTGTTGCATGACGCAGATGAGCCATCCATGGATGTACGGTGATCGACGCACCGTCGCTTACAGAGAAGGCGTGCATTCTTTTCGAGATGCGGCCGATGCGAACAAGCATGGTGGTGGCTATATGTTTTGTCCATGTGTTGAATGTCGGAATGAGAAGGACTACACTTCCTCAAGAGTCATTCAGAGCCACCTGCTTCGGTCCGGTTTTATGTCGGGCTATAATGTTTGGACCAAGCACGGAGAAAGAGGGGTTATGATGGAAGACGACGATGAAGAAGAAGAGAACGATGATGACAACTACCGATCTATGTTCCCTGAGTATGCTGATACCGCAATGGAAGACAATGAAGAAGAAGATCAGGGTGCAGAACGGGAACCAGATGAGCCCGCTGATGATCTTGGCCGGGTCATTTCTGAAGCACGGCGAGGCTGCGACAGAAAAGGAGAGGTTGCAGTTCGAGCAGATGTTACAGGACCACAACAAATTGTTGTACCCAACTTGTGAAGATGGCCAGAAGAAGCTGGGTAGCACACTGGAATTGCTGAAGTGGAAGGCAGAGACCGGTGTGACTGACTCGTCATTCGAAAAGTTGCTGGTACTGATGAAGAAGATGCTTCCAAGAAAGAACGAATTGCCCGCCAGCACGTACGAAGCAAAGAAGCTTGTCTGCCCTCTAGGATTAGACGTGCAGAAGATACATGCATGCCCTAATGACTGCATCCTCTACCGCGGTGAGAAGTATGAGAATATGGATAAATGCCCGGTATGCACTGCATTGCGGTATAAGATCAGAAAAGATGACCCTGGTGAGATTGAGGGCGAGCCACCCAGGAAGAGGGTTCCTGCCAAGGTGATGTGGTATGCTCCTATAATACCACGGTTGAAACGTCTGTTCAGAAATAAAGATCATGCGAAGTTGTTGCGATGGCACATGGAAGATCGTATGAAAGACGATAAGTTGAGGCACCCCGCCGATGGTCGGCAGTGGAGAAAAATCGAGAGAGAGTTCCCGAGATTTGCAGGTGACGCAAGGAACTTATGGTTTGGTCTGAGTACAGATGGCATGAATCCTTTTGGGGAGCAGAGTTGCAGTCACAGCACCTGGCCCGTTACTCTATGTATCTACAACCTTCCTCCTTGGTTGTGCATGAAGCGGAAGTTCATTATGATGCCAGTGCTTATCCAAGGTCCAAAGCAACCCGGCAACGACATTGATGTGTACCTAAGGCCATTAGTTGACGAACTTTTACAGCTGTGGGCCGAACCAGGTGTACGTGTGTGGGACGAGCACAAACAAGAGGAATTTGACCTTCGAGCCTTGCTTTTCGTAACCATCAATGATTGGCCTGCTCTTAGTAACATTTCAGGACAGTCAAACAAGGGATACAATGCATGCACGCACTGTTTAGATCAGACAGAAAGTATATATCTGGACAAATGTAGGAAGAATGTGTACCCGTTCAATCGTCGTTTTCTTCCGCCCAAGCATCCCTTAAAGAAAAAAGGCAAGCATTTCAATGGCAAGGCAGAACCCCGGGGGAAGCCTGTCATCCGTACTGGTGCTGAAGTATTTGATATGGTCAAAGATTTAAAAGTAATCTTTGGAAAGGGTCCTGGCAGCCAACCTGTTCCTAACGGCCCTGATAAGCGCGTACCCATGTGGAAGAAGAAATCTATATTTTGGGAGCTACCCTATTGGGAAGTCCATGAGGTCCGCTCCGCAATCGACGTGATGCACCTGACGAAGAATCTCTGCGTGAATATTCTAGGCTTCCTGGGCTTGTATGGGAAGTCAAAAGATACACCGGAAGCACGGGAGGACCAGGAACGTCATAAAGGAAGAGATGGCATGCATCCAGGGCAGTTTCAAGGGCGTGCCAGCTACGCTCTTACTAAGGAAGAGAAGGAAATCTTCTTTGAAGTCCTTTTCAGTATCAAGGTCCCGACTGGCTTCTCGTCGAATATAAAGGGAATCGTAAATATGAAAGACAAAAAATTCCAAAACCTAAAGTCTCATGACTGCCACGTGCTTATGACGCAATTGCTTCCGGTTGCATTGAGGGGAATTCTACCGGAAAATGTTCGCCTGGCAATTGTGAAGGTATGTGCATTCCTCAATGCAATTTCTCAGAAGGTAATCGATCGAGAAAGTCTATCAGGGTTACAGATTGATGTGGTCCAATGTCTGGTCAGCTTTGAGTTGTTGTTCCCGCCATCCTTCTTCAATATAATGACACACCTCCTAGTTCACCTAGTCGAAGAGATTAGAATTCTCGGTCCTGTATTTCTACACAATATGTTCCCCTTCGAGAGGTTCATGGGAGTCTTAAAGAAATATGTTCGTAACCGTGCTAGGCCAGAAGGAAGCATCTCCAAGGGCTATGGAACAGAGGAGGTCATTGAGTTTTGTGTGGACTTTCTTCCTGACCTTAAGCCGATTGGTGTTCCTGAATCTCGGTATGAGGGTAGGCTGACAGGAAAAGGCACACTAGGAAGGAAAGCAAAAGTATGTATGGACGGGCATTCTTTCTCTCAAGCACACTACACAGTTCTACACAATTCCACCGTGGTGGCTCCGTATATCGTGAGACACAAGAATATTCTACGCTCCGAAAACCCGGGGAAGACTGACTCTTGGATTAAAGGGGAACACGAGAAGACTTTCGGCAGTTGGTTGCAGACACATCTCATGAATGATGACACCGTTGGAGATCAGCTGTACTGTTTGGCCAGGCCACCATCTTCTACTATATGTACTTTCCAAGGGTACGAGATAAATGGGAATACATTTTACACGGTTGCCCAAGATAAAAAGAGCACCAACCAAAACAGTGGTGTCCGCTTTGATGCAACAGACGAGAATGGGCACTGTTTGGAAACATATTACGGGTACATAGAGGAGATATGGGAACTTGACTATGGACCTACTTTTAAGATCCCTTTGTTTCGGTGCAAATGGGTGAAGATGACAGGAGGCGGGGTAGTTGTAGACCAAAAGTACGGTATGACAACAGTGGATCTCAACAATCTTGCGTACATGGATGAACCATTCGTCCTAGCCAACGATGTCGCTCAGGTTTTCTATGTGAAGGACATGTCTACAAAAACGAGAAAAAGAAATCAGCAAAAGAAGACATCGTCCGATGAGCCAAAGCGCCACATAGTTCTTTCAGGGAAAAGAAACATCGTGGGAGTAGATGACAAGACAGACATGTCAGTAGATTATAATAAGTTTCATGAAATTCCGCCCTTCAAAGTGAAAACTGACCCAAGCATCCTACTGAATGATGAAGATTCTCCATGGCTACGACCCAGAAGAAAACAGAAATAATAGATAGGAATGTTGGTGCAATAATGTAATAATGTATTAAACCTTTTATGTAATGCATGATGAAGATTCTCCATGGCTCTTTAGAAAAAAAGCCGGCTCACTAGTTCTTTTCCCGTTTTAATTGAAAATGGCAAACTAGTTAATACTTAGGATAGTTTAAATAATTAATTTTTAAAATAGAAAATAGTTTTGAATTATTTATTCAATTTCAAACACTTTTCATTTTTATAGTTTTGTTAAATTCTCAAATATGCAAAAAGAATATTAATAAACATAGTTTTTAATTGAAAATGGCAAACTAGTTAATACTTAGGATAGTTTAAATAATTAATTTTTAAAATAGAAAATAGTTTTGAATTATTTTTTCAATTTCAAACACTTTTCATTTTTATAGTTTTGTTAAATTCTCAAATATGCAAAAAGAATATTAATAAACATAGGTTTTAATTAAAAATGGCAAAATAGTTAATACTTAGGATAGTTAAAATAATTAATTTTTAAAATAGAAAATAGTTTTGAATTATCTATTCAATTTCAAACACTTTTTATTTTTATAGTTTTGTCAAATTCTCAAATATGCAAAAAGAATATTAATAAACATAGTTTTTAATTAAAAATGGCAAAATAGTTAATACTTAGGATAGTTAAAATAATTAATTTTTAAAATAGAAAATAGTTTTGAATTATCTATTCAATTTCAAACACTTTTCATTTTTATAGTTTTGTTAAATTCTCAAATATGCAAACAGATAACTATTTATAAAACAAATAAAAGAAAAAAACAGAAAATAGGCCTTTAGTCCCGGTCCGTGCTACAGACCGGGACTAAAGGCCCTTATGCTGGAAACCCCCGCCCGAGGCCTTTAGTCCCGGGCGGTGGCTCAAACCGGGACTAAAGGCCCCCCTTTAGTCCCGGCCTGAGCCACCGCCCGGGACTAAAGGTCCCGGGGTATAAAAGCTAGTCCTTCGTCCCCGGTCGGTTCCACCGACCGGGGACCGGGGACTTAGGATTTTCGCGCGCGAGGAGCAAGCAGAGACGCCGCCAGGCTGCCCGACGCCACCGCCGCCCAACGCCCGACGCCACCGCCGCCCGACGCACCGCCTCCGCTGACGTCCTCGAGCCTGACGCGCCGCCGCCGCCGAGGCCCCCGAGCCCGACGCCTACCGCCGCCCGACGCGCCCACCGCGGCTCGAGCCCGAGGCGCCCACCGCCGCCGGACGCCTCCCACTGCCGCCGCCGACCGTCCCGAGGTGCCCGACGCCACCGGCCGCCCGACGCCACCGCCGCCCGACGCCTCCCGTCACCGCCGACCTGCAGGTATGTTAGGGTTAATTAGTTTTAGGTTAGGGTTAGTTTTAGGTTAGTGTTAGGGTTAGTTTTAGGGTTAGTGTTAGGGTTAGTTTTAGGGTTAGTTAGTTTAATTTAGTTGTTAGTTAGCTTTAGGGTTAGTTAGTTTAATTTAGTTAGAAAAAAAAGAATAGATTTGTTAGTTATTTGTTAGTAAATTTGTTAGTTAGTTTAATTTAGTATTTGTTAGTTAGTTTAATTTAGTATTTGTTAGCTAGCTATTTGTTTTTGTTAGTTAGTTTAATTTATTAGTATTTGTTAGTTATTTGTTAGTTAATTTGTTAGTTAGTTTAATTTCCTATTTGTTAGCTATTAGAGTTAGATATTAGGGTTAGAATTTGTTAGTGTTAGGGTTAGAATTATTTAGTTAGAATTTATTTGCAAATAGAAATAGAATTATTTAGTTAGAATTTATTTGCAAATAGAAATAGAATTATTTAGTTAGAATTTATTTGCAAATAGAAATAGAATTATTTAGTTAGAATTTATTTGCAAATAGAAATAGAATTATTTTGCAAATAGAAATAGAATTATTTTGCATCATATATAGTTTGTTAGTTTATTAGTTAATCAAATGTTCGTTTTTTGCAGAACTATGGATCCACATAGCAGGAACCTCGAAGAGGAAGAACTTCTCGAAGATATAATCAAAGACGCCCCCGACGTTGAACCTGCTGAATCTCCGTCGTCATATCTAAACCCCTCCGGAGATGGAATGGAGGTTGATCGACCCGAAGATGAAGCCGATGGGGCCGGAGATAGCTCCAATGACGGAGAAGGTGATAGCTCCACTGATGGAGAAGCCGGTGGAGAAGCCGGTGGAGAAATAATAAAGTCCGGCGAGGTATACATATGAAGTTCGACAATCACTTGTAATATGTGAAAAATATTGGAGATAGCTCTATATTGTATACATATACATTCATTTGACGAATGTTTCTCCCTCTTAGGCCTCCACATCGAGCAAAGCTACGAAACGAGGCCCGACTAAAAAGTTGGACGCACGGACGCATTACACCTTTGAGGTGATATTGCCTACGGGCGAACCAAAGCTTCCTAAGAATGCTGCTGACACATTCAAGAAGCAATGCGGAGTTCTCGTTAGGGATCACGTCCCGATCAGCGTTCGGGAGTGGAACAAGCGCAAAGGGGCAGCCGATAGTGACTATGTCGCCGAAAGGTACAAAGATAATCTTTGGAATGATATCATGTCACATTTCAACCTGCCAGAATGTGAGAATCAAGACGCCGCAAATAAACTGAGGGCCAAAGTCAAGCAGTGGACTCTAAAGAAGATGGCCGAACTGTTCCGTAGCTGGAAGAAGAAGCTATGGAAAGACTATCTGAAGACAAAGAAAGTGCCAGTATTCGAGGGGTATCTAGCCAAGCAGGCGAATCACTGGAAGGCATTTCAGGAGTACAAGCAGTCAGAAGATGCCAAGGCATTATCAGAAAAGAACAAGAAAAATGCCGACAAGAAGAAATATCACCACACGCTGGGGCCAGGGGGCTATGAGACTGCCATCCCAAAGTGGGATAAGAAAGAGCAAGATCTGCTAGCTAAAGGCATCGTACCTGAACCCATCCGTGATGAGTGGGAAATGAGAGCAAGGAATTGGTTCCTTGCGCATGGTGGTTCATACGACGAAGAAACAGGGGACCTCATCTGCAGTGGCGGTCTTAGGATACCCAGGGAGAATTGGAAAAAGATAGTGAAAGAAATTAAAGAGGGAAAAAGACAGTTCACTGCAGATAGAGAGAAAGATTTGCTCACACTGGTCCTCGGCAATGACGAACATGGAGGACGAACGCGAGGCTTCGGTCCTTCTTACCCGTGGTGGCTTGGGTTTGCCAGAGACCAAGACACTTACAGAAGCCGGGCGAGAGCAAAGAAGCGACAGCAGGATGAGGAGAATGACAAGTTCAACCAGTTGCTTGCCAGGCTTAACGAGCAACAGAAGCAGATTGACGAGCTTAGAGGAGTAGCGCGCCAGGAAGATCCTGGACTCGATATTATCGGCGCCCCATCTAAGCGGAAAAGCAGCGTGGCTGAATCTGAGGCCCCGCCCGACGATGCACGAAGAATGATAGAGGGCGGTCCCGGCTACCCCGTGGATGGAATCAAGGAGTCAACATCATGTGAACTCCATCAGAAATTCAAGAACATATCCATGAAGGTGGCCGTCGGACAAGCTTTACCTTCTAGCCCTGATGCACGCTGGCATGGCCGTGAGATTCCAGCTGGCTTTGCTAAAGTCGGGGTGGATGAAATCATGGCGGGGTTTCATGATATGGAGCTCGACATGGCTGGACCCGAAGATGAGAGGACACTCGGAGAAGTACTGGGTGGAGTCATCCTATGGGACAAGAACTACATCAAGCTTCCAGGCTCGGCCCCAAGGACAACACCGCCTCCGAGTCGTCGCAGGTCACCTACACCTCCATCACCTCCAAGCCCTCCACATGACGACGGCCACCACAACACGAGTCCATCTCGATCACCGCCGCCGGACTTGGGTCGGCCGTCTCCGCCGCCGCCCGCTAAGGATACTAAGCGGAAGCGTGCCAGCAAGAACGCTCCGTCCATGAGTTCTAAGCGACGGAGCTCCCCAAAGCGCAAACTGTCGCCCCTCCCAAAGGTACCTCATGCTAATCTTCCTATCAGACCTTATGATCGTACCGACGAGGAAAACGCCAGGATAGCAAAGGAACATTATGAGGCGCAGATGAAAAAGAAGGAACCCGAGCCCCGCCCGGAATACACCGAGAAGCAAATAGCATATGCAAAATACTTCATGACCCTTCCATCACAGTATGACTTACACCATAAGCCTGACGACTATACACGCACATTGCAGAAGGAAGGGCAAAAGAGCAAGTCACGTGCAAGTGCAAGTGCAAGTGGGAGCAAATCAAGTTCAACTACAAGCAAAATAAGATCAGACGTTCCTCAGCTTGGACAACAGGCCAAACAGTCGATCCCACCCCTCAGGGTGTTACCCGAGAATGTTCCCTCTCTGGTGCAGGGGCAAGATTTGGGATTAGCAAAGAAGTGGGCGGATGAATGGGGTATCCCGGTTGAAGTCATTCTGGCTTCCCAAGACGACGTGGTACCCAAGGCTGTGGTAGCCCCTAAGCCACAGTTTGTCATGGGAGCGCCTTTGGTCAGCAAAGATAAGTTTGATGATCTCCCAACAAATATGCGTTACTTGCATACATGGTACTTAAGTGAATCAAAGAATGGGAGAACGATGATCGTGGCGCGTGTCCCACGGGAGTACTACGGCCGCCCCGAAGACATCCATATCGACTTTGATGAACTCTTCCAGATGTACAATGCCGACGCCCTCGACAAATCGCTTATGAGTTGCTATTGTCTGTAAGTTTTTTAATTTGTTGTCTACATATAACTTGTTCAGTTATTTCAATTCATTGTCTACATATAACTTGTTCCGTTCTGACTTGTACTCTATTATGCAGAATGAAGATTCTGGAATGTAAAAGTAGGAACATCCTAAATATTGGGTTTATTGACCCAGATAAAATACATATAAAGACGCTAACTGATAACCCCAAGGAGACAGAGGAAAACCTTCTAAGGTTTCTAACAGATCAAAATTTCTGTGACCACATACTGTTTCCATACAACTTCAGGTGAGGGTCTTACTCTGTTGTGTCCATTCACTTATAAGTGTAATTGATAAGTTACTGACACATATATATATACATGTGCAGCTACCACTGGATTCTGTTGGACATTCAAATTGATAAGGGAAGAGTTGATGCCTTCGACCCATTATCGAGACCCTTGGAACAGTTCCAAAGCCTGCAGGACATGCTCCAAGGGTAATTTCAATCATTCTTGCGCTCTATCGGTCTCTTTCGATGATTTTCTGATATATCAATTAATGAAAAACTTAGCAAATCATTTTCCTTGTCGGGCAGGGTTTGGAAGCGGTTCAAGTGCGTGACTCCCGGTATCCGGCATGAGAAGCTGACCTTTAGAGCGGCTCAGGTAAGTAGTAGTATGATATACTTCTATTTTCAATACTTTTGTAATGCTAGATTATTATTTTGATTATATATATTCTATTCTCGTAAAGTGCGACCAGCAGCCACGGGGGACGCATCTATGTGGATACTATGTTTGCGAGACCATTCGCACGTTTACCTCTGAGCACAAGGATTACAGATACGATGTAAGCAATAAACATTCACACCTCTATTTTTACTCGTCATTCTTTGTTATCATGATTGATATTCATATTCATCTCCTCTTCTTATATAGTACACGGCCATGCGGGAGAAGTACCTACCAGAGCAACGCGCGATTGCTGTTGCAGAGGAGCTGGCGACCTTTCTGAGAATAGAAGCTATAGACGACAAAGGACGATTTAGTGTAGCTAGGGGCCATTACTAATGTTGGTCCATGTAATCGAATAGACGGGCTCTTGTCCCGATAATTCTGATCTCCATATAATTGTATATATATGCTCGCTTGTAAGATAAGTTAATCTTATATATATGCATAAACTAATTCCCGAACACCAAGACACCAAACGAGGCATCACGTTAATCCCCCACCTAAAACCCTAAAACCCCTAAACCCTAAAACCCTACAACAAAAAACAAAAATCTGCAGATGACCTTTAGTCCCGGTCTGTGTTACAAACCGGGACTAAAGGTCCTGGCCCTGATTCGCCCCGAGGTGCCCACGTGGACACCCTCCAGTCCCGGCTGGTAAGCGGGCCGGGACTAAAGGTTCAGCCTTTAGTCCCGCGGCTGGGGTCCCGGTTTGCAAACCGGGACTAAAGCCCCTTACGGGCCGGGACTGGAGGCCCCGTCCCCACTAGTGAAAGGTGCAAAAATATGGTTGCTATGTATTGCACTAAGGTTGTGGTTTTGCGTAACAAATTCCAAGTTGAAAACTGAAAATTTTAAACTTTTGGTGGCTAACTTAAGGAGGGGCATCCAGGCATGCATGCTCAATACTCTCTCGGTTCACAACTACTTCGCATTTTGTGTTTGGCTAAATTAATTTTTTTAAAAAATAACTAAATATTTACCAAAAATATCAGCATCAGTTTTTCTCATATGTTGATATTTTTTCATTAATAGTTAATTAAAATTTACAAAGACTCTGAACCAAACCTAGAACTGCAAAACTAAATAAAACTGAGGAAGTATAACGTTGTTCCACAAGAATTCCTGCCAAACATTGAGTTTGTTCATCTACTATCTTCATGGAAATGAAATTTTGGACATACGTGGCCTACTTTTTTTTTGAAAAGGGAAATAAGATACCGACATTTGCATCAATTGATGCGCACAACTTCTTATTACAAAGTGTAACATTCAGAAGTTTTACACCTCAAGAATCACGGGTCCTATACTTCAAAGAGCGCTGCTATGTGTCGGTACGCGTATGATTTTCGAACGACATTGCCGATCTAGTCGTCCATGCATTAGACTGAGCGGCACCATACCGTTCAATCAATTATCGTACAGAGTTCGGACAATAAATCGTCTCTTATGCAGGAGTAGTTTCGTACATGAAATATGATAACTGTCGAAGCACCCAAATTTTCTATGTGTGCTCAGCATCGCAAGAGGCCGCGGCGCCACCACCCCGGCCGGCATAACCCGAAGCTTTCATGGAAAAGCCTCTCACCGCTTTCCGCTATTTTGGAACTAGAGACTTGTATATCCAACTTGCTGATGAACAAACACCGTACTAATCGGACGTGCTGATCGGACGATCAATCGAGTATATGTATACAAATTGTCTCACGGACAGCAAATGGCATCACGGAGTGCGTCATTTAACTCATGATAGCATTGTTAAATCTCCCACTTGTAGGGAACACTCTAGTTGTATAATGAGAAGTTGATAACATACATAGTTAGCAATCACGATTGAGATGGCGTTTTCAAGGAGAACAGACACGTCGACTATACTGTCGACAGTGTGGTGCGTCACACATGTGACACGATCAAACAAGTGTTAAGCGCACCTGACCCCGGCTTCCAGGCGAGATTATGTGGACCCCAACACGTGTGATGAAACACACTTCTGGTGTGGAAGGCAAGACAAGTTCAGTTGGAACCTGTACAAAAATATAGGCGATTCTCGCTTCTACCTATATGCGGCACTTGTTTATTTCGCTGCCCTGTTTAATAAACTAGTACAGCGGCCCTCGCAAATGCGAGGGCATCATCGGTTGTTGATTTAAAGTGTTTAAAAAATAAAAATATTGTTTTATTGTTTTTACATTATTTCCTATTATGTGATAATAAACAAAATTGTTGTACAACAATCGTAAAACTTGGTGCGTTCGGGATCTGGGGCGTGGAGGGTTTTATGGGCCTCCCTGCAGCCTCTTCCCTGGCGTATTGTACACAGACACCGTCCACATGGGTTTCCTTCTCACGGTGTGTGCGCCGAGCAGACTCTCTCTCTCCCCGCGTTTCGCCGTTTCGATGGGCTCTCGTAAGGTAGGGTTGGCGGCGGGGCAGGTTTGCCCGCCATATCGCTAGAGCCCTGACCTAATAGAACAGACACTAGGAAATAATGTGAAAACAAACCATATTTTTATTTGAATATACCGTTAGAGATAATTATTTTTGTAAACATGTTTTATATAATAACAGTCAAATTTAGGGAAGTATGACTTATCCCGCTCTTCATTGAATGCCTTTGCACGCTCGGTAACATGTATTATCTGTGTTATGCAAAATTGCTCTTAATCAGTCGTCAATTTTACTACACACTTGCAAAGACATATATGCTCTTTTTTTAGCCTTTTTAGGTGCTGCGATTACAAATAGTAATTGACACACCATGCAATGCTAAATACAAAATATATCATAAGGATATATGTGGTGACTTAACCATGTGCGATTAAGTCAAAATATTGTATAGTATGAGGGATATTCCCATTAAAATTTTGTCGACTAAAGTTGTGTCTTCATCAATTATGGAGGTATGATATTTTGTGTCTCAAGTTTGACTATTCCTTAGTGGAGGAACATTATCATCGCGATAATATGTGATGACACAACCCTAGGTGTATCATTAAGCCATTATTTTTTAGTGTGAGGGATATTTCCATCGATAGTGCGACAAATATTATGACTTCATTAATCTTTTAATTCCATGGCTCCAAAGTCTGAACTACAATAGGCGTTCAATGAGAGTGTTGATCTCATGGCAGTTAAATAAACTTGCCATTTTTCTATACACAATTATAGAAAAAAAATTGTATAGTGCGACTAATGTCGTGACTTCACTAATTTCAAAACTCCATGACGCTGAATTACTACAGGCGTTATGTGAATATGTTGGTCTGATGACACTTGAATAAATTTGTCATTTATGTATAATCAATCATAGAAAAAAATATTATCCCTCGGTTCACAATTATCCTACATTGTGGGTGTACTCAAACTAATTTTCTAAAAAAGTTTCACCAAATGTATAGGAATAAATATCAACATCAAAAATATAAAATCATTATTATTAGAGTCACAATAAAATATATTTTCATATTAAATGAAATCTTTATTATAAAAGCTGATATTTATTTCTACATCTTTTATCAAACATTGCAAAATTTGACTTTGACTAAACTCGAAACACAGAGAAATAAAAACATGGAAATTACGCATTGTTCGGTTTACACTTTATAAAACTCCTACTCATTGGTCATTGCAATCACCTTTTAGTTTTTCTTTTTCTTGCAGCTATTACGTTCTAGCAATCACGTTCCACCCAGGACTTTTATTTCGCTTGCACCTAACACGTTAAAGTCATATATGTACACGCCTGATTCTTTAATTAGATGGAGCTATATAAGGATAGAGTCTTATATGTACACGTTTGATTTTTAAATGGATGGTGCTATATAATGATAGGTATATAACGTTGCATACCTACGTTATTTTTATTTTACGTGATATTTTCACCATATAAGTTGTGTCAAGGATGTTACGTAACTACTAATATTTTGTAAAATCTCAGCCATATATTTTAGATCTAACTGTTAAAATTAATAAAGATGATGTGGATTAACGTGATGCCTCTATTTTAGACTTCCGTATTGTGCTTTTAGTATATAGTAGATGATACGCAAGTACACTTCTGAAAGGTTGACAGAAGATAACACCTTGCCAAAACGAAACTGGCAAGGAAGCAGGTAACATTGACATTGTCATAAGGATGATACACTAAAACATTTTTTCTTTGAATGTAAAGTTGTCCGAGTACAAGAAATTCTCTTCTCCTCTGCATGTTATCTATTTCTGTACACATTGTTTCGATTCATCGTATAGGTACACCTGCAGTTGCTTACACGAGGTAGGGAGATAGGAGTGAGTGTCGTAGGATCATTTTACCCAAAAATGGATACTTGTGTAGGCTTAGGATTGCCCCCTCAGAACCTTAGGCGGATATTTTTTGTTCGTTTTGTTACAAGCTATATATGTCATTTCCTCCTTTTTATATGTTCGTGGTTATATGTGATTTCCATTTTATCTATGCAAACATCGGTTGTTTGAACTCTTGATTGGTGTATCATATTGATTGGTGTATCATCTATGCAAAAGTTATAATGTTAGTAATTAATTCGATATTTTCACTCGCACTTCTTGGGTCACTAGTTCAGGGTTAGATTAATTTTTTATTAACCAATATCATTCGAATTTGTAACAGATATGGCCTTCCAGATTCAATACTATGCACCCACAACCCTTGATTTGAAAATATTTGAACTATTTTAAATGTTGATATCTATGAAAGATTTTACTCACAGACCTTTCGATGTCTCGGCATACGATGTTTTTGTAAGAGAAAGAACTAAAAACAGTAAAGATGTTGCGCGTGATCTTGAGTGGGATACATGATATTTGCATTATTTTTTTTGCAACTTAAGATCTAAACATTGTGAGCGTAACGGGCCGCCATGAACTCCATCTTATAATTATATAAAGTTAAGATCATGAAATATTTTTAGATTTTTCTTGGGTGTAGATTAATGTTCAAGTAATTTTGCACATTAGTAATTCAAGGATTTACCCACGACTTCACAACTATATGCTGTAGCATTTTTCAAAGATGTATTATACACTACTCAAGGCAGCAGTTGCAACCATATTTGAGCTATTCTGAATGCTTATATCTATGAAAGGTTTTACTCACAGATCTTTCGATGTCTCGGCATACGATGTTTTTGTAAGAGAAAGAACTAAAAACAATAAAGATGTTGCCCATGATCTTGAGTGGGATACATGATATTCACATTGATTATTTTGCAACTTCAGATCTAAACGTTGCAAGTGTAACGGGCTGCCATGAACTCCGTCTTATAATTGTATAAAGTTAAGCTCATGAAATATTTTTAGATTTTTCTTGGGTGTAGATGTAATGTTCAAGTAATTTTGCATATCATTAATTCAAGGATTTACACACGACTTCACAACTATATACTGTAGCATTTTCAAAGATGTATTGTATACACTACTCAAGGCAGAAGTTGCTACCATGTGCAACAATATATGCAGTTTTGTTGATGGATGAAATAAAATACCTGAAAAAATAACACCTACAAAACTTAATACTGAAAGATAAAAACATATTAACATGCATGGCAAAGGCACAGGGATTTTAGACAAACCAAACCAGTACTTGGTCGCTGAGGAGGCATTCCAAGAACCAATCTAGAGTTCTTGCCCTCTCGCCGGTGACTTCCGCGATTCGCCCCACCTCATGTGGCCTTGGAGGTGTGGCGGAGCACGGTCTCTCGTGGGCGGGAGGGTTCCTGGTCTTCCTCCTTTAGCTAATTGTAATGTCTTCTTCTCGATGGTGTGGCTGCAGATATGTCCTACATTCATAATAAAGTTCTCTATGCTCTATCCCCATTCCTGAAGTAGAATATATATATGTAGACTGTAGGTAAACATGCCAACAATCTCTGACTCACTTTTTTTTCTGCAGAATCATACAAATATAGGAACAGACAAAGCTGGCATGCTTAGTTGAATTCTGATTACACGAAACCAAGAAGCGTGAAGAAAGGTTGGTTTACCTTGCATGCGGGTTGGCAGATGTCATTCTGTCATCGTCATTTTTTTTTTTGAACATTTTTTTTTTGAACATCTGTCATCGTCATTGAGACAGCCATACCATATTAATAATGGAACGTATCATATGCATCATCTTACCAGGCTCATGATTTTGCAACCGTGTCCCTGCATCCATCCATGGGGCGTGCAGCCACGTACATATATGCTCAAGCATTTATAGATGGATCAAAGGATCTCCAGGTCGATCTTGTCATCCTAGCCACATTTATTTACTCATTTGGAAACCCTTCTACTCTGTGCTCCGGACCTTGTAATGCCAGCACTGCCTACCTAGGTCAAACATATGTACTCCCTCCGTCCCGGTGTATAGGTCCTGCGCCTGCCCCTAGATCGTCATTTTGACCAACGTAATATAAATTATATACTACAAAATATATATCACCAGAAACTTTAAATGTTGTATTTTCTAATGGTATAATTTTTGTATTATAAAATTTAGATTATATTTATCAAAATGACAATCTAGGGATACGCGCAGGACTTATACACCGGGACGGAGGGAGTAATTTGCAGACATGATTAACTAGCTGAGGTGACATAAATAACATTTTTTTGCCAGAGAGGTGACATAAACAACTGTATGTGTGTAGAAGCTCGTAGAGAGCACAGGTGATTCTTTGTTTATACGAGATGGATCAACCGATGTAGATTTGATGCCATATATGCAATCTTCCAAGGGAATCTACATATTGGCGTGCCATGGTAGGCTAATTATTGATGAGCCTTGCACATGCTAGCCATCAATATTTTTCAAGGTAAATGTAAAGAATGTTTAGTGGTTTTGGACTTATGGTCACAAACTTGATTTTGATAAAAAATACCCTTCATTGAACGCATACTTTCCAGGCAGAGGCAAAGTATACAATCATGAATAAGTTAATTACACTAGTCCAAAAATGGACATCAATACCGGTTCCAGAGGGGCATTTGTACCGGAAATCAAACCGGTACAAAAGATTCGGGACAAAAGCCCCCCCTCTTTGGTACCGGTTCCTTACAAACCGGTATTAAAGGGGCCTCCACGTTGGCTCCAGGAGAATGCAGGGCTAGGGACCTTTGGTACCGGTTTGTAACACGAACCGGTACCAAAGGAATTCAGGGTTTAGGGTTTTAGGAGGGGTTTAGGGGTATCGGACCATTTCACCGTACGAGGATCGTGTCGATGCGCCAGAAACACGTTTGGATTTAGGAGTACATAAAGATCAAGGTAATGCATATCAACTTGGTGCATATAATATAACACATGTAATTGCATAAGATCGCAAATTAAGTAGTACATGCATGAAGATCGATCTTCATGCATAGTGGTACTCTCCGAGGCATACTATCTATTACATGTAGCATAGTGGTACTCTCCGAGTCAAGCTATATATTACATGTAGATCTTCATTCATAGTGGTACTCTGCGAAGTTAGGTATGACGTCCCGAAGAAAAAATCCCGCCAATTCCTCGCCAATTGCTTTGAAGCGGTGCTCGATTGGGAGCCTGTCACGCTTTCTTGCCAACTGTAAAAGAATGATATTCAAATGAATACATGAGCTATGTATATATATATATATATATATATCAAATCACAATCAAACAATTATGACTGAAACTTAGCCCAAGTTATGGTAACAAAATAAATTTGTGAATATTGTTTTTGTACCTCTCTATTCCTTTGATTATTCGTTCTCTCGCTGACAATCTTATGGATGTTCTCGCAAACATAGTATCCACATAGATTAGTCCCCTCAGGTTGTTGCGCGCATTTCTGTACAAGAATATAATTCAATCAAATAATAATCAAGTATGATAAAGGTGTGTGGACCTAGGTAGTACTACTTACTTTGTTCGCACGCCATATCAGCTTCGGTTTCCATCCACCGGTCGGATCTTCCTGGATGAACGTTTGCCATACGCTGCCCGACAAAAGAAAATGCATAAAAGAGTTATTAATTTGTTGATATCAGGAAATTAACGAAAAAACCGATAAGAATTAAAATAACCTTTTGAGCATATCAAAAGCCGACTTGTATAGTATAGGCTCTTTGGTTAGTGAGTCAAAGACTTCAACCTCTCCATCGTACATTTTAATGACGATTAGAATAAAGTGGAACCTGCGCACGTTTAAATATGCAATGTCATAGATATAAGTCATCAGTTAAAAATTTAACATATGGTGAGCAAAATAGAATGTGTTATAAGACAGTTACACTTACTTGAAGTTGTAAGGCCAAAGTATTATCTTTTTGTCACGTTGTCGCTTCAAAAACCTTAGCAAAGTCTCTGGTGTATCCTTGTTATAGATGGGATCTTCTATGGTTTTTTCATGCATTGTATCTGGGTCAATGAACCCAATGTCCGTGATTTCATCCCTTTTGCATTCGAGCTTCTTCGATCTGCATAATATAGCGCACAAAAGATTAAATTGAGGATAATTTGCAGACAATGAATGAGCTGAGCTAAAGACTTCTTAAATTATATTAATAAATCACTTACAGACAATAGCAACTGATGATAGATTTGTCGATGGCCCGGAGATTGTATAACTGAAAAAGTTCGAGGAAGTCAACGCTCACAGAGTATTCTTGGAAGTAGTGCTCATCCTTAACTCGCACCATGATACAATCAATCCCTCTCTTTGTGGCATTAGTGTACCACGCATTCAAATTACGCATACATGTTGGTAGTGACCTGATATTCTCGACCAGATCTTTCCCTTGAACAAATTGATATACTACTTCAGCGATGGGGTAATCAATTCTGTTTTGTCGAGAACTTTCAACGGCCTTCTCGTTAAACACCTTGAGAGGGGGGACCGATTGAACGGGTTGTTCTCCGAGCTGGTACACTTATTTCCTAGGTTTCGCCGAGACCACCGATTGATCGGGTTTTTTCACCTCCACCATAGCGTCATACGACTTTTCAATAGAACGCCTATAGTCAGATGGCGGCGATGGTGGAGGGTCATATAGATTTTCAACGGTACGAATAACTTTCACCGGATCTAGAGTCTTCTCAAAAGGTATCTCTGGCACTTTCTTAGCAAAATGTTTTGCCACCTCAGACTTAGAGATTTCGCTGCATTCCTCGATAGTTCTTTCCCAAGGTAACTTCTCGATAGGCGGCAGTGGTTTCTCCTTTCTAGGTCTCTTCCTAGGCGGCGTACCATTCCGCTTAAAAAACGCAGTCTTATGCGGAGGATCTCGAGATGGTGGACTCGCGCTGGGGTCCCTCTCCGGTAGGTGTGGACTTTGCTGCTCATGTGGACTGCTACCAGGCGGAGTCGATGGCCATTGCTGCTCATGTGGAATTTGCTGCTCATGTGGACTGCTACGAGGAGGAGTCGGTGGCCTTGGCAAAAGGACGATGTATTTCTTGGACCATATGGCGAAACAGCGCTTGACATCGGCCAGTGTCTTCTCTTCATCACCTCCAGGAAAATCAAGCTCCATTGTTTCAAAACCCGGAACAACGTCATCCACCCCGACACGAACACAGCCAGTTGGAATGGGCATATGATGGTGCGTTGCTCCATCTTCATTTGGGTAAACATAGACGACCGCCACCTTAACGGTCACGTTCCTCATTTGCACATGTAGCTCGCAATCTGTCTTCTCCGTGACATAATCCACGGGGTAGCTTCCTGCACATTCAAGATGCGAGGAACCCACACTGCTTCTTCGCTGAGATGGGGCGGCATCGGCTTGAGGATGTTGTATAAACAGCGGCTGATCAGGTGCCCTCTGATTTTTCTCAAGCACCTCCACCCTATTTATCAATTCCGCTAACCTGACTAAGTCCTGCTTCTTCTTTCTCGAACGGCTTCTATAAGTGTCAGCGCACTCCGGCCATGCTTCCTTCATGGTGACACCTGGGAGGGCTCGTATCCGTCCAACGTGTTCCGCATTCCCAAGAGCGAGTGTCAGCTCGTCATTCTCTCTATCGGGAATGTACTCTCCCTTTCTAACTTTTTCAATTGCATCTATAAGCTGCGTCGTGATTGCATTAACTTTTTCCTTCCATTTTCCCTTTGCAACGATCTGCCCTGTCTTTGGGTCCAACCCTGCCCCATGCGCGAACAACCAGAACTTGGACCGGTCAGGCCAGTCCCATGTCTGTGGAGTGATTCCTGCCTCCATCAGTTTAGCTTCAAATGCTCTCCACTTCGGAATGGCAGTCTTGTAGCCACCTGACCCCAAATGATGGAAATGTTCCTTCTTTGAAGCATTTTTCGTATTTGTGACTGATCGGGACACAGCAATAGAAGATTTCTTATAGCTCTTAAATGCGGGCCAGTGATCTTTTATCTTCACTAGACTTCCAGTGAATACTGGATCTTTATCTGCATATCTGGCCCATAAATTTTTCTTCCAGGTCTGGAATTGTGTGGCCATTCTCTTAAGAGTCCATTCCTTGACTTTCTTCTTCTGGCCTTCCGTCATGTCTTCCGGTAGGCTAAAGTGTGTCAGTAGACTGTCCCAAAGAAAAAGTTTTAGAGTATCATTGACATAACTAGCTTCAGCCCCCGCGTTCTTCGGCTTATGCCACTCTACAATGCTGATCGGTACATGGTCCCTAACAAGAACTCCAGCTTGGTTTATAAATTTACGGCAGTGCTCTTTGGGCTCCACCGGTTGACCACTAGCCTTAAATGCGGTGAGGGCTAACCTACCCTCGCCCTTTAGACGTTGCGTCGGGCCTCGTTGCTTTTTAACAGATTTGCTCGATGATCCAGAAGGCTAAAAGAAAAATGATTCGTTAATAAGTGTAATACAAATAAATCAATGCATCAAGTGATGAACATATAGCCTTGATATACACCTCGCCGGAGTTTATTAAGGACACTTCGTTGTCTCTTCTTTCTTCAGACTCAAGTCCCTCACCGACATCGTTCAAAAATTGTGAGCCGAAATCATCGTCATCTCCATCGGGTTCTCCATTGGGTTCCGGTCCACGGGGACTCTCAAATATCATTTTCTGCACCATTTCTTCTCGCTCCTCATCTCGGATGAAGGTGTCTTCCTCCATAGCTCAATGTCACTGCAAAATTTAGTGCAATTATTTTGTTTTTATTAATGGACAAGATATATGTATAGGATGACAACAATGTCTTATAGAACACTTGTACCATGTATACTATAGAAGAACTCGGACATATATGGAAGGGGACCACATGGAATTGAGGATTAAAACCATGAGAACAACTAGTGGTAAATCACAACACAACACAACACAACACAACAACATCATTATCTCGACACAACACAACAACATCATTATCTCGAATTCACAACACAACAACATCATTATCTTGAGGATTAAAACCATGAGAACAACTAGTGGTAAATCACAACACAACACAACACAACACAACACAACACAACACAACACAACACAACAAAACAACATCATTATCTCGACACAACACAACAACATCATTATCTCGACACAACACAACAACATCATTATCTCGAATTCACAACACAACAACACAATAGGGAGTCCAGCATGCAACAACATACATAGCAGCAACATTTGTTCAGATTTCAGAACATACATAGGTCAAAACAAAAAAGGACAATCTATTTTATAGCTGCATAGTATCCCAGATTAGCATGCCATCTCAGTGCTTCCAGCTAAACCACCTCACCTGTGATTATAGAAAGGAAATAAAGGACCTGTGTATGATTCAAGAATAAATTAAGTTAAACTTGTTAATTTGTGCAATAATGACACAACTAGTGTACTAGCATGAAATCTGCTAGTGTACTAGCATGAAATCTGCTAGTACACTAGAAGGTTACCTATATTGGAGTATTAAATACAACTTGTGTTTCTTATATTGGTATATAGTATGTATATCATTCTCAATAGGGCTTGACTGTCACAATAACTTATCAGCAAGGAGAAGGTGACTATAAAGAAAGATCATGAAGAAGGTGGCAGTTAAAATGAAGAAGGTAGAGAACACCAAGCCTATTACTCAATCTGCAAAGAGGAATAAGAAGCAAGACCCTTATGGTGGACATCTCTGGTGTTCTTTTTACATATTTTGTATGCATTGCTTCTAGTCACAAGATTTTCAGTTTCAACGAGTTTGTCATTTCAAGTTTAACAGCCTGTAGAACTTGTATGTTCAACGCAGTTTAATACCCCGTGCGCTTTGCTGTCAAACCAACTAAACAACCAAACCAGAAGAAGCAATATTACCGGCACTCTGACTTCTAATTAGCCACACCAAAACATTCTCAACGACAATGAAGCTTCAAAAGATATATGTATAGTAGCATGTAGCCATCTCGTGTTACTTTAGCAAATATGCACAAAGAAACATGAACCTACAGATCTAACTTTATTTATATTGAGTTTAGGAGGCTAATATGCACAACATAGATAAAAAACATAACTACGATTTTATCACGAACACATAATCTTCTACTTGAGTACTCATAATACAATACAGACAATCAAGTTGCAATGTTTTTGTACAATAAATTTTTCTACTGCGATGAGGTGGTGCAAATACATAAAAGATTGCCCACTGTTCACATTCTTCCCAACCGGCATGTCTAAGGACACTTATTATGTATTTGTCCCATACATTTCCTATGCTTAGGATGCTAAAATAAAGTAGTTGACACTGAATTACCAAAAAAGAAATGAGGGCCACACACACATATCATGGAGGTTCTACTGCGCAAAGCAAAGTTTCCCAGAAACCATAATGGTATCAGGTCTTTGGAAGATGAAAAATATGGTTTAGTCTAAACGACCTCATACACAGCAGAGTAATTTGTGTCCCTTTCAGAGAAAGTTATATGGAATAGATTAGTAATCCACCTTAAAATATATCCAAAAAACACAACCTGCAACTGCTTGATTACAATATAAAGATAACATAATCCATGGTAGCAATTTCGGTGGGGCAATACCTATGATCATATCATATATAAAAACAAAATTCAGTCAACCTACAGTGTCAACCACAAACACAGATTTGTCAGCCCAACCTATCAGGATAGAGTGCAGTTACTAAATTGCAATTATCTTCAATGTCATGCCATCTTAGTGCCATACCAGTATTTCCTTAATTTAATATCATTTTTTGTCAATCTTACTATTAACAGTAGCAGGCTGAGATATCAAGAGTTAGAAAAACCAGAGTGATGCCTAGGATGGAAGTTGCCTAATCTAGAGGCGTCTTCAGTTGCACCATAAGATAGAAGGAGGCGACGCACCTGAATCGGCCGGGTTGCAGGATGAGGAGGAGGAGGGGGGCAGCGAGGCCAGCGGCGTCTTGGGCAGCGGCAGCGCGGTCTCGGGCGGCGGCGGCGCGGCTAGGGCGGCGCGCACGGCGGCTAGGGCGACGGCGACGGCGTGTGTTTTTCCTTCGGCGACGGCGACGGCTAGGGCGGCGGCGGCTAGGGCGACGGCGACGGCGTGTGCTTGGGCGGCGGCTAGGGCGACGGCGTGTGCTTGGGCGACGGCTAGGGCGACGGCGACGGCTAGGGCGGCGGCGGCTAGGGCGGCGGCGTGTTTTTGCTATGTCGTCTGCGTGTGTTTTTCTGCCGGTGGCGTGAAGAAAAAGGCCTAAGGGCCTTTGGTACCGGTTCCTGTTACGAGCCGGTACTAAAGGTCACCTTTAGTACCGGTTCGTAACAGAAACCGGTACCAAAGGTATTTACGGAAATTATATTCGCGCTATTAACCTTTGGTACCGGTTCTTTCCACCAACCGGTACCAAAGGTTTTTTTCTTTTTCTTTTGATTTTTCTGTTGCTTTTTCTGTTGCTTTTCGTTGGATTTTTCTTTTGCTGTTTCTTTTGATTTTCGTTTCATTTTTATTTTGCCGTTTATATTGATTTTTCTTTTGCAGTTTCTTTTGATTTTCATTTTTGATTAGTTATATTTGATTTTCTATTTTCTTTTGATTAGATATGTTTGATTTTATTTTTGATTAGTTATATTTGATTAGTTATATTTGATTTTCTTTTTTCTTTTGATTAGATATATTTGATTTTATTTTTGATTAGTTATATTTGATTTTCTTTTTTCTTTTGATTAGATATATTTGATTTTGTTTTTGATTAGTTATATTTGATTTTCTATTTTCTTTTCTTTAGATATATTTGATTTTATTTTTGATTAGTTATATTTGATTTTCTTTTTTCTTTTGATTAGATATATTTGATTTTCTTTTTGATTACTTATATTTGATTTTCTATTTTCTTTTGATTAGATATATTTGATTTTATTTTTGATTACTTATATTTGATTAGTTATATTTGATTTCCTATTTTCTTTTGATTAGTTATGTTTGATTTTCTTTTTGATTAGTTATATTTGATTTTTCTGTTGCAGTTTCTATTGATCATATGTTCGCTTAATAATCAAGTGTCGGTTAGCGCGGCGGCACGCTGCGTCCGTGAGAGGAAAAGGGCGGGAAGAAAAGGGCGGAAAGAAAAAGGCGGAAAGAAAAAGGGTGGGAAAACGATTGAACAGGAAAAGAAGTACATATCTCAACTGAAAATTAAGATACATGGCCGGATTAGGTCATAATCGGCCGAGCTTGTTTTCGAATGTTGGAGTGATTCAGTCCTAGTCGTGCCTAGCCCTATAAACGTCGCCACTGTAGTCGTCGTAGTCGCCGGTGTCATCGTCGCTGGCATCGGGGTCGCGGTAGTCGAACCTCGACTAGTGAGCACGCGTGGGCTGAGACTGAGGGTAGCGCAGGCGGGGGCCACGGTAGGCCATGACGCTCTGGAGAGTCCGGCCGCGCCACCATAGCCGATGGCCGGCCTTGTTGAAGTTCGAACGAGGCGAGCCGTCCTCCTCGTGCCTGGCAAGCGCACTCTCACGCCGATTGATGAAGAAGGCGTCCCAAGTCGGGCTGTAGTCGGGATGCCACTGAGGATTCCTCCGCTACTCTGGCGTGAGCTCGAAGTAGTAGTGGTTCGTGATGGCCATCTGGCGCGCCACACCTACAGGGACAGGAGGGACCGGTACGCCTCCGACGCTCAGCATCCAGCCGGTGGGGACGCGGTAGCCCGGCGGGCAGGGGTAGTTTGAGGCGCAAAGCGCCTCCGCCTCCTGGGGGGTTAGAGATACGATGGAAGCCATGGAAGAGAGTGATGAGGTTTGCAGATATGAGTCTAGATGTGATATGTAAATGGAGGCCAAGCGTACATATATATATTGAAAAATGGCGGGAAGACGGAGGTGGGAAGCGGTGGAAAGCGCGGGAAGAAAATAGGCGGGAACCTTTAGTCCCGGTTTTTGTGTCATCTAACAAAACTGTCGGTGGGATAAGGACGTGTGGGTAACCTTTAGTCCCGGTTGGTGGGTGCAACCGAGACTAAAGATGTCGGCAGGATAAGGACGCGTGGGTGGATGCACTGCTCGATGAGATAAGGACGCGTGGGTGGACACACGATGCCCCTGTCGGAGGAACAAGACAAAGTAGAAGCGGTGGAAAGCGCGGGAAGAAAATAGGCGGGAACGCAGTGGCGCGGGGAACCATCTAACCTTTAGTCCCGGCTGGTGGGTACAACCGGGACTAAAGGTGGTTTTTGTGTCATCTAACAAAACTGTCGGTGGGATAAGTACGTGTGGGTAACCTTTAGTCCCGGTTGGTGGGTGCAACCGAGACTAAAGATGTCGGCAGGATAAGGACGCGTGGGTGGATGCACTGCTCGATGAGATAAGGACGCGTGGGTGGACGCACGATGCCCCTATCGGAGGAACAAGACAAAGTAGAAGCGGTGCCGTGCCTATAAAAGGAGCATCGATACGCCATGGCAAGCAGCTCAACAAGCCAACCTAGAAGGTAGGGAGAGTTTCATTCCCATGGATGGAGGACAGGGTTGG
Source organism: Dactylis glomerata (assembly GCA_007115705.1). Lineage (NCBI taxonomy): Eukaryota > Viridiplantae > Streptophyta > Magnoliopsida > Poales > Poaceae > Dactylis > Dactylis glomerata. The sequence goes on along the minus strand of QXEO01001064.1, from coordinate 32,400 downwards.
GAAATCTCCCGTGGCGGAGTTTCTCGAAGATGTCGTTGGTGCTCACGCCCTACGGCATCTTCGGAAGGTCCACCTCGGAAAAATTTCCCTCATACAATAACATCATTAAACAAAAATCCATATTGACATACACAAGTTATGATCCCTATCTAGTCTTCTGAGTTTTCTTCTTGTGTTTCCCTTTCTTCTGATTGCAACGTAGCCATGGACAATCTTCATTATTTAAAATGATGCTTGGGTCAGTTTTCACCTTGAAGGGTGGAATATCATCAAACTTATTATAATCTTCTGACATGTCTATCTTGTCTTCTACTCCCACGATGTTTCTTTTTCCTGAAAGAACTATGTGGCGCTTTGGCTCATCGTATGATGTGTCCTCTTGCCTTTCTTTTCTTTTTTTCGGTTTGGTAGACATGTCCTTCACATAAAAAACCTGAGCCACTTCACTGGCTAGGAAGAATGGTTCGGTGTCGTACCCTAGATTCTTGGGATCCACTGTAGTCATTCTGTACTGCGGGTCTACCTGTACCCCGTTTTTCAGGTTGAACCATTTGCACCGGAATAAAGGGACCTTGAAATTAGGTCCATAGTCAAGTTCCCATATCTCCTCTATGTACCCATAATATGTGACCTTCTTCCCATTGTCCTCTGCTGCATCAAAGCGGACACCACTGTTTTGGTTGGTGCTCTTTTTATCTTGGGCGAATGTGTAAAATGTATTCCCATTTATCTCGTACCCTTGAAATGTCGATATAGTCGAAGATGGTTGCTTGGCCAACAAGTATAGCTGTTCTTCATCAGTGACATTCATGAGCCGTGTTTGCAACCAACCGCCGAAAGTCTTCATGTGTTCTCCATCAATCCAATCTTCACGTTGCTCCGGGTATTCAGAGCGTAAAATATTCTTGTGTTCCACTTTGTACGGAGCCACCAAGCTGGAATTATGTAGAATTGTGTAGTGTGCTTGAGTGAAAGAATGTCCGTCCATACACATTGTTGCTTTCTTTCCTAGCGTGCCTTTTCCACGCAGTCTCCCCTCATAGCGCGATTCAGGAACACCGATCGGCTTAAGGTCAGGAATAAAGTCAACACAAAACTCAATGACCTCCTCTGTTCCATAGCCCTTGGAGATGCTTCCTTCTGGCCTAGCACGGTTATGAACGTATTTCTTTAAGACTCCCATGAATCTCTCAAAGGGGAACATGTTGTGTAGAAATACAGGACCGAGAACACTAATCTCTTCGACCAGGTGAACGAGGAGATGCGTCATAATATTGAAGAAGGATGGTGGGAACACCAACTCGAAGCTGACTAGACATTGCACCACATCCTTCTGTAAATTTTGTAGAGTTAGTGGATTGATCACCTTCTGAGAAATTGCATTGAGTAACGCACACAGCTTCACAATGGGTACTCGAACATTTTCTGATAGAAGCCCCCTCAATGCAACCGGAAGTAATTGTGTCATAATCACGTGGCAGTCATGAGACTTTAGGTTTTGAAACTTTTTCTCTGACATGTTTATTATTCCCTTTATATTCGATGAGAAGCCAGACGGGACCTTGATGCTACTCAGGACTTCAAAAAAGATCTTCTTCTCTTCTTTGGTAAGAGCGTAGCTGGCAGTACCTTGATACTTCTCTGGATTCAGGTTGTTTCCTTCGTGGATACATTGCTGTTTGTGCCGTGCATCCGGTGCATCTTTTGTCTTCCCATACACGCCCAAGAAGTTTAGCAGGTTCACGCAAGGATTTTTCGTCACGTGCATCACGTCAATTGCAGAGTGAACCTCTAGGATTTTCCAGTAGGGTAGCTCCCAAAATATAGACATCTTCTTCCACATGGGTACATGTCCGTCAACATCATGTGGAACAGATTGTCCGCCAGGACCCTTTCCAAAGATCACTTTTAAATCCTTGACCATATCATATATAACATCCCCAGTAGGGCGGGTAGGATTCATTCGGTCTTCTGCCTCACATCTGAAATGCTTTCCTCTCTTTCTTACTTGATGTTGTTTTGGAAGAAATCGACGATGCCCCATGTACACATTCTTGTTTCTCAAATATATACTGTCAGTCTCACCTAAACAGTGTGTGCATGCATTGTATCCCTTGTTTGACTGTCCTGAAATGTTACTAAGAGCAGGCCAATCATTGATGGTTACAAACAACAACGCTCGTAGGTTAAATTCCTTTTGTTCGTGGTCATCCCAAATAGGTACACCTTCTTCACGCCACAACTGTAAAAGTTCTTCAACCAATGGCCTCAGGTACACATCAATGTCGTTGCCGGGTTGCCTCGGGCCTTGGATGAGCACTGGCATCATAATAAACTTCCGTTTCATGCACAACCAAGGAGGAAGGTTATAGATACATAGAGTCACTGGCCAGGTGCTATGACTGGAGCTTTGCTCCCCAAAAGGATTAAAGCCATCTGTACTTAGACCAAATCTTAAGTTCCTTGCGTCATCTGAAAATGACTTGTACTTTCTATCTATTTTTCTTCACTGCGATCCGTCAGCGGGGTGTCTTAGCATCACATCTTTCTTACGGTCCTCTTTGTGCCATCGCAACAACTTGGCATGCTCTTTGTTTTGGAACAAACGTTTCAACCGTGGTATTATAGGAGCATACCACATCACCTTCGCAGGAACCTTCTTCCTGTGGGTGGACTCGCCCTCAACATCGCCAGGGTCATCTCGCCTGATCTTATACCTCAATGCACCACATACCGGGCATGCATTCAAATTCTCGTACTCCCCGCGGTAGAGGATGCAGTCATTGATGCATGCATGTATCTTCTGCACCTCTAATCCTAGAGGGCAGACAACCTTCTTTGCTTCGTACGTACTAGAGGGCAATACGTTCTCCCCTAGAAGCATCTTCTTTATTATTTTCAGCAACTTTTCAAATCCTTTGTCATAAGTACCATTCTCTGCCTTCCATTGCAGCAATTCCAGTGTGGTACCCAGTTTTTTCTGGCCATCTTCGCAATTTGGGTACAACAGTTTGTTGTGATCCTCTAACATTTTCTCCAACTTCAACCTCTCCTTTTCACTTCCGCAGTTTATCTTCGCATCAAGAATGGCCCGACCCAAATCGTCATCGGGGTCATCAAAAATGGGCTCATAAAAAATGGGCTCTTCAGCTTCGTCTTCCCCCATACTACTATCACCGTCTTCAGTGAACATAGGATAGTTGTCACTATCCTCTTCTTCTTCGTTGCCTTCCATTATAACCCCTCTTTCTCCATGCTTGGTCCAACAATTATAGCCGGGCATGAAACCATTCTCAAGCAGGTGGAAGTGAAGGGTCTTTGAGGTAGAGTAATCCTTCGTATTCCTACAGGAACTACATGGACAATAAATGAAACCATTCGACCGCCTATTTGCCTCCGCCACGTTGAGAAAATAATGCATGCCAGTAATGAAGTTGGGATGGCATCGGTCACCGTACATCCATTGTCGATTCATCTGCATTATATAAGTATATCAAAAATCATTAATTACACAACATCATGGATATATGAGTGACCAACTTAATTAATATTCAAGTTCATCACATAAAAATAAGTTTTTTTATTAAAAAAAAGAGGCTCACCGAGGTGGTACAGTGCCGGCTAGGGGAAGACGCTGGCGATCGACGGCGGTGAGGACGGGGACGATACTAAAACCTACAAATCATACTTTAATTTGAGCTCAATTGCATACAAAAAGAATGAAATCCCTAACTTAGGCATTTCATCAAACACCTTGCTAGCACTAGAAAAATAATACGAGTTAAACTAGCAAAGAAATGAGCTAAATTAGGAACGCCGGAAGAAAGGATGATATTGCTAACCCTTGGATAGATGGGTGCCGTCAATCTTGATAAAATGGTGGAGAAAAATAGAGATTTGTTGGAGTGTGAGAGGTGCCAAATATTTGGAAATGTGAGAAGGAGAAGGGAAAATGAGATGCAGCAGGGATCGGGCTGAAGAAATAGGGCAGGGGCCCTTTAGTACCGGTTCTTCATATGAACCGGTACTAAAGGTTCAGCTCTGGCCCACTAAAACCCTTTCGTACCGGTTCCTAGTATGGACCGGTACAAAAGGACCTCAACGAACCGGTACTGATGTTGCTCGGCCGGCTGGGCAAATGAACCGGTACTAATGCACCTTTTAGTACCGGTTCATACGGAAACCGGTACTAAAGACTTAGACCGATGCCCATTTTTCTACTAGTGTTAGTATGTCGTCTGCCTGGGTAGGTCGGGTCAAAAATTACAGGCGGCAGCCAAGAGACTTCGATCTATCCATGTACGTGTGCACATGCCTATATGGATGCTAGCTCTAGCTGGATGGGTTGCTAGAGTACACTCACCACAATCTTAGCTAGCTAATAGCTAACTACCTAAAAAGAATCACATGCATGATGACAACACGATCCATACATTATAATGTGTACACGGTCTTGTCGTCGGATACTTATTTCAATTAGGATTTTGCTGCAAGTAAACTATATATTGTCTTTAGTCCTTGAACTTATAAAACAAGTTAGGGGGGCGCGAATTCATCACTACGGGAATGGCACAATACGCCGACGGCCAAACGTCGGTGTCGTGGGCGTAGGCCACGGGCCAAGCAGCCCACGAAATTGACCGTCGGCGTAGTACTATCGTCGGTGTAAGATAGCTACGCCGACAGCAATACCCTCGGCATAGCTATTTTCCATTTTACCACATTAATCTTAGAAAAATCATAACTAAATTATTTTAATTCACAAAAATACAAATGATATATAAAAATTTGCAGAAAAATAAGATCTATTCATCTAAACCTTCCAAAATTTAGAACTAATTAATTTAATTTGTTAAGATTTTCATTTTAGGGATTTAGTGTTTTGATTCAATTGGAAGTCGGGAAAATTTGAAGTAGAGCCGCATCATAGTTTGCCCATGATTTTTCTAAAAAATCATTTTCAGGTTTACAAGTAGAAGTTTTATCAGAGATCCATTAATAGTTCTGTAAAATTTAATCCCTAGCTAAGAAGCTTTATGCCCGTCGTTTTCACCGCATTTTAAATCGAGCCTAATAGATTTAAAAAAAATCAAAAAAATATGAAACCTTCGCATTGTGTCATGTTGTGTGACATAGTTATGTGGAAAAACAATAAACTTGGACTATTGCAAATATTGTAGAAACCCTTTCTTAGATATGACCTATCATGTACGAAGTTTTATGGCATTCAAGCCAAATGAGCTAGATCATGACCCAAATCATGGAATAGTTTTTTTTCAAATGACCCCATATTGTGCACATGTGTGCATATTGGGATGGCAAATAATTTCATATTGGGAGTTTTCATTTTCTAAGCATAAAAGAATCAATTTCCATTTTCTAAGTGTCAAGAATGGGTTTTTTTTTTGTGAAGGAAGTACTGAAAATACATTACAAAATTATACCACCCTAATTTTGAAGAATAGTAGGACACATTTTACGTATATATCACCATTTTTTTTCTGTGTATGAAGCTTTGCATTAACCTTTCACAAAAAAGACAAACTCTTGTCGACTCAGCAGGAAGCGAGGTAAATTGGAACTACAACTATATCATAGTTTGCCCATGATTTTTACAAAAAATCATTTTCGGGTTCACAAGTAGATGTTTTATCATAGATCTATAAATATTTATGAAAAATTCAACCCGCTAGCTAAGAAGGTTCATGCCCGCCGTTTCGACCGCATTTTGAATCGAGCATAAGAAGTTCAAAAAAATTCAAAAAAATGTAAATCCTTCGCATTGTTTCATTTTATATTACTTAGTTGTGAGGAAAAATAATAAACTTAGACTATTGCAAATATTGTAGAAACCCCTTCTCAGAAATGACCTATCATGTACAAAGTTTCATGGCTTTCAAGCCACATCAGCTAGGTCATGAACCAAATCATAGAATAGTTTGTTCAAATGACCCCATATTGTGCACATGTGTGCATATTGGGATGGCAAACAAATTTCATATTGGGAGTTTTCATTTTCTATACATAAAAAAATCAATTTCCATTTTCTAAGTATCAAAATTGGGTTTTTTGTGAAGGAAGTACTGAAAATACATTACAAAACTAGACCACCATAATTTTAAACAATATTAGGACACATTTTATGTATATATCAGCAATTATTTGTGTGTGTGAAGCTTTGCATTAACCTTCCACAAAAAAGACAAACTCTTGCCAATTCAGTAGGAAGCGGAGTAAATTTGAACTACAGCTTCATCATGGCTTCCTCATATTTTTTGAAAAAATCTCTTTTAGATACACAACATGTTATTTTATTAGAGATACACAAAGAGTTTTGCAAAATTCAACCCCTAGCTAAGAAGGTTCATGCCCGCCGTTTATCAACGGGGAAAAGCGAGGGTTAACGGGATAAAGCGGGGATATGGCATAAGAAAACTATGTAGAACGTGCTTATCAAGAGGACTCGTTAGTATTTGACATAAGAAGACTATGTGTGAAGGTTTTTTCCTTTTTTTGATTTTTTTGAATTGTTTATGATTTTTTCAATGTAAATCTCATTAGTTCGAGATATCACTGATGATATATTAAATTCAAAAACGAGCATAAGAAATTCAAAAATTAAATAAAACATAAAAACATTACATATGGATGTCATATTTGGATTCTTCTCATTTTTCTTATCGATTTAGACATATAATTTGTCGACATCTGATTTACAGATTTAAAGATATAAATTATTCAATATATTTATTAATTATTAATTTTTTACTTTTTATATAGTTTCGAATTCAATATATTTATTACTTATTTATTGTTGTTTACTTAATATATAGTTTGGAAATTTAAAACCAATGACGTGTGACATAGTGGTATAAGGGTTAATAGGATTGATATGGTAATATTATCAACAAGGTATAATTTGCTTCGTGGACCAATACTTAAATTTGACCAAAAATTAAGTATAATTAGTGTAAAAAATATTCTAATTGAGAGATTAGCGAGTCAAACAATTCAAAGATTTTTTAAAAAATTCAAACATTTTTTTAAAAAATTATAAACTATTCCGACGGGGCTACGCCGAGAACAAAGCCGTCGGCATAGACTACGCCAAGGACAGAAGCTACGCCGATGGTCAAATAGAGGTCCGCCGAAGAGCATCTATACCGAGGGCAGCTCTTGGCGTAGACTACGCCGACGACAATTAAGCCTACGCCGAGGGCTTTTGGCCGTCGGTGTATTGTAAAATTCCTGTAGTGCATGGAGAACCACAAAAGTTGATCTCTACAGATTTTGTCCATTGGCTTTGCGTTGTCCAAACATATGCATGATATATGCGTCCAATCGGAATGCCAACTTAAGAATCGCACTAAGACACAGAGAAAGAAGCATTGCGACAAATTTGATAGTAGTAAAATGTATGAGCATAATTGTCTATCTTGTTTTTTGTACAAGTATTTTTTTACTTACAATTAGAGGCTGGGGCTCCCCCATTTAAAAAAAACTTACAATTAGAGCAATCAAATAGTAACTGTTACTGCGATTTTATTACACTCTGTTTTGGAAGAACACTTTGGTCCATGCGAACCTCTTCCTGAGATTCCTTTTTTTCGTGTGGTATGTACACTCTTTCATGTTAATTAAGTCTGATCTGATACGATTTGATAGTAGTTCAAAATCATTCCAATCTAAGTTATCATGAATGTGGACCAAAGAATTTTTTGATTGCGTTAGAGGAAAATATATGGTATTTTCAGAAGATTACAGTCAAGAAAACAATTCCAAATGAAACAAGGCAGAAAGAGAAGATTGACAAGATTCTTTTTGTCAGTCGATCATAAAAATCAAATAACTGAGATAAATAAACTCCAAAGGATTTGGTTTCTATTCTTTCTGAGAAATACTTTGATTTGATGATTCCTTTAATAAGAAAGAAATAAAATGTCGAATAAAAGTTCAGGCCAGAGATGTGATCTAGCTAGTGTTTATGCAAGTAACTGGTACTAGTACTCGTCACGTTAACATTTTATTATGTTCACGTTGTCGATATAATGCACGATTGACATGATCCTCGTCATATGAGCTATAAATGAGAAAATGTCCATTGATTGTTGTTGCTTCCACCTAGTACACTGGATGGACGGTGGTACATACTCACCCATGGCCACAAACAAATAAAGTATAAATACTAGCTTGTAGCCCAAGATATATGCCCCACTACGATAAGCTTACACTTTCATTAGCATAGAAAAGGATAAGCTTAAACTTTACTAACTACATACAGACATACTGTACTAACCATCACATCGCTTGCTTTTCTAACATAACACACAAGCTGCTTAGCATGTCATCTTATCCAAAGCCAACCGGTGTGATATGTTAGTGGGTGGCATTGACCACGCGCACATCATAGGCAAATAAAAGGGTTGACAAAAGCGTTCATAGTCAGCGCACCACTTGACTGCTGTATCCACTGGCACTAGCCAAAAGCAACGTGCGGCCGAATGTTAATTCCCAGATGAGCTTTATCGATCACATTTTTAACTTATCCGCAGTTAGCCGGGACCTAATTAATCATCAGCTAGAGTATACAAGCTGCTAAGGGCATGTATAATGCATAGCTTCAGGGGTGCTGTCTCGCAGCTTTAGCTAGGTTCGGGTGGTCCAATTTAGGCTTGGATGATGTATTTTTAGGGAGGCGGTCTCTTCTATAGGAGGCTGCCTCTTCAACACTAAAAGTGAAGAGGGAGGGCAAAAGGTGAGAGACAAAGAGAGAAACTAAAGCAGCTTCTGAGGGAGAGAGAAAATATCATGGGTTGAACCAATATTCCTTACCCCTATTGCTCCATTTACTTTCTAGGTTCGTAGTTACGTGGGACGGTAGCATACCACTACCCCATTGCTCATGCCCTAAGGTAGTTCATGATCTACCCAAAAAAAAGGCAGTTCATACGTATGCAGTGATGTTATCACGCACCATGCATGCATGCATGCATTCCATATCAGCATTTGGCAGAAGTATGCCATGTAGTATAATGGAAGTGCTTCTAGTTAACTAACTACTCCAAGTTCCAACAGTTATCTACTCCCTCTTCCTTTTCATGGCGGCTACGTTGGACACGTAGTCTTAGCTAGCTATAGCTCAACATTGCACTTTTGCATTCCATCCCATGCATATTATGCATAAGAGTTTGCGAAATGGCGTCAAAAACTATCTTGAAATGAGTAACTCTGTTCCTTGTCACAATATATCGAGTTCCTATCTTAGAAGCCATATGATCGAGTTAACTCTTTTTCTGTCTCCTGCCGACCTTCAGTTCAGGTGGCCGTGTGCAGCTCTTGTCCAAGTAGATAGATATCCTCCACGCATTACTATACACAAGCATGGGTTTGTCGACAATTGCACCTACCATCGATCGTCACACACACATGCACTATACCTGAATCATGCAAACGAACGGCGCCGAGAGTAAACAAGAATATGCATGCATGCAACAGATGCCACACACATAGTTCAGGGGTGGTCTTGTTCGGTTTATTTAGAATGTAGCGTGTACCAGCACATGCATTCAGGGTACCTTCATCTAGCTAATTTCCATGACCTAACCAGAGCTTGCTCAGAGCAACTCTAGCATACCCCCCAAATAGCCCCAAACTGCAAATAACCACCAGTTTGCGGGTTCGGGATGAAAAATCGCGCGGAACAGACCCCCCATCAGGCATCGACCCGCAAAAATATTTGGAGGTGCCCCCATCCCGAGCCCGTGACCTGAACTAGTGGGGTTCGAAAGGCCAAACCGAGCCAGACCCCCATCTCATGCAAGGCGTTGGCGCGAAGGAAGTTTCAGCTCCAACTGCCACCGAACCGCCGCGGAAGTCACCGGAATTCGGCCAAAATTCGCCGGAGTTCGCAGAAATCTGACTGAAATTAAACACGAAAACAAAGAGACTAGAACACGCCGGTTGTATTCCACCAGTATATGGAATATAGCTCAACATTGCACTTTTGCATTCCATCCAGGCTTGATTCCATCTCATGCATATATTATGCATAAGAGTTTGCGAAAGGGCGCCAAAAACTATCTTGAAATGAGTAACTCTGTTCCTTGTCCCAATATAGAACAAAGTCCGCTTTTCCCCCCTATACTTTTCACATGGTTCATATTTGCCCCCCAAACTTTTGTTGGCTCACTAAACCCCCCTAAACTATCACTAATGGTCCATGTTACCCCCTTAATTTAGAATTTTACTCAGCCAAAAAGTGGGCTTATGACCGTATCTTCGCAAATCTGCAATTAGTCGCATACAAACACATGATTATGACTAATATGAGCCAAATTTAATGGGTTATATTTGTTGTTTAGGGGGGTTTATTGAGCCAAGTAAAAGTTTAGGGGGGAAATATGAGTCAGGTGAAAAGTTTAGGGGGCAAAAGCAGACTTTGTTCCGCAATATATCGAGTTCTTATCTTAGAAGCCATACGATCGAGTTAACTCTGTTTTTGTCTCCTGCCGACCTTCAGTTCAGGTGGCTGTGTGCAGCTATTGTCCAAGCAGATAGATATCCTCCACGCACTAGTATACACAAGCATGGGTTCGTCGATAATAGCATCTACTCCCTCCGTTTCATAAAACATATCATTAAAATAGATATATTTAAATACATTTTGGTATCTAGATATATCCATATTATCGACATGATTTTGGAAATAGAGGGAGTACCATCTATCGTCACACACCTGCACTATACCTGAATCATGAATCATGCAAGCGAACGGCGCCGAGAGTAAACCAGCATATGCATGCAACAGAGGCCACACATATATTTCCGGGGTGGTCTTGTTCGGTTTATTTTAGAATGTAGCGTATGCCTATGCGCGCGCAGAACATGCATTTAGGTTAGCTTCATCTAGCTAATCTCCTTGCCTAACCAGAGCTCGTTCAGCATCGTGTCATCCGTTTGCTTGGTAGTTGGTGCCCTGCCCTTGTGTCTCATAAAATTTGTGGTGAAAAATCTGTAGGATTAAGGTGTGGTGAAAATGCCCTAGGAATAAGGTTTTTTTTTTCTCAAGCTACTTTTCTTACCCGAGGGCGCCGGGATTACCAGTTACCACAAAATGTTGGAAATATCACTTATTTACCATCCGAGTTATTCCAAAAAAAATTAAATTAAATTTTCGTAAACCAAAACAGATGCACTTGACATCTACTCGGTATATTTCAACATAGTTCTTATGCAACAGAGTGGTCATAATTTCGTACCACGAAACCCGACTGACGAGGGTAAACTCGGCAAATGTCCTAGATGAAGGACTTATGATCGGGGGAAGAGGACGTCGGATGAACTCGAAGGTAAAAGATCAGACAAACTAGGCGAAACGTGATGCCTGGTGAGAATAAGCTGGTACTCAATTGGCTCAATCTCAATCTGTCCCTGGCCGGCTTCTCCTGGCCCTTATATATAGGTGGTCAGGTCTCGAGGATCCGTTCGGGTTCAATACAAATTACACTCTCTATATATGATATCATCTTGTATTTCGATTACATATATGCGTGTGCCTAACTCTCGGGCCCCAGGGGTACTAACATAACGGGCGTTAATAGCTATACCCTTGTCACCGACTGACAAGGGTATAGTTAATAGAGCCCGTTAGTTGAGTACCCCTGAGGCCCGATAAGCTAGGCCCAATTGTAATGATAGTCGAATACGAGTTAATACTGTATGTCGATATTTGTAATCTGTATCGAACCCTACCCGATCCACGAGACCTGGCCACCTATATATAGGGGCCAGGAGGGGACGGTGTAGGGCAGATTGAAAGCAAGCCAGGTTGAACACCCAAGTTTACTTTCGATATACACCTATTTCAACTAACTTTACCTTCGAGTTCATCCGACGCCCTATCTCCCCGATCCTAAGTCCTTCATCTAGGACATTTGTCGAGTTAACCCTCGTCAATTGGCGCCGACCGTGGGGACTCTGGGCGTTGGAATCATGAACTCGATGGCTTTTTCGCTTTTAGCCAACAGCAGTCCAGAAGTCGACGGAAGTCAAGAGGTGGAACTAACAATTGGAAGTTTGAGCATCTTCATCGGGTCGTCGGGTTCCTCTCGCCTTTCGGATCCGACGAAACAAGATCAAGATCCATCGGCAAGCAAGCCCGAAACAAAGGAAGCACTGGAATCATCAGAAGGCTCTTCCAGCGAGGTAAACTCGCCGGTCAGCTTAGAAAAAGCATTAATCATAGAAAGCGACGAAATTCAGGAAAAATTCGACTCAGAAGAAAAAGCGTGTCAGACGCACAACAACGCAAGGGACTTCGCCGTAGGAAGCAGCGGCGTCTCCAAAGTACATCAGTTATGCGTTATTATCACTGAAGCAGAAGATGGAAACAACAGCGAAGGAAGCAAAAAGTTCGACAGGCAAGTCGACAAAGTGAAAGATCACAACAAAAGGGAAAAAGAGAAAATACACGTCTCAACCGGTGAATGGAGAATGATTACGTCAGCCATTAATCATGGTACAGAAGTCCCCGAAGGATCGCGAAGAGAAGTTCTAATGGGATATCAGTATGCACTATACCAACACAAGAAGAAACTAAGGGAGGAAAGAGACATGATGTTTCAAGACAACAACAGCATATCAAGGGAAGAATACTGGGAAGACTATAGTGAAGACTCAGAATATAGCAGAGAGAGGCGTGGAGATCCAAAACACAAAAGAGGGGCAACAGCACGCGACAGAGAAGAAAGGTACTCGAGGAGCCCCACCACACAGCTAGAAGAGGAGGACGAGGACCTGATACAAAAAACGCCAGAGGCGGCATTAGCAGCAGCACAAGCGTATTTACTAGCCACAAGACCAGAGCATGGGGACCCGCGAGAAGATATGCACCGAGCCGCGATACGAAGCCTCGGAATAGTAGAAGGTAAAATCAGGGAGCAAGCCCCAGAGTTGAAGTCGACAAGCTACAAGGGAAGCGGCAAGGAGAAGTTCAGGTACAAGTACTCAAGCGATGACTATAGTGAACCATCAGAAGAGAAAAAGCGACAGAAAAGGAAGGAGGATGCAAGAAGTATAATAGCACAAGCTCGAGTAGATAAATCGCGGCATGCTCGGAGGGAAAAAAATTACAAAGGCGATGATAAAGATATGGGTGCGTTATGCTTTACCCGTAGGGTTCGCAAAACGCGAGTACCCAAAGGATTTAAATTATCTCATGATCAGAGCAAGTACGACGGGTCACAGGAACCCACATTGTGGCTATCAGATTATCTACAAGCAGTACAGATATTAGGAGGAACAAAGGCGACCGCAATGCAAAGTTTGCAGCTACACCTCACCGGCGCTGCCCGGTCTTGGTTGAACACCCTACCCGACGAATCCATTGGAAGCTGGGGGGAACTCGAAAGTCAATTCGCAAGAAATTTTCGTTCCACCTACAAGCGCCCAGCATCACTGGAAGAAGTTAAAGCATGTGTGCAAAAGAAAGGCGAAACGCTACGATCTTATATACAACGCTGGAGTATAATCAAAAACTCAGCAGAGGACGTCTCCGATGAACGAGCAATAGACGCCTTTTCAGAAGGACTTCGTCGCTCAGATCTTGTGGAAGAAATAGGAAGAACAAGACCAACGACAGTAACTGAGCTAATGGAACAAGCCAACAAATTCGCTGATGGAGAGGACGCGTATAACAATAAAAGAGGACGTTCGCCAGAAGTCGACAGAGTAAGTCGACAAAGGAGACGATACCGCAGCGGGGGCAACCAAGGAAGGCGAAATCAGGTAGCCGCAGGCTATATACTAGAAGAAGAAGAAGGATACGAAAGTAGGAGGTTCCCAGCAAAAGGAACAGAAAAATCAAGATACTCTGGTCCTTCGGCCGAGGATATGCTATACGGACCTTGTCGAATCCACTACGCATACCTCGACGGGAAAAGAGTCTCAAATCACCAGATGAAGGATTGCAGAACATTCCTAAGGTTGCAAGGTGCAATGGGCTCGAGCCAAGAAGGAAGGCAAGGAGAAAAACGCAGAAGTCAAGGATATCAAACTCAAAGACTGTCAAAGCACCTAGAGTCAAAAGTATACATATCAGCTATGATTCAACCGGTGCCCAAGTCGAAGAAAGAGCGAAAGAGCATAACCAGGCAAGTGAACCTAGCAATATCATCACCACCGGCCACCACAGAGTACCTACGATGGTCAGAGCAACCAGTCAAGTTCAGTAGAGCAGACCACCCACGGAAAGTTCCTAGGCCGGGCCACTCGCCTATGGTTTTAAAAGCGCAAATAGGAGGATACGACATCGGAAGAGTGTTCATGGATGCAGGGAGCGGCATAAACTTAATATATGCTAGAACACTAAAGGCTATGTGCATATCACCGACGAGTCTGAAGCCAACAGATTGCTCTTTCCACGGGATAGTACCAGGAGCAGCAAACTACCCTTTGGGAAGAATAGAACTCGATGTCTGTTTTGGTAGCAGCGAAAATTATAGAAGAGAGAAGCTGGAGTTCGAAGTTATGGATTGGCCGTCACAATATCATGCAATCCTGGGGCGCCCGGCATTTGCAAAATTCATGGCAGTACCGCACTACGCATATCTCACGTTGAAAATTCCAGGGCCCAAAGGAACAATAACAGTACAAGGGAGCTTTGAAGTAGCCAACACATGCGACAGAGAATTCAACAAGATGGCGCAAACCTTCGGCATGACAGCAGAATACGAGAGGCTCAAAGGAGAAACATATCATAATGTGCTACCCGACGTTGGGCGATCCCTGCCAGATAAGGCTTTCGACACAACGCAAGATTCAAAGAAAATTCAGGTCCACCCTACGGATCCAAACAAGACGACATCCATTGCAGTAAATTTGGATCCCGCATAGGAAGGCGCGCTCATCGAGTTCCTCCGTGAGCGCTGGGAAATCTTCGCCTGGTGTCCATCGGACATGCCAGGGGTTCCCAGGGAACTCGTCGAGCACGCACTAAATGTCGATCCCAAGGCGAAACCAGTCAAGCAACCATTGCGACGATTCGATGAACCCAAGAGGAAGGCAATAGCGTCAGAATTACACAGATTAGAAAATGCTGGATTTATCAGAGAAATCAAAACTTCGAGTTGGGTGTCGAACCCAGTAATAGTACCCAAGAAGAACACAGACGTACAAAGAGTATGTGTCGACTACACATCTCTCAATAAGCATTGTCCAAAGGATCCCTTCCCTTTACCCCGCATCGATCAAATAATCGATTCAACAGTGGGCTGCGCAAGGCTTTCCTTTTTGGATGCATATTCTGGCTATAACCAGATCAAGCTGAAGAAAGAGGACGAGGAAAAAACGACTTTCATCACACCGTATGGGGTGTTTTGCTACCAAGTGATGCCATTCGGCCTAAAAAATGCAGGAGCAACTTATCAAAGAATGATGCAGAGTTGCCTCGGGAGCCAAATAGGGCGCAACATACAAGTCTACATTGATGATGTAGTCATCACCACAAGAGAGGAGAAATCTTTAATCAGCGACTTGGCAGAAACCTTCGACAACCTGAACAAGTTCAAGCTTAAGTTGAACCCGACAAAGTGTTCCTTCGGAGTTTCAGCAGGACAACTTTTGGGATTCTTGGTATCCGCACGAGGAATAGAAGCAAATCCAGAGAAGATTCAAGCAATTCTAACAATGGGGAAACCCACGAAACTCCACGACATACATAAATTAGCAGGACGAGTCGCGGCATTAAGTCGTTTCGTTGCTCGACTAGGGGAGAAAGCGCTTCCTTTTTATGCACTTATGAAGAAGTCAGACGACAAATTTGAGTGGACAGAAGAAGCAGACGCAGCGTTTGCACAACTGAAAAAAGTTCTCTCCACGCCGCCAGTGCTGGTCGCACCTAAAGAAAAAGAGCCACTACTACTGTACATCGCCGCAACCCATCAGGTGGTAAGTACAGTTCTAGTAGTCGAAAGAAGTGAAGAAGGCAAAGCTCATGGCGTCCAGAGACCGGTATATTTCATCAGTGAAGTACTATCTCCAACCAAACAAAGATACCCGCATTACCAGAAGTTGGCGTACAGTGTCTTCACTACCGCACGAAAATTACGACAGTATTTTACTGTGCACCCAATTATAGTGGTCAATGAAGCACCACTATCGAACATATTGAACAACCCTTTAGCAACAGGCCATGTCTCTTTGTGGGGAATAGAGTTATCTCCCATGGACATCACGTACGAAAAAAGGAAGGCGATCAAGTCACAAATTTTGCCAGATTTTACAGCAGAGTGGATCGAGCTGCAAAGCACGGGACCACCAGATTTATCGAGTACTTGGACAATGTACTTCGATGGTTCAAAGCGAGTCCAAGGAGCAGGCGCAGGAGTGGTATTAATATCGCCTCATGGCGACAAGTTAAAGTATGTCTTACGGATGAGCTTCCCACAGGCTTCTAACAATGAAGCGGAGTACGAGGCTTTGTTGCACGGGATGAAGATGGCTAAAGCTTGTGGAGCAACTCGCCTAAAGATATTTGGAGACTCTAACCTTGTTGTCCAACAAGTTATGAACAGGTGTGACACAATCAATGACAACATGATGGCCTACAAGAATTTGTACCATTATCTCGAAGGAACCTTCGATGGATGCGAAGTCTCTCACGTCAGCAGGAACAGCAATGAGGAAGCTGACACTTTAGCAAATATTGGATCACAATGCTTACCTGTGCCATCTGGAGTATTTTGGGAAGAAATAGTAGAAAGATCAATAAAAAGTGCTAAAAGTTCGACTACCACGACAGGCTCGGGGGCTGTGGCAGAGCCAGAGGAGGTCATGATGATAGAAGAAACATGGATGCAGCCATATATTGCGTACATGATAAATAAAAAGCTACCAGAAGATGCAGTGGAGGCTAAGAGGATAACTCGAAGAGCGAAAGCGTTTGTCGTGATTGAAGGAAAACTATACAAGAGAAGTATTACAGGCGTTTTACAACGCTGTGTCACACCCCAGGAAGGGCAAACAATATTGAAAGACATACACGGCGGAGTATGTGGCCATCACGCCAGCAGCAGAGCAATAGCGGCAAAAGCTTTTCGAGCGGGATTCTATTGGCTAACAGCCATCGAAGACGCGAAAGATATAGTTCGAAAGTGTGAAGCATGTCAAAGGTTTGCATCCAGACCGCACGCACCAGCAGCGGAGCTACAAACAATACCATTATCCTGGCCTTTCGCACAATGGGGTCTTGACATGGTGGGAAAGCTGCACAAATCTTGGCCAGGGGGGCATGTCTACATGTTAGTAGCAGTCGATAAATTCACCAAATGGGTGGAAGCAGCTCCAGTAACAACTCAAGACTCTACAGCAGCAATCAGCTTCATCAAGTCGATAGTTTTTCGTTTTGGTGTACCACACAGCATCATCACAGACAATGGGACAAATTTTACTTCAAAAGAATTCAAAAGCTACTGCGAAGGATTGGGGATCAAACTTAAGTTTGCATCTGTGGCGCACCCGAAGACAAACGGGCAAGTCGAAAAAGCCAATGGCCTGATAAGTAGTGGAATAAAAAAGAGGCTTTTAGCACCTCTCGAGAAAGCCAAGAGCGCTTGGGTAGAGGAATTGCCCTCCGTTCTTTGGAGTCTAAGAACTACGCCAAATGCAGCAACTCAAGAAACTCCTTTCTTCCTGGTCCATGGCGCAGAAGCCGTGCTTCCAGTCGAAGTTACACACAAGGCTCCAAGAGTGACGGCATATGACGAGGCGACATCGACAGAAGCATTGCAAGACGACGTCGACGCACTAGATGAAGCAAGAGACAAAGCATTAGAAAGGGCTACGCAATATCAGCAAAGCTTACGAAACTACCATAGTAGTCGAGTTCGTCCACGATCCTTTGTGGTAGGCGACCTCGTTTTGCGACTCAGACAAGATAGCCATGGGAAATTGGAGTCCCCGTGGGTGGGACCTTACATCGTCACAGAAGTAATACCAGGAGGAGCATATCGACTACAAGACAAGAAGACTGGGAAGGACGAAAGCAACCCGTGGAATGCAGAACAGCTACGACGTTTTTACGCGTAGACTAAGTATAGAGATATCAATATATTCGAGTTAACCTTCTGGACCCAGAACATGAGGCCACAGGTCGGGTTCTTTGGGTTGAACTCGACAAAATTGTATGATTCTCGTGTTACTTCTCCGCTCGGGGGCTTCAACCCCTGGGTCGTACGAAAAAAATCGTTATGACAAGATGGAAGGGTTTTCCTTCACTATAAGGTTGTTTACACAACCCGATAAATACAGAGAAAACTTGGTTCATAAAAAGAACCCGATATCATCCTTACATTTATTGGTTCGCAAAGAACCCGACATATGGAAAGCATATCTCAGAACATGACTTGTTCTCGTGGTACTAGTAAACGATATCGAGACAAAGTACGAATGTTTATTGCAAATATCATTGCAGGAAGGACATTGTCGAACGAAATTACATGGATAACAGATACTAATAAAAGAGGGCTTCAAGCTTCATACTTCTTCTGGCAAAGAGTGCCATTGTAGATCTTCACGTCAAACTTCGACGTACCGACGTGGAAGTCGAAGGCCATGATGAAGCCTTGATGGATGTCGTGGTCTTCAGCAAATTGCGACCAGCCTCCTCTGAAGTACTGTTCGCCGTCGCCATCATACCACACCTCCACCTCATAGGGGACGCCACCGCCAGATTGTTCACGAAGAACCGCTTCTCGCAGTTCGCGGCCATCCATAAACTTCGTGAAATCTAGCGGCAAGCGCTGAATTTCACGGCACTGCGCCATGGCAATGCAAAGGAAAGAAAAGATACGGGGAGGTGCAGAAGGAGCAGCTGGAGCAGCAGATGAAGGAGCGATTGGACCTGGAGTGACGTTAGTCACTTTGGGTTTGTTCTTACTACCAGGTGGGCGGCCGGGATGGCGCTTAGCCGGAGCATCTGACGAAGTCCCTGCGGCGGCCGGCGCGGTGTTCTTGTTCTTGCTGCCGCCGGGGAACCAAGGTTCAGACGGGAGCCTGCAGCATCTGCCATGGGTGCGAGAGAGAAACCTCAGAAAAACCCTAGATGGAGGAGAGAAGATGATGCGGCGGAGGAAAGGATATGATTAGGGTTTTTATCCTTAACAGATGGTGCTTTATTTATAAGCGCATATTATTGGGCCCCCGTGCTACGGCGCAGCCCACAAACAAATTTTAAGTAGGAGTTAAATTCTGCGTAGAGCAGACGATAATATGAATGAAGAAAAACAAGACAGGAGGCTATGATCGCGCGATAAGAAAACCTCGACTTGGACTCGGGGGCTCGTCAAATAATAAGAGGTCTACAGAAGAAAGAAGAGCTGAACTTTGAGCCTATGCTTGACTACAAGTTGACAAACATAGCCTCGGGGGCTACTCCCATTGGGAGCGCTGAGCGCGCACCCGATAGAGATGAGATGGTGAATATTTTAGATGAAGAAGGATAAAACTTCGACTACGTAGTCGATAAATTGAAGAGAGATTACTCCCATCGGGAGCGAGTTTTATGGTTGTAGAAACCCGAATATTTTCAGTCAAAATTTGACTGCGACATAAGATTCTCGAGTTGCGTTATCGCAACGAAACTCGAATGCCGTGATTTATCACGAAGGTAAGACCCCGGGATCCGTCCTGTGTGGCCTGGTATACGCACATGGATGCGCTCTGCTGGTATGTATCCGTATCTACGACGCGAAGAAAATCCTAGTGGACGCACTGGGTACCCTGAGAACCACTGGGATTCATTTTTTGTAAGTCCTAAATGAGGCAAAAGAATGGGTTTGACCGGTATCCCGAATTCAAGTCCAAGGGGATTGAATTTGAAGTAGGTGACAAGTATCTGTTCCGGCAGTTAACTGACCTCTTGATCTGTCAGAGTTGTCAGGCTTGTTCATCGAGACCCCTTGCGAGCAAATTATCATCAGTATAAGTCGAAAGACCAAGTCTAAGATTTGAAGATAAAGTCGAAGAATTGATCAAGTCGAAGATTTGAAGATTAGAGATTCAACCCGAATCTGCAATTCTGGTAGAATCTCAGGGGCTACTGACAAGGGTATAGTTAATAGAGCCCGTTAGTTGAGTACCCCTGAGGCCCGATAAGCTAGGCCCAATTGTAATGATAGTCGAATACGAGTTAATACCGTATGTCGATATTTGTAATCTGTATCGAACCCTACCCGATCCACGAGACCTGGCCACCTATATATAGGGGCCAGGAGGGGACGGTGTAGGGCAGATTGAAAGCAAGCCAGGTTGAACACCCAAGTTTACTTTCGATACACACCTATTTCGACTAACTTTACCTTCGAGTTCATCCGACGCCCTATCTCCCCGATCCTAAGTCCTTCATCTAGGACATTTGTCGAGTTAACCCTCGTCACCGACCAAACAAACACAAAAATAGTTACGCCGCGCGCAGGAGAAAGTTGAACCAGCGACTCCTGGACAATTTACAGAGCGCGTAGCCACCATACCAAACCATTTCATTGGATAT
Organism: Dactylis glomerata; assembly: GCA_007115705.1. Classification (NCBI taxonomy): domain Eukaryota; kingdom Viridiplantae; phylum Streptophyta; class Magnoliopsida; order Poales; family Poaceae; genus Dactylis; species Dactylis glomerata. The sequence continues at coordinate 11,855 of QXEO01001064.1, read as the reverse complement.
TACCACAGACTATTTTACCTTGTTTTGGAAATTAAATTTAAATTCATCTAATTTTTGTAAAATGGTACAAAAAAATTCAGAGAACAAGAATTCCGGTTTCCTGCCAAATTTCGCAAATCTCAGCAGGAGAAAAAACCAGCTCATAACTGTACAATGGTTTTTTATGCAATGCAAATGGCATGGGAAAAGTTTGCTACATTTTGCCCAATTGAGAAATATGCAAACTTTTACTACACCCTTCAAGGTTTATTGACAGTGCTCTAAATATCCTACTCCGCGTTTTACAGGCCATCCTAAACGGAAATGTTCCCATGTGTCCTCGTCTACATAAACAGCTAGGAAAAGCACTCCTTCGGCAGCTTCCTCGACGTACTTCTAGTTGAAAGTGATCCGGTCCTTTCTCGGCTCAAATGGTCCTATAAACACGGTTCCAAGAATAAGAAACAGTATATCAATTATCAAGTTGCAAGTAATTGAGTCATGGATGACAAATGCAGAGGAGCAGAAGCTTCGGAGAAGAGACACCGTGGCAGTGGATTGAACAAACTACTCACTCCGTTCCAAAATATAAAATGTTTTAGCTCATCATTATCATACATATATCTAGATGCTTTTTAGTTTATATATTTACTCTTTTTATTTTTAACCTACACACTAAATGATGTCTATATACATACATAGTAATGATGAGCTAAAACATCTTATATTTTAAAACGGAGGGAGCACTTCTTTTCTTATTGCATGGGTTTTCCACACACTATCAGCCACTTGCGTCTTCAAATAAACAGCTGAGGCCAGACAGGAATATACTTTTCCCGTTCCTTTGTGCGCTTCCAGAAACTTCTGCTGCCATATAACATCGATGCATGCCGACATGTTCGGCAATAGCTCAACATTGCACTTTTGTATTTATGCATAGGAGTTTGCGAAAGGGCGCCAAAAACTATCTGGAAATTGGTAACTCTGTTCCTTGTCGCAATATATCGATCGAGTTTCTAGCTTAGATGCTGTACGATCGAGTTAACTCGGTTTTTGTCTCCCGCCGACCTTCAGTTCAGGAGGCCGTGTCCGTGTGCAGCTCTTGTCCAAGCAGATAATCTAAAAGAAACATTCTTGGGGGAAAGTGAGCCAATCCACGCTATCCAAATCCTGGCCATCCATGGGTGTTGCGTGGCCTTCTGCTAGCCGTCCGTTTTCGAGATCGAGCGATCCACGCCGTCGGATCGGAATCTTGTCCCTATTCACGTGGTCCGCGCCGTCCATTTTCCAGAGAGCCAACTGAGTGCTTTATTCACTCGCACTAACCTAGCCATCCCCACTGAATGGTGGGTTTGCTTCTTGGAGGGCCCGCTCGTCATTGAAAGCATCTACGTGGTGCTCTGTGAGGGTTCGAGATGAGAGAGACGCGGTGGCAGCTTGTAGTTTGGCTAGTGACCAGGGCAATATCGACATTTCACGTCTCATTTTGTTCTTCCTCCGCGAACCCGTACGCGCGTGGTGAACGGCGACGCGCCGGCGGGTACACTCTCTACAGCAATGGCGTCGCCGTGGGCAGAGAACCCCATGTCACTACTAGAAAAAAGCTCATAGGAGGAATTGTCATCTGGGGCGTACCGATTTTTCTGTACGCCACGGCTATGTAGCGGAGGCGTACAGAAATTTTGTATGCCACAGGTGTGGACGTAGCCGTGGCGTACAGAAACCTCGCACGCCACTAGCATATGGTGGGACGGTGTGGGCTGGCCAAGCCATAGCACCCGAGGCGTACAGACATCCTGTACGCCACGGCTAAGTCAACAGCCGTGGCGTACAGAATGTTTATACGCCATAGATGCTATGGCTCCTGGAAGTCTCTAGGCTCACCAGACCTATCCGAGGCGTACAAACATGCTGTATGCCACAGCTATGATACACACTCGTGGCGTACACAATATTTGTACTCCACTGATAAGATATACTCCCGTGTAATCTTAACTTACCGGAGGCGTACAACTTTTGTGTACGCGAGGGCTAAGTTGGGCTTGGGTGTCCAACTCCACGAGAAACCATTCGGAAAAAAACTCCACCCGAAACCCTATGCGTAGCACGGCCCACACGCTCCTCTCCCTCTCGTTCTCCCCACCGCACGCACGCCGGCGCCGTCGCCGCCTGCTGCCCCGGCCGCCGCCGGACAGACCAGCCATCACCGCCACCCGCTGGCCGCTGGCGATCTCGCCCTGCTCCACAGCCACGCCGGCCGCGCCACTTCTTCCGTCGTCCTCCTCGCCGTCGCTCGTGGTGGTGGTGTTGCTGCACCCACGGCCGCAACGTATCTCACGATCCGAACTCGCCTGGTACGTATGTCGCAGCTTCCTTGCCCCGTTAGCTTCCGCCCTTCAACAACGCGTTCCGCTCATGGCCGCCACAGTTGTCGCATGTACGTCCCAGATCCAGATCTTACTTATGCTCTTTCCGATGTTGTATCACCAGTGCCTCAAAAATTTATGCCTGTTGGAGCTTACAAGTGAGTCGGCAATTAATTAGTGTTGATTCAGCCTGAGGTAGTTGCTGATATGATTCATAGCCTGCCATATTCTTGCTCATAATTTTTTCCGACAAAGATTCATGCTTGTAATTAGCTGACCAAACCGCAAACATGTTGGTAGCCAAGAAAGGTGCAGATGGACAACATCGTTGTACAAGGAGAGAATATATAGCTAGGTTCCAAGCCTACAATTTATCAAAGAAAGCATGATGCAGGTATAGAGGAACTTCAGAAGTTGCAAGTACTAGCGACTCCAAAGAGCGATTAAATTAGACTAGCATCAAAGTGGTCATTTCCATCAGCAACTAAAATGTAGATTGTCTAGTTTACACAAAACTCCTTTTGGATAAATTAATGCATCCATTCTTGAATTCATATCCACCAATTTGTGGAGCTGTTCTATATTGTTATTAACAAATTTGTCAATACTAAACATGTGACCTCAAGTATATTTTTGAGTACTGACTTTGAGATTGTTTTGGAATGCTGACTTGTATTTACACACATGTAGTTATCTAAATGATCTCTTGATTGCAGTTTATACTGAAGGTGCACTCTTTGCTACTTAGAAAATTGTATTAGACCCTGCTCAATTGTTGCTCTGTTGCAGTACATAGATGAATACTAGTCCCTGCTCAATTTAGCAATGCAATTTCTCCTCCTCCTTTTGCGATTCATATTATGGAATTCACTGTAACTGTTATGTTATCGCATTGAAGGATTTACCAAAAGGAAGAAGGCTACTTTTCTGGCTGGAATTTGAACATATCAAGATGATTTTAATGCCCACACTACTAGGAAACACTAGTAAGAAAGTGGTCCACGATCACAGAATAGCTGCAGAATATTTGCCCCTTCATAAGTTTTTGTATTTTCCATTGCTATTCAGTTTGTGTTCTGCAGCCAATGGTACTACATACCTTGCTAACAAACTGTTATTTCTAAGATTGTGTATCAATTAATGCTTAGATTTGTTAGATGTATATTTGTATATGTGTATTTTCCCCACCTGTTAGGGGGTTTCCTGCATATTCACACCTGTACATGTAACTATATGTTGTGGCATTTGGCCCCCAGGGAATACAACTTATCTATTCCTAACATGGTATCAGAGCCATAGGCTCCTCTCCTCGCAGCCGCCGCCGCCGCTCGCCCTGGCTTTCTGCCGCCGCGTTCGACCGCCGTCGCTGCCTCTCTCCCTGGGTCCTCGTGGCCGTTCCTGGTCGTCTGCCCCCGTCCGCCCGCCCGCATCCTTCCGCGATCCGCGATCGATCTGCTCGTCTCGCCCGAGCCCCGATCGCTGCCCCCGTGGACGAGCTCGTCGCCTGCCCGTCCTCGGATCGAGACTTCTTTGCTTGGTCCAGCCTCGGTACCGCTCCTGCTCGATTCGGTACCGCTCCTGCTCGATTCCCTGGCCCGATTCCCTGCTAGCTACCGCTCCCGCCACCGCCAAGACTGCCCGTACCTGGGGCTCTGGATCGATCCGCTCGGGGCCTGCCCGCCGTGCTGCTTCCGCCCACGCCCACGCCCGTCCTCGGCTGCTCGCCCACGCCCGTCCTCGGAACGGACGCCCTGAATAGGTCCGGCCAGGCCGGAATTTGCTGGTGGTTAGCTTGATTTCGCCGGATTTGATCTGATCTGTGCGAATTTCGCCGGATTTCATTAGCCTGTGAGAGTTCTTAAAAAAAAAAGTAAAAAAAAAAGAGAGAGAGAGATGTCTTCCTCATCGGGCTATGTTGCGATTCCTCGCTGCCCGGTGACTTTTGATGGCGCGAATTACCCTGATTTTGCCGCCTTTATGCGCGTCCACATGCGCGGTCTTCATCTTTGGGGTGTGCTTTCCGGCGAGGTCCCCTGTCCGCCGCGCCCCACTGCTCCTACGGTGCCGATTCCACCGACGCCCGTTGCCCTTGCCCCCGATGCTACTCAGGAGGCCAATGATGCAGCCAAGAGTACTGATGCTACTGCTCTGGCTGAGTATGACCGGCATGTCTAGGAGTATTCTGACGCTCTTGCGACCTACCGGCTGGATCTGACTGACTACACTCAGTGGATAGATGAGGATGCTCGTGCTGCTGCTGTTCTTACTTCCAGTGTTCTGCCTCAGTATGCTGCTGAGTTCATGGGTCTTCCCACTGTTGCTGCTCAGTGGGCCTTTCTTCGTCAGCGCTATCAGCCGTCTGGGGATGCTCTCTACCTGTCTGTTGTTTGCCAGGAGCATGCTCTTCAGCAGGGTGATTCTACCATTGATGAGTTCTACACTCAGAGTGCTGCTATCTGGCGCCAGCTTGATTCTCTTCGTATAGCTGTGTGTGCCACTTGTGCCTGCTGTCTGACTGTGCGCGCTGATCTGGAGTTTCAGCGTGTCTATGAGTTCTTGTCTCGGCTCCGCAAGGAGTTCGAGCCTCGTCGCGCCCAGCTACTTGCTCGTGGTCGTGTCCCGCTCTCTGAGGTGCTGTCTGAGCTTCGTGCTGAGGAGACTCGTCTTCGTGGTGCTGGTCTTCTTGAGGTTCCCTCTGTACTTGCTGCTCGTGGTCCTCATGTGCCGTCGGCTCCGTTGCGGTCTCCAATGCCGCCGATACTCTCTACTCCTCCGGTCCAGGGCCAGAGTCAGTCTCAGCAGCCTCGCGGTCAGAACCGCAAACCTCGTCCTCACTGCTCCTACTGTGGCAGGACTGGCCACGATGTCTCTAGCTGCTGGAGGAGGGATCCCAGTTTACGTCCGCAGTCCCACGCTCATCAGCAGGCTGGTTCTTCAGGATCTTCTGCAGTTGCACTCTCAGAGCAGGACATTCTTCGGGGTATTCGCAGTCTGCTCGCTACTACAGGCTCTTCCTCGTCAGGCACTGCTGGTCCTGTGTCTACTTCTTCTGGCACCGCGCGACCACCACCTTCTGCACAGTCAGGTATGTCCCCGTGGTATCTGGATAGTGGAGCTTCCTTTCATATGACCTCTGCGTCTTCTATTCTTTCTGCTCTTCGTTCTCTTGTTTCTCCTGTCCGTGTTATCACGGCTGATGGTACCTCTCTTCCTGTTTCCAGTCGAGGCACCCTCTCTACTTCCTCTTTCTCTGTTCCTGATGTTTCTCATGTTCCTAGCCTTAAGATGAATCTTTTTTCTGCTAGTCAGCTTACTGATTCTGGTTGTCGCGTCATTCTTAACGCTGATTCTTGTGCTGTTCAGGACCGCCACACACAGGCCCTGGTTGGAGCTGGCCCTCGCAGCCGTGAGTCTCCAGGGCTCTGGGAGTTAGACTGGCTTCGTGTTCCTTCCGCTGCCTCTTCATCGGCCAGTTCTCCTGCGGTTGCTGCTTCAGTCACTGGCTCTTTTCAGCAGTGGCATCATCGGCTGGGTCACCTTTGTGGCTCCCGTTTATCATCTTTAGTCCGTCGTGGTCTTCTGGGGTCTGTCTCAGGAGATGTGTCTTTGAACTGTCAGGGTTGTAGGTTAGGCAAACAGATTCAGCTTCCCTATCCTACCAGTGTGTCTATATCTCAGCGACCTTTTGATTTAGTTCATTCAGATGTTTGGGGTCCGGCTCCCTTTGGTTCAAAAGGGGGCCATCGCTACTATATTTTATTCATTGATGATTTTTTACGGTACACCTGGTTGTTTTTTATGCGCTCTCGCAGTGAGGTGCTCTCTATTTATCAGCGCTTTGCGGCCATGGTCCGCACTCAGTATTCCTCGCCCATTCGTGTGTTCCGTGTTGATTCTGCTGGTGAGTATATCTCTCAGCACCTGCGTGGTGTTCTTGCTGAGCAGGGCACTCTTGCTCAGTTTTCTTGTCCTGGTGTGCATGCTCAAAATGGTGTCGCCGAGCGTAAGCATCGTCATATTCTTGAGACCACCCGTGCTATGATGATTGCCTCTTCTCTTCCGCCGCATTTCTGGGCTGAGGCTGTCGCTACATCGACTTACCTCATTAACATCCAGCCTTCTGCTGCCCTTCAGGGTGGCATCCCTCTCGAGCGTCTCTCTGGTGGTTCTCCAGACTACTCGACTCTTCGTTCGTTTGGTTGCGTTTGCTATGTTCTTCTCCCTCCTCGTGAACGCACCAAACTGACCGCTCAGTCTGTTGAGTGTGTTTTTCTCGGCTACAGTGATGAGCATAAGGGCTATCGCTGTTGGGACCCTGTTGGTCGTCGGATGCGCATCTCTCGTGACGTCACATTTGATGAGACGCGTCCCTTCTACCCTCGCCCCACCTCTGGTACCTACCCGGTGGATGATATCTCCTTTCTTCTGTTTCCTGATGCACCTCTTTCAGTCCCTATTGTCCCTCCTCCTGGACCTCATTCTGATGCGCCCTCTTCGTCCCCGGCGCCATCCTCTTCGACTTCGTTGTCCTCCTCCCCACCTAGTTCTCCTCTTTCTTCTTCTGATCCTCCACCCACCTCACCGTTGTCTCCTTTTCCCTTTCATTATTCTCGTCGCACTCATGTTTCAGATCCTCCTCCTGATGTCCCTTCTTCTTCTTCTTCTTCTGATATGTCTTCTTCTTCTGACGAGCTTCCCTCTCCTCTTCCGATGACTCGTCCACATCGTGCTCCAGACCGTTACTCTCCTAGTCAGTACGGTCTTTCTGTAGCCTCCGAGCCGACTTCTTATCGGGATGCTGAGCGTCATCCTGAATGGCAGCTTGCTATGGCTGAGGAGATTGCTGCGCTTGAGCGCACTGGCACCTGGGATCTTGTCTCTCCCCCTCCCGGTGTTCGTCCTATCACGTGTAAGTGGGTCTATAAAATTAAGACCCGCTCTGATGGATCTCTTGAGCGCTACAAAGCGCGTCTTGTGGCTCGTGGTTTTCAGCAGGAGCACGGCCGTGACTATGATGAGACTTTTGCCCCTGTGGCTCATATGACCACTGTGCGTACTCTTCTTGCTGTCGCTTATGTTCGACACTGGTCTGTGTCTCAGCTTGATGTTCAGAACGCTTTTCTTAATGGCGAGTTGAGTGAGGAGGTCTACATGCAGCCTCCTCCCGGGTATTCTGTCCCTGATGGGATGGTCTGTCGCCTTCGGCGTTCTCTTTATGGCCTGAAACAGGCCCCTCGTGCTTGGTTTGAGTGTTTTGCCTCTGTGGTGACTGCTGCTGGTTTCTCTCCCAGCGCTCATGATCCAGCTCTGTTCGTCCACATTTCTCCTCGGGGACGCACTCTTCTCCTTCTCTATGTTGATGATATGATCATTACTGGTGATGATCCTGAGTATATTGCCTTTGTTAAGGCTCGTCTTCGTGAGCAGTTTCTTATGACCGATCTTGGTGCTCTCCGCTATTTTCTTGGGATCGAGGTCTCTTCCACTTCTGATGGCTTTTCTATCTCTCAGGAAAAGTATATTCAGGATCTTCTTGCTCGTGCTGCTCTTGGGGATGAGCGCACCGTTGAGACTCCTATGGAGCTTAATGTTAAGCTTCGTCCTACTGATGGTGATCCTCTTCCTGATCCGACGCGTTATCGCCATCTTGTTGGGAGTCTTGTTTATCTTGCTGTCACTCGTCCTGATATATCTTATCCTGTTCATATTCTGAGTCAGTTTGTCTCAGCTCCTACCACTGTCCACTATAGTCATCTCCTCCGTGTTCTTCGTTATCTTCGTGGCACGATTACTCGTCGCCTTTTCTTTCCTCGTTCCAGCTCTCTCCAGCTCCAGTGCTACTCGGATGCTACTTGGGCGAGTGATCCTTCGGATCGTCGGTCACTTTCTACTTACTGTGTGTTTCTTGGTGGTTCGCTTGTTGCTTGGAAGACGAAGAAACAGGTTGCAGTTTCCTGTTCGAGTGTAGAGGCTGAGTTGCGAGCTATGGCCTTGTTGATTGCTGAGGTGACATGGTTACGATGGTTGCTTGCCAATTTTGGGGTCTCTGTTACGACACCCACTCCACTTTTGTCTGACAGTACAGGTGCTATCAGTATTGCATGTGATCCGGTCAAGCATGAGCTTACCAAGCATATTGGTGTTGATGCTTTTTATACACGTGCTCAGGTGCAGGCTCAGGTTGTTGCGCTTCAGTATGTGCCTTCAGATTTGCAGTTGACGGATTTCTTTACAAAGGCACAAACTAGAGCGCAGCATGATTTCTTACTCTCCAAACTCAGTGTTGTGGATCCACCATGAGTTTGAGGGGGGGTGTTAGATGTATATTTGTATATGTGTATTTTCCCCACCTGTTAGGGGGTTTCCTGCATATTCACACCTGTACATGTAACTATATGTTGTGGCCTTTGGCCCCCAGGGAATACAACTTATCTATTCCTAACAAGATTAAGTACTCCGATTCATTTCTTGACTTTATATGGTTATCACCATGATGTCCAAGCATGTATACACACGTACTAGCTTGTTCTTGGTCACTAATACCAAACGTTTCAGGCTAGGTACATATCGTCATGTTTGCGTTGCGCTCTAGTTATGAATCACAACAATATTATTTCTACTACTCTTAAATCACTTCACTTGATGTCTTCACTTGATGCATATTTACGAATTAATTTGTGCCTACACTCCTGACCAATTAAAATTTAGGTAATGCATTTCTTTTTCCGTCACCATCCAATGGAAATATTGAGCCTTTGTGTTGCTGTCTTCTTGTTCTTGTTCAGGCAGCTAGCGGCGAGACATGGGATATGGTTGGCGTCGCGTCCCGTGACATCTCCGTTGAGGTTGACTGCGTCACCTCCATCGAGATCTTGGTTGTGGACGGTGGCGGTGTAGGGCCCTAGCAAGGGAGATGCGGTCGGGGAGGAGATCGACAATGAGGGAACTCAGATGTGGGGGGCAACGTTGGAAAGGGAGCTCCTGCTCATGATTGTAGACAACGGCGGTGCATGGGCGCCGGCAAAGGAGCTTCGAACGCTTGCAGATCATGACAGGAAATTTAAATCTTGAATCTGGCCGAATTTGTACTTGATTGAATTTGTATGGGTTTATTTGCAATTTGTAAATTGAATAGAGCCTATGGATGCTGGTATACCTTTTTTTTAAAATCACATGCATGCTATTGGTGGCGTACAAGATGCATGTACGCTATGGCTAAGTGACATACCTGTGGTGTACAATAGTTTAGTACGACACGGGTAAGTAGCTTACCGGTGGAGTACAAAATTGATGTACGCCACGGGTAAGTGACTTACCGGTGGAGTACAAAATTCTTGTACGCCACGGGTAAGTGAGTGACCCGTGGCGTATAGGCTTGTACGCCTCGGGTAAGTGACCTACCCGTGGCGTACACGCTGTACGCCACGGATAGCTTTGTACCAGTGGCGTCGTACCCGTGGCGTACAGCTGTGCGCCACGGCTAGGCATATTCTGTACGCCACGGATGAGGTTTTTCCTAGTAGTGTGTATTGCGTCTGTGGCCATTCACTCCCGAACCCTATCCTCTCCATTTCTCTCCTCTCTTTCTCTCGTCTCTCTCGAGTTGTTGTGGCGGCGGACGACATTCTAGGGTTTCGCGGTGGCGGCGCGAGATGTGGGTCAAGGCAGAGGAGCAGAGGGGACGGATCGATTTGCGGGAGGTGCAGTAGGCGGTGGAGGGCTAGCAGGCGGCGGACGGCTGCAGATCTTCATAGTTTCTCGTGGTGGCGGCGTGCGAAGGGGGCCAGTGGAGGCTAACGACAGAGGTGAGCCAGTGGCAACCACAGCCGCCCCTCAGCCTCTCCCTGCCACCATGAGGAGTCCCGGGCTCTTCGTCCCCTCCTCAAACCCTAGCCGCCATAGCTCCTCCCCCGACCATGAGCCCCCAAATCCTAGCCTAATGCGGAGAGGAAGAAGGGGCCCGGGGTGGAGGCCAGCGACAGAGGCAGCCGACGGAAACCATAGCGGCTTCCTCATCGAGGGGCTCGATGAGATCGACCTCCCCCGATATGTTACTGGACCATGGCGACCGGCAGCGGCGGCGCTGCTACTCGTGTGATGATGTGGGAGCAGTGAGTCCTTGTGCGTGGTGATGACCAGCCCGTTGGGAACCCCAAGAGGAAGGTATGATGAGTGTAGCGGCTAGTCTTCCCTCAGTTAAGAAACCAAGGTATGTCGATCAGGAGAAGGGAGACGGTGACGACTGAAGGTGATGCGGACTGGCTTAGTGACACTCTGTTATCGCCACATTTTGGCCAAATGAGGAGATGGGCCGTAATCAAGATGGGCTTGGAGGCTGGATCGGCCTTGCGCGTGGATTTGGGCTAATTGCCCGTGTATCTGTATATTATGATAGATTACGTTTCGGTTTAAACAAGAGATAGAGTTGTTAGGTTTATTCCAAAGATAGAAAGTCTCCGGACTATAAAAGTGTACCTAGGGTTATTGAGAAAGGAGGACGATCACGTTCACAACAAACACAATCTCAGCGCATCGCCACCCCTTGTTTCGAGGGTTTCTTTCAGGTAAGCGTCGTGCTGCCTAGATCGCATCTCGCGATCTAGGCAGCATCTGCTTATATGTTATTTGGTGTTGCTCGTACTGAAGCCTTGTTGATGGCGAGTAATACTGTTATCATAGATCTGTTTGGGCTAGCATCGGTGCTTTTGGTTATGTTTGCTTAGTCATGCTGCCCCTAGAGTTCTCGCTGCCTTTGCACCTATTTTGGGTGTAAGGGCAGCACCTTGCTTGATCTTTATTCAGTCGATCCAATCTGTCATAGTTGTTCCTTGTTCTCCAAGGATTAGTTTGATATCCGCATGGTTAGGCCTCACAAACGGGTTGAACGATCCAGTAGTACGTCAGGATATGGTTTGCCAATTCGAGAGGAGTTGTTCCGGGAATTGACTCTACGTTGGTTTTTTGGCCTCCTCTAGGGTTAGTTTTCTGTTATCTTTCGTATCTACCAGGCTCAATTACGTGTGGGATGTTCCAATTATGTGGTGAAAGCGTTAAACTGTCGTAGATCGATTTGACTTGTATTGATAAAGCAAAACCCCATGTTATCGTAGATCCAATGCAGATCCATGGGACAATCGGCTACATGAGCCGATTCACAGGGAAACCTGAGAGCCGATCGAGGCTCGTATTTAATGTTTACATGTCTGCCATGCAGGAAACTAATCGAAGCAATCCATCACCTTCCTGATCAGGTATAGGTCAGGTGGCACGCCCTTGCATCAGCCAGGACGTGTGCCGGAGTTTTGCGGGCCGTTGCCCGAGGGACCAGGGCCCACCAGCAGTTCTGGGAGCCTCCCGGCTCTTCGTGTTGCTCATCGCTGCTCGCCGGTGGGTTTTGACAGGCAACACATTCTGGCACACCCATACCAAAGAATGACATTTTCCATGATCTGATCGGCAAGCTGGTGGAGATTTATATCGATGACGTAGTAGTCAAGTCTGCTTCAGTAC